>HG995178.1:1318750-2622500 GCA_905333005.2 Lycaena phlaeas | reverse complement strand
TCGTCATCATTATCATCATCATCGTCATCGTCATCGTCATCGTCGTCGTCATCATCAAAATCATCATCGTCATCATCATCATCATCATCATCATCATCATCATCATCAACGTAATCGTCATCATCATGGACATCATGGAGGGAAAACATAGGCAAAAGTAAAAAAAACCTTTATTTTCAGAGTGATAGATACTTTATAATTAATGTAAAGTATCAACCTTTATATGTCCCACTGCTGGGCACCGATCTCCTACTCGAAATCAGGCGAGGAGGGTAAGGGGCCATAGTTCACCGATGCTCTGGCCCTGGTTGGTGAACTTCAAACGTTCAAAGATTTTCAATCTTATCAGGATGTTTTCCTTCACCGTTTAATGATGGTCTCATGTTTGGGGTACAATTAGAAATTTATAAAAACCCATTTCAAGGCACACACGGGTCAGGATCGAACCCGCCACCTCTCGCATAAGCGACCGAGTCCACCCACCACTGGACTATCATCGCTCGATACTCTATATTCTATAATCATTATAAATAGGTGTACGTTATAATTCTCACCATATGTGACGATGCGGGAGAAAGCCATGCCTAATGAAGGTAATGTGTTCGATTAATCATGACAAGTCTTGATTATGTTTTACGACACACCATCAAACCTCTGCCGGAAACCCCAAAGTCATAATTTGTTACGTCACCATGTTATAAATGCGGTAACTGTGGCTGTTCTTATTTCCATATACACTACTGCCCCCTAGACAAGTAGTAAAAACGCTAAACGAATAGAATAGAATAATTAATTATTACTACTTACTAGACAGACACTAGCTTACATGTAATTTGACTGCTAGTGTCATTCCCATACTAAAAATATTCTATTCTATTCGTTTAGCGTTTGTGTCACTTGTCTATGGAAGCTGATCAGCCACTTTAGACAAGTGGCAAACACTCCGATTCTATGCAGGTGCGATTTCTCGTTAACTCCATAGGGTTTCTGCAAAATGTTTGAAGAACGTTTATCAAGACACATAAAGTATAAGGTTTTGTTTGTAAAAACGTCTAAAAACGATTGTAATTCGTCCCCCCTAGAAGAATGGCATAAACGCTAAACGAATCTAATAGAAAAAGAATACTTATTGTATAGGAATGACACTAGCTTACGACATTTAGAAAAAATAAAGAAATATTATAATGTAACGTTTTTACAAACAAAACCATATACTTTGTGTCTTAATAAACGTTCTTCAAAAATTTTGCAGCAACCCTATGGAGTTAGCGTAAAACGCAACTGCATAGAATCGGAGCGTTTGCCTCTTGTCTGAAGGGGCTAATCTTTCTACAATATAAAAGTATAATATGAATGTATAGGTTTATGTTTGTTACTCTTTCACGCAAAAACTACTGAATGGACTTTGATGAAACTCTGCAATAATATAGTTTATACATCAGAGTATCATATAGGCTATAATTTATCCCTGCACTCCCACGGGAATGGGAAATACGCGTGTGAATTGCAGAGCACTGCTAGGAATTTCATAAACGCATTTATCGTTTATAACGTCATTGGTAGGGATTTTGATTAAACGCGGGATATAGATTACGATAATAAGGACCTATGTTTATAAAATTATTAAGAAGAACTCGTAAACACCTGATAAAAGTAACTTTAAGTACACACAGACGAAACTGTAAGCGCATAGACTTTCCCATTACATAATTTACCAATATCATTTAGTATTTAAATATTATTATATAGCAGGGCCTCGCCGTTTCACCCGCGTATTCCCATTCACGTGGAAGTATTGTGATACATTATAGCCTATGTACTATTCTGATATATAAGCTATATGATTGTAAAGTTGCATCAAAATCCATTGAGTAGTTTTTACGTGAAGGAGTAAAAAAAAAACAAAGGATGTGGTACAACTAACTTATTTGAAGTTAATATTATGTTAATCACGACCATCTAGATTCTAGACGCATACCAAGCTGACTGACCTGCGGTGGCGCAGGACCGCGATATGTGGAAGAACTTCAGGAGGCCTTCGGCCAGCAGTGAGACAGCATAGGCTTATAAAAAAAATATTACAAACGCAGTTTAAAAACGCAGGACTATTAGGAATTTATTACATAGAGAATACTCTATTTTTTATGTTGGTTTGATAGACAAAGTGGCAGACGTGTCACCTGATAGAAAGTGGTCGACGTTCCCCGTAAACGTTAACTAGTATACGTGTAACACTGCAAAGCTGTTTCAGGGTAGAAACAAGACAGATGGTACCCATACAGCCGGGAACACGACAGCGCATCCATCTTACTAGTGAACTCTACGTCATAACTCTATTTTATTTTTATTATAATCAATAAAATCATATAAATTGATTGCTTATTGTCTATTTTTTCATTTTATCTAAAAGCTTCCATACCAATATTCATTTATATATGTCATACAACATAATACAGTGGTATACTTTACTCGTATACAATAACAAGGCTATGTTACTTCGGAATAATAAACAACTTTGTATTCACATATCCGTTTTAAATCATAAGATACGTAATTTTCCCTTAACAATATCATTAAATGTACATAGATGCCTCCCACCATCGAGAAAATGGCCGACGAGATGTCAGTACAGCGCGCGGTTCCGAACGCAAGCGCCGTTCACAACGTTTTGCCGCGCCGCCATTTTCAAACGAATTTTCGAGTGATTTTTAAATATCGAACTCCATTTGTGCCAGTTACTGCAGTGACAACTGACAGGAGTGTTTTTTTTTTTTATTTCACAAAAGTTGTAAACAAGTGCATTGTTATATACTGACGTGCTAGCTGTCAAAATATCGCTCGGATTTCCAAGGTAAGGTGATAAGCTGGGAATACAATCTTACTTTCCTTTCATTTTTGCGTACTGTAGTTCAATAACTTTATGTAATATGAGTTATCAAACATTATAATTTATGCATTTATGTTGCTCATAAGGTCTACCGTGTCTAATTTTCGGCGTATGATGTAACTTTCTAATTTGCATATTCTGTGTAACTTTTGGCACATGACAATTATGACCATACGAGGGGATTCGGCGATATAAATTATAAATTTATTGACATGACGAAATTGAAAATAATTATAATTTACATGTTTATGGATATAATAAAATTACTATTTCGTGTTATGCACGGAATTATGAGTTATTGAGGAAGTGTCGTATGTGTGCGATGAGTTTTGTAATACCTGATTAATGGAAGAGCTTTAATGAACTTGGACAGGAATGGTGAGGCTGATAGAGCATCATCATCAGGTACCAACTTCATGTTGTTCGGAGGTCAGATGGAAAAACCTGCGATCCCAGGCTTCTTCTTTCAGTTGTGTATAGCTTTGTTTAGTCCAGTATTTGATGTCGTCTAAACATTTTTCCCTCTGTCGGCCTGGGCTTCGTCTTCCCCGGATCTTACCCTCTAGGATCAATCTTGGAAATTCATAAAGGGATCCTCTGTGCATGTGTCAGAAGGCAACACTGCGTTTCATTATAGTCGACATCAACTCCCAAGGTTTGCTTTTTCAAGTACTTTGGCGTTTGAAGTGAGACCGATAGAGCAGAAACTCCTTAATTTCCTTCTCCCTAAAATCTTCAACTTCTATGTGATACTATCTGTATCTTTACCTTTATCTAGTCTATATAAGTTCCTCTCGGTCTACCTCTTCCTCTCTTTCCCTCAATCCTAAATTATTGTACAACGAATATTCGTATTAAGTGATCAATCTTTGGTTCTCTATGGTTTTGATTATTTTTCTTTTCTCAATTACCTTTTCCAAAACATTATCGTTTGATAACATTTTCGTTCAACTTGTCACAACCTTTAATAGCACACAAATGCTTTTTATCTCTTCCCTCTTTTATACATTTTGAAAAAACAGTAGCCCAATATCCAGCCAGGATAATAAGTCCTTATATTTTCCTTTAATGCCTTCTGACATTTATTATTGTCGTCATGAGCCATTATACGTCCACTGCTGACCATAGGCCTCCCATAATGAATAACAAAACCATCGATATTAAATCTCGCATCCAACACCTAAATAGATAATTATTAAGTTTTTTTTTTAAACGAAAATCTTTTTTTATGTAAAAAGTTAGTTTAAAAAAACATTTGTAAACGTCAATTTAGTCTACCACAGAGAAGAATAAGCGAAACAAACTCAGTGAAACCAATATTTTTAAATGCTCTTTATCAAATTTTACATGTTATTCTAGAATTGCTGAATTCCCAAAGTGTATCTTCCACGAAATATTTTACTTAAAAGTAGTATCCTTTACCACACCAACGCTCTCTCATAATTATTTTGAATTTTTAATGTATTAGTTTTAAAACTTTTCTGGGATCCTCTTGTAAAAGCCTAAACAGGCATTTAAAAGAATTGCTTAATTTTGTAAGGGCCTGTTTCACAATCTCCAGTTAAGTTCCCACTAGGCTATCGGCAACATATTTGACAGATAGAGTATGGAGTATCTGTCAAATATCTGTCAAATATGTTGCCGATAGCCTATTGGGAACTTAACTGGAGATTGTGAAACAGGCCCTAAGTCTAATCACTGGGGCCATCTAGCCTGTGTCTATTACGTATATCTCTGCTATGAATGACACTTTTCTTAGTGAAATCATTTATATTTTTCCAGAAATACAGTAAGTTATCTAAAATGCATTGACAAGCAACAATCAGAATTCCAATTTGTTTAAATTTATGTCTCAAAGATGAATAGGGATAATTTGCAAATTAATTATCCAGAAGGGGTAATTACCGAATGACATGATATTAATAATAATAGAAAACTGATAAAATAGTAATAATCCTGTGTAGCGAAACAGACGTGTTAATATATAGTAGGTATGTAATATGTACATTTATTTAAATATCTCACTCCCGGCACTCTTGCTAGATAGTTCCATAAGGAACGATAAAAAAACATAACATAATCTGACGTCACGGAAAAAACTTTCTATTTTTTCATCTCAAAAAAGGAACGCTCCAAATTCAAACTTCTTTAAAGCAGTAGGTATTGTGTGCTTTGTTTTATTTTGTAGATTTGATTTTGTAGATTTCAAAAACTTTAACTTTCATTGATGATTTTAACTTTGATGTGTTCATTTGAATTATTTCCTCTGTTTTCGTGTATTTTTTGCCGCCATTAAAAAGCTGTGAACCATGACGAATATTAAATACAATGTAATTTTGTACGCTTTGATTCGTCATCATTTGCGATGACGTCAGAATACCGAATGACGTTCAGTAATTACAAATGTGACGAGTAAAAGCTTAATCTTGGACCCAAGCATCTCCTACCAATCCGCTATGGTCGGTTAGGGATTCGCAAAATTTCCATCCTATCTTCTGTCCATAGTTCAGCAAATCTCATAAGTATTAAAGGCATCCCCTTCAAACTTTGAGATTGCTGGCTTGGAAGAAGCTAGAAACGCTTTCTTAATTGCATGCCCAGGTCAAATTTTTCCAGAGTGGACAAGGCACAGAACAAAGGACATAAGAGGGAACAGAGCAGAGACCACAAAAATACGCTTAGTGGACATAAAATGACTTTTAAAGCCCCGAAAAGAAGTAACAAAATTCATTTTTAAAACATATCATAAAAACGGTATCATTGCATAACTGACAGGTGTTACCAGATGGTCACGGATGGTCACAGGTGGTCACAGATGGCCACCGACGGTCACGGATGGTCACGGATGGTCACCACTCACAGACGAACCGACCCAGAACGGAAGAACGGTAACCATTGTGGCCGAGGCTACTGTTCTTAATTGTGGCTTTATTTGTTCAAGTATTTGAATTACATTGAATCCCGCCAAGGAAATTATACAGACAGACGGATAAATAATCGCAGGGTCGTTGACCTTCATCATCAGCTAAATGAAATATATTTAGGTAGATATTTAATGTCTTTATAATGTCTAACTTTTGTTTACAATAATTATAATAGGTACTCATATTCCATAATTACACGAATTTTTAACTTATCCATGATGAAAAAGATTGAAATGCGATGAAAATGTAACACTAATCAATAAACATTACTACTTTTGGAAAAAGAATTCCATGTTTTTAAAATAAAATTAATTTGAAATTAGAATTTTTAGACAACAAAGTTTTTGTTGTTTTTGATTTGAAATGCCATTACTACAGAACAGCAATTTCATAAGTAAAGACCTAATATTATTATAGTTGGCAACACCTAATATTTTTAGGAGCTTAGGAACTTAAGTGGTAATAATACTATGTATATATTTTAAACATGTATACGTAGAATTTCCATAAAACGTTTGATTTTTAGATACCATGAATCATGTCTAGTGGATGGTAACATAATGATGATGATTAATACGAATTAATTTAATTATTGCTAATTGCTTGAACGAATTCGGACAAATTTCGGTAAATTATGTATAATCGCTATAACCTTTTACAGTAAGGGAAATCGATCAAAACTCAATTTGCTCTATTATAATAAATCGATTGTGAAGGTGTCAATTAAAATTCAGAAAAATAAAGATCACACCATTCTCGCTCAGTGAATAGCACAAAACAGTAAATAGATATAATTAGCAGGGTTTTAGAGCGATTTGTTCCCGTCAAAGCAACACAGGAAGGGAATGAACTTTCTAGACGTTTAGAATTCTGAAAGCTTCCCGCGTGTAAACGAAACAATCTAATACATAAATTTCTCGTGTCACAGTGATAGCATACTTTTTTTTTTGTTTTTTTTTATGACGCAGCGGAAATCATTTACGACCATACCAGGGCCTGGGTAGGCGCGCTGGCGTGTGTGGGGACTCGCATTTGGGTGTACCCCACTAAAACCGCTGCGTGAGCCTTCAGCCGCTATATTTGAGGGACCAGGATCTGTGCAGGCGATGGGATACCCTCAGCGACAGACTGGTCCCGGCAAGACCAGATTCTCCACAATAGGGGACTGCCCGGCTACGACTTGGCAGTCCCCACGACGTTGTGTCTTAAGCTGGGCCCGGGTTCCCATCCCGAGCTCGACACGAGCACAGGGGCTTTATTGAAGGCGCATTAAATAGCGCCTCCGACGCACCCCCGTTCGTCGTCTACGGGGGGGTCTCTCTCACCCGTTCGTCGGCCTCCTTCTGGGACATCACTGTCTCGCAGAAAGGCCATTGCCGTCCAGGAAGTGATAGCATACTACTCCGAAACAGCTCGACCGATTTTTATGAAATTTTGTGAGCATATCGTGTAGGTCTGAGAATCGGCCAACATCTATTTTTCATTTCTTTAAATGTTAAGGGGGACCACACCAAAATATTTTTTTTTTTATAACCATTTTTTTGTTTTTATTTTTTTATGATAAAATACATATAAGCCTAAATTTTTACCCCTGTACGATCCCTATTTTTCAATTGCAATTTTAATTTTGGCAAAACGAAGACAATCGGGACAGCTAGTTTTAATATAAAACTATAATATACTATAATATATACTTTTATTTGTCCGTCGTGTCTACATACTAAAAATAATCATAATATTATAAATGATTCAACACCATACAAATGTGCGAAAGTGTATGAAATATGGTTGTCACGATGGTCTGGTGTCATCATTACATAACCACCGCGACCTGGTGATACTGGTATAAGCCATCACTTTACGCCTACTTATCGCTTCAAAGTAATCACTAAATATGTTATATAACTTGGACGGTAGGAAGGATATTTTATCCACTTTACTTCTTATTGCGACTTAGCTGTTACTTGCAAATATAATGTGTGCTTTGAGTAGAAAAAAGTATTTAAAAAAAGGACAGGACTAAAGTGTTATTACTGACACGGGAATAAACATGGGTACCAGCATCCGTAGGTGGTGGATCTAATGTCGGTTACCGGAGAGTCCTAGTTTGTGCTGAACAATGTCACCAGATTATCAGCGAAGACGAGTCCTGGGCGGTAATGGTGTCCTGTTGCTGGTGATGGTGCTGGTGTCCTGTGAGATAGCAATATCCCAGAAGTAAGCCGACGACTGGTTGAAAGAAAAGGCCGACGACGAGACCTCCCCACGCGCACGTTGTACCCTTCTTATAAGAAGAGGGGGCAAAAAAGGGGGCAAGGGGCGAGGACGGGAACCTCACCTTATTGTACTGTCCCGACGCGGGGCTGACTGTGAGGGGACTGTGAGGGGCTGACTAGGTGTCGAGGTGCCCTGTTGCTTGTAGATCCAGGAGACCTCACTTTGGTGAGGCGGCATTGGTGGCACTTGCCGGGTTTTAGTGGGTAGAGCTGTGTCCACTTACCATCTTTCGAGCACAGCTAGTCCCACATACCCAACTGGAAACACCCACTCCCCAGCGGGATGCTTAAGCGCATTTCCCGGTTTTAAAGAAAAAAAAGGCCCAAGATGGTGGCGCGCTGTGTTCCGCGTGCGCCTCGCTGGTGGCTTCAGTAGCTGTGCCGACTGCTAAGGGATCTGCCATTGACAGATCAGGACTAGGGGCGAAGGATCTGTTGGACGCAGGAAGGTCAGACGAGGAACACCGGGCTGCTTTTAGCAACTCAACTCCTGCACATCCCCGTCGCTCAGCTAAAGCAGTGGGATAGTCCAAAGTGATTTTACACACCGAAAAACAAAAGGTCACGTTATATTAAGATTTCATCACAAATGACTCACTGGATTTTCTTTATAAAATACTTGTGTTGAAACGTACTGGCCACGTTACAGAGTTATAAAATTACCATACGAGGCGTTCTCTATGAATATCATTAATGACAAGAAATGACATCCAAATAACATCTTAGAGATATTAATGATAAGATCATAATTTAATAAGGGGTTTTTATGGTGGAACTTAATAACGAAAACGTTCTTATCAAGATTATACCATGAAATGTACTGTTTAGGGTTCCGTGTGATGAAATATTATCGATGCTTTGCTATCTGTCTGTCGCGGGCGTCTTTTGAACTGTAAGTACGGATAAAGGCTGATGATGATGATGATACTATGCTTGCAAGGACATCAAACAATAAAAATTGGAACAAGTAAATACTGCATCATCGCAATGTCGTAATAAGGAATCGAATGACACCGTCGTCAGAGTGAGATAAAGGGTTCTGGTCCAACGATGCAACATATACATACGCTTATCATCATCATTATCATCGCCATCATCATCATACATAGACCGACCCCTTGCCCCTCGTATCCAGCACAGAGAGGCCACTGCATGGAGATCGTCTTTTCATTAATGGCCGACCAAAACTTCGTGTGCCTAAACGCGGCCTCCACTCTTCAACCTTATTGGCCCATTGGTCATCCGTTCTTCTGAGTGTGTGACCAGCCCATTCCACTTTAACGAGCTTATTCTTCGCGTGATATTGTTAACCTTAATTCTCTGGCGGGACTTTCATTTCGAATCCTAGCTGCGAAAAAAGTACCCAGCATAGTACGCTCCATAGTACGTTTAGCTACGGAAAGCTTTCGGACAATCTGTTTAACATTACGCTTATATTCATAGTATATTTATTTAGAATTTATTGTTATTTGGTACTGTAGTCCCCTGACATATATGTTTTAGTATATAAGACAATGTATTCATTCAATAAAGGAGTATTATACCGGCACCCGAACCATACACACGCCATATCCCCACACATCCTCACATGGCGATCCTTTTTTTTTTTTTTTTTTTTTTACGCCGGGAAATGCACTTACGTATCCCGCTGGTCTCCCCAGGCGGGTATGTGGGACTCGCTGCGCCCGAAAGATGGTAAGTGAACACAGCTCTACCCACTAAAACCCGGCGAGTGCCACCAATGCCGCCTTTGGTGTGGTGCCCCGGATCTACAAGCAACAGGGCACCTCGACGGCTAGTCAGTCCCTAAGGGGAATGACGCCACCTCCACAGAGCGGTTGTCCCGCACCACAGAACAACCAGTCCCACCGTCACTTTAGATATAGAGTAGAGGGCACTCTGTCCTCCCGCAGACCTCTGAGGGCCGGGACTCCTCAGGGCTCAGTACTCTCGCCAACCCTGTACAACTTGTACACGCCAGACATCCCTAAAAGTCCTGCGGTGAAGCTAGCGCTCTTCGCCGACGACACCGCAATGTACGTGACCCACCCAGCAGCTTCCATAGCTTCTGTCTCCCTTCAGCGAGCCGTCACCGAGTTAGGTGACTGGTTCGCTAAATGGAGAATAGAAATAAATCCAGAAAAAAGTGCATCAGTTCACTTCACCAGAAGGAGAAAGGTGGGTCCGCGCACTAAGCGCTGCCGAATCATGGCGCCAATTAAGATAAATAGCACAATAATCCCTAGAGTAGAACAGGTCAAATACCTAGGGGTTACGCTCGATAGGTCGATGTCATTCACCCCGCATATCAAACGCGTTGTAAATAAAGCAAAATTCGTCCTTAATAAATTATATTTTCTTATAAACAAAAACAGTAGAATGCCCCTCAGGCACAAAATAACTCTTTATAAAACTTGTATTCGGCCCATACTGTCGTATTCAAGTGTCGCATTCGCGCATGTGCCGCCGAACCGACTCAAGGCCATTCAAATAGTACAGAACAGATTCCTGCGTATGGCAACCGGCTGTCCTTGGTATATACGTAGCATCGACCTACATCGTGACCTTAGACTGGAGTCCATTAGAGGTCATTTCAAAGCGATGTCAGAACGTCACTTTAAAAGGGCAGCCCTACATTCGAACCCGCTAGTCGTAAACGCGGCGAATTATGTCCCCGATAGCTCAGTGAGAATTAATAAACGACACCCAAGACACGTATTAATCGACCCAGCTGATGAAATCTCACAGCTGTTAAAACACGACGCAAAAATGCGTAAAACATTACAAAACACAATAAACAAACACCAGCCGGGGATAGGTAAATATTTACACCGTTCGAAGTCCCGGGATTCCGAGCGACGCCGTTCCCTACACATGTTAAATACGTCGGTCCGGACCGACCGCGTTAGCACAGGTTCGAATCCGATACGTGTCGATAACAATACAGACCGCGATAACAACGATAGCCCGTTGCTATCATCTGATAGTCTGGGTACCGTGCGCGACCCGCCCCTCTCTATCTGAGGGTGGGGAGATGGCCGGCAATCATGATAACAACATCACCCGAAACAAAACGTCGACAGTATCGCATTCCTATAGTTTAAATTCTACACCACGTAGTGACGCGACCGTCAAGACACGCCCCCGGGGGAAGCTGGCGGGGGAGTAAATCCCCCTTTATAAAATTTTTAGATGAGCCATCTGCTCATCTACTTTTCCGATGTAGCTTTAAGGCCTTAAGGCCAACAGCATAGATCCTTTCGAAAAAAAAAAAAAAAAAAAAAAAAAAAACCAGTCCCAACGTCTGGACAGTACGATGAGGTGAGGTTCCCATCCTCACCCCTTGCCCCCTGCTCTTTTGTCCCCTCTTCTTATAAGAGGGGTACAAAGAGCCCCCTCGGCTCAATTCGCTTCGCCCAAGGTGTTTGGGTCACCCTGGGCTACTGTGCCCCACCGCCACGACAAGGCCTGAACCATGGTCCCACCATGGTTCAGGCCTTGGCACATGGCGATCCTGCCAGGATCCTGCCAGGATCCTGCCAACATCCACGAACCTCCTCACAGGTACGGAACCTTGTATGTTTAACCGTCTCACACTTGGCCGACGTACAGTAAACCACGCGGATAACCGTAAAAATGAAATGTCCAATTAAAATTCATCTGTACTATTTAGATAAAAAATCCTTATGTTACGGTTAAATTAAACCTTTACGCTAGTAAACCTTATAGTGCCTGCAATTAATATTATGTTAAATAAAAGATCACTCAATACAGATTATATGAAAAAAGTTACACACTTTATCAATAAAGTGTGTGAAGAACTTCTAAATAAGTTTCACTTCAAAGTGAAACTTCTTTAGAATCGTTGTGATTTCAATCCGGATGTAACGGATAAAACGACAGGTAAGAGACACAAATACAAAAGAGCGAGAGAGCAAATGTCAGTGTGTATGTATATTGCACACTGTTTAATACTTGCTTGTATTTGAGCATTTAACGTGTGTTTCACTTCTATCGTGTGTGAATCGCACACACCTTTATATTGTGCATAGGCCATAGACTATTATAAGGCTATGTCATGCGCAGGTAATGAAATCTTGGCGTTACCTTTGAGGTTATCTACTGACTTTTTAAGCACTTGTCAACCTTCCGTTTTTATTAATAACAATAATATAGGAAAAAAAATAACTGTATATTACTTAAATCCTTACTTTAATATTATAAATGTGAAAACGTGGATGTTTGTTACGCTTTCACGCAAAAATTCGACGAATCATCATGAAACTTTGTACACATATCCTGGGAGGTACTAGAAGTAAAAAGGGATTTTTTTTTGCTAACGCGGGCGAAGCCCCGGGCAACAGCTAGTACATACATATACCAAATATATATGACCTATGTTCAGCAGTGGACGGATAACGGCTAATGATACCAAATATATCCTCACTAATATTAGTGAAAGTTGGGATGTTTGTTACGTTTTTACTAGAAAACTACTCAACCGATCCTGAAACTTAGTACACATATTCTCGAAGGTGCTAGAAATAATATAGGAGACATTTAAAAAAAGGTTTTTTTTTGTTAACGCGGTCGAAGACGCGGGCAACAGCTAGTCGTTTACATATTTGATATTCACGACACGACGGTATCACATCTGTATTCATCATACAAGGTGTACTCGGCGGGATTCGAACCAGTTACCTGACCAGTGACCACTGGAACGGCCGACAAAATAACTATCAGAAAATGAAGGCATGTAGGCTACTTTTGTGGCAGGATCTTTAAATGATTTGTGTTTTGGATAATTTTTAATAAGCGTGAATGAATAATATAATATTAGTTAAAAAATTAAAACACTTGATTTGATTTATAACAATCAAATAATATTTAATTATTGCTTTCGTTGGTGAGATGAGGCGATAATTTTAAAACCCGTGTTAAAAAAGTTTTTGATTTATTTTAATGCTTTTTCGTTTTTCGTGTATACAACGATGTGTAAGTACATTTGAGTCACTTAAACTTTAAAAGGGATACTAATTAGTAAACAAATCACATAGCCGTAATAATAAGGAATGTTTTATAATAATATATATAATTGTTGCGCCATGGGCGACCCTTATCCCTTTACGATGGACGACACGACACGAATATTATATAAAATATTTTAAACAATTACATTGAAAATGAATATTGACTATAGATTTTGAGGATTTTTGGAGTTTACTCCTTTAGAATCAATTTTTAACCGACTTTAAAAAGAAGGACGGTATCGTATATAAGGTCGGGGTATGAAAATCTATGGGAGTAAAATCAAACTACGATGTTACACGAAGATTTCACGAAGCGTTAAACGTAAAGGGAGCCTGAGAAACGGCTACCACATCCAAGGAAGGCAGGCGAGTTACAAACTGTATTTTAACAAATTTATTGTATGTGTCTTATTTATTAAAAAAAATGTATCACGCATGCTCTAAGTAAAAAAAATGCATTTATTTCCACTTATTCACTAATCCATTTATTTTATAATCGTTCGTAAGCAGTAAACTCCTGTCGGAGCTAACATACACACTTTTATATCTGAAATCTACAGTAATACAATAAAGCTGAAATCTTTGCTTGATTTTTTATCTCCAAATTATTTTTTTAAATAAAGATAATATTTTCTTGGATTTTTAGACCAGTTATTGACTAACTAAAATATTTTTTAGAATTTCGTCCTCCTTAATATAATAATAACTTTTAGGTCTGACGGCATTTAAACTCAATCGGTAAGTAGGTGAGCAGATGGCTCACCTAGTCAAATTAAAGTGGTTTATATCGTAGTTACCGTAACGAACATGTGTTTATATATTTATGAATCATTATCGTACGCCTTCAATGAATGCCAAGGTGACCAAACCTCCGGCATTCGTATGTAACTTGGAAATTGTCTGTAGCTTACGTAACCTCAGAGAACCTTATCAGTATATCGGCCAGAAGCAATAATATAAGTAAAATATATTAATTACACGCTTTATTATATTATAAACACTAATACAATAAACAATATTACCATTAATATACATATTTTAGTTTATATGATATATTTATTATTTATATAAATAACTTTGCGGAAATTTTTGCAAGTCGCGAGCTCCGCATGCTGAATTCGATTAAACTTCCAACGCTTAATGTCGATAAAACAACAGTAGGGCTATTCTGTAAGGTCTTTTTCGAATCTCGAAAGCGGAATTCGTGGTGATATGATAAATTTGACGAATTTGTATTCTTTAAAACTCGACTCTCTATCTATATCAATAAAGTTTACTTTCGAAGTTAACTAAAGTGAGCTCTATCACTCAAATGAAGCTCGATATCGAAATGGTTTCTTACAGAATAGCCCTACTGTGCTCGATAAAAAACCGTCGCGCTTTAAAAACGCTTTCGCAGTCGCAGTCTCATTGACATGCTCTATAAAAAAGCACTTGTGTGAAGGGGTCCTAAGTATTAGTCCGCAAATTATATAGCTCCATCTAGCGGTAACACAACAAAGTAGACAACAGTAGAACCTTTCTGATAATATTATGATCGGTTAAACTATTGACTTACGACTATTGATAGATCCTCACATGACTATGGTCGGTGTATATTATGTATTATCCGAAACGTTGGGAATGCAAAAATCTTAAAAAACCATTATGAAATTCATAAAAAAATATACGAAACAGATTTACGCATCCATATTTTTACCTACCACACAAATGAGTTTCTAGGACTAAGTATTAAAATTAATAAAGTATTTACCGCTCACGATGTTTTGATACGTCGTGTCGTACAGCTTAAATGAACTCCCCGGGACTCTTAGGATAAAATCGTATCCTGTTTCAAAATGGTTTTGGTTTTTTATGATGTAATTAGAATTAATAGTTTTGGATAGTTTCTCTTTATGGATAGGATAAATTATGGTCCGGTATTTATGTTCTATTTTTATATAGATTCATCATCACTATCAGCCTTTACCCGTGCACTGCAACACATAGGACTCTATCATTGAACGTCGAGAATCCTTATCTCCCGCCACACAACCAGACCCAGCACGAAGATCATCTTCTCATTTTAAATTTACTTATTTATTCTTTAGTTTACTAATTAATATAACAATTGTATTGAAGACATTGTTAACAAAGTGTAGATCAGAGATTTCTTCCCGCAAAACCTTGTAAAGTTGCCCAGATACTCCTTAATTTAAAGACGGATAAATAAATATATTAATATTGAATATCTAATCCATCCATTTGCAATGATGAAAAAATTACTGAATATACAGAATAATTTGATAAGTGCTGTGAGCTCCTACTAATATTGAAAACACAAAAAATTGTTAGAAATATATTCATTAATAACTAACGAACCCGTTCGTTTAATAAATCCAAATCCGGCAATCGTAATATGTCGGGACATACGATTGGCGGGTTTAGATACAAATCAATCTAGCCGTTTAGTTACAGTATAGGTAACCTAGATACCGATAGCAGCGCCATCTGCCGAGATGATTTTGTAAATCTATATCCAGAACCTCCGCCAGAAAAAGACCTCCGGCAGAGAACTAAAGTTACCGATTTCACGCGAAATAGCGGCGTTGAAGTGGCAGTGGGCCGGTCACACACTTAGAAGAACGAATGGCCGATGGGCCATTAAGGTTCAAGAGTGGAGGCCGCGTTTATGTAGACAAAGTGTGGGTCGGCCATTAACCAGATGGGAAGATGATCTCCGTGCAGTGACAGGTCCGCGTTGGATGCGTTCATTGAGGGAAGTCTATGTTCAGCAGTGGACGGATAAAGGCTGAGGATGATGATGATGAAACCATCCAGGACACCAGCTAAATGCATACCAAAAAAAACATTCAAATCGGTCCAGCCGTTTAGGAGGATTTCACTGACATACATACGTATGGCGGATTTGGATACAAATCAATCCAGCCGTTTAGTTACAGTATCCGTACAGAAATCCTTTTACACAGCACAGCAGAATTATATACCTATATAAAGATAATAATATTATGGACACCAACATCATTGTAATATGTAACATATGAACTATTCAGATTTATAGTTTTACTTAAAATAGCACAGCAAATAAAACTTGTCGGAGTTTGATCTCGTAACATTATAATCTCTATTAAGATATAACAATGAAGTGTAACGATTACAGTTAGTGTCGCAGTTAAATAAATCTTTTAGTTATATTTAACCGTTAATCCAGCGTGACTGCGGATCACAATAATCGGTATGCGGTTCAGTTATTTGATTTTTTGGGTTCCGTTATGTTGCAAATATTCTGTTTTAAGCTGCCATTTAACGAATTACTACAGACGCAAAATTCGTCATCATCATCATTATCAGCCTTTATTCATCCACCTCATCATCACTAATCTCCTTCAAAGGCTCATCCAACACGGACCCCCTGTAGGGCTATTCTGTAAGGTCGTTTTCGAATCTCGAAAGCAGAATCTGCGGTGATGTGACGAATTTGTATTATTTAAAACTCGACTATCTGTCTATATCAATAAAATACGCATTCGAAGTGAGCGTAAAGTGAGCTCTATAACTCAGGTGAAGCTCGATATCGAAATGGTTTTTCATAGAATAGCCCTACTGCACCGTCGTCTTTCCATCTGATGGCGTGATGACACCGCCGCTCTCGACTCTGTCAAAGAATTCAGACGTACATAGAATGACAGTTCAGGATTTTTTGTGCCGACTTTATTGGGGACTAGTCTCCAGTTCGCACTCGCTCGCTCTCGCTCATATGCTGGGGACATCGTGGTGTCCCTCTCGTCACGCCCCCAAGCGGACGTTTAAATCGCAGAGTTTGTCCTCAAAGCGCCTATAAGAACTGTCCTTCTATGTACGTCTGAATTCTTTGGCAGAATCGAGAGCGGCGGTGTCATCACGCCAAGACATACCGTCGTCGCCGTTGGTCAATTTCACTGCCAAGGCGCGTACCTTAAAAGGCCGAAAAACCGTACGTAGAGATTACAGATAATTAAAAGTTCACACCACACTCGAGTAATGTTGTTTTAGTGGTGCCAGTATATTTCCCACGGCGAGACATACCGTATGTTTTACTTAAATCAATTGCCATATACTTTTATAATATGCTTTCATACACATAAAAAGTATTTAATTATAGCTTTTAAACATTTTAATGTAACCTTATTTAAGGCACAGATAAAAAATATGCTTTTTTATCTGTGCACAATATTTCATTGAAATCTTAACGGTAAGCTTAGCAATGAGAAAGAGTATATTAGAAAATGTCGTGCCAAGTTATCATGGGAATTGATGGGATTTAGGGGAGGACCCCTTTTAATTTTTATTACATCAATATGTTTGAATGTTAGCAAGCAGGCTTTAGTTACCAGATTAGAAAAATAGACCTAGGACTTAGAGACTAATCGGACCCGGCAGATGTTTTCGTGTGTAACATTTTGTGCTCGCTGGAAATGTGAGTCTAAACTATTGCCGAAACCACCTAAAGACGCAATTTCATTAAAGTCGGTTCAACGGTTTAGGAGTGTTAATAATTCGAATTCCAAATATTATAGATAATTTGATTATCAATTTGTACCCATGTCTTCTATTTACTTAACTTAGATATACTTGAATATACAGTGAACAGGCGACGGACTTGTCAGCTCCCCTAGAAAAGTGGCACAAACGCTAAATAAATAGAATAGAATAGAATACGTCTTATTGTATGGCAATGATACCAGCTGTAAAATTACATGTTAGTATCATTCCCATACAATAAGTATTCTATTCTATAAGGTTTGTGCCACTTGTCTAGGGGGCTGTTCTTCTCAATAGAAACGTCAAACATCCAACGCACTATGCACCATTTGCGACATTTTATAAGTGCCTGGGCATATGTAAAATAAAAATAATTTGAAAAATATTGTCATTTTAATTATGTTGGTTTATCCTACGAGTATAACATAACTTTTACGGATTTTGTAGCGGTTTATTTAGACCGACGTTCCTTACCCGCGCGACCATGTTTGCGATACCAAAAGTCTAGCATTCAAGAATCTAAATGAACCGCTATAAAATCCCTTTAAAATACTAAATTTAAGCGTAAATTACAAAACACATAACCTTAAGAAAAGAAATCTGAATCACTTAGATTTTATTACGACACCCATCAGTAACCACAGAGTCCGGACCTACAAGGAACGGACCTTATTGAGAAGGTCACTATGACATCAGCATAGCTTTGCCGCGTGGGTTTCGTCGCTAAATGGCAACATCAAACAAATCTCAGTTCCGGAGGTTACATGCGAATTATTTGCAGGTTAGCTTTTTTTTGATGTCGCAGTGAAATTTCTTTGAAGTTCACCAACCTACATTAGGCCAGCGCATCGACGAACTATGGCCTATTACCCTCCTGGCGAGGAGGGAACCCATGTAAACCCATGGAAACGTGGGCTGTGGGACCCATGGACCCATATTATATATGGGTTCATACTTAAACCAGCGTGTGGCAAGGGATCGGTCGTATTGGCGTTCATTGAGAGAGGCCTATGTGGGAACAACACGTGTGCAACTATGTCCAAAGCAAACCATTCTTGTCTATCCTAAGGCGTAAGATGTTAAGTGTCAGTGCCAGTAATACACTGCTTCTCTCTGCCACACAGCAAAGCTGTTCGACTCACCAGACATTCAGACAGGGGAGAAACAAGCGCATACTTTATTTCATTCATTGAATTTCATTAGACAGATCAAGAAAATTGAAATGAACGCAAATAGCTGCACTACATAAAAACGCGCATACGTCTTAAAACAATGAAACAAAATTAACAACTTAGCCAAGGAAACATCCAAACAAATAACACAAAGATACAATGTAAATGTTTACATTGCGATTTTAAAAACACGCTCGCTGAATACAAATATGAATATGAGACTCATTAAACGAACATAAAGGGAATATACTCGTTAAAATCACATAAAATCGTTTGAAACAACGAATCAACTGATCTCCGAGATTCCTGAGTTTACGACAGCCGCCCGCGCAACTGTATAAAATATACAGCCGAACAAAGCTCCAACGCTAAATTATAAATGTAAGTTTGATCGTAATTATCTCCCAAACTACGTTTGGCCTTCAGTTAGAGAATAATCATAATTCATATTATAATATAACGGTAAATAGCATTGTAATTCATCAATGAAATAAAATGGAAGAAGCGTTGGTCGGCCATTAACCAGGTGGGAAGATATCCGTGCAAGGGATCCGCCGTCTTGGCGTTCATTGAAGCCTTTTTTTTCTTTTACGCCGAGAAATGCACTGACGCATCCCGCAGGGGAGTGGGTTTCCCCAGGCAGGTATGTGGGACTCGCTGCGCCCGAAAGCTGGTAAGTGGACGCAGCTCTACCCACTAAAACCCGGCGAGCGCCACCACTGCCGCCTTTGGTGAGGTGCCCCGGATCTACAAGCAATAGTAGTTAGTCCCTCAGGGGACCGACGCCACCTCCACAGAGCGGTTGTTCCGCACCACAGAACAACCACTCGTCAACCACAACGTCGGGACAGTACGATGAGGTGAGGTTCCCATCCTCACCCCTTGTCCCCTGCTCTTTTGTCCCCTCTTCTTATAAGAGGGATACAAAGAGCCCCCTCGGCTCAATTCACTTCGCCCAAGGTGTTGGGGTCACCCTGGGCTACTGAGCCCCACCGCCACGACAAGGCCTGAGCCATGGTGGGGGCGTTCATTGAAGCCTGCTGCTGCTGCTGATGATAATGATGATGATATATTACTAAAAAAGATTATGGCTTTATGCTAGATATTGTCATTGTCAGTGTAAAGTCACTTACCCCCTGTATTCAAGAGCGTCCTTGGCTATGTAATAAAACAATAATATGCAAAGAACGCTTCTATCTATGCGCTCCTGGTGTCAATAGTCGGGTTTTATATGGGTTTGACAGACGCACAGACATATTTGTGAATACGGGTGTTAGTCACAATAATATATTTTCTTAAAAGTGATCTAATTTCTGGATTTCTCCATTTTGTCCAAACAGTTATGGCTGAGCTTAAGGACACGGGTGTAGGTTCCCCGGTGATCGATACATGGACTAATTAACCAACATTGTGTTTGATGGTTCTATTTGCAAACCGAACAATACCGTTGGAGACTTGCCAGCCATTGTTTGCCTCTACACAGTCTATACGCTACACCTTCGTTAGAACGCTAAGGGCGCTCTAAGACTAGGCGATACGCGACCAAAGCGTTTAAAAATGAACATGAAGATTTTCTTTATTTTTTAATGAGATTTTTCAAGTGATAACTTCTTATACTTGTAGAAGGGGGAACCGCTTCGTTACGTAATGCGTTACGCCGTCAGTCTGTCTGCCTTCTGTTTCATTCACGCATGACATGCGGCTGACACGGCAGGCGGCAGCGGTAGACTAACTCTCATTCTAATATGAAGATTTAATGTTTGTTTGTATTATAATAATTAAAATAGACATAAACTTAAAAAAACCCAGTCACTCATATCACTACATGACTTAATAGATGGCATTGTAAATTGTAATAATAATAATATTCGTGGACGCTTTTGCACCACGGTAATCTGGTCCCGTGGTAAGTGTCCGAAGAACTTGTGTTACGGCTACCAGACAACGAAAATACATATACATATTTAATACTTTTATAATATTTTATAATAATACATATATTTAAGAATTTCATTATATTTAATACACATTCACGACCCAGGAACATAAAAATTTTATGTTCCCTGGCGGAATTCGAACCCGCTACCTCCGGCTTGAGCGCTAAAGCGCTAACCATTGCCGCGCAAGCCACAGAGTTCGTCATTAACATCAAAGTTCAAAGTTCTATATACTGGTAATATATGTAAATACTAAATAATTCAAATCACTGATATACTAAAACACTAATTAATTATTCAATACTTTATTGACATTAAAACCGTGAAAATAAAATTAAGATAAAAGTAGCGGTTGTATTTATATTTATTGGAAGATTTAATCTAAATATTCATTTATAGAATCTGTCTCTGTTAAAACTAACAGCGTGAGACTACCTTAGTATTTTTTATTCATTATCATCATCACCGCCATCATCACCACCATCATTATCATCATCACCAAAAAAAATCTTTTTTTGTCCGCTGGTATAAGCTTCTTTCAAAGAACGTGACTAACACTAACGTGTCTTAAACTAACATTGGTTATATATTCCTATATGGTCTAGAGTCTAGAGTCTAGACTCTAAAATACCCACTAGAATTAGTCATCGAAAACGCTTTCGAAACTGGTTTTTCATTTCAAACGAGCTTTTTTTACAAATTATATTATTTGACGTGTTTTATGTAAAACAACTTTTACGGATTTTATAGCGGTTTATTTACTTCTTTATGAGCCCGACGTTTTGGATACTTTACAACAATCATGGTCACGGGAGAACTGCCATGGCTGCTGTAAAGTATCTCAAACGTCAGGTACATAAAAAACTAAACAAACCGTGATAAAATCCGTAAAAGTTGTTTCGTTATAATGAGTGAAATTCGAGTAAACATAAGAAAACAATATGTGTTGTGACTTGTGATCATGATAGGTAACCTAGCCCCATGAAATTTCGTTATGTTCACAAGAACTTGTGTTACGGGCAGGTACTAGGAACGAAAATAAAAGAAACTATTTATATATACGTGGACGTGTGATATATATTTATATATCACACGTCCATAACCCAATACAGACATCTATATTCGTCTTACAAATTATCTGCCCCTTGACACTGACGGGATCCGAACCAGCGACCTCTACGTAAAGTGTCCATGACCTGGACCTTTTATATCAAAAACTGCAGGTCCTTTACTTAGTAATCTTGTAATTGCAGTTGTTTCTTATTCCATAAAACTTATAAAAACGCCCCGTTTGTAGCATTCCTTATTTCTCACCGACTTTTATATTGCCATAAAAATGTACAAGTCTAGTTTACGAAAGATTTACGACTCGGCGTGTGTAAATAATATTTGACCTTTTAACAGTGGAACTGGGAGTGCAAAATGTGCTTTACATTTTGCACAATGCTTTTTTACGAGTGTTTAATAATTATTGTCTATATTTCATTCAACAAATCCGTCAGCGGCTACTGACTCATACTATTCCTAGACTAAAAGGCCAATAGGCAAAAAAACTTTTGAAAAAAAAAATGTTTTTCTTGCCTAGCCACGGTATGGTAAGCGGTCTTTGGACCATGTTGTCAAATTTGCTCAGGGACTGGTAAAAACAATTTATTCTCGCGTTGTGACAGACTATCGTACAGTAGTGGAGCCCGATGCCAGTCGAAATACAGCAATGCTGTTTGACGGGATACGAAAGATAGATGGATGAAAGTACACGGCGCAAGCGCATCTTATTCAAGTATCAATTACTAAAATTCTTTTTTGTTACAGGTAAGAGAGTCTGCCGAGTAAACGCTCAGATAACTGTCTCATCAAATAAAAGTATCTTGAACTACGTCGAAAAAGGTATATAATCGAGTAAGTTATGCATTATTTATTATTATACAGATTCGTATGTAAGTCTATTTTACTTATGAAATACTGAGATTATTTAAAATGGGACATTGTCAATTATCATATAATTAGTCCGATCTAAGAAAAATAAGTCAAGTGTAAAAAAAAGTGTAAGAAAAATGTAAAAATCTAAAACACCTATAAAATTCGTTAAAGTTGTTTCATTTTGGAATGTCATTCACATTAAAAAGTATTACATCCTCTATGTATCGCACTTTACACATAATTGCGTATGAAATTAAGAAATGGTGTTAAACGTGGGAACTGTATCATAATGGTCACAGCAAGGTCAATGTACTTACGAAAATAACACTGCTTAATACTTTGTATAATGGTTATGTAAACCTACATATGGGGATCAAGTTAATTTTTTAGTGTAAATTAATAATAGTTTAAAAAAGTAAAAAAAACACGCTTTACAAATCTCTCCGAGTCTCTTCGAGTTCGCGCACTAGCTCTATCTCTCTTACTCGCATGCAAAGGATGCGGAAACGAATTAATTAATCCTGGCGAATCTAATTGGAATAATCGAATTTTGTAATCGAATTATTGCATTGTCATCGGTCTTTGACAGGTGTGCAAAGTTTGAATTAAATCTGATCGTTCAAAGCAGGACAAAATCGAGCTCAAATGAGTCGGTTACAAACATACATACGAACATACAGGTGAAGCTGATAAAAGCGTGTTAATTAAAAGTGATGCGTCAGGTTCCGAGTGGGACCTGGATATGCTGGCAACAGGATCACCTCAGCGACAGGCTGGCCAGGCGAAGGCTAGTCTAGGCCAGACAGGGTCTGGTTGACAGGGCCTGGCTGGCTACTGGCTAATGGCATTTTTACAAATTAAACAGGCAAATTAGGTACGACTGTTGTACTCTCGCTTAAATAATACTGGCGGACAGCTTGGCTATCGCGTTTCGTGTTTTGTGAGTCTCTGGTGACCCATTGGTGGTATTAGGTAAATGAGGTTTCTTCTGCATAATCTATGGTTGTGTGTATGTTTATGGGGATTGATAATCACCAAAAACTCAAAAACCCTTGACTGTTCGTTTTTTTATTCTTATTTTTTTAGCTTATGCTATAAGGAGTAGCTTCGGATACAGCTGCAATCTAAATTAACGCGAGCGAAGCTACGGGCAACAGCTAGTAGTTTAATATTAACATATGTTACAATTTGTGGCTCTGTTAGCGGACTTTAATTATTCAAATCACGGCAGGCGAATATCCCGCAGGCTTTGAACCCGGAACCTTTTGCAACTATGTTACAATTTCTGTACGCATTTGTACACATACTACAGGGATGCCAGCTTGGGTATTTTGTTCTAAGATTAAATGGCGAAAGAGAACAGGTAAAGTTATAGCTCGTTCCTAATAAACCTTAAATTAAATAAACAATATGCGTGCAACATTTATTTCTTGTTTAAAGGCAATTTTTTTCTAGTTGACAGCCCTGAACTATGGTTTATCAAGGTGCACTGTCAAAAATTCGAATTGTTCTTTATTCTCTAATCTTAATTTTGTCAATGTACCTTTCGCTATAGTTAGGGCCTGTTTCACAACCTCTGGACAAGTGCCGGATAGGCTATCCAGAACATATTTGACAGATACTCCATACTCTATCTATCAAATATGTTCTGGATAGCCTACCCGGCACTTATCTGGAGATTGTGAAACAGGCCGTAAGCATAATAAATTAACTACGTGAATTCAACAAAATGAGATAGGAATACGCGATCTGTAAAAATTTTCACGATAGGATTTCGTCGTTTTACGGAAATGTCCATTTTTTGCTAATAATTCCGAAACTATATGTAGGTATGCATGCTTCAAAATTTTAAGAAACAATAGTTATGCTACTTATCTAGTGAATTGGGATAAATAATGTTATTTACTTGTGTAGTTTATATTATATGATTTATTTTTAAATACTTTCTCCGCTTATGCCCCGCTAGTGAGCGACCTTCGTGCCCATTCGACCACTGTTTCGGCTCTTGTTTTCTTATGCACACGAAAGTAAATTAAGCTATCATTAAAGCTATGTGAAATGGGTGGAACGAGCGTGGAATTATTTTCATTTGCCTCCTGCACACTAGATGTGTTATTAAAACGTAAAAAATGTGACCTGGGTAACTAGATTGGCACCGATTCCACCAGTGTTTCAGTATAATCACCTTATACTATAATCTAGTATCAAGGCTTAGCCCGGTCTAGTAGAGACTAAGATAAACGATATAGCTTCTATAAATACACTAAACATTAAAACCTGCAATACAAGTAAAACAAAACTCAATTAAAACTGGACTCCAAATGGAACCAAACCGGATCTAAAGGGAGTGACCCACAGGACCAGTTACTGGTGCCCGAGATCTAGGGATGAATCATACTGAGATCATCAACATTTGCGGGATTCTAAAGAAATCTGACCTTGAATTGTTTTCTGATGTTTACGGGAATTTCACTTATTATTGGGGCTTATCACACCCTCAGAACAGACGGATGGGTTGGGGCCGGCCATTAACAGATGGGAAGACGATCTCCGTGCAGTGGCAGGTCCGTGTTGGATGCGAATAGCAAGGGATCGGTCGTCGTGGCCTTCATTAAGGGAGGATATTCAGCAGTGAACGGATAAAGGTGATGATAATGAGCTTGTTAAGGCTTTATATCTCTTATATTAGGAGGAAAGTCTTACGGCTTTTTAAAAACCTAAAGCCAAGAAAACGTCAGGAACAAAAACTTGAGTAACGAACCGTGATCAAATCCATAAAAAGCTGTTTCACCATAACACCTTGAAAGCCTCATTTTAGTAACAATCAATATGCGTAAATTTAAATACATTTTCTTTTAGGGCCGTTTTGTCGGAGTTTCCAAAGTAACCTTGAAGCACTTTGTGAATCCTAAAAACTAGAACTAAAAAAAATCAATTGTCTGTAAAGTCAGTTTACTGATGATAGTTGAACGTGACAACGTCATAAGAATGATGGGCTGATTGTGTCTCTTTGTCGCTCGCTCCGCGCTCTCGCTTGCACCTCAAGCCTTAAATGGAACGCCTCAGAGCGAGGTAACGCCGCATGATACACGTTTTTTCGTGCGTGCAGTCGTCTCCATCGAATTATAAAACGTTGTCACGTCAAAACTGGTTGAAGACAGACTATATTAGATCGGGAAGTTATGGAGATTAACTAACAAACACGAAATCGGATACCCACATATTCCCAGAGACGACCCGGTAAAGATGTGGATTATAATTCTCTACAGAGTTTTCTATTACTCTGTTAAGTAAGGCCCCGTTCGCACGAGGGTTTTCTTACCGAGCGGTAAAAAACCGTTTGAATGAGAGTTTAAACGAAGGCGTTTTTAAAACGCAACGCTTTTTTATCGAGCACTGTTGGATTTTCGACGTTGAGTGTTTGAAGTTAAATTGAATTCAGCATGCCAAACTCGCAACTCAAGCCGACGTCGAGTTTACCGCGACGGTTTTTAAGCGCTCCTGCGAACTGGGTCTACAGAGTTGACATAAATGCGCTAATATTTTAAACTGCCACATACATTAACCCAATTAACTATTTTTAACAATCTACGCAATAAACACGCGGTGTAATATGTTTATGTCAAACATACCTACCTTTGTGTGTGTGTGTGTGTGTGTGTGTCTGCGGCATCGTAGCTCGTGAATGGACGAACTTTTTTTGATTTTCTTTACTTTTTATTTTAAAACGTGGCTTAATATCGGTTATCAAAACGCAAGAAGCCATCCTTAAGCTGTACAATTTGCACATTGCCACTTCTAAACGATTCCTGTTCTCTGTCATATGCTAATACATGCTTTGGACGTTAGCATCCTGTGATCGTGTTGCGATGGGCAGGATATCCACCTTAACAGGTTGCCTGTAATTAGTTACTGTGTAGACAATTGCGGAAGAAAATAATATACAGTACTGGTTCTAAGAAGTGCCACTTCTAGATCCTTATAAGTCCGTCTGAAAACTTTCAACGTTATTGTCGACATCAATCGACACTGAACCTTATCGTGCTAGTAAATACATGTAATATTGCCTAAAGCTGATGGTAAGTAGTCAGCCATGATTACGAATTTACTTGAAACTACCATCTCATCATCAAATGATATCTTACTCGAAGGTGATCCAGTACAGCTGATGGAGGATTCGCAGATTTTTTTTTCTCGAAAAGACTTTTAGGCCTGATGGCCTTTAAGCTCAATCGGTAGGTAGGTGAGCTAGTAAAATTCGAAAGGGGGGCGTCCCCCTCCGTGCCCCGCAGGGGGCGCGGTATATCGCACGCGCTACTCTGGAGAGTAGGTGTTTGACTAGTCAAATCCAAATTCGCAGATGTACGTAAATATGAGTATGATTTTTTCTCGAAGATTCTTGTTGAAAGACCATTTATAAGAAACGAAGAGTAACATGTATACTAATATTATAGAGATAAAAGATTTGATTGTTTGTTTGTATCGAATAGGCTCCGAAACTAGTTGACTACACTGTTGGGTAGCTACACTATCTCTGGTGAACATAGATGTTTTAAAACTTAACGCAGGCAAAGCTGCGCGCAATAGCTAGTTGGATATAATGGTGCTAATTGATATGTTCTTCGGTTCTGGGTTCAAATATTTGTAATTCCGTTATCTATATGTATAGACAAACAGACGATGTTTTTGCGGTCACGTTTTATCAACATAAGCGATTTTCAAGTTCCCTCAAAAGTTTGTGATGACTCTCAAGATGTGGGTTTGAGGTTATATTGAAACTACTAGCAACGCCCCACGGTTTCACCCGCGTATTTCTCATTTCCGTGGAATGCAGGGATAAATTATTTTTTAACCTGATGTGTAGGCTATAATTTTTTAGTACTTTTTTCGTAAATAGCAAGCACTCATATTTTATTCGCAATTAAAATATTATTTAGATTTCCATTTTATAGATATTTATCATGTATCTACTGTTTCTAGGATTATATTTCGGCAATACTTATATTAATTCCTTATTTACGAAATACTCGACATGAGTTTTGTAAACAATGTTGTCGCGTGGGGGTGGTAGATGCCCCCAGCGAGCACGATAGAAAGGGGGGGGTTCGGACAAGTCTCACCTTATCTCGAGCCAGAAACTTTCTTTAGCTGGCCCACGTTCCGACAGCGTATTGCGTAGGGGTAATGAGGGAGGAATCACTGGCCTGACTGAACTCCTGGCGATGGTAGGTTGGCTGCAGCTTGGGTCTTCACGCTGGGCGTTCGGTTCAGCCGGCCGGCTGTTAGATGTTCACGTTTGGATACTTAGCCTATCCAAATTCTGCTCCGCGAACTCCCAGCGGAATTCAAAAAATAGACGAGGGTTAGCCTCGGCCTCCGCCAGCCACGAAGTCAGGACAAGAAAAGGGGCCAAGAAGTCGGTTAGAAGTGACAGCAAATCAAAAAGGGTCCCTAATCACAGCTTGTCTATCGTTCCATAAACAATATAGTTCTATAGTCAATTGTCAAACGGACTTTATAATTAATTAAGTTTTAATTTAGTTTATTTGTAATTTTGTTTAGGGATTAGATTAAATTATTATATTTATTATTATAAATTACAAGAGGTAAATTAATTTTATTTGAAAAAAGGAAAGTAGAAACGGTTATTGAATTTTAGAGAGGTCGCTACTGAGCCAATAGAGTATGTCAATAGTTGACACTAGTTAACGATAGATGGCGCTTATACCATTAGTAGGCTTAGATTAAACATAATATCTATTGCTGAATTTTTAATTTAAACCTAAAATCATGTAACGAGCTAGCGCAACGTTACAGTACCCCGCCAAAAAGCGTAGGATTTTGCCTACTACAGCAAAATCCGACTAAACTAACTACCTATTAAACTCACTGCAAGATAATATACTGAACTGCAGTCATACATACCAACTATGCATAGAACTAAACTTACTACACTTCCATCCTATACATACATCACACCTATACATACATCCCATCACATCCATACACTCTTGCATCTCTCATGATATCTTTAAGTTAATAGTAGTAACCTAAAGATCCTTACATATAGAGTAAACAACCCAGCCGCTGTTGACTCAATAAGTTAGTTTAAGAGTATTAATTAGTATTATTTAGTTTAATTAATACAGCATAAGTTAGGTAGTAGATGTTAAATATTAAGAGTTTAAGTTAAGTTCAAGTTAGGTTAGGTTAGATTATTTAAATATTTGAATTTAAGTTAAAGTTCAATTAGGTTTGTTAAAATAATTTATTTAGTTTTATTTAAGTAGGTTTTATGATTTATAGTTTACTAATTTAATATCTTTAATATGCCAGTCACCTAGAGGTTTACCTGACATATCAGCAAGTGTGTAGACAAGTGGAGACTTTTTATCAATTACTTTACATTTAATGAATTTTTCAGCAAGTTTTTTATTGAAATATTTATCTTTGTCGCTTAAATAAAATGTTTTCCGCCAAACAATATCCCCAATATTGAACTCCATAGACTTTTTACGCAGATTATATTTACTAGAATTTCTACTATGAGCTTGTAATAATGAATGTTGTACTTTATTAAATATACCAGATAAGATACCTAAGTTCTCAGCATAACAGTCTCTAGGTTGAAAAATAAGATCTTCATCATTATCTGTGTCAATATAGTGTGAACCACAAGTGACTAGTTCACGCCCATACACCAGAAATGATGGAGTATAGCCTGTCACTTCATTTACAGAGCTATTGACTGCAAATTGTATCTTTGGAACCAGCTGATCCCAGACTCTTTGATCTGAAGAAATAAATGTAGAAATAGCAGTAATAATAGTCTTGTTATAACGTTCAACTGTGTTAACATGAGGGGAATATTTAGGGGTAAAATGTAATTTGGGTACTTTATATTTGTCTAACATTTGCTTTAAGGTAGCGCTTACAAACTGTTTACCATTATCAAGTATAACTGTAGAAGGTATACCATGAATTAAGAATACTTTTTCCTCTAAAATCTTAGTAACGATTTCAGCGGTTGCTCTCTTAATTGGAAACAGCAAGCAATACTTACTAAAACAACAAGTCACAACTAAAATAAAAGAGTTTTGATTTTTAGTAAGGGGTAGAGGTCCTACTAAATCAATACTTATAACTTGAAAAGGTCTAGAGCATCGCTTAGGCCTTCCCATTTCACCTAAGGTAGCATGATTTTGATGTCTAGCACGACCGAAACAAAAATATTGTAGCAAAATATTATTATATAGGCACAAAATAAGGAAATATAGATTAAATAGTAACAAACAGATATAAATTAGTTAAATAATTACGTACCAGCTCGCTCGGCGTCACCTCACGCTTACAACATTTAGTATGTGTGGGTATATAGAAAAAAAATTTTTTAGATACTAATTTTAGAAAAAACACTATATTTCCTTAAAAATACGCTATCAGAACTTGGGCAGGCCTTAGAAAGAATACACGTTGGGCGCCAGCTGTCGCGTGGGGGTGGTAGATGCCCCCAGCGAGCACGATAGAAAGGGGGGGGTTCGGACAAGTCTCACCTTATCTCGAGCCAGAAACTTTCTTTAGCTGGCCCACGTTCCGACAGCGTATTGCGTAGGGGTAATGAGGGAGGAATCACTGGCCTGACTGAACTCCTGGCGATGGTAGGTTGGCTGCAGCTTGGGTCTTCACGCTGGGCGTTCGGTTCAGCCGGCCGGCTGTTAGATGTTCACGTTTGGATACTTAGCCTATCCAAATTCTGCTCCGCGAACTCCCAGCGGAATTCAAAAAATAGACGAGGGTTAGCCTCGGCCTCCGCCAGCCACGAAGTCAGGACAAGAAAAGGGGCCAAGAAGTCGGTTAGAAGTGACAGCAAATCAAAAAGGGTCCCTAATCACAGCTTGTCTATCGTTCCATAAACAATATAGTTCTATAGTCAATTGTCAAACGGACTTTATAATTAATTAAGTTTTAATTTAGTTTATTTGTAATTTTGTTTAGGGATTAGATTAAATTATTATATTTATTATTATAAATTACAAGAGGTAAATTAATTTTATTTGAAAAAAGGAAAGTAGAAACGGTTATTGAATTTTAGAGAGGTCGCTACTGAGCCAATAGAGTATGTCAATAGTTGACACTAGTTAACGATAGATGGCGCTTATACCATTAGTAGGCTTAGATTAAACATAATATCTATTGCTGAATTTTTAATTTAAACCTAAAATCATGTAACGAGCTAGCGCAACGTTACAGTGTTAAAAAGTAAAAAGAACCCACGAAATAAAAGTAAAAAAATACTTAAATACCCTATCTTCAACGATTTAATATTGAAAACAATTGTGTTCATGTATATAAATTATAGTAATTATGTACTCAAATTGGGAAACATGGACATAGAGTTGGCTCAACCATGAAATCTAAGTAGCTCTATTAACATTGATTATTCGATAAAAAAATGAACGTTGAAGGTCATTTCTTCTGTTAAGTGGATCAATAGGTATGTATCATCGGTGACCACGTAAAATCAGGATTGTGGCTTCTTCGGAAGCCACAGTCACACAACTGAGTGGTGTCCTATTAAGGAACTATATTACACTGTTGTGCATTTTCCGGCGAATACTTATGTCTATACTTTCAATTTTTTTCTTGTATTATTGTAGTTATATTCTTTTTTGTTTTTTTTTCTTTTTAATTTATAAGAATTTCAAAGCTAAAATTTGTATATGTGCCGTGTGCGTTTGAAATGTGTGTTAGATTAAGTAAGTTTAACAGTGTATTATGTTCCTAAATAAATGTTTATTATTATTATTATTATCCCAAAATCCTATCCACCGATAGTATATGATAATACCCTACTTGAGGAAAGACGAGTCATTACACAACAGTTAGACACTTAACGGGTAACGGGGTGATGATGATAATCGCGAGTGACGCGCCAATCTGTTTAAGGCCAGTATATTCGGGCGTTTTATGCATTGAGCGCAGTCGCCCTTCCCGCACGACGAGTTACGCGAAGTCTTCAAACAAATGAACTTTCTTGAACCCGGCGTGAACTTATTGTCCGTCCTAGTATAATTTTAAACGTATGGCAACTTACTAGGTTTTTTTTTTACTTTAGTTTATTTCATAAGAATTACATTATATAAAGAGCGTTTTATGGTTTTGTTATCGATCCTGAACACACATGATCATTTTCTATTTTAATAATTACTAAGTTTTTGTATTAAAATGGATACATTACGTGAGTATTTAATCTTAAACATAAATACATATTTCCCTTCGCAGACTTTCTGAAGGCATATTTAGGATACTATTACTGCTTTCATATTTTCATTTTCATATTCATACCGTATTTGTGTCAATAACTTTCAAATTATTGCATTATAATTGCCAATTTTTAAAGTATTAAATTGATATAGTATATATATATTAAATTGATATAGTATATATATATGCCATCGCGGACTTTTTTAGAGACCTTTATAAGATACACATTTCCCCTATACATTATTTTGTTATATCTTAAAGGGTTTAGGCAGCGTTTTCGATGAAAACTCCCAGGCGGCCTATTTTTTTCCGACACGTCCAACAATTATTGTTATATTTTAGCTAAGGCTTATAAAATTTTAATAAATTATATACAAAAACCTTACTCTTGAATTGTTCTATCTATTAAAAAAACCGCATCAAAATCCGTTGGGTAGTTTTGAAAATTTAAGCGTACAAACAGATACAGGGACGGAGAAAGCGACTTTGTTCCGTAATATGTTTAAATGGATATAGCATGATATCGCTAAGAGATAGACATATGCCATCGTGGACTTTTTTGTAGACCTATTTAAGCTACACAATTCCACCATACATTTTTTTGTTGTATCTCAAAGGGTTTAGGCAGCGTTTTCGTTGAAAACTCCCAGGCGGCCTATTTTTTTCCGACACGTCCAACAATTATTGTTATATTTTGGCCAAGGCTTATAAAATTTTAATAAATTATATACAAAAACCTTACTCTTGAATTGTTCTATCTATTAAAAAAACCGCATCAAAATCCGTTGCGTAGTTTTGAAGATTTAAGCGTACAAACGGATACAGGGACGGAGAAAGCGACTTTGTTTCGTAATATGTTTAAATTGATATAGCATGATATCGCTTAGAGATAGACATATGCGATCGTGGACTTTTTTGTAGACCTATTTAAGCTACACAATTCAACCATACATTTTTTTGTTGTATCTCAAATGGTTTAGGCAGCGTTTTCGTTGAAAACTCCCAGGCGGCCTATTTTTTTCCGACACGTCCAACAATTATTGTTATATTTTAGCCAAGGCTTATAAAATTTTAATAAATTATATACAAAAACCTTCCTCTTGAATTGTCCTATCTATTAAAAAACCGCATTAAAATCCGTTGCGTAGTTTTGAAGATTTAAGCGTACAAACGGATACAGGGACGGAGAAAGCGACTTTGTTCCGTAATATGTTTAAATGGATATAGCATGATATCGCTAAGAGATAGACATATGCCATCGTGGACTTTTTTGTAGACCTATTTAAGCTACACAATTCCACCATACATTTTTTTGTTGTATCTCAAAGGGTTTAGGCAGCGTTTTCGTTGAAAACTCCCAGGCGGCCTATTTTTTTCCGACACGTCCAACAATTATTGTTATATTTTGGCCAAGGCTTATAAAATTTTAATAAATTATATACAAAAACCTTACTCTTGAATTGTTCTATCTATTAAAAAAACCGCATCAAAATCCGTTGCGTAGTTTTGAAGATTTAAGCGTACAAACGGATACAGGGACGGAGAAAGCGACTTTGTTTCGTAATATGTTTAAATTGATATAGCATGATATCGCTTAGAGATAGACATATGCGATCGTGGACTTTTTTGTAGACCTATTTAAGCTACACAATTCAACCATACATTTTTTTGTTGTATCTCAAATGGTTTAGGCAGCGTTTTCGTTGAAAACTCCCAGGCGGCCTATTTTTTTCCGACACGTCCAACAATTATTGTTAGATTTTAGCCAAGACTTACAAAATTTTAATAAATTATATACAAAAACCTTACTCTTGAATTGTTCTATCTATTGAAAAAAAAGCATCAAAATCCGTTGCGTAGTTTTGAAGATTTAAGCGTACAAACGGATACAGGGACGGAGAAAGCGACTTTGTTCCGTAATATGTTTAAATGGATATAGCATGATATCGCTAAGAGATAGACATATGCCATCGTGGACTTTTTTGTAGACCTATTTAAGCTACACAATTCCACCATACATTTTTTTGTTGTATCTCAAAGGGTTTAGGCAGCGTTTTCGTTGAAAACTCCCAGGCGGCCTATTTTTTTCCGATACGTCCAACATTTATTGTTATATCTTAGCCAATATATATAAAAACTTAATAAATTATACACAAAAACCTTCCTCCTAAATTGTCCTATCTATTTAAAAAAACCGCATCTAAATCCGTTGCGTAGTTTTAAAGATTTAAGCGTACAAACGGTTACAGGGACGGAGAAAGCGACTTTGTTTTATAGTAGTAGTAGTAGGTAACATGCGTACCCGGGATATTTTTCTTTGCATTATTAATAATAATAATAATATCTATGGACGCTTTTCACACCACGTCAATCTAGTCCCGTGGTAAGTACTCGAAGAGACTTGTGTTACGGGTACCAGACAACGGAAATACAATATATTTAATACGTTTTATATCAATACTTATATTTAAGATTTTTATTATATAATACACATATTTAATACACAACCATGACCAAGGAACACAGAAACTTTTTTGTTCCCTGGCGGGATTCGAACCCGCGACCTCCGGCTTGAACGCCAACGCGCTAACCATTGAGCCACAGAGGTCATATTACAAACAGACACACAAATCATTGTAAACAAAATAAGTGTTAATTATCACCTCTATCACCATTCATCACCACCATCACCACCATCATTATTCTCGTCAGCGTCATCACCACCATCATTATAATCATCAACTTCATCATCATCACTATTACAATTTACACCCCCCTACCTCATCACCACCACCACCACCACCACCATCATTATTCTCGTCAGCGTCATCACCACCATCATTGTAATCGTCAACTTCATCATCATCACTATTACAATTTACACCCCTCTCCCTCATCACCACCATCACCACCATCACCACCATCATTATTCTCGTCAGCGTCATCACCACCATCATTGTAATTATCAACTTTATCATCATCACTATTACAATTTACACCCCCCTCCCCCACCACCACCATCACCACCATCATTATTCTCGTCAGCGTCATCACCACCATCATTGTAATTATCAACTTTATCATCATCACTATTACAATTTACACCCCCCTCCCCCACCACCACCATCACCACCATCATTATTCTCGTCAGCGTCATCACCACCATCATTGTAATTATCAACTTTATCATCATCACTATTACAATTTACACCCCCCTCCCCCACCACCACCATCACCACCATCATTATTCTCGTCAGCGTCATCACCACCATCATTGTAATTATCAACTTTATCATCATCACTATTACAATTTACATCCCCCACCCCCACCACCACCATCATCACCACCACCACCATCATCACCACCACCACAATCACCGCGATCATCATCATCACCACAACCACCACTGCCACCACCACCCTCATTATGATCATCATTATCACCACCACCATCATCATCATCACCACCGCCACCATCATCATCATGTGTGCATTTTTGATTCTTATCGATACAAAAATTTATGCACAAATATTTTTTTTTTCTTTAAACCTCGAATAGAATTTAAAATTAATATTTTTATAATAAAGATGCGAGTAGCAAGGGATCGACCGTCTTGGCGTTCATTGAGGGAGGCCTATGTTCAGCAGTTGATGGATAAAGGCTGATGATGATAATGAATTAGTAACATTAAATCGATATTAAAATAAAAATGAGGAAAAAAACACGCTGATGATCATGATTACGACAAAAATGAGAAAAAAACATTAAAACTAAATATTGTTCAAATTTTTATTTTTATTTCCTATGTACACTATCATATCAGGCACCGGCTTATATATTCCACACGTCGTTTTAACGATCTATAGCGGGGGAGAGCCGCCAGGCAGCAAGGAAACATAGGTCCTACTTTGTTAACGCCTCGCAGGCAACTAAATTGAGGCCGCGCTGGGGACTAGTCGAGTTTTTCACATTATTTGATATTAAGAAAAATAAAAACATTTATTTAAAAAAGTAAGATCAGAATAAAATTCTAAATGTTATAACCTATTTTTTCATATAAATTTTGTAACTTAAAATCTCACATTCTTCAATTACAACTAGAAAAATAATCAAAAACATCTTGTGTTTGTGATTTTTTTTTATCGAGGCAAGTTACAATGATCGTGTTTTGAATAGGTTAATAAAAAAGAATGTATACTAAACTACAACATATATTTTTAACGGATCAAAAAAACCAACATTACTATGTTTACGACTTAAACAAAAACAGCCGCTTTGGGATATACTGGCCTTAAGTTACTATGACGCGGACCGTAAGTGCACTGATCTTAACTATTGTAACCGGTCCACGGCATGAGAGTCAGCGGATTGTGTGGTTTTTATTTAAATTTCTATTACTAACTGTTTCCCGCAGCTTCGTCTGCGTTGACTAAGATTTACATCGGTATCTTAGCGGGGTTGATATAGCCTTTCTCGATAAATGGACTTTCTAACATTGAGAGAATCTTACAAATCCGACCAATAGTTCCTGAGATTAACACGCTCAAACAAACAAACTCTTCAGTTTTATATATTAGTATATAATAATGATACATCTTTTTAATATTCTAAGGCCATGCTTCACAATTTCCAGATAAGTGCCATATAGGCTATCGGCAACATATTTGACAGATAGAGTATGGAGTATCTGTCAAATATGTTGCCGATAGCCTATTCGGAACTTATCTGGAGATTGTGAAACAGGCCCTTAATGTCAAGAATGTAAAACTCTGATAAACTGTGATTAAATCCATAAATAGGAATAAAGGAAAACCTTTATGGCCCACCGGCCACCCTGAATTTTGATCAAAATTCTGTATGTGTGAATAGGCCACTGCCACTTCAAGGAGCTTATTTTTCGCGTGCTATCGATAACTTTGGTTCCCTGACGGAGTGCTTCGTTTCGAATAATATAGAACAATTTCAATGATCTAACAATGACTCAATAATTGTAATTAATTATTACATTGAATAGGATCTGTTTTAACGCGCCAATATAGATTAAAAAGTACTATTCTTAGAAGACTGATACTGGATTACACATAATACAATGGTTGAGCAGATTTACTTCAAATTGTTCACACGTGAGATAGACGCGAACTAGTAGTCCAAGTGAATAGGTCTTTAAATCCATTTTTATTTTAAATTTTACGCTCTAAAACTCTTGATTGAAGGTTTTTCTTGTAACACATACCGTTTCCCCAAAATTAAGAAAAACACACTTATTTTATATTTTTACACCTCTTCCCGAGGTGCAATTTAAAAAATATTTTATAGTTCGTATTATATTATTATTATTATCTAATAATTGAGATTTACACGTTTCCGCGTTCTCCTATCAATTAGGCCACGATGTTGCTGAATAACGGGCGATTCCACCAGGCTATTACACGGCTGATGAGATTGGCGGTTTGATAGTTGAAATGGTTCAGATGGTACGATGGTACCTCCACCATCTGCTCCTTATGCGACACCATCAGTAATTGTTTTCGCTGTCGAATTTATACCATATATGTGTATTATATGGTATAAATAATTGTTATACTGTAAAATTATTACCTGAGAATAACACAAAATAAGGACTGGACGGATAAAGGCTGATGATGATGATGATGATGATGATGAAGGACTACTTACATGTTTTATGATATTCTGATTTTCACGCAATAATAATTATTATATTACGCGAAAGTTTTGTAATAATGTATGGATATGTCTGTTGCTCTTTTACGCAAAAACTACTGAATGCATTTTGACGAAACTTTATAATAATATAGCCTACATATCAGAATAACTTACAGGCTATAATTTATCTCCGTACTCCCACGGGAAGGGAAAGTAATACCGAAACTGCACTGGCTAACTATAGGCCCATTACGCCTGATTTCGAGGAGGAGACCCGTGCCCAGGAGTGGGATATAAAGGGTTGATACTTTACTTTTTTTTACAAAATAGTATGATGCTACGTTATCACTGGCGATACTCTACGCTACGCTACGAAAATAATCATCATGTTTACGGTTGTAAATGAAAATTACCCCAGGTGGAGCTGCAGGCGACGGCCACTTTCAAATAAATACCATGTCACCTAGTCCCATGGTAACAACCTAATACAGTTACATCGTAAGACTCACGATGCACTTATCTCTGGAGCACGCCATCCCACGGGCTCACTCGTGACCAGAAACGAGGTTTTAGGGACTGTGTGTCAACGATACGAAGAATGCTATTGCTAGATATTCAAAACCGGCTTAATATTAAAACGGTCACAGATGTGCGAGACTTTTTCTCTTTGGGCTATTCTATCTATTCTATATGCCTATCTTTATGTAAAAAAGTAAAGTATCAACCCTTAAATGTTCCACTGCTGGGCACGGTTCTCCTCCTCGAAATCAGGCGAGGACGGTAATGGGCCAATAGTTCACCGCGCTGGCCCAGTGCGGGTTGGTGAACTTCACATACCTTCAAAGACTTTCAGTCTCATCAGGCATGCAAGTTTCCTCACAATGTTTTCCTTCACCGGTGAGCGAACGATGGTCTCGTGTGCACTTAGAAATTTAGAAAAACCCATTTCAAGGCACACACGGACGGGTCAGGATCGAACCCGGAACCCCTCGCATAAGAGGCCGAGTCCGTCCACCACTGGACCACCGTCGCTCTATCTTTATGTATAAATTCTTATTTATTAAGTTATTCTATGGGTGTCTATGTCACGACTGGACTGCTTTTAGTATTATTGACAAAGGAGACGTTTCATCTTTGTATGGACCCTCGGCCATCTCGATATAAGTACAGTTGATAGGAGGGTTTCATAAGACATAAATAACATTAAAATTTACTTTTAATTTTGAATGAAATAGCTTACTTTTAATTTTGAATTAAATAACTACTTTTCGTGTTCAAAAATATTTTATGCAGTTTAGTAGCCATACCAAAGATAACGAAATGTCTTTGACATCTATCATTTGACGTTTAAGACGTTTTGTAAAACAATAAAATATATTAAACACAGATTTATAAATTTGAATTAATTCTAAAGCGAGTGAAGTAACGGTGTTATGACATATGGCTATAAACATTATAATAACCGGTCGATTGATTAGATGCGTAATGATAATAATGAATTTAGGAGATTTAATGAGGTTTTTATAATATCATCTTATTATAGAAGACTAGCAGCGCTCTGCGGTTTCACACGCGTTCTTTCTATTCCCGTGGTATTATGGGAATAAATTGTAGTTTATGTTCTGATGTATAAGTTATATTATTGCAGGATTTCATCAAATCTCCATCCAAGCTTATGATATTAGTAGGAGTGAATTAAGATGTAGAATAGACAACAGTGTATTTGATGTATAATATTTTGTTTATTGATTGATTGATTAAAATATTTCTATTTTTAAAATGGATCGATATATTTTATTCAACAAAATATGAACTCCGAGATCTCTTAATATTCATAAAAAGTATATGCGTGTAACCTTTACGCGCGATTAAAGTAAAACTTTATAATATTAAATATTCTGTATGGCATAATATTCTGTATGTACATGGTAGTATGACCTCTGGTCTTAGCCTGTTCCAACAAAATATAAGAAAAAAATATATTTTTTGAATAGCGGAAACTACACAGACTCCGTCAGAAAAAGAATCTGAGTTACTCCCCGAGCCTAAAGAAGTTTTACTTCAAAAACCATTGTCTTAGCTGACATCAATTTGATGAGTGTTAAACTAACCAACAGTTTGTTGTTCACACATAAGTACCTTAGAACCTTCACTTAACTGTTTCAGTTATCTCGATCTGACTCTGTTAACATCTGGGCCGTGACTATGCAAATCACCAAGTACTAAGTTTCACTTTTAGTATTCAAATATTTTTAAATGGGTCATAATTACTTAAGTACTATTCCAATGTAACTAGGCACATACTTTTTTATTAAGGAAGAAACAACTAACATTTATTAGTTTGGCTAACTATATAGCAGTCTACTCTATATGTAGAGCGACAATGGTCCAGTGAGTATGGACTCGGCATCTCGTACGACAGGTTCCGGGTTCGATTCTAACCCTCGAGTACCTTGAAATGAGTTTTTCTAAATGTCTAAATGTACTCTAAACATATGACTATCGCTTGCACATGCTGAAGAGACATCGTCACACATATTATGTGAAAAATAATGTGTTAAATACAACATATAAAAAAAAAACTACAATTGTGTATACAGGATTCAAATCCACGACCACCAAGTAGCCTTCAATCAAAATAACCCATCCATTAAATATTAACGCCATAACTATCAAAACTTATCGTATTGCTCAATCAAAGGAACGGTAAATTCCGTAAACGGTAAATCGAATCAAAATTTGACTGATTCGAATTTCATATCTACCGGTAGTGTTTCCGGTAAACAACTTTACTGTGATAAAGACTGGAAAGACAAGCTGTTTAACCTAGATAGACCTGGAGTCATCAGGTGGGATTTTTCCTATTTTTTTTTTGTTTTTTTTTTTTTGTGATATGTTTTTACGCATACTGCCAGCCCTAGGTGGACCTCAGTATAAACTCTTACTAAATAAAATAAGTGTACTTTTGGCCGTTTATATAAAGGTGTTCCGTATCTGTAGTCAGATACGTCTTGATGTACTATTAACTATGGCTAACATCACTGTAAAATGGGACCTATTGGTGTTTATAGTATAAGCTTCGAATTTTGAATGAAAACTTTTATTAGTTTGATAGTCATAGTTTTAGAACGCAGGTTCATCTACTAGCATAAATTTTGTGCAAGTCAGATCCGACACACTTCCCTTTAAGCGCCGTAAACGGGAGCGCGCCGGGAGTCCCACATATCCTCGGGAATGGGCAATGCATTTTCAGTGCGATAAAAAAATAAGAAGAAAAATTAAAAAAATATATATATATAAAAAAGAAATGAATTGGCCAGCAATTCATTTCTTTTTTTTATATATTTTTTGCATTACCTGTTTTTGTTTTTCTGTAACGCCGGGAAATGCGCTAAGGCATCCCGCGGTGGAGTGGGTCTCCCCAGGCGGGTATGTGGGACTCGTTGCGCCCGAAAGATGGCAAGTGGACGCAGCTCTACCCACTAAAACCCGGCGAGTGCCACCAATGCCGCCTTTGGTGAGGTGCCCCGGATCTGCAAGCAACAGGGCATCTCGACGACTCAGTCCGTCAGGGGACCGACGCCACCTCCACAGAGGGGTTGCCCCGCATCACAGAACAATCCCTCATAAAGTCGGGACAGTACTATGAAGCGAGATTCTCGTCATTGCCCCCTGTACTTTTGCCCCCTCTTCTTATAACAGGGGTACAAAGAGCCCCCTCGGCTCAATTCGCTTCGCCCAAGGTGCTGGCTTCACCCTAGGCTACTGAGCCCCACCGCCACGACAAGGCTTGAACCATGGTGGGGATTTATGCTTTACCTACCCTTACATATAAGATAAATTTCAATGCCAGCAAATACTTATAAGACATATTTTCAACACAAAGCTGTTTAACGGATGTATCTATCAAAATGGTGGTCTCACACAGCCGCATGAACACATCCCACCAATTAAATAGATGTTCCTTGAACCCAAATAACATTGTAATATGTTTAAATTATTACCATAACATTAACTACCAAATTATTCCATCGGATCCACGCATTATAACTAACAAATTCGAACAACCAAGCATCATGTGAGGTTGAGGGTCAGCGGAGACCACCCACCGTGCAGTTTCCAATGGACCTCACAAATTATAACACAGCTACCAGATAAGTTAAAAGGTTTTATCTCGACTTGGCATTTAAGTTTACACCTGAACAACTTTGAGTGCAAATTATAATGTGATCTATTTTTATTATAAGTCTGTAGATATGAGTAAAGTCAGCCCCCTAGATTGGTGGCACAAACGTAAAACGAATAGAATAGAATAGAAAACTTATTGTATGGGAATGACGCTAGCTTACGATATGAAATTCGACATTTGTGTCATTCCCATACAATACGAGTAAGTATTCTATTCTATTCATTTAGGGTTTGCGCCACTTGTCTAGGAGGGCTGGAGGCTTGCTGATAGACCAGATTCCTTACACACTACGTTAGTCTACACTGAGAGAAAGCATTTAAAACTAGACATACGAGTATATGATGCAATAATCCAATGGTTTTTACGTTCTTTCTTTACTTATGCAGTTAACTTCGTGCCGAATTTTGAGACCTAGGGGAAGTATATATATAGGTTTTGGTCGTTAACAATAAAATTTTCACAACAAATTCCCTAAAAGCTACATTATATTATTGGTAGACTATACCGGAATAGTCTAGTTTGTGCTGTAGTGATACGTATCGATTTAGTCATAAAATTGTAAAAGACTACTTCTATGTACTAGACTAATACTAATACTAGTAAAAAAAGTATGAACCCTTTATGTCCCACTGCTGGGCACGGGTCTCCTCCTCGGCCAATCGTTCACCGCGCTGGCCTAGTGCGGGTTGGTGAACTTCACATACCTTTAAAGACTTTCAATCTCATCAGACATACAGGTTTCCTCACGATGTTTTCCTTCACCGGTGAGCGAGCGATGGTCTCGTGTTTAGGGTGCACTTAGAAATTAGAAAACCCCATTTCAAGGCACACGGGGGGGTCAGGATCGAACCCGGACCTCTCGCATAAGAGACCGAGTCCATCCACCACTGGACCATCGTCGCCACTAATACTAGTATAATAGACTAATACTAGATGTGTTAGACTAGCAGGAATGCTAGTGTATTGTGACCTGATAACATTCGTACGACCAATATCTACATCCCGTATAATTATTTTTCTGAGCAACTCTGCTCTAACGTCGATATTCCTGATAGTTATGCGATCTTCCCAAACCATGGTTTCTTTAAATTATCCCCAAAGTCGGGATAAACCGCGATAAAATCCATAAAAGTTGTATATTTTAAAGGTACTGTCACGAATAAAAATGCGTATAAATAAAACATAATATACGCGTATAAACACTGACTTAAACTAACAATATTTGATCAAATCAATTACTCACATAAGTGTAAGTAATTGAAAGTCATAAATATGACTGTACAATAAACATTCTAGTCGGGAGTAGTCACGTAGGATATAACTAATATTATACATAGGTCATAGAATAACGTGAATAGAATTTACAGCCACATTTGTATATCGTCACAATATGACACGTCACATAATTACACCTCTGTGTCATGTGTGCCCTTCGGTAGTGTGACGTTCTAGAATCTAGACCTTAATGATGTGACGCCTTACATGATTTTTCCAGCTACTCATGATTTTTGCAACGTTCCTATCCTATCCTACTTAGGTATATTATAAATGCGACAGTTGGGATGTTTGATACTTAATTACGACATAAATTTTAAATGAAATTTGATGAACCTTAGCAGTTTTTTTAGCTAATTTATACCAAACTAACAAATGCTACATTTCGGCCAAAAAATTAAAAGGCCGCAAAAAAAACATTTGCCTCATTATTATTTGTAATGTTTCTCTACAGACTAAATATATATTACGTCAGACATGGCTGTATAGACTATAGTTCTTTGCATTTTCCTGGTGAGGTATATAAAAAAAATCATAATATAATATATTATTGTTTATACGTAACGTATATTAAGTTATTGTTTTTTTTTATCTTATTTTAGCATGGAAATACGTAAGCTATACCGTAGTTAGAACTCCTCGGGATCGAAGCCGCACACAAGCTAGTATAGGATGGAAAAAAACTTAAAAATAAAATTAGACAACATAAGACTGTAAGTTTTATTCTGATTGCAAAGATTACATTGAACAATATTGGGTTTGAATTTGCTTATACACACACCACCACATAGCGAAATAGCATCTCTTTTAACAATTTGGTTTTCTCCAACTTAAATTCATTTATACATTATGAAAATGTGATTCCTTTTGTGATATCTTTGTCGAATCTATCTGCTTTTACAAGCTTCTCCAATGGTATTTTACTAATTGTTACTTTTGACAAGATGCTACTTTACTACTTGCTTCTTTATTTAGCATGCTCCTGGAATGCACTTAACAGTTTGCCCTTCACAGGAGCAGTATTTGTCACAAGTATCGGAACTGTCACAGTCGTCACATTTTGCAATATTCCCTTTACTGTCAACGTAAAGGCAGATGCAGGCCTTGCCTTCTGTCAGTATACACTCACATCCATCTTTATCGCATTTAGGGTTTGTCGCTTCCTTACTATCATCTGATTTGACACCTTTGCAAGCTTGATCACTTCCAGAAGTTTCTCCGTCGCCTTTCTTACAATCGCAAGGAAGATTACTGCACAGACAATCGTCGCACACAACGATTTTGTTGTGTTCGTCTTTACATACGCAAATGCAAGATTTTCCCTTAGTAGGGAAGCAGAAACATTCCACTACCTTCTTGTCGCAAGGACGATTGTCGCGTATTGTCATCTTGCAGCACGGCATCTTGTTTAGTACCTAGAACAGAACAACAGTATTTTGTGCATAAAGGCATGTCTTACTTTTAATCCTGATTTTTCTCATTAATGTTAGTAGCTAAATAGGCAAATTGACAGACATGAGTAAGTAGCCCTGCAGATCTATCCGAAATACAATTAAGTTAATTAGCAAAAAATAAGTAACATGCTGGTACCCCTGCAAACATGAATAACAGAACTACAAATAGAAGCCTGACCCAGGGCTTCTCCTCTACTCCTCCACATCCCATGGTGGAAATTTAATATCATTTTACCTCTTACAAATACTTTATTTAACTACTCTCAAAATATGTGCCATGGCGACTATCGACACCCATACTCATGCATACAGCGAGAGACATTGGCCTCCTTTTCTCCATACCCCCCTAATGGGCCACCGGAATGATTCAAGAACCTTCGTCCCTCAGTCAGACACTTGATAGGCGACATCGACAACTCACCATCAAGCCACTATCACAAACGATTCTGCCACTTTCTCAACAATTATATCATCATTAACCATTGTATATTGCTGGACATAAGCCTCTACCAACGCCATTACCGATCAAAGGACAGCAACTAGATAAAACGCAATTAACTAAATAATACCAAAACAATACTTACAATTTTCAAATCGTTAACAACACTTGAATACTATGGACAGATATGAGCACTCTATTTATATGAACTGTCTCGTCGTGTGCACACGAGCCGTGTGCTAGAGTTAAACTAGTGTCGTGTGAACTGATAAGTTTAGGATTAGTCATTAAGTACAGTTAAGTTAAAAAGTGATTATGAATAAATCTGATGATGAATCCACGTGACTATTTTCATTACTAAAATTATTAAACTATTGGAATTCGCTGGAAAGTGGACAGTAAGATGTCAATTCATTGTTTAGGTCTTTTATTGAACCTTCATCAGGCATCTTAACAGTTGTGTTATATACCGATAAGTCATTTTATTTCTAAATTTACAATATTACATCCTCAAAATCCCTCCACCCCTCTCCTAAGTGTCTAGAATGAAAATCTATTTAAATTAAAATTATTTGAATAGATTTTTCGAATCGCCGAAGCTTGCTATTTCGACAGTACTTGATGACACTTGTTGCTTATTTAATTGATATTTGCAAGCAAATTTATAACATAGGTTGAGGTTGATGAGGTTTTAAATCATAAAATTGTTAAAGTGTTAAAATTGGTGCATTTCATGACTAACGTTAAGCAGCTGAAAGCTTTGTTTCAAATAAAACAACAAACCTTGTAAATATGCTATATATCTCTGTGACTAAGTGAAAACACACAAACATTATAAAAATGTGTATTTATAATGGAAACTGATAAAAGCAATTTAGGTAGCGATGAAATATATAAAGTGCCAGCATTCATCATATCTATCAATTGAGGTATTTTTGGCGATTAAAAAAATAAGATTAAGGTGTCTGTCAGGATGTGCGTGTCTGGGCGAGCCCAGACACGCACAGTGATTAACATCTGAACATAGGCCCCTCTTAATAAACACTAAGACAAGTGACTCTTGCATTATTATACCTTTTACTTACTTTCAAATGTTCACTGCTCCAGCAGTCCACGTAGGCCTTTTTTTCTTTCTCTTTTACGCCGGAAAATGCACTGACGCATCCCGCAGGAGAGTGGGTCTCCCCAGACGGGTATGTGGGACTCGCGGCGTCCGAAAGATGATAAGTGGACGCAGCTCTACCCACTAAAACCCAGCGAGTGCCACCACTGCCGCATTTGGTGAGGCGCTTCGGATCTACAAGCAATGGGGCACCTCGACGGCTAGCCAGTCCCTTAGAGAACTAACCACCTCCACAGAGCGGTGGCTCCGCAGAACAACAACTCTCAAATTCTGGATAGTACGATGAGGTGAGGTTCCCATCCTCACTCCTTGCCCCCTGCTGTTTTGTCCCCTCTTCTTATAAGAGGGGTACAAAGAGCCCCCTCGGCTCAATTCCCTTCGCCCAAGGTGTTGGGGTCACCTAAGCTACTGAGCCCCACCGCCACGACAAGGCCTGAACCATGGTGGGGGGACGTAAGCCTCCCCCAAGGATCTCCACATAGCTTTTGCTAAATTAGATATATGGCTAGCAGTGCACTACCTGGTGATTATGATGATGAAACGGAACCCTACACGAACTGAACTGATCCGTTTATATATACAAACATAATATTAAAAAATTATTACATTTAAAATTATATAAATTTCTTATTAACTTATCTACGTGATTGTACTTTCAGTACAATAACAATGTTTTAGTGATAGCTTATCATTTGTTTATGTTTATATATTATGTAAATTTCGAACTATTTATCCTCACCGGTAGGGTTTGCTATTTTTTTTAATCCCTACCTTAACTTATAATGGGGATTTTTGGGCAAATAAGCAACCAGATGTTGGTTATTGTTGTTCTTTACTGGCACTGAGTATTATTGATATATAACAAAAACTAGCAGTGCCCCGCGGTTTCACCTGCGTATTTCTCATTCCCGTGGGAATTCGGATATAAATTATAGCCTATGTGCTATTCTGATATATAACCTATGTCATTGTAAAATTTCATAAAAATTGAATCAGTAGTTTCAACGTGAAAGAGATTTCTGGTAAATTCAATAGTATCTATCTTTACTTACCCACTGCTACAGTATTTTAAAAAACGTCGAAACATTCCATATAATAATCAAAAAGCTACAATTAAATACAATTTTCGTAAAGAGCTACTTTTTACTGATGCAACGGCAAAGGTCGTCTTGACATCTTTAATTGCTTACCCTATATGGCTTCTTACTCTTAAACGTAACGCAATCGAGCATAATGATGATGACGAAATTAGTAATAATTTCGACTGTCGTTCATATCACTGTTTACCTTGGTGAACGTGGTGAGCGACATTTTTAACCTAAACCACGTTGATGTATTATACTAGACTCAAAAAGTTTAAAAAAAGTGTGTGTGTGTGTGTGTGTGTGTGTGTGTGTGTGTGTGTGTGTGTGTGTGTGTGTGCGTGTGTTTGTGTGTGTGTGTGTGTGTGTGTGTGTGTGTGTGTGTGTGTGTAACCTTTACGCACTATTGGTTGTTGACTTTTGCTCCATTCATTCATCATCAGCCTTTATCCGTCCCTCCCTCAATGAAAGCCAGGACGGCCGACACCTCGCCACTCGCATCCAACATGGACCACATTACAAATCTTATATTAATTACAAAAATATATTTGTAACCTTAACCTTCGTAAAATAATCTTTGGGATTCTGGAATTGGACCAGCTCGACCGTGTACATCTTTCTTACGTAATACCGGCGTAAATTGACAGCTATGCTGTTGCATTACGTGCGATTTGATACGCGTACGACCCATTGGGATAGGGAAAAATAGGGTAATACATCTGAATAACCTCTGATTTTATGGATGTGAAAAAGTTTCGTCTTATTATTTTTACCATTACAAAATTACTACTAGATAATGCATTCTGATTACATTACGATTAAGCCTGCCGTAAGGAACGAAGTTCCTTACGGCAGGCTTGGAGGGGATAGGGATTTTGCTGCGCGACCGAACCGAAAAAAGTGTGATAGTAAAACCGTAAGAAAAAGTGCGTGGAATAAAAAGCGTTAAATGAGACGTGCGCAGGCGCGACAGTCGCATACACAAGCGAGTAGTGTATAATATCTTTCTTTTTAGCCGAAGGAACTTCGTTCCTACCTGGTGTCCCACGACACTACATTTCTTTTTTTGGAATTTGATTTTTTAATATTATTGTGTATCTATTATTATACATCAAGTCGGATGCCCACGAGCGTCGCGTGGGCGATGCTCACTCGCCTTGAGGCGTGAAGTAATTTGTTTGGACAGATGTAATGTAGGCTCCTTCGTATTGCTTACGTTAATATTGGTACAGATAATCTACATCCACACTAATATTATAAAGAGGAAAACTTTGTTTGTTTGTTTGGTTGTAATGGCTCAAAAAGTACTGGACCGATTTAAAAAATTCTTTCACCATTCGAAAGCTACATTATCCACGAGTAACATAGGCTAAATTTTATTCTGGGAAAAATGGGGTTCCGTAAGATATTATATTGTATGTTTCTTTCAGTGTTAGATAGCCCATTTATCGATAAAGATATATCATCCAGCTAAGATCCCTTTCTGAATCTTAGTTAACGCAGGCGAAGCTGCGGGCAGCAGCTAGTTAAATATATGTCAAGAGTTTGTTCGTATTCCGGTAAATTGGCCTTTGCTGGGGCCAGTCTGTCACTGAGGTGATCCTGTTTGCCTGCGATCCGGGACCCTCATAAAGCGGTTGAAGGCAACAGTGGTTTAGTGGGGTAGGGCATCCCAAATGTGAGTCCTCACACTCCAGTGTATCTACCCAAGGACCTGGTTGGTGCTAATTACATTTCTCTGCGTCAAAAAAAACCTAATGGTTGATGTAGACCTTATAATTTGCAGACCTTCCGAAACTTCACGTCAAAATTATAATAAACCGATATAAAGTCCGTGAGAAGTTCTTCTATACTAGTATTATAAAGAGGAAGGATTTGATTGTTTGTCTGTATTGAATAGGCTCTGAAACTACTTGACCAATTTAAAAAAAAATCACTGCTGGGAAGCTACACTATCCCCGGTGAACATAGGCTATATATTAAATTTTCAAAAAGTTTAGGGACCCCATTTAAACCTTAGTTGATGCAGGCGAAGTTGCGTGCAACAGCTAGTTCATTATAATGTGTGAAATTTGCGTAAAGTATAAAAAAATAATAACATCTTGGATTTGGATTAAATTGGAATGGTTTTGAAGTGATGCTTATTTTTTTTACTAGAATAACACGAGTTCTTACGAACTTACCATGGGGCTACCTTAACGTGGTGTAATTTTTTAATCATATTTTTTTTATTATTATTATTTACTTGTAGCACCCCGAGGTTTCACCCGCGTACTTCCCGTTCCCGTGGAACCACGGAAATAAATGATAGGCTATGTGTTATTCTGATGTATAGCTTGTATTATTGTAAAGTTTCATTTAAATACCTGATCAATTCAGTAGCTTTTACGTGAAAGTGTAACAAACGTCCATACCTACAAACTTTCACGTTTATTATATTAGTAGGATAGTAAGAAGTAGGATTTATTATAGTAGCTAATATAGATGTGTGTGAAACTAGACCAGACCGAAGGATGCCGCCTACACTTCTGTTAAAATCTAGTTTTAAATGTCATCTAACAGATTATTGTTAGTTAAGGTTTTGTCTGGTTGGTGACAGGCGAACGAGGCGCGGCGTGATGATAATGAATTGACGAGTATAAATTAATAAAAGGTGTTTTTAATTATAATAGCGACAGATTATAAAAGAGCGAGTCGAGTAGATAAAGTTCACTACATAAGAGCGATGGTCTTGTTTAGGGTGCACTTAGAAAAACCGTTTAAAGCAGTTTTTTTTCCAAGAATTACTTGTTTTAAGAAATTTCATTATATTTATTATAATAGTAAATTTCTCTTAACAATATTGATAGGGGAAGCCATCATTTTTCTTTTTGGTTCTTCTCTCGAAACCAAATTAATGTTCATGGATTGTGGACCCCCATTTTTTGTCACGCTCATCGTGGACCCCCTTCGAATCTTCCGTGGACCCCTGGGGTCCCACCTGGACCACTTTGGGAATTACTGGTTTAAAGGCACCACAGGGGGGTCTGCATCGAACCCGGACCCTCTCGTTTAAGAGGCCGAGCCCTTTACCCACTGAACCATTGTCGCTAAATATATAGATATATATTTGAAGATAATTTGAAACATGTTGCTAATATCAGCTGTCCTTGTAACACGTGTTTTATCACCCCGTGATTACATTCTAATTACTGTAAGGTGTGTCTAATTTGAATATAATTATTTTATATCACTGTCAATATAGTTGGCCACCTGAGAATTTTGACATCATGCCTTTTAACATAGTCTTTACTTGTATGTACATGACCAGAAAAATAAAGAATTAATATCATATGTGTCAATATGCAGCATTTGAATTTTTGGCAGTGTACATTTCGCTATTGTAAGCATAATAAATTTATTATGCTATGCTGTGTTTCCAGCATATTCTAACGAACTGTATACGGTATGGGAAAACATTATTACTAATAATTATATACTAAAATATAGAATTTGTACTAATAATTTATTAGTAAAAATTCTGCTAGATTTTGATTTCAAATAATTTCTCCTTTTTAAGATTAGAAGATTAGATATTAGAATAAAAGAAGCCGGGTTGCATCGTCCGATTTTAACGAATATATAATCGTTAAAGATGGCGGTAACGAACGTTAGTGACCTAAGAGCGTTGTTTTTAACAGACGTCAAAATTTAACGACGTCTCTTTCATTAATAGATGGTTTGAAACAACCGGCCCTTAAAGATGAAAGAGAGGTTGATGTTCATGAACAAAAACTTTTTTAGTCACTTATTTTGTTCACGTGAAATACTATACATACATTATGCGTAACCTGTAACAGCCCCTGTGGCCTAATGGATAAGGCATCGGCCTCCTAAGCCGGGGACTGTGGGTTCGAGTCCCACCAGGGGTAAATGTGTTAGATTGTTTTGTCTTTTTTAACTACATTATACATAAAATTAAATCAATAATTGTCTTACGAGAATATTAAAAGCTTTTATTACTTTTGGGAGTACATAACCAGAAATAAAGAATTTGACTTTTTACATCAGTAGGGCTATTCTGTAAGAAACTATTTCAATATCGAGCTTCACCTGAGTGATAGAGCTCACATTACGTAACTTCGAAAATGATCTTTATTAATATAGGTAGAGAGTCGAGTTTTAAACAATACAAATCCGTCAAATTCGTCATATTACCGCGGATTCCGCTTTCGAGATTCGAAAACAACCTTACAGAATAGCCCTACAGCTTACAATTGTGCAATCACTTATTCGTTCCTAATCTTAGGTAATAGTAACCGCACTTTTAACATAACTCAAAGGCTTTTAGTGTGTTGCAGTAAAAAGAGAAATTAGACACTTGGAGAAAGTACATGCATTAGAAGCGAGAGTTCCGCTTGCGACATTTAAATATGCAACAGCATGCATCTTAAATACCTTTAAAATGTATTTTAACTTCTTGTTCATGAATTTCCAAGTTACCGTGTTTTATCACAGAGAAAGTAACCTTAGAAATAATAGTTTTTCAAGCGGAACAAATACGTTAAATATGCCCTTACAAACATGGTTTTTTTTTTAAATTTAATAAAACAAATATTGATCAGGCCATCAGGCCTAAAAGTCTATCTTGTGGGTCAGATCAACGCACACTAGTCCACACTACCTTCTCTCCTTCAATCGTTTCTCTCTCTCTAGGGCATCCACCCTAAAAGACAGTTCACACTTGTAGTATATTATTGTCAATACACTCATTACACACACTCAACACTACCTCCATTAGCGAAGACTGCTTTCGACAGCTGATTCTGAGCGACAAGGATGAAATTAGAAGTCCCGCTCTCCCATCGATTCCCTAAATATACTGAAACTGAGAAGGTTTGGAAGCTAGAAAGGCTAGAAAGGCTCACCCATAAACACGTGAAGTTGGAGAAGAGCTCGATCATTAAAAACACGACATCTTCTAAGAAATAAGATGATCAGCACCCCTAGACAAGTGGCAAACGCTCAATTCTATTCTTTTGCGTTTACTCGCTAACTCCATAGGGTTGCTGCAAATTTTTTTAAGAACGTTTATTAAGACATATAAAGTGTATGGTTTTGTTTGTATGGTTTGTTTGTATGGTGTAATTTTGCAGCAACCCTATGAAGTTAGCGAGTAAACGCAAAAGAATAGAAGCGAGCGTTTGCCACTTGTCTAGAGGGGCTGATTCTACAAAATGCCACATTGAGGGATTTTAAAATTCTTTTCAATTGATCACCAATATTACATTTCGATGACAACGATTTCCTCTTCGCCCACAAAACACCAACACAGCAGTACACCCATTACTAACTCCTTTGGAGGAGGTGACGACCTTGCTTCCCATCTATTCTTCAATAATAACCTCGAATTCGATTACTGTGATTAGCCTACGATACCTGCAAAAGATTATATTTGAATATCTAGTAATCAAGCAGAAGAACTTGTTCGCCCTCATCTTTAATACTACCAGTTTAATTTAAAATTAGTAAACGTTGGTATCACTCTCATCATTAGTCTTTATTCGTCATAATGAACGCCAAGATGACCGATCCGACTGAGTCAAAGAAAGCTTATAGGCTTTATTGGCTTATTATATTTTAAAGGACATTTTCAAATTTAGTGGGACGAGGTAACGCGCTAATAATTGCTAGTATAATAAAGATAAGCTAAAGACTATGTTCGAAGCGCTAATCACAGGGACTATGTTTAAGGATTTGAAAATGTTTTTGTATTTGATAGCTTCTTTATTGAGAAAGGCTATTTGTTTAAAAAAAAAATAACTTTAGTAAGATAACACTGTTAATATCAAGTTTTTTTATATTTGTTTGATAGGCTAACTGTCAGACCTGCTATAGTATTTTTTCAATGTGGGACTCTTGAAAAATGTTTTGTGGCTTATTTGTTAATAATAGCCTGATCACATAGGCTTGGGATATAGCTAAGAGCAGCAAACCGCCAGGCCAGTGTTCTTACATAACTTTTCCGTTATCGGAAAGAGTGGCGGTGATCAATTGGACGTGTTCGATCTGATCGTGAGTCGTGATGATATTCGTGTCCTCATGTCGAAGGCAACAATACCGTTTGACGTGGAAAAACGATGACAATCTATGAATGTCTCGCCTGGTGTGTAACGTAAATTCAACTGACTATATTACCATACGATCAGCGAACGTTCTGAAGTTAGTGATCCCAAGTGTTTAATTTCGTTTGGGTGTGTTTTGAAATTGAAGCGCATTATAATGCAACAATTTTTACGGATTTTATCGCGGTTTATTGAGTTTTTTATGAGCCCGACGTTTTGGATACTTTACAGCAACCATGGTCACGGGAGGAATTAATAGTATAGTCTTCCTAGTCTGTAAATAAACCGCGAAAAAATCCGTAAAAATTGTTTCATTATAATGAGTGAAATTCGCGTAAGCATAAGAAAATAATTTAATCTTAATGAGGATTTCGTAAAACAAACTATAACGGTGTTATCTCTTATATATCTTATTATAATAGTAAAAAAATTACAAAAAATCCAGATTCGGACGGATAAACATTTTATTGCTGATAATGTGGCTTTCTTTAGGTGATATAATTTTTCGTCGTTTCGGAGTATATGCGATGCAAACAATCAGATCTTCCCTCTTTATAATATTAGTATAGATAAACCAACAAAAGAGTTAGGGGGCATCCATAAATTACGTGAGGTGTTTTTTTAATTTTCCGTAAAAACAACTCACGTATTTTATGCCCCCTTAGTGTAAAATTCTAAACCCGTGAAAGACTAAAACACCTTTTCACGGCAATCTGTAACCAATATAATATCCAACACGAACCGTTCACAGTTACATGTAATGGTACACCGTAAAACATAGCATTCCAAGAATCTTCAATTAACAAGCTAAGTAATTCTAAATTATAACGTTTCAACGGGACCAGACATTCCAAGAAGTGTCCGGAAGTTCTGTTGTAACGTAGCATTTTTCTTCTACCTTCATAATATTTTACACCTTTTGAAAGGTTTTTTTAGTTTTCTTATATTATTGAACCTAGGTCTGCCAACAGATTTTAGCTTATATTTTACGGTTGGGGGGGGATTCGCTTTGCCGCGCTCTCGGCGGTGTGGTTACCATCGTTTGTTTCTCCCGTGCAACAGCTATGCTGTATTTGGAAGTCAATTACTTAAATTCTCAAACTCTTCCAAAAAAATCTAATTCCCAAAATTAGAAGATATAAAAATATAAAGAAAGTAAAACTCATTCGTAAATTAAAACTCACCCTCGTATTGAAATAGACAACAAGCTTAGACAAAGTAACATCGTTTCGTAGCGAAAAGATACCGAAATTCGTCATCGTCTCTGAGTTGAATGACAATTTCCTAGCCAATAAGATATTGACAATATCGATAACCAATATACAGTTTGTGATTTTGTTACGATAACCATTGATCACGTCATAGCGCGACATATGTTAATCCCATTTCGAAGTTCTTTATCGTTATTTTAATGTTACATTGTCTTCGCCCCATGTTCGATAAAGTTTACGAATGAGGCTGATGACTAGCTCATAGGTCGTCTAGTAGCATTATTCTTTTTTTTCTTATCTAACTAACATAAAAAAATAATCTACAAAGAAACCCATACACATGTTCTGGCCTCGAATGACGCAAGAGTCCATATATGCCTTCGCATATGTGTCGAGGTGATCTGCTGCAGGAATACTAATGTATTGTCTGAGTGTCATCTCTTATGGCTAATCTGTGACTGTCACACTCGGTCGCGGTTTGATTCTCGTCAGGTATGTCAAATATCACACGAAAATCATCAAAATTAGTAAGTCCGATCAAAGCTTTAAAAAAGTGGTGTGTCAGCTTCGACGCACGACACGAGTTTAATCCTTACGAAAGAAGAAAAGATTAGTTAAAAAGTTTTTTTTTATACTTATATAAATAAATTTGTTAAAATACAGTTTGTAACTCGCCTGCCTTCCTTGGATGTGGTAGCCGTTTCTCAGGCTCTCTTTTTCGTTTAACGCTTCGTGTGACATCGTGTGACATCGTGTATCATCGTAGTTTGATTTTACTCCCATAGATTTTCATACCCCGACCTTATAATACTAACTACTACTGCTAATAACTATTTAAGTGTACATAAACTTTTAAATAAATAAAACATTCTTAATACCTATTATACCTACTTTTTAACCGATTTTATTAATTTCAGGTAATCCATAGTTAGTGGACAACTCAACAATGACTCTAAGGTATAAAACTCAGTAAAACAATAAACCCACTAAAATAAATATTAAAATATTACTTGAGAGTAATTCACACAGGCAATGTCTTAACGTACGCTCAGATAGAACAGTAGTGCTTATTCTGTAAGGTCGTTTTCGAATCTCGAAAGCGGAATCCGCGGTGATATGACGAATTAGACGAATTTGTATTCTTTAAAACTCTATCTATCTATATCAATAAAGTTCGTTTTCGTGAGTGACCTAAAGTGAGCTATATCACTTAGGTGAAGCTCGATATCGAAATGGTATTTTACAGAATAGCCCTACTGTTGGGTCGTGTTGGATGCGAGTGGTAAGATATTGGCCGTCTTAGCGTTCATTGTTCATTAACTTCTTTATTTGATAAGTTTATTTTATGTTTAGTTAAATGTTGTATTTTCTGTTTTCATATTAGTAGTAGTGGTGTTTTTAATATTAGTAGTAGTAGTATTTTTAATATTAGTAGTAATATGATCCTTGGTGCGACCGTGCTGTCACCCAGCGGCCTAAGCGGAAGATCGGCACTGACAGCAATGCCAGCTAATGCAGAGCTTGAGGCCTTTTGCATTGTCCTCACTAGCAATTATTGTTTTATATTTTAAGTGTTGTTTTATTGGCTTTGCAAATAAAAGTATTATTATTATTAAATATAGATTTAAGGCGTACTTAGTAGTTTGAGGAGCACCTAAATATTTAAGTAGCGTTTGAGAATTCCGGCGTAAGGTCAACAGGATAGACAAAAGTGATGATGATGAATGACTTGGACTTCATTTTAAATGCAAAGTTGGTTAAGGATGGGTAATGGGAAAGTTGTGTTCCGTTCTCGCGACAGTGGGATATCACTTTCATCGGGTGACCTCACGACGCGACCCGCGCTCTGTACGTCCTGTTTAATTGTTTATTAATTCATCATCCATATTAGAGCTATTCCTTTACTTCCTTAAGGGTTTGTTTCACAATATCCTAATAAAGTTCCATTTAAGCTATTTGCAACATATTTACCACATAACTACAACGTTTTTGTTTCACAATTGACATATAGCAATATTTGGCTAATAAAGTTCCCTGTAAACTATAGGTCGGATCAACTGGCCATTAGCAAATTCATCTGTCAGATAAATTAGTTGACGTTCCGGTAACAGTAATATACAAAATAATTTAAATTGTGTTTTGATCGTTTAATAATTAAGGGATAACATTATATACAAGGTCTATGTAAATAAAAGGTATAAAGATGGTATGATACATACAATTAAATTATAAAAACATATTTGCATGTATATTTACAACATGGAATTTTTTTCTAAAACATATTTATCGTAAAATGGAACGATGAAATGCGAGGTTGCCAAGCCTACTAACCAGTAAGTGCCAAATAGGGATCTGCCAAATAAATTTATAGGGAAGATGATGGTGAAACCCAATCAAGACTAACTAGAAGATTTATGTGTCAGTTAATTTATGTGTCATATAGCTATAGGGTACTTTACTAGTATATTGTGAAACAGACCCTAAATATGGCATAACTAAAGAGTACAGTTAAATAAATCTTTTATTCTATGATAAAAAAGGAACTTTTCTTTTAATACTTACAAGAAAAAAAAAATTCATTGTAAATAATACCAAAGTGTATTAAATTGATAATATTTCAATCATTATCTTATTAATAAAATAGTTTTTCAAGAAAATACATATAGTATTAACAAAATAAAGCTTTAGGACAATCACGGCTCGGTAACTTAGGTATTAAGTATTCACAAACAATATTGTGAGGTTTCACAGTACTCCCGAACGCATAGGGTCATTCAAACCAATTCATAGACAATACTTAAATTAAATCCGCCACTGTGCGTCTGTCAAACCCATATAAAACCCGACTATTGACACCAGGAGCGCATAGATAAACGCGTTCTTTGCAAAGTATTATTTCATTACTTAGCCAAGACTGCCAAGTACGCTTCTTGAATTCCGCTGTTAGTCTTGGCATAAAAAAGAGCTTACAATGACAGAAAATATATACCAATACTGTCTGTATCGGTATATATTTTCTGTCATTGTAAGCTGGCATTGTAAGCATTTAAAAAAATCTCTTTGAATTCGAACCTGCGATCTCAGGGTGGGAAATCCAGACCCAACATAATTTCCCACTAATGTTGATCACATTTCATCAGGTAACTTATTTAAACTTATCGCATATAAAACAGCTCTCGTAAATACCTACGACGAATATCAAGATTTATCATCATCATCATCAGCAAGATCGTAAATCACACATAACACACATTCCCGCCGTACACGGTAATTCGAGAACTTAATTTTGTACTTCCGCCAGAATCGATCCCGATATCACATGGTCAAAACCAATTAACTACATTACTTATCGCATATCTACATATGCAAGGAAATGCTCGTATTTACATTAGCTGATTTATGCTATATTACTAGCTGTTGCCCGCAGCTTCGCCTGCGTTAACTAAGATTTACAACGGGATCTTAGTACGCGAAATAACATTTTTTACACCTTGTGTCCGAAAAACCAAAATATCTTACGGAACCCTATTTTTATCAGAATAAAATTTAGCCTATGTTACTCGTAGATAATGTAGCTTCCGAATGGTGAAAGAATTTTTGAAATCGGTCTAGTACTTTTTGAGCCTATTCATTACAAACATACAAACATACAAAAATAGGTACAAATCTTTCCTCTTTATAATATTAGTATAGATAGATATAGGTTTATCGTCATTTTTTCCGATGTAGCTTCGTTTCCGATGTAGCTTCAAGGCCTTAAGACCAACAGCATAGGTCCTTTCGAAAAAATAAACACGTGTATGACGTTAGATACCTCTCTCTTGTATTGTTCGCGTCAGCATGGTAACACAGTTAGGTCTGTTTTAAGATGGACAGGACATGCAGTGTTACTAGCACCAGGACTTGACATCTTACGATTAGAACAGGCTATACGTGAAGCTGTCTGGGATTGTCCATGATTGCCATGCTCTCTGATTCTGCGTATCTTTGAAGCTTTATGATAGGCACTTGATGCCAGAAACACTTCTTGGCACTAAGAGACTAAGACTTTTGCGAATGAGTGAATGTCATGGTGACTTTAAAAATCGAATCAAATAAGATTCTTTCTTTATAATAATAATAATAATAATAATAATATAACTTTATTGCACACACATAGTTTAAAATAATAATAATTTATACATAAAATGAAAAGGAGAAGTACAACAAGGCGACCTTATCGCTATAAAGCGATTTCTTCCAGGTAACCATATATTGAAAGAATAAATTACAAAAGGAGAAAGGGTGTGCGCCAGAAGTTATAACATGTAATTATAATTTATACAAAAAACACAAAAAGCAGCACTAAAACTAAACATTATAAAAATAAATTGCACAATAATATCATACGATGAATAAACGAAGAAGAAGAAGAAGAGAAAAAAAAAAAAAAAAAAAAACGAGAAGCATCAAAGAAAGATGGCTTGTAAATTGTAATTTGTGTTGATAAATAATTAAAATTAAATAACAAAATATATATTTAAGCATCTAAATAATGTTCTCTGAGGAGTCCCTTAAAAATGTTGAGACTCTTAGCTTCCTTAATATAATTTGGCAATGAGTTCCAAAGACTAACGGATGTAGCAGCAAAAGAGTTACTATAAAATTTAGTTTTTTGTTCGGGTACATTTAATTTATATACGAAACGTGTAGTTCTCAAATTGTTTTCAGATGAAAAAGTAAACATTTCTTTTAAGTAATCTGGAGTCCTAGGGTCAAAAAGAACATTATAAAGTAAATGCAATACATGTGTATTCCTGCGAAGGTGGATTGGAAGCCATTTGAGAGTTGTTCTATATTCAGAGACATGGTCAAACTTACGAAGGCCAAAGATGAATCTAATACAGAAGTTCATTATACGCTGAAGCCTGCCTAACTGATCCTCCGTTAAGTTGATATAACTCACATCAGCATAGTCAAGAATAGGAAGTAGTAAGGTTTGAACAAGCGCAGTTCTGGTGGGTATAGGTAAGAAATTTCTCAATCGCCTTAATGAAGCAGATGCACCATATATTTTCTTGCAAACAGTGTTAATTTGTTGAGACCAAGAAAGAGTATTATCAAAGATGACACCTAAATTTTTTATATTCAATTAGTGAATGTTAAGAATCATGAAAAATCTTAGACTGAAAATGAAAATATGAAAATTTTAGATTTTTGATCTCTGGGCGACTTCTTGTCTAATCTGTAATACTATATCACCTAGTTTATTACACATTATTATAAAATCTTGACAAAAATAAAATATGAACTACACGTATTTGTCACAACTCACAAAAATATTTAAACAATAGTTGATTATCCTATTATCCTACTAATATAATAAAGGCGAAAGTTTGTCAGTGTGGATGTTTGTTACTCTTTCACGTAAATACTACTGAATGGATTTTAATGAAACTTTACAGTAATATAGCTTATACATCAGAATAGCACATAGGCTATTTATCCCTGTACTCCCACGGGAATAGGAAGTACGCGGGAGAAACCGCGGGGCGCTACTAGTGTGAAATAAGAATCTGGTGTTAAAATATACATAAATATACAGATTAATATCAATTTGATATATTGCATATTATGTTAAATATATTCACCAAAATATTTATGAGGTCAATTTAATGGTTTTTTTTATTATAATTTAAGCTATATAGCAATATGTTATAAGATAAGATGTGTTATGTCATGTGTGCACTGTGTAGTGCTTTTTGTATGATTTATAGATTTTGACAAGCTCATTTTTATTACAAAACCACCCGACGCCATGAAGTCGTGGAAGTCACACTCCACGGCTGGCGGGGAACAACCCCTCATTTACTAGATAGGGTGAAACCAACTGGCTCACCTCCTTTCCAATAAAGCATTTGGGCCATTAGCATAGCTCCAACCAAAATAAAAAATACAAATTTACTCACGGCAATTTACCATGTTTTTTACTTAAACCTCGCAAATAGATTTCGATATTACCTACAAACGTTGTGAACGAGAAAATGAATATATCATTATTAATTGTCTTAATCTTGAAATCTTGAAAGGAGGAATAAAAAAGTAGAAAAGATCCAATGTTCTTTTTTACTTTTTTGCTCACAAATTGTTGTGAGTATTTTATTCAGCTTATAAAAGCTCTAGCAACGGAATCAATACTAGTCCACTGAGAGGAATCGGCGAAACAGAATTCTTACACGCTTTTTATACATACATACAATTCCCCTGTATACATTTTTTTTTTGCTACTTTGAGGGCAATTTTGGTCCACTTACTCGGCTAGAATTCATTTAAACTTTGTAGATCCATCAAGGATCGATGACAATTCAGTAATTCAAAAATATTGTTCCATTTTTAAATTTGCAAAAGCATGTTTTTTAGTTTTTTTTTTAACTAATAATTTTAATCATAATATTATTTACAAGTGTGATTGGAATAAGATGATAATGTCTACATATAGGTGTTACTTGTGTACTAGATAGTATAATTTATTGCCTTATTATGTGTAACAAGAGCATGGGAAGAGGCAGTGGGAAGCGGCTTAACAGAGCATGGGTTTTTGTTAATATACTAGCCGTTTCCCGTGGTGTTGCCGACTTTTCTATGGTTAAATTATTTACAATCGAAATTGACCGGAAAAATTAGCAGTCATTGATATTGAAAAAAACCGAACCTAATGTTGCTTGAAGCTTATTTATTATCTATAGACGCTTATAAACCACGTCAATTTAGTCGCGTAATAAGTTCTCGAAGAGACTTGTGTTACGCGTACCAGACAACGGAAATATATTTAATTTATACACAAATTTAATACATCTATGTCCCAGGAACACAGAAAATTATTGTCTCCTGGCGGTATTCGAACCGAGTTACAGAGGTCGTCACTACAGCTACAAAAAACACTCATGTAGAATTTACAAACACATGTGAATTGCTTAAAATCAAATCCTACGTAAACGAAGTCGCGGACACCAACTAGCACATGATTATTATCGAATTCGAATCCTAAACTTAACAATCTCAGCAGAATACGTAGACAATCGCTAGTATTTAACCGAGCATATAGCCGTAATAGAGTTATGTTTTGTAAGAAATTCCGCCAATTTATGCTGCGACGCTGCATCAATTCTGCATTCTGATTGGCCGACTGATGAATGATTGGACGATGGAACGTACACAAGATCACTGAATTTTTATTACGTCAGTGACAAATCAGTGACCGGTTTTAAACTTTTAATGACTCACTACTCTATACGTTTTTAAGCTCGTATTTACACAACCTACGAGTGAAGGTTGTATTTTGGGCCGAGGTTTTGTTGACTCAATATATCAATACCGTTTGTTTATTGATTTTAACATTTACGCCTCTGACTTCCCACAATACTTTAAAGGCCTCTCCATCTGGCAAATATACTACCGCGTATATCGAAGCGTCACATTGCGTTCACCGGCTTTATTTTGCATGATGTCTATCGATTTTTTTTTTTTCGAAAGGTAGACCTTTTAGGCCTGATGGCCTTTAAGCTCAATCGGTAGGTAGGTGTCTATCGAGTACCAGGATATTATAAATGGACAGGAGCTTGACAGAGATAGAATAATATTATCCTACTAATATTATAAACGCGAAAGTTTGTAAGTAGATGTTTGTTACTCTTTCGCGTCAAAACTACTGAATAGATTTTTATGAAACTTTACAATGATTATACATCATAATAACACATAGGCTATCATTTATCACCGTACTCCCACGGGAATGGGAAGTACGCGGGCGAAACCGCGGGGTGCTATTAGTTATTAATATAGACATATCGCATCAGCTTCTCCTGTCCTTTTTTGGAACATAGCTGAGTATCTTGGCAGAAGAAAAAAAGCATGGACATAACAACAGGCGAGCGCACGATATTGATTTACAATAAACTCGTAACAAATGCTAAAATAAAAAAAAAACCTAAAAACATCACAGATACAAATAACTGTATAACTGGCGCAAAACTGAACGAAACTGGAAGGTTTCATTTATTTGTGCATCTTCATTATTTAATTAATGCAATTTATAATATAACAACACAATTTTTTGAGCTTTTAATCGGACTAAACCTTTGTTTGTTTAGTCATAAGACTAATCAGGTAGTATACATAATTTTTCTAATTATTAAATTCGTTATATTTTTAATTAAAAAAAAACATCAACGGTCTTGAAACGACTGAACTGATTTTGAATTAACATGCTTACTTGCATGCATTCAAATAGAAAAACCGCAGCCGTTTAAGAGCTACATACAGAAAAACAAAGCTATCAAACTTATAACAGCATGTTTTTGTCAATGTTAAAAATTAAAATCAGAAGTATTAATCGGACGCATGCGGGCTGATTATGATGAAAGACTTCCCCCAGGGCTGATAATAGCTCAGACCGAGTCATTGCAATATCGTATTGCAGTGTTTGGAAATCGAAAGTACTCTATATGTAGCTTGACGTACTGTGGCCAAGAAAATACTTTAAAATTAAATTTGAATTAAATGATTATATATATGATAGTTCTAATACCGCTAAAAATAAAATCGGAAAATGGTATAAATAATAATTTTTAGTAATTAATATTGAGTATCTATTTTTAAAACAGGCATTTTTTTTATAAACTGTAATTGCAATAACAAAAAATGTACCAAAATTCCCAAAATATATTCGATCCCTTTAATTTTAAAGTTTTATTCCAGAACGTTTGTATGGTAAAGGATTTTAGCAAACAAAGCAAACGATTTTATGAATAAATACACTACTGTAAGCTCGGTTTACTGACGATAGTTGAACGTGACGTCATAAAAAAATACTGATGGGCCGATTGTGCCTCTTTGTCGCGCTCTCGCTTGCACTTCAAGTCTCAAATGGAATGCCACAGAGCGAGGTAACCGCATGAGTCATGTTTTTTCGTGCTTGCAGCCGGCTCCATTGAATTATAAGACGTCACGTAAAAATCTTTATTCGTTTAATATTTTACTTTCAGCCAAAGTTTCGGTAAGCGAATAGTGCTCTTATACCTTATGTGGGTCAGTGTACATAGCCATTAAAGGACTTGGCTAGTTAGGCGCCGTTTGGTATGTATTTGATGTCGGGATATTGGAGTGAAGGGGACCCGAGAACTCGTGTGGGCGTACACTAATTCAAATCGGACCTCTACATTAATAATGTTTCATAATTTTATTACTCGTCGTGTTTGTTAAAGAGAATTTTCGATCGGGAAATGTTCACAAATAATAATAATAATAATAATAATTTTATTCAAAATACATGCATAGTAAATTACAGGTAACATAAAGTACAATAATATACACTTATTCTATAATGTTAACAGTAGTGCCTGAACTAGATCATCCTGTGTATCAGGCTATGTATGAACTTTTCCATTTTTATTGACTACAATTTGCAATCGAGACGTTTCGGATATTTTACAACACATATAAATTGAATAGAAAAAAAAATATTCAAAAGGCGTTCTTATTTTAAATCGATATTTTACATACGCAGTAATAATAGTGTGTCGATTGTATATAAAAGTGTATCATAAAACAATTTTTACTATACGTTTCGGCTTACAAAAAACTCGTTGCCTTCGTACCAGCATTTTTATGTGTTATTTTCTATTGTAACTACTACTCGAGTGTACATAAACTATTAAATAAATAAATAGATAAAAAAGTATAAAATAATGAAAAAAGAAAGCTTCAGAATATAATAAATTCAAATAACTTAAATACACTACAACACAAAAACTACATACTTTATTTACAGTTAAATAATAATATTGAGAAGCATAAGAAGGTATTTTAATATTCCAAGGTTTATGTTTTATTTGAATCTGTTTAAAATTCAGTTTTGATAACTGTATATAATTATATACAATCATGTTTGTTTCAATGGGCTAATTGGGTAATGGGCAGTGACATAATATTTATGATTGAAAAAAACGTTTCGAAAATACATAGTTTGACAAATAACGTGAGAAAACCTGAATGCTTGATGAGATCAAATGTCCTTGAAGTTGCCTAGAGTCCTAGAAGACCCGTGCCTAGCAATGAGACATAATATAATATGGGTTGATACTTTTTTGATGGTTTCATTGACAATAAAGATCTATTCTGGAACTCGGAATTTCCCGGCAAATCTCTCATAAGAATAATAAACAAAATAAACAGAAATATATTTCTTATTAGTTAATTTCAAACTTTCAGTCTTAGCTTTCTTATCATCTTCCTGTATACACCCTCTCTTTCTATTTAAGAGCATTTCTCTTGTCGGAGTAATCTCATTTCTTCTCTGCGCCAATACTTTTACTCCTAATACAACATAACCTGTACCTTCTCCTTTATCTGTTCCATAAGAGTTCTCCTCGGTCTACTTCTTCCTCTCTCTCCCCTAATTCTTCCTTCAATGATATATTTTTTTAAACGAGTAATTTATCAGGTGACTAATCATATTTCCTCTTCTACTGTACAATTCCCTACAGTGCGGTTTTTGTAGACAACACTCTCGGCGTTTGGTCGCGAGTGTACACAGTACACAGTTTCCAGTGGTCAGTGAAAGTGATCTGTCGTTATGGCCGCGAATCGAACCGGTATACTACACGTTTTTACATCACACGTTAGTTTATTAACATACTGTCACAAATAAGTCATCAACGTATTCTGGTGTATAAGCTTTTTCTGGACCATATTAATCCAAATGAAAGACAATAAAGATTACAATTTGGATTGCTTATTGTTTTTATTTTTTTGCTTTCTTTTGCTTATGTTCTGCGTGGTACTTAAAATTATTTTTTTATAAAAAAGTATCGTATATCGAGATCACTGCTTGAGTTGGATATTAGGGGTTGCCTAATATCCAACTCAAGCAGTGATCTCTTTTATTTTATTGAGTTGGATATTAGGCAACCCCTAATATCCAACTCAATAAAACAAAAACTCCTCGAAATCAGGAGCTAGGGCTCAATACTCCTCGTATTGAGCCCTAGTTCACCGAAGCGCATTATTTTTCATTAATCACCTACGAAGTTTTCTTCACCGGTGGGCGAGCGATGGGTCAGGATCGAACCCGGACTACTCAAAATTCCTTACCCATACCCACTGGACAATCGTTACTCACGCTCACATATAAACTTATTTTAAAGATCATACGGCTGAAGTGAATCTATTGAATAATTGATAATAACAAATAATGACAAAGCGAAACAGTGAAGAACAGCCTAGTGTATCTGTATAAGTGCATGTTGTATATTATTACGTTGATCGGAGCTCGCATCGACCACATGACCCGTAGACTCCTAATAACAGGGGAACGGGTTCTGGCCACACATCTGACTTATAGTTCCGATGTAAGCCGTAAACAATGTACTCAAACTATCGTGTCGTCTCATTCTTTCCCGTTGCGAAATATACCCATTTCTTTTTAACGTTCCGTGATTGGTAATGTATGAATTTGAATTAGCTAATCACAGCATTGCAACCCCTTTCGTCTCACCTCAGCTAGTTGCCAGAGCCCAGAATGTATTTAATACGAAAAATCAAACATTAGGAGTCTACACTCTCCAGCCGTGGCCCTGAATAAGGTAGTGGTGGGGTTTAGCCTTTTTCCCCAATGTTGTTGTTGTTGTTGTCCACATTGCTGCAAGTCAGGCATTGACATTGTTATCATCACGCCCCTGATACAATCGCCTGCGCAGACTGGTAGAACTGAGTCATTCTCCACTGGGAACGGTGCCCCTGTGTCGCTGGTCACCATCTGCCGGGCCTTCACCTATGTGATTTCACCCGGTAGGGGGGACCGCCTGGGGGTAGACTCGGTGGGGTATCGGTTCTGCCTTCTGCGTAGTGTGGTATCAGGAGCTGGACTGTAGGTCCATGTGACCGCCCCAACGACCACCCCATATTAATGGGGTGCGATTGAAGCCGCTGGCAGGGGGCAAATCTGCCCCGATCCAGCATCCTCCGAGCCCCTTGCGGGGCTCGAAGAAGGCCCGCGAATGAATGAATGATTAGGAGTCTATAGGCTGTGTGGTCGATGGGAGCTCGCAATACGCGCCAACGTCAGGATTTAACGCGACGCTTTTTAAGCGCTCATGCGTACGGGGCCTTAACGCTCCTATTACTTTGGCTATTACTTTAAAGCTTTTCACGTGTTGCAACTGACACGTCTCGTCTTTTGTCCGTCTGTTTGTTTATCGTGTTGATTAATAACCCACGGAGCGATATTGTAAGACGTTCTTACAGCTTTGATCTGTTAAACTGTAACTGACACAGTTACGTTAGTCATTCAATAATAGTAACGTATGTTGACGGCGTAACTATTATTAGTATAATTTTTTAGGGTTCCGTTCTTAGAAAAAATAAAAATGAAACATTACAGGATTTTATTCAGCGTCTGATGCTGGTCTGTCTCTTTTTCAAAACAAAACGTACTTATAAGGTAATTTTTGGTCGACATGGAATCACAAAATAAAGGGGAGAAGCTAACACGTGTATTCACAAACAATACTATGCGGTCTCACAGTACTCCCTTACGCATAGGGTCATTCAAACCAATTCATAGACAATACTTAAATGAAAACCGCCACCGCAGCCCATATTGACCCGACTATATACCAGGACGCACAGTTGCGGATTTCATTCAAGTATTGTCTATGAATTAGTTTGAATGACCCTATGCGTTCTTGAGTACAGTGACACCTCATAGTATTGTTTGTGAGAACGGGTGTTAGTTTTGCAACATAAGTAAAGGGAAAAATCTTAAAACCACTGCAAAACGTGCAAGTCAGACTTGAGCTTGTCTGTATATCTAATGAAGATGATATGAGTATAACGAAAGTTGATTTAATATAAGTAAAGCCGGGTCAAGTAGTCAAGCAGTAGCTATGTTGCGGTCGCCAGTTCGAATCCAGCGAGCACCATTCACAACAGCCTAACATAATGATAAATTTTTGAAAGTTAAAAACATGCCGCGCCACGAATGGCATGAGTTAATGCACATCATGTAAACACCGTCGTTTGTCGGCCCTGTAATGCCGCGCAGATATTTTAATGAAGGGCCCTCGTTAGACCCTGGTTTGAACCCTTCGTACACAAATTAAGCGCTACGGTGTGACAAACCTTTTTGATATTTTTGTCTTTGGTTATAATTTTTTTGTAGTTATGAACTTTGAAATATTTATACCAATGCGACGAAAAATTTCTTTGAAGAATTATTATTTGTACTCGTATATTTCATTAGTCGGCTTCGTAATCTTGAAAATATTAAGTATAAGTACTTACTCTTACAAGTTTAGTTTCCCTTTCATAATAAATAAACTGTTTAAAATAAATCTCACGAATTCACTTCTGTTCAACCAGTTTCATGTGGAAAAAAATTCTTTTGTATTTTGTATTATAGCAAAGATTTTTTACTATTCCAGAATGAACAAAACCTCTCGAAACTGCTAGTCGAATTAATTATAATCAATATAGACAACAAAATCAACACAATTCGACCTCTAATTCCTAGCACTCTGCTAGTTCCGCAGACTAGCATTCGTTTTTTTAGCCAGCTATCCAGAAGCAATTACTCTTTTATGGGGTTATTAGATGAAATAAATAAATATAAATTACAGCAGTGCCCTTTATTTATCAATAAAAAAGTAAAAAACCTAATATCATATTTTTGACAGCTGCTTGTGTAGCAATCGCGCGAGTAATATTTGCAAGTCGCAAGTTCAAATCTCGACGAATATTCTAAAAGACGTGTCCTTTAATAGCTTCTCGAATTAACTTCATTACATGAACGTGGTATAAATTATCTCTTTTTTGACATTTTCTTTTAATATTTACCCGTGCCAAATGTTTTGTACCCCTTCCTCAAACTTTAACTTTGTACTTAGACATTTTTATTTCATAATTGTGGCTCGCTTTTATCCTTCCGCCGGGCAGAAGTTCCTGCCGGGCAGAATTCACAGAGTATGCGACAATTACTGCTTGCTTGCTAATGTGATGTATGTCCGTAAAAATATTAATGAATTTGTAAAAAAATGCGACAACCACAATATAAATACTAGAAACAAAAATAAATTAAATGTTCCATTCTTTAGACTGAATAAAGTTAGTATTTCGTTTATGGGACAATGTATACGTTTTTACAATAGGATCCCAGAAAACGTTCAAAATCTTTCCATTAATAAATTTAAGAAAATTGTTAAGGAACGTTTGTGTGGTAATAAAGCCTATTACGAAATAAAAGATTTTATTGAAGATACCACACCTTGGGAATAAGACACTCACTCTTAAGATATTATGATGTTACATGTTGTATTTATAAAATATTATGTACTCATTTTATTGACAAAAGAGCAACCCCTAAGTTTTTTTCTCGTTTTTCTTAGGGGATCCTGCATCTCAAACGAGTTTTTTTTTTTTTTTTTTTATTACTACTTATTGACTACTTATGTTTTGACTTATTTCAAGTGTACAATTTGTACCTACGTAATAAAGATATTTTTGATTTGATTTGATTTGATTCGGGTGATGGGTATTCTTTACATACATACACAAATAATAATTCTTTACTACGGTAAAATGTTATATATCTCTGGTTCCTTGTAATTTAAAACCAATAAGTCTAGATGTTTTACTCCTTTTTCTAGACCTCTTGTTATTTCATTATTCCACTGATTGTTACCCGTGGCTTAACCCGCGTTAGGAAAATATTTTATGTATCCTATGTTACTTCTAGTATCTTTGAGAATATGTGTACAAAGTTGCATAAGATCGGTTGAGTAGTTTTCGCGTGAAAGCGTAACAAATATCCCTACTTTAAGAATTATAGAATTGTAATGTTTGTATTAAAATTTGTCAGACTTAATAAAAAATATATAATGTTAATGATATACTCTATATTATAAAGATATGTCGATATAAAGTACACACACATATACACACTACTTAACATGTAAATTATTATTGGTAAAGAACCGTCACATCACGGTTACGACTTACGATGCTTTTAACTTAGCGTCGTTAAGTTAATAAATCTAACCGATTACCGCTTGATGGTTATAAAATAACATATTACTAAATTTAACTTTATTAATGATGAATGTGAAAATTGTATAACGCATTTAGTAATTTAATTTTAAGTATTTATGAAAGATATAATTCTTGTCGTGTCCTGATTATTAAAATTACTGTACATAATTACTATTAAAATCTACGTGGTTCTAATTATGTTTATATTTCTAAATCTACATCTACACTAATATTATAATAATAATAATAATAATAAGCCCCTCATAAACCTAACTCCACGTCCGGACCGACCACCTGTGTCCACGTGAGGGGCGGACACTAGCAGCATTTAGCTATATACCAACTAGTGACCAACGGAGCAATAGAAAAAAAAAGCGATGCGATTAAGAAATAAAAAAGTACTACCCCAGGCGGGTACCAGCGTGAATCGCGCTGGAGAATCCCGCACCAGGCTAACAGCCTCGGGCAGCCCCACGTATTCTGGGGGGGGCACCGTATCGCAAGAAGCTGCCCAGTGTCAAACTGTTGCAGCAATCGGCACAACACCAGTCGAATCAACATCACATTCATCAACACCAACATCATCCAGACATAGTTTATTTCAATCACCCAGTTCATCACCACAGTGGTCCGGAAATGAATCCACTTCTTCTTCATCTTCATCATCTCTGTCATGCAATGTTGCTCAGGAAGCATCTGCTTTATATACCGAGCCCATTACTGACACCATGCAAACTACGCGTATATCCGAAAATTATACCTTAATAAATACCGTAGACACGAACACACCTTCATCAAATTCACAAATTGACACAACAGCTAGAAGTGTTTTACGGGAAATGCTTCCTGCAACCACTCTAGCTGGAAAGAGTAGACAACGGATGAAATGGACTAACCAAATAAACCAAGAGCTTCTCCGTTGCTACTACATCGTAACCCATTGTGAATCCAACCTCACTGCATATCGACCTATGCTACGTCAAAGATTTATTCAAATTTTTCCAGAGCTAAGTAATATTACCGAGCAGCGACTTGCCGACCAAATCAGAACTATCCATAAAAACAATAGAATTTCAGCCTCAGAAAGAGAGAAAATAAAGCAGTCAGTACTACATGCAACAAATATAACACAAGAACTCATTCAACCAATTATAAATAATGATACACACCAAATTAATACCAACTTTTCCATTAATAACAGCAGAGAATATACCCCAGATAGTCACAGTCTCTTAGAAAACTCACAGCAAATTTTATCAATAACACAAACACATGATTCAATTACAACAAGAAATATACATACAATACCTATAGAAAGCAACGATCAGAACAACACATCTGAAGAAACAATAAATGTAGATAAAATTGAAAACGCCTTTAATGAAATGATAATTAAATACAGCGGTACAGATCCTACACTAAGACCCACAATTCCCAAACTTCAAATTACACGTGCTACCATAAAAACAGTAAACATAATAAACGACATTGTAGGAAAATACTTAAATAATAAAATCACAGTAACCATTGAGGAAATACATGAAATAATATACTGTGCTGCAATGGCAGTTATCTCGATACATAGAAAGCAAGAACAAATATGTAGTAACAACGCATCTTCAACACACAGAATAACAGCAAACAGAGAAAAGAAACCACACTGGGAGAAACGATTAATAGATAAAATTTCAGCACTACGGAAACAAATAGGACTATTGACGCAATATTTAAATGGAAACCTTAACAGAAAGAAGCAACAAAAATTAAATCCGAGTAATAAAAGCAAAGATGAAATGACTGACCAGTTAGATATCTGTAAGCAAAAACTCCAAGCAAACTCAAAGCGCCTTCGCCGATATAAATTAAGTAACAAAAGGAAATCTGACAATAAAATGTTCAATAATAACCAAAAACTATTTTATAAAAATATTAATACAGAAAATATTAACATTACGCAGGCCCCTAATTTATCAGATTTGCAAAAATACTGGGAAAATATTTGGTCTAATTCAACAGAACACAACCAAAACACTTCATGGATGCTAACCGAAGAACAAGAAGTAAGTGATATAGAGATAATGCCTGAAATTACCATAGAAAAAGAAGATGTGACCCTAACTTTAAAAAATACGTTAAACTGGAAAGCTCCTGGTCCTGATAAAATACAAAATTACTGGCTGAAATACTTCACCACAACACATCAATACCTTGCTCAGGCACTAAACAACTTGATTAACCACACACACAACATACCAGAATTCCTCACACAAGGCATCACTTACCTTAAGCCTAAACATAAGGACACAACGAACCCAGCAAATTACAGGCCCATCACATGTCTTCCGACTATCTATAAACTTCTAACATCTATCATCTCACACAAAATACAGTCTCATATCGTAGAATATAACATTATACCAGAAGAACAGAAAGGTTGTAGCAAGGGATCCAGAGGATGCAAGGAACAACTTATAATAGATACAGAAATACACAGTCAAGTAAAACAGAAACATAGGAACCTTCACTACGCATATATAGATTATCAAAAAGCATACGATAGTGTACCCCATTCATGGCTATTACATATTCTTAAAATATATAAAATAGACAATAGGCTTATTAAATTCTTACAAAGTATAATGGCAAAATGGACGACTAAACTCGCACTAAAGACAAACAACGCTACACTTAGTACACCATCTATTAAAATCACTCGAGGTATTTTTCAAGGAGACTCACTGAGCCCCCTTTGGTTTTGCCTTGCCCTTAATCCATTATCGAGGATCCTTAACAAAACGGGTTATGGATACGTTATAGATAGAGAAAACGGCATTAAACTGACACACCTACTTTACATGGATGACATTAAACTATACGCAGCAAATAGACAAGAACTAGATCACCTTATCAAAATAACAGAAACATTTAGCGATGACATTAGAATGAAATTCGGAATCGATAAATGTAAAATCAACAGTATCATTAAAGGCCAACATAAAAATACTACTCCGCATATTTTAGAATTACAGGAAGGCACCATTGACAGTCTAGAACATAAAGATACATATAAATATTTAGGATACTTACAAAGTACGTCAATAAACCACACAGACATAAAAACTACACTTAAATCTAAATACAAACATAGACTTAATAAAATACTGAATACCCAACTGTCCGCTAGAAATAAAACAAAAGCCGTCAACACCTATGCAATACCGATACTAACATACTCGTTCGGAGTCATTAAGTGGTCGGACACAGAACTAGAAGCTTTAAATACTCTGACAAGAATCTCTTGTTACAAACACAAAATTCACCATATTCATACGGCAGTTCAACGTTTCACCCTAAAGAGGAAATTTGGAGGGCGCGGTTTTATAGATATAAGAAACTTACATTATTCACAAATACATAATTTAAGATCATATTTTCTGAGCAAAGCAAACAACAGTAACATACATAAAGCAATAGTAAAAATATCTAATTCTGGATCACCACTACAATTAAATAATGATCAGTTTGATCCGCAACAGAAAATCCTAAAAGATGAACAAAAAATTGAAAACTGGAAGAAAAAAGCACTACATGGAAAATACCCTTTTGTACTACAACAAGAACATGTAGATAAGAATGCCTCCTGTACATGGCTCATGAAAGGCAACATATTTGGTGAAACTGAAGGATTCCTGATAGCTATTCAAGATCAAGTCATAAAAACTCGCAATTACGCTCGACATATACTTAAAGAACAAATAGGAACTGATAAATGCCGGTTATGTCACCAAAGCACCGAAACAATAGATCACATTACAGGAGGCTGCAGTGTACTTGCCAACAAAGAATACACTCACCGCCATGATAACGTCGCCAAGCACATACACCAGCAACTCGCCCTGAAACATAAACTCCTTGACACATACACTCCATACTACAAATATAAACCTAAGAACGTCTTAGATAATAATACCACAAAATTATACTGGAACCGCGACATTATAACAGACCGCACCATCTTAAGTAATAGACCCGATATAACTTTAACACTCAAACACACCAAAATTACTTACCTTGTAGACATCGCCGTACCTAACACGCACAATCTGAAACAGAAACACACAGAAAAAATACAAAAGTACATACCTCTAGCTGACGAAATTAAGCAGATGTGGCATCAGGACACCGTCACCATAATCCCCATCATCATATCTTCCATCGGTGTAGTTCCTAAAACTTTAAATACCGCTTTAGAAACACTACAGCTACCTGCAACCACGTATATACCCCTACAGAAATCAATAGTGCTCGATACATGCTCAATAGTCCGTCGTTTCCTAGACCCAACCATGCTTTCATTCAATGAGAACAGAGACATCACAAATGTCTCAACTCAACAACACACAGAACATTAACTACACACCACAAGTCATTACCATCTACACACAAAAATAAACAAGGATACTTGGCGTAAGCCCGTACCGAGTTTAAAAAAAACCGACCTCGAGTCGAGCTTAAAGAAAAGAAAACAATAATAATAATAATAATAATAAGTGACACACCTACTTTATATGGATGACATCAAACTATACGCAGCAAATAGGCAACAATTAGACCAACTTCTATCAATAACAGAAAGTTTTAGTGACGATATTAAAATGAAATTTGGTACAGATAAGTGTAAAATTAACTGTATTATTAAAGGCCAACATAAAGAAACTATTCCACACATATTAGAACTTCAGGGAGGAACCATTGACAGTTTAGAAAATAGAGATACTTACAAATACTTAGGATACCTACAAAGTACATGCATAAATCACACAGAAATAAAAAATACACTAAAATTAAAATATAAACAAAGACTTAACAAAATATTAAATACCCAATTGTCCGCCAGAAATAAAACAAAAGCTGTTAACACCTATGCTGTACCAATACTAACGTACTCGTTTGGAGTTATCAAATGGTCTGACACAGAATTAGAGGCCTTAAACACACTAACCAGAACTACATGCTACAAACGCAATATCCACCACATTCATTCCGCAATACAACGTTTTACTTTAAAGAGAAAATTTGGGGGTCGTGGTTTCTTGGACATTAAAAACTTACACTACACACAAATACACAATTTAAGACTATATTTTTTAAATAAAGCTAAGAAAAGTGCCATACATAAAGCAATAGTAAATATATCTCACCCCGGAACACCACTTCAATTAAATAATGATCAGTTTAATCCGCAACAAAAAATCCTTAAAGATGAACAAAAGATCGAAATATGGAAAGGGAAAGCACTACATGGAAAGTACCCATTTCAACTACAACAAGATCATGTAGACAAAAATGCGTCCTGCACCTGGCTCATGAAAGGCAACATATTTGGCGAGACAGAAGGTTTCCTTATAGCCATTCAAGACCAAGTCATTAAAACCCGAAATTATGCCCGACACATCCTGAAAGAAGCAATACAAACCGATAAATGTAGATTATGTCATCAAAATACCGAAACCATAGACCACATTACAGGAGGCTGCAGTGTACTTGCCAACAAAGAATACACTCACCGCCATGATAACGTCGCCAAGCACATACACCAGCAACTCGCCCTGAAACATAAACTCCTTGACACATACACTCCATACTACAAATATAAACCTAAGAACGTCTTAGATAATAATACCACAAAATTATACTGGAACCGCGACATTATAACAGACCGCACCATCTTAAGTAATAGACCCGATATAACTTTAACACTCAAACACACCAAAATTACTTACCTTGTAGACATCGCCGTACCTAACACGCACAATCTGAAACAGAAACACACAGAAAAAATACAAAAGTACATACCTCTAGCTGACGAAATTAAGCAGATGTGGCATCAGGACACCGTCACCATAATCCCCATCATCATATCTTCCACCGGTGTAGTTCCTAAAACTTTAAATACCGCTTTAAAAACACTACAGCTACCTGCAACCACGTATATACCCCTACAGAAATCAATAGTGCTCGATACATGCTCAATAGTCCGTCGTTTCCTAGACCCAACCATGCTTTCATTTAATGAGAACAGAGACATCACAAATGTCCCAACTCAACAACACACAGAACACTAACTACACACCACAAGTCATTACCATCTACACACAAAAATAAACAAGGATACTTGGCGTAAGCCCGTACCGAGTTTAAAAAAAAACCGACCTCGCGTCGAGCTTAAAGAAAAGAAAATAATAATAATAATAATAATATTTATTTTCTCACCACAATATTGTAAAGTCGGTATTTATAATGATAATAACATTAGCATTAATATTGTGGGAGACTGGTGCCTAAGCTAGGCTCGGGGCCTGTGTTCCAGGACACCAGGTCTCCACCCCTTAATAATGTACATTTTCTAATAAACAATATAATGTGAGGCATAATATAATATATTATGTGTTATAGTAATCTAAATATGTTAGTATTTATAGGAGTAGTTAGTATATCTAAATAAATAAGTGTGTGCATGTGTATGTGTGTGTGCGCGTGTGTGCGCGTGCGTGTTAGGTGTGTGCGTGTGTATGCGTGTGTGTGGTAATGTTGGTTTTATGATGTATGTTAGAAGTACTATGTCAAGGCAGAGAAAATCGCTTCAGTGTCATCGTAGTTCAATCTCAGTAACCAGTCAGTTAATTTCCGTTTACACATATTATGAAGGGGAAAACTTTGTTTGTTTGTTTGGTTGTAATGAATAGGCGCAAAAAGTATTGGACCGATTTCAAAAATTCTTTCACCATTCGAAAGCTACATTATCCACGAGTAACATAGGATAAATTTTATTTTGAAAAAAAAGTTCCGTAAGATATTTGGGTTTTTCGGACACAAGGTGTAAAAAATCAACCAGAAAAGTTACTTATTTTGGGTACTAAGATCCCGTTGTAAATGTTAGTTAACGCAGGCGAAGCTGCGGGCAACAGCTAGTATATTATAATCTTCCGGAGGCCACAAATTTAATATGAGATGATTTTAATCACATCTCGCGTATTTTACATTTTTGTGGAAGTGCGGGGATAAATTATAGATTATATCATACACAAATAACGTAGCCTTCTATTAATAAAAGAATTTTCAAAATCCGTTCAATACATCCACAGATCACCCCCTACAAACTAATCAATTCACAAACTTTACCTCTATAAAATATAGGTACACTTATGTAAGTATAACAAATTCATTTTATATAGTATGTGATGCTTACGAGGGTCAGGGTTAATCAAAGCTGACCTCACGTTAGTCCCATCTGATACGTGATGATGTTTCCTTATTACCAGACCAACGGACAAACAGACCAATCACACCTTATTTGGTAAGAGGCACTAAATATGTGTATGAAGTTTTGACGCCTAGGTCTTACAGCAACGGGTGGGAAACTGACAAACTGTCTTTAACATTATCAGTATCTATCCGTCCACTGCTGACCATTGGCCTCGCTTAATGAACAACAAGACGGCCGATCCCTTGCCACTCGCATTCAACACGGACCAAATTACAAACCTTACATTAATTACAAAGAAATATTTGTAATTTCGATCGCAACGTTAGCTTTATCCCATAACGTGGCTTCTCTGTCTTGCTATTCTATTTAAGTAAATAGAATCTTATGGTTTTCTTATGTTTACGCAAATTTCACTCATTATAATAAAACAACTTTTACGGATTTTATCGCGGTTTATTTAGTTTTTTTATGGGCCCGACGTTACGGGAGGAGTGAGATGTCAGATGTCCCACTGTTACAAAGTTCTAAATCTTCCACATAGATAGGACTAAATAAAATATTATTGTATAACAGGGTAGTTTCGAATAACTTTGTAACAGTAGGACATGTTTGCTGTAAAGTGTCCGAAACATCGGGCATATAAAAAATTAAATAAACCGCGATAAAATCCGTAAAAATTGTTTCATTATTATAAATAGAATCTTTTTTAATACGGGGAATAGTCATACGCGTCCGCTGTAAGAGAAGCATTTATGCTGGACTCGAATTATGCTGGACCGAAAGATGCTCTTTCGACATCAAACCTGATCGAAAGAAAGAAAGAAAAGGAGCATTCTTTATTTCTATATCCATATAGAAGTAGAATAGCGAGTGAGCGACGATGATCCAGTGGTGGATGGACTCCTCCTCCTAGCCTATGCGAGAGGTCCAGGTTCGATCCTGACCCCCCGTGTGTGCCTTGAAATGGGTTTTTCTAATTTCTAAGTGCACCTCGAACACGAGACCATCGCTTGCTCACCGGTGAAGGAAAACATCGTGAGGAAACCTGCATGCCTGATGAGATTGAAAGTCTTTGAAGGTATGTGAAGTTCACCAACCCGCACTGGGCCAGCGCGGTGGACTATTGGCCCATTACCTTCCTCGCCTGATTTCGAGGAAGGAGACCCGTGCCCAGCAGTGGGACATATAGGGTTGATACTTTTACTTTTTTATTAAAAAGTAGAATAACAACGCACATAAAGCGTTTTGTGGTTTTTATGTTCGTCAATGAGATGTGAAGAAATAGGTTTGCCGGCGCAACACAAAATTAGCAAAACGAGATCGAATGTAGAGTCTGAACCGCAAGTAATCAGCTGTACCGCCTGTATCGCACATCACTGATTCACCACAATAGGCAATTCGGGACCGCAACTTTCACCACAAATTCCTGAACGTACGAAATCATTCATCTTGGAGTGATCGTTGTACTAATGGATTGAAAGAAAGTCGTATTGAAAACGAAATCAAATGACGTGCAGGGGCCTTAGCCAAAATGACATTAAGAAAGCGTTAGCGAAGTTCGAAATGATAAAATGTATAGGATGGACCACGTGATTAAGCGCGGCCTTATGTCAATCCCATACATTTTATCATTTTCGAACTTCGCTAACGCTTTTTTAATGTCATTTTGGCTAGACCCCCTGGTACATGCTTACATAGATACATCATCATCATCATCATCATCATCATCATCATCATCAGCCTTTACCCGTGCTGAACATAGGCCTCAATGAACGCCATAGATACTTATATGTATGTTACGATAGTGTCTAACCATTATACTAAATACATATTTTCATCATCATCATTAGGAAAACCAAAAATTCGTCTATCTAAATGCTACTATTCCAATAATATTATAAATGCGAAAGTTTTTGAGTATTGATATTTGTTAATCTTTCAGGTAAAAACTACTGAATGGATTTTAATGAAACTTTACAATAATATAGGTGATACATCAGAATAACACATAGGCTATAATTTATCACCGTACTCCCACAGGAATGGGAAATATGGGGGTGAAACCGCGGGGCGCTGTTAATTAACTATATTTCTTTATATTATAAGAAGGCGATCAAGCAGTTGATGCCTTAAAATGACTACCAACTACCATAGATATTAACACAACCGAATGATGATGGTACTCTCCTTTTTCCTATTTCCCCCGGCGCTCAGAGAAACGCGACAGCATAGCTGTCACTTTGCCGGTATGAGCGAGAAGTAACACCCCAGTCTTACCGCCTATATTCGGCTGCAAAGCAGCATGTAACAATGTCTAGTAATTTATGCCTATTAAACCTATGATTATTAAGAAAATGATTTGCGAATAGCTCCTGTTTCACAATCTCCAGTTAAGTGCTCAATAGGCTATCGGCAACATATTTGACAGATAGAGTATGGAGTATCTGTCAAATATCTGTTAAATATGTTGCCGATAGCCTATTGGGCACTTAACAGGAGATTGTGGAACAGGCCCTTAGAAAAGTTCATTCTTACTACCAAACCATGCAACCTTAAAATAATTATTATTGTAAAGTAATATTATAAAACATTTTCAAAAATCGTAAGCAAGAAATTGAGATAATCCTTACTAATTTTATAAAATAGGGATGTTTGTTACGCTTTCACGCGAAAACTACTCAACCGATCATCACGAAACTTTGTACACAGGCATTCTCGGAAGGTCTAGAATTAACATTGGATACGTTTAAAAAACGTTGCTAACGCGGGCGGAGCCACGGGCAACAGCTTCTGTCGAAATATTAAGATCCGTGTATTGAAAGTGTTTGTAATTGTTTTAGTAATTTCATTACATTCACATTTCATTATAGGATATGATCTTGTGTTCTCTTCCTCACTGCGATAAGAGCTACTACACCATAGGCACCTTCATTAAAACTAAAACATTATCCAAAATAATATTGACAATCTTAGTTATCAGGGACCCGTCAAGTGTTAATTGAGTTACATGAGTAACGCTTCCTTTGTTTGAACCTTCGGTTAACTGTTAGCAGCGACGGTAACTGTAGTTTTAACTGTTACGTCACGCTTGGTGCCATCTCATCTTAATCTAAGGGAACTTTTATATGACGATTCAGTGAATCTACACCTTACACCCTTACACCCGTATTCACAAACAATACTTTGAGGTGTCACAGTACTTCCGCATAGGGTCATTCAAACCAATTCATAGACAATACTTAAATGAAATCCGCCACTGTGCGTCTGTCAAGCATATAAAACTATTGATACCAGGAGCGCATAGATAAAAGCGCTCTATGCATAGTTATTGCCTTCTGAAGTAGTGTTACTTCTCATAGTATTGTTTGTAAATATGAGGGTAAGAAACTATGCAATCAGCTGCCACCTACAGTATTTTCGAACTTACCCGACCTTCGAAAAGAGCGTACTCATATTTGGCAACTCAATGCGCCTGCTAATTCCCTGTAGCTGGTGTCTGTGAATTTCGCTATTACTTACAGTTAGGTGAACTGTCCGTTAGCCCCCTCTGGTATATAAAAAAATGGTTCTTTGTAAAGTCGATTTACGGACGGTTGTTTGACGTGATAACGTCAAACATTACATGCAGCACGAACCGAACTGAGCCGATCGCTCGAGCCGATCATGCCTCTCTCGTTCGTGCCGCGCTCTCGCTTTCGTAACGCTACATGACGTCATCTTTTTCGTGCATGCTGCCCGTAATATCGAGTTATTAGACGTTAGTAGTCTATATATAGTATTGGCATTTAAGTCAACGGTTGCCAAATAATGAAACAAAGTAATTTTGAATAACTAAAATTTCAAGTTTATTGACATAACTCGTAATAAGTAGCCCTTTAAATGTCGATCCTATTTGTCATGATGTTATTGACAATAGGAAACAAGGGAGTACTTCCGAGCCAATGATATCCCACAAACCCACCTTCATCTCGTGTTTCTGACCGCAGCGAGGTTAGTTCCGTTGACCTAATGTATTATCCTAGTCATTGGAAGGTCCTTTCTAGTATATTCCATAATGAGTCTCTTACTGAAACGAAAAACTTTTTGAAATATGTCGGTTGTTTACGTGAACTAAAACTGCTACACTATTAAAATAACAATATAGAATTACCTTGAACGACTCGGACCACAGATATTTAAAATAAGATTAATATTTCTATGACTCGGACACTATATTTTTTAATAATGTTTTTATTATCAATTATAAAGCTGTTACGATCAGGACGCTTACAAATAAATTCCAATTTTGCTAAGCTTGATGTCCCAAATAGATTTTTCCGGGATTTGAGACTCGAGCATCAGTACAAGGCATTAAAAAAAACCTCAATATATAGCTCCTCGAAATAAAAGCAAAAATCATCCGTTATATATTTCATAGATACATTGAGCACATTTAAAACATTAAGCATAACCTTTTGTAATAAAACCGCAGCAATAATATATGATTTTATTTACCTACGTGGTTTCGAAAATGCATTCTAATCCGTTGGAAGAGATACGCTCGTGCCTGCTTCCACTAGTATGGATACCTCCATCCTGCTTGTTACATACAGCTTTGCTGTTTGAGAGTAGGGCAAGACAGACAGTGTTATTACTGGCATTGAGACTTAACCATCTTATATCTCAAGAGACCAAAACATGGTTCAGGCCCTGTCGCAGCGGTGGGGCTCAGTAGCCCAGGGTGACTCCAACACCTTGAGCGAAGCGAATTATGCCAAAGGGGCTTTTTGTACCCCTCTTATAAGAAGAGGAGGTAAAAGAGCAAGGGGCGAGGACGGGAACCTCGCTTCATTGTACTATCCCTACGTTGGGAGAGATTGTTCTGTGGTGCGGGGCAACCCCTCTTTGGAGGTGGAGACTAGCCGTCGAGGTGCCCTGTTGCTAGCAGATCCGGGGCACCTCACCAAAGGAGGCAGTGATGGTACTCGCCGGGTTTTAGTGGGTAGAGCTGCGTCCATTACCATCTTTCGTGAGCAGCAAGTCCCACATACCCGCCTGGGGAGACCCACTCGCCCCTAAGCACATTTCCAGGCATTAAAGAAAAAAAAGTATCTTGAGACAATTACACAAAATTGATACGCAAATGAATTGATTGCGATAATCTCAGGGCTTATTTTTTAATAAAGGTTTTGTCGTGAGACACGTCACCTTCATAATGGGACTGAAATTAAGATTACAATTAAATACGAAAAAAAAACATTTGAGGTCTTATTTATGTTCGTTCGTTTTTACCATTTACCACAATATGACTCATCATTTTTGCCATCTGCCTCTAACATAAAAACATGGCGTACTTGTCAAATCCTATGCCTGCTGTCAACATTCCACGATAAGGCTAGAGATTCCCCTGAGAATTGAGCCAACCTCACCGTCGCTTATCACGGACCATGATCACATCCCACGACGTGTCCGACGACACTGTCATCTCATTGCGTTTTTGCACGACCATGCGCACGCGCAGGCCACAGAACATTTAGTGCGTCACATAATAATGAACCCTATGTTGAGAATATACGGTTTAAAATGATTAATACGACAGGTCGTTAGTGACTGTGAGAATTTTACGTCATCTAGCAGAAACCGTTTTTTGTGGTTTTATATTTACGAGATATCATTATAACAATCTAGGTGGGGCACTAAGAGACGGCATGGCAGGGCCTCCTCGAGGTTTTACGAGGAACGAGAGTAACATATTTAGTGTTGAGAGTAACATTTTATTTTTATGTATGTGATGTTCACAAACTAAATCAATTTTTAGAAGCTATTATTTAAAACTAGTTTAGTTTTTTTTACCTTTATTGGAACGAAGTTCCTTACGGCAGGCTTGGAGGGGATAGGGATTTTGCTGCGCGACCGAACCGAAAAAAAATGTGATAGTAAAACCGTAAGAAAAAGTGCGTGGAATAAAAGCGTTAAATGAGACGTGCGCAGGCGCGACAGTCGCATACACAAGCGAGTAGTGTATAATACCTTTCTGTTTCTCCCTCTTTCTTTTCGTTCTCTCATCCCTTCTCTTTCTTAACTTCGTGTTCGTGTAACACGACACCACATCATTTTTCTAAGACAGACTATACTATTATATTATATTATTAGGGTAAGGATAATATTTATATTTTTACAAATATTTAATGGAATCTTTCACGCCGTACAGTTCGTTACTTGAGAACTGTGACACCACAGATGGCGTTATACTTATAACACACGCAGGCAAATAAATATAATTTCCATTAGAGTGTTTTGTTCATACATTAACAAGTTTATCTTTAGATCTCACTACAATTAGAACGTACAACGAACTTACATGTTATCAGCGGCGAACAATAGGCTGCTAACAACAAGACCATTGCCCATATCTGGCCAAAACTATAGATAGCCATAGACAATACAAGGCAAGGTGTAATCCTATTAGAAAACAATTTTACTACGCAAATACAAGTGTTTAGGCGTTTGTAAGTAAAGTTTACGTTAGCAAAATTTGCATTTCGGACTAACAAAATATTATACATTAAAACTATTTATAACTAGCAACGCCCTGTGGTTTTCCGCGTGCACTTCCCAATCGTCAAGCCGATGTGTTTCTAACATACAACCTTGCTATTGTGGAGTTTTATCAAAATCCATGCAGTATTTTTTGCGTGGAGGATTAAAAAACATACATCCATCCATTCTTACAGACTTTGACGTTTATATATTTTCCTAATTTTTCAATCTGGTCCCGTGGTAAGTTCTCGAAGATATATTTAAGATTTTTATTATAAAATACACATTAAATACACATCCATTACCCAGAAACATTTTTTTTGTTCCCTGGCGCGATTCCATCCCCCTACCTTCGACAACCACTCTGCAAAGGAGGCGTCAGTCCCCTGAGGGACTGACTAGCCGTCAAGGTGCAACGTTGCTAGAAGATCCGGGGCTGACTCACCAAAGCTACGCTGCTGCTACGTAGAGCTGCGTCCACTTACCATCTTTCAGGCGCAGCGAATCCTACATACCCGCCTATGGAGACCCACTCCCCCACGGGATGAATCAGTGCATTTCCCGCCGTAAAAAAAATATATTCATGAGCGGCGTCGGCCACTTGCCATCAAGTGGCACGACAGTTTAACTAGACAGGGGGCCTAGCCAAAATGCCATGAAAATGATAAAATGTATGGGATTGACATAAGGCCGCGCTTAATCACGTGGTCCATCATATACATTTTATCATTACGAACTTCGTTTACGCTTTCTTAATGGCATTTTGGCTATACTGTTACCCCAGCTATACTGTTTTTCTAAATTTCTAAGGTTTTTCTAAATTTCATAGTTCACCTAAACACGAGACCATCGCTCGCTCATCGGTGAAGGAAAACATCGTGAGGAAACCTGCTTGCCTGATGAGATTAAAAGTCTTTGAAGGTATGTGAACTTCACCAACCCGCACTGGGCCAGCGCGGTTAACTATGGCCCATTACCCTCTTCGCCTGATTTCGAGGAGGAGACCCGTGCCCAGAAGTGGGACATAAAGGGTTGATACTTGACCAGCTATACTAATATAACTATACAGTTTAACTATAACTAAGCCAATTTTATAGAAATATATCCACATGTTCTTTATAATCACAGCCTCACCAATCATCACCTGTGATCATCGTTAATCATTACGTCATCACCAGCTCTTGCTCACTGATTATAAAACACGTCGTATGCGCTTGTGGTACAAACAACCGGACATTGACATTATTAATAACCTGTTAGAGTGGCAAGGGATCGGCCGTCTTGGCGTTTATTGAAAGAGGCCAGAAGGTGACTCTATCTCACTCGAGTTGTATGTAAAAGGTGTAACAGTAGTAACATTAGTCATCCCATATCCCATAGTTAAATTATTGTGAAGCAAAATTATTATAAGTACCGAAAATAAATCATATAATTGAACCTATCATTAAGTTTAGTGATACACACATGAACAGAGGAATTATAAAAATATTTCTATTGAATATTCTGTATGTAATTTTTTCTATAATATTTTTGGAGTTTATTGGAGTTTATTGGAGTTTACTCCTTAAGAATCGATTTTCATATATAAGGCGCCCGGTATGAGAAAAATCCGAGGGGTAAAACCAACTGAACTAACGAAAAAGTGTCACGTTTTTGGTGCGCACCTTTAGTGCGCAACTTTCTAATTTAGCTGTGAGTGTATTGAGACGTACATAGGGTATGCTGTATAGGCGACTATACCTATATACTATATGTTATTTTTTGCGTATGGTTAGATACTCGTACTTGAGGAGTAAACTCCAGTCGTGCGTCGGAGCTGACACACACACATTTTTTTTGTGAATTTTTTTTTTTTTTTATTTCAACATAACCAAGATTTTTTTTTAATTAAGCTAATTCTTTCGAACGTCAATTGAATTTACCACCAGGGAGGGCAACCCCACAGAGAAGATCCGGCGAAACAAACTTAGTGGAACTAATCTACTTAAGTAAAGTACTTTACGACATATTCACAGACCTACTAAGTATATAATACGTTGAACATTTTAATAGCCGTCTTGGAGTTTTATTACAAACATTGGGACAAGAGAATTTTATATATAAGTCGCTCTGAGCGTCGCTTTATGCTTGTACCTTGTTAACAAACACTATTAAATAATACTAGTTACATAGTATTGATCCGATTGACTACTTTATTTCCTTATTGAGAAATGCGTCTGCCGTCTATAATACGATACGGCTGCTTTCGATACCGTTTACATGGACTTACGAGTATAAAAATAGTTTAAAAAACTTAAAAAAAACACACAACTACATTACACAATTAATTAATCCTGGCGAATCTAATTGGGATAATCGGATTCTGTAATCGAATTATTGCATTGTCATCGGTCTTTGACGTGTGCAAAGATTGAATTAAATCTGATCGTTCAAAGTAGGACAAAATCGAGCTCAAAGGAGTCGGTTACAAACATACAAACATACAGGTGAAGCTAATAAAAGCGTGTTATAAAATAATCACGCTTGCAATCTCAACAAATCATATCAATAACAATCCTATATAGATAGATAGATAAACTTTTTATTCACAGTTCCACATTACACATAGAAATTAAAAGAAAAAAAAAGAAAAACTAAGGGCCTGGTTCACAATCTTCAGATAAGTTCCGAATAAGCTATTCGCAACATATTTGACAGAGTATATCATATTATAGTATGGAGTATCTGTCAAATATGTTGCCGATAGCCTATCCGGAACTTATCTGGAGATTGTGAAACGGGCCCTTAATCTAACAAACAAAAAATAAAAAAAATCTTTACAATGTGAATAAGATCACATTATAATACAGAGATTACAGAGTTATGTGCTGCTGATATAACTATCTAATATTGTGTTATTTTCTTTACAGAACATAGGCCGTTTGAGGGAAGCTACAGAGGAAAGTAAAACGTAAGTACATCTAAAAATATTCTGACGACCTCTGTGGCTCAGTGGTAAGCGCGTTGGCGCTCAAGCCGGAGGTAGCGGATTCGAATCTCACCAACGAACAATGAAAAATTTTTCCGTGTTCCTGGAACGTGGATGTGTATTATATAATAAAAATCTTAAATATACGTATTTGCGATGTCTGGTACCCGTAACACAAGTCTTTCGAGAACTTAGCACGGGACCAGATTGACGTGGTGAAAAAGCGTCCATAGATATTATTATTATATCTAAGGACGCCTTTATACCACGTCAATCTGGCCCCGTGGTAAGTTCTCGAAGCATTTGTATTATTTGTGGAATATGAAATTTGATACTATACATACATTTAAGATTTTTATTATATCATACACTGTAATACACATCCATGACTCAGGAACACCGAATATTATATAGTTCCCTGGCAGAATTCGAACCCGCTTTCTCCCGCTTGAGAACCAACACGCTAGTTATTGAGCCACAGAGGTCGTCAACTTATCTATACATTTAAATAAAATTTGAGTGTCTGTTTGTTATATTAAAAAATAACCGCTTTTTACTACATGCACATGAATAAATATACGGAATCTATACTAAAATAACATTTTTTATAATTCTCTGAAGTTGCTGGATCGATTTTAACGGGACTTTTACTAGCAGGTACTTGTTATAATAAGGAATAACTAACGCTACAGCAGCTAGTACATAACATGTTATTTCTATTCAATATAATTTGAATAAAATAATTGGCGTCACCAATCAGATGTGAACAGATGTGGTGGTGGGTTTATGGTGATGCTGAGGGCAGGTGTCCTGTCCGACCGCGTCAGCCCGGCCTGTCCCGACGAATGGGTATTGCTGATGGCAATAAGGCCATGCGCATACTCAAAGAATAACAGCTATCTATTTAGAATTACAAGATTGATAACAATGTTAATTTCGCTTATAAATCTCATATTAAGTATGAAAAATATGAGAAAGATTTTATTATAATATAAAAAATATATAAATGCGTCTTAATGAAACTTTACGGATTTTATCGCGGTTTATTGAGTTATTTATAAGCCCGACGTTTCGGATACTTTACAGCAACCATGGTCACGGGAGAACTCAGTTCCAAATTTGTTTCATTATAATAAGTGAAATTCGCGTAAACAATATATATAAATACGGCTCCAGAGTTTATCGAAAAGTAAACATCTTGAGGCAAGAATAAAGGCCAAAACCCTGAGTCGCAATTTAGTGCTTGTCTTCTAATGTATTCTTTTCTCGTTCTTCTCATCTCATACTCAAAGACACCGGTCTTTGAGTATGAGATTCGGAAGGAAAACATCATGAGGATACAAGTATGCCCGATAAGATTGAAAGTCTTTGAAGGTGTGTAAAGTTCACTAAGCCGCATTGGGTGAGCGCATGTGAACTATGGCCGCCTGGTTTCAAGGAGTCCCGGCGTACCCAGCCGTAGGTTGTGGTGGAAGTAGATGAAGTGGTGGTCGGCCATTGAACAGGTGTTATACGTTCTCCGAACAGTGGCCGGTCCGTGTTGGATGCGACAAGGGGTTGATCCTCTTAGCGTTTATCGAGGGAGGCCTATGTTCAGCAGTTGAGGGATGAAAACTGATGATGATGATGATGATACTCAAAAGACCCGAGTACCTACTGTACTGGAGGTACTAAACCATATAAATAATAGTTATTTGTACGTCCAAAGTCCAAACATTCCCTTTCGCTAGAATTTGAGGTCCTTAATTACCTTTTATATTTTAAATTTTCTTGAAATGCTAAGACGATCTCTGTGGCTCAATGGTTAGCGCGTTGGCGGAGCAAGCCCGGAGGTAGCGGGTTCGAATCTCGCCAGGGAACGAAAAGTTATAAATCGTTATATATAAGTCTGTAGCCATCCTTAGCATAAATCTGTTGTGATGTTACAGTTGTAACGGAAACTGTTGACGACAGGTCGGCCCGGCGTCTGATACCATCAGATTTATTGCTGAAGCGTACGCATGTTGTGATGCAAATACATCATTTGAATCATATTTGTTCAGCCTGCCATGGACGAAGCCGATCTTCGTGATAGCGCTATACAGCATATAGATAGAATACAATTTATATGGGTAAATTCTGGTTTAAACAAGAGACTTACCTTAAAGGATAAGCACGTGAATGAGTTGCTGACGCCCGATTTCTCAAACGCCACTTAAACACTTGGGGGCTCCTCAAACTACTAAGCACGCCTTAAATTCTGTAGCGGACCAATCAGCGCCCACAAATTCATGTCTTAAAATGTAAATGTGTTCCGTTTGAGTATTCGGGCATTAGTCTAGATCTAGCGGCTTTGATCACTTCCCATCGGATGGCTGATGGCTCGTCCGCTACTTTGCTTACGTTAGTAGAACAAAATATTACGTGTATGCACTTACGCGTAAACCGCATGATCGTTCAGTTACTTTTGTTAAATTAAGCACTGGTGAAAATGGAAGAACTAGATTCTAGACATTCCGTAGCACTATCATCATCATCATCAGTCATCAACAGTCTTTATTCTTAAAATGCTAGCACTTAAGCCTCCCTCAATGAACGCCAAGACGGCCACTGCACAGAGATCCATTTCATCTTAATTTCATTCAACAGTGATATGGTCATTTTTGATTTTGATTTTTTTGATTTTATTATAATAGAACTGCGAATTGATTCAAAAAATTTTGGTAAAGATTAACGAAATATGAAATAATCACACAAACTATCTATCTTACTCTTACTCGGCACAAATGTTTTAAAAAACCTTCTAAATAACATGTATTGCTAGCCTACATTATCAAACTAAACGCTAAAAACACCAAGTCCCTCCTAATCTTCTATACAAACTGAGCAAGTTCGTTGTATTAGTATACATTTTCTGAACATAACAGGACATTGTATAGCCTAAAGCTATGCCCTAGATAAATCTCCATCTAGATGGCGAGATAAGCTAGATACCTGGGATCTAACTATATGTTTTAGGATATATTTCAATCCGACTGTCCGGTACATGTTCACCGCGAGGCAACTTCATAGAAATTGGGTTAAATTGAACGTATTCTGAACTAAGTACAGTCGCCTGCAATAATGTGTGCACTAAACAAAAGTGCTTTTTAACACGCTTTTATTAGCTTCACCTGTATGTTTGTATGTATGTTTATAACCGACTCCTTTGAGCTCGATTTTGTCCTACTTTGAACGATCAGATTTAATTCAAACTTTGCACACCTGTCAAAGACCGATGACAATGCAATAATTTGATTACAAAATCCGATTATGCCAGTTAGATTCGCCAGGATTAATAATTCCTTTCCGCATCCTTTGCATGCGAGTAAGAGAGATAGAGCTAGTGCGCAAACTCGGAGAGACTTGTAAAGCGCATTTTTTTTTTCTTAGTTTAAAATATTATTTATTTTAATTGACGACATTTATTTAAGCGATATGCATAGACACATGTCACACCAGAGCATTAGGAGCGTTGCTGGTCTGTCAAATGTGAATATCAAAACTAAGTTTATAGTTATAGTGTTAACCTTCTTTTTGACGTAACAACGTCTAATAACTTGACATTACTGTCAGCATGCACGCATAAGATGACGTCATGTAGCGTTCCGGAAGCGAGAGCACGGCACGAACAAGAGTGAGGCATGATCGACTCGAGCGATCGGCTCAGTTCGGTTCTTGCTGCATGTAATGTTTGTCGTTGTCACGTCAAACTACCGTCCATAAACCGACTTTATAGACAACAATTTTTTTTTTTCGGATGACCTATGCTGTTTCATCTAAGGAGCAGATGGCTCATCTATGAGTTTTAAGGGTAGGTGTCTCCCCCGCCAGCCGAGAAGTCGTCGATTGCACGGCCTTCTGGAATACTATGTTTTAAATTAAGATAGTCAAAATAAAAAAATACCCACCATTTATAATTTGAAGAATTTATAGTTATTTTATAACCACAAACATACACTTTTATTTTGTTTATGGTATAGACGTAACTGAAATAACTAAAAGTTAACTAAATATTGATTGCAAATCGGATTTACGCCGCTTCATAAAAACACAGACATCCTAAACTGTATACAAACAATTTAAACTGAATTAATCACAACATATGTAACGCTAACCAAAACACTACAGTACAGAAACACTTAACTATAGTTAATTAGACTAAACTAAAATAAACTACGGATCATTATTGTTAAAAGTACAGTCAGCGAAGAAAATTTGACTCAAGAACTGTATGTCCCTAATTATATAGCCACGGTTTGTATATTTATCTATTGCTAATATAATAAAGGTCTTATCTGTTATAATTTAACTCAAAATCTAGTTAGCTGATTTTTAAATTTCTTGAAATTAGAATGGCGCGTTTTTTCAAAGTTCCTGTAACGTAACTGAAATTATTTTTATTAAAACTGAAGACGTAAAGTAGGGGTAGGCCTTTGGTAATTGTGGTAACAATTTTATTAGCGTCATGTCCTCAAAGCTCATAACATATTCAATATATATATTAATAATAATTATAATATCTTTATTTGGCATAAATATTACATATTATGGTATGTATTAGAATTGACAAACTAGTTATATGACCTTTCAAACTTAATCCTAATTGCGGTATATATGCATTCATCTAGGGTTGCCAGGCGTCCGAATAAAGCCGGACATAGGAAGGCTTTTTGATTGCTTGTCCGGTTAAAATAAACGGTGTCCGGCTTTTATTAGACTTTTCACATTTTGCAAACGACCGATGCCAATTCAGTCTTAGCCTAAGACTGTCTTGGCATTCGATTTTATCCATTAGTTCACTAGAATTTAACAAAATGTACTCATAAAAATAGCTTGATTTTACATACAATTTCTTTGTCGTATCTATAAATACGGAGACAAAATCCTCAATAATGTTGGGTGTCCGGTCTTTCTACCCAAATGTCCGGCCAAGCTGGCTGGTCTGTCCGGCTATTAGGTTTGGCGACCTGGCAACCCTACATTCATCACAAGCACGTGGTTTTTGAGAGAAGAGATTTCACCCTACAGAATAACTTGTTACAACTTTTCAAGGCGTCTTAGCGCGGAACCAACGCATCTCCCAAAAAAACTAGCATATTTCTCAACTTCTTAAAATTAATTTTAGTTGTAGTGATACATATACTGTGTGTATGTGTACTGCTAATCTAAAAATAACCACAAAAAACACAATCAAACCTGTGTGTTCATTAAAAAATAATTGAATGATATTCCAAAGCATCAGTTTGGTTTCATCGATAATTACCCTTTACAATGGAGACGTAACAACACTATACATATAAGGGACCGCGGCGCTCTAGTGATGTGCCGGACAAAGGGTCGATGTCGAGGCGGGTGGTTTCGATTTTACAAATAAATTATTTTTAATTGAAACGTCAGTCAATAGTTTTTTGTTGTTTTAATAAGCTGACATCGGTATAATGGGGTAACTATTGTGTTTTGTAAGTGAACGGGTGTTTAGTTTTATTGGAATAAAAAGGAGTGGAGCGGTGATTGAGCGTTTTTGATGTGTGAGATTTGATTATAGTATTTTCATAATCATCGTAGGCCCACTGCTGGTGATCGAAATGATAGCTTTATTTGTGTGTGGAATAATCGAATGCATAATCCTCTGAGAAATCGACTGTTTCTTTTCCCTTCGTTTTTCCTCACATTTTTTTTTTTTGAGAAGATTTTGGTCATATTTCAACGTAATACCCTTGAGTAGGTACAAATCCTCTCCTTGCGATCGGGAATGAGGCCAAAGACTATATCATGGTACAAAGTCTGATTCGAATCCCACATGTCTCATTTAGCAACCTTCGTCACTGACGCTAAACGATCGGCTATCAAAAGAAGAGAGACATAATTTACTATTACAGATTTACTTGTTAAAACATACTATTAGAACATTTACATTTCCTAGTAAAATATAGGCATCTAGCCCGTTATCTAGTAACGAAGGGATAATTAATATTACGTTAGTGTGTAAATAACTAATACAGATTGTTACTAGAGTTGAGGAGGCGGAATTGCACGTTCCCACGCGTATCGGCGGCCTTGCGTCGCGCTTGCCGCAAGGTGCAAGCTTTGTCATAAGCGGAAGCGATCTAATAAGTGAAAGCGTTCAGTTATGTAGTGTCAATCGAGAGGTACGTTAAAGCCTTAAGGGTATCATAGGCTGGACTATTACTGCAAGTATATATGCGGTTTTGCGGAATATGATAAGGTGAAGTGTTACCGCAAGTGTATATATGCGGATTTGCGCGTTGCAACATTTTTTTTTCGGATGGAGCTATGCTAATGGCCCTAATAGCTCTAATGCTTCGTCGGAAGTGGGGTGAGCTGGTTGGTATCACCCAGTGATATAGTAAGTGAGGGTTGCCCCCCGCCAGCCGTAGAATATGACTTCCACGGCTTCATGGCGTCGGGTTTGTACCTGTGGCGGAGCTCTGCCTCACCACCGTCGGATAAACTGAGCCCCAGGCGGATTATCCAACAGGCGATTCCACAGGGTGGAGACCCGGCACAGGGTGCGCGCAATACTGGTGACCCACATTCACCGCGGTGGCTTCGACAGCCGTCACGTGATGTCTTGACTGCGTTACAACAAGCGAGAAGGTGTCCATAAGTGACGTTGGCGCAGCGATCTCATAAGCTAAAGCATAAAGTATCAGCAACAATATACTATCAGAATCGTGACTATAAGCGAGCAGCAGCAAGAGAGCGAGCATAACGACATCATAAATGAAGGCGTTACTGAATTGGTTGCCTAGAATTGGTATCCCTCTTCCTGCAAGGTGTGAGCGTCACTGCAAGTAAGAATGTATCTATAAGCTGTGTTTTTCACGTTCTCGCTTATGATATATTGATACTTAAAAGATATCATTGAACTTATCGGCAATCTTTCCACGCGTTTTCCGTTAGATGTTACCATTATTATTAGGAGAAGCGTTGCTATAAACGTAAGAATTAACATATGCATGGTTGCCATCATGGATGACAAAGATATATTGTAAGCGCGATTAAGATAGATAATAAACGTCAGCTAAATGTTATATTTAGCGTTTGTGTCAAATTATGTGTTTTTACTTTATACCGTCATAAATAAAATGTATAAATTATGAAAAGCATCTAATACTCCGCCATCTCTTATCGCTTGCACCACATCCAACTGCCGCGTTTCTCAATCCGCTTTAATTTTATTTATAGATTCCTAATCAAGTTTAATCGGTAGCTATTGTTTGAATACTGGCATGATGAATGTATGTAGAGCACGCTAACTTAGTCCTGGTTATATACGGATTAATAATGACTTTGTTATGGCCAACTTCGGTCAAGATTTTAAGACAATTTTAACAAAATCTAACGCTTTAAGCAACATACTTTCTAAAATTTCATTCAAGTGCTGCAAAATCGAGAGTTTGCCACTACCAAAAATATGCTTCAGAAGTCTCCTAAGCCTGTATAGTTATGTAGTATATAATGCAAAGTTATCTCAAGATCGGTCCAGTTGTTTATTTGACAAGCCGAAGAGCAGATCTGATAATGCTGACATTGTCAATACATCCCAATGTTATTGATATTCCCCGACTTTCCTCGCCAAATTTATGTGTTTACATTGACATAGCCGCGTTCTTGGGAATCGTTTACTTATTGCGGGTTAGCAGTTGTCTAGTAAAGTATCAACCTAAAATGTCTAGTAAAGGCACGGATTTTCTCCTCGAAATCAGACGAGGAAGAATCACTGATGCGCTGACCCAATGCGGGTTATTGAATTTACAGTTCCCCGGATCTAATAGGAACAGGGCACCTCGACGGCTAGTCAGTCCCTCGAGGGCCGACGCCCTCCACAGAGGGGTTGCCCCGCACCACAGAATAACCCTTCCCAACGTCGGGACAGTACAATGCGGCGAGGTTCCCGTCCTCACCCCTTACCCTCTGCTCTTTTGTCCGGTCTTTTTATAAGAGGGGTAAAAAGAGCTCCCTCGGTTCTATTCGCTTTGTCCAAGGTGTTGAGCTACTGAGGCCCACCGCCACGACAAGGCCTGAACCGTGGTGGGGAGTTTACTGATGCCCTGGCCCAATGCGGCTTGGTAAACTTTACAGTTCACACATCTTTAGAGACTTTCGATCTCATCAGGCGTGCAGGTTTCCTCACGGTGTTTTCCTTGACCGGTGAGAGAGCGATGGTCTCGTGTTTAGGGTGCACTTAAAAATTTATAAAAACCTATATGCACCACAGGGGGTCAGATTTGAACCTAGGCCCTCTCGCTCAAGGGGCCGTGCCCATACCCTCAAGACCATAGTCGCTCATTTCCATTGAGTTCATACTTAAATTAGACACTGACTAACTTGTGGCTGTTACTAATTATTTACTTATTTCGTTAACCTTTATCGTATTTGTTAATGTCTCGATAAAACATCGACTGGCGTCACGGTCAGGAATCGATTAAATTAACCGATCAGCCTCCATAAGTAAATCAGATTTCTCACGCTAAATGCCAAGGCTGGTATAGCCTGAAGGGATTTTCTTATCATTACACTCAAATTACATTTATTCAAATACGCTCCACGCCCTGAGATTAAATAAAGAAATTCAAAGGTCTTAAATTAATTTTATTTTATACGCGACTTAGGATTAATGAAAACCTTTTCAAACCTAGGCTAGGTCCACAACTCGTTACCACCACAGCTGCTCCTGTATACCTAGGACCGACAGTCATCACCAAATGACCCTTTGATAGGACCTCAAGGAGCCCGAAGAATACGTTACTGCCTTGGGGCCCGTTACGAATCAGGAGAAGAGGAAGGCATCTCCCTCTAGGACCGAGTCCATTTCATTTAATATTCAGGAACACAAAAACTTTTTGTTTGTTGACGGGATTCGAACCCGCTACCTCCGCCATTGAACCTCCGATTGAAAGCCAACGCGCTAACCATTGAGCCACAGAGGTCGTCAATAGATGAGACACTAATCAAGGTAATTATTACAAACAAACCCTAGCTAAATAGTTAAAGATGAAATACATTAATGGACGTAACTATGTTATAGTCACAGCGCAACATATAATCCAACTTAGCGGGCGATACCGCAGGGCACGCCTAGTGTTACAAGCCTGTGTTTGTTATTGCCTACAATTCAAACTCCACTATTTATTACTTAGATATAATCTAAATATTCACATTGGGGTTTTGTTATAAAGGAGAATGCAAATAATATTGTAAAATATCTGTAAAGAGGTAGTGGCGTGCTTTGCAGCCGAATTGGGCCGGTACGACCGAGTACTTCTCGCTCACATGACAGCGGCGTAAAGTGACAGTTATGCTGTCACGTTTCGTGCGGTTTGTGAGTTTTCGGTGGCCCTTTGGGGGATAGGGAGAAGGAGGGCAACGCATCTGCATAGCCTCTGGTTGTGTGGGCGTCGATAGTAGCCAAAAGACTTCAGTCGATAAAATACAAAATATTAAAGAACTATCCAATTCTTCTTTGTCGCTATCACTCTTGGCGCAGTGCTCGTGGCCATCACTTCAGGTATTGGTGGTAAAATCTAGCTCTTCTGACAGCTTTCTTCGAGCCTGAACCATCCAGAGCATTTAGTAAAGCGGCAGTAGTAGCTCATCATCAAAATAAGTTTCCAACCTACATACCTTTATCTGATGACAAAAGATGTACCTTATATTTGACATTGTCAAAACAATATGGCCGCTATCACAAGATGGCGGAATGCATATATTTTCAATCTTAGTAATAAATAAATGATATTATTATGAATTCTTGGATATTTTAATTATGCAATTTTAGCTTGAGTGCCTCCACAATACAAATTACTTTAAACACAAAAAATGTTATTTCTTTATAATTTAAAAATAAATATATCAAAACTCTAGTTCCAGGCCAATAGCCATGTACCAGGCGATCAGCAGTTTATCATATCGACCGTTATCTGTACTATCCGCATCGCTTAGTCCGTTGTTCGCTGCCCTTGCTATCAGGGCAATGGCCGAAAGGGACTGGCCCTACATTCCTCGGCGTTTATGCTGCCCTGGTACTATTACGCTAAATTGTTTTTGTTATAAACCTTTTTGTTAAACCTAGGTTAACAATGCTTAGTTTATCCAATAAGGCTTTTAATATACGCTCATCTTTTAGGCAAAGGCCCTACATCCAACGTTCGGGGATAAAAGATGTCTAGAATTTTTACAGATTTTCTAACTATAACTTAAATCACCAAAGCATTTAAGCAAATCACCAAAGTCTGGAGATTATGTCTTGCTACCTTTGGTTTAAAGTCAATTTTTTTATAATTTCCCTGTGCCTTGCCTTGTCAACTTCGTCTGCAACGAGGTAGCATTCCAATAGACCTGCAAATGTAATGAGAATTTAAATTTTATCTATTTGGATGCGAGAGGCAGGGTAATCTGCCTTGTTGCCGTTAAAAAAAAAGTAATATTTCCCTCTCGTCTGATTACAAAGAGATACATTTAATAGCAAAGGGTTCAAAGCAAGCTATTCGTAAAAACTTTAAACTAATTCTTGAAAGATGAGGAATAGGTTTTGAATACTAGATAGTCTACAAGACCTAGACTCCACCGAAGCAGAGACGAGAGAAAAGAACATTGGTCATTCATACTAATTTAATTCAGTTGGTTAATTTTAATTTTATTTCTAGAACTATCAATCGAGTTCCGAAGATCATTTTACAAATGATAGACCAGCTTAAAAAAGTTATTTAAAGTTATTTAGGGAAAAAAATGTTATGTATTTGTACAAACAAACAAATGGCCTTCGTGTAAGGTTGTTTTAAACAAATATCGTAAACTACAAATATGCGAAACACGCACTCTTTAATACACAAAGTAAAATCTACATCTACATTAATATTATAAAGAGGAAAACTTTGTTTGTTTCGTTGTAAATTGTAATGAATAGACTCAAAAAGGACTGGACCGATTTCGAAAATTCTTTCACCATTCGAAAGCTACATTATCCACGAGTAACATAGGCTAAATTTTATGCTGAAAAATATAGGGTTCCGTAAGATATTTGGGTTTTTCGGACACACGGTGTTAAAAATCAACCATAAAAGTTACTTATTTTGCGTACTAAGATCCCGTTGTAAATTTTAATTTACGCAGGCGAAGCTGCGGGCAACAGCTAGTATAATATATAAATGTAATTAACAGCTCATTCCTCGCTTCAAATACCAAGGAGTTTTATTGACAAGGACAAGGATTCGCTGGGGGTTCCCCAAAAAAGGATTTAGTTTAACAGTCGGTAATACAGAAGAACCAAATGATAAGGGGGGTTCCCTTTGTAAGAACGAAGCTCAAATACTATCATACGCCCGGTTTCTAAAAGGCTGATCAACGCAAAAATTTACTAATCCACCGTCAAACCGGTTTTAAGTGTCGAATGAATTTCTAGAAGCATGGTTAAATTACTTAATTAGATCAGCCTGTCAGTTGACATAACAACTCCAGTAAAAAACTGTCAAATTTGACTCTATAATCGTATGTTAACTACCATTAACAGCCATATTAGCTGACATACACTTTAAACCTTTCAGAAACCTAGCATTAAAGTCTTTCTCACAAAAAATTAAAAAGGGTATAAATAATTACAACCAATTTTATGATAGAAACGGGAAGCGTAATCTTTTCATCTCGGGACGTCGGTTCGAATTCGGTACACGGGTGGCAATTAGCGTCCCGGACACACCTGTCCGCGGGTACCAGTCACCAGCCACCCAGGAGGTCCTAATTAGGTCTAGTGTTTACCGATAGGATCACTAGATGTTTCTATTTTGTATACCAGATGTGAAACATCTGTCCCGTATATAAAATCGTTGCTGTATCGTGAAATAACGGTATGACGCTGTCATTTATATGTTAATAAGATGATTTTAAAATTCACAGATTTATAAATAAAGACAGATGGAGCGTGCCGAACACATGAATGACGCCACCAAAGCGAATACAAATTCAAAAGCGAACACGATCTAATAGACGTTTAGAGTACGACGCTATGTCAAACTCATGAGCGCGCTTTTGAATTTGTATTCGCTTTGAAGCGTCACTCGGGTATTCGGCATGCTACATCTGTCTTTATTTATAGATCTGTGTCAAAAGTTATGAATTTAATTATTTTACATTTGCTGGGCGTCATGTAACGGCTAACCATAGAGCAACATGGAACAACCTCCGTCCGGCGTGCTGGTTTATGCGGCTAACTATTCTACCGGATCCACGTTTGTGGCTTGTCGCAAGCTCCAAGTCTCCATAAGTCACAAGCATGTGGACGCCTCGCAAGCGCTTGCGGCAAATTCTCTTTTGTTCCCTTTGGCTTGTTCACAATACCGACACTCGTCGGATCGGCCACAAACCCTTGCAAACCTACGCAAGCCAAGACAAACTCTGGATCCACACGTTTGAATTTGTGAAGGCTTGCCAAGCCTCGGCAAGCGTGCGGTTCCGGCTTTCTATATGTTGGTTGGATTAGAAAACTGGCTGACGTCACCTGATGGTATGTCCTCGAAGTAGTCCAGGAACATAGTTCACCTGGAACTAGCTCAGGCATTACCTCCGGCTTGACACGCTAACCATTGAGCCAAAGATGTCGTCGAAATTATTTTATAATTTCTATATTATTTATATATGCATAACTATGTCTATTAATATAATATTAGTAAAATAATGTTATGAAGGGGATGTGATCAGAAATATGGATCGCTGTGGTCCTGTGGACCTTGATAAAATGCCATTAGGAAAGCGTTAGCGAAGTTCAAAAATGATAAAAGGTATATATAGGATTGACATAAGGCCGCGCTTAATCACGTGGTCCATCCTATACATTTTATCATTTCGAACTTCGCTAACGCTTTTTTAATGGCATTTTGGCTATGTATATGGCGGTGAGCTGGCGTCCAACAGCATCCAACAGCGGATGGTCAAAGGTCAATAATGATGACCATATTAACAAACTACATTAATCTTCCCTTCGTATCAAAAACTTTTCATAGAGAAAGCAAAATGGTATCACTACATGCACAGAGCGCACATTTCGAAACGCGAGAGCAGTTCCCGTCAAATAAATAGCCGCATTCCACAGGCTATCCGTTGGCTATCTGACGCTGAACGCATAACAGTCGAGCATCGCCAATTGAAATCTTATCATAGGCATGAGATACGGTAGCGTATACAGTCCCGTTGAGATAAACCACCTGGCTGGGATGCTGTACTCCGCTTTGGACCCGAGCAAGTATCACTCGACATTTATGATTAGGGACAACCTCGCTTGCTTTTGATATTAGAGACATTGTGGTTGGAATGGCTGGTCCTTCGGATCAGAGGTCATCTTCAATGATAGATGGAAAAGCGTTGATGATGATGAAAGATAATTTGGGTTTTAGCAACAGTCATATTCCATTATAGGAATTATAGGAACATATTCATTATATCCATATTAGGACACCCATTATATTATATCTGTTCATGAAGGCGTTTTAAAACGCAATGCTTTTTTATCGATCACCCTTGGATTTTCTACATTTTCTTTTCATGCCAAACTCACAACTCAAGCTGACGTCGAGTTTTACTGCGACGGCCTGGGCTTATGGGGAGGTACCGCTACGGTACCTCTTACTTACTAGTAATAGAATCAATCATAATACTACTGATTGAAAAGTGAACGTTTCCGTTTTAGCATATTTCACGAATGAAAGAAAGAAAATTAATTACTTCATATAAAACCTTTATCTTTATAATATAATGTACAATGTTGAATATAAACTAACAACAAACCGACTAACCAACGGTTACCCAACGATAACTAACGATAACCAACAAACCAGCAACCTAAACAACGATATAAAGTCGTTGGTCTTAGGTTGTCCTAAAAGCTTTATTTCAGTATCACGTTGACAATGTTTCATCCTCTAGTGTAAGCAGGTATACTATTAAAACAACTTTACTAGTCCGATTTTGAGGGCGTAAAGTAAGAAAGGCAAGTACATTCAAGATATTTTATATTATTTATCTCGTTCGATTTGCAACTAATATTCGCCCCAGGCGATTGAGAATTGGTCCCAAACGGCACACCACTAGCTATGTCGATAATTATATTTCGTGTCGATCGTAACTGATGATTGGGCACAGAAGTGCACGCGATCGCCCCACACCATTGATTCCGCCCGTCGATGTCGATATTGCGGGATATCGATATGATATCGATAACCGATATATTTCTACAATTCGCCCATATAATGGAGTTATGTCTGAAGTTGATTTGAATAATACATAGTGAGTAAATCAGCCGTGGTATAACTTAAATGCCGTTATCTACCAAATCATAGTTTTGAGTAAACGCGAAAAAACTATGATTTGTAATAGTACATAACGTATGGCGTTAACGGCAATCTTTTAATTTTTATTATTAAAACTAATGAAGATATCAAAAAACTGAAAATACAGATCGATAGAGAATTTTTTTCTCTATTACTTAGTGTCAAAAAACGAAAATCGCCCAGATGTTGGATAACGACATTTTAGTTATACCACGGCAGAAATGTGGACTTAAATTGACTATAGGCTAATGGATATACGATTACTTTACAGAATTTTTACTAGTACTTTTACTATTTTTAACTTGGATAGGAAAACTAACAAACGTAACAACGTGATGAGAAGTGGTCAGCGTCGCACATTAGCATAAAGTATTTTTTGAAGTGAAACTTCTTTAGAATCGTTGTGATTTCAAAACGGATGCAACGGAAAAAACGACAGGTAAGAGACACGAATACAAAAGAGCGAGGGAGCAAATAGCGAATCTATTAGTTAGGATACACATAAAACTTTCCACTTGCCCGTTCACCCTACTAACTCCACTAGCGATTTATTGTAAACACATGTTAACTAATTTACCAGTGTGTATGTATCATTATACATACACACTGACATTATTATATATTGCACACGCATTTAACGCGTGTTTCACTCCTATCGTGTGTGAATCGCACACACACCTTTTTTTTTGTTACAGTGGAGATGGTTTGTGCTTTTACTCGGGAATATGTCCCTGGATATGTAGGACTCGCGGCACTCCCTAGACGTCTTAAGGACGCGTTTACAAACTTGATAGGTACAGAATCGAACAACTACATTGAAAAAGTCATGCATACAAGCGCACCCTGCAATACGCACGCTTGCGTGCGGGAATAGTAGTCAAGTAAACGGATTTGATACTTTACAAATATTTGTTGTTTTGATTATTTATAACACAAAATTATATTTTATTTCCGTTTGTTTTTACTATTTATCTTTTTACTTAGAAATAGTATATTAAATATATATATATATATATATATATATATATATATATATATATATATATATATATAATAAATAATTATATATTATATTATGTAAGTAAACTGATATCTGTAATTCATCTTGAGAGGAGGGGGGGAGGGGCTCATAATTGCCACGCTGAGCAGGCGCATTGGCGATCGCAGATGATGATGAAGTCACATCGGCAGCACTGCAGCCTGATCCGAGTGGCACGGGATCGATCGTCTTGACGTTTATTGAGGGAGGCCTATGTTCGGCAGTGGATGGATGAAATTTGATGATGATGACGATGATGATATCTATTTGTTTGCGAGTGGAAAGGGATCGGTCGTCTAGGTGTTCAATGAGGGAGGCCTATATTCAGCAGTGGATGGACGAATTTTGATGATGATGATGATATTTATTTGTTTGCGAGTGGCAAGGGATCGGTCGTCTTGGTGTTCTCATTGAGGGAGGCCTATATTCAGCAGTGGATGAATGAAGTTTGATGATGATGATGATGATGATGATGATGATGATATCTATTTGTTTGCGAGTGGCAAATGATCGGTCGTTTTAGTGTTCATTGAGGGAGGCCTATATTCAGCAGTGGATGGATGAAGTTTGATGGTGATGACGATGATGATATCTATTTGTTTGCGAGTGACAAGGGATCGGTCGTCTTGGTGTTCATTGAGGGAAGCCTATATTCAGCAGTGGATGGATGAAGTTTGATGATGATGATGATATCTATTTGTTTGCGAGTGACAAGGGATCGGTCGTCTTGGTGTTCATTGAGGGAGGCCCATATTCAGCAGTGGATGGATGAAGTTTAATGATGATGATGATGGTGATATCTATTTGTTTGCGAGTGGCAAATGATCGGTCGTCTAGGTGTTCATTGAGGGAGGCCTATATTCAGCAGTGGATGGATGAAGTTTGATGATGATGATGATATCTATTTGTTTGCGAGTGGCAAGGGATCGGTCGTCTTGGTGTTCATTGAGAGAGGCCTTTATTCAGCAATGGATGGATGAAGTTCGATGATGATGATGATATCTATTTGTTTGCGAGTTACAAGGGATCGGTCGTCTTGGTGTTCACTGAGGGAGGCCTATTTTCAGCAGTGGACGGATTTAGGCTGATGATGATGAAGTCGCATCGGCAGCACTGCTGCCTCATTAGAGTAGCACGGGATCGGTCGTCTTGACGTTCATTGAGGGAGGCCTTTGTTCGGCAGTGGACGGATTTAGGCTGATGAAGTCGCATCGGCAGCACTGCTGCCTCATTAAAGTAGCACGGGATCGGTCGTCTTGACGTTCATTGAGGGAGGCCTATGTTCGGCAGTGGACGGATTTATGCTGATGATGATGAAGTGGCATCGGCAGCACTGCTGCCTCAGCATAGCACGGGATCGGTCGTCTTGGCTTTCATTGAGGGAGGCCTATGTTCGGCAATGGATGGATTTAGGCTGATGATGATGAAGTCGCATCGGCAGCACTGCTGCCTCAGCATAGCACGGGATCGGTCATCTTGGCGTTCATTGAGGGAGGCCTATGTTCGGCAGTGGACTGATTTAGGCTGACGATGATGATGATGATGATGATGATGATTATGATGATGATGATGATGATGATGATAAGTGAGCAAACGTCGAGAGAGAACGTCTTCCCACCTGGTTATAATGCCCAACCAACATTTCGTCTACCTATGTATATGAAATAAACCAATTCCATAAAAATATATTGTGGTAAAAAAAATATTGTAAAGTATCAAATCCAATCCAAAGTATCCAATATCAAAAATAAATCGCGATGTTTTTTGAGTCGAATTGCTGCTGACAGGCGACGCAGTGTCCACACAGAACCGCGGCCGAGCGCGGACTGAGTTCTCATTTCAAAAATGTAAAAGAAATCAAGACAGAGACAACGATAAAATAAACCTTAATGCAATGGAATAACATTCATCTTTGGTAGCAAAATTGGTAAAAAAATTAATTATCTTCTTTATTTTTTTTAAGACTATTTTTAGCATTTTTGGATTATTTTCTTGTCCTTTATTTAAAACTGAACATATTTCCCTGCTCCTACTATTTTTTAAAAACCTTAATAAATGTGGATATTAGACCAAAAGGGTACCGTAATTCTAATCGATTTCGTTCGTTTCATGGAAAATGGTAATGGAAGAACGTTGATTACTATATAAGAAAGCAGCATTTATCAAAAAAATAGGCGTTATCCGTGTAGATAAAGAACCATTCTATATGAAATAAATAATTTTTATAAATGATTTTGTGTACTTTTGTTACAAACGGTACAGAAAAACCGCATAATTTCGTCTGATTCGTAAACGCGTCCTTAATTGACTCAGCTAGAGGGTTCCGAGCTATGACGAACCTGCTTTTGTTCAGGCAACGTTTATGATTTACCATTAGTCGATCTACATTTGCTTTTGTTTGGATATCAAGATCGAATTTACAGAAAAAGCGAAATTTATAAGATGTTCAAAAACTTGTAGCGCTCCATCGGCACTCTTCAATCAATTAATTAACTGTTGAAATTAACTACCGAAATAAATCGGAAACACTTTATTCTGATAAATTTATGGATGCAAACATTTCACAAAAATATATCAATTACCAGCGTAAATTTATCCCCCGCGTCATAATACTTCATTCGAAACGCGGTTCAAATTGTCTGGTTTCTTAAACGTTATAACATTTTGAACTTTAAAGCTTGCAGTTAGAGTCGATGGTTGGTAAATGGTTTTCAAGGTCGATAGCCGGTCGGATGTCATAACAAACAGGTGTTTATGGGGTTACTGATTCGACTGAGTCAGTTTTTTGTCTTCAAGTTAAATCTTCTCTAAGAAAGTTTGCAACATATTTAAGAGGTCACCAGTTCGAATACATATTTTTTAATAATAATAAAAAGTACATGAACAAAACCATTTTTGACGTGACAACGTCTTATAATTCGATGGAGCCGGCTGCACGCACGAGAAAACATGACTTATGCGGCGTTACCTCACTCTGAGGCGTTCTATTTAAGGCTTGAAGTGCAAGCGAGAGCGTGGAACGAGCGACAAAGAGGCACAATCGGCCCATCAGTATTTTCTTATGACGTTGTCACGTTCAACTATCGTCAGTAAACCGACTATACAGACAACCGATTTTTACTATAATTTATATCATTAGTACTTTTAACTGGTAAGCGACGATGGTCCAATGGCGGCCACTTGATGGAGAGGATCCGGGTTCGATCCAGACAATTCTTCTATCTCTTGTTGCTACTTTACTTACTGCAAATATTTTATCAAAGAGAAAGTGTCAAGGAGAAAGTGGTCTGGTGGTGGAAAGGGTGGTCAAAAAATTTTGGAGTAAAGTAAGTGTAGCAAAGTCAGAACTTCGACTACAAATAGTAGTAGTAGTACTAGTAGTTCATAACAAAACTTAATGTACTGAATGTATATCTAGCAAGATTTAATTTGTATTCTCATATAGGATAAACTAAGTTGGTACTTATAAGTTATAAGTAACTAATCATAGAATACGTTCGTAGCGCGTATTGAAGTCTCTGAAAATAACTCTTGGTAAGCAACGTTACTTCACATATTACAATCAACGTTATACGAGTTTAGTCTGTTCAGTTATTAGGGTCAAAACCTTGGAAGCGTTAAAATATATCGATAGCATCGGTACACGCCTATTATCGACGTTTCGTAATGTTGCGTATTAAATATCGATAATAGGCGTATAAGGTACATGCCTATTATCGATATATCGTAAAACAATGTGATACGTTAGATTATATTGTAATTGTTATGAGTCCCTGAAATGAATGGTTTTGATCATGATTGGATATGATTCTACTAATTGTAATTCTGATTTGATTATAATTTTGATTCCGATTCTGATTTTGTGTTATAGACAAGTATTTTGGGTTTGTATAACATGGTATTTATATTTCAACTAGCTGTGAATACTCGCTTTGCACCAAACAAAATATGATTTTAATTGTATTACTTACTTCACAATTTTTCATATCAAAGACACATTTAATAAGAATAAAGGTCTACATTTGAAAGCTTTCTTAGTAATTCAAGAATACTCTACTCATTCTAGAATCTTCTAGAACATTTTCGATCGATCAGCATTGGTATACACATTAAAGCTTTCTAGATGATTCCAGCAATTTTTGGATCACCCCAGAAATTTCTATAACAATCCAGACCATCTATTGAATTTGAATTTAACGTGTTTTAACCCCCGTATCTTCTACCAAACTAAGGGAACCTGGTACCTATCACATACAATCACTGTTCGTTTGCGATGCATAGCTTTGGCTGCAAAATGAAATACCTATAGTGACATACTAATTTATTTCATATTGATTAAGTATTCAATGAAAGCTAAAAAAAATATTACATAGAGTGAAAACTCTATGTAATATTTTCCATCTTACTGCAAATATGCATTTGCAGTAAAATGGAGTTTAGTGCCATTACAACGTTTGCTATATCATTATATTTTATTTCATTTCTGTTATTAAATCGATATATAACGGGCGTCCTGCGACCCCCAGTTTTAGTTGTAGTGTGAAGCTAGTTAGGTTTTAAGCTCTGTTAGTTTCTTTTCTATAATATACCAATACAACCTTTTTGTTTTCTTTAACGCTCCCGGCGTTGGCAGGATGTGCTGAGGCATCCCGCGGGAGAATGGGTCCATGGGGGGGATTGTGGGACCCGAAAGCTGGTAAGTGGACGCAGCTCTACCCACTAAAACCCGGCGAATGCCACCAATGTCGCCTTTGGTTAGGTGCCTCGGCCAATCAACAGGGCACCTCGACGGCTAGTCAGTCCCTCTGGGGACGACGCCATCTCCACAGAGGGCTTGCGATGCACCACAGAACAACCCCTCCTAACGTCGGGACAGTGCAATGAGGCGAGGTCCTCGCCCATCGCCCTCCGCTCTTTTGCCACCTCTTCTTAAGAGCACAAAGAGCCCCCTCGGCTCAATTCGCTTCGCCAGGTGTTGTGGTCACCCTGGGCTGCTGAGCCCCACCGCCACGACAAGGTTGAACCGTGGTGGGGATACCAACCCAACCAACAAGTTAATGTAATTGTATCAAATATGGTTCGCTTCCTTTAAAATTTACAACTGTATTTGACAATCAAATGATTTGTAAAATTGCACGATTATGTTAATGCAATGATTGCTGAAACCCGGTTATGTTATAATCATTGTAAAATACGCAACCGAACACCGACAAGAAATACTGGAATAAAAAAGAACCAACGGTATACTTTATTATTCAAGTATTTAGTAGCACATGGATATACTTATTTCCGCCTAACTTTGAACTGGTACAAAAGGAACACTCATATATTAAGTCCCACTACTGGGCACGGGTCCTCGAAATTAGTCGAGAAGAGTATCACACCTTCAAATATTTTTAATCTCATCAGGTATGCAGGTTATCTTCACCGATGAGCGAGCGATGGTATCGTGTTTAGGTTGCACCTAGAAATTAAGAAAACCATTTCAAGGCAACACAGGGGTCAGAATCAAACCCGGAGCCTGTCACTGGAGAGGCCGGCCATACTTACTAGACTAGACTAGATCGCTGTCATTAAAGTCAGTCACAAATTATAAACAACTGCAATTATATTTCATCTGTTCTGACATCAAATTATTATGGGTCTCTTGATAATGAGTGTACCTTGAGATAAAATTAGTGCCCTCAAACGAAAAGGGATACTCAAAATTGGTTCACGCGGTATAGTATAAAGCCTTCACCAACCTTTTTCTTTTATAAAAAATTACAACAAATGCAACCAGAGGCAGTTTCGAAGTAGTTGAATCCAAAAGTTACCTGTTATTAATTATTGGATAATGCTACACATTTTTCCGTAACTCTCTGTAACAAGAATACCTGCCACAGTTATATGCAACGTTATATGCATAATCGCATGATGATATGCATAACATGCATAATATTCGTAACACGCATAATATCCGTATCGTAATACACATCATCATCAGCCTTTATCCGTCCACTGCTTAACATAGGCCTCCCTCAATGAACGCCAGGACGACAAATTCCTAGCCATTCGCATCCAACGCGGACCTGCCACTGCCCAGAGATCGTCTTCCCACCTGGTTGATGGCCGACCGACACTTCGTCTACCTAAACGCGGCCTCCTTAACCTCTTTAACCTTATTGGACAATCGGCCATCCGTTGTTCTGAGTGCGTGACCAGCCCATTGCCACTTCAACGTGCATATTCTTCGCGTGATATTGGTATCTTTAGTTCTCTGGCGGAGGTCTTCTTAGAAGACGAAAACGAATACACACATAACATCCATAATTTGTGTGAATGGTATACATTGAATTTTGAATTAAGCCCAAAGACTGAAGAAGTTGAGACTCATTATAATGAAACAACTTTTATGGATTTTATCGTAGTTTTTTATATTCTCGGCGTTTCGGATACTTTACAGCAACCATGGTGATGGCGGAGAAGAGAAGGAAGTGTCTGAGCGTCAATCCATCTGACCGAATATACTTGAAAGTTGTTTCATTAAAAGTGAAATTCGCATTAACACTAGAAGAAATAATCTTAAAGGCTATTTGATTTTATGGAAAATGATTGAAGATGCTTTTAATTTTAGGACGTGTAAAACCGCGGGTAACTACTACTACTACTTAAGGCCTGTTTCACAATCTCCAGATAAGTTCCCAATAGGCTATCGGCAACATATTTGACAGATAGAGTATGGAGTATCTGTCAAATATGTTGCCGATAGCCTATTGGGAACTTATCTGGAGATTGTGAAACAGGCCCTTAGTCTACGTATTACTAAAACTTGAATAAAATAAACGTAACGCATTCTAACATGGCCGTATTACCAAATGCGGCACAATATTTGAATACAGTGAAAACTGAGCCGCCATATTGGAATGGCGTTTTCAATTAATGCCATCGTTTCCCGCGTTTCAATGGGCCATTCAGCCTGCGTCTAGAACTCTAGACTTTCCAATATGTTAATGAATTTTAACGCTAACTCCTTTTTTGCTGGATGTATTTTATCCAAGCAATATACATAATGCGCAATATTTAAATTAAATCCATGAAATGAGAGAGATAATTAAAATTGTCTATTTTAGCATAAAAACAGTGAAAAAACCAGGGTAAAATATAAGAAAAAATTGACTCTGGCTACTGTGATGCCACCCTTATTTAAGGCTCTTCGACCGACACAATTCAAAAAACTTTTAATCAGGAATATTATAAAGAGGAAATATTCAAGATTGTTTGTTTGTATGGAATAGGCTCCGAAACTACTTGACCGATTCGAAAAATTGTTTCACTGTTGGGTTGGGAACTATCCCCGGTGAACATAGGCTATTATATTTAAAAAAAAGTTAGGGTCCCGTTTTAAATGTTAGACGACGCAGGCGAAGCTTCGAGCAACAGCTAGTCTACAATATTTGTTAGCGCGACCTTTAAAATAACTTAACTAAGTACATGAACACAGCGACAAATGGCTGTACAGGAACATATAGGATTAAAATGAGTTTCGTTAAGCTTATGCAGGAACATTCATGAAGTCAATAAATTATATCTGTTGTCAGTGTTTTTTTTTTTGTTTATTTTTTTTTTGCAATTTATTAGAAACATTTTATATTATGTACAATGGTACATATTACTAACATAGTTATAAGAACATTAATTGTATAATACTAACACACATAATATGGATCAATTGGTCTGAAATAAAGTCTTATTATTATTATTATTATTATTATTATTAGGTATCTTCTCTCACTCACTGTTTCTATGAAACTTTACAGCTATGGAAGAATACGCCAGGGTTGGAACATTCCAAGGCACTGCATCGCATTTTGGTTAGGTTGCTTACGGGACACTGTCGCCTCAATAAGCATATGCAAACAGTCGGGAAGAGTGACACAAGGTACTGTAGACTCTGCTACTCAGCAGAGGAAACGCCTATGCACATTCTCGCTGATTGCCCTAACCTAATGCATAGACGTAGCTCTATTCTAGGGAAGCATGTATTGCACCCAGGCGAGATCAAATCTCTTGGTGCCAAAAAAGTCCTAGAGTTCATAGAAACAACAGGACTTGGACCGGAGCTGTAAACAGTGGCGATCACAATAGATCAACCCTGGTCGCAGTGATACGAAGGCAGGCCTTGCCTGGAATTTGCTCTTTGAATAATAAATAATTAGGTATCTTTGTCAATAATACATAGGTTAAAGATACATTAAATTCTAGATTTTGATTTTTGAGTTAGTATTGTCAAAGTCAAAGTCAAAGTCAAATTTTTTATTCAAAATAGTACAATCAAAGTATCTTTTTGAAAGTCAATTGAGTCTACCACCGGTTCCAAAGCAAGCCCACTGAGAAGAACCGGCGAAACAAACTCAGTGGAACTAATCTTTTCATATTTTCATACAAAAAATAAAATACATAATACTTTATTAGTATAGTGAGAAACTCTGCTAGGTTGCTCTTTTTTAAAATATAAAATATTTAAAAATAATTGCACACTAGCCTAAGATTAATGAGTAGGTAAATTTAGACCCCGCAGCATCCAAAACAAACCAGAGGATGTTAATAAAAAAAAAAAAGAAAATCAGCTAGGTAGAAATCGCATAACACGACCAGCCACCACAGCAGCACCTCCACACAGGCCAGGACGCGTGAGCCAGCATCAACCTCTTCCACATATTAGAGGGAAGTGGAAGACCCATCCCACAACGCCACCACTGCAATGGCATAAGCGAGCATGACATGTCATACGTTTCACCTTTACACAAGTTTAGTTAAAAATACTGCAGGCTCAAAGTTTACCCACAATCTAGATAGACAATTGATAAAAGAGCAATACAATCCCAAGAGTTCGTGTCATCGAAATAATAATTATTAATTAGTCTTAAAATACACTTTTTTATCTGCATGCCTGGGAGGAACGCCCTATTCCCAAGGTGTGGTATCTTCAATGAAGTCTTTTACTTTGTAATATCCTTTACCACACAAACGCTCTTTAATAACTTTTTTAAATTTATTGATTGATAGATTTTTAACGTTTTCTGGGATCTTATTGTAAAAGCGTATACAGTTTCCTTTAAAAGAGTTGCTTACTTTTGTAAGTCTAATCACTGGGGCATCTAGCCTGTGTTTATTACGTATATCCCTACTATGAATGTCGCTTTTCTTATTGAAATCATTTATATTCTTCCGGACGTACAGTAAATTATCTAAAATGTATTGAGAAGCAACTGTCAGAATTCCTATCTCTTTAAATTTCTCTCTTAATGATGAATAGGGGGGCAATTTGTAAATTGCACGGATAGCCCGCTTCTATAGCACAAAAACACTGTCTACATCGGCAGCATTTCCCCATAATAGTATCCCATAAGACATAATGCCATAATGCTATGAAAATAGCTAAAATAAACTATTCGTGCCGTATCTTCATCCGTTAGCTGTCTTATTTTTCTCACTGCATATGCAGCTGAACTAAGTCTGTTCGCTAGTTTAGCTATATGGGGTCCCCACTGTAACTTACGATCTAAAGTTATGCCTAGAAAAACTGTAGAGTCTACCAATTCCAAGTTCTCATTGTCTAAAAGTACATTGGTTTGCATTTGCTTAATTTTTGTCAAGGAAAATTTTATACATTTTGTTTTGTTACTATTCAAAAGTAGATTATTAACGCTGAACCAATGTAACATCCTAGAGAGAGTGTAGTTTACTTCGTCATAATGTATATCTAATTTTCGATTTATTTTAAAAATCAGTGAAGTATCATCAGCAAATAACACTATCTCTTGATTGTCTTTAACCAGATATGTTAAATCATTTATATAAACTAAAAAAAGAAACGGACCTAAAATTGACTTGATTGTGTAGCGGAACCCTAAATAACCAAGCTTTCCAACAAATGGTATTTCGAAGGGTCTTAAAATAACAATAGTATTAATTAACGTGACCTTATAGCTTGCGGTAACCGCAGCTGATGCGATCGACGCTGATACCGGCCAGATAGCTTGACACTTTCACGAGATTAAATCTTACTACAATGCGATTTATGGCCGTCTTGACGTTCATTGACAGGGGCAGAATCAGGGCTTTTCATTACTTTAATAGATGAACAGACAAGCTAGAGATAGATGAAATCAAAATATCTTTATTTCGTAGGTAACAACTTGTAAATTACTTGCTTTCTTATAAGATGTCCAAAGTTCTATGTCACCCCAAAATTAATTTTGCCAAGACACCGCATCATGAGAGGATAATATGTTTGTACGGATATGAACAAGAAACAAGTGAATACGGTCACTTGTCGTTTCAAATATGGTGATTACGTACGATGTTAAAAATACCTTGGACCACTCTCACTTCAAACGCCAGAGTTTCGCCAGTAAAATCGAGGGGAACTTATATGGAGCAGAGAAGAAGGTACAGGATCAGAAAGTGAAGGATTTAGGCAGAAGGAAATTAAGGAGTTTCTGCTCTATCAGTCTCACTTCAAACGCCAGAGTACTTGAAAAAGCAAATAGCGAGAGGAGTTGAAGTCGACTATAGTGAAAAGAAAAGTTGCCTTCTTTGGGCACATGCAGAGGTTGATGCTCGAGGGCAAGATCCCGGGAAGGCGAAGCCCAGGCTGACAGAGGAAAAAATGGTTAGACGACATTAAAGACTGAACCAAACAAAGGTACACGCAACTAAAAGAAGCAACCTGGGATCGTAGAAAATTCTGCCAACTGACCTCCAAACTACAATATGAAGATGGCATCTGACGATGATGATGAATATTATTATTTATTATACTCATCATATTGTTTTCTATATATAATAAAAAGAAATGTGGTGTCGTGGGACACCAGGTAGGAACGAAGTTCCTTCGGCTAAAAAGAAAGATATTATACACTACTCGCTTGTGTTTGCGACTGTCGCGCCTGCGCACGTCTCATTTAACGCTTTTTATTCCACTCACTTTTTCTTTCGGTTTTACTATCACATTTTTTCGGTTCGGTCGCGCAACAAAATCCCTATCCCAAGCCTGCCGTAAGGAACTTCGTTCCAATAATTTATTATTATTTCTACTACTTTTGTAAAAGTGCCAACCCTATTGAATATTACTAAAAACCTATTGTCTAATGCGAATGACGTTATTTCTATCACCAAGCGCGTGACATCGTAAGCACTAACAATAGCCACGTTCTAGATTATATCCAGGTCTTAGTGCCCGTTAACGCCGATATCGACGCTTTTATGTACCCACAGGTAAATTTACATTTATCTGTTGCCAACCCTAACGGTGTATGTTTGTGTATGTATGTAACCACAATTTAAAGGAAACTACATATAATATGTTCTTATGGTCTTTTTACTCGACTATATCCAAGTTAAAGATTTGATAGCCTGTGCTATTTGTATTTACTATGTGTGGGTATGTTCCTCCGTAGCGCTTAAACTTATTTATCCGACTTTGAAGAAGGATATGTAAACTGATATATGTGATCGAATGTACCGCCCGGTCCTTGATGGAAATTCATGTTATTAGCCACTGCAATGAAACTTTTTTACACTTTTTCCACTATTTATAAATAAGTAAAAATTCATTGTAGTGGTAATCTGATTATCTCCGTGTGATATAAGTTACGTTCTTAACATGACAGAATTATGATAACTGACTTCAAATAATCTTCATCGGGTCTTAGTTTTTTGAACTTATTATAGCCGCGCTCCCGGCTGCATGGGTCTAGTTTCCACCATCCACCCTCCACCAGCTTTGCTGTGTTTCGGAGATCAAGGCAGACAGTGTTATTGCTGTAACCGAGATTAGACATCTGATGTCTCAGAACAAGCAACACATAAGTTGCCAGGTTGGTTACCTGGAAATTTACATGTGCGACCACTTACCATCAAATGGTACGTCTGCCAGTTTGCCTATGCCAGGAACAGACAAATGTCTATATTATACAAGCGGACCCAGATGTTGTCCTTTAGATACAACGATCCAGCCGTTTATTTGCAGTATAGATGAATAACCTAGAAACCGACTGCAGCGCCATCTGTCGGTCTGATTTGTGAATCTAAACCATTCTCAAATCCATCTGAAGGTACACAGAAAATTTCATTAAAATCTGTTCAGCCGTTTAGGAGGAGTTCAGCAACAAACACACGCACAGAAGAAATATATATATAAAGATTAAATTAAACCTTTCGTTAGACTTTTTTTTCAAAAGGACCTATGCTGTTGGCCTTAAGTCCTTTAAGCTTTCGACAGACTTATCATGTTGTCTGGCGACTGGTATTATGCCAGCTCTCGGGTCGCGGATTTGATTCTCGTGCGGGTAAATCTTTTATGTAGTAGTTGCGACATAAAATCAATACATTAATGAAACAATGCGTTAAATAGTTAATGAGTGAATAATGCATCATAGTCGATCAGGTGTGGAACAAAAGGCATTGTGTACAATTACAATAGGGCTGTCTCTCAGTTAAATGATGAAAATCAAATGTTCCATAAAATTTTAACTTCATTCTCAATGATTTTTTTATTTGATAGTAGTTAAAGTAATATTTAATACATCCACCACCAAACAGATTATTTTGAAGTGAAACTTCTTTAGAATCGTTGTGATTTCAAACCGGATGCAACGAAAAAAACGACAGGTAAGAGACACAAATACAAAAGAGCAAGAGAGAGCAAATGTCGGTGTGTATGTATATTGCACACTGTTTAATACTTGCTTGTATTTGAGAATTTAACGTGTGTTTCACTTCTATCGTGTGTGAATGACACTCACACCTTTTTTTTACTTCTTGGGCTAATAAATCCTGTTCGTTATAACAACGAATACAAATATTATGTTTAATTTCATGAAGCGAAGATTAAAAATTAGCTGGGTTCGATTCTGGCCCCCTGTGGTGCTGAAAATGGGTTTTTCAAAATTACGAAGTGCACACTGAACACGGACCATCGCTCGCTCACCGGTGAAAACATCGTGAGGAAACCTGCATGCCTGATGAGATTGAAAGTCTTTGATGGTATGTGAAGTTGACCAAACCGCATAGCGCCAGCGCATCAATGAACTTTTATTATTTATTGGACTATAGAGATATAACACCATAAAAAATAGAATCCATGATGATGCTATATAAAACAAAAAATCTCAACATTAAAATTATACATTACATTAATTAATTATTATCATTATTGTTAATAACTACTTGAACTAATCTAACGAGTTACGGCCAGAATAGATATGATTCATTTTATAAATAAAATCAAATAATTATTATTGACAACCCTAACTTGACAGTTACAGTAAGTAGGTCCTAGCACGGCAGTTTAAAGATATAAATTAACAGAAGGCAAGACATATCATACTAAGGTCAGTTATGGCATGTGTCTAAGCGGTGATAAATTATAACCACCCCCCTCCCCGGTACCCCCCTCATACAGCCGTCACCACTCACGACCGACACGATTTTGGTGTATGCTTATAGTCTAGAATCTAGATTATATTACAAAGTCTTACTCAAGCTACTCAGCCAGATGCCTGACTTCATGTGTCTTCTCCTGAGACATGATGCCTAGTCCCTGTTTCAATAATTACACCCTTGCCCTTCTCCGAGGCAGCAAAGCTGTTTCACGGGATGAAGGTGGTGGTACCCATATAGAGAAGAGCACGGCAGCCACGGCATATGTGTAACCTTCTCAAGATATTTTCTGACATTCTAACATAAACATGGTTGTCTGTAAAGTCGGTTTACGGACGGTAGTTTGACGTGACAACGTTAAACATTACATGCAGCACGAACCGAACTGAGCCGATCGCTCGAGCCGATCATGCCTCCCTCTCGCTGGAACGCGACATGACGTCATCTTTTTCGAGCACGCTGCCCGTAATATCGAGTTATTAGACATTGTCACGTCAAAAGTATCAACCCATATATATCTCGCTACTGGGTACGGGTCTCCTCCTCGAAATCAGACAAGGATATTGGACCACAGTTTACCAATACGCTGGCCCAATGCGGGTTGATGAACTTCACACACCTTCAGTCTAAAAGTCTTCAGACTTTCAATCTAAAAGGTGTTTTTGCGATTCACACACAATAGAAGTGAAACACAATATGTTAAATGCTCAAATATAAGCAAGTATTAAACAGTGTGCAATATACATACACACCGACATTTGCTCTCTCGCTCTTTTGTATTCGTGTCTCTTACCTGTCGTTTTTCCGTTGCATCCTGTTTAAAATCACAACGATTCTATACAAGTTTCTCTTCAACAAGTAAACGAGCGATTGTCTCATGTTTGCACCCCGCATTTAGGAATTTAGTAAAACCATTTCAAGGCATCACATAGGGGGTCAGGATCGAACTCGAACCCCCTCGCTCAAGATCCATACCCCCAGGAGCATCGTCGTTCAGATATATGCTAATGTTAAACTAGCAATAGGGATGTTGACACATGTTACAAATTCATGTAAAGTTATGTTTTACATATTAAATACAGTATTTGAAAACCTAAAATAACATTTAAAAAGTCTACTTATTTGTCTTAAAATTTAGAAAATTAATTTAAAATGCGTTATTTATTATGCATTATCACGTGACTGCAAACGCGTATAAGGCGATGACGTCACTGAACATTGAGTTAAGTACAAACTGTCATAACTCACCTAACATAGCGCGAGCTCCGAATGCGGTGTGTGACGTAATGGCGCATGGAGCGTTTTAACGGCAATTTTAAAAACTATTTTCTTTATTTAATTTTTTGTTAAAATTGGACATATTTCTTTACAAAAATCCTTTTTTCGTGTTTGTCTATAGTATATCTATCAAATAAAATCAATTGAAAAAAATTGTCAACATCCCTATTCCTTGCATATAAGATGCCTTGCGATAAGGATATGACATGCAGTTAATTGGTTTTGACCATGTGATAGCGGGATCGATTCTGGCGGAAGTACAAAATTAAGTTCTCGAATTACCGTGTACGGCGGGAATGCGTGTTATGTGTGATTTACGATCTCGCCGATTAAATGAAAGGAAATTATATCGATGTATAAATTATGAAGGAGTCCAATCGATTTTGATAGACAAAATATTTCCTATCGAAAAAAATGTTGTGTACACATTCAGATCTTGAGACCAATTATGGGAGTTTTGGAAGAGGAGTAAGACATCTTCTCTGTCCGTTCTATCCTTGTCTGTCTGTCTTGTCTGCCTTGTATGTCTATCCTTCAAGATAAATAACCATCTACCAATACCACAATACGTTAAGCTAACCGTGATTTTATAGAAATTGAGGCGAACGACGATGGTCCAGTGGTGGGTGGACTCTTATGCGAGAGGTTCCGGGTTCGATCCTGACCCCCCCGTGTGTGCCTTGAAATGGGTTTTTCTAAATTTCTAAGTGCACCCCAAACATACACAACAATAACTATTGCGCATTACCCTCCTCGTCTGATTTTGAGGAGGAGACCCGTGCCAAGCAAGTGGACATAAGGGTTGATATTTTACTTTACTTTTTTTTGGCAAACGAAGATGGGTTTGTGGGAATCACTGGCTCGGAAGTACTCTCTTGTTTCCTATCTATATGTATCTAATGTCCTGGTGGACAAATAGAATCGACATTTAAAGGGCTAATTGGCTAATTTAAAGGGATTATTGGTAAAACTCGTAATTTACCAATAATCTTAGAATGTTAGTTATTCAAAATTACTTTGTTTCATTAGTTGGGAATCGACTTGAATCCTGCTCGATCCTGCCAATTGCCTTTTTTATATAGAAGAGGGGGCTAACGGACAGTTTACCAGATGGTGAGTGATAGCGATATATTTCGCAAAGGCCTCAAATGACTATCGTTTCGGAAATACTTTGGTAAATTGTGAGGAGGTAAAATGTGCTATGAACACAAGGAACATGCCTAAACCTAAGAAAAAAAAGTCCTAAAGTTCATAGAAACAAGACTTGGACCGGAGCTGTAAATAGTGGCGATCACAATATATCAACCCTGGTCGCAGTGATACGAAAGCAGGCCTTGCCTGGAACGACCACTCTTTGAATAATAATAATAATAAACCTAAGTAATGAATATAGAATTATTTGTCTGACGGAATTCGATCCCTGACCACTGCTTAAAATGTCCAGTAGTCCACTCGAACAGCGTATTACAGACGTGTGATAGAAATAGGTTGTCGATCCTTACAAACCCTTCAGTTACTCGTACCTCAAAGTCCATTGGGTAACAAACTAATATATACAATTTAGAATCGATTTAGCTAAGAACATGAGCGTCGTTAGGGCACTTACTCCTGGCAGGCAATCATTAAAACTTTCTCGTCATTTATACCCCTCTCAAGTTAAGCTAAGCTCCTGACCTACAAAGTTTAAAGGTGAGGCTACAACGCTCTGAAGCTATTAAGAAGAGTTAACTCTTAACGATATTACAAAAGTAGATTTTATTTTCTTCATAATTGAGGTAGGTAGGCTTACAAAGTATCAAATCAATCAAATCAAAAATATCTTTATTACGTAGGTACAAATTGTACACTTGAAATAAGTCAAAACATAAGTAGTCAATAAGTAGTAATAAAATGAGATGCAGGATCCCCTAAGAAAAACGAGAAAAAGACTTAAAGGGTTGCTCTTTTGTCAATAAAATGAGTACATAATATTTTATAAATACAACATGTAACATCATATCTTAAGAGTGAGTGTCTTATTCCCAAGGTGTGGTATCTTCAATAAAATCTTTTATTTCGTAATAGGCTATATCTAATTGGTTATTGGAGTCTTACCTCAAACAGCAGTGTAGTTCTTATCTAGACTTATCTATATATAGCTAGACCACTAAACAGTCCCCTCGATGTCGTGCCATTCTTGTCCAAGGTTCCCCTTACAGATCCAAAATGATCCGTCATCTATGTTCACAGACGATTCTACTGCTAAGCTAGGGACTAGGCTAACATACGCCCAATTGCAGGAACGTTGGTCAAAGTGTATGTCAACTAACATGGCTGTTAATGGCGTTTAACATACGATTCTAGAGTCAGATCATATTAAGTGATTTAACCACGGTTTTAGCACTCATTAGCACTTATCAAGAGATTTGACAGTTGATTTGTTAATTTTTGCGTTGATCATCATCGTTTGCCTTCTGGAAACCGGGCGATAGTGTGCTAAATTAAATTTGTTTATTATGCACATGTAATAAATATTTCATAGCCTATATAAACATGTTGTAACTGAGCTAATTTATGCTATAAAGGTATACGAAAAGCTTATAACTGCCTAAGCTATAATATAGTGTGTGAGTATATCGCTAGCAGTGGTAGCGAGCTTTAACCAGCATTGTTGAGACAGGTACTGTTTATCGTTCCGTGGGTGGTTTGTCCTAGCGCTGACTGCTCAGTTACATTAATGTTAAACTATTATACTATATTCTAGAAACACTAGCATTTCTAGAATGTCAAGGAGTAGTTCATTAATCTGTTGATATGAAAATATTGTGTTTGATGCTAGATTTAAATGACGTTCAAAAAGATTTGATTGAGAAAAAAAAAGCATATATACGGTCGAATTGAGAAACGTCTCCTTCCTTGAAGTCGTTTTAAAATTGAATTTGCAGCTAAGTTAGTGATTACTATTATTAATTATAGTACATTCTAATAAGACCAACCTGTCGAGAATCTTGCCCGTTATGAGTGTTTGAAAGGTATTTCAATTGGATTAGTAATCTATAAATCATCATCATCGGCCTTTATCCGTCCTCTGCTGAACAAATCCTCCCCCAATGAGCGCCAAGACGACCGATTCTTTGATTTGAGATGCATATAATAGATTATACTCAAGCTTAGTTCGAGATATTCTAATTCACATTGTAGTACCACAATCCTTGCATTGTGCGTGTCGCGACTATTTTAGAGCATTTAAAATCTAAAAAGGTCACGTACTGGCTAGGTTATATATATCTGTAACTTCTGTAAGTCAGTCATAATTTTCGCGCTGTGCGTGCTATTTATCACTTAGGGCCTGTTTCACAATCTCTAGATAAGTTCCGAATAGGCTATTGGCAACATATTTGACAGATACTTGACAGATACTCCATACTCTATCTGTCAAATATGTTGCCGATATGTTGCCGATAGCATATTCGGAACTTATCTGGAGATTGTGAATCAGGCCCTTAATCTAATGTTATAAAAATAATTTTAAAAACATACTGCGGACTATAATATATTGAACACTAATTTAAAAAATAGGAATTATAGAAATCGATTATTATTTATACATATTATATTCTTTTTTTAATAAATAAAATCGAATATTATCGATACCAATATAACAGTTACAACATCGTCTGCAACCTGCCAAATTACCCATATTATCGATGTGTACCATCGGGTCGCAACCGGCCGCTCGAGATCGACGATAAGTCGATGATCAATGACTTTCGGTTTTAATACAATCACGACTTGTGACTGAACCGTCGCCCGCTTCACCATCATCATCAAATAGCGGGCATAGCTAGCTATTTCGTAAATAATTTGATGTGTCTAAAATATTAAAATAAATAATATGTTAGCGGCAATTACAGAATTGATTGAGATTTAGGCTCTATTTTTGTTTAGTGCCTACTGAAAAAGAGTTCCTAAGATTTACAAAATAAGCTCATTGCTCTTCTTCTTTTTATACTTTATATCTACAAACATTTTGAATATCAATAATATTTTTTCAAATTATTTCGGCTCTGCCTACATGCCATAGACATCAACACACATACTTTGCTAGATGTAAAAGATTTCTATGGCATATAGGCAGTAGTTAATTTTAAAAACGATTATTAGTCATTTGACCTCTCATCATCATTTGACTCATAAAAATATACATTAAAAGAACAAAATATCTTATCTTTACAATACAATAAACAAGACAAAAACGTGTGAGCCGACAGGTCCACTTAAAATTCGACATAAACAAAAACATTATCAAGATATAATAATGGAATTTCGAATGTATAGGTCAATATCTAACCGCAAATTGCCAACCCAAGGTTACCAAAAAGGTCGAAATGTACTGACTACACCTTTTGTTGCAGGCCTAGAATAATTGAAAAAAAAAAAGATGATCGACTACCCGTTTTCGAACGAAAGAACGCTAACATTCGAAATATGAACTGAGCGGGAATTCACATAAACAAAATGGCGCAAAAAGTGAAGAACAACCATTACGTAGCGACGCACCGTTCTGGAGGTGATTCGCCGTCATCAGGAGGATACTTACACAGATCGTCGAGGGACGAAAATGACAGTCATCGAGAACCTTCGGAGAGAACATTATCAGAATATACCGTGAGTATTAAATGACATTATTCAATTTACTAATTACCTTGTTCTTCGTCTGAGTGGATATTTTTATGATCATGAAGCCCTAGTACATTTTCAGAATCTTAACGCGATGATGTTCTTAACGATTGCTTATCTATATAATGAAACAACTTTTACGGATTTCATCGCGGTTTTTTATATGCCTGACGTTTTATTTGATTGCACATCACTGTATGGAAAAGTAACACTTAAACGGAAAGCCAAATTGCTTTTAAAGTTAACTATTAGTTGGTATGTATTTAAGACGATTGACAATTTATAAAGCATCTACTCAATTTAATAATGCAAACCACTGCAGTCATTATTTAATACGTTGAAGCCAAAGGTAAACTATACTATATTATTATGTACTAACATGTTATAATGAATATTTTTATGTTTAATAATTACTTGATTATTCATAAATATTAAAATTATTCTTATAAAACAAACTTGTAAGATGTTTTAAGAAACAAAGCTTCATTTATTAATATAATGAGTAGATTAATAAAACATTTCAGACAAAACAAAAACTAAAGTAGTGACTTAAGAATTGACCAGGCTCTAGGTAGACGTGCTGTATTTTTTTGTATATAAATCAAATTGAACCATAATTGACCATATTGTGAATCTAAAGTCTAAACCATTCCCAAATCCATTGAAAAACACATAATCCAGAGGTCAGTGACATACACACGTACAGCAGAGTTTTATCTATAAAGATATTATACTGTAAAGGTTACAAATTTACCTGCTTTAAAAATCTGCTGCACTCCAGTGTACGTTTTGAAAGATGTGGCGGATCAATCAGGTCCCCGCCCTGAATCGCGCTATCGGAATTACACAGTTCGTCCGCTATAAATACAACACCTGATATGACCTGGCTGAGATCTCCCTATAGGCATATCACCATAAATCCCACAAAACTATTAAACAATTGCTGTTAAACCGACACTCAGAAACCTTTCGTACATGTCGCTATCACCTCTAGTCCGCGGTCTACACGGCCTATTGGCAAACCCAGGTATACCGTACACCACAAACCTACACACAGCCACTTCCTTCCTTTACAAGTGTTAAATAGTGCAAACAAACGAAAACATTACTAAAACATCGATTACACGTAAATACAATAAAATGTTTCACCGCCAGCTATAAATTAGTGAACATCCGACTAACATAAACAGACGAATTCCTCAATGTCCATCTGTTGGTGCGCATAACTCCTGAACGATTTGTGAATTGTTTACCGTGACGAATTGTTTTTGAGATGGGAGCTAACAAACAGCCTTGCTCTAGAAATTAAGTATTTTTAGCACCAAGACTAAGTAGTAAATGCTTTACCAATGTTTCTTTTTTTGACGCAATGGATATGCTTTTCACATTTACCCGGGGGTGGGTCGTCCCCGGGGATATAAGGGACTCCCAGCGCCCTCCCGACCGGCGCCAGTATACCGCACTAAAACCACTGCGGGCTACCATCAGCTGCTTCAAGGAGAGTGTCCTGGGTCTGACTATCACAGGACACCCCCCGCGACCGGCCGGTTGGCTCATAGGGCTAACCAGGTTTCTTCCAAGTATGAGGGATCTCCGACAACTTGGAGCACCCCCGCCAACACCAGACCATTTTTTTCGGGGCAAGTCTCCAGCCTTACCCCAAGTCCCGTTAAATGAGAGGCAGAAGGTCCGCTAGCGCCTCCTTCGTTTTCCCGACCTACGTCTACTATAAGGCTTATAATAGTACTGCGATTAGCAGTTTTATCAAAATTTGGAAAAAAATATAGGTACCTATGCACTATTCCCTGTGAAAAGTTGATTGAATGCCACTTTTGTTCCTACTGTAGTAATTGCGAATGTTAGGGTCTGTGACGCGCGGTAAATATTTTTACTAATCATTTCTGGACGTATATATATGTATAATATAGGTATTTACAAAAAAATACTTAAATTTTTTCCGTACCTAGTACCCGTAATACAAGTTCTTACAAACTTACCACGGGGCTGTGTTAAGATTGAGTGATTGGTGAATAGTATTTATTTATTATTTCAAAATACATTTGTTTAGGGATGAAAAAAAGGTCAGCAAAGTATTTACAGCATACACTTTGAAAATCCTAGAGTAAATAAAGGTCATCAGTGAACTTTCCATCCGATCAATTTTAAAAAAGGTCCGTGTCTGAAAAAAAGTTTAGGAATCCCTCCCCTGCTTGCAAGGTTAGTGCGTTAACAAACCTTTTAAAAATGGTCCGTGTCTGAAATAAAGTTTAGGAATCCCTCCCCAGCTTGCAAGGTAAGTGCGTTAACAAACCTTTGCAATTAATTAAGACTGATTATTATAATTAAAAATTCTGAGAAGCATATAATATTTAAATAATGGATATGTTTTTAAATAGATTTTATCATCCTCTATGTTTTATTTTACTACGAATGATAGATGAGCTGCGTTTTTATTTAAAAGAATCTAACTTTTTGACAAATGTATGAGATCATGCTTATATTTGACAGGGCTTCTGAGAAAAACGGTCAAATAATTCACATTGGTGTACACTTTTGCAAATCTTAAAGCTATATGTATAAAAAATTATTAATAATATATTTTTTTGATAACAAAATGCAAATCCAAATGTGATATAAAATGCATTTCACATGCATTCAGGTTGCTGGAATAGTTCAGGGCCCTTTGGAAATCGCACTTGGAAAGTGTACTCCAATCTAAACTATTTGTGAGCGCGTCCAGCAGCGTTTTATAGTCCTAGATCCATCAAAATCACACCAACATAATTCTTACAAATTTCAACATTATGATTATTATATTAAAATCTATTGCGTAATCACAGCAGCAGCTAGTATATTACTATAATAACATTCAAATTAGTTGAGTAAACAGTGTCGAGCTTGTCGAACCAGTTACTAACAACGAGATTCATCTCTCGCCTCAAGATCATGTACCATATGGTTGAGGCCGCCTTGCAGAATGAGTACCAACGCCCAACAACACTTTGTTTATTGTAATATGGGTAACAAGTATCATACTAACAGTTACCAAAAAAATTTGTTTTACAAAATAAGACAACCGATCTCTTGCCACTCGCATCCAACACGGACTGACCACTGCACGGAAATCGTCTTCTGCGCTTGCAATAACACTCCCTGTGCTCGTGTCGGCTCGGGATGGGTATAACCACCAACGCTAGACACGACGTCGTGGGGACTGCTTTGTGGCGGTCGGGCAGTCCGCCCTATTTTAAAAGTCTGGCCTTGCATCGGATCGGCAGGCAGACCCCTGCCGATCCGGGGGGTCCCTGTGAGGGTCCACAAGGCGGCTAAGGCGCTCGCAGGTGATTTAGTGGGTATTCCCCAAATGCGAGTCCCCATATAAATCCAACGTACCTACCCAAGTTCCTGAATAGTACAAAAGGATCCGAAGAAGGAGAAAAAAGGTCACCTTCGCATAAATTTTTCAGACATTTCACCTCAAAATTTCACTAATTATAATCGATTTTATTAAGATCCTTTATCCTTTTTTTATTTTATCCTGATTAAATTAAATTTTCACATTACAGTAGTCTATGTGAAAGACGGATATTTTCAGTTATTACATCATTTCCTTCAACATAAATTTATGATTTATATTGAAGGAAAATATATCCATATCGTACAAGGTCAGGTCATAGAGTTTCGTCACTGGACTAACGAATGTTCTGGCATCAAGTCTGACGAATGGAAATGGCAAACACATTACACTGATGGAACGCCTCGCTCATTTTACTGGCAATTAAACGTGGTATAAACTGCAAGCTGAAAGCGTTAAACTGACCATTACATAGCTCGTATGTCCAACTAAAAAAGAAACTGTCCGATTTTTTTACTCACATAAACTAAAGCTGCTTTACGGGAGAAATAAGCAGGTTAGTGGCACCTGGTGGAACAAAGCGCATTCCTCTCACACTTTAGCATAAAGTATTCGATGCTTTTACACGTATTTAACTCGCAAGTAGCTTTCACACGTGAAACAGTATTAATTAAACACGCATGGATTTTCCATTGAAAATCCTTACAAATTTTGGAACTCTATTCTATTTCAAGCAAGGGTACCCCATCTTGCCATGATGAGAAAAAAATAAACGAGATAGGTGAATTTAAAAGCACTAAAAATTTTAAGCTCAGTGGTAAAATGTAGGTACCGTACATAAACTAAAGCAGGCTCCCTTTAAACAAATATCGCGTGCATTAGGAAACCAACTATCTAGATTCTAGACTATGATCTAAGCAATCTCAAATACCACTCTTCATCAGCATCATCATTATTATAACCCGATTTTTCGTTCTCCGGTAGACAGGCCTCTTTTAATGAACGTCAAGATGATCTATTCCCGCCACTCGCACCCGACTTGCACCGGCAACTGCAAGTAAATCTTTGAACCAACTTAAGGCCGACATACCCTCTTACCATTCTACATGATGGTAAGAATTTTTCATCTTTCTTTTTCTTGTATATTCTTCTTTTTTCCTTTTTTAAGTTATCATAATTAAATTTAAAAGTAAATAAAGGTAGTAAGATAACAACTTCGGCCTTCAATATGGTATGTTTTAAATGTCAGCACATGCATATTATAATATAGCACTTGTAAATAATCGATTTCTGCTTACGCAATTACAAACCAATAAAATAATTAGTAATTTTATGATACACTTTGTTCATTTCCGTATTATGTGCATTTTCTTATAGGTTAAAATACTAAAACACTGTACCCATTTTAATAAATATTTGTGTCTGTAATTTGGTTCAAATAGTCACGATACTCTTGGACACTGTATATGGCGCTGTTTTCTATAGGAATCAAGTCTTTCTGGGCCACTAGTAGATTATTTACTAGTGGCTCTAAATGTGAAAAGTGTCCATTGAAAAGCGTTAAATATGGGTGGCGCCATAGTACTGAGTAGGTTTTTAATATATAAAAGGGAAGTATCAACCCTTATATTTCCCAGTATTGGCCACGCGTCCTCTCCTCGAAGTCAGGCCATTAGGCCATAGCTCATTTATGCTCTGGCCCAATAGGCTTCTCAACACATTTAATTCGACTATAACAGATACAGACTTTATTCATTATGGACACTATTTAAACTTTTAGTTGCAGCTAAAATATGCACGTTTTGAAAATTTTCACTCAAATATTATTATTCCTTGCTTGATAATACACTTAAAAAAATGTAAAGTATCAACCCTTATATGTCCTACTGCTGGGGCACGGGTCTCCTCCTCGAAATCAGGCATATAGGGCCATAGTTCACTGATGCGCTGACACAATGCGGGTTGGTGAACTTCACATACCTTCAAAGACTTTTAATCTCATCGGGCATGCAGTTTTCCTCACGATGTTTTCCTTCACCGGTGAGCGAACGATGGTCTCGTGTTTGGGGTGTGCTTAGAAATTTAGAAAAACCCATTTCAAGGCACACGCGGACGGGTCGGATCGAACCTGGAACCTCTCGCATAAGACGCCGAGTCAACCCAACACTGGACCATCGTCGCTCGATAATACACTCACTAGGATATAATGTTTTGTCTTGTGACTTGTACCAAAATCAAAATTAAACGTTAAATCGATCACGCCGCTCCCATTTTGAATTCAAAACATGTTTATTGCAATTTAGGTGTATGCGTAAGCGCATTCTTTAGGTCCTTTTTATTAGTACGTCTTACAATGTAAGCCGTGTTTCCGAAACAAAGCAGTTTTAAGGAGTACGGCAGTTAGTGAAAGCAATATCCAGCATCAACTTTCGAGGTCAATTCAGATGAAAAATTAATACTTTGATTATAATTAAATATTTATTATTTTTCGGATGCACTGGTCCAATGCGAGTTGGTGAACTTCTCCCACCATGGTTCAAGCCTTGTCGTGGCGGTGGGGCTCAATAGCCCAGGGTGACCCCAACACCTTGGGCGAAGCGAATTGAGCCAAGGGGGCTCTTTGTATCCCTCTTATAAGAAGAGGTGACAAAAGAACAGGGGGCAAGGGGTGAGGATGGTAACCTCACCTCATCGTACTGTCCCGACGTTGGGAGTGGTTGTTTTGTAGTGCGGAACAACCGCTCTGTGGAGGTGGCGTCGGTCCCCTGAGGGACTGACTAGCCGTCGTGGTGCCCTGTTGTTTGTTCGGGGCACCTCACCAAAGGCGGCAGTGGTGGCACTCGCCAGGTTTTAGTGGGTAGAGCTGCGTCCACTTGCCATCTTTCGGGCGCAGCGAGTCCCACATGCCCGCCTGGGGAGACCCACTCCCCAGCGGTATGCGTCAGTGCATTTCCCGGCGTAAAAGAAAAAAAAAGGCTTCACACACATTCGGAAACTTTTAATGACAATATCAGGCAGGCAGGTTTTCTCTCGTTGTTTTCCTTCACCCATATGTTTATACGTTAGCGGTTAGACTATAGAATATTAATTAATATATAATCAATATACATAATTACTATGCAATAATTAAGTCATTTACTTAGTAGAAGTTTCCATCGGCCTATACATGCTAGGTAATATAAAATACATGCTATGAATATAGTTATTAACAGCTTTAAGACCGCAACTTTGCATTACACACTAATATACTTCATTGACTGGACGCAGATGCTAGTTGATATTCTAAAACTGAGAATTTATTAAAACACCACAGAAACTTGCTATTAATATTTATGTTTAAAATTATTATATTACAAATTATATATTTATGTTTAGTTATTATTTATTTATTATTCAAGAATTAAGGCCATACATTTCGCTGGTAAATAAAAGCGTGCAGGGGCTTATTCAAAACGCCATTTCGAAAACGACAGCGAAGTTCGTTTGTTTGTTCGAAGTTGTGATTGGCTAAATCACGTCGTCGATCGCTCGATCATTCAATCGACGCCCCCTGGTTACCCTTACAAGTTTACCTGAGACACGTCGAAACTCATTTATAAATTGGGCTTGTCTCTGCCGAGTATTGTCATCGCGATGCTCAGTAACATCGACCACATGACCCATAGGCTCGATGGAGGTCGATGTTCAGTAATAACTAGTTTTGGACGGCAGTGGTCTTCCGATGTCCCAGCAGAAGGCCGCTGGCGTGACCAGATTCTGGTCCCATCTGAAAAGCGGCTGAAGATTCTTGCAGGTGTTTTAATTCGGTAGCATAATCCCAAATGCTAGTTCCACAGAGGATCCAGGAATTCCCAGATAACTGGCTGGATATCCTTGCGGTATTTAAAGAAGATAACTCATATGTTAGAAAGAGGCTGTTTTTAGGGATTTCCCGGAAATTATTGGAATTTTTTTCACCGTAATAACCATCCTTGGACTTCAGCGAATATTAAAAAAAAATAATTGGCAAAATGGGTTCAGGCGTTCTTGAGTGATGCGCTTACCAACACATTGCCTATCTTGTGAGGTAAGATGGTTAAACTATACACCAGTAATGATAAGTCCTCCTGAACATCCTTCTCTCCAAAAGATACGACTTGGGGACATTCCAGAAAAGACCACACTCACATTTTAAAAGGCCGGCACGCACCTCCACTAATGTATCCGGTGTCTACGGATATCGCTAGCACTTACCAACAGGTGAGCCGAACAGGCTAATATTCTCTCCGATTATAGAAAGTTATTCAATCCATTCTAATATCTGATTCTTGAATCTATAAGACACAGATTACACCATCAGAGGAATAATTTTATCCCAATATCCTACTAATATTATAAACGCGAAAGTTTGTAAGTACATAATATGTATGTTTGTTACTCTTTCACGTAAAAACTACTGAATGGATTATTATGAAACTTCAGTATAATATAGCTTACACATCAAATTAGCACATAGTCTATAATTTATCCCCGTAGTCCCACGGGAATGGAAAATACGCGGATGAAACCGCGGGACGCTGCTTGTACTATTATAAATTACTCCAAACTTTTAATGTACAATGTTTTGCAACTTCAAAGCCAAGAAGATGATGAATTGGCAAGTCGAGGTTTCCGCGTCCACTCGATCCTTGAGATGACTTCACGATGACATCATTGTCACAACTGACGTGCCTTACGCGAAAACAGATCTTAATAATATATTAACATAACATACAAAGATTGTATATCGTAACCAGAGGGAAACATTCTCTCTGCATATGCCCGCCATCTTGATTTTTTGCTCCTAGTTCTAGCAAATTCTAGCAAAAAAGAGCGACGATGGTCCAGCGGGTGGACTTGGCCTCTTATGCGAGAGGTTCCGGGTTCGATCCTGACCCGTCCGTGTGTGCCTTAAAATGGGTTTTTCTAAAATTTCTAAGTGCACACGAGACCATCGTTCGCTCACCGGTGAAGGAAAACATCGTGAGGTAACCTGCATGCCTGATGAGATTGAAAGTCTTTGAAGGTATGTGAAGTTCACCGACCCGCATTGGGCCAGCGCATCGGTGAACTATGACCCATTAGCCCTCCTCGCCTGAATTCAAGGACCCGTGAGACCCGTGCCCAGCAGTGGGACGTATAAGGATTGATACTTTACTAGCAAATGAAAGGGTTGCCCTCAACTCGTAGGAGACAACGATACTTATTAGTCAGAAGACTCGTCTCTTTCCTATGTTAACTTAAAACATCATCATCACTACCACTATCATCATCATCATCAGCCTTTACCCCTATCCGTCCAACTCAGGAGAACGGATGACCGACAGGAGAGGAGACCGCGTGTAGACATAGCGTTGGTCGACCATTGAATTATACATAAAAAGCAATCTGTGGATATATTCCTACTTAAGGATCGAGGGAACAAACTGACAAATATATTTAATTTTTCAAACGAATCAATATTTCCTTGTACTATGGTCAGTTGTATTCTCATCACAGTAATAAATTAAAGTCAAAGTCAAAAAAATATTCAAAATAGTACCATCAAAGTATATTTTCGAACGTCAATTGAGTCTACCACCGGTTCCAAAGCAAGCCCACTGAGAAGAACCGGCGAAACAAACTCAGCGGTTATACCAGAGTTAAACCATCTTCAAGTAAACCAGTTAAACTTTCGTACTTTGTTTTCAGACAATAAATGAAAGGACCAGGACGCCATCGAGTGGTGACCACCGGAATGGGCGACGGCATCACTCCAACGGCTCTCCCCGGGGCGACTCCGGCTCCGAGGTCTACGTCACCAGCGCTGCCTACAGACCACCTTCAGAAATAAGGTGAGTCATCAATTGCCATTGCCAGGAACTTCACCAGCGTCAACAGCCACGTAAAAGGTGATGATTATTTTTATAGATCACATCTTTTGATCTGTACCTTTACGCATTACAGGTTATTAAGTTTAATCCAAACTTACAATAATTATTTCTAATAACACTTATGTGAATAGGCATATATTATAATATAATTTATTCACATTAACCTTCCTACTAGTAAAGGAAATTTAAAATATTCATTTAACATAAGAAAACTTTCTGTTCAAATACCCATTTTAAAAAAGTGAATTAAATCGAGTAACTTTTTTATATCAAAATTCATTTCTTTTCCTAGACCGTCTTGCTTTTATGATTCGCTATAAAAAATCGTCAATTAACAGCCTCCTAACCTAACCTAACCCCCTCCGAAAAACCTATATCCTCTTTGTATCAAATACTTATATCCTAATAATATTATAAATCCGAAAGTTTGTGAAGATGTTTGTTACTCTTTCACGCAAAAACTACTAAATGGATTTTGATGAAACTTTACAAGAATATAGCTTATACATCAGATAAACACATAGGCTATAATTTATCACCGTACTCCCACGGGAACGGGAAGTACGCGTGTGAAACCGCGGGACGCTGCTAGTACTACAATAAAATAAGGCATGATACAATTAAACATTCATGCCAAGCTCAAACTATCATGTCCATCGATGCCAGCACATGCCAATAAATGCCAAGCCCATGCCAACAAAGCAAACACAAAAAATTTCCTCCATGATGTCATTTACAGTTCGACACTCGTATAAACATATTATCCATGATTTATGTAAAATACGCGCTTCCTTGTGTTTTATTAATAATAAAAAAAGTATTGAAAAACATAATTTATAACATTTGCTTTGAGGCTATTTAATTCATCTGCCACCAGTATTTCTCGTATCTTCTTGGAATATATTAGTCAGATTCTATTTATTTTTAATCTAAAGATAAATAAAACCTGTTATCTACTTGTCTGTCATATTTCAGCTAACCTAATTTTCCTACGAAGATGCTAACAAGTGCGAGTCAAACCCGCGAATAAAATTTACTAAAGTATTTCTTCTAATAATATAAAAAAATAAAGCCTTTAACATAATATTCTTGGAGACCTATTTTTGTCAAATTTCATTGTCTGGAAGTAACTTTCTGTTTGACTTAAATACAGATGTCAAAATTAAAGTCAATTTTTTTTGTTCAAAATAGTACCACCAAAGTATATTTTTGAACGTCAATTGAGTCTACCACCAGTTCCAAAGCAAGCCCACTGTGAAGAACCGGCGAAACAAACTTAGTGGAACTAATCTATTCAAATGTTCTATTACAAAAAATGAAATACATACTGCTATACTAGTGTGGTAAGAAACTTTGTTAGGTTGCTCTTTTCAAAATATGCTGAGGCGTCGTATATTTTGCTATTACGTGGCATAGTATACATATATATACATACAGCAACAATGTATCTGTGTGTAATCTGCATGAGCTCGCTAAACGCCAAATAACAGGCTAGGTTAGCTGCAGCCGATTCTTGACCGTTTGACTAATACCAACGCTCGCGGCCTATTATACTTTCATAGAGCAGGGCACACGAGATTGAGGCTAATATTACTATACTAGTTTTGTATATTCTGGCATTCGAGGCAAGGCATGAGCGATAGCGCCATGCATAATAAAATAGTACCAACATTTTTTTACAATATACCTTTTTGAAACTTTATTGTTTGAAAAAATGTATTTCATACAGAGCCCTTCTTCGAATTTTAACATCGGTAACAGGATATGATTTATGGAACCAAAAGGCAACATATTTTCATCTACCTTTTTATATTTTGTATTTATCTTTTATTAGATGAGCAGAGAAGTAATTTTGATATAAGTTTTTTGACTTTTTTGTAATAACTAATATATTATTGGATAAATTGTGTTTCATGAACACAACTGCGACTTGAATCACGATAAGTCAAAATCTAAACAGCGATAGGATGATGACAATATTGAATGAAATGCATACTGCAGACAATTTGATGAGTTTGGATGCGCGTGCGCAATCTCAACTGTACCACGAGATGCAAGAGAACGAGATCTCGATACCAACGATGTAGAGGATTTATATTACATAGGTTTGAAAAATAAAACAAAAGCCAGTGAAACGTCCACTAAAAATATAACCAAAGGAAAAAAGGATAAGTAATCAAAAAACAATAAACGAATAAAACAAAATATAAAATAAAAGTAAGATAGTAAACGTCGTAAATAAAAGAAAAAAATACAAAAATACAATAAAAAAAGGAAATTATTAATAAAAGAAACAGAATCAATAATTCACAAAAGGTTACACATAAACCAGCCAAGTTTCCACATGCTAAATATATAACAGAGATACAGCGAGACAACAGGACAATAGTATTAGTAAAATTAAATTAGATTAGATTAACTATTGAGCATGTATTTCTTTTTCAAATAAATTTTTCCCGGTATAACAAAGTCGTTTTCATAACTGTGTACTTTTATTATAAGCACGTCTTGACATTTCCACTTAGCAATTTCACTCACAAATCTTGGAGTCATCTCATCGATACTGTGGTGGATGTAGTTTAAGACATCAATATGCAACGGTACAAATATGGTACAACAACAACGGGACATGAGAATGATCTGGCAACCCATATCCCACCATTTAGTAAACCACTAACGTTACTCAAATATGGGTATTGGGTATACAAAGAGATCATTTAGATTTTAGATGTACGGAGGTGGCAGATCGGTATAACTTTGCCACTAAAACTTACCTGCTTTAATGTAACGAAACTAACAATGGTTGGTAATATAACACTGTTAGATAAGATATTATTTTGATAATGTTGCCATTATACATTAACGGCAGCTTTCAATATCCTATCTATCTTAAAGTGTTCTTATCTATCTTGAAATTTTGACACATTTTCTTACAAAATCTGTCAAAATTTTAAGATAGATAGGATATTGAAAACCGCAGTAAATCGCTTGGGATTTTTTTTATGAAATGAAATTTTAAATAAAATGTGAGAAACGTCGTGAGCTATTATTGTATAAGAAACGTTTAATTGTGGACCTTAAAAACGTCCTTCATTAAGTCGAAATTTAAAGTTTCGTTTCAATTTAATACGGGACAAACGATTATACAAAACCAAATTATTATAAAATTGGAAACCCTCGCGCCGTCCCTAATGGGTACTTTCTCTCCTGATCCGTGATTTGGTTTGGTGTCAATTTTGTGTCGTGACTGGGCTCTACTCGCCTCTCACGCTTATCTTAATACGTTTCTTGTGATGTTCCTTTTTATGGGACTTTCTTGTTGGTAAAGATTTCTAATGCGTAAACTTGAGCGATGAAGAAATCATTTTCCAGTTCATACCGTCTATTTAGTTACTATTACATCATATAAACGAGTTTAAATATATACGATCAACAATTATTTATATAAAAAAATAACAGACTTATAAAATATTTAAAAAAAATTGTCGCGTGGGGGTGGTAGATGCCCCCAGCGAGCACGATAGGAAGGGGTAGAATAGAGTAGGTTCGGACAAGTCTCACCTTATCTCGAGCCAGAAACTTTCTTTAGCTGGCCCACGTTCCGACAGCGTATTGCGTAGGGGTAATAAGGGAGGAATCACTGGCCTGACTGGACTCCTGGCGATGGTAGGTTGGCTGCAGCTTGGGTCTTCACGCTGGGCGTTCGGTTCAGCCGGCCGGCTGTTAGGTCTTCTATACTTGGATACTTAGTATCCGAACTGTGCTCCGCGAACTCCCAGCGGAATTCAATAAAATTAGACGAGGGTTAGCCTCGGCTTCCGCCAGCCACGAAGTCAGGACAAGAAAAAGGCCAAGAGGTCGGTTAGAAGTGACAGCAACTCAAAAGGTCCCTAATCACAACTTGTCTATCGTTCCATAAACAATATAGTTCTATAGTCAATTGTCAAACAGACTTTATAATTAATTAAGTTTTAATTTAGTTTATTTGTAATTTTGTTTAGAGATAAAAGTATTATATTTATTATTATTAATTACAAGAGGTAAATTAATTTTATTTGAAAAAAAGGAAAGTAGAAACGGTTATTGAATTTTAGAGAGGTCGCTACTGAGCCAATAGAGTATGTCAATAGTTGACACTAGTTAACGATAGATGGCGCTTATACCATTAGTATGCTTACTTAAACATAATATCTATTGCTGAATCTTCAATTTAAGCCTAAAATCATGTAACGAGCTAGCGCAACGTTACAGTACCCCGCCAAAAAGCGTAGGATTTTGCCTACTACAGCAAAATCCGACTAAACTAACTACCTATTAAACTCACTGCAAGATAATATACTGAACTGCAGTCATACATACCAACTATGCATAGAACTAAACTTACTACACTTCCATCCTATACATACATCACACCTATACATACATCCCATCACATCCATACACTCTTGCATCTCTCATGATATCTTTAAGTTAATAGTAGTAACCTAAAGATCCTTACATATAGAGTAAACAACCCAGCCGCTGTTGACTCAATAAGTTAGTTTAAGAGTATTAATTAGTATTATTTAGTTTAATTAATACAGCATAGGTTAGGTAGTAGATGTTAAATATTAAGAGTTTAAGTTAAGTTCAAGTTAGGTTAGGTTAGATTATTTAAATATTTGAATTTAAGTTAAAGTTCAATTAGGTTTGTTAAAATAATTTATTTAGTTTTATTTAAGTAGGTTTTATGATTTATAGTTCACTAATTTAATATCTTTAATATGCCAGTCACCTAGAGGTTTATCTGACACATCAGCAAGAGTGTAGACAAGTGGAGACTTTTTAACAATTAATTACATTTAATGAATTGAATAAATGCAAATAAATCTTAGTAACGGTTTCAGCGGTTGCTCTCTTGATTGTAAAAAGTAAGCAATACATATCAAAACAACAAGTTACAACTAGAATAGAATAGTTGATTTTTGTAGGGGTAGAGTCCTACAAAATCAATACTTATAACCTGAAGAATAAAGATATTTGATTTTAGTAAGATGTAGGGTCCTACTATATCAATAGTCTTAACCTGAAGAGGGCTAGGGCAGCATCCTCGCCTCTGATCAGTACTTCATAGGTTAATTCGTTTTTGTTTAGCAAAAAGAATTTAATTAGGTAAGTCTCCATATTATCTAGCTATCAAAACTATTAATTTTATGCTATAGAAAACAATTAGGTTATGTAGGTTTAAAAATCTTAAGTAGTTAAAAAATTATCGAACGATAGATCAGCTGTTTACAAGTAGTTATAGTTAAATAGTGTTTTTACAAAGCAATCTCCCTATTACGCTAAGTGACAAGTGAAATGTAAAATTTCAACGATAGAAGTTTATGAATTTAAAATAAAAATTGAAGATAAACTAAGTATTTAAATAATTTGAAAATAGAACTTGAATTTACTAGTTATTACTAAAGCTTTGCGAACTTTTACGTATTACAATAAGTATTTAGTGTTTTTATAGTAATTTCAATAGTATTAAAGACAAAAGGTTAGATAATTAACCTTAAATTTTGACGTCTAGCACGACCGAAACAAAAATATTGTAGCAAAATATTATGATATAGGCACAAAATAAGGAAATATAGATGAAATAGTAACAAACAGATATTAATTAGTTAAATAATTACGTACCAGCTCGCTAGGCGTCACCTCACGCTTACAACATTTAGTATATGTGGGTATATAGAAAAAAAAATTTTTAGATACTAATTTTAGAAAAAACACTATATTTCCTTAAAAATACGCTATCAGAACTTGGGCAGGCCTTAGAAAGAATACACGTTGGGCGCCAGCTGTCGCGTGGGGGTGGTAGATGCCCCCAGCGAGCACGATAGGAAGGGGTAGAATAGAGTAGGTTCGGACAAGTCTCACCTTATCTCGAGCCAGAAACTTTCTTTAGCTGGCCCACGTTCCGACAGCGTATTGCGTAGGGGTAATAAGGGAGGAATCACTGGCCTGACTGGACTCCTGGCGATGGTAGGTTGGCTGCAGCTTGGGTCTTCACGCTGGGCGTTCGGTTCAGCCGGCCGGCTGTTAGGTCTTCTATACTTGGATACTTAGTATCCGAACTGTGCTCCGCGAACTCCCAGCGGAATTCAATAAAATTAGACGAGGGTTAGCCTCGGCTTCCGCCAGCCACGAAGTCAGGACAAGAAAAAGGCCAAGAGGTCGGTTAGAAGTGACAGCAACTCAAAAGGTCCCTAATCACAACTTGTCTATCGTTCCATAAACAATATAGTTCTATAGTCAATTGTCAAACAGACTTTATAATTAATTAAGTTTTAATTTAGTTTATTTGTAATTTTGTTTAGAGATAAAAGTATTATATTTATTATTATTAATTACAAGAGGTAAATTAATTTTATTTGAAAAAAAGGAAAGTAGAAACGGTTATTGAATTTTAGAGAGGTCGCTACTGAGCCAATAGAGTATGTCAATAGTTGACACTAGTTAACGATAGATGGCGCTTATACCATTAGTATGCTTACTTAAACATAATATCTATTGCTGAATCTTCAATTTAAGCCTAAAATCATGTAACGAGCTAGCGCAACGTTACAAAATTATATTATTTTATGTTTATTTGATTGTTAGGTACTAAAGTGACTAAACAGATGGTGTCCACAGGCTGTGGGCGAATACAGTAACTAATAATATGTTAATTTTATTTGTTTGAACACTTCGCTGTTTATCTTAAAAACTATACAAGAAAACATAGACAAATCCACAAGCAGCAACCAGTCTAAAAAGTGTTTTTACGTTCGTCCGTTATCCGATCGTAAGTCCACCGTGACGAACCGTTTAGATTGTCCTTTATAAGGGCTTAATCAAAGTGTTATTGTGAAGGGCTTGACAACTCACTCCCGCCTCGTTAAACCCTTTTTATTGAACTTTCAAATGTCTCAAATAAAAAGGGTTTTATATTTATTCTAAAGTCATGTCGGCAGTCGGTACCGATGGAATCAAAGTGTTTTGTAAATAGTAAAAAAATCGTTTAAGCCACTATAGAATAGAGAGTCATAAGAGAGTCTAATTGATTATTATACTATATTGATTTTAAATTTACGAAATAAATATTTGACTTACAAGGCGAACACAGGAATTATCATAAATTATAATAAGGATAAACTGGTTGCAACTAAGAGGTACGCCTCAGGGCATCTTTGGGTACAATTTACAAGAAATAAGTGAAAATGAATAATTATTAATTAGTACTTGCGAATGGGTTAAAAATCAGATGCAACTTTGCCTCTCCAAGTCTAAGACGATCGAATGTTGTAAGCCTTAGATAATGTTTATGTGTAATTAGCAATTGATAAAATTCACAAAAAGAGAATAAAGATGAAAGGAATCAAAGAGAGGCCATCTACTAAATTCTATCCTATTATTAGCCTACCAAAATAATCGAAAAGACATCATCAATACATTCATTTCTGAACCACAGAAAACACAAAATACAGCAATTAGTGCTTGTGTATCTGTTGAGACTTCAGTCACGACTCTCGACTGCTGTCAGTCGACTGCGAGTCAAGGTCACAGGTGACATAACGTGACGTGACGGTCACTGCAGCTAACCTAGCGTCACTTAGTACATCGTGACCATTGGAGAGGTGACGTCACCTGTTGTATAACATTGATAAATGGACTAGTAACAAATATTAATATTGGTCAGTTAGCGAGACTCGAAGAAAGAAAGGGCAATATTTTATGATATTTTATTTGATGATTGAATATTTTTATAAACCCGACTTTTCTGATACTTTACACTTAGATCAATAATATGTCTAGATAGAGTGTCGCGCGGAAAACACGTTCAAAAAAATAGCGTCCAACTGTTAGCCTCTAAATGCTTTCTCCGTGTTTAGTATCCGTCCCGCTGTCATGGAATACGCACTAATTGTTACGTATTATTGTTTTTATTTATAATGAAGGTTTGTGTTGAAGTGTAACGAGATTAAAAAGGATGATTATGGGAGAACTGTAGTAGCTGGGATCACTATTCACGAACACATGTTTGAAAATGTTGGCCAATTTGCATTTCACTCAAATTCAAATCATTCGCACCACGGTTCATGGTCAGTTTGTAAGAACTATAAATACACACTAATATAAACACGTCCATGACCCGGTACAGATATCTGTTCATCATAAAAATATCTGGCCTTGATGGGATTCGAACCCACTACCACTGTCCAGTAGCCTGTCCTCTCCACCAGCCGGCTCCCATGATACTGTACTGATATTAATTTATTACCATCACATTAAAATATCTTCCGTCCACAGCCGGCAGTCCAGGGCCCCTAGAAGCGTCTACTCTTACCGAAGCGCCGTGGCACCTTCCGTCGCCTCCACACACAGATCCAAGGTCTCAAGGAAGGTAAGACGGGTCACAGACACAGTATACCAGGATAACAGCATCCATGAAGGTAAGACTACAGCTGAGTAGCTGTAGTCCAGACACAAGACTTGTCACGTGTTCATGAATTCCACTATCATAATATTTCTTGAAACTTTCCTGGGACGTAATCACTTACCATCAAGTGGCTATCAGCTAATTTTTGAAGTAAAACTTCTTTAGAATCGTTGTCATTTCAAACTCGATGAAACGAAAAAATAAGTCCAAGAGAGAGAGAGACAAAAACGTAAATGAATAGGATTCAGCCGACGATAGAATGAGATAGAACACATTAGACGTTCGGGGTGCGGGGGGAGCTCAAGTAGATATTGTAGCCATCTAGCTGCAAGAAGCTAAAGCTGGTGCACTACTACTGTCGGTAACAGTTCAAGTATCATTTGTTAGGTATCGCTTGTAATTGATAAATTTTTTTCAATACTTTTCAATAATGTAATACTTATGTAAATAATTTTGCAATAATGTAAATATATATTTTCAATACTTTTCATAAATATTTTTTTTCAATAGTTTTCAACAATGTAATTAGTATTTTTATTCAGGGACTTTTTAGGAGCTTCACTTGTATCGTATGTGGCATACACATATATTTTTGTTATCTTGATAGGCCAGTGAGACAATGGTAGATACAACGATAGAAACAAATTTGATCAACAAGTTTAACCTACAGTAATTCAGGAGGAGTAGAAAATCGGTCGGTTCTGTGGGTAAGCAGCAATGCTGACCGTTTCGCGTGTACCTTTCGAAGGTCGCCAAGTGTTTAATAGTCGGAACTGCTTTAAGAGACAACTCAAGTGTCTTTCTGTCTCTCTATATCTTCCATACTCTGCACTTGAAAGGATAGGTTAACTGCTAGGATATCCAGGGCCAGATTTAAAGGTCTGGAGGCCACGAGGCAACGAAAGAGTGGAGGCCCCTTGGACCAAAATTATTTTCTAAATAAAATAGACAATTTCCGCAGTCGAGTTTTTTTCAATAAATAATTTATTGTGAAACCAAGTAGATTTTTTTTCATTTGAGATTTTGATATTTTACTGACCGCCTAATTAGAGTGAACAAATATAGATATAGATCGATTTCTGTTGATATTTAAGAATAATAATGTTTACACAAAATACTATAGGCAAAGTTAAGACAGAAACATATCAATGGAAAAGTTATTTACTGGTGCTTACTAGTCGCGATTTGAAAAAAAACCCTCTAACCCGGTCTCATCGCAGGCGGGTGTGAAGGTGGAGGCGATGGCGGCGCCCAACCCCCTGTGCCCCAGCGTGAAGGGCATGTGCTGTCTGATGCTGCTCCTCAACCTGGGCCTCATCCTCGTCACGCTCGGGTTCGTCATCGTGCTGCAGTTCCACGACCCGCTATTCGTTTGGTAAGCAAAACAAATCTACCTCGCACCATTACTATTTCGTAAGTTTATTCAACTAGTTAAAGGTAAAAGGTAAAAAGAAAATTAATTCTGATTGAAATATAAGTTGCTAACTAAACGAATTTTAAGAGGCGAACACTAAAACTAACGAATCTATAGGTATAGCATACAATAAAGCAGCATAATATTAACGCGATTAATTATAATATTATATGACTGACGACACGAGCTGAACAAGCCGAGCTGGAAAATGTGAAAATGAAATATACATACACTCAAAGATCTTCTCCTGGTACAGTCAGTCCAGTCAGCTCTTGAATATCAGCCCCTCTAGACAAGTGGCAAACGCTCCGAAACTCAGTTGCAATAAACGCTAAAAATATAATGCCATAGGGCTATGTCGCAAAATCTTTGACGAACGTTTATTCAGACATAGTTAAAGTATATGGTATTATTTGTAAAAACGTCTAAAATGTATGTTATTCGTCCGCCCTGGACAAGTGGTATAAACGGTGAACGAATGTAAAAGAAAAGAATACTTATTGTATGGGAATGACACTAGCTTACGACATTAAAAAAATCAAGAAACATTATATTAATAATTTTCGTTTTTAACGAAGTACAGACGTTTTTACAAACAAAAACATACTTTATGTGTCTTAATAAACGTTCTTTTAAAATTTTGCAGCAACCCTATGGAGTTAGCGAGAAACGCAACTGCATAGAATAGGAGCGTTTGCCACTTGTCTAGAGGGGCTGAATTACTTGGCGAAAACCAATATACATTAACCTTATTCCAATTGTTATAACTACAATAGATTATCGTTCCAACTCATACCGAATACACTTTCCATCGGAGGGGACTATCTCCGATCAAGTTCCCACGTTCAGCTGTGATCTACTTTAAACGGAGCAGCGTCCGTGAACTGTCGACAATAGTCGCGAATATGAACATTAAAAATCAATTTATAAAAGTAACGGTCCGTTTTCATTTAACTTTGTGGTAAATGTGTGAAACAGTCAAAATGTTATGCCGTTAGATTACTAATGGATTTTTACATTATACTTGTCGTATTGTAAGGCAATGAATTAGTGTTGATTAAGTTTTAGTAGACTAATCTTGACAAGCATGAAGTAGGTATACTTAAAAACCTCGAGTCTAGAATGTTCGAAGTTCTTCATCTATAAACTTTTGTTCCTTCCAGGATCCTGGGTATAGTCTTCCTTATATTCGGTTTCATCACGCTCATAGGCAGTCTCATATACTGCGTGGTGCTATGCCGGGAGAACCCCTACCCTCGGTATCCTGACGACTTCTACTGGACCCACCACTGGTCCAAGACCATAGGACCCTCGGAGATCCACTACAGCACCGACAAGCCCTACCGCCAGAACGGCCACAGATACAACGGCAAGTTCTCCGACCGCGAGAGCGCGAAAGGCTATTCGGACAGAGAAAGCAAACTCAGCAGGTATTAGCGCGGTGTAAAAATCAAGGTATACTCAAATTACTCTATTGTGAACCGATAACACACACACTGATGTGTAGACAGGGAAAAAGCAATAATAACTATTGGCAAAATGAATAATCTAGAAGACGTGGGAAGAAAATACTTCTTCTCTATTCTGAAATGATTATTGTGAAAGACCACTTTTTACCAGAGATAAAAACATTTAACATATTATTATACCTACAGAAAAAAATATTTCAAATTGTACTGTGTATCAAGTTAATATTGTGAACGAAGAGTATTGTTATAAGTTTGTGTAAATAATACACCTTATTTATTACTAAAGGCATATTATATATAATATGTTGTGTAGTCTGTGCACTCGTGCAATGGTCACAGACAAATGCCATGAGTTCATCGAATAAAAGTAAAATGAAAATGACTAGAAAATGAAGGACGCCCGGTAGATGTGAAACATATATATGTTAATTGAAATTTCTAATAAATAGGAATAAATAACGAAAAATAAAGAAATTTCATTGCTGATTGTAGTGCCAAGGAGAGCCACTTGACGTTTCACTTCCAAAAAGTTACAATATGAATAATATTATGATAAATGAATGACGTTACGGCTATGCTTATATTATGATCACGAAATATATAGATATAAGGAGTCCGAAGATAATGTTGAACGAATGGTCACAATTTAGGGGACAGAATTCGTTTTAAGAAGTACGTTTAAATCTTTACGCGGGAAGTATTGTGGCGCTAATTGGTCTGCTGCAATAGCATCGGTACGTACTCGATTCTAGCGCAGCCAGTGGCAGAAAAGAGAACTATGATTTGGGTTTGTTATTGTGTATACGAATACTATGGAAAAGCTAGGGTTCTTATTCTTAGGAAAAGCTTATACCGTTCGGACTCTTTATATCTATACTTCGTGATTACAATGATCAATGTAGCTTTACTAATACGTAAGTAATGCAGGTATTTTGTATACTTAGTTATTGTAAATGTATTATATATTTAAAACAATACATTATCATAAGATGGCATGTCTAAGTGATACTAATGATTTTAGAATATAATATTTTCGATTGTTTTTTTAGATAAAATAATTACGAAAAGCGCACATATTAAAAAATTCCATGTAGTAACGCATTAGGGCAAAGCAGAAGATTTACACACCGCAAAAAAAATCTCAAAAAATATTTAATATAATATAGAAAAAATAATAATGCCTTTCCGGGATTATTAATGGTAGACTGTGGTAGCCAAGATAATATTTTCAAACGAAAATTTATTTTTGGTTATATACATAATATATATTACAATTTAGCTAACAAGATTAGACAAAAAAAGTTCTTTGGTAACTATTGAGACCGAGCTATTTTTAAAAATATAATATTATAAAATGAAGATATTATGTATGGTCATGGTGAAAAGCGACATCTGCTATAAGGTGCATGAAACCTCATCCCATCAGATTATTAATTTCAATCATGGAGTGTAAATCTACCCTCCATATTTTTTATATTAAACTAATGTACTTTAGCGTGGAAGTTAAAATTTCAATTTTACACGCAAAATGAGGGTTTACATTTAGGTAATAAAAAACTGTGTAATTGTGACTGGCGGTACAATAACAATCAATTAATTGATTATATAATGATATTTTAATATGTAACTGTATATTGTTTAACCTTGATAATAATTGTAAATAATACTATTAATAAGATTCAGACGAAATGCCATATTAAATATATCCGTTAAGTTGTGTAAGTAATAATGCCTCTATGAAATTTATATATTCAGTAAATATTTTGAAAATGTTAAATGGTAACACAATTTATTTGTAACAAGAGACAATAAATATTTGCAATAAATATTTTTAAACTAATTTAGATTTATTGTTCTGCCTCCGTTGAAAAAACCTAAGAACCAAGAATCCTAAATCAGCACTTTTTAACAGCAATAAAACACAGCTAAAAATTAAAATTTATTTATTTACAATTATTTCATAATAATCGAATGACACGTAACAAAATACTCTCTATTACAACATAAAATGTAATTGACAACTTAATTCTCGATGAATATGGAATGAAATGAAAAATTATCAATAATAAAAGATAAATAGAAGAAATAATAAAACGAATGTCAAGATGAGTAAAGTCAATAGAGTAGAAATTGTATAAACATGAAATATGTACAGAGCGCGCGTAGCGCCGCGTCAGCTGTTGTACTACAATAGTACAATAATCTCTCACAAACGTTCAGTCATACAAACACACAATACAGTAATACTATTGTACTGTAGGTCTGGTCTAGAAATCAGACTCCTCGCTGTCACTAAGCACTTTCTTCTTTTGCTTCTTTTTGGGATTGGCCTTCTTTTTGTCCTGCAATACAAATTGGATATACATATTTAATTTGAATCCATTGAATTATACGTTCAAATAGACAAAATATGTTGGTCGGCTTTAACCAGGTGAGAAGACGATCGCCGAGCAGTGACCGGTATGTGTTGGATGAGTAGGAAAGGGCCGATTGTCTTGGCATTTATTGTTTAGCATAATAGGATAAAGGCTGATGATGATGATAAACTTATTAATATTGGGATGTTTGTGGAACAACTAAATTAGGTAAATGGATATATTATACCCTTTCTGTTGACAGCTTCACCCTTGTTAACTCTACAGTGAGATACAGACTAAGGAGTAATGAATAATGTATAGCCTCAAACATCCTAACTGGCATACATGTACTTCTTCAAGTGCATAAAAATCAGGAAAGTGTTCTACATTGCCATAATAATACATTTTTTATAATTATAATTTCAGTGTATTAGTATAGATTTTGTGACAAAAGCACACACAATCCTGATAGTTAAAAGAAGCTTTACTTATTTTTACTTGTTGTAATATCCTTTATGGGTTAGATATTATTATTATATTATGTGCTCTTGCGATTATTGTTTTTATGCCTAAAATAATCTGGTTGTAATTTGAGACTGTTAACAATGGTACTATGATGTATCATATAATGTATTAAGTTTACCTTTTTACTATCAAATATACTGTCATCGTCGTCGCTGCTGTCCTGACTGAGCACAACCTTGGCAGGTCTCTTCTTGGGCTTCTCTCGCTCTACGTTCATGAGTTTCCTCTTGGGCGGCGGCTTGCTGCTGGGCTTTTTGCTAGGCGGCGGCTCGCTGTCGTCGCTAGAGACGACGGTGGGTGCCTCGGGCTCGCTCGCCTTGTTGTTCTCCTTCTTGGACTCCTCAATTAGCGAGTCGAACAGGCAGTCTGAAAATAAAAAATACCCTTATAGAAGTCGCTCGTTATCGTAGATATGTTATCATAATAGACATTAGCAGTACACTAGTTATACATTTAATCTATAGCAGTACTATTAATTGTATGTCTCCTTGAGACAAGGGTGTTCTAATTATAATCAGGAGTGTTTTGGCTCTTTGTGATGTTAAACATAAAACACCATGAGTGAAACAGCTTGCCAATTGCTTTCTTTTTAGAAGAGGACAGAAGCAGGTTAAGGTTAAGCAGCACATAAACAAGTTGCATACACCAGTTCCAGGTAACTAACTTCTTTGTATCATGTTGACCGTCTACCACGAGAAGGCAGGTCTGATTGCTCATCGAACTAACAAATATAGGTCGTACCCGAATCCATCTCAGCGGGTTTCTTGCCAGCATTGTGTTTGATGTTGAAGTCATCCTCGTCGTCGCTGGCAGAGAGCGTCTGCGGCGGCTCCACATCGGAGGCCGGCTTGTTATCGAGCAGCTCTACGTCAGAGCCAGACTCAGAGTCCTCGCCATCCTTGTACTTTTGAACCTGATAAACAAATTTACTGATTTTAATCATCAAGTGGTCTAAAGAAAAGTTCAGATTCGCAATTCAGTAATATGTAATTCACTGAAGTATTTTCTAACCAAGAGGTATTTGTATTGGCTAGTTGGGAGGAAATGTTTCAAAAGGAATTTCTGAAACACTAATGGTAGGTCGCTGGATCGTCCGGCTCGAAGGACCAAATAATTTTTGATTATGATTCCAAGTATGACAAGATATCAGGTTAAGATTCAGTTTTTTTCTAGGTTTTTTTAGTGTGTAGACTTTTCTAGACGTATTCTAATTAATAAGTTTTAATTAAGCAAGAGGTATCAGACCTTGGTAGCGGCCCGTCGCGAGCCGGTCCTCTCGCGCGGCGCGACCTCCACGGCCGGCTCGTCAGAGCCCGACATCTCGCCGGAACTGCTGCCGCTGAACGTCATCTTCTTCTGCGAATGTCATGAACACAAAATCACTTACACAATATGTAATGTCTGTTTTTTTACCCTCACAGCAGAGTCTTAGTGACTTCACCGTCATTAATACATTTTGGACTGTAGTAGTTAAATTATGTTAGATTTGTACATAGAATGTGTATCATTATGGCTACATAATATTATATTTTCAAGTAGTTTCAAATGTTTAATATTGTACTTATATTGTACTTCAACTGTGGTTAAAAGCCGATTTTAGAAATATACAAGTATATTATATTCTCTCTTACACAATCATAACTTACCTTTTTGGGTTCTTTTTTAAAGTTGAGTTTGGTTTGTTTGAGGCCGGGCTCGCTCTTTTCTGGCTTCTCCTTAATCTCTTTCTTGACGCGCGCTTTTGGTTTCTTTTCGGCACTGACCGGACTCACACCCGTAGGATCGTCCTACAACATTCATAATCAATCGTCTTATAAACGTCGTATATTTTAACGTAAATTGGACTCTTTAATTTTACATGATGTGTTATATACGGAGCAGTGAAAACCAACTTACAGGATCGTACTCCTTCTTGACTTCTTTCTTGATCTTCGCCTTCTCGGCCGCCTTTATCCTTTTGATGAGGTCCTCTGAGATCTTGGGCTCCACGCGCCGTCCGTTGTCCGACGGTATTATCTCCATCAGCGACTTTCTGTTCTTCTTGTTTGCCGCCTTGATATCAAATACAACATAAGTATTCATTTACATAAAATATGCAAGTTGAGTTTTTAAAAACGATATACAGAACTAATAAATAATAATATAACTGAATGTGTTCCATATACATTTTATACCAAATTTACACATTCTATATATACATTAAGTGCTATATTATTCATATTTATTACCTTTATTCTATCCATCTGAGTAAGCATGTCAAAACCAAAATATTTTGTTTATTATTAATGTTATAAATTGGAGAGAGCTTAAAGGATGACTATAGACTGGACGCCCATCCTAAGTGACAGTATATTACCTGCGCCTTGGAGGTCTTCTTGTTGCTGGTGATCTCCTCTTGCCGCTCCTTCTCTTCAACTTCGTCCAAGCGGATCAGGAACACGTCGAGATCATCTCGCCACAACATCTCCGGGGTCTTCGCTCTATAGATCGATAGAACTTTGTATTTATGTTACAAATATTGTCATAATACACATGTCTCGCTTTTTACATGAGTCCCAATCTAATGTGATCTCTACAGATTGTGTTTCTATATTACATACAAGGGTTATATGTAAAACCAGCAGACATGCAGCACCCAATAACTAACATTATAAACAATGTTTGCAAAGACTTTTAACATAATTTATAATTTTGTAAGTATAATATTAAATTGGAGAAAAAATAACTGTTTAAGAATGTTTAGTGTAGTAAGGGAAAATAAAAAATATTTATTGAATATCACTTCAATAAATATTTTTTATTTTCCCTATCACCTTGGGAATGAATTATTCTCTATGAGGCTTCTGTTTACCTATTAAATATTCAAATGAGAGATGAGATCTGAGAACCTCCTAAACAAACTCAACCTAACTTGGTTGGTAGAATAATTTGCTGTTTAATGTGCAATATTTTATAAAAACTTCTTATTTTACCTTTTTAAAAAGTGATGACAGTAGCCACAACAAAAATAATTAACTAGGCAATGAAATAATATGAATGTCTCACTTGAGGGCATTTAGTTCTTCGAGTTTCTGGTCTCTCTGCTTGAGCAGCTCATCCTTCTTCTCCTTGGTGAGCATCCACATGGACATACCCAGCAGGTAGTTGAACCGCCTCACCTCCTTCAGGTTCTGGAACGCTTTCTCTGTAGACAAATTATAATGTTAACAAAACATTAATCATAAAAAAAATCAGTTTCCATTACCATTAAGCCAACCTTTAATTAAATGAACAATCTAGAATTTCAAAGATTCAGCAAATTCAGCAATGTAACGGATGTAATGTAAATATACTATTGAAATCTACAGAGTTATGATGTTTAAAAACTGATTGTATATAGCAGATTTTAACTAATACATATGAGAATTTGAATACGGTGTTTGACAACATTCAAAATACTCTATGAAATGTGGACATCCTGCGAGATAATAGTCTAAAGAAAACCATTATCACTTTTTTTGAATAAAATAATGCATAAATTTTGCTTAATTCGCAAAATAAAAATGATAATTTTTAAAATATTTGATGTGAATCAAAACGCCCTGTGATTGGTGGTAGCACTCGTGACGTCACACGCATGTAAACAATATTTTGTACTACTGATTGTCGTTCGAGTTTAATGTGTTTTGGTTATTATTTTTACTTCTGAGATATTTTTAAACAACTTTTGGACATTTTTTATAACTAGTCATTAAAAGTGGCTTATATATAATCACAAAATGGAAGGAAATTTTGTGCAAGCGATGATGCGATAACAGCAACCTTGAACCTACATATGATAGACGCTTTTATGGTTGCACATTTCTTTAAGAATAACGCTGATTATTATTCAGCTGAAGCTTAGGGGTGTTTGTTACGCTTTCACGCGAAAACTACTCAACCGATCATCATGAAACTTTGTACACATAATCGCGGAGGTACTATAGCGAAGTATATACCGATTTACAATACATTTAAAAGATTATGAGGGAATATTTTATACAAACTATTTTTTTAACAGCAGGTAGTTATAGTAAATAAATATAAATTTAAGAATGATTAGTGTACTTACCTAATAATTTAATTTAAATAATTCATGTTATTTTAAACCTATAATATTAATATACTTAATATATAATTATATATATATATATATATATATATATATATATATATATATATATATATATATATATATTGTAATCATATGTATAGATTAAGTATATATGATTCTAAAGAATCATATATAATTTTTTTTCCAGGTACTCACAATAGTGATCTTCCCACATAAAAACATTTGTATGCATCGTAATACTGTTTGGCTCTCTTAATCGCGCCAATCGTAACCACAATTTACGTTTTTTGGGATTCGTAGGAACAGAAACAAATAATTTTTCCGGAGTTTTTATAGACATATTTGTACATTGTGGTACTACACACCATTTATAAGCCATTTCTTCCAATAAATACTGAAATTTGAAGAGAAAAAAAGCAATGCACCTTCAGAAGTATACAAGATGGATTGGTTAACTAGTGTGTGACGTCACATGCGTCACGTGACCGGAGCCATTACAAAGACGTCGTTTTTGCCGCGATTTTTACAATTTAAATTTTAACATCGATTTTTATCCTATATACTGTAAATTTCACAGAAAAATTATTACTGTACGTTTATTATATACTAAAAGAATCATTTAAAACGATTTCCAGAATTAGTCAAATACCGTATTGTCTGTACTCTTTTATGGCTACACTAGTTTATTATCATCATTATCGTCTTTGTCCTTTATCATTCCCACATCTCTATCAACTCGATTCTAATAAGACTGTATCCCGAGACAGATAGAAATGGTAGATATTTAAATCGTCATTATAGCTGGTTTACGGTAAGTATGAGTAATTACATACCTGGATCCACCGGCTTGCCCTTGGTCTGTTCAGGTTCCGGTTCATCTTCAGACTCCACAGGTTCCTCCTCCTCGAGGGTTGCGAGACCCTGCATCTTAACAGCTTTCTTTTTCCATTCCGCGATAGGATCCGGAGCATAGCCTAATAAAAATGAATATAGTTAACATTTCTTAATATTCTAGAGAAACTATATAAGAATTAGGAGACCAGGTTTATCACTCCACATTATTTTTGTATGTGTGCACTAAGTCTTTAAGGACGTCTGACCTACCTCTCTTGACCAGCTCATCAAATAACAGTCTATGCTGATACTAAGGACTCACCTTTTTTGATTAACTCGTCCACCAGCGCGCGGCGCTTCTTATTCTCCACGATCAGCCCGCGGTCGCACTTTTCCACGATAAAGCGCGCCTGATTCGTCAGTTTGTCCGCCTCGGCCTGCAGCTGACCTTCGAGGAACGCTTTCCTCTTGTTGTAGTACTGCAACCGCACGTCGTAAAACTCGCGCAGAATCTCCTCCACTTTGTCGTATCTTTATAAAATATTATATAATATGTAATTGATAGAATTTACTGTCGGTCCTTGATGGAAATTCATATTATAGCCACTATAATGAAACTTTTTTATATATAATAAATAAATAGTGGTTATTATATATTATGTATTAATCACAACAAAATTGCTCCACATTTGAAAGAAAAAAGAACTTAAGTTTTACAGATTATATAAATGGACGGATGGATGGTCAGGACTGTAATCATAAACATGAATATTTTCTTAAACAAGCTGTCACCACCCGGTGGCTCGTACTGGGACTCAAAGTAATATGTAACTCACTTCTTGAGACAGTTGTTGTGATCGAAGGCGTTCATGCAGGTCATGGAGATGGTGGTCTGTAGCTTGAACACTTTGTGGACACCTTCCGCCTCCACCTCGGCCAGCTTGCCCGGCAACAGAGACACCACGAACCGAACCGTCGTATCCGTGTTGTACTCCTGCAATGTTGTATCATTGTATTTTAAGTTAAACAAAATGACGTTAATATTTGGTTTTCTAAAATCAGAATAAAAATAGAAAGAAATAACTCTGTCCCAATTCTTTATTAAATCTGAGTTAAAACTATGTTACAAAAGTTTTTAAGCCGTGTATCTTATATCGCACGGCAAACCACTTAGCATTTTTCGCGCGACAATCGCACCTACCCACCCAATACCCTTATGTTCGGTTACAAATGCGGTTACTAGCAGTTAAAACTTAAACATTAAGAAACTTAAAAGGAAAATATATTCGTGGGTGTACATTAAAGTTTGGAGTAGCAAAACAATTCTATTTCACCTTCTAGCATTACCACCCCTACTTTATATGTTAAATTGAATAAGTACTCACCCTATACTCTGAGATGAGAGGCTTGACTTTGTCGGTGCCCAGCATGGGTTCCAGCACATTCTCCTTATAATTCTGCGTCCAGGTGCCCACAGGGAGCTCGGTGATCTCCAGCTTGTCTCCGGGCAGGACTGCAGCCTCCCCAGATATGACATACTTGTCCCCATAGCTCTCTACCGTTCCGCGGAAGTTCTTGTACCATGGGTGCATAGGTAGGGGTTCTTCACCGTCCAACATACGACTGAAAGTAGGTATTACGACCATTTATATACATAATATATATTAATATTACTGCATTCTGAAAATCTATACATTCTATGATTTATTTTTCTTGACTAGAAATATTTCCTACTCCTCCTAAATTCTCCCCTGGAAGATTGTATCAAAGGGTCATCTAGTGGATACCACTACTGATCTATAGAAATTGCAGTGGTGGGAACGAGTGGTGAGCCCAGGCCGATCAAACTATATAATATTATTTATTTTTTATAAAAATATATATATATGCCTAATTATATAATCCATGGAAACCTCTCGTGACTGAGACCTATAATTTATATTATTATTAATCATCATCATCATCATCATGTACGCACCGTATGTTGGCGACGATGTCCCGCGGGTTGTAGTTAGGTATCTTGGTGGACCAGCCCGTGCCGATACCCTCGGCCCCGTTGACCAGCACCATGGGCAGGATGGGCACGTAGTGGACCGGCTCGATACGTTGGTTGTCCTCGAACTCGTGCTATATCACAATATAGTTAATAAAATCAAATGAGTAAACTTTCACACACCAATAAAAAAGGATTCAGGGATGTTATTCACTTTCTAATATAAATTCTAATAAGCCACACTAAAACAACTATCCCCAATCAGTTCTTTCATTCCATCTTCTGGTTTCTATAATTTATCATATCATGATCTGAATATGACTGTACTCTTTGTCCTAACATATTATTATAGTTGTAACTAACATTGAAGTCAAAGCTAAAGACAGTAGAGACAGTACAGCTAGCATGCTTTATCTTCTGATGCAATTATTTTTTTATTTCGTTATGTTACCAGAACAAAGCTAACAAGGAGGTTTAAACGGTACACGCAGTACGATGGATGAAGGTAATAATGGTACTGACCACTAGCAGCGGGTCGTCGTGCGGGTGGAACAGCAGGCGCGTGAGCGGCGACATGAGCGTGAATATGTAACGCGGGCTGGCCGAGTCCTTGCCGCCCGACAGCCGCGTACCGAACTGACCGCGGGGCTCTAGCAGGTTGATGTTATTGGAGCCCACATAGTTCTGGGCCAAGTTCACTATCGTCATCGCCAACGACTGCTCACCTGGAATCATAAATCGTCGTGAATATTTTTCAATCAACTGCTGGACTATGGGTCACCTCAATAAGATGTAATGTAAATAGTTACATTATTGTCATTATAATTTATTCATTCATTTCCAATACAACTGTCGCAGAGCAGTTGCATTAAACTGGCGGTTTCGAACCTTTCCAATATTATTAACATCATTGTTTAATGTTACAAAAGTATAACTGTAATTTTTTTTAGATGCTGAGTGCAGTAAATAAAGACATTGTTACTAGTCTTTCGACATAGAGACAATAATGTCCTCTCTATCCATAAACACATCATCACAATTTAGGTTAGAGTATTGCATGGTTTGCAAAAAGAATGTGTATCTTTATTTTATTTAAATCTCTTAGCTTTCGAAAATACATCATAACTATTTTAAATTCCTAAATGAAAAGTACTTACCATGATGGTAAGCTGAATGCTCAGCCACTGAACCAGCCAACTGCGCCACCTTGACTTCCCTCTTATCATTACGCTTTATACACGTGAAGATCACCTTCCGCTGCCCAGGCTTGAGGCCGTCTATCATCGATGGTATAGACCTGAAAATAAGAAATATATAGTGGGACATCATAACTATATACCATGGTAATAGTCCAAATGTAATTAGTTGCTTATAAGCTATACAAATATATCTAAAATCTCTTAATATAATATCTAAAAATTCAGACAGTTGCCTGGGTCTCAGAAAAAAGGTTGACCAACAACTTTCAAAGTGATCAGTGTATTTATTATAAAAGGAATCCCACACCCCAATGGATGGTATGATATTGATGAAAGAAGATTAGACTAACCTGACATTATCTCCATTTGAAAAGAGAACCAGCTCCAAGTTAACAAAATCAGAGTATGTCACTGCCTTTGTGTCCTTAGTGTACAAGTATCTTTCCTGAAGGCCAATCTCCTTCCTCCTCTTTACTTCGTCCATGTGGCTCGTCAACCACTCCTTACGTTGGTCGGCACCTTTCTTTGAGAAGGCCAATTCAATGTGATGATCATCGGTTGGCCCAATGTACTTGAACCTTATTCTGTGCCTGTCCATATTTTGGAAGTATTCCTTAGCCTCCTTGGATGTGGAGGTACCCAAACCCTTGTAGTACTTTATATTGTATGTGTGGTAATTTTCAGTTTCTTTCTTCCACTCCTCAAACTCGGGTAATGAGTAAAATGATATCTCTTTATCTTTTTTAGTGGCTTTGACAATGGGCGTGATGAATTCTTCTAAGAATGGCAATTTTAAGAGCTCTGGCCAATTGTGATGGATAAAGTTGATGATCAGACCCTTGATGTGGGACCCGTCTTGATCCTGATCAGCCATGATCATAACTTTACCATACCTCAATGATTTTAAATCATCAATAGTGTTATATTTTTTCTTATATTGTAAGCCTAGAATTTTAATGAGGTTGCTTATTTCTACATTATCATACACTTGTTTGTGTGATGCATCTCTTACATTTAACGGTTTACCCTTTAAAGGAAAAACACCATAGTGGTCCCTGCCCACTACACTGAGTCCAGAAACAGCAAGTGTTTTAGCTGAGTCTCCCTCAGTAAGAATTAGTGTACATAAATGTGCATTCCTAGTCCCCGCGTCATTGGCATCTTCTAATTTTGGTATACCCTTAATTTTGCTCTGTTTCTTGCCTGAAGTCTTCACCAACTCAGTTTGTGCTTTAAGTTTAGCCCATTGTAATACTTTTTCAACCAAACCTGACTTGGTCACAGCATTTATGAATTTCTCCGAGAATGTGCATTTTGAGCCAAAACTCTTGGCTTGGAGTGTCATGTGTTCTTTAGTTTGTGAATCAAAGGTTGGGTTTACTATGAGACAGTTAATGAACAGCCACATGTGGCTTTTAACTTGGTTAGGCCTAATATTGACACCACCCTTGTTTTTCTTTTTCAATACCTCCAAAACACTTTTTACTATGCTATCTGATACATTATCAACATGTTTACCACCCTTGGTGGTAGCAATGGAGTTAACAAAAGACACTTGTTGGAAATCTCCATCTGAAAGAGTAAGAGCAACTTCCCATCTGTCATTAACCTTCTCGTAAATAACTTTCGGGGGTTGGCCGTCCTCATCCTCTTTTCCCTTTATATACAGATCTATATAATCTTTGAACTTGTTAATTTTTAATCTCTCTCCATTGAGATAAACTTTCACACCCTGTGTGGATGCTGCAATGTCATATGCTCGTCTCGACATGAGAGCAACAATATCATCCTCTAATTTTTCCATCTTAAATTTAGCCAAATCTGGACTAAAAGTCACTTTTGTAAAATCATCATCTTTACCAGATTCCTTAACCTTAGGCTCAGAAGCCTTTGTCATATTGGATCCCCATGTCTGTTTAAAATGTTTTTTGTACTGCTTAGATGCAGTTTCAACTGTAAATTTTGTTGAGAAAATATTACACAATTTGGCACCATAGCCGTTTCTACCTCCTGTCACTTTTTCCTCTTCATCATTATAATTGGATGATGTCAGCAAATGTCCAAAGATCATTGTCGGAACATACATTTTTTCCTCTTTATGCATCACAACTGGAATACCACAGCCGTTGTTGTATATGGAAATGGAGTTCAACTCCTGATTTATGTCAATTCTTATAACATCCATTTTAGGATCCCTTTGTTTATTATCAGCAGCATTTACCAATATTTCATCATATATTTTATATAAACCTGGAAAACAGGACAGAGACCAAATTAATAAAGTTAGTTTGAAAATATATTTATTTTAATTTAATTGTTTATATTAAACATTGAAAACGACTTTTAGAATGGATAAACAAAAATCTTGCCACTTGAGGATCAGTAGATAGTTAGTGATAAGCAGTCAGTACTGTGTGATGTATACCAAAAGACGAATGTGGTACAATAGTCAGATCAATAATTGAACTTGGCAAATCCTCTGACTTCAAAAGCCATATTTCAAAAACTTAAAAAATTTACAGTAGTATTTAATGTGACTATCCCCATTTCATATGTAATATGTAAATAAGTTAAAAAATGAAAAGAGTATGAAAAATTTGGTACATTACCTGGCACATAAGTAAGCTGACGCTGTTGCATACACTCCTTTGATTTGTCAAAAACCCACATAATTTCTGTGGCCCGCTCAACGGAACCAATATATGTGTCAGGTCGCAGGAGTATATGCTCAAGTTGCGATTTCTTTTGATAGATTTTTTCAATGGCACCTTTTGCTCCCTTGGCTTGTGCGGGCACAGCCTCCACATTTCCATTGGGGACAGCGCTATTCATTTTATTGAACATAGTCTGGAATGAATGACTTATGCTTTTAGGATACAAATCAATAAAGTATTTAATATGTTGACGAACACATAGCCTGAACACTAAATGATAAAATTTTACAGGATCATGCAATCAATTAAGTAATCTTAAATTGTTATTATTAAAATTAAAATAAATTTATGAGCTTCTTGAGTAAGAAGTAGGCTAATGGCATTTTTTAAATTTTATAATTTTAATACACACTAATTGCAGGTAGTTTGTAAAAAAAATATCTTTTTAAATTCATAACGTAACAATTGAAAAAAGGACGTTATTAATTCAAATACGTGATTGTGAATAGTAAAAGTTTAATGTTCGATAATATGAAATCAAGTACTTATTGTAAAATTAATACGTGTTTATGTTAAACTTTAGATTTAAATTAAACATACTTCAGGGAAGGTTGGGTTTTCACAAATCTTGAGATAACAACTTTGGTAAAAGAACAAATAAAAATAATAAATATGCATCAAAAATAAGATGCTCTGGCATAATTACTTTTATAATAGAAGCATGATATATGTAAATGTATCTCACATGTACATAACGAATAAAATATTACAGCTACGATAAGGTGAAGGAATATATATATATATATTTTTTATTTCAAATTTAAAGAATTCATTTTATAAACAAATACAATTTCGACCGTTAATATCAAAATGCCGCCAAGAACCTTACCTTTATATCAGCCATCTTGTTTGTTGTGCATATAAAACGAGAGCGATCAACGCCTTGCACAATACGTCTTGAAAGCAAGACAATTCGATTACAAAAATTAGTTCCTTTTACAAAACATTTTTAAGGCAATTTCTTGCAATAATTATAAAAGCGCCAAACGCCATCAAATAACGGACTTGACACAGACGCCGCGTATGACGAATGATAAATGTTGTAATTTAAAAAAATTAAACTAAAAGATAATTATTTTATATATGGCAATAAAGAACAACTTTTTTACTGTTTTCGTTTCTGTTGGAACAGGCTAAGATCAAAGGCAATGCTATCACGATGTAGAATCCACGCCACGAAAGAAGTCCGAAAGACGATGCGCTGCGGTATCTTATATCAAGGCTGGCAGCTTCTAGTGCAATCATGTTCCAGTAAGGCTAGTATAATAAAAATTATGATTAATTATAGGGCCTATGGTCAGTAGTGGATGGATAAAGACTAATGAGGATAACAATGACCAAAATAATTAATCTCCCCTACAGGATTTAGTAAAATAAAACATTTTTTTATTATTTCGTTTGTTTTTTCTACGTATAACCGATTAGTCGGAGACCGGAGTCATCTAAAACAATCTTCTTCGGTTGCGTTAGGCTTTTTCCAGGGGTAACAGGTATACGGCCTTCGCTTTTATCCCTTAATTTCACGTAAAACAATATAAAATCTCACAATTTCTCTTCTTCTTCATACCTATTTATGGACCGCGGTCGCTCTCAATTTCTCACTCCAGACAGATGTGAAGATGTCAAGTTTGTCAAATGCTTATTGTTACCTTTAATGCTTTAATATTATTCCTGCCTCGTGGCTGATAGTTTGTAACTTATGCCTTAAATATAAACATAAAAAATTAAAAAAAGCCATTTGTCAGTTGTCAGAAACAAAAAACTTGAGGTTATTTTTGTAAATTATTGAAATTGAAATTAATTTAATGTAGAATAAATTCTAGGTACATATTTTAGTTGAAATTCTAAAACTGTATTACTACTAAAATATAAATTGATATTTTATGGATTTCAATCAAACTTTAGTTCAATAAATTATAAAAATGACTCTCCTCACTTACGCAAGGGCTGTATTAAAAAGGCCTTTTATGTGTCGTTTGTTAACATTGAAAAGAAATATTACAATAAATAACACCATCAAACAGTCAGTTGCAACAAAAACAATACATGATGTAAATACAAATGTAGCTAAGGATGTTATTCTATATAGATACGAGAACCCAAAGTTTTATATGTATATGAATATTTTCGCCGCAGTGCAGTACGTATTTTGGACGTATTTAGGTTTATTTGCATTTAAGAACTTAAAAGATGCTCCAATAGATAAATCATCAGTAAGCGACGATACGCCTTGGTATCGTAAGATAAATCTTGGAGAAAATAAATATAAGAATACACTGAGTTCAATAGCTATCATTATTGGTTAGTATATTATATTACTCATAACTTCCTTACTATTATAATAATATAATAATTTGACATTGCTTATCTTCAGGTACAGGATCTTTATCAATAGTATGGATGTACACTCTCAAATCTGTAAGGTATTTAATCCTAAACAAGGGTGGTCGTCATGTGACATTTGTTACATATTCACCATTTGGTAAGAATAGAATGATGAAAGTGCCTGTTGAAAATATATGTTGTAAAGAAAACAGGAGAACAGCCAGAGTCCAATTGCCGCTCAAAGTGAAGAACACTTTTATGCATTATATGCTGGATATGCGAGGAGAATTTAAGAACACACTTCTTTTTGATAGCACTGCAGGCCTGAAGAGATCGTGGTAACATTAAGATATTATTCTCATTAACATTGGAAAGACTTGAATCAAACTATCAGATAAAACTGAAGATTAGCAGGTTTACCCGCTTTTGCCAGGTCATGGCCAATTACCAGGGTATCCTGAGATTTATATTACTAAGTGATGCTAGTGTTTATTGAAGGATTTGATGAAAGGTACTCATGATATAGATATTAAAAGAATATCAAATGCATCTATTCATATTCTTTCAATGGAAAGTTATATATTACGTACATCACAATTATGTGCATCAAATTTATTGAGTGAAATGACTTACGAATCCAGTCAATTTTCTCCAACATACTTTGCTTTTATCTTCATTTATAAAAATCTTAATATGCAGTGTTCCTGATGTGTCTGTGAAGTTGTTATTAAAATTAAAATATATTGTTTTTTTTTTCATTTAAAATTGTTTATATTCTTAAAATGTTTATTAATGCTAATTCTTCCTACTCATGCTGTTTTGAACACATATTATGTATATGTAAGAAGTAAATGCAATTACTAAATGATAGTGTGATATCTTGATATAATTTTTCATTATTCCCAAATACCGCTACTAAAACTGTTTTTTAAATTGGATTAAATTACCTACAAACTATATTTTAATTTATCATCATCACCAACCTCTATCCATGCACTGTTAATAGGCTAATATATCTTAGGCTTTAAGGCCTTTGTTTTTTAAACAACTTTTTTTTAAATTCTTTACTGAAAAAAAGCTAGCTAATTGTATGTTTTTAATTAACCTTAATTCATAAACTAATGATTTTAAATACTTTATTGCAAATGATGCAAATGTTTGCATTTTGTAAGTTAAAATCATATTAACTATCAACAATACAATTATTGTTTAGTAATTATCTTGTCCTATAGTTGATCTCTTGCCTCATCCTTTACTTCTATCGCCACCTTAAATCTACCAAATGTTTGGACAGTAGTAATTAAACACTGGGTTCCTGGATGTACTGGAAACCTAGCATCTGTAAGTTTATAGGCTAAGAAATAAAATATTTAAACATATTTAATTAATGAATCATTTAATCCAAAAAAAAAATCTTTATTCTTTAAATTCACAGTAACTTAATGAATTAACACATAATAAACAAGAAAGTTAATAACAAAAATAAAGTATTTACATTTCTGACATCATATTGGACACAAACAGTTATAAAATCATGTTTGAAAACTTTAAAAATACAATATAAAAATAATATATAGCTCAAATAAATCTGTCTTGTTCTCACTTTCTTTGTGCCTAATTAATATATTCAATCACATCTAGGAGTCAAACAGATGGATACATCTATTTTTGTACTGTACTTTACCAAGTACTTTTTAAAATTGAAGACAGCAAACAAATTCTTAATCAAATGCCATGTCCCGAACGAGAGTCCTAAATCTATACTTTTTAAGTTAATAAGTACAAGAAAAACTAATCTACTGAAAGTTCTGTTTAATGTGTTGCATAAAATGTCTCTTAATCTGGAAATTATATGTAATGACATTTAATTTTAACTTAAAATAAGAGTTTAAAGTTACTTATCCTATTACCTACAGACAATTTCTGATTAAGTCTACAAATGCTTTAACTAGCTTGCTACGACAAGCTACTGAGGATCAACAGTTGTTATATTAAATATTAAAGTACACAGAAAACTTGGACAAATTATAATTATTATTAAAATGTTTGAAACCTTAGCAATATTTTTTTTTCAATATTCCATAATATATTATAAGTAAAATATTTAAAATTTACTTCTACACTATATATCTATCGATTTATTTAAAAAAATAAATACATGCATTTCATCGATCCTCATTTTAAGTACAATATTTACATTTAACTATGTTCATATCATAATAAATTATAATATTAAATCTGTGTAACACAAAAGCAAAGAGCTTGCAGACAGGATTTGGGTATATAACTTAGTTTTATTTTACTATTCAAAATACATAACAGGCGCGCCAGATATGTGTCCAAGTGACTGGAGATGCTGCTTGTATAGCTTTTTGATCATAAACATAAATGGAAGATAAAATCTATTCAGCTTGCTATTTTTGGGAATTGAATTATTCCTTCCAAGCATAGAGTACATCAATTTAAAGATTTATCTACACTTTATTCTTCTTATTTTTTATGACATTCGAATCGCCAAATATAGACTTTTAATATAAATATTGGACTGGGGAGTAGTCTTGTGTAGTTCGTGAACGAACTAGTTCGTAAGAGCGCGCCTATAGACGAACTACGCGAACTAGTTCCTTCATTCACCATTTTATAGTTCGTTAGTTCGTGCCGAATGAACGATATTGACGTCGACTTATTGAATGAACTGAGATGATTCTGTCCGGGAACAGAATTATCTACATGTTCATTATTTTCTAATTAATAAAAATATTAAAATGCGAAAAATATAAAGGGTTATTTTATTGCACCAATATTTTTATAGATATTCATTAATTTATAGGTTATTGCTGTTTTTAGAGATGAAAAGCATTCCATAAATATTGTAACATACATCAGGAACCGTATTAAAACGAGCGAACGATGGAATCGGTCTAATTCGGTCTAGGAACTAACGAACTAGTTCGTTTAGGAGCGGCGAACTAAACTGAGCGATCTCAGTTATGAACTATTATGCCCAAGTCTACTGGGGAGTATTAAGATTGTAATTACAGATATTGTTAGGTCATCAATGTTAAATTTTTCGGTTTAGCTTAAAAAAATACGAATTTTATTAAAAAAATCCAGTAAGTTGGTAACACTAATTAGGCGGCTTAGGTTTAGTTCTAATTTTGGCCGCGCACACACCCGGCGCGCGCTCTAGATTGAAATATATGTCCCGTCAGACAGCACCCTCGTGATTTCAATGTTACTAACAAACTAGGTTAAATCTGTCAATCACAGGTGGTTAAACAGACTATAAATATAAGATGCATTGTCACTGCATTGCAGTTACACTATACACTCAACACACCAAATGTTTCAATCCCCGTACAGTCCACAACACAGCTATCACATCCCTGTAAGGTGAGATCATTTACATTTAATAAACTGACCTATAATTTTTCCATTTGTGCTTTATTATACATATAATTTTTAATTACAATTTGCAACAGATAGCTGTGTTGCCAACTGTACCTATATTTAAAATAAAATGACGTAACTAAAATATGCTAAACGCGCTAATATCTTTAATATTTTCGTCGGACAAATTTCTTAATCTAAAATATTTAATTGCTTAAATTAATGCACACAAAACGGCGCGAGAATGTTGGCGTTTCTGTGATGCTTCTAAGACGGCTTAAACATTTCTGCTGCTAAGCTATGATTTAAACATAAAAGTAATTTTGGCGCTAAATTAATATACGCTGTCTAGAATGATTTCTGTATTATAATCACTCGTTTTTTCTACACATTGATATTCTAGAGAATAGGATTAATATGTTTCTGAACCTTTAAAAATATTCGTTATATTGGCCACAGATTTATAAATAAAGACAGATGGAGCACGCCGAACACCCGAGTGACGCTTCAAAGCGAATACAAATTCAAAAGCACTCTCAAGTGCGTCGTACTCTAAACGTCTATTAGATTGTATCGCTCGTATCGATCGTATTCGCTTTGGTGGCGCCACTTGCGTTTTCGACATGCACCATCTGTTTTATTAGCTTTATAAAAAGCAACATCATTGCCTCTACTCTTTTTGTGTTTCAATGACCTATTAAATCAATCCTATTCTCTTAAAAACTTTAAACGAAAACGACACCCACACATTCGTTCAGTCTCAAATACTTACACCTCAGTTCATCTCTAAGTCACAAAATATATCTTCGCCGTTTAATAACAACCACAATTGTAATTCTTAACGAGAACGCATTGCTATTATCTACAAAGTACATAGATGATCGTCGAGAATCGAGATGGTCTACTTGGTTAAAAAAAAAATAACGGACACTTTTTAATGAAAATAGCCGAGAAAAAATGGATCAAATCTTCTTCGAGAAACGTTTTCTAGCTGTCTACTTTAATTAGACTACTGTCAAACGAGAATCGGAAAGGTTCGATACTATCGTCTCTAAAATGTAGCATTAGAATAAGAAGACTGTGCTGTATTATGTACCCAGTGTTTCCACTTTAATAATATCGTTCCCATTCCTCAAACGAGATTTCCCTTTATATTCGGACATTTTTTTCTGTCCTTTTTACCTCATGTTGTCCCGAATGAATTGAATTGCTTTTGGGACGTTTAATCTGGCGACCTTTTTTCCTCCAAAGGGGAAGCCCCCTCTAATTGTGGAAACACTGTATGTGCCGTTGGTTTGACATTTGGTTTGACAGCTGTCATTCCAATCAATATTAAAGGAAATGTAATGGAAATTTCACGCGGATGCTGTGAATGGCAAAAATGATCTGCTTAGTAACGACTTTGATATTTACCTAAATACATTTATTTCAACAAAGATTTTTAAGATTTGTAGCTATATGTATTATTTTTTTTAATATTTGTTTCTAGCGGTAGCCATTGTGTCATAATTCCGTTGTGTTAGAAGAGAGTATGGTTCGGCAAAAGTACAATATACGTGGTTTTTTTTCTAGGATTTAAAAAAAATACTAGAAATTCAAAGATCTTTTTTTCGGGTAAAAAATAGGCTCTGATGTGTTTCACTACAGTTTGGTCAGCTTCGATCTGTAACTTAATCTATTTATAAGGATTTTTCTACTTCTCTGAATAGATCCTTGAAACTTCCAATGCGTTTAGTAAATCTAGATAAGACGTTGACTAGGTACCTAAAACTAACCCAACATAAGGAATTAATGCAGAGTCAACAAAAAAGATTTTTGAACATTTAAGGCTTAATTGCATTGATTGTTTCGTTTACTTGACTAACTTCGACACAGTCAAGTATATACTCAAATGAATTTTTTTAACGTTCCAAGTTCCAACGTTCTCTCTTATAGAAGAAACTTTTAACTCTAGATATAAATAAGTTAAAAATATAACGTTTTGTAGTTCAACAATGTAAGTTTTTTTGACAACCTATTTTCGTTCTACCCTCGTTATTTCTTTGTACTGTATAAGTATCTTATATTTGAAATTCGACAGTCGTGTCTACGGTAAAATAAATATATTTTGTCATTTCTTAAGTCACTTCTTGGTCAAAGCTACTAATGAACGTCGCTATATGCGTCTCTAAGGGCCTGTGTCCCTTAATGCCGGGGTTCCTGGGTCTAGTACCTCCGTCGTCAGTCGGACAAGTATCGGGTGGCTTCGGCGTCTTCATCGCGACCCGGCGTGATGCTCTCTATCTCGTCCACCTCTTCAAGATTCTTCGTGTTCGGGTTGCAGAGTCTGTGAATAGATATTTTATGAATTAATCAATGTTCGAGCTTGGTTTCCCTGTCGCGCTGACGGTCGGTGTTGATGGGACATCTTTATGTAGCGTTTCTGAGTGGCCCTGAGCGTCAGCGCGACAAGAAATTCGATCTGAAATTAATATACTATGGTAAAAAATAAGGAATTTTAAAGCACGTAAATCTGAGTACAAACAAACAGAATTAATTTTATTTCTAAGATAAAGAGAGAATAAGAAATTGATATTTTACTGTTACATAACACACTAGCGAAGTTAAAAAATACTGCCTTTGTTAGTATTTCAATTTCTCATTATATTAAATTGAAATATCAATTTTGAGATTATTGCCACATTTCATGCATGATAGATAAAAAACAATTACAGATATTTAGAAAATATCATACAGATATTTATTTAATGCAATATTCAAAATGCAATAGAGAAGTGGAAGGCCACGAATTAGTTGAAGAAGGCCTCTAATTGTTTGAAGAAGGCCACGAATTAGTTGAAGAAGGCCCCAAATTAGTTGAAGAAGGCCCCGAAGTAATAAAAGAAAGCCCCTAATTAGTTGAAGAAGGCCACGAACTAGTTGAAGAAGGCCCGGAATTAATTGAAGAAGGCCACGAAATAGTTGAAGAAGGCCCCAAATTAGTTGAAGTAGGCCTCGAATCAGTTGAAGAAGGCCCCGAATTAGTCGAAAAAGGCTTGAGATGACGATGTTTCCCGTGGCTTTGGTACCGGTGTAATTTTTGTTGCGACTGTTATTTGTAGTTTGACTATATTTAAAAAAATACAATAACCATACCTGCATTTACAGCACACGATGCAAGGTGCAGCGAGCAGCAACAGCGGGCTGGCCACCAGCAGGAGAAGCCCGAAGCCGGCGAAGATACCCACCACCTGCAAGTATCATCAGTCGATTGGGGTCTAGAGGAACAACAACTAGCCTACGTTCCCTACCTACGAGTCTACAGACTCCAAACTCCAAAGCGAACCTCATGGCCTTGGGTACTTCCCTCTCTCCTCTCTTGTGGAGTTTAGCCTTAATGCCCGCGTACGATGAGGTATAAAAATGCAGATGCAGATATTTAGAGGAAGTGAGAAGAATGAATAAATACAGGAATGTTCAAATGTGTATGAAAATAAAACGTAAACCGTATTGCACGGCAAATCAATTTTGAATGTATTTATCTGATTGGTTCACTTTGGTTTTGTGACGTCACTTTCAATGTAATTTATTTTCAAGGTTTTCACAGTTTCGCGCCTTCTAGTAAGCTAATTGTTTTCTGGCAGTATAATATATATTTATAGTCATAGTATAATATATAATTGAACAGTTACCGAAACCTGGAGCCTGTCTAAAGGAAAGCTATCTAGGTTCTCATTTTTTATAGCATAGAAGAGCAAACGAACAGTCGAGGCTTTCTGGCGACTTTCGACGACCATAAGGATCCACATAAACAGAGGTTATGTAGATGCGTTGCTCTCCTTTCCCCTTTCCCCCCAACGGGCAACTGCAACTCACATAGCGCACGAAACTCAACAGTCAAGCTTCACTTTACACCTGTATCATGAGCTGTGAGCTAGACAAGCAACCCCCCCCCCCCCCCCAGCTCCCTCCCCCGTCTATTCTCCGTATTGTGAAGAGTATTTACCTGTGCACGATGCCACAGCACCGACGCCCTGGAATGTCCCAGCTTATTCTTGCACGGACCCTTGTCGTAGTGTCGCAGGAGGAAGTCATCCTGAAAAGACAACGTCGCTCTTATAATAAATAAATAAAATAAAAAAGCCTTTTATTTCTTACAGATAATAAAGCAAAAAGAAAAAGAGGTTAAAATTTAAATTTTAAATAAGATGTAGTTAATATACATAAGTAGATCTTATTAATAATGTTAGACATGATGTTTTGTTCGTTCTATATTATTGTTGTTCTTTGGTCTGTAAGAACCTCTTTGTAGGTGAAGGCCTCCTCCAAAGATAACCAATTCTCTCTAGATTGGGCTGCTTGAACCCATTCGGAGCCAGCTGTTTTTTTGATGTCATCTCCCAGCTACTTATATAGTTCTTAATCTTATAAGGACTGTTTTTTAACTGTAACCAGTGATGGATTTAGGCTTGATGCCACCCTAGGCCCTGTTTATTTTGCCGCCCTTAATGCTAGAAAAAAGTAAAGTATCAACCCTTATATTATGTCCCACTGCTGGGCCAGGGCGAAATTATTAAAATTTAGTCATTTTTAAAAGCTTTATGCATGTGATATTCAGTAATGAAACAAAAAGAAAAGAACATCATTCGGTAAAGACTATAATTAATCTTTAAAAAACATAATCTTATTTATTGACTGAAAAGTAAATAAAAAAGTGAATTGTTATAGGTATATTCTATAGAGAATTCTGTACAAAAATTAATCCAAACTCATTTTCAAAGGCAGTCTTCTTTACTTTTTTCGTCTCTGACATTTTGGCGCCCCTCAAATCATGCCGCCCTAGGCCCGGGCCTCACGGGCCTATACGTAAATCCAGCACTGACTGTAACCTTAAGTTTTGAGTTCGCCGAGCACAATCCATATTTTATTAGCAGGTAATATATAACATGACCGCGTGAAAAGCGATGTGTGTACATACATCATCATCTTGTATGTTTTTTTTTGTGCTTTACGTGTTATACGTTGTAGCGGCGAGCATTAGGTACTACCATTTTTTAATTTAAAATGTTATTACTATTTCGACAAAATTCAATATCAGCGGTCATAGCTAATAACAAAAGTAAAAGAAATAGAAACAGAATAAATATCAGATAATCCAACATTTGCCAGTCAGACTTGCTTGGCATACATTTTCAACATTAATTCCGATCTCATTCGACTGTTCTGTGCTGACGTCATCACACCGATAGCGCACGCCGCACGGTGTTTAAGTAATTACATCATAGGTAGTTCAACTCAACTTAAAGTTGACTGTGATGTCAGTAATTAAATTTAGGGAACGTTGAGCTTCTCATATCCTTGGACACAAATGCCTCTAAATAAAAAAAAAGCTGTAGCTAATTAAAATGGATGCGAGTCAGATTTATCTAAGCAGTGTTTAAAACGGCCGTTTATTTGACAAAAGATATCTTACATCGAGCGACGCGAGGCAGTACCAGCAGAACACGTGCTTGCATCTCTTGCACATCATCTGGGCACAGCCCTCGTCCTTCTCGATGGGCACCCGGCACATGGGGCACAGCTTGATCAGCTCCGAGTCAGGCAGGAGCGGGGCCCCCGCAGACATGGACGACGACGCCGCGGCGGCCTCGCACGACATGCCGCCGTGCCACTGGAATATAAACACGGTAATACATTAAAATTTAAAAGGCTATACAGGCACTAGGCAGTGAATATAAAACTTGTTACACCTATATTCACAAACAATACTTTGAGATGTCACAATAAATAATGAAACAATACTGTGCAAATAACGCTTCTATCTATGCGCTCCTGGTATTAACAGTCGAGTTTTATATGGCTTTGACAGACGCACAGTGGCGGTTTTCACTTAAGTATTGGATTTTTTATTACCGAGTTTTTTTTTTTCGAAAATTTGTTTTGAATACTGTTTAGCTATAATTAAATTAGGCTTATTTTCACCATACAAACACATTAAGACCGACGGCTGACACGATTTTAATGAAACAAGACACCAAAATAATAACTTGCCTTCATGCCGAAAATCGCAACCAAATAGGAGCATTCCTCTGAGAAGTAAAAAACAAATAAAAGTTTAACTTATTTATTTGAATTCAAAAGTTTAACTTAAAAAAAGGGATTTGCTTTTTGGGCAACTCACAACACTTAATTTACTCACGCTTTGAACCTATTACGTCTCCCCTGGTATTTGTTTCCCCCTCATCTTTACCGCGTAGTTGGCAAGATCTGGTCTAAACAATCCCTAATTACTAGGCATAACAGACACTCTAAGGCCCTAAGCTGTCCTATATTTCCCGCGGGAAATAGGCCAAGTAATTTATGCATGAACATCTCCGTAATGGAGTAAGACGCTGGAGTGATGCTCAACCCGAATCCAGGACGTGCAAGATAGGGAGTATTGTTACAATGATAAGAGCAACGGATATTACAGGTTATCTACATTAATGTAATAGAGAGGTTAAATATTTTATCAAGATTTGTTTACAAACAATACAGACTCAATTTCTGTAAATTTTAATTGTTACTTTATGATTTTTTGCTAACGACAACTTTTTTCGAAAATGTGTTATGAATACATCGATCTATCCATAAATATAAACAAGAATAACATCTTCTTGATGTGACAAAGTCTAATAACTCGATATTACGGGCAGCATGCGCGAAAAAGATGACGTCACGTCGCGTTCCGCCTGCGAGAGCGCGGCACGAACGAGAGAGGCATGATCGGCTCAGTTCGGTTCGCGCTGCATGTAATGTTTGAAGTTGTCAGGTTCAATTTTTTTTCAACGTTTTGATGCGTGGCACATTCTTCGGAAATATTCATCCGATATAAATAAATCAATATGACGTTGCAATAACTGCAGTGACATAAACGTAAATTAAACACAGGCGTAAATTTTGAAGATGATTAATTATATTTCACCATGAAGGCAGCAACGACTTTTATTATCCCATTGCTGAGTTCAGGTCTCGTCCTCGAAGTCAAGGGAAGAGGTTATCGTAGATATTTCTCAACAGTCTACACCATGCGGCGAATGGCGATGGTCTTGTGGTTATGGGCTCGACCTCTTTGATTAAGAGGTTCTGGTTCCATCCTGACCCTGGTGGTGCCTTGAAGTGGGTTTTGTTCTAAATTACAACGTGCACCTGAACATCAGACCGTCGCTTGTTCACCGGAGAAGGTTAACATCGTACGGAAACCAAAACCGGAAGTTTATCAACCCGCGTTGGGCAAACGCATCGGTACACTGGCCTAATATCCTCCTCGCCTGATTTCGAGGAGGAGTATACACTCCTGGTACGATTTCAAGGTTGAACCCAGATCTATCAAAGCTTGCGAAATCTTCTCCAATACAAATCTAGACCTCATTACCCTAATAGTCACGTGTCGTATGAAAGAGGTCGCTGTCGTCAAACGCGTGAACTACTTTCGCAAACTAATATCTTAGCCAACAAAGACGTTCGCCCACACGAAACAAAGTCACAAAGAAATGACTGGAAAGCGGCGTTCAGCGGAGAATGGATCACACACTCGGCTCTCATGGCTTTCTTAAAAACCAAGAGATTACCAATGGTCGTAATTGTTAATTAGCTTTTTGGCCTTTTTATAAGGTACGCCTTAGAGCTGAAATAAGGGCGCCTTGCTAACTACACTGCAACTTTCCGCTACTAACCAGCGAAATACGGAAAAATCTGTATTCTATCGCAGTTTATCGAGTTGTTTTATTAATGCCATGGTTGTCGTTTGCATCCGAAACTTCGGGCATATAAAATACTTAATAAGCCGCGATAAAATCCGTAAAAATTGTTTCATCATAATGAGTGAAATTCGCGTAAACATAAGAATACAATATTGTGCGAATCGGAAGAAATGAAGCCGCTTGGGAGTTCAGATTGAAAACACCGCCTTATTTCCTTAAGAGATACAACAAAAAAAGTAGAAAAATGATCATATTCAGACCGGATAAGTCCGTGCAACTCTGTTAACGGGGGCGAATTTACAGTAAGCTGTAGGAGCAATGTAACTTGGCCGGAATGAAGTTAGGTTAGCGTGACGTCACGAACGTTTCCTATGTTCTGCAAGGTGAACAAAAAATAGAGTTGACAAGTCAAGGAATCACTGACTTGCATAATGCATATCATCACACAGCACAGCCAAAACTATAGTTCCCAGAAATTTGAAATTTGGTGCCGGGTTCTTTGATTGACATGATGTATATTTAGAAATGGTTGGGGTAGAAAAGAGGGGTAAAGTTTATATGGAATTATCTCATTTCTGAACATCTCTCATTGATGTTTGTGTCGTCATAAAAGGCGACAGAACAAATTGATGGATTACCAACCGGCTTATACCGTATATATATATATATATATATATATATATTAGTACTCTTGTAGAGATGCTGGCTCCCAGCACTTCCACAGAATTAAGGTCCACATAAGGAGTATCAGGACAGCTCAAGGTCCTGCTGTGAACTCAAGCTCGAGTAACTGATGTATATTCATATCCTGACAAAAAGTGGACCAGATATATTGACGTCCTTCCAGAGGATCTCTACTACTCTATCTGTAGGGCTATTCTATAAGGTCGTTTTCGAAGCTCGAAAGTGGAATCCGCGGTGATATGACGAATTTAACGAATTTGTATTCTTTAAAACTCTATCTATCTATATCAATAAAGTTCGCTTTCGTGAGTGACGTAAAGTGAGCTATATCACTTAGGTGAAGCTCGATATCGAAATGGTTTTTACAGAATAGACCTACTGTACGGCTACGTAGTACGTACGCGTATGGCTGGGTTGTAGTAGTCGGGGTATGTTTGTTTCCGTGTGGGATGTGATGGTGTATTTACCTCCTGATTGCACTGCGAGCAGAAGTCGTGCCGGCAGGTGGGGCAGTGCGCGGGGCTCGCGGCGCGCACCTGCACCACAGTATCGCAGCCCGGTCGGGGGCAGAACGCGCGCATCGCGTCCATCGCGACCTCTGAAACACAGATGAGACGGAATATTAAACGGACAAGACCTGAAGACGTAAAGACAACAAAGTGTGCGATGTGTGTTATCCTACTAATATTATAAACGCGAAAGATTGTAAGTATGGATGTTTGTTACTCTTTCACGTAAAAACTACTGAATGGATTTTAATGACATTTTACAATAATATAGCTTACTAGCTTCGCAGTTTCGTCTGCATCAACTAAGATTTAAAACGGGTCTATAACTTTTTGAAAATTTAATATAGCCTAAGTTCACCGGGGATAGTGTAGCTTCCCAACAGTGAAAGAATTTTTCAAATCGGTCAAGTAGTTTCGGAGCCTATTCAATACAAACAAACAATCAAATCTTTCCACTTTATAATATTAGTATAGGTATACATCAGAATAACACATCTACATCTACACTAATATTATAAAGAGGAAAACTTTGTTTGTTTGTTTGTTTGGTTGTAACGAATAGGCTCAAAAAGTACTGGACGGATTTCAAAAATTCTTTCACCATTCGAAAGCTACATTATCCACGAGTAACATAGGCTACATTTTATTCTGAAAAAAAATAGGGTTCCGTAAGATATTTGGGTTTTTCGGACACAAGGTGTAAAAAATCAACCAGAAAAGTTGCTTATTTTGCGTACGCTGCCTAAACTATAAAAGATAGAACCATAAAATGTTCTAATTAATTGTAGATCTTATAATTATCTACAAAAAAGTCCGCGACACGTTATACCTATCTATGTCGAGTGAGGCACAGTAACCATTTTCTTATTTAGATATTTTGATTTTTTTTGGACTACATTTAAACGCGTTTATTTTACTCATGCTTTGGATCCTTATCAAAATAAATTATTTCATCACTAAGTACAGTTTATGTAGATAATATTTCGACTTTCAATGATTAAAATTGGATGATCGGTTTTGAAGTTATGGCGAAATCTATCTATACTATATATCTACACTTATATTATAAAGAGCAAACTTTGTTTGTTTGGTTGTAATGAATAGGCTCATAAAGTACTGGACCGATTTCAAAAGTTCTTTCACCATTCGAAACCTACATTATCCACGAGTAACATAGGCTAAATTTTATTCTGAAAAAAAAACAGGGTTCCGTAAGATATTTGGGTTTTTCGGACACGAGGTGTAAAAAATCAACCTGAATAGTTACTTATTTTGCGTACGCTGCCTAAACTATAATAAAAGATAGAACCATAAAATGTTCTAATTAATTGTAGATCTTATAAATATCTACAAAAAAGTCCACGACACACTATACATATCTATATCGAGTGAGGCACAACAACCATATTTTATTCAGAAATTTTGATTTTTTTGGACTACATTTAAACGAGTTTATTTTACTCATGCTTTTAATCCTTAAGATATGAAGCTAAAGAGTTTGTTTATTTGAACGCGCTAATCTCAGGAACTATCGGTCGGATTTTAATGAAACATTTCAGTGTTCGATAGCCCATTTATCGGTAAAGATATATCATCCCGCTAAGATCCCGTTGTAAATCTTAGTTAACGCAGGCGAAGCTGCGGGCAACAGCTAGTAGGCTATAATTTATCACTCTACTTCCATGGAAATGGAAAGTACGCGGGTGATACCGCGGAGAGCTGCTAGTTGGCAATAAATACAGCAATGGTTTTTTTTAATCTACTCAGATAGGCAAACGGACAAAAGAACCGCTCGATAGTGAGTGGTCCTCGTCGGCAATGAACATAGTCTAGTTCACCTGGCACTAACTCTTGTACTAGCTTATTTGTGTCGCCCCTTAGTAAGAACATAAGCCTATGTACATGGCCGGGGCCCTTGGGCACACAAGAATTTGGGGCCTTTCGGAAAGTAAAAAAATCGAATTATTATTTTAACATTTTTTGTTAAGTCATACGTAAACCATTTTTATAGATCACTACATATTATAAAACAAAGTCGCTTTTTCTGTCCCTATATCCCTTTGTACGCTTAAATCTTTAAAGCTACACAACGGATTTTGATGCGGTTTTCTTTAATGGATAGGACAATTCAAGAGGAAGGTTTATGTACATAATTTATTAAGTTTTTATATACATTGGCTAAGATATAACAATAATTGTTGGAGGTGTCGGAAAAAAATTGGCCGTCTGGGAGTTTCCAACGAAAACGCTGCCTAAACTCTTTGAGATATATCAAAATAATGTATGGTGGAATTGTGTGTCTTAAATAGGTCTACAAAAAAGTCCGCAATGGCATATATCTATCTCTTAGGGATATCATACTATATCCATTTAATACTTCAAATAAATGGGCAATTATAACGCGATAATTTGAAAGTTATTCACACAAATACGGTATGAATCCTTATCATTTTAAATTAGTTAATTAGCTGGAGCACTTAATGAAGATTATTTTTACCCTTTACATCATGCAAATTAAATGAATACTTTAGAAGATATGGCGATATCAAAATAATATGCAAGAAAATAAACCGTGTTGCCGTGATTTGAGTGGGCAGTGTAATATGTAATAGTATCCTAAATAGTAAATATGCATGCAGAAAGTCTGCGAAGGATTATAATATGTCTTTATATTCAAGATACCATATTATATCCATTTTAATACAAAAACTTAGTCATTATTGAAATGGAAAGTGATCGTCATCAAACATGATAAATCCGTAAATCTAAGTTCACGCGGGCGAAGCTGCGGGTAACAGCTAGTAATTAAATATAGTAAGAATTATGATAATATTGACAACCTCTGTGGCGCAATGGTTAGCGCGTTGGCGCTGAAGCCGGGAGGTAGTGGGTTCAAATCGCACCACGGGATAAAAAAGTTTTCTGTGTTCGTGGGTCATGGATGTGTATTAAATATTTGTATTGTATAATAAAAATCTTAAATATATTATGTATAGTATAAAAGTATTAAATATATTTCCGTAGTCAATAACTTACACTTTCCGTAGTATCAAATTACTCTATGACTTACACATTCCAGAAATTGCAAAAATCTCACAATGGGCTGTCAATATTCTACATCGTTTTTTACAAAATTTTAGCGTAGTATATGCCTTGTAAGTACATTTTGATACGATTACTGATTTGTGAAAAAAGTGTAATGTGCCCGATAAAAATGTTTTGAGAATAAATGTTAGAGAAATTGTGACCTACAATTTCTATCACGGGGCCCTCTGAGAACGGGGGCCCTGGGCACAGGCCCCGTGTGCCCTTATGGTAAAGACGGTATTGCCTATGTACCCGTATACTGCTTGTCCTGTTCCTCTGTCGAAACATATTAAAGCTGTTTCATAGTAGAAAGAAGCAGGTGGTGCCCATAGAGACGCGAGCGGGGCATAAGCGTCTTCCTCCCTCCGGTCGATAATTTAAATTACATACTTCATTAATTTTGTAATCGCGCTAAAACAATACCGTCTATTCACAGAACCGTCAGTCTCGCGGTAATTTTAACTTTAGCCGACATTAATAGCTCCGACCACGGGTTTATTTTAATGTCAATAAAATAGTACCTATGTACTAATGAAATTCACGTCATTTGAGAATATGACAAGACCAAACTACCTACGATTAACAAAAACTACTGAATGGATTTTAATAAACCTTTACAATAATATAGCTCTTACATAAGAAAAACACATAAAATTAAAAAAGTAGCAACCCTTCTATGTGCCACTACTAGGCACGGGTCTCCTCCTCGAAATCAGGCGAGGATAACACATAGGCTGTAGTTTATCCCTGTACTCCCACTGGTATGCGAAGTACGCGGGTGAAGCCTCAGGGCGCAGCTAGCCAGACACCTTTACGCTCTTTACTTTTGAGGAGCGCATATTTTCAGAAAAACTTTAGAATGGAAGACATTAGACATCCGAATGTGCCATTCAAAAATTGCTTTAATGGTTCTTCTGGAGTCAGGGCTAAGGTTTATGGTGATAATAATAGATAATTAGATACAACTTTGAATGATGATCGTGTCTATAGTTTTTCTTTTGCGCTTCTTCAAAACGAACACCCTGTATAACCTTCCTCGATAATTGGGCTGTAGAAAGCAAAACGACAGGAAACGCATGAATTAAAACTAGTCCCGGAATTTGTTTCTGTTCATCGGCTACCACCGCGTCACCGCCTAGCCCAACAGACTTTAAAAAAAATTTATATCAGTAACGCAGAACTTTTTAAAACCCATTAAAACACTATCTCCAATCAATAAATTGGCTGAAAGGTGGAAAAGATAGTTACCAACCAATAAGAAAACGCCCGAAGAATAACAACCTGAATTCGCTCAGTAAATAATAGATAAGATAGCTTTAACGATAACTCCCGGGAGGAATGTCGACCTAATTCCTTTCAATAACTTTTGCAAAGAGCATAGCATTAACATTTTAACAATAACCACATGGGAGATAAATTTAACATTGATCCGCCCGATTGAACTGAGGATTAACGATATTTTATCACAGACGGCATCGGACGGTGAACGCAAGGGCGAATTAAAAATTTATACCCTTGATGCTTTTAAAATACATATAAATATGACACATGCGTTTATTTCACTACGTACTATTGAACACAGGTTTCCTCTTCGGAAAAAGACGAGTATATTAAGCGTTGTTTTCACAGTTCATACAGGATTGCAAACTCTTCACTCCCAAAAATTTCCTAACCCTCCTCAGGAATGCAAATTTCTTAATATCTGTTTCACCGACAATGATTTGTCTCCTAGTCCTCGTGGAGAGCTCATGGCTAAGTAAGGGCAGACGCAGGGGTTGATCCAGTTAAGCTACGCTTGCTGAAGTTGGTCCGTGGATGGGTGACCAAGACTCCTCCATACATTAAAATTAATATGCTCTATTTAGATTTCTCAAACAATCCAGCTTTCATCAATATACGATTTTACCCGCGCATACAAAACCACGGGCGTCTATTATATTTAATACCAACGAGTTTGGAGTGTCTTATATCAAACAGACGGAGCAAATAAAAATAGTGCATTAGTGATAACTATTTCAGTAAAAGCGAATGAACTGAGAGCACACAAACAATACGGGTAGGGTCATCTCCATTCAGATACTCGTAGTAGCGGGTAGGGTAATTGGCTCATAATATTACTGCGCTGATGAGTGTAGATTTACCTCATAGCCTTCGAAAGTAATATTTATCCGTTTCTTATGTGTTCTCACACACATTCACACACACATACACACAATAGTGTGGTTGTGTGTGAGTATATTAAGCCAAGTCGAGCGCGAAGCAAACACTGCCGTACCATCCTTTACTGGAACCATTTCGTCGCATTTTCAGGCCCCTATTTGAGAACCTCTGGATAAGACCAGAACGCAGGAATTTTCGTCATCTAGTAGGCTATAATTACATACTTAAAATCCAAAATTTCAAGTCTGTAGGTCATTTAGTTCCGAAGCTAAGTGAAAGCAAAGTTTCGCATTTATGAAACTCACTCACTCATGATCATCAAAATAAAACTAGTACTTCCCATAAACTCAGAGAGTTGAAATTTGGTACAGGGTTATAAGGAAATATCCTTACTTGGCAGGAACCATGATTACGGGAGGACAATAGAAAATAATCTAAAGCATATTAAATAAAATAATCCCGTTTGGTAACCCTACGCGCTGTGTGCGTAGTACATTATGTTTTTCACGGGGAATTTCATTATTTAGACGGGCCCGCCCACACGATATAGTTTTTAATTCAGACATCGCACGCAAACGTAACGCCTGTACTTTAGCTCTTTATTGATGGCTACAGGTGTGAGGGAAGAGATTTATCTCTTACTGTTGTTTCTCTTACTAAACAGCATTTTTGATGTAAAATGTCCGCACGCTTGACTTGGGGAGTAAGTTGGTTTTTTTCGAAAGGTCTTTTAGGCATGATGGTCTTTAAGCTTATGGCTCTCCTAGAAAAGCTAGTAAATGAGTGATTAGAGCATTAGAAAGTGTGATCGCGAGAGGCGAACGGAAGCTATGTCATATTTCGTATATTACTGTAGAGTGTAGGGGCTAGAGAGTTAGGGAGAGAGAGAGACAGAGACAGAGGTATGAGCACACACTTTCTTTTCTTTCTAAGCCTACGTTTAGTTTCAAAGTTAGGAATCACGCGTAAAGATTACAGGCACACATTTTTTATGTTCTAGGCTAATAGCAAGCTTCGCAGACGCGTTACATGTTCACCTTTAAACCTTGTCCAGGCAACGAGTCAAGACAATAATCTGTCAATTAGACTATCTGTCCCTCCTTCCGTAGAAATATGTCAGTCTGGTGATATCAATGTATGATATCAATGAACTCTATAAATGAACGTCGAGAAGGCAAGTTAATTTCGATTGGCCCTGAATGAATAACAGGCTTGTATCAGCCAGGCGTGACGTCACAAGTGAATAATATTAATTAACACTTAATGAGTCATTTATTAATTCAAGTATTCAAAATGCTTACTGCAACCTTCGCTTTTTTACCATTATAAATGCAAATGTTTGACTGTATTGGTAAATGTTGCTCAATAAAAAAATACTAAACGAATTTTGATATTATTTTACCATCAGCGACTATTATCAGTTATCAGCATCACTCTCAGCTCGTATAAGGACAAGGGCCCCCTTCAATGAACGTCGAGACGGTGTTCCCTTGCTGTTTCTATTTATCGAGATATTATCATAAACACCTAGTTCCCCGCGGTTTGACTCGTACTTCCCATTCCCGTGTGAGCACGGAGATAAAATATAGACTACGTCTTATTCGGATGTATAAGCCATATTATTGTAGTTTCATCAAAATCCATTCAGTAGATTTTGTGTAAAAGAGTAACAAACGCAAACACAAAATTTCGCCCTTAGGGTAATATTTGAATTTAGATTGCCGGGTTCAGTGAAGAAATACTATAGATGCGATGTGCGTGTTAAAGATGTTAAAATACGAGATTTAGGGCCTGATGTGAATCAGGCTACCCACAACAAATTTGACAGATACTCCATACTCTATCTGCCAAATATGTTGTGGATAGCGTATTCGGCACTTATCAGGAAGTGGTGAAACAGGCCCTAATAAATGGAGATCGATAAAACGAGAAAAAATACGAATTTTTATAATCGTTCTTCTCAAGGGATCCTACATCTCAAACGAGTTTTTTTCTTCTCCTTAGTGACTGCTTCTTGTGACGTATTTCAAGTGTACAAGTTACTAAATAAAGATATTTTGATTTGAGATACGCTAGTAGTGTGATATTGTATTGGTGTTATTTCTCGTGTGTTCGTGACATTCTGTCCCGGTAATCGCATGCTGCTGCACTCACGGCTAATCTATGGCAGAGCGCTGGGAGGAATATAAAATTAGCATAGCGCTGGCCAGAGACTAGAGACTGAGCAATTTATACACACCTCAGTGAACATCAGATGGTTTTGAGATACTAAATATATTTCTTAGGCTTGCGGCCTGTTTCACAACCTCCTGATAAGTGCCGGATAGGCTATCGGCAACATATTTGACAGAGTATGGAGTATATTGAATAAATTAAAAGCACCTTTCTCCTAATCACATTGCATTATATGCGTACGATTGTGTCCACGACCGTCTGTCACACATCACAGTAAAAAGCGGCCAAGTGCGAGTGTGACTCGTCCATGGAGGGGTTTAAATAAAAGGTTGAAAAAAAACTTGCGGTTTACGATTGATTTATGATAATATATTAAAAAAAATACTTACTAGATCTCGTCATACAACTCGACCAAACCTTAAATCCACCCAAACTCTCATATATTAGGACCCAAATTCTGTTATATTAGAAGGTTCAGGGGTGAGCACACACATTTTACCACGATGGAAGTGTCTCTGGCTCAAACTATTTAATTTAGAAAAAAAGTATGGCAGAAATCACATAATTTTTGAAGACACACGTATGGGTTTGATAAAAAAAAATAGAGTTTCAGTTCTATGTATGAGGACGGACAGATATGGCGAACACATAATGGTTCCGTTTTTGCCATTTGACAACGGAACCATAAAATATCTATCTCGATCGAATCTATAAAGTATAAACGATATAATATGATTTCCCCGATATAATAATTAGTCTATTATTCTCATAAGAAAAGTCATAGGTACATTATTCCAATTTTCTAAGCAACCTATCACATATAATTTATGTGATCCAATCAATGCATTATACTTATTTAAACATCTGTGACATATCATATCACGTATCACTGCTATATCATGCTTGATATAATTAGTCCGTCGTTCTAATTTTAAAAACTGTGATATATCACACTCCCGTATCACTGTTTTATATCCATGATGTAATTAGTCCAGCACTCCTCGCGTGTTCGGAGTGCTCGGGCCGAATTGCCGGTAGATTTATGATATTGCTCTGTGAGCCGCCGATTATGTCTGCTTTACTGACTGTTTGATAATAAAGTCGGTAGTTTAGTTTACTTTTAGCTAATGAGAAAATTTGTTCGCGTGCGACGACGTTCGAGTAGGTTCGACCGATGCGATAAGTTTTTCTAAATTTTTCCGCGCATCTCAATATGAGAACTCTCGAGGACATCTGCATATTTGATAAGATCCAAAGCTATGAAGGTGTGTGAAGTTCATCAGGCCCTATTGGACCTTTAGATATTTCACATATGGTAGAATATTAAGGCATATTTACAGGCTTGCCCCACCACCAACCGACCAGCCAGGACCGACAGCGGTAACCAAATGACCCTTTGATACGATCTCCGGGAGCCCAGGGGATATGTTAAAACCGCTTTGGGACCCGCAATGAAATTAATCAGAAGAACTCAGGAGTAAGAAATGTAATATTAAGGCATTATGTGATGTATCTAAATAATAATTATATTTTTTAATATATGAAATCGGTAATCTTTGTGAGCCCAAGCCAAGTATCTAAATACAACCTTTGAAACGACTCATCCGATTTGATGCTTTTACCACCATAAAGCCATTTTATCACTGACAGGTAATGGAAAACTACGAAAACGTGTTTTATAAAGTGTAAGAAAGCCAAGCTAGATCTCACAGCGTTAAGACCTAGCTTCAACGTTAAGTGCCCTAGGATTTGATTTGAGAGACAGACAACAGAGTGATCTTAAAACGCATGCATTGTGGATGTAAATAACTTAATAATTCGCGATAAAATCCGTAAAAATTGTTTCATTTTATGAGTAAAATTCCCGTAAAACATAAGAAAACAATAACATGATCCTATCAACATTTTTTGTTATTTCAGTGAGAGAAAGCCGAAAATAATCATCGATCGGTGATCATCGAAAGCCAAGTTAATGTAGGTCAATGATATTATATTAAAAACAGATATGTTATACGCTAAATAAAACACACGGAAAATGTGTTCCGTGCAAAGCGTTAGCACACACGCATACTTTTTATTCTTGTACATTTCACTACAAGTTAAAATGGCAGAAAAGGGATAGCATAATAAATATAACAAGAAAAAGAGAGACTGTTATTGTTATCAATTACGTACTCAAAGTAAACAAACATTGTTCTGGCGACCAATTACATTTTGACATCATAGACTAACAAATTTAACAAAACAGATGGGACACGCGCGTGTACAAAATTCGAAGACGCGGTTTGTACCTATAAAAATTAATGAACTTTATTAAAGATTATGAGGTTATATCTAATAACCTCATATATAGGAAATATATTTATTTCCTATATATGAGGTTATTAGGAAAGAATATATAAGATATATAAGAATAGGAAAAATATTTATTTAGCAATAAAAACAATCATACACCTTCGAAAAGATTTAATTTATTTCTTTTGGGTCTCTTAGAGAGTTTTTTTATTTCGTGATTATTTTTATGAGCAGAATGAAGGCGAACTGTTGTGTATTTATCAATTATAGTCTTAATAAAAAAAGGCGCCTGTTGTTTGGAATGTTCTAAAAATGAGTCAAATATATTAGAATGAATAAAAGATTTTAAAATCTGACATTTTAGACTCTCTACATCTTTATTATGAACAGAATGGGTACCGTTTTCATTTAAATGAGATTTTATAAGCATTTCAGATTTTAAGCATACTGAAAACAAGCTTTCTGATGCATAACATAAGCCTCCCATGTCTCTGATTGTGACCAATTTGTGAAACCATAATTTTAGTACAAAGATCATCAACACAAATTTCAGACTTAATCACTTTGTTAATATTCGTGCAATCCAACCAGAAATGTTACCTGTTATTTGTTTGATTGACTCTGAACAATTTTCACTATTCAACATTTCAGATAGAATATTAATATTGTTTTCTCAATTTTTGTCACTTGGTGTAGGGGTATCTAAAATATTTTCATTTTCATCTAAATCTAAAGCACGAAGTCCCGATGATGAATTAATATTTTCGATACCAGATGATGAGCATGTAAGTATAGGGATATGTTCAAAAAAATGTTGTAAAACAGGACTCTGGAGTAACGTTGACTTTACTGCCTAATATTCGCATCTGTACTTTTATTCTTTGTCCGGAACGCACGCGTCCTTGTCGCTCTCACGACAAAAAATGTATTTGCCATTTCTTTCTTTTTCCTAGCCTCTAATTATCAAAATAATTGGAAAATAATTAAAATATGTAAAAAATCGAAGTATTTTGCGTACTTACTAGTGGTATGACATGCCTTGTGTTTTATTAACTTTGCTGTAATAATTGGTACATTTCCTAAAGACACAAGAGGGCATTATTTTTTAAAATTTTGTAACAGCGTAATGCGTATGACTCGTGCGATGCGTGACGACAGACTGAAGGTACGGGAGTCCAATTGGGTCCCTTTCGAGTCTTCACTATGGCGCGTTTATAACATATCTGTTTTAATATAATATCATTGATGTAGGTACTTAAGGACGCGTTTACGAATCAGACGAAATTATGCTGTTTTTCTGTACCGTTTGTAACAAAAGTACACAAAATCATATATAAAAAATATTTATTTCATATAGAATGGTTCTTTATCTACAAAGGTAACGCATATTTTTTTGATAAATGTTGCTTTTTTATATAGTAATCAACGTTCTTCCATTACCATTTTCCATGAAACGAACGAAATCGATTAGAATTACGGTACCCTTTTGGTCTAATATCCACATTTATTAAGGTTTTTAAAAAATAGTAGGAGCAGGGAAATATGTTCAATTTTAAATAAAGGACAAGAAAATAACCCAAAAATGCTAAAAATAGTCTTAAAAAAAATAAAGAAGATAACTAATTTTTTTACCAATTTTGCTACTAAAGATGAATGTTATTCCATTGCATTAAGGTTTATTTTATCGTTGTCTCTGTCTTGATTTCTTTTACATTTTTGAAATGAGAACTCAGTCCGCGCTCGGCCGCGGTTCTGGGTGGACACTGCGTCACCTGTCAGCAGCAATTCGACTCAAAAAACATCGCGATTTATTTTTGATATTGGATACTTTGGATTGAATTTGATACTTTACAATATTTTTTTTACCACAATATTTTTTTATGGAATTGGTTTATTTCATATACATAGGTAGACGAAATGTTGGTTGGTCATTATAACCAGGTGGGAAGACGTTCTCTCTCGACGTTTGCTCACTTATCATCATCATCATCATCATAATCATCATCATCATCATCATCATCATCGTCAGCCTAAATCAGTCCACTGCCGAACATAGGCCTCCCTCAATGAACGCCAAGATGACTGATCCCGTGCAAGGCAGCAGTGCTGCCGATGCGACTTCATCATCATCAGCCTAAATCCGTCCACTGCCGAACATAGGCCTCCCTCAATGATCGCCAAGACGACCGATCCCGTGCTATGCTGAGGCAGCAGTGCTGCCGATGCGACTTCATCATTATCAGCCTAAATCCGTCCACTGCCGAACATAGGCCTCCCTCAATGATTGCCAAGACGACCGATCCCGTGCTATGCTGAGGCAGCAGTGCTGCCGATGCGACTTCATCATCATCAGCCTAAATCCGTCCATTGCCGAACATAGGCCTCCCTCAATGAACGTCTAGATGACCGATCCCGTGATACTCTAATGAGGCAGCAGTGCTGCCGATGCGACTTCATCATCATCAGCCTAAATCCGTCCATTGCCGAACATAGGCCTCCCTCAATGAACGTCTAGATGACCGATCCCGTGATACTCTAATGAGGCAGCAGTGCTGCCGATGCGACTTCATCATCATCAGCCTAAATCCGTCCACTGCCGAACATAGGCCTCCCTCAATGAACGTCAAGACGACCGATCCCGTGATACTCTAATGAGGCAGCAGTGCTGCCGATGCGACTTCATCATCATCAGCCTAAATCTGTCCATTGCCGAACATAGGCCTCCCTCAATGAACGTCAAGACGACCGATCCCGTGCTACTCTAATAAGGCAGCAGTGCTGCCGATGCGACTTCATCAGCCTAAATCCGTCCACTGCCGAACATAGGCCTCCCTCAATGAACGTCAAGACGACCGATCCCTTGCCACTCGTAAATAAATAGATATCATCATCATCATCATCAAACTTCATTCATCCACTGCTGAATATAGGCCTCCCTCAATGAACGTCAAGACGACCGATCCCGTGCTACTCTAATGAGGCAGCAGTGCTGCCGTTGCGACTTCATCATCATCAGCTTAATCCGTCCACTGCCGAAAATGGGCCTCCCTCAATGAACAACTAGACGACCGATCATTTGCCACTCGCAAACAAATAGATGTCACCATCATTAAACTTCATCCATCCACTGCTGAAAATAGGTATATAGGCCTCCCTCAATGAACACCAAGACGACCGATCCCTTGTCACTCGCAAACAAATAGATATCATCATCATCATCAAACTTCGTCCGTTCACTGCTGAATATAGGCCTCCCTCAATGAACACCAAGACGACCGATCCCTTGCCACTCGTAAATAAATAGATATCATCATCATCATCATCAAACTTCATCCATCCACTGCTGAATATAGGCCTCCCTCAATGAGAACACCAAGACGACCGATCCCTTTCTACTCGCAAACAAATAGATATCATCATCGTCATCATCATCAAATTTCATCCATCCACTGCCGAACATAGGCCCCCCTCAATAAACGTCAAGACGATCGATCCCGTGCCACTCGGATCAGGCAGCAGTGCTGCCGATGTGACTTCATCATCATCTGCGATCGCCAATGCGCCTGCTCAGCGTGGCAATTATGAGTCCCCCCCCCCTCAAGATGAATTACAGATATCAGTTTACTTACATATTATAATATATAATTATTTATTATATAATATATTTAATATACTAATTCTAAGTAAAAAGATAAATAGTAAAAACAAACAGAAATAAAATATAATTTTGTGTTATAAATAATAAAAATAACAAATATTTGTAAAGTATCAAATCCGTTTACTTGACTACTATTCCCGCACGCAAGCGTGCGTATTGTGCGGGTGCGCTTGTATGCGTGACTTTTTCAATGTAGTTGTTCGATTCTGTACCTATCAAATTTGTAAACGCGTCCTTAAAGAACAGTAGGGGTACGTCACTTAAGCAAACTTTATTATTATAGATAGATAGTCGAGTTATGAAGAATACAAATTCGTCAAAACACTTTTGATTTTATATTTCTCATTTGTAAGGTCACTTCTGGAATTTGGTTGTTGTGTATGGAATCCTAATTACAAACTTCATGAAAATCGCATCGAGAAAGTACAAAAAAAAGTTATAAATACTCTTAACTACCACTTTAATAATACAAACCTTGATTACGTCAACTCTCTTAAAAAACTTAGTATCCTCAGCTTAGCAGATCGTCGCAAGTTCATCTATGTTTTGTACATTTATAAAATTTTAAATAACAAAATAGATTGTCCTTACCTACTCTCTAAAATATCATTTACTGCACGTGCCCGGCTACCCGTTCGTTCCTGTCGTAAATTAAATATTTTTGTTCCACCGCACTACACAAAAAACTATGCTCTAAATAGTTTTATCCCACGAGCAATAAGGTCCTATAATAAACAATTTTCTGATACAGATTTGTTTGGGATTTCCTACAATAAGTTTAAAAAAGGTTGTTTCTTAAACTTGCATAAGCTAACTAGTACTGTAGATTTAATTTATGTTGCTCCTTTTAATTTTTAGATTTGCTCAGACATTTTTAAATACCTATATTTAAGCATATTTGTATCTTAAACTTATCACATAATATTATAAGCGTTACACCTACTTAATATTGTAATTTTCGGCACTGTTTGTCTTTTATGTAGTAAAACTATATTGTATACTATGTTATATCTATGACTGTTTGATGCCAAAATAAATAAATAAATTCGTCATATCACCGCGGATTCCGCTTTCGAGATTCAAAAAAGATCTTACAGAATAGCCCTACAGGCGACTGTCGCCATCATGGTCGCCATTACATTCACTTGTAATTGAAACATAAACTAATGTTTTTGCGATATGTTTGCTCCACTATTTAATATTTATACACATACTTACATACATAAATAATCATAATGCGTATCTATCGGATCTCGTTATAACTTGCATGAATTAGTTTCTTTTTCTGTTACTATGGCCTATATTACTGTACTATATTATTCTATTTGCTGTGAACTGTGAAGTATATCTTATACCTTAAACGAGCAATTCTTGTATATATGTATAATATATTTATATAATATAATCTGAATCTCGGAAACGGCTCCAACGATTTTCATGAAATTTTGTACAAGTACATGGGTTAAAAACGGCGATAAATCGACCTAGCTAGGATAAACTTTTAGAAAACTTTTCATCCGTGTTTTGTATTTATCATAGTAATGTCTAGTATAAAGAGAAAAGACGATGTTTGCCCTGAATAGGCTACAAAATTATTGAACCGATTTGAATAATTCTTTTACGTACAGAAAGACAGATTATTAGCGATTACCACTTTTTATTATTATTAGGCTACCATTAGTGTTAAATAAAAAGATAAAAAAATGTAAAGATGTAATAACACTAAAAGCTAACGCATCTATGTTTTTAAATCTTATCTAGACTAGAACGTACATATGAACAACACTGATACCTGCTCGTGTAGGGTTGCCAGGTCAAAAACCTGATAGCCAGACAGACCAGCCAGATTGGCCGGACATTTGGGTAGAAAGACCGGACACCCTACATTATTAAGGATTTTGTTACAGTATTATTAGGAACGACACTCGTTTGCGAAATGTAAAAAGCCAAACAAAAGCCGGAGACCGTTTACTTTGGCCGGACACTCAAAAAGCATCAAAAAGCCTACCTAAGCCCGGCTTTATCCGGACTTTTTTTTTTTTTTTTTTTTTTTTTTTTCGAAAGGTCTAGACTTTTAGGCCTGATGGCCTTTAAGCTCAATCGGTAGGTAGGTGAGCAGATGGCTCACCTAGTAAAATTCGAAAGGGGGGCGCCCCCCTCCGTGCCCCGCAGGGGGCGCGGTATATCGCGCGCGCTACTCTGGAGAGTAGGTGTTTGGCTAGTCAAATCCAATACGGTCGACGAGTCATTAGCGGATGAAGTTAAACTATTAGTCGGAGGGCCGGCCCTCCCCTCCCTCTCTGACGGGGGAGGTGGGTCGTGCGCGGAACCCGTCCAATCGACCGATAGCAAAGTGCTAACGGTGTTTTCACGGTTTTGATTAGTGTAGACTCGTATCGGATTCGAACCTAATCTTACCCGATCGATCCGGATCGATGTATTTACCATGTGTAGGGATCGACGTCGCTCACGACCCCGAGGCCCAAGCGGTGTGACTGAGTACCTAACCCCGGATGTTGTATTGTTATGTGTATGTATTTTATCTTGAATTTCGCGTCGCGCTTTTGCGTCGCGCATTAATAGCTGAGATATTTCGTCAGCCGGATCGGTAGTAACGTGTTTAGGTAACCTAAAACTCTTTGAGACTGAGCTATCAGGGACATAGTCTGCCGCGCTCACTATGAGCGGGTTTGGGTGATGGAGTGCCTTTTCAAAGTGACGTACTGACATCTCTTTGAAGTGACCCCTAATCGAATCTAACTTGAGGTCCCTATGTAGGTCGATGTTTCTAATGTACCATGGGCAACCGGTTGCTATGCGTAAGAATTTGTTTTGCAATATCTGCAAAGGTTTGAGTCGACTCTGTGGCACGTGCGCGAACGCAACACAGGCGTACGATATAATCGGTCTTATACACGCTTTGTATAAGGTAAGTTTATGCCTGAGGGGCATCTTACTTTTCTTGTTTATCAAGAAGTATAATCGGCTTAAAACGAATTTGGCCTTTTTTATTATGTTATTTATGTGCGGCCTGAATGACATCGACCTGTCTAACGTGACCCCCAGGTATTTCACCTGCCCTACTCTAGGGATTACGGTGCCGTTTAGTTTGATCGGCATCATTTGTCGACGACTCTGATTGAGCGTGCCCCTTCTCTTTGTAAATTGGATTGATTGACTTTTGTCTGGGTTAATCTCTATTCTCCATTTAGCGAACCACTCACCTAGTTTGGTGACGGCTTTCTGAAGGGAGCGAGATGCTGTCCTTGCTGACGTATGGGTCACATATAGAGCAGTGTCGTCGGCAAAGAGTGCTAGTTTTAACGCAGGGTTTCTGGGTATATCGGACGTGTACAGATTGTACAAAGTCGGGGACAGCACGGAGCCCTGAGGGACTCCGGCCCTCAGAGGTCTCAGGGAAGACAGAGTGCCTTCCACTCTATACCTAAAATGCCGGCCAGACAGGTAGTCGCGGATGATGATGACCAGCCTGTCCGGTATTTCTAACTTGTAAAGTTTATAGATTAGGCCTTCGTGCCAAATCTTATCAAATGCCTTAGCAATGTCGAAAAATACTGCGCACGTGTCGCGCGGGTTTCTTTTTTTATGAAAACCTCTGAGGATGTCTTCGGTTATACGATGCACCTGTCTCGGACAACAGTGATTTTCGCGGAAGGCGAATTGCTCGTCTATGAACAGTTTCTTTTCGCTTATGACGGTTTTCAACCGTCTAAGCAGAATCCGTTCATAGATTTTACCTAGTGAGCTTATCAGGCTTATGGGGCGATAGCTAGACGGTTCCGTGCCCGGCTTTCCGGGTTTGGGGATACCTATAACCGTAGCTTCTTTCCATATATCGGGGAATTTACAGCCCTTTAGGAGGGCGTTCATAATGTTTACTAGGAGGATAATTAGGGCGGGCGGTAGTATTTTTAGTACCTTGTTCGAAATCCCGTCCGGCCCGGGGGCCTTCTTGGAGTGCAGGTGTTTAATAATGTCTTGGACCTCTTCAACATCCGTCGGAGGGATTGGATCTCCCTCAGGCGGAGCCGAGGCCCTCCTCGCAACCTCCCGATTTACCTCCTCTATGTGGGGCCTTTGGGGGGAGACGTTGTCCGGTTGGTTTGGGGTGCATTGTTGTTCTAGCGTATCGGCTAGAACTTCCGCTTTGTCGGCGTCCTCTAGTGCAGGTTCGCGGTTTGGTCTATTCAAGGGGGGCATAGATGGCTCCCTTTTGTTTTTTAAAGATCTCGCGAGTGGCCAGTATGCCACATGTGAAGGTGAAATTTCACTAAGGAATCGATCCCACCGTTCCGCTTTGTTTTCAATGATGCGAGCTTTAACCTCTCTCTCAAGATTTCTGAGGGCGCGACGACACTCGTCTGTCCGGTAGCGCGAGTACGTGCGTCTAGCTGCGTTTTTTACGCGAATAAGGTCTTTAATGTCATCCGGGAGTTCCCACCTGCCATGTTGCGACGGTGTGATTTCCCTGGATGACTTCTCAATAGTCGCTACCAGATGGTTAGTGAGGTCGGAGCATGCTGATACAGCATCATGAGGACTATCTATTATGTCGGGGATTTTATCGAGGTGACTCGATTTCAATGTTTTTAAATTTTCGCTTAGTAATTTATAATCTATGACCTTCTGTTTGTTGTTATTTGTATTGTTCAGAGGGTCTCCGAGTTGTATTAGAACCGGTCTGTGGTCCGAGTTAAGCTCGTGGATAGTTTCAATGGAATATACCTGAAGGGAGATATTCCGAAGAATCACTATGTCTAATATAGATGGCTGCTCGTACCGCTCACTGTTTGCGTGGCTGTAGCGAGTTGGCTCATCTGGGGCGATGACTACACTATTGAGATCATCGACTGCTCTGCGGAGAATTATTCCGTTTTTATTGTTTTCTCGGCAGCCCCATGCTTGATTTTTGCTATTTAGGTCGCCGGCTAATAAGACGGCGTTGCCTAATTCGGATAGCGTTTTTAAATCGCTGTAAAGCAGTTGCTTGTTACAGGATTGATATACCGAGGCGAGTACGATCGACTGATGGCCGGTCATACTCACCTGGCAGACGGAGGCCTCGAGAGATTCTAAAGCTGGCGGATCCATCGCTATGCAATGGAGGGGGCTCTTGTAGTAGATGAGCGTGCCCCCAAGCTGGGATCGTGTCCTGTCGTTCCTGACTATTTTATAATTGGGGAGTCTCGGATTTGACATGCTAGGTTTTAAGAACGTTTCCTGCACAAGGAGGACGTCAACGTCGTATTTCTTGACGAATATTTGCAATTCGTCAATGTTTGCTCTAATGCCGTTCGCGTTGAAAGACACTATTCGTAGTGAGTGGGGTTTAACTCTAGCCGTGGTAGCCATTTAAACGTTTGAGTTAAAGGCTTCGATCTGTTGGATCAAAGGGAGGTGATCGATTACCGCTTGTAACAGACCGATGCCTGAGCGGATTTTATCCGCTAGGGTCCTGAGCTCTTTTCGGTCAATAGACCTGAGGAAACTTGACACGATTGTCAAGTCGTCCCCTAAACTATCTGTAGTGGGTTGGGGGCGGGGGGCAGGGCGGGAGACTGCGTGCATCGAAATGCTAGCAGGGGGTCCCGTTGGTCTGCTTACAGCCGCTGTCGGGGGGGTTTGTACGGGTGGCGTGGTTTGGGCCGGGAATGTTACCGGCTTGTCCCACGCGTTTATTTGGGGAGGGGGGGCGGGGATGAATTCTTCATCCCTAGGCGCCTTGAAACGCGGGGTGGCTTTTTGCGAAGCCGTTTTCTTCGCGGCGGGCTTGGAGTAGCCCGCTGTTTTTACGACCCTACGCTTTACGGTCGGGGGGGCCTTTGGACATCCCCGATAGTTTGCCGGGTGGCCTTCGTTCCCGCATAGCACGCAGCTAGGCGGTTCGACGGCCGTGGCTCTGTCTCGAGAGCAGTCCGAGGTGCCGTGGTCTCCCAGGCATTTCACACACCTGGGGTGAGCGCAGCAGTTACGGGCGGAGTGCCCATAGAGCTGGCAACGATGACATTGCCCGATTATTCCCCTTTTACGTGGGGGTTCTACCCTCATACCTGTCATATTGCAGACGGCTTTTAGGTTGTAAATGGCTTTACCAGCCGGGGTCAAGGGGAGGATGACTAAAACCATGTTGTAAACATAGTTTGTCCTAGGGTGGTGCATTCTGTGCACCTCCTCAACTGGGAAGCCCTGATGGACCAGGTCTTCCTTGATATCGACCGTGTCCATCTTCTTGGGCACGCCTGCTATTACGACCCGGAGTACACGTTCTTCCTCCAGGGCGTATGTGTGGTAACCTATATTGTGCTCCTTAAGGAAGGCTGTAAGCCGCCTATGGTCGGCGGGAGTACTGACTTGTACGCGGATACCGTCTGCGCACGTGCGGGCCGATTTATGATAAATCTTTTTATCATATATCGCTTTTGAAATTTGGTTCCATGACTGCGTGTCTTGGACTATCACAGGTGGGGGGGTTTTAACGTATGGCTGGTCGGTGTCCATGCCCTCGTTTGGGGTGGACGATGAGCCAGCTGCAGGCGACGTGAGTTGTTCGCGCCTAGTTACATGTTGCACAGATGGTGCCTCTAATTGGGTAAGGTTCTCCGTAGAACCTTTTTTGTTGCCCTGAGGGGGCTTGGCGGCTGCTACCTTGGGAGCCTTGGGTGGGGGGGATGGCGCAGAAGAGGTCGTGGACTCTGGGTCCGGGCGACGCCTCTTCTTTTTGTTGCGGACTTCGGTGAACCCGCAATCGTCCTCCTCAGAGGAGGTGCCTGCGATGGACATCTCCTCCTCAGTCGGAGTCGCGCTTGATGAGCGCGTTGATAATGACGACTTTGTCGTCGAAATGCCGATGTTTGACGACTGAGATGCAGGAGAATCGCTGAGGGCGATCTTCGGCTTGATGAGCTCTAATTTTTCATCTAAGTCCGGGTATTGACTAGCTAGTTGCATTAGTAAGTCCTCTGGGGACACGTTTTTAAAATGATGATACACCGCCATGTTTTATTGTTAAAATTTTCTTTTGTTTAAAAAGGTAATGGGAATGGAATGTCTATTGTTTAAACTAATTCCATTGTGTACTTTATCCCAGCCGCCTGTGCGGTGGGTGTGTATTGTTCGATCGACTACCTGAGGTAGATGTGTGTATGATATCGGGTAACTTACGTGAAATATGTTTGCAAAGTGCGATCCCACTTTGCACTATTCGCACGAATACGAAAACGGCACACCGCGCCTAACAACACCGCGAGTGGTACCGGTACACCACGAAATCACAAACGGACGTCCTATACGAGCGCAGAAAACCTATATGAGGTTTCCGCGCTAAACGCGCTGAGCCCGGCGGAGCTCTTCACTAAAAACACTTGTACTAACGTAGCCGTGTGTAAACATGGGAAGCTTGAGCGTCTAACCAGCAACAACACAGGACGTTTTGGCTTTATACCCCTTCTTGCTTTCGCAATAGACGAGTTACCAAAACGAACGGATCACTGGGTTTACGGTCACTCACTAACGATCAAAACAATGAACTCAGCGTAAACAAAGCTCACTGATCTAACCTATCGGACGGACGACTGTACGCGCTGGCGGACGCGCACCGAATGTGATATTTATCCGGACGCCTGATAACGCTATGCTCGTATATGTAAAATCCATCACTCATGCGGCTAGTATTGTGCATAATGTATTGCTCGTAAATATATGTATGTCTATTGGAGCGTATCTAGAAAACTAGGGGGTAATGGTCGCGTTGCTCACTGACTCGTTCAGGTGGATGAAGCTGCGATCACACATGGAAACTACACTAATTTCTGCTGGGTAGATGACGAGACGAGGTACAGACAATAGAGACAATAATAGACGAAAGACAAAGTAATAATACCTAAAGAATCTCGTTTGCGTAGCATCAGTACCTTGATTCTGACGAGAACGCCATGTCTAGATTAACGGAACGTGAGCGATAGAGCGGCTTTATAACGTTATCGCGTATAATAATCGTCCATAAACCGACTTTAGAGAGAGAAATTTATTTTTTAACTTCTCATTTATCCATATAGTCTACGCCTGAAGAAAGGCAACACATCACGAGTAGTTTTGGCTAGTACAAGCCGAACTATCTTTTTTTTTCGGTTGGAGCTATGCTAATGGTCCTAATGGCCGTAATGCTTCATTGGTAGTGGGGTGAGCCGGTTGGCTTCTCCCTGTGATATAGTAAGTGGGGGGTTGCCCCCCGCCAGCCGTGGAGTGTAACTTCCAAGCTTCATGGCGTCGGATCTCTGCCTCACCACCGTCGGATGCAAGTCGAACTATGTGTTAATGGGTTAAATTGAGTACTCATCATCGATAGTAATAATAATAATAAACATTTATTTAGTACGTCTACGGGTTTACTCTGGTGGACAATGTGGATGGGTGGAGTCGGCCTCTTATGCGAGAGGTGCCGGGTTCGATTTTGACGCCCCGTGTGTGTCCTGTCGCCTGTCACTCCTGCGAGCCTAATGCGAGACTCACCGTGGTTAAGGCGGAACTTGCGGTGCTTCTCCATGAGGCTGGGCGGCACTAGGGCGGCGATCTCATCCAGGGCGAGCGCGGCGCCCTCGCTGCAGCGGGCGTCGGGGCACGACACCTCGTACGCACCATTGCATACTTCGAACTCCACGTACGCTTTCATACACTGAAACAAAATGTAAACCGGTGATCATTGGTATAAAGGGACGAAGAGTCGACCTTCCATTTAGTTCTAGATTAAATAGAAACTTTATACAGCGGCATTTTCTTTATTGAAGTGACGATAATCGAACAGTCGGTTTGTCTGGTGGAGTGATAAACCATTTCAGATCACCGGACATTCAGACACATACATGGTTTGGATGTTTCTTTAAAATTGATTAGATATTCTAATTCAATATTTATATCCAGTCCAGCTGTAGTAGAATATGAGTTAATAAATTGTATATAAGTTTTAGGATGAGGGCCGATTAGACTGATCTGATTGGTAGTGTCTGAAGGTGGATCGGTGATGAATTTAAATTATCAATCCAGAAATACATATATGAAGGTCATCGACCACATAACCCATATACTCCTAATAACAGGGGAACGGGTTCTGGCGACACATCTGACTTATAGTTCCGATGTAAGCCGTAAACAATGTACTCAAACTATCGTGCCGTCTCATTCTTTCCCGTTGCGAAATATATCCATTTCTTTTTAACGTTCCGTGATTGGTAATGTATGACATTGAATTAGCTAATCACAGCATTGCAACCCCTTTCGTCTCACCTCAGCTAGTTGCCAGAATTCATTTAATACGAAAAATCAAACATTAGGAGTCTATAGGTTGTGTGGTCGATGATGGAGACACTCGAGTTTACCCCAAGGAGTAATTAAGATCGTGCACACTATAAATTACAACTACAAACTACATCACGTTTTAGAACTGACGATCAACCAGATTTCCATACCCCCATGGACGACGTCGAGGCCTCCTAAACGTGTGAACTCCTCAAAGGTTGTCATCAATAAAACATTGACGGATGACGAAATGACAAGCATTATTTTAATGTCGTCTATATACATAATACTCCAATTCGTATGTAAAGTGTGTGTCGCAATGTGGACATGTTCAAAACCGGCAAATGGATCAACCTGATAACCAGCCGGAACCACGAGCCACTACGAAGGAATGTTCCAATTCTTTTTTAAATTAGTTGACACTATTAAAACGCAAAAACAAAGGAACGGATCGCCGATGGGCCAGTTAGGTTTAAGAGTTCAGGCCGCATTTAGGTAGACGAAGTTGGTCTGCCATTAATCAGGTAGGAAAACGATCTCTGTGCAGTGGCCCATTCGCTTCGGATGCATTTGGCAAGACAGTCGTCTTGGCGTTCATTGAGGGAGGCCTATTTATTTTTTAGTTTAAAAATTAATGTAACAATTGTATTGGATCTTTCAGTGATGGACAGTAAGAGGCTGATATGATGATGATGATGTAAATAACGCATGGGAGTTAGCAAGGGATTACAGCCCTTTGATAGTTGCTAGAAGTGGGCTGCTCGTGGACCCTACGTGGGACTCGCTCTTGCGAGACCACTAACCTAATCAAACCGTCTGCCTGCGCCATCGGCCGCTTTTTGAGGGTCCTGGATCAGCAAGCAACAGCAACACCTCAAGCTATATTAATCGAACCATTCAAAATATAATTTCTGCCTTATTGTCGTTATAAAAAGTAGGGGGAGAAATTATCGTGCCAGTCTCGGATGGACTACAGAATTTTATCAAAAAATTCTTGGGAGCAGTCGGTTTTAAGCAGCTTAATGTTTACTCGGTATTTAAACGTGAAGGTTGCTCATCATCTGCTGGCCGCCGCTGTTAGGTGTCTCCTACCTAGGTACTGGACGTCAGTACACTGCCGTACTCTTCGTTCGGTTGTCACGCACCGCTGGCAGCCATTATACAATAATGGTTGTTTGTCGGTCTGTGCTGCGTGACTGCCGACACCGCACGCGATTACTTGTAAACCTTTACATTACAAATACTGCACACTGTTATTACATTCTACATTAATCTAGCGTCTCCAAAGGTTTTATAACAGGTAAGGTAATATCATGAGTGGCGATGGTCCAGTGGCTATGGATTTGGATTTAGATATTGTGCAGGAGGTTCCGGGTCCGATCCTGACGCCACGAGTGTGGGAAATGGGGTTTTCTAAATTTCTAAAGGCACTCTAAACACGAGATCATCGCTCGCCCACTGATGAAGGAAAACATCGTGAGGAAACCTGCATGCCTGATGAGATTTAAAGTCTTTGAAAGTATGTGAAGTTCACCAACCCGCGTTGGGCCAGCGCATCGATGAACTATGGCACATCACCCTCCTCAACTGATTTTGAGGAGAAGACTCGTGGTTTATACTTTACTTTACTTTTTAGTACAGTCAGCGATAAATAACAGTAGTAACGATATATTTAATAATAAAAGATAAATTCACCAGTGACCAGTGCGATTGCATTAAGCTGCCCTTTTTATTATCCACGTCGAGGCGGCAAGGCAACGAGCATAAAATATTCACACATACCCTTAGAGCTCCATCACACCGGCAAGAACGATAACAGTACGCGCAGCGACGAGGCATATAACATTTTTTATAGCGGATAGACGAGCCAGTTGATGGTTAGGAGACAGTCAACATTCAAATGTTAAAACGTAAATTAATCTTGAAATGTAAATTACATTAACGCCCGGTCTCTGAAACGTTGGTCAGAGTGTATGTCAACCAACATGGCTGTTAATTGCGGTTAACATACGATTCTAGAGTCAAATTTGATAAATTTTCTTTGTGATATTTATGTCAAGTGTTAACTGACAGGCCGTTAAAATTAAGTAATTTTACCATGCTTCTAGCAACTCATATCATTTGATACTTAACAAGAGATTTGACTGTTGATTTGGTTATTTTTGCGTTGATCAGCCTTTCGGAAACTCTCCGAAACACAGCAAAGCTGTTTCACGGGATAACTTGGTAGACGGGATCACTAGCACATACCATATATATTATTAGCTGTTGCCCGCCGCTTCGCTCGCATTAGGAAAAAACATTTCAACTTTTTTAAGCCTTTTTTTAGCTTATGTTACTTCGAGTAAGAATTGGTGTACAAAGTTTCATGATGATCAGTTGAATAGGTTTCGAGTCAAGGCGTAACAAACATACCTACTTACACATTTATTATATTAGTGCATATTCTTCATCTTGACCACGTGACGTCAAACGCCAATGCTTGCGCTGCGTATGCGTTTAACGCTACGCTGCACAAGCGTAGGTGTGAAGGCGCTCTTAAAGGTAGTAGTTTTGCGGAGGCATGTTACGTGTCTGGCCGAAGTTTGACCTGTCTTGGAGGACTTTGCCCATTGGTCATAACTATTAATGATTACCTATTGTTATTAATGACACTAATTAAAACTAATATTATATTATGAATAATTTACGATGTTTGTGTTATGATTAAGGTCCATGTTTGAAGCTAGCAACGAAGAATTATCGTCTGGGCGTTGGTTCAAAAAATTTGCTAGACCTTAGAGTGTTAACGTCGATTTTGGCTGCTTGTACCAAAATGCGTACTTTTAAAACTCTTTTCTCTCCTCACAAATCGTAGGTACCTACAGTGTGAACTGTGAATTAATGATATATCGACATAGGAAATATATCGATCTTAAAAGTTGACTGAGAACATTTTTACATTAATAGAGTATTCATGAGTTCTAACCAGATACTCCAAGCTTGGTCTACTCTTAAAAGTCTAACAACTTAATCTGACTAGAATTAACGAAGGCTTGTATTTTTTATTTGTTGAAGACAAAAGAACGATTTTTCTCGGAACACCAAATTCACACAAAAATAATTATGATTATGGATTGTTTTTGAATGAGAGCAAAATCGCGACAACAGGTGGTTGAGATAAGACCATAGGGGGAGACCTACAATCGAAGTTGACTCTCCACTGGCCTATCAGCTACAATCACAAGGACCACTCTCACGAACTACAGAACCACTCTCACGAAGGACAGAAATAATACGAAAGATTAGAGGCATTTGAAATAACGCCGCGACGGCTGCAACTCTCACTATCTTTACATAATATAAAACCAAATCGCTTTTCGCTGTATGTATGTTTGGATCTTTAAAATTACGCAACGGATTTTGATGTGATTTTTTCATAAGATAGAACAATTCAAGAGGAAGGTTTATATGTATAATACATTTATAATATAGTAGAAAAACATCGATGACATATATATCCCGCTCAGATCCCGTTCTAGATCTTAGTTAACGCAGGCGAAGCTGCGGGTAACAGCTAGTAATGATAATAATATTCACAAAACTACTATCATCCGTTTTATATATTTAAATACCAAACTATTTGTTATTATCTACGTCCACTTTTATTTATATTGTACTTTAACTTGAGGGTGGATAAGAAATTAGCGATGTGAATGCACGAGCAAATAACAGACAAGTAAATTTTATCGTACATAAAGTATTATTGAAATAAAACGTTCATTTATCCCCTTGAGGTTATAATTTATCAATATAACTAATACGAACAGACTGTTAATATTAATAGTAATAATTTAATCATCTAGGTCTTAGAGCTTAGATCATTAATATGTCTAGATGGAATGTCGCCCTATAATCAAAACAAAAAGAACAGGCCAAAATTTTCAAACATGTGTTCGTGAATAGTGATACCAGCTACTACAGTTCTGGCGCCTGGGAGTTTTCAACGAAAACGCTGCCTAAACCCTTTAAGATATAACAAAATAATGTATGGTGGAATTGTGTATCTTAAATAGGTCTACAAAAAAGTCCGCGATGGCATATGTCTATCCCTTAGGGATATCATACTATATCCATTTAATACTTTAAAAAAATGGGCAATTATAGCGTGATAGTTTAAAAGTTATTTACACAAATAGGGTATGAATCCTTATCATTTTAAATTAATTAATTGGCTTGAGCACTTTATGAAAAATATTTTTGCCCTTTACATCATGTAAATTAAATGAATACTTTAGGAGATATGGCAAAATCAAAATAATACGCAAGAAAATAAATCGTGTTGCCGTGATTTGAACGGGCAGTGTAATAATAGTATCCTAAATAGTACATAATATGTATAAAGAAATACAGAAAGCGAAGAGATGTAATTTATTTATGTCCTAGATAACGTATATCTATTTTAATACAAAAACTTAGTAATTATTAAAATAGAAAATTATCATCATCAAACATGATAAATCCTTAAATCTAAAATCACGCGGGCGAAGCCGCGGGTAACAGCTAGTTATAAATAAAAACAATAATGCGTAACAATTCATGCGTATTCCATGACAGCGGGACGGATACTAAACACGGAGAAAGCATTTAGAGGCCAACAGTTGGACGCTATTTTTTTGGACGTGTTTTCCGCGCGACACTCTATCTAGACATATTATTGATCTAAGTCTTAGAGATATCGCGGTGTTTGCATAAATCACGAGCAAACCTCGGCTAATGCCGAGAATGTTCGATTTATGCCGCGTCTCTATTTTTGCATAAAGCATACATTATCTGTGGAAGATATGTCCAAAGATAAAATAATACGTATAATTTTATCTGACAGATGTTCCACTGATGACAATAATATTCAATGCGGACGGGATTTGTGGCTTTAACACACGCAAGGATCGCATGCGCGTTTTAATAACCGTCGTATGTGTGAATGCCATTAATGGTTTACACAACGTCGTATTGTTTTCGTATCACGATCATCAGCTCACGTCCTTCCACTGTTGGTAGTGTCAGTGTGATTAGGCCTTTCTTTATGAGCACCATGCCAACTAATCTGTTGACATCAGGGAAATCTCTTACTGCCTGCCAAATCGCCGTGAATTCCCCATTATCTTTATATTTGATTCGCATCGCATCGTGTGTACTCACGACGGTTAATCCAGCTACAAGACCAAGTTACGCGGATCTCTGTACATAAAATATATACAAATCCACGTTATACTGGCCGCCGTGTGTAAACCCTTAACACTCACTGTAACAATTGTAATGAAATGCATAATGAAACAACTTTTACGGATTTTATCGCAGCTCGTTAAGATTTTTACCTTAGATCAATAATATGTCTAGATAGAGTGTCGCGCGGAAAAAATGTCCACAAAAATAGCGGCTTACTGTTAGCCTCTAAATGCTCCGTGCTTAGTATCCGTCCCTCTGTCATAGAATAAGCATGAATTGTTACGCATTATTGTTTTTATTTATAATGAAGGTTTGTGTTGAAGTGTAACGAGATTAAAAAGGATGATTATGGGATAATTGTAGTAGCTGGTATCACTATTCACGAACACATGTTTGAAAATGTTGGCCTGTTCTTTTTGTTTTGATTGTAGGGCGACACTCCATCTAGACATATTAATGATCTAAGATTTTTATAAGCCCGATGTTTCGGATACTTTACAGTAACTTCGCAATGTATCTCAGTTTCCGCATCAAGCGGCTTCCCGCGACCTTTACCAGCTCGTCGGTCCACCTTGTAGAGGGCCTGCCCACGATGCGGACAGCGCAGGACCGATCGTTGTGGAGATCCTTGGGAAAGACCTATGCCCAGCTGTGGGCGTCGATTGGCTGATATGATGATGATGATGTCAGTTTGAGTACCGTTTGGTCCAAACTCAGCGGTCACGTTATATTATTTAATTTAGCTCTCTTGGATAGTTATCGATGCCGTATTGGCTCTTTCATCTATAGCATGATATCTGCCTAACACCCTTATTCACACACAATACTATGAGGTGTCACAGTATTTCAGAACGGATAGACATTCAAACCAATACATAGACAATACTTAAGTGAAATCCATCCCAAACTATTGACACGAGGAGCGCATTTAGATGAGCCATCTGTTCATCTACTTTGTACCGATGTAGCTTTAAAGCCTTAAGGCCAACTGCATAGGTCCTTTCGAAAAAAAAAGATACTGCGTTCTTTGCATAGTGTTGTCTCATTAGTTAGCCAAGTACGCATCTTGAATACGGGTGGAATATATTAGAGCGAAATAGCTTGCAGGTCGTAACATAATACTGTACCTACCCCTCACGATAGGTTCAATATCAGTATTTTAATAAAACAACAGTAAAACTCGGGAATCCGAACATTTCCATATTTCATAAGACGAGTCTCGTGACCCAGTTCTTGGGATGAGTTCCAGAAGGTTCGCGAGGTGGGCGATAGAACACAGACATCACTCAATATTCTTTATTCAAATTAGCTGCGTCTGTGGCGTATGACGCAAATACATGTATGGCTTTAAGAGATTTTCCGTTTGAATCTTACGGAAGATTGTTCACTGGAAGTTGGACGCTGTGCCTTGCTGACTTCAGAATCGCCTACCCCAACACAGGGTGAAGTAGAGGTCTTCAAAGGGCATATAGCCTAGAAACATCAGAGGAGGCTAAAGTTGTGAATGGATTGCTCGGTGTCAGTCTGTCTCATCGTGAGAGTGAGCTAGGCTAGATCACTGAGCACCGTTCACCCCGAGTGATGGCGGCACCATCAATCAGATCGGCGGCAGGCAGCAGTGCCGTCGATGCGAATTCATCTACGATTACCTGCTGCTGACTACTCAGCGTGGCAATTAAGTGCATAATATCCCCTTAATGAATCACAGGCATAAAAGACGGACCCTAGTACCCGGCCGTCCTACTATTCCTCACGGCAGCATCCCTAGGTTATGTTTGGACGGGAACTGCTAAGTATCTCCCGGCTACGGATCGCTTGTGGCGTGACGTGGCGTGACGTAGTCGTTGTTAAAGTGTGGGTAGGACGGCCGAGCGTTGGGAAGGTCATTGTTACGTCATTAGCACACCCAAGTTTGTCTTTAAATAGCGGGGTATAATTATTAGAGGGGTCATTCGCGTCTGTGAGTTTGAGGAGGACGAAGCTCTGCCCGAATCGTATTGTAAGGTCACGTAAGCCATTGTTTATTTTAATGTATAAAGTGTAATATGGCAATAGTTCATGTGAGTAAATGTATGTATGGGCAGTGGGAGTAAGAATGTACGTATGATGATGAATGATATTGATATTTTTATGGATAATATGATAAATGTTTATGTTTAAAACGCATTTCACTATTGATCCTTACACAAGGGATCGTTGGACTCGTAACTTCGTTTACGTAATGAATTATTTCTTTTGTGCCTTCAAATGAGATTTTAAATATTTTTCTCAGTACTATGTTGATACCCATTACCTAGGTCACACGAGCCGCCTGTGGCAAGCCAAGCAAATGCTGAGCCCTCGCGAGGTGAACGTGATTGTACACATGCAATATATATGCTATTTACACTTATATAAACGATAAATAAAAAAGTTTGTGAGTTTGTATAACCAATCTTCGAAACTAATCATTCGCTTTGAATTTTTTCTTCCGTCAGCATAATACTATGTTATTAGGTTATTTTACTATGACATAAAAGCTATAAAATTATTACACTACTCCGGATTAGTATTGGGGCCAGTCCGGTGTAAAATCGTATTTATGAACGTTTTCGGTGACTTACCAACCGGGCTCGTCCAATCAACGGTGTTCGAGAACAAATTTAATGAATAAAGCACATAATAGATAATAAACAATAATTTTGTATTTGTCATTAGTATGTTAGACGTTGTTACAGTAATTGCAGCCTTCAACGTAATGCATCTATTAATGAATATGTAATCGAGTGTCTTATATAACCCACCGTCATCATCAGGCCGCACGGCGGTCATATATGGAGTAGCTGCAGCCAGCGTCACTGACATAACTCTACCATGAAAGAGTAATTATAATAATAATAATAAAATAATAATAATAATATAATAATTAACGCTTTTACACCACGTCAATCTGGTCCCGTGCTAAGTTCTCGAAGAGACTTGTGTTACGGGTACCAGGCAACGGAAATACATATCATATTCAATACTTTTTTTATTAATACATATACTTAAGATTTTTATTATATAATAACATATTTAATACACATCCATGACCCAGGAACTAATAAACTTTACTGTTCCCTGGCGAGATTCGAAATCGCTACCTCCGGCTTGTACGCCAACGCGCTAACCACTGAGCCACAGAGGTCGTCAAAGAAAAAAAGAGTTTTGCTTTGTTTTGGGTAAGAAGACTTTTATTAGTCATTGCAATCTTGTACTGTCTTTTATTTTACAGCATAGGATGATGACTTTTAGAGACTATCAACGCTGATAAACATGCACACAACAAAAGCTTGTGCACATGCGTGGCCCTCCTTTTCTATATCCCTCCAATAGCGACTGGAGACTCACAAACCTTCCTACAGTATGTGAATTGAACCAAGAGACAGCTAACCACTTTACGGCTGTATCGTGCGAGTGAAAATTATTTGGCCCAATTTGGCTGAAAAGCAGCATGACACTACCTCTCACAACTTGACTCCCGTTTAAACCTGCTGAATTCTCCTGATTAGTTTCGTTGCGGGTTCCAGGGCAGTTTTAACATATCCATCGGGCTCCCTCAGATCGTACAAAAGTATACAGGTCCTGTATTACAGGATTAGCAGCCTTAGGAACGACTGGTGGGGTTAGCCCATAAAGCACAGAAGTAGCATTTTAGGTAGTACTAACACATTATTATTTTCCCTGAGACTATTTTGTAAACTCTTGTGGCCTCCTGTTACCCATCGCATTATTCGATACTAGCAGCGCCCCGCGGTTTCACCCGCGTACTTCCCCAAGATATATTATAGCCTATGTGTTATTCTGATGTCCACCGGGCTGCCTCAAAGGCAGTGTCAAGCTATATTACCGTAAATTTTCATTAAAATCCATTCAGTAGTTTTAACGTGAAAGAGTAACAAACATCCATACTTACAAACTTTCACTTGTATAATATTGGTAAAATAAGATAGGTGGAAAGGAAATAGTCATTTCACCTGGCAGTAAATTATAACCGACAGCCACAACCAGTTTCTAGGCGCCTCTTCACTTGCCATCTCTTCGAATATGAGTTAGCTTTTTAAGAGGCTTACTGGTATCTTTCCCCTTGGATCACAGACCTTTCCTTCTCGTTGACAAGTCTATCTCTCTCTTCGTCTAGACACGCGGCAGCGTGTCAAGCCAAGTTCAAGTAAATTTTACTCGAACCCTTTAGACAGTAAAATGGCGGTCTCGAATTGATCTTGACATTAAAAACCGGTCCCGCACATCCGGAATATAAAGTCAGTGTCATGGCGACCGGTGGGGGGCACTGGACCTCCATTCTCTTTGATATTGTCGCTTGTTTACGCCAGCCCTTTTTTGACATCCTTAAATACGATGTAGAAAGAGGAACTACAAGTTGGCAAATTATGATCCACATACTGTTTTCTCATGTTTAAGCGAATTTAATACATTATAATGAAACAACTTGGCAGATTTTATCGCGGTTTATTAAGATTTAAAATGACATACATTTAAATAAAAGTATCCGAAACGTCGGGCATGGAAAAAACTAAATAAACCGCGTTAATAGTTGTAACAGTTGTTTCGTTATAATGAGTGAAATTCGAGTGAACGTGAGAAAATAGCATGATTGTTGCCACCAAAATGTTGATTGTTGGTGGTGAATGATTAAAATATCGTTTGACGATAAAATATTGAAAACATTTCGAAACCAGAATTATAAACGAACATTAACCGAAAATTATAAATATTATGTATATATATTTAAATTCTTAAGTTTATTGGAATCCTTGAAATTCTACTCGTATAGGACATAATTAATTTTATACAACATATTATAGTATTATATATAACTATATTCGTTTAGACTTTTTAATGTAGTTAAATGGAGATAAATACAGACAGGCCATCTAGATAAGGATAGAGTAGTATACGTTACTGCTCTATCCATAAAATCCTGGCCAGTGACTTGTAAAATGTCACTCACAAAAAAGAAATTCAACCAACAATTATTATTTGTGTACGTTCCATTGGCCAATCACCTATCTATGACCGTCAGTCGGCCAATCAGAGAGCAGTGCTGGCGCAACATTGCAGCACAAATTAGGCGGACTTTGTTTTTACACAAAACGCATATTATCTCTCTATTCCGCTTCTATGCCTGATGGCAGCAGTAAACAAGTTCAATCAGTGCTAACCCTTATCGTACTAGCTGGACTGGTATATATTAACCTACAATACTTAGAGATTAAATGCTTGATGTCAATAAACACACTGCCTACTCCTTTACTCAGCTTTTTATGATACACTTATTAAGACGGCGTTAAAAAACAAACATGTATAACTTTTAATTTGTAAATAGAACACTTATCATAAAAGCAAGAAACGCCTCTCACATTAAAGAATGTCATTACGATCGAGAAATAAAAACGATTTCCCGCCAAATTGTATTAATTTGATATTCCGCACAGGTTGAGCTCATCTCTCATTTCCTCCAAATGTAATAAATGTAATTTGAAGACTTGTCCTTTATCATTAACATTTTTATGTTCATTATTTATAATGAAAACGATTCGAATACATCAGTCATGATTGATTTCACTCTTTTTAATGAAATTTCATTTCTTGATTCATATTACGATTCCACTAACTGGTAAATTATAACAACTCGACCAACACTGACCTAGTCCCGTAGTAAGCTTGTAAAATTATGGCTTTGGTACTTGAAATAAGTAAGTAAATTTAAAGACTATTGGATATATTATATCCATAATACAAATCAATGTATATAATACATGACTCGAAATTTGAAGATTCTGACTATCCCATCAACTAATTTACACAACATTCGGCCATTAAATAACAAAACAATAAATGACAATCAACTAGAACATGGAAATTCACCACATTCAGTAAGATAATTCGACATAAGGAAATCATTCCGCTTTACAAAAGGAGACCAATTTACATGGCACGAAGACATACCTAGAGGTCAAACAGTCATTGTACTGGTGAGTGTGTTCCGCTACCATAAAGAAATAAGGAAACATTTTTTACCTTTTCCATTGTTACAGATACCATCGTATCAAGAACCCTCAACCAAGTCTTGTCAGGTTCTGATCAAGGATCAATCAGGCTCAACAAAGTCCTGGCGATTGTACAAAGTACCAGGACGACATAAGCGCGGCGCGGTCGATCGTAGCTTACCGGTTTGATCGTACATGATCTACATAAGGCCAAATAATTTGACGTAAGCGCCGCGGCCCGCGAACACGTTCCATTGTGCAAGCCACTCGGGGACCGGTTGCGGAAACTTCTTCGACGTTATACTCTCCTGGTACTTGGAGCGATTCGAATTCATTTCAAAATTTAAAACAATATTAATTAAATTTGCGTCATCATTAACCTATAAAGGTAATGATGGCGCATTTACCTTCCTTAACCGTAAAATACAATTTATTAATCTCACAATTGTGACAAACAAACAAACCCATAAAAGTAAATCAATAAATGTCATTATGATAATTTAAATCATACATTTGTAGGTTTAGTGCTTATAATAATAACCTATAACTGATCATTTTATTTCATCATTGCGCCGTAGTTTAAACAGGTAGTCTAAGGGCCTGTTTCACAATCTCCCGTTAAGTTCCCTATAGGCTATAGGCAACATATTTGACAGATGTTTGACAGATACTCCATACTCTATCTGTCAAATATGTTCCCTATAGCCTATAGGGAACTTAACGGGAGATTGTGAAACAGGCCCTAAGCGTAGACAATATAACTGGTGTCCAATACAAATAAAATACAATGTACCAATATTATAATTAACATGCTACGTCCACTTCTGGCTCTGCAAAAAGAAATGCGACGCCACAAGAACACGTTCATCGAGAATGAACGAAATTATTGACGCCATCTTTACTTATTTTTGCTTTAATAATAACCTTCCTAGGCTAGTTTACCAATGTAGATTAATCAGGAGATTAGTAACTTAATCAAAACAAACAGTAAACGCCGGTTATTGTTTCCGCAGAGTATTGAAGAAGTTTCAGATACTAAAATACTTTATAGAGGACGTATGCCATACAAAAATCGTCAACTATATTAAAAATAGAGAGTTTTAGTTTTTTAAAATCGTACTTTTGGAGATATGCAAGCTTCTCGATTAGCAGCGCGATCGTGTCGAGTGAAGCTGCAAGAATTTGCAGATAAAATATTCTTTGTCATACCATGACTCATGCTTTTGGTAACTGAACAATTAACATCGGATAATATCAAAAATTATCTAAAAAAAAACAAAAAAAGGTGTGTCGTGCGATTCACACACGATAGAAGTGAAACACATGTTAAATGCTCAAATACAAGCAAGTATTAAACAGTCTGCAATATACATACACACCGACATTTGCTCTCTCGCTCTTTTGTTTTCGTGTCTCTTACCTGTCGTTTTTTCCGTTGCATCCGCACTACGATTCTAAAGAAGATTCACTTCAAAATGCGATGTGTACTACTACTTTTGCAACATACTTCTATTTCCAGAGGCGCGATAAGCTAGCAGAGATCGTAAGAGGTCCTTTCAAGGCTAGGGGCGCATTCGATAAGTTCGTTACGAGCGGTCAACGAATGATCTTGCACATTTAAAATTAACAAGGTTTTAAATGCACGTTTCCGATTCCGCACTCTTGTCTACACTACTAATTATCATTTAATTATTAAGACACAGGAACAAGCATTCACGCACTATTAATAACTAATCCCAGGACAAAGCCTGGTGAATGCACTCAGGGTTAAAATTTATCTTTGAATCAATACAAAATTTCACAACTGGGTAGTACATTACATGTTCTTATTTGCAATGCAAGACTGTCTTGCATAAACAACATAATAATGATGGGTTACCCATGGATAAAATACGTGAAAAAGCGTGGAACTTGCATGGGCAATACATTAGATTCCCCGCACGCGACGATCGAGGGTGCGTTAGGAGTGTGCTCGTGTCGTATTCATGATGGAAACTTGGTCGAAGAATGGCACGACGCCTTCTGTACTGTTTGGTGGCTGTCGGTCTTACGAGGTCGCCCTTTTCCTGCAGATCCTACTAATATTATAAACGCGAAAGTTTGTAAGTATGGATGTTTGTTACTCTTTCACGTAAAAACTACTGGATGGATTTTAATGAACCTTTACAATAATATAGCTTATTCATCAGAATAGCACATAGGCTATAATTTATCCCTGTACGCGGGTGAAATCGCGGGGCGCCGCTAGTTCAAAATAATCCTGGTGCTCGAAGGCATTCGCAGTGATTTTAGTTTGGATAAGACACTCCGAGATACCAATTCCGGATCTACCCAATGATTCTCTACACGACTACCCTGCGATATAAATAAAGGCAACACATTTGCTGCCTATCCTGTAGCAAAAGATTTATTTCTCAGACCTTTATGAGGTCATAAAGGACCAAAAACAGTATATATAGGTTCTGCCCTACTTTCCTAAGCACGAGCTCGTCTGACAGTATAAAAAACCAACTTTTAACATATAAAATACAATTAAAGAAAACAATAGTTTTCGCCACAAGGCCAAACCACCGCAAGACTCGAGGCGGCCAGGCGTGAAATTGCAACTAAGTAAATAAATAGCTATTTAGTAAACAGAATGACTTGGGAAAAACTCTACTACGCTCATTTTACAACTGAAGCGACCTTCGACCGGTGGCAACTCTTGGAAACACGACCATATTCCACGTAATGCACACGAGAGAGTACCACCGTCTAGCTAGCTTTACATTTTTAAACCGCTGATCATTTTTTCATTCATGTGGTAAGAAATAACGATGGACATCAAGCTGTCTACCTATCGATTGAACTTACAAGGGCGTCAGGTAAAATAGTCTAGACCTTTCGAAAAAAAATCAAGTATTTTAGTGTGCGTTCTTCAAAATGACATAACTAAACCCTTACATGATTATTTGTTTTCCGTCTGTTCGTCTATCACACAAAAAATCGACTACCATGATTGAGATGCACCGAATCTGTTAGTTACAGTAATAGAAGACACATGCAAATCTGGAAATTACAGTTTATCCAAATCGAATATATCGCAATCGCAAATCAGTGTGAAACAGGCACGAAAAATAGTAATAAAATTCTATGGAAACAACTAATGTTAAACTATTCATTATAGATCCTAATAAAATTTTGTTATTTGAACGAGCGAACTACGACAAGTTTTGATAAAGCTACATGGTCTAAGAGCCCGTGGGAGATAGACCTACACCCATTTGATATGTATATTTTATAGCAGTGGTTCCCAAACTCTTTTGCTTCATAGACCCCTTTCAAACTTTTCCTGCATCAGGTGGACCCCTTGATGACCATTTTTTTTGCTCGTTTAAAGATATTTCATTATGTTTATTTCATTAGTAAAATTCTTCTTGGTTCAATGGCTCATTGGTTCTTTCACTATCGAAACCAAATTAATTTTCTTAATTTTCATGGACTTACGATAGTGTCTTCCGTGTGACCCCCTTCGAGTCTTCCGTGGACCCCTGGGGGTCCACGTGGATCACTTTGGAAATCAATGTTTTATAGCTTTACAACTTTTTCCATCATAATCATCAGACCGTATTCGTGTAAACGATGATGTCTCGCCGATGACGCCGCCTCAACATAGTAAATCATATTTTCGCATGCCAATAATAGAACACAGATCAGATCTACTTGTGTTATTGGATATTGAGTTATAAGACGAAGTATTAGTGGACCATTAACCAGGTGGAAAGATGCTCACCGTGCAATGGCCGATCCGTGTTGGTTGTGCGTGACAAGTGATCGGCCGTCTTGGCATTTGACGTGACAGCGTCTAATTACTCGATATTACGGGCAGCATGCACGAAAACGATGACGTCATGTAGCGTTCCGAAAGCGAGAGCGCGGCACGAATGAAAGAGAGGCACGATCGGCTCAGTTCGGTTCGTGCTGCATGTTATGTTTGACGTTATCATGTCTACCATCCGTAAACGATTTTTAGAAACAACAATTTTTTTTAGGGAGACCTAAGTTCGGGAGTGGATGATTAGACGCTGATGATGACGGTACAAAGTCATCCACATTCATAGCGGAAACGTCACTAACCTTCACGCGAGCTAATATTTATTTGATAATCTTGATGGTTTTAAGCAAGGTTGCCAGTTCCTTCCTTCCGTCATTGCTCTTAATGTAAAGATCACTTTCATGTGGCAACGCGCACTTTTGGATCGGTAGGCAATAATCGGGCGCATAACCGGATAGAGTAATGTGAGCAATAAAATTACCGACATCTGACGTTGATACTTCGTTTTAGCCATCTTATAATTAAAGTGATCTAAAACGTGAAAGAATAAAAGCTGATGATGATGATTAACTGACCTTTAAGCAATGCGTTCTCTCCATGATGAACTACGGGAGCGAAACGTGGTTTCTTAATATACAAAATTATTTACAAATGCTCCGAATGTATGCCGTAACTTAACGTGCTATTGAGCTTGCTATGCTTGGTGTTTCAGCAGATAGGATTCGAAACGAAGACCTCCGTCAGAGTTACCGATATCACGCGAAGAATGAGCTCGTTGAAGTGGCAGTGCGTCGGTCACACTCAGGAGAACTGAAGGCCGATGGGCCATTAAGGATCAAGTGGAGGCCGCCTTGAAATAAACGTGTTAAATCTATTAACCAGGTGAGAAGACGATCTCCGTGCAGTGGCCGATCCGTGTTGTATGCAAGTGGCAAGGGATCGGTCGGAGGGATAAAGGCTAATGATGATGATGAGGTGACCTCAAGGTCCTTGCATACAGCCAATCATTGTACATCAGTGGACCGCGATCTCAAGCAGATGTAGCCTATTACCATCCATTATCACTCGCCAAGGCCGAGAGGTTTATTGTAATGTTGTTATTAGCGCGTAATACAATTATCAAATTATACGACGTATCTTTGTTTAACTTGTACAATACGTCTTGTTTGGTTTAACACTTAGCGTTGCTAATTCTGAACATTTGTCATTTGTTGGCGGCCTTAGACGGGTGTACCCTAGTAAAAGTATGAAACTGGTTGTTTGAAGCTGTTCGAGTGATCATATTACATGACACTACGCAGCGGTAGCAGCTTCGAGTCCCACATAGTGCAGAAAATTTGTATTATGAACTAGCTGTTGCACGTAGCTTCACGTCCTTCAACTAAGATTTAAAACCATAACTTTTTGAAAATTTAATATAGCCTATGTTCACCGGGGACAGTGTAGCTTCCCAACAGTAAAAGAATTTTTTAAATCGGTCAAGTAGTTTCCGAGCCTATTCAATACAAACAAACAATCAAATCTTTCCTCTTTATTATATTAAATAGTATAGATAGATTTCTACACCGGGTCATGGTCGCATTTACGTATGTTTATATCGCCAGCCGCCTAGCCTTTTCTCAACTATATTTTTGGGGTCGGCTTCCAGAATAACCGGATTCAGCTGATTCGGTATTTTTAAATGAAGGGACTGCTTATCTGACCTCCACAACCCAGTAACTGGGTGATACGGTACCCCCGTGGTAAGCCCCGTACTGTCAAAGAACTACGAATGACAGCCTTAACGAAAGACTTAACGTGCTTTCCGAGGCACGGAGGAATCTCAAGATGGTCACCCATCCACGGACCAAACTCGACCTGATGAGTTGATCCGTGCAAGCAGGCGCTACGAGTTTTATCTCATTTAGATCGCTAGTGCGATAAGGCCGCCTTATTCACATTTTCTTTCAATTAACATTTCAACCTAAGCTATCTTAATCAAACGATTTTTAAGTAGCTCGTAACTTCGTTGATTTCTATCTATCGAATTACTAAATTGCTGATATTTTTTTATAATTTTCCAATAATATCATGCAAATTCCATACGTAACATAAACGTGACATTCTAAGTAGGTGTATAGTTATCTGCTGACAGATAAACACTTCGCGTATATTTATTCTAAAATTTACATACACAAACAACTTAGCTCGACTGGGCCAGAATATTATTAGTTCAATTTAGCATACGATATATAAAATACACACCTACATCACGGTTATTAAAAGTGTATTATGTATTTTTAATCCGTAGCCAAGAATAGACCGCAATAAATACTGGAGGGAAGCGCTAGTAACTGCCTGGATATGGAGGGTAGAGTTAAGGAGTACCATCACATATGGGGAAATAGTATAAAAAGTGTCCAGCTGTATGCTATAAATAACAGTTCAATATCCTATCTATCTATCTTAAAATTTTCTTATCGATCTTAAAATTTTGACAGATTTTGTAGGGATCTGTCGTCTTGGCGTTCATTGAGGGAGGCCTATGTTCAGCAGTGGACGGATAAAGGCTGATGATGATGATGACGATGAAGAAAATTTTAAAATAGATAGGATATTGAAAGCCGCCGTTACCCATATTGAGTGTAAGCCTATATATTACACTAGCTGTTGCCCGCAGCTTCGCCTGCGTTAACTAAGATTTACAACGGGATCTTAATACGCAAAATAACATTTTTTACACCCTGTGTCCGAAAAACCAAAATATCTTACGGAACCCTATTTTTTATCAGAATAAAATTTAGCCTATGTTACTCGTGGATAATGTAGCTTTCGAATGGTGAAAGAATTTTTGAAATCAGTCCAGTACTTTTTGAGCCTATTCATTACAACCCAACAAACAAACAAACAAAGTTTTCCTCTTTATAATATTAGTGTAGACTAGCTTTTGCCCGCAGCTTCGCCTGCGTTAACTAAGATTTACAACGGGATCTTAGTACGCGAAATAACATTTTTTACACCTTGTGTCCGAAAAACCAAAATATCTTACGGAACCCTATTTTTTATCAGAATAAAATTTAGCCTATTTAGCTTTCGAATGGTGCAAGAATTTTTGAAATCGGTCCAGTACTTTTTAATCCTATTCATTACAAACATACAAAAATAGGTACAAATCTTTCCTCTTTATAATATTAGTGTAGATGTAGAAATACCATCACCGCCACGATGCTGGTCAAACTACTGGACACTTTAGTGATTGCGGGTTCGAGATTCGAATCCATCCAGGTGCAGATTTGGTGTTGTTGTTTGTACAGTTTAATGAATATATAATATGTCTACATCGGGTAATAAACGTGTATATATGTGTTTATATAAATTTATTTTAGTTCCTAATACCCGTCACACCAGTTCTAACGAAATGTTACTATTAATAAAATAGATTAAAATGAATTGAATAATACATATTAACATTATTTAAGTTTTAAGAAGTACCATAGTTATATAACTTGATGCTAGATTATTTATTACAATTGTTTATATACTGATATTTTTTATAATGAAACAATTGTACGGATTTTATCGCGGTTTATTTAGTTTTTTATGAGCCCGACGTTTCGGATACTTCACAGCAACCATGGTCACAGGAGGACTGAGGTGTCAGACGTCCTACTATAACAAAGTTAAACCACGATAAAATCCATAAAAGTTGTTTCATTATAATGAGTGAAATTCGCGTAAACATAAGAAAACAATACTGATATTAATTATTTTACTTGTATTATATTATGCGAACGCTACTTAATTATATTCATAATACACTCATCTAGTAAACGATTAGATCTCAGTAGGTTATGTAATGTGAAATAACACAGATTACATATGGCTTAAGTTGAAAAAAAATTTAAAACAAAAATGTAAAATGATTTCAAATCAAAACGCTGTTAGCCTTATTTCGTTCGATCATTGTTAAAATATTTCCCCAAAGACTAACTCGGATTCTCAGGAGATGTTATCAAAAATTCACATTCATTATAATATATTATTCAAAACTCTTTGTGTTATAACTCAATCGGATTATTATTATAATTTCAAACGCATTTTCGCGTAGCAACGTGATCGGGGCGTGGCAATCACAAAGATGAGAAATATCGACTGAATGATGAAGTGTATAGCATGAAGTCAATTCCTTCGCGGGAGGGGATATGGTCAATGGTGTGCTGCGGTCTCGTCTGCTTGGGATATCCTACTCATTTCTTCTTTCTGATAGCTTGTTTAGGAGAAAATCATGTATTACAGATTTAAACATCGTATAGTATGTAGTTCCTAATAGGTATATTCGTTTATGTTTATCGGCGATGCTTACGATTTAGCTAGTATCTTTTTTTTTTTTTAATCATATGTTGGGACAACTCAGACACGGCCATCTGATCCCATACTAGGCAAAGTCTGCTCTTATGTTAACCAGACAGCTGATACACTACTTGTATATTTCTAAATATAAACCTATAGAGATAAATTAAGCCCAGACACAGAACAAATGATCATGCTCATCACACAAACGTTTGTCCTGGAATTTAACCCACGACCCTCTAGTTTAGCAGTCAGCGTCACTAACTAATACACCGGTAGGCCAGTCGAAATTCATTATTACAATGCTGTCTGTAATGAAGTCGTCTAAGTCCCAGGTCCCGCGACATGTCCTTTCGGCAGGCCGTGCATAGCCACCTGTGTGCGCTCGGGTCCAACGACCCCTATAGGTGTACAGGCAGCGCCGTTTGACGCCAAACAGCAGCACAAGTCAGCCACCTCATATCTCATAAACCGAGGAACATCCTCGCTTCTTCATTTCATTTGCTATTGTTATAAGGAACGAACTACTATATTTATTCTGACATACAAGTCATAGCAAATGCTTCATATTTAGCTGATGATAACTGCACGTACTCAGCACCGCCTCCTCTATATGAGACGACCTTGTTGCGCTCCACAACCTCGTGTTTAACAGAGCAGCAAAATAAGAAGCCGACATTTTAACTGTCTTTTAATGATCAAATAATTGCCTTTTTATGAGCAAATTAGTCTTAACAAATGAGTATAAAATAATTAATAATAACTTTTGATCGTAATCATCAGAGTGAGTCTTCGCTGCAGCAAGTGATCAACGATCGTTACTATATTATTTATTTAATCACTACCTCTCGTAGCTTCTTATCGCCAATTTAGCTAAAGTAGAAAATCACGCACCTTATAATAAAAAAAATCCTAACGCAAAAAAGGTGAACTTATGTTCACCTTTTTTGCGTTAGGAGTTAAAGAGACAAAAACTATGCCTTAAATTGAGCGATGAAATTCGATTGAAATATTTATTTATATATATACTACTTATATTAGCTTTAAAATTTGATCGGTGGTACGATAAAGTTTGCTCATTGAATTGTGTTGCTTTTCATATTTTGATTTAAAAAACTCAATTTATTTGTTGTTTTTACATAAGTCCTAGCCTGTATACCCAGTCTTTAAGAACTTTTAAAGCGGTCAGCGTTACTTAGTTTTAAAAAAGTGGGTAACTAAGTAGTAAATTGACCCCTTTTTAAGGCATAGGAGGGCCAACGAATAGTCGAATCCTTCTGGCGACTTTCAACGTTCATACCATACCAACCGGAGGTTATTTTATACAGACGCGTTGCCCTCCTTACAGTATCCTCCCAATGAGCTGCCGGAAATCTTCAAGTTATCACTACTGGCGGCAGAATCATGTGAGCGGGAGGTACTACGGACCACCTCGTGTCGGCTCATTTTGGCTGCCAAAGACCATGGCACCACCAGTTACAATAATTTTTTTTTTCTATTTGGCTATACAGCTAGTGTAAGGATGTGTGTGTAAGGATAGCATGTAAAGCCACGTATTCCAACTATATAGTTCGTCAGTGTAGACGCACTAGTCGATCGCAAGCAGTTTGCACAAGTGTGCGCTGTTTATCTGCACACTATGACATCATCAGTGTGTTCACGAGTCATCATCATCATCATCCTTGTCTCTATCCACAATTGGAATAGAATTATCCACCTTTTCGTAATTTGGCAAGGTGTCGGGCCATATGTGTTGGCAACTATAAATATCCAAAAAAATATTTAATCACGTAGATATATTATATAGTATAGTAACAATGTTTTCCTTCACAAATGATCCGATCAAGGTTAAGTGCATTAGGAAAAAACAGATTTAGCTGCGCATCAGTCAAGCACATCAATAAAAATATAATTTTTAATAATACTCCAAAGTTGTATGAAAGTTATATTTTGTACCTCAAAGTACTTTCAATTAATTTGAAGTTCTTTTAGTTACGTTGAATACGTTATTTTTAACGAGAAACTTGAATATGGCCAAACCATGCGATACAGAAATTAAATTTTTACGAAATTAACAAAATGCACAAAAACATGGAAAGTGACGTCACGCGAACGAGAGTGACCTATCAGTGAAGATCACGCGCAATTTTTGATATTTCGTCATTCACAATGAAAATACGAAACTTTCTAAACGTAGATTTTTTCTTTGATGACATTTTTTGCGACGTATTATTGTTGTGATGTATTATTAATAATCTACAGCTTGTAGCCGTATGATAAAATTTACATAATACACACCTACCCCGACGGCCGACCCAGCACAGTCATCTATATTCATCATGCAAATTATCTGTATCTGGTGGAATCCGGGAGCGAAATCCGGACATGGTGATAAGCGACTCCGGCAGAGTCAGGAGTGTCTGTAGCCTGACCACTCGATCAGCCGGCCGACGTAATGCACTAGTGTACTCACTATGGAATCTAGAGTCGAAATACATCACGTAACATCACTACCTTGGCAGTATGGCAGTAACGCGTCAACATCGCAAGCAAACCGGCCAACCGATTGTCTTTGAAGTTTACCACCCCCGTATTTAGTCAGCGCCTTTGCAAACTATAGCCCTCCTTGTCTGATTTCGAGGAGAAGATATTACACACATAAGGATCGCCTATGCAAAGTTCCTTGGTCGTCTCAGTACTGATACAAATAAACTAAAATATTTATATGAGCACTACATACACATGTTATTTACCTGCACACGTCGCGGTGGTACACAAACCTGTACGACAGGTGACATTTTAAACGTTATTTACTTAAACATTTGCATAGCAGACTAATTCTAAACGAATTTGCTAGAAAACGGTACATTTGGTGATGCTCCGAGAAACGGGGGCGCGTAGGAGGCGGTACTTAATGCGTCAATAACGCCCCTGTGCTCGTGTTGAGTTCAGAATGTTAGTTTACCCCAGTATGTCAGTCCCCTTTTGCGAGGGTAGTCTGGTCTTCGCTGTAGCCAGCCTGTCACTAGGGCAATCCTGTTGCCTGCAGATCCGGGATCCTCTAAAAGCGACTAAATACGTTCGCAGTGGTTTTATTTTAGGCAGCACTCTCAGATGAAAGTCCCACATACGGTCAGGATCTACCCGAATATCCTAGCTACATCCATAAAGGATATCCATGCGCTATCAAAAAAAACCTTAGCGACACACATGCAGTTTACGTGGGAAAGGATTATTAATAACTGTATCCCGCGGTTACACTAGCCATGCACTTACGACGGCCGCGTTACTGCCACACAAATGACGAGCGCACGCACACATAGCGCGCGCAAAGTTGAGTTGAACTATCTATTTTTGACAACCGTCAAATTAAACTTACAATAATTGATAATTATCATCGTTATGTTACTATGATTTAATGACAAACAAAAGAACACCTTAACCTCATCCTTGATCCAAGGTTATTGAACTTAATCAACAGAAGTGTCAGAATTCGTATCTCCATGATGTCAGGTGTAGCTGACATCATCACTGTCATCTCCACATCATTGGCGAGAGGCCCTTCTGGCAAACACTACTGTGGCCTCATTGCCCATCACTACGCGGAGATCTTCAACGAGAACATTCCGAACGAATAATATATATTTATATATTTCATGATATTCAGAATTCAGATACCTCGATGACGAAAACAAAAAAAAGGAAGTCTTAAGTGAAGTTTATTCCTGCGCATTTTCCGACCCCTTGACGCTAACTTAATGAAATTTTCCCACATCTAGCTCTGCCCTGTTAGACCCAAGGACTAGCAAGTCTCACAAACATGGTATTACCTGGATATCTTCAATCAGTTCTCCTGTGATCATAGTTCTTGTAAAGTACGAGGATAAAATTCGTAAAAAGTTATTTCATGTTTCAATCTGACGTATCATCCAGGTTATTATTGCTTATAGACATTATTTTTTATGCACATTTTTGGTCCTTACATATTCTATAAGAAAGCAATTCTATAGGAAAAGTATGTGCAGTTTTCTGCTGATTTTTATGTTTAGTACACATATAGACCAGAGCTTGGGAAGGGGCATAGGCTACCTTTTATGGAGAAAAAAAGCTTGGAAGAGTTTTTTTTGAAAGCGCTAATCTCAGTAACTATTGGTTGGATTTGGATGATTCTATCAATGTTAGATAGCCTATTTATCGAAAAAGGCTATAAATCTATTTACCATCCCGCTGAGTCACTGTTAAAAATCATAGTTGCGCAGGCGAAGCTACGGACAACAGCTAGTAATAGCATAATAATCAAAATACATACTACAGCATCTATCTAGTAGGCGTATAAAAGAAGTGTATAATATTTTTAGCCTTTGTCCTTTCACAGCTTCATAAAAATAAATACAAATTCACCGATAGTGTTAGTAAAGGTATATCGCAATATCTTTACGCTACAAAAACGTTTCAAGCACGTCGCAGCCTCTGATAATATTTACAATGTTTCAGTACATCGAGTATTCAATATACAATAAGGTTTTATCACCTCAGAGGATGGCAAAAATAACGCAGGCCGTAGTGTGCCTTTATTATAACGATGTAACATCAGGAGGGTCGAGTCGATGGTCCAATATACATGGAGTGTCCTGGTTTATACAATAATCCTTTTTTTAAGTTTTGAAATTGTTATGTTTATTTTGAATGTTATCGATATCTCGATATGACGAATGCAAATATCCCTAAGGAAATACTTGTAAAAACATGTATTTCTAAAATATGTATTGTCGGTTAGTTTTAAGGTCAATATTAGTGGTAAAAATAGTAAAAACTTGTAGTAAAAGTATAAATTCTTATGGCTATGTTAAAATGGCGCTAGTATAAATACTTATGGTGCGTAGGTTAGGTGATTATCAGTCCACTGCGTACATACATACACTTTTATAGAACTTAACATGACTAGGTAAAGGCAAGGAATTGAATGTCAAGAGGATTCAACCACTCGTATCCTACGACTAGCCACAGCCTATTATTATTAATAGATACTAACCCATCTCATTATTGTGTGAATATTGTGAAGTTTCCAATTTGTTTATTATTCAAATCGAACAATAAATATTCATTGGGGAACCGCCTAAGGGACGTGAAATATAATTTTGCGAGGTCTTTGGTGTGACCAGGTTGTTTGGCTGGTTGTATGCGAGGGTTAAAGTCGAAAGAGCAATATTATTATACTAGCTGTTGCCCGCCGCTTCACCTGCGTTAACTAAGATTTACAACGGGATCTTAGTACGCAAAATAAGTAACTTTTCTGGATGATGAAGGTGTAAAACACCTTGTGTCCGAAAAACCCAAATATCTTACGGAACCCTATTTTTTTTTTCAGAATAAAATTTAGCCTATGTTACTCGTGGATAATGTAGCTTTCAAACAGTGAAAGAATTTTTAAAATCGGTCCAGTATCTTTTGAGCCTATTCATTACAACCAAACAAACAAAGTTTTCCTCTATATAATATTAGTATAGATTATGTGCTAAATCTAAATCCAGTACACATGCGAGTAGGATCTGCCATCTTAGATTTGCTTTGATAGTAGGAGAGACGTGGAAGATCATCCTTCACCGATCTGATAACCAGACGAGACATTTTTTTTTTCAAATATTTTGTATAAACAAATATACCTATAATTACTTGCCTAGCCAAAAGTGCTCATGGTTATTTTTAATTAAATTAAAGCACTTTAAGTACCACATGTAAATATAGGCACATTTCCTACAAAATATTTGATAAAAAATACGTCTCATCTGGTTATCAGATCGGTGAAGGATGATCTTCTACGCCTCTTAGACCATAATAAGTTATTTTTTTGTCAGTTGGATAAGCAAACTAGCAGACGCGCCATCTCATTCTAAGCGATCGACGTCACCCATGGACCTGAAACTAGGCCATACAGCTAATTTATATGCTGAGACAATCTTAAAATGTTAGGCATCTATGTTAGTACTCAATCAATCTGTATTTCCCTTCACACACCTTCAAAGACCTTTAATCTCATCAGGCGTGCAGGTTTCCTTATAATTTTCTATATCTTCACCGACAATAGTCTCATCAAAGGACCACAGCGGGTTTAAGATCGAACCCGGACCTCTATTCAAGAGGCTGAGATTATACCCACTGGTCCACCGTGGTTCGAATGTCTACTCTAGCCATATTGTCACTAAGCCACTGACCGTATTCGACCAAATATATCAGGGGGCTTAGTCAAAACGCCATTACGAAAACGACAGCGAAGTTCGTTCGTTCGTTTGAAGTTGTGATTGGCTAAATTACGTCAACGATCGTTCGATCATTCAATCGACGACATGTATTAGCCAATCACAACTTCGAACGAACGAACGACCTTCGCCGTCGTTTTCGTAATGGCATTTTGGCTAGGCCCCCAGGTTGAACGTTGAAGGGATTGCAGCGACGCCCCACAAAGCCGACCTATTTCCGTTTCCCCCTAGCGCGGCCGAACGTGACCCTGTTCAAGCCCCGTTTGTCAAGACAACATCCTTTTGATAGTCTTTCACGGGCTAATGGATTACGGCCAAATATTTACATCGTTTTCCGTAAAGTACGGCTATACTGCAAAAAAACCATTTCGATATCGAGCTTCACCTGAGTGATAGAGCTCACATCACTTCGAAAACGAACTTTATTGGTATAGACAGATAGTTGAGATTTAAAGAATACAACTTCATATCACCGCGGATTCCACTTTCGAGATTCGAAAACAACCTTACAGAAAAGCCCTAATGCAACGAAAACGAAAAATAAAAACGACTCTTAGGGCCTGTTTCACAATCTCCAGATAAGTTCCCAATAGGTTATGGGCAACATATTTGACAGATAGAGTATGGAGTATCTGTCAAATATGTTGCGGATAGCCTATTCGGAACTTATCTGAAGATTGTGAACAGGCCCTTAGATACTCATTATCTACATTAATATGATAAACTAGCTGTTGCCCGCAGCTTCGCCTGCGTTAACTAAGATTTACAACGGAATCTTAGCGGGATGATATATCTTTATCGATAAATGGGCTATCGAACACTGAAATGTTTCATTAAAATCCGACCGATAGTTCCTAAAATTAGCGTGTTCAAATAAACAAACTCTTTAGCTTCATATCATAAGGATTAAAAGCATAAGTAAAATAAACTCGTTTAAAAAAATCGAAATTTCTGAATAAAATATGGTTGTTGTGCCTCACTCGACATATATAGGTATAGTGTGTCGTGGACTTTTTTGTAGATATTTATAAGATCTACAATTAATTAGAACATTCTATGGTTCTATCTTTTATAGTTTAGGCAGCGTACGCAAAATAAGTAACTTTTCTGGTTGATTTTTTACACCTTGTGTCCGAAAAACCCAAATATCTTACGGAACCCTATTTTTTTTTTCAGAATAAAATTTATCCTATGTCACTCGTAGATAATGTAGCTTTAAAACGGTGAAAAAAATTTTGAATTCGGTCCAGTACTTTTTGAGCCTATTCATTACAACCAAACAAACAAACAAAGTTTTCCTCTTTATAATATTAGTCTAAATGTTTGTGATGTGAGATGCGAGTAGTAATCTTCTAAACTATCCGTCCAATTAAAAAAAATATGCCATTAGTTTAATGTTACGTTAACACCGAGAGACTAACTGTAAATATAAGTTAACGCGAACAAATAAGTAACTCGGTACTCGGTAAAAGGGAGATGAGCTGCATTAGTCTTCGATAAAATAATGAACCATACAAGTCCTGTTAGCTGATTGTGGTAACTAGTAACATACAGAAAAACGGAAACAAATCGACTCTATCGAGTAACTTAGGCTATAAAAATAATCATCATCAAACCGTATACCTACGTAAATCTAAGTCAACGCGGGCGAAGCCGCGTGCAACAGCTAGTAAATAATACATTCCACGCGACGATGCATACAAATCGTTTAGTAACGCAATAATCGTCATACCGTTACAGTGTTACAATAAAACACCAGCATCCACGGTGACCGGGTTACGGAGCGATGCACCGGACCAGCGACCTCCAGATAAGCTAATGTCAAGTCCGGTTCACACAACATTCGCCAACGTGTTTATCATTTAACACGATCGAGAGCTAAACTCAGCTCGAGTTTGCTTGCTGAGCTTAACTTTAGAATGAAGTACCAACATCATCATCATCAGCCTCTAACCATCCACTGCTGACAAATATATAGACCTCCTTAAATTAACGCTAAGACGACCGATCCCTTGGCACTCGCATCTAACGCGGACCGGCCACTGCACAAAGATCGTTTTCCCACCTGGTTAATGGCCGACCAACACTTCGTCTGCCTAAACGCGGCCTCCACGCTTGAACCTATTTGGCCCATCGGCCATCCGTTCTTCTGAGTATGTGATTGCCACTTCAACGAGGTTAATCCTCGCGTGATATCGTATGTTTAGTTTTCACTAACTTTTTACGGAAAAAAAAGGTATTGGAAGCATTGAAGAGAAAGCATAAAAATGAGAATTACGACATTTCAAAATTTTAAATTAATTTAATAATGACGGCATAATGTAAAAAGTACTCAGAGCGGTTAAAAAGATTTCACTTCAAGTACTAAGTGATTTATTGAGCTGCAGAGGTAAAATTAAATTATTTGCAATATAATAATAGACACTGTGTTGTTAAATCAAGAAAGAAGATTTTAGTCAATACACATTTTAAACGAACACTTTTCGGGAACAAATGCTTTTTATTTTTCGGCCATGTATATTAAGATGTCAAGTTATTAGAGATGATTGTTTTTAATAGTGTAAATCAAGGCCAACTAGGGTTTTAATTGGGATTAGAAAATAATTAGATTACAGTACTTTATAATTTTCCTCTTTCTCCTATTATTAACTAACCAATATTTACCTACAGCTACAACAAAACTATAATACTAACTTAATAAGAATTGTAATTAATTTTATGTACCTTACTATTATATATAAGAAAATATTACTGAAAGTATGTCTGTGTCCAAATACACCCGTTATATACAACTAGACTTTTCCCGTTTTCACTTTCTAGAGAAATGATTAAAATTTTTATTTCATAGATAGAATAGAGAATAATTAGACCGGTGATACAGTTCGAATTGATCAGAAAGATTACCTGGATATCCTAAAAGAACCTAACTTTACCTGAAAGGTTATCTAGATCCACCACCATACTGCTTATCTATAGCGTGGAACAGCTTTGCTGTATTTCTGAAAGGACAAGTGGACACTGACACTTACCATCTTAAACCTCATTATCATCATCATCATACTGGCTACAATTTTTTTTTGCTTATCTGTCAAACAGACAGGGATGTTTGTTACGCTTTCACGCGACAACTACTCAACTGATCATCATGAAACTTTGAACACATATTGTCAGAGTTACCTACTAGTAGAACTGCTAACGCGGGCGAAGCCGCTGGCAACAGCCAGTATAACATAAATCACAATATTCTTATTACCACAACCTATCCCGTGTTTGCCATACACATTTCCACATTCGATTTAATACGGAGTAATTCGAATCAGTTTCTAAAAGCATTCTGTTATATTTAATATGTGAATCACAAAGCTCAAACTATTTCTGGAGTGTTTATTGTTTGTAAATATAATATAACATTCCGACTGGCTCGGACGTAGGCGTGTGTTAGAATAGGAAAGATCAATATAATTTGCCTTTAGGCCAGGGTTTCTTAAACTTTTTGAAGTCACGGACCCCTTTCACCATTAAAACAATTCCACGGACCCCCTCAAAAATTATTTTCGTATTTGAAAAAAATTGCCTTATTTATATTAATAAAAATACTTTTATTAATATTTTCATTACAATTACACAACGCGGTACTGAATATTTCATCCGTCACTCGGTTTCGTCGAATTTACTACACAATTCCCTAATAAATATGTTTAGAGATTGACCTAGGTACTGCGGACCCCTGATACACATGCTACGGACCCCCAAGGGGTCCGTGGACCACACTTTAAGAAACCCTGCTTTAGGCCATGAAATATAAAAATAGACCTCAAATGTAATAAATACCATTTCAGTGATTGCCACTATTTACAGCTCCGGTCCAAGTCCTGTAAAACGACCATAAGAACTGTTCTTCTATATACGTCTGAATTCTATTCTATTCTAATTTGTTTTGATTACCATAGAGACGATAGACGCCGTCGACCAAGTTGGTGTCGCGGGCGATCGATCTTGGCGTACATCGCCGGACAAATACAGGCTGATGATGATTGTCTATGTTTTATCCTTTTTCATTCCTGTACAGTACCTTCTAGGACCTTCGTAAAAATCTTGAGTCGATCGAGATTCAATTATGGTTACGTGTCTTGTCGATAGAATGACCTAGATGACTCCATTGTTGTGTTCCAAGGAAAAACGGTGACATACTCGCATAATACTCGACTAGCGAAAAGTAATTTACTTCTACTATGCCACGTCTACTACTGTACGACATCTAAATGTAACAAGGGGGAAGGCGTGTTAGGTCGTGTATGTATTACGCGCGTAAAAACGCTCAACTCACGCGCGGCAACCGCGTTTAATGGATACGGGCGGGAGGAATATGGAGCGCCGCGCTGCCATAGGGATGTTGACACATGTTACAAATTCATGTAAAGTTATGTTTTACATATTAAAGATAGTATTTGAAAACCTAAAATAACATTTTAAAAGTCTACTTATTTGTCTAAAAATTTAGAAAATTAATTTAAAATGCGTTATTTATCATGCATTATCACGTGACTGCAAACGCCAATAAGGCGATGACGTCACTAAACATTGAGCTAAGTACAAACTCACCTAACATAGCGCAAGCTCTGAATGCGGTGTGTGACGTAATGACGCTTGGAGTGTTTTAAGGGCAATTTTAAAAACTATTTTTCTTTATTTAATTTTTTGTTAAAATTGGACATATTTCTTTACAAAAATCTTTTTTTCGTGTTTATCTATAGTATATCTATCAAATAAAATCAATTAAAAAAAATTGACAACATCCCTATTGCCTGGGTACTCCCATTCTCATTGTTTATTAGCTTTCCTGTGTTTATGAGAAAATATTGATCATGATGATGTTGGGTCTTATAAAATATTAGGTGTAGATTTAAATATATACATAGCTTTTAGATATATACTAGCTGTTTTTGAATGTATCCTTTGTTACTTATAGTACCTCCGAGAATATATATTGATAAAGTAAACTTACTAAAGAAACTCATAAGAGCTTCTTCATCATGGTTTGAAATGATTCCTACATTCCATTCACATTGCAATAAGAAAAATTTTCGTAAACATTAGAAACGTTACATATAGTTTCGTCTGTGTGTCGCCAAATTGCGTTGTTTATAGTGCTAACTTCCCCCCCAAATGTAAAAATACGAACAATTTAACACGACTAGCTTGAAGTTAGCTACGTGGTATCGCAGTGAAGTTCTAGCATTTAAAACCATCAGATCAGACAAATAAAAATTAATCGTACGTCAATTGTATGATAGGAAAGCCTTCTTCATCATCATCAGGTGACATCTTCATATTGATGTTTGGAGGTCAGTAGCCAAAGCTTCTTGCGATCTTACGGAATATTTTTAATATCTCCGAAAGCTCAGCCTAGTCCATCCCTTTACGTCCTTTTTGTCATCGCGAAACACCTATAAAATACATACTGCTCTCTTTATACAACAAGGCATTAGGCGTCATTATCAAACATATTCGAAATCTTAAATCAATAATATGTCTAGATAGAGTGTCGCGCGGAAAACATGTCCAAAAAAAATAGCGTCCAATTGTTGGCCTCTAAATGCTTTCTCCGTGTTTAGTATCCGTCCCGCTGTCATAGAATACGCATGAATTGTTATGCATTATTGTTTTTATTTATAATGAAGGTTTGTGTTGAAGTGTAACGAGATTAAAAAGGATGATTATGGGATAATTGTAGTAGCTGGTATCACTATTCACGAACACATGTTTGAAAATGTTGGCCTGTTCTTTTTTTTGTTTTGATTGTAGGGTGACACTCCATCTAGACATATTAATGACTAGCTGTTGCCCGCAGCTTCACCTGCGTTAACTAAGATTTACAACGGGATCTTAGTACGCGAAATAACATTTTTTACACCTTGTGTCCGAAAAACCAAAGTATCTTACGGAACCCTATTTTTTATCAGAATAAAATTTAGCCTATGTTACTCGTGGATAATGTAGCTTTCGAATGGTGAAAGAATTTTCGAAATCGGTCCAGTACTTTTTAAGCCTATTCATAACAAACATACAAACATACAAAAATAGGTACAAATCTTTCCTCTTTATAATATTAGTGTAGATCTAAGTTCGAAATATTCACGAAGAACGAAAGAATTCGTATAGTGCAGAGTGCAGACATCTTGATTCTCACGCTACTCAAAAACAATCTCTATAGCAGCGTGTTAATGGTTTTGCACTTTTAATTAGCAAATCGGATAGGTGGTAACATAGAGCTCAATTATATTATGACTCACCGCGTCTGTAATCATTAAAAGCGGCTTAGCGTATCTAGATTCGGCCGTGACTTCGCTTGTTTCTTTATATTTGTAATAAACAATCATATTCAACTCCAGCATAATGGTGATTGTAGTATACTGTAATTATAATAATTATAATTCTTTGTCTATGATCATCATTAGGTCGAATCTGTTCACAACTAAACACAGGCTTTTGGTAAACACTATGAAATCAACTCATCCAACGTTAACCGCATAATAATATCGCAGTGTATCGCACGGATATCTTTAGTATGTGAACATATTATATCTTCTCAGTATTCATATGGTACAGTAGGGCTATTCTGTAAGGTCGTTTTCGAATCTCGAAAGCGGAATCCGCGGTGATATGACGAAATTGGCGAATTTGTATTATATAGCTCTTTTAGCTATTAAATTATATAGCTAGATACCAACCGACGCTTAGTATAAAGTTCTTCTTCGCTAATCCAAATTTAGGTAGTATTTGTGCTCAACGTGAACATTATTAGGGGACGAAGTTTCGAACTGATTATTCCTAAGATGACCTTATTTGATTTACAGAATAAAACGTGGCCCCAAAAGTAATCTAGACTAGTCAGCGAGTTTGCCATGAATCATATTCTTCATCCGTTTAACCTTTAGTAAAAGTCTCATTTTGATGTTTTGAGAAATACATACGATTCACTGTTGATGTAGTAAGCGTAGGGTCCAGCTGCGCATTATTAATTACATTTACTTAATTCGGCATTGATATTAATTACAAACAACCCCGCGTACACACCGGACACGCAATATGTGTAATTAATTGACAAAGTAACAGAGTTTTGATATTGTACGTACTACGTGTTGCCAGCCAGCACGTTGCAGCACGTGTTGACGTTTGATTAGAAATATAGTATTCAGGCTGATCAATTCGACAGATAGGTAGTGGTAGTATGTAGAAGTGATTAAGGGCCTGTTTCACAATCTCCAGATAAGTTTCGAATAGGCTATCCGCAACATATTTGACAGATACTCCATACTCTATCTGTCAAATATGTTGCGAATAGCCTATTCGGAATTTATCTGGAGATTGTGAAACAGGCCCTAAATAAAATAACTCGATAATGCTGGTGAAATATTTTAATGAGTTTTTTGAGCTGTGGGGGATAAAGAGATAGATATCCGACCGAGCGCGATGGTATACTCGGTCAGGTCGAAGCCCACTTACGTATATATACGCGCCGAACTGTAAAACTTCGATAGCGCGATTCAGGATTGTAGCGTTGACCCCTGACAAACTCGTAAACAACACCTCTTACTCCTACTGATAAGTTAGTTTGGATGTATGTTTGTTACTCTTTCAAGGGAAAACTAAGTGAATGTAATATTTTGATGAAACATTACAATAATATAGCTTACACATTAAAATAACACAAAGGCTTTGAGTACGCGGGTAAAACCGCGGGGCACTATCAGAAATACAGATATGAGCTATATTTTTTTTAAATATATCTACAAAATATAAATATGTAGTAATGCTCAACGAAATTGAAAAAGGAACACTTACGAAATCACTCTAGCGTTAAAAACTTAAGAGGTTTCCCTCAAAAAATCAGATACTATGCTCATAGCAATATGTTTAAATAAAAACGAATTTTCATAAGTTTTAATCATGTTTATTTTTTATTAACATCCTCTGGTTTGTTTTGGATATTGCGGGCGCTAAATTTATTTACTTATTTTATCTTAGGCTAGTGTGTATAAGACTGTTATACTATGACTGTAATAAATATATGTAATTCAATATGTAAAAATTGTAAACTATATTTTGAATGGAGCAACCCAACAGAGTTTCTTGCTGAATTCTTCTTATATACTATACTACTATAGTACTATGTATTGTTTGTATTTTTTTTTTTGTAAAATAATATTTGAAAAGACTAGTTCCACTGAGTTTGTTTCGCCGGTTCTTCTAAGTGGACTTGCTTCAGAACCGTTGGTAGACACAATTAACGTTCAAAAAGATACTTTGATGGTACTACTTTGAATATTTTTTTTTGATTCTGATTTTTTTGATTTTGTATATTATGGACATTGTACATCACCGCAAAGACAACAAGGGTTATATTTTTTAAATGCTGCCGCCATTTTAACGTCTCGAGACAACCGGTCAGCTCACCCCAATGAACTGCAGAACACCTAAATATACTCTTTCATCATGGATTTTAAATTTTTAATTCGCGCTGGTCGGCCGACACATTATATCGATCCGCCATATTTTTTCTTCTGTGCGCCATCATTTTCCACTAGATGGAGCCGTGCATTACCGCTCAAATGTAACCACGTAAGAGCGAGATAGATATATACAAATATAAATGTGCGAGTGAGTCGGCACGAGGCCTGTGTTATGTTGGTAGTATCAGTGCCGCGTTAAAAATTACAGTAAATACCAATCATTGAAGGGTGTTAAAAACTAAGCAATGGGTAGCTAATAATTCCCAATATCACTACATATTATAAAACAAAGTCGCTTTTTCTGTCCCTATATCCCTTTGTACGCTTAAATCTTTAAAACTACGCAACGGATTTTGATGTGGTTTTTTTTAATAGATAGGACAATTCAAGAGGAGGGTTTATGTACATAATTTATTAAGTTTTTATATACATTGGCTAAGATATAACAATAATCGTTGGAGGTGTCGGAAAAAAATAGGCCGTCTGGGAGTTTCCAACGAAAACGCTGCCTAAACCCTTTGAGATATAACAAAATAATGTATGGTGAAAATGTGTATCTTAAATAGGCCTACAAAAAAGTCCGCGATGGCATATGTCTATCTCTTAGGGATATCATACTATATCCATTTAATACTTTAAAAAAAGGGGCAATTATAACGCGATAGTTTGAAAGTTATTTACACGAATACGGTATGAATCCTTATCATTTTAAATCAGTTAATTGGCTTCTGTACTTCATGAAGATTATTTTTGCCCTTTACATCATGCAAATTAAATGAATACTTTAGGAGATATGGCAAAATCAAAATAATGCACAAGAAAATAAATCGTGTTGCCACGATTCGAACTGGCGGTTGTCTGGTGTCTAAGGCCGTAGTGTATCAACTCTGGTAGACGTAATATTATGATCAACGTATGGTGGAATATAATATAATAATAGTATCCTATATAATATAATAATGCCTGCAGAAAGTCTGCGAAGGGATATATTATGTATAAAGACATATAGTTCAAAATAACATACATATTATATACATTTTAATACAAAAACTTAGTAATTATTAAAATAGAAAACGATCATCATCAGACATGATAAATCCGTAAATCTAAGTTCACGCGGGCGAAGCTGCGGGTAACAGCTAGTGTATTAATAATTGCAAGAAGCAATCTCAGGGCATAATTGCTAGAACAAATCTTTCAATTTTATATCTTATCTTATGTGTATCTTATCTTTATGTCCACGTACCTTAGTGCAGAAGACGCAGCCGCAGCCCGACAGCACGGTGAGACGGTCGGGCGGCGCGTCGTCCAGACACAGCTTGCAGTTGACCGGGGTAGCGGGTACGAATCCGCCGCCGGCGCCGTCCAGCGAATACCTGTTACGGAAAACTTATTATTTGAAATTTGCAAACTACATATTTTTTTTCTAATTTAATATGAAAACTTATCGTATTTTATATACATCTATATTTGTGTGCACAACGTTTCACACAAGCGCTTTTTAACCGAACTTTAATGAAGCGTTTGATTAGACAAAATTAAATGTATGTTACCCCCTGTTCAGACAAAAGCGTTTTAAAAACGCAAGTATTTTTTTTTGAACATTGTTGGATATTCGACATCAAGTATCTGATGTTAAAATCCCTAAAAGTTGTTACATTATAATAACCTATTATTAATTTTTCATTATAAATGACAATAATTGCTTCTCTATATGTTACTTTAACTTTTATCCATCCTCTATAATTTGTCTAGCAAATGAAATTAGAATTTAAGAGGGTAATTCAAACAAACTGTAACTACCAAAACTTTAGCATAATATCAATATTGACGGGTCTATGGAAACCAGCCAGACTATGTTTTAGGAGTGACCACTGTGAGATACATTTAACATTGCTTTCTTATATTTACGCGAAATGTAATGGGAGCGACTTTCTCCGATATTATTACTGCCCCGGTAATCATAACAGTAACAGTAGTGAAATCGTTAATCGATTAAATTTTTATATATTTACTAGCAGCGCCCTGCGGTTTCACCCGCGTACTTCCCATTCCCGTGGGAGTACGGTGATAAATTATAGCATATGTGTTAATGTGATGTATAAGCTATATTATTGTAAAGTTTCATGAAAATCCATTCAGTAGTGTGTGTGCGCGAAAGAGTTACAAACATCTTCACAAACTTTCGCATTTATAATATTAGTAGGATTTTATATACTTAATATTATACATTTCATAAAGACCAACATCATTCATAAAATATAATATGCATAATTTTATATATTTTTGGTGTGGTGAAGGACAAAATAAAATAATTTCTTAAAGATTGTAGACTTAGATCATTAATATGTCTAGATGGAGTGTCGCCCTATTATCAAAACAAAAAGATCAGGCCAACATTTTCAAACATGTGTTCGTGAATAGTGATACCAGCTGCTACAGTTCTCCCATAATCATCCTTTTTAATCTCGTTACACTCCAACACATACCTTCATCACTACATATTATAAAACAAAGTCGCTTTTTCTGTCCCTATATCCCTTTGTACGCTTAAATCTTTAAAACTACGCAAAGGATTGTAATGCGGTTTTTTTAATGGATAGGACAATTCAAGAGGAAGGTTTATGTACACAATTTATTAAGTTTTTATATACATTAGCTAAGATATAACAATAATTGTTGGAGGTGTCGGAAAAAAATAGGCCGTCTGGGAGTTTTCAACGAAAACGCTGCCTAAACCGTTTGAGATATAACAAAATAATGTATGGTGGAATTATGTATCTTAAATAGGTCTACAAAAAAGTCCGCGATGGCATATGTCTATCTCTTAGGGATATCATACTATATCCATTTATTACTTTAAAAAAATGGGCAATTATAACGCGATAGTTTAAAAGTTATTTACACAAATACGATATGAATACTTATCATTTTTAATCAATTAATTAGCTTGAGCATTTCATGAAGATTATTTTTGCCCTTTACATCATGCAAATTAAATGAATACTTTAGGAGATATGGCAAAATCAAAATAATGCACAAGAAAATAAATCGTGTTGGCGTGATTCGCACGGGCGGTTGTCTGGTGTCTAAGGCCGTAGTGTATTAACTCTGGCAGACGTAATGTTTTTTTTTTTTTTTTTTTCGGTTGGATCTATGCTAATGGTCCTAGTGACCGTTATGCGTCATCGGAAATGGGGTGATCCGGTTGGATCATCCTATGACGTTAAAAATTTGGGGGGTTGCCCCCCGCCATGTTCATGGCTTCGGGTTTGTACCTAACTTGGTCAGCTACGGTCGACTGCTTTGGAACGGGTGACGTTAGAAACCTATCGTGAGGGCCGGCCCTCCCCTCCCCCGGTAGCGGGGGAGGCGGGTCAAGCGCGGGACCCGAGCAAGCTGCCGATAGCAGACTGCTATCGGTGATTACACGGTCTATATTGGTGTCGACTCGTAGCTGATCTGAGCCTATGCTGTCGCGGTTGATCCGGATCAACTGGTCAACGGAGTGTAGGGTTCGACGTCGCATACGACCCCGGGGCCCATGCGGTGTGAATGTGTGCCTAACACCGGCTGTGTTATGTCTGAGTGAGACGTAATATGATCAACATAATATTATGATGGAGTAATATTATAATAATAGTATCCTAAATATGCCTACAAAAGTCTGCGAAGGGATATAAGTCTTTATTTTCAAGATAACCTTTTATATCCATTTTAATACAAAAACTTAGTATGTAATTATTATAATGTAGAAAATGATCATCATCAGACATGATTAATCCGTAAATCTTAGATTCACGCGGGCGAAGCTGCGGGTAACAGCTAGTTATAAATAAAACAATAATGCGTAACAATTCATGCGTATTCTATGACAGTGGGACGGATACTAAACACGGAGAAAGCATTTAGAGGCCAACAGTTGGACGCTATTTTTTTGGACGTGTTTTCCACGCGACACTATCTAGACATATTATTGATATAATTCTAGATATTATTCTACTTCAAAATAGTATTTTTAAATATACATTTCGATCTTGGGAATAAGGCGTTATCATGGAGTCCGGATAGAATTAGAACCTGCACTCTACGTGCCCTATCTCACATGTCGCAACACCACGCGATGGTCGAACAATGGTTGTATCGGGTATCTGCGCACGCGCAACCCGAACGATTTCGACAAGCGACGCCCGGTGTCGTAACACACAAGGTCGAAGGTAATTAAAACATTGTTAAGGCTAATTTATTTGTAAAACGAGAATCAATGTGCTTCTCTTTCGATAATCATCATCATCATCATCATCAGACGTGGATTTGCGAAACTATCACAGACCGTAATAGTAACATTTTAACATGCTTATCGATTATATTTTTTTTTAATTATACAACATTCTATGGATCGAGGTGTTGTCGTTGAGATTCCCAACGTTTCTGATATTCTACAGCAATGTAGTTCAATGAACGTGTTCCATATTTCGATCGATCGCGATTAATGCTTGTGAAATAGAGTTTGAAAAAAAAAACATACAGACGAATTGAGAACCTCCTTTTTTTTGGAAGTCGGTTAAAAAGTAAAGGCGCCACTGTCGCACTTAGGCCTTGTCACAAAAGAGACACACAACTAAACGAAAAGTCCGATCAGAATAATTTAAAATGTAATTTACCTTATTAATCAAGTAAAAAAAAATCAAGTAGTTTATTATTTTATATTATAGTTTATTGGTCACATGTAAGTGAGATGAAGACGCTAAGATGGGCAGCGGGTGTAACCAAACTCGATAAAGTGCGAAACGAGCATATCAGAGGAAGTTTCAAGGTCGCGCCTATAGCAGATATACTGAGAACCGCCTACGATGGTTCGGTATGTTATGAGACTTTCCGAAGACCATGTCGTAAGACAGGCCTTACGTCTGCCAATTAATAACAAAAGGAGAGGACGCCCCCTGGCGATCTGGTGGTCCACAGTAGCCAAGGACTTAGAGCTTGTCCAAACAAATATTTAGACAACCCAGACAGATTGTCCTGGCGCAATAGAACGAGGAGAGCCGATTCCAAATAATGGGAAAAGGCTAGGACAAAGGAGAAGAGTTTAAATAGATAAGAAATAACTCCTGATACCAATTTCCAGTGGCGTAACTATACCGTTCGGTATAATTGATAGAATGTACTGTTGGTCCTTGATGGAAATTCATATACCGTTCGGGGCCCGTGGCAAATTCGTCGGTTGCTAGGAAAGACACAGTTTTTTTTTTTACTAAATGTGTAATAATAAATGTTGGGAGTTAGAATTCTCCTCCGACCGGGGGCCCCTTTCAGCTGGGGCCCGTGGCATTTTGCCGACTTGCCACACTGTAGTCACGCCACTGCCAATTTCACCATTATTACTCTACAGATTACACTAATAAATGAACTTTGAAATTTAAACAAAAACTGTTATTGTTGCTTAACGATTAATCAGGTGTATACTATCGCGGACTTCTTTGTGATTAGTGTCATGAGTTCTATTAATATATATATATTAATATATATATATATATATATATATATATATATATATATATATATAATTTTACAAATCGTTAATGCCTTTTGCAGAATATGCGCAATAATGACTTTTAGGGGCAAAACTTTGATATATTATTTTTTTTATGTAATAATTTTTTATGTAATAATATAGCTTCAATCCTGAATAGTGTAACTTTCTGTCAGTGAAATATATTTTAAGATCGCATCAGTAATTATAAAGATCAGCCCCTAGGCACATACAAACTTATAAACTTTACCTTTTTTTAATATTAGTATAGAAGTGTTACACTACTATCTATTACAGAATTATGGATATGTACTAAATATGTCTAAGACCTTTCAGTAAATCTAGTAATCATCTTCACAGCTTATATCAAAAGCGCGAGGCTTATGTGCCCGATATTGGAGGAAGCCATCAAAAATATTTCATTATGCATTCCAGTCCCGTATAAATTTCCATATTTCATTTTCCAAATTATAGCTCGTCGGGAGATCAATTCATTTATATCTATAATACATAATCCAATTTATTAATCGCTACATCGCGTCGATGGTCCAGTGAGTGGCGAGCTCACTGTGGCCTCTTGAGCGAGAGGTTCCGGGTTCAATCCTCACCCCGTCGTGGCCTTGAAATGGGTTTTTCTAAATTTCTAAGTGTACCCTAAACACGAGACCATTTGTCGCTCATCGGTGAACGAAAGAATCTTGACCAAACCTGCATACCCACATTGGGCCAGCGCATGTAAATTATGGCCCAATACGGAGGGTATATCGCCTGATTTCTAGGAGAAGACACGTGACCAGCAGTGTGACAAATATGAGTCGTGTTACTGACAGTACATCATTAAGGCCTAGTCACATGTGAATACGTCATTATGATATTCATAATTTTGAGTTCGATCAATGAATAGTGTTCATAACTCTAAAGATATACTGATCAGCCCCCTAGACAAGGGGCAAACTCATCCATTCTATACAGTTGCGTTGTTTTTTCGCTAACTCCATAGGGATGCTGTAATGTTTTTCAAAAATTTTGCAGCAATCCTATGGAAATACCGAGAAAACGCAACTGCATAGAATCGGAGCGTTTCCCACTTGTCTAGAGGAGTGCTAGTGTGAGAAGATGATGTTAGTTACCTGGAGCCGCCGGCGCCGGCGAGCGACAGCAGCGAGGAGCAGCGCGAGCAGACGGAGGGCGCGCGCAGGCGGTTGTGCGCCCTGATCGGCTCCGGCGCGCGCTCGCGGTCCGTCAGCGCCAGCACCGTCGAGCACTTCCTCAGACCTGCACCACCGCGTTACATCAACATACACAAAAAAGTTATACGAGGAACATCGACCGCATAACCCATAGACTCCTAATAACAGGGGAACGGGTTCTGGCCACACATCTGACTTATAGTTCCGATGTAAGCCGTAAACAATGTACTCAAACTATCGTGTCGTCTCATTCTTTCCCGTTGCGAAATATATCCATTTCTTTTTAACGTTCCGTGATTGGTAATGTATGACATTGAATTAGCTAATCACAGCATTGCAACCCCTTTCGTCTCACCTCAGCTAGTTGCCAGAATGTATTTAATACGGAAAATCAAACATTAGGAGTCTATAGGTTGTGTGGTCGATGACGAGGAATATAATTCATATAACTAACCTATACCTTAAGACCTCGTTCGTGTTGCATCTGTTCACACGAAAGTGTTTTTAAAAGTGCAATGCTTTTTTATCGAGTACTGTTGGATATTCGATGTTAAGCGTTTGACGTTAAATCTAATTTGCATGCGGAGCAGCTCACGTCAACGTCGCCAAAATTTAATGCGACGCTTAAAAAGCGTTTGGATTAGACTTAGAATTGTTTGACGTTAAATCGAATTGAACATGCCATACTCGTAAGTTGAGCTAACGTTGGGTTTTTCCGCGACGCTTTTTAAGCGTTTATGCTAACAGGTGCTTAGGCAAATTCCGCTCATTATAACGAAACAATGTTTAACCCGTTTTAGCGTGGTTGTCGTACTATAAAGAGTAAGGAACGTCATGTCAAATCTTAATAAGCCGCCATAAAATCCGTAAAAGATATATTATTGCTTAGTGTGCTGACCATACATTATCTTTTATTATTAGAAAACGATTGTAGGACAATTCTTGAGTTTTTGAATTGGGTTTATTTTTTTCATATGAATACTCACACGCTAAAAATGCCGATATTACGAAAAATATATTTTTTTTAGTTCAAGCATTGCCAGTATCGAGCCGCAAATTGATCCTATATATTAGAACTGATCTCAGATACATGAGGTACGCGACACGTGTAGAAGGCAAATAACACATCAATATACATATCGGCACAACAGGTTTATATCTATTACCTCACCTGTACTATGAATATCAAGTGGAACACTAGCTATACCACGCCACTTCGACTAACAAACTGGATGGACAGTGGAGATACCCTCACGCCGAGTAGTGACGGGAGCCCGACAAAGCGTACCGAGTGAATCTTTTTTTACATAGTTTCAAACTTTTTCGTCCGTGTGATGCATGTCGCGTGACGGTCGGCCGCGGAGTGAATAAATAGACTATTACGCATTTGTGCCAGTGCTCCGAGATTGATAAAGCTATTTTTAAATTTTTAGTTAAATGTCTATAATGTGAAAAAAAGTTTCACTTTTACTGTGGTTCCATTAAACCACACAATCATTTCTTTTTTTTTTTCTTTAACTCCGGGAAATGAACAGGGACATCCGGCGGGGAAGTGGGTCTCCCCAAGCGGGTATGTGGGACTCGAAACCCGAAAACTAGTAAGTGGACTCAGCTCTACCCACTAAAACTTTGGTGAGGTGCCCCGTATGATACGGGCCGTATCTCTTAGCAGACACGTAAGCTAGTCTAGGCTAGTCAGTCCCTCGGGGGACCAACGCCACCTCCACAGAGATATTGTCTCGCACACCAGAATAATCACTCCCAACGTCAGGACAGTACGATTAGGTAAGGTTCCCGTCTTCGCCCCTTGCCCCTGCTCTTTTGTCCCCTGTTCTTATAAGAGGGATACAAAGAGCCCTCCCGATTCAATTCGCTTCACCCAAGCTGCTAGGTGCAAGGTGATGAATAGGTTACATGAGCTATCTCAGTCGTCGGACGGACTTGTGAATGATCAAGGGCGACGTTGACAACTAACCTGGTTACTACCATAAGATAAAAATATATCTTGTAAAACTAAAACTCGAGACCATCGCTCGCGTACCGGTGAAGGAAAACATCGTGAGGCAACCTATGCCTGATGAGATTAAAGTCTTTGAAGGTATGTGAAGTTCACCAACCCGCATTGGGCCAGCGCATCGGTGAACTATGGCCCATTACCCTCCTCGCCTGATTTCGAGGAGGAGACCCGTGCCTGAGGAGCGGGGGGACATATTATAAGGGTTGATACTTCTACTAAACTAAAACATATCAAATCATTTTATATTTATATTAGTTGGATAGGTAAGTTGCCAGACGTTCCATCTGATGTGTGGTAGACGTCACCTTTTAACATAGCCCTGTTCACGTGGAACTAGCCCAGGCAGCTCTTTCAGATGTTGCTCATCAGAGACACAAGATGTTAAGTCGGAACCAGTAATTACACTACCCGTCTTACCCATCTCCGAGACAGCAAAGCTGTTTCACGTGAGAACCAAACGAGCGAGACACAACTAATCTAAGATGATAACGATGGTAAGCTCTAGTTAGCATTCATCATCATCATCATAGTATTGGACACGAAATGCGCTGAGGATGATGCAATGTTGTACAAAGTGGTTATCGCGATAGTAATTTTCCTTCGTGACCGGGTTATCGCGGCTGCAGCTTATCGCTCCCGCAGCCTATGACCTCAAGGTCGACAATATGTATCTCACATTTCAATGCAACGTCATCATCAGCCTGCATACGTTTATCTGCCATACGAACGACTATATTTGTTTTTTATAATGATAATGATATGATAATCTAAACTGAGAACTAGGACATCGTCGTCATCATTATCATCGTCAGCTTCTATCCGTCCACTACTGAACATCAGTAAACAGTCGTAGAGGACTAAGTGAAGAAAATAAAAAAAAATCTCAACTCTTTATTCTTAGTATCCTATAACTCTGCACGTTACTTCCTTGTAAGAGGTAGTGCTATGCTGCTTTATGGTCCTCTCGCTCACATGATACCGGCTGCCGATAGCTTATGACAGCTAAGCTGACGTGTTTTGTTTCCTATGGCCCATTGGGGGGACGGGGGAAAGGAGGGCAACGCATCTGCATAATCTTTGATTGTGTCGCCATAAAACTTCGCCTACTCGGTTGTCTCCTTATGACATACAAAAAGAACACTATCACAGACAAAATACGTCAGTCAAGAAACACACATCGTATGATCAATAAGTACGATAGAAGATGTTGCAATCACAGTTAACTCTTTACGAAAAAGATTTTGAAAAATCCACAGAGTAACGCTATAAACATAACCTATTCTAACGAAAATGTACGTTTTCTCTTAAAGAACCATTACACCAGTCACAAACCAGGCCCTTACCTTCGAGCAGCGGCTGCGGCTGTGCCAGCACCGAGTCGCGGGAGGCGGCCCGACGAACCGCCGTGGGCCGGCCCAGCGACTTTAGCCCCCCACTGAGGATCAGCTCGAGGGCGCGCCGCCCGCCCGGCCCAGCCGCGCCACCCTGAGAACAAACAGACAAATGTGTTTATCATAAGAAAATTTACTTAATTTCTAAACCGTGGGTCTAAAAAAAGTTTTATGTTCAAACATAACCGTACCTACTAATTAATCACCTAATACCTAATAATTAAATAAAGTATCAACCCTTATATTATGGACTCCACTTCGAAATCTATAACTAATATATATAACTACCCTTGTGAAATATTTTTTTTGCGAATTGGGGTCTCAGGCAATTTCACCTAAAATATATTTATAGCTAATGATGTATTAAAGTTCATTATAAAGACATATAAAATGAATTAATAATAATTAGGGTCAAATCACAATCCGCCATGACCTCTGGTTGTCTTTGCCAAATCTTAAAACCATCCCTTCGTTGGGAACGTTACATCCGTCATTTCAAAATTGGAAGCTGACGCCGTTGAGTCAGAGGAGTGCAAGCGTGGTCGGTTAGATGTTGGTGTTAAGCAGACTCGTATCGCAAGTCAATAATACGCCAATTAAAATATCATTAACTGTATCAATCGAGTGTTAATTAGTGCTGGGCCATTGTGCCGTAGAGGACGACGCGACGTAGCGCCATATAATAGTCGCTAGTCAGTCGACTAGACTGAACAGTATTTATTAGTCGGTTCTAGTCGTCAGAATGTCACCCGTGATGTGACATCATCATATTTTACGAGTAATAAAAACTAAACGAGCGACGGTGGTCCAGTGGTGGACGGACTCGGCCTCTTACGCGAGGGGTTTCGGGTTCGAACCTGACCCGTCCGTGTGTGTATTGAAATGGGTTTTTCTAAATTTCTAAGTGCACATGAGACCATCGTTCGCTCACCGGTGAAGGAAAACATCGTGAGGAAACCTGCATGCCTGATGAGATTGAAGGTCTTTGAAGGTATGTGAAGTTCACCAATCCACACTGGGCCAGCGCGGTGGACTATTGGCCCATTACCCTCCTCGCTTGATTTCGAGGAGGAGACCCGTGCCCAGCAGTGGGACATGTAAAGGTTGATACTTTACTTTTACTTTAAAAACTAAACTGTAAGAAACAAGTATTTATATATTGTGTTCCGCAAATGGGCGAGTCTCCTACTTGAAATAATAAGAATTGCAGGTTTTCCTTCACCGGTGTGCGAGCGATCTATCTTTAGAAGGCGAGCGAATTTGGATCTCACACTCAAAAAGCTGAACCCATTAGACCATCGTAAACGCTAGAACAAGCATTTCATTATTATTTTATGATTAGAAATCAAAATTCTAGGTCCTCTTAGTAGGAATATAGTTAAACAGCTAGTAATTTATTTCACACCGCTAACATGTATGTAATACCAGCAACTAAATGACATGTAAGAACCAAGTATTTTAGGGTAGGGACGTGAATTTCGCATGTTACTTACTTACTAGTCTCTGGAGTTATTTAAGCCAGACGTATATTATACCCATATTATATAACGCTTATTACATCCTTGTCTAACTTGGGACACAAAACACTAACACAGTCTCAGAGCACTTATTATTATTCCACCAAGGTAGCGTCCAAGAGACCCCCCCCCCCCTCGCCCCTCACGATCATGTAAGGTACCTACGCGACACGCAAACAAAGGCACATCTTACGTGGGCAAGGCTAGTTGTCTACGTGGTACATAATTAGCGGTCATTTGCTCCCCGATCACGCGTGGGTGCCCAGTTACGCGGTTACGAGTCGACTCACCGCCCGCTTCATAAACCGTATTAGTGGCAGTAAGGAAACAATTTTTCAAGGACACTGAAAAACTGCATTACAATTGCGGACACCTTATCTATCAGCTACCACCACCAAACATATTTCTACCTCAAAACTGCTCATATTATTTTGGATACGGCAAGTCTGGTCCTTCGACAATGCTGAATCTTTGAGCTCAGCCAAATACTAGAGAAAATGGTCATTCTCAAGTTTTAATCAGGAATATGACCATGTTAATTTGCAATCAATATAATAGTTATAAAAATAAAAACGGATACACAGACAAACGTGCAAGCCACACTATATCAGAACTCAGAAGTATGGAGGGTAGAGGTAAGGAGAACCATCTCATATGGGGTAGCAAAAAGAGTCCAGCCGTATATTATAAATAACAGTTTTTGTTAATGATAATGCATGTTTTAACTTTGACCAGTTTAAGGAATGCATTTGTACACGGTACATGTTGGCACCTTGAAACAGCTTTGCTGAGTTTATGAGAAAAAGATAGGACTCAGGACTGAGTCTAGTTCCAGGTAATAAGTTTCATTAACATCGTCATTTCATGGTCAGCATTGACCACTAACCATTAAGTTGCACATCTGCCTATTCAACTGACATAAAAGTGAAATTCTCTTAAACATTAGGATACAACACGTTATGATATTTAGCATGTTACGTTAACATGAATTAAATCTTGATCGCAATCAGCTAATCACACTAGGTACAGGAAAATGTTTTAATGATTACATTTACTTATAAATTATAGTTATATTATAATAGTAGTTTATAACGTCCAGTACATATTATTACGTTCATTATTATAATTATGAATAGCAACAAAATAAAGTTATTCATTCCAAATTCATATAAAAAAAGAGTGACTCATCTGCGCGAATTGATTTTTTATGCTAATTAGATAATATGTTAAATAGTACAAACTACAAAGTGATCTAGTTTATAATTATTGGTGACTTGGCCTGTTTTTCTTGTAGGGCTATTCTGTAAAATAACCAATTCGATATCAAGCTTCACCTAAGTGATAGAGCTCACTTTACGTCACTTCGAAAGCGAACTTTATTGATATAGACAGATAATCGAGTTTTAAAGAATACAAATTCTTCATATTCGTCATATCACCGCGGATTCCGCTTTCGAGATTCGCAAACGACCTTACAGAATAGCCCTACTGAACACAGGACTACTGAAACTCCTTTAATGCACTGCACGGATATCGTCTTCCCACCTGGTTAACGTCAGACCTACACTTCGTCTGCCTAAACGCGGCCTTCATTTTAGACAATTATTTTCGATGGGACAAACCAAAAAAATTAAGTTACTACTTTACCTTATTAACCACTAGTTAATAATGTAGTAGATGAGAACGGTTAAGGAAAACACGGCGTTATGATTTATAGCCGATCGTATAACACTTAGCGCTTTATATACAAGAGTGTCGATTAGAACAAAAAACCACATAAAAACCACTCGACACGATTCACAACCTATTAACTTTTCCTCGTGGCTTTCCCACATGGAACCCTATTATAAATTGCCTTCCGCTTTCATATCATAATCATCAGCCCGCATAATTCTACTGACATTAATTATGTAAATTCTTGAAATATAATATTTCTTTTAAAGTGAAACTTCTTTAGAATCGTTGCGATTTCAAAACGGATGCAACGGAAAAAACGACAGGTAAGAGACACAAATATAAAAGAGCGAGAGAGAAAATGTCGGTGTGTATGTATATTGCACACTGTTTAATACTTGCTTTTATTTGAGTATTTAACGTGTGTTTCACTTCTATCGTGTGTAAATCGCACACACACCTTTTTTTTCCAAGACGTTGATACGTTTGTCCCATGGAGCCGGGTATATGGCATCACTCGCGAGGGTAAGTATCTATAGTAGGTACATTCCCAGGTATAAGGGGTCACTGGGGCAGTAGGTGCGCGACCCGAAGGGGATTCAAGAAAAACAAACGCGAGGCGCCTTTCATCATCGCACAATACGAAGGCCCAAAAACAATCCCTTTAAATGAGGTCATGCCGTCTAGTCATTTAAAATCCTAATTTAGAAATAACTTCTATTTTCTACTAACTGACCTACCATGTCGTATTGCCACATAAAGGCAAATTATTTTTATTTAATACTAGCTGTTACCCGCAGCTTCGCCCGCGTGAACTTAGGTTTACGAATTTATCATGTTTGATGACGATCATTTTCCATTTCAATAATGACTAAGTTTTTGTATTAAAATGGATATATGTTATCTTGAACATATTCCTATGCAGACTTTCTGCATGCATATTTACTATTTAGGATACTATTACATATTACACTGCCCTCTCAAATCACGGCAACACGATTTATTTTCTTGCGTATTATTTTGATATTGCCATATCTTCTAAAGTATTCATTTAATTTACATGATGTAAAGGGTAAAAATAATCTCCATTATGTGCTCCAGCTAATTAACTGATTTAAAATAATAAGGATTCATACCGTATTTTTGTAAATAACTTTCAAATTATCGCGTTATAATTATCCATTTTTTAAAGTATTAAGTGGATATAGTATGATATCCCTAAGAGATAGATATAAGCCATCGCGGACTTTTTTGTAGACCTATTTAAGACACACAATTCCACCATACATTATTTTGATATATCTTAAAGGGTTTAGGCAGCGTTTTCGTCGGAAACTCCCAGACCAATTTTGTTCCTACACCTCCAACAATTATTGTTATATCTTAGCCAATGTATATAGAAACTTAATAAATTATCTACATAAACCTTCCTCTTGAGTTGTCCTATCCATTAAAGAAAACCGCATCAAAATCCGTTGCGTAGTTTTAAAGATTGAAGCGTACAAAGGGATATAGGGACAGAAAAAGCGACTTTGTTTTATAATATGTAGTGATTTTGGCAGTAAAAAAATCCTTCTGTATAAGTAAGAATAAACACTGTTTCAATGCTTATATTAGACCCAATCATATACTATACTAGCAGCGCCCCGTTTTTACGTGAAAGAGTAACAAACATCCATCCATCCATCCATCCATCCATACTCACAAACTTTCACGTTTATAATATTAGTAGGATTAGTAGGACTATACTATTGAGAGAGTTGAGTTTTTTCAGAAAAACGAGACAAAGTGTACCAGCTCGCCAAACACCTGTAAATCTGGTGTAGCAAAATAATATCGATAGACTAGAATGGGTCTATTTTTATGGTAGCTAATGAGCTTAAATATCTCATAACTCAATTTCAATCTCTAAACGATTTTCCTGACCTTTCCTATGTAATGGACATACCTATCTTAACCTGCCCACGGTCATAAAGGTCTAAGAATAATATTCTAAAGAAATCGTTTGATCGACTCGCGAGCCGCCCGTGCCCTTTATAATGTCACATCTATAGGGACCTCCTAGTAAGGTTTGGCGTACACTCAAGTCCATAATACATAGGCCGTGTAAATTTGACGACCTCTGTGGCTCAATGGCTAGCGCGTTCACGCTCAAGCCGGAGGTAGCGGGTTCTAATTTTGCTAGGGAACAGAAAGTTTTCTGTGTTTGTGGGTCATGGGGTTTCATGATAAATATATGTATAACATAAAAGTATTGCATACAATTCTCTTGTCCGGTCGAATTCTTAGATGAGCCATTTGGTCATCTTCCCTTCCGATGAAGCTCAAAGGCCAACTGGTCATCAGCATATGTCCATTCGAAAAAATACCTTTGTCTCGTACCCGTTACACAAATTCTTCGAGAGCTTACCATAGTACGTATAATAACAATAGATATTATAAAAAAATATTTCCTGACATTAGTCACTCACTAGCAAGTCAAGCTCACTAGCAGTCAAGGTTACACTTTCTTATTTTTACGATTGCGACAAACTATTTTCTACCACAATTCGTTATTTTTAAATGCCATTAGACCAGCGTTCGTAGACACACACACACACACATACAGTTCGCAGCTATTTCCGATTTAAAGATTTTTTATGCCATAAAGATGCAACCGAACAATCGCAGCCTTATAGCGGCTACCGACGCCCATATATCCGCACAACCAAAGGTTATGCAAATGCATTGCTCTCCGTGTGCGGAAACTGGAAACTCACAATCCATATTTGCGACAGTATATATATCACTTTTTCCTTTTTTTTCTACCTCACATTGTGTGAGGGAGAGGTGCGACGGTCGTGCTGTATCAATTCGTCTAAAATGCACCAATGGCACTATTCTTATGAAAAATTTAGTAAGAGGTAGTGCCATGCTGCATGGCAGCCAAACTGGGCCGGCACGACCGGGGAGGAACCTCTCGCTCACATAAAATCGGCGTAAAGTGACAGCTAAGCTGTCGCGCTTCGTGCAGTTTGTGAATTTCCCGTGGCCCATTGGGGAGACAGGGAAAAGGAAGGCAACGCATCTGCATATTACCTCTGGTTATGTAGATGTTAATGGGCGTCGATACTCAAATGGCTTCGACTGTTCGTTTGCCCTAATAGAGAAGGTTCGTACTAATAGAGAAGGTAAGCTTAAAGTCCCTTCAAGTTCTTAGTCCAAATTCTACGAGTTTAAATTTTAAGTACTTACGTTCAGTATATGCCTTGTGTCTACTTAAAATTTCAGTATACAATTCTGTTGGATGATTTAAATATAGATCATGTTTCATGATCCATAATCTAGTCGCGGTTAAGTATTCGAAAGGTCATGCATTGTAAAAATGACGACGACATTCAACCGATGAAAGCAGATGGAGAAGCGACAGACGAGTATCTTCAAGTTTTTGTTAGAGGAGCAGACAGGCTGACAAGCGCCGTCCACACATTCACACAATACACAAAAACATGTTGATGATTGTCATACAATTGTCATTTGTATATAACGTACATTTTTTTTGCAGTTTTTACCAATATTTACATTTTTTGTCGAAAGGGCTATTTTAAGTCTATCGGTGAGGCTGGCATGCTCATCAAGAGTAGCCGAAGCCTCTTTAAAAATTAGAAAAATAAAAAGTCTACCGGTCTTTAAGCTCAATAGAAACAGTAGGTTAGCGCAAGCGGGCCATCCTAAAAATAATTATTTTCGCATTGGATATTATATTCAATGAAATTGTCGTAATGGCGATCCGCTATAAACGAATGTACATGTTATTTTTGTCAACGCGTATTTGGCGTTGCGCCTGAAAACACGATGTGACGTCAGAACATTTTTATTTGTCGTTCTGATACGCAAACACATAAACTTCAATTTTATATGCTAGCCATTTTTAGGGTTCCTTAAATGACAAAACGGAACCATTATAAGAGTATCTTATAATGGTGGATATCAGTTGATGGATGAACAGTTGACAGTATGTCCGTCGCTGTGTCATAAATATTTCTTCTTCTTCTTGTTATATATATAATAACGAAAAGCATTTTTTTTATATCAGGCGGTCTACCGGAACAAGCTAAATTCTCAAAGGGCATCTATGAGAAACAGCATATATGTTAGACTTTGGAGCCTAGCACATCAAACGTTTAATAAGGATGGCGCAGCAGTAACTAAAGGGTATTTTTAATGTGATAACAGTTATTTCAATTCGTACCTACCTATGCTACATCAGGACAATTGTGAACAATTTTTGAACTGTTTTTCGCAGCTAAATATGTACACTTACAATTTTTATCCTAAGGGCCTGTTTCACAATCTCCAGTTAAGTTCCCTATAAGCTATTGGCAACATATTTGACAGATGTTTGACAGATACTCCATACTCTATCTGTCAAATATGTTGCCTATAGCCTATAGGGAACTTAACGGGAGATTGTGAAACAGGCCCTAAGAGATAGTTACTCTTTACTTTAATACTTCTATTCAGTGGAAACGCGTGAAGCAGACGGTAGCAATATAAACGATTTAGAAATTATAACTGAATCCAAAAAAGAACACGAAGAATTTATAATACTGTTGACCTTACAATGTTTGCGCAAACAATTTGTGTATGTGGTATGTTTTGCATTATATGAACCGTCGAAGTTTTTGTTTGCTAACGGGCCAAGCGAATTTAATAAATACCCTTCGTTTATTTTTTTATGGAACCTCACCTTGTTTTGTCCAATCTTAAGTTATATACCAAGTAATAAGAAATTATTATAATGAACCAACGTTTGCTGATTTTATCGCGGTATATTAAGTTTTTGGTCATGGGAGGACCATAGTATCCGAAATGTCGGGCTTATAAAAAAATACTTGTCTGTAAAGTCGATTTACGGACGGTAGTTTGACGTGACAACTTCAAACATTACATGCATCACGAACCGAACTGAGGCGATCGCTCGAGCCGATCATTCCTCTCTTTCGTTCGTGCCGCGCTCCCGCTTGCGGAACGCGACAATGAGCTTAACGGGACAATGACGTCATCTTTTTCGTGCAAGCAGCCCGTAGTATCGAGTTATTAGACATTGTCACGTCAAAAACTTAACAAACCTCGATTGAACCCGTTCAAGTTGTTTCATTATGATGAATTAAATTCGCGTAAACATAAGAATCACTTCAAGTTAACCCTGCGCGATGGTCCAAACTCCAAACCGAGGTCGTATATGATGCGAGTGTTAAGACTTGGTTATCACGTTCATTGAAGGAGGCAGACGTAAGAGGTCGATGGTGATGATTATATTTTCATAGCTCCATTCCTCAGATATAGTGATATCATGTAGTTTCCCCTACGTACTAGGTAGTGTCCCACTTTTAGATTCAAGTCTTTTCAACTTGTTCGATATTTGATATCGACCACTCGATTACATCACTAACACGTCCCATCTCTCTAGCCTGTCGCCATTGCTTCTTTCTTTAGAGACAGACCAAAACTTTAACAAGGGGGTTGGGTGGGTTAGGTACTATATGTTCGAATAGAGCTATTCATATAATAATGATCGAACTTGATATGAAAGTTCGTTTGATCATCTATCATTTTGCCCAAAAGCAATAGATAACTTGATGGTAAAGTGAGATTCGGTGTACACGAACAGACTTATATTTTTTAAGGTAGTCATCAAACGTTATACAGTCGTTTTACGACCTTCGAATAAAAGTTACGTAACGTTAAGTCGTACTTTAACGTTAGGATCAATTCATTTGTTACAATATTATATTACACATTTCAACTTTTTTTTTTAACGCTGAGATGAGCTTAGGCATCCCGCGGGGGAGTGGGTCTCCCCACATACCCGATGTGGGACTCACTGCGCCCGAACACTCGTAAGTGGACGCAGCTCTACCCACTAGAACCTGGCGAGTGCCATTTTGGTGAGGTGCCCCGGATCTGGAAGCAACAGGGCACCTGGACGGCTAGTCAGTCCCTCAGTTGACCAACGCCACCTCTACAGAGGGGTTGCCCCGCACCACAGAACAACCCCTGCCAACTTCGGGACAGTACAATAAGGCGAGGTTCCCGTCCTTGCCCCTTGCTCTTTCGCCACCTCTTCTTATAAGAGGGGTACAAAGAGCCCTCTCGGTCCAATTCGGTTCGCTCAAGGTGTTTAGTTCACCCTAGGCTACTGAACTTGGCTATCCAAGTATCTATATAAGTAAAAAAAAAACGGTTGTCTATAAAGTCGGTTTACTGACGATATAGTTGAACGTGACAACGTCATAAGTAAATACCGATGAGCCGATTGTGCCTCTTTGTCGCTCGTTCCGCGCTCTTCGTTCGCTTGCACTTCAAATGGAACGCCTCAGAGCGAGGTAACGCCGCATGAGTCATGTTTTTTTTTGTGCGTGCAGCCGGCTACATCGGATTATAAGACGTTGTCTCGTCAATAAAACTAAGTTTAGCATATAAATACGTAAAGCAACTCTTAGCTAACTAGATTTTAATTGTATTTTACACAAGCCTAGTTTATTTCGTTACCCATGCATTATTTGCGTGACGCTCAACAATGGTTCCCATCATCTGTATGTGTGTTTGATCGTTGATACTATATACGAAACCGGGCGTGTACAAACTGGTTCTTAACAATCAGTTCCCATGTTTACACGCCGAACGGAAATATCAAGTGCGAAAACTTGAAATATAATTAATTCGCTTAACAGTTTTTTTTTTCAGCAATATATTTTATTTTCTTGAATTTGAGAAGAATCCTATATTTCATTGGGTAAGACCCGAGTGTTATAGGGTCCAGCGTCAATCCCCACCATGGTTTTCTTTGTACCCCTCTTACTAAAAGAGGGGACAAAAGAGCAGGGGGCAAGGGGTGAGGATGGGAACCTCACTTCAATGTACTGTCTCGATATTGGGAGGCGTTGTCCTGTGGTGCGGGACAACCCCTCTGTGGAAGTGGCATCGGTCAGAGAGACTGACTAGCCGTGGAGGTGCCCTGATGCTAGCAGATCCGGGGCACCTCACCAAAGGCGGCATTGGTGGCACTCGCCTGGTTTTAGTGGGTAGAGCTGCGTCCACTTACCATCTTTCAGGCGCAGCGAGTCCCACATACCCGCCTGGCGAGACCCACTCCCCCGCGGGATGCTTCCAAAAAAAGCTTTCATCGTCAAATTCGTCGTGCTGGTCAGTCTTTGCTTCCATTGAAGAGGGAAAACGGAGTTTGAAGACATAACATCTTGCTACATTCACTAATTCGTTGCATCTTCTCATGTGAGTGATACTATTAGTCTTGTTCTGTTACCATTTCTACACCAGCCTTATTTTTCGTCGGAGAAAGCAACACCTGTACGTATACGTTAACATAACTTAATCGTGATCATCATCAGGCCGTCATCATCTTGATACGGACAACTGAACGATGCATGATGGTTTGAAACATTTTTTTTCGAAAGTTCTAGGTTTTTCGGCCTGATAGCATTTAAGCTCAATCGTTGCTGGCGCACCTAATCATTGAAATGTCTATCTAAGCAATGAGACTCACTTAACAAAAAAACTACCTACATTTGTTCTTCAAATGTAGTTTTTTTTTTGTTGATATTTTTTTAAAGGTTGGGCGGGCTACCATATTTATTTTTACAGAAACAAAATACAAAAGTTCACAAAACAAAGACATAATTATACCAGAACGGCCGTAACGGTAATGCGACACGAATCTGTTCGTATCAGAGGAGTATACTGAACGACAAGATGACTAATCGCATAAATTATTCGGACGTTACCGTGGCATACTTTTATAACCATGACTCGGCCGCGGTTGGCAGTTGGCACGCGTGGAGACGATTATAATGAGTATTCCCATTATTGCCTAATATTATGAATATTTAATCAGCTGATTAGGATCGAAAAAGCAGGAATATCAATACAGATAGAGGCTAAACATGATGTTGATGAATATCAACATCATGTTTAGCCTCTATCCGTCCACTGCTGAACATGGGACGCCAAGACGGCCGATGCACCGCCACCCGCATTTTTTAATGTCAGTCTTATTATATACGAGCGACGATGATCCAGTGGTGGATGGACTCGGCTTCTTATACGAGAGGTTCCGGGTTCGAACCTGACCCTCCCGTGTGTGTCTCGAAATGGGTTTTTCTAACTTTACAGCAGCCACGTTTACGGGAGGATCTATATTTGAGAAAATGCTGACGAAAATCCATTCGGCCGTTTACGCGTTATACATACATAAACGAAAACCATTAAAGGAGACGGTCCATTTCTGGTGTAGTCTTGTACAGTATACTATAAATAAATAAAAATACATAGATTTCTTTAAAAATTAAATAAATTAGTTTATCGTAATAAGTTACGTGCAAAAAAATTATCAAGTTTTTCAAATATTAGCTATTCCACACAAAGATGGCGGTTATTACTGAAAAATGGCGTCACTCATGGTACTTTCTTAACTATTTGTATCTATTTCAAGCTTTGTTATGGAGTTGTTAACTCGTGAATGTGTTTATTGCATTTTTGTGGATATTTTGACGACTTGGACTTTTTATTTGGACAGATAGATTTATAGGCATAAACGCCAAAGAAAATGTGTATACGCCATTGTTATATCATGTAGTGTTGCATATCTTGGAAACATTAAATTATGCTTACGCTGAAATTGAAAAGAATTTAATGGATATGAACATATTAAAACTGTTTGAATATTTATTCTCCTTTATATCATTATGTGTAGAAAAGTAGGTACACCAACGTCCCATACAATTTTGGACCGTCTCCTTTCCAATATTAATGGAGTCATTACGATAATTGCAAATTTTTCGGTGTTTCGCCGTAAGAGGTGTGTGTGTGATGATTGCAGGCTGGTCACAGCTCATTATCGTGATGGTGATAACCGTCCTGACGGCCATTATGTGTGTTCAAATAAACAGGTTATTGGGGGCATCTTCATTAACATATTCAGAACGATTATGGTGTAGGTAGTTGTAAAATACAATGATTATCCGGTGTGAACGTACCATAATCATCATCATCAGCCTTTATCCGTCCACTGCTGAACATAGGCCTCGCTCAATGAATGTCAAGATGATCGATCCCTTGCCACTCGCATCCAACAAGAACTAGCCAGTACATAGAGATCGTCATCCCGCCTGGTTAGTGGCCGACCGACGCTTTGTCTGCCTAAACTCAGCCACTACTCTTGAAATTCAATGACCCATAGTCCACTCGAGTGTGCGACCAGCCTATTCCCACTCCAAAGAGTTTATTTATCGGTGACTAGTTCTCTGGCAGATGTCTTCACTTCGAATGTTATCTGCCCAAGAAACAACGAGCATAGTACGCTCCTTAGATCGATCATGGTACCACTATAACCTTCAAATTATATCAGAAAGAGCAGAACATTCGAGAAACCAAATATCTGACGTCTTAGCATAGACACAGGTATGAGTTGTCTTAGCTAGTCTCAGATAAACTTGTTTCTGAACAGGGGCGACGCTGGCCACCTACAATTACCCAGCAAACATAAAAAATCAATTGTCTGTAAAGTCGGTTTACTGACGATAGATGAACGTGACAAAGTCACAAGAAAATACTGATGGGCCGATTGTGTCTCGTCGCTCGTTCCGCGCTCTCGCTTGCATTTGAAGCCTTAAATGGAACGCCTCAGAGCGAGGTAACGCCGCATGGGTCATGTCTTTCCGTTCGTGCAGCCGGCTCTATCAAATTGTAAGACGTTGACACGTCAAAAAGTCGGACTCGCGCGCTATAGCTTCCGTAACACATATATTTTATAATAATTTAATAACGTACTTTTGTACTATAACACATTCATGGGTTTCAAATTTTTCCCTATTATCCCCATTACCCATATCAGTGTGGAGTACCTTAAAGATTTGGTTTTCAAAGACTGTGACGAACAACGTAATAGTCCCTTCAAACTTTGCGACATTTCAAGGGTAAGGAGTATCATTTAGTTATTTTAAGGCGAGAAACCCTACAAAGAAACTATTACTACGATATAACAACTGTTGTACAGTGCCAACAGAACGTCATTAGGCCAAAAGCTGGCATATCCTGGTAACTGGTTCGACGAGATATCACATTCCAGATACGCGGTGAATGCTAGACATTTACATGTTTACGATCATTTCATGTCTTTTGATATTGATATACCTTCATTAAACGGCATCTCTAGTGCCGTTGGAAAACAGACTATATCTCGAGGGGACACATGTTCGAATCCTATGATATAGATTATGTTCCTATAATGTCCTATGTTTTTGCGTTTTGAGCAATGATGGTCCAGTGGTGGATGGCCTCGGCCTCTTATGCGAGAGGTTCCGGGTTCGATCCTGACCCCTTCGAGTGCCTTGAAATGGGCTTTTCTACATTTCTAAGTGGCTTCATCCTACAACACGAGACCATCGCTCGCTCACCGGTGAAGGTAAACATCGTGAGGTCACCTGCATACCTGATGAGATTCAAGTCTTTGAAGGTGTGTGAAGATTATCAACACGCATTGGGCTACGCGACGCTAACTATGGCCCACTACCGCCCTCGCCTAATTTCGAGGAGACGACCCGTGCCCAGCAGTGGGACATATAAAGGTTGATACTTTAATGTCTTACGTTTTTAAGCTATTGCATAGCTTCTATCGCGGGCCTTGAGCGCGGGGACCGAGTACAGAAATTCCGTAACGAAAATAAAACCTAACGCTCCCCACTCCGACGGGCACGGAGGTGTGGCCGAAAAGAAACGACGTTAGACGATGCATGCATCGTCTAACGTCGTTTCTTTTCGGCAGTCTTCGACACGGTGTTTGTGTGCTTGCAACTAGACGTATTGTACGACACTACGAAGCTCGCACGAATAACAATAAAATATAACACATGTATTGTAAAATAATAAAAATATTTTAAACAATATTAGTTAATATTGTTTAAAATATTTATATTTTTTTATTTATTTAATAAAGGAAAAAAAAATGTTTTCTTATCGGTCACCACGCTCAAAAAGTGTAACTTGAATTAATATCAAAGAAAAAGAAATACTGCATTAATAATTAAAATAAATAAATAATTATAATTGCATAAGTTGATACAAAATGCTATGCAATAGCATTACCGCGGCAGTCCCCGAGTGCCACACGTCTTTTTTTTTTGTCATTATCATTAATATACACACTTCTATTGCATTCTTAGTGAAAAGTGTGATTATAAGGTCCATCAAACATTTCGCTTGTTAATTCAGCCGACTGCCTGTACTCGTAACTGGTTGTAACCAGCTGTTTCACACGCCACAGAATTAAAAAAAAACTTTCTCAATAATGCAGCTATCGAATATTTTCAAGGTTTATGCATCCAACAAACAACCAAGCCCTTTAAGCTATGTTATCTTTATATCCTACTAAAATTAGAAACGAGAGAGTTTTAAGAATATATTGATGTATTTTTTCCCGAAAAAATTGAATGAATTTTGATGAAACTATACAGCTTAGGATATCCTTTGAATTACTGACGCATAGACTACAATTGCCTGAAAATAAGTGATATTATTATTTATGTTTTACACCCACCATACTCTTACCGGAATGACACGCGGCTGAAAACGCGGGGCGCTTGCTAGTATGTTTATATATTCTTTTTCAATTATATTTATCCACCAAAAACTCATAACATTCTTATTATGAGAAATACTTTCGTTCTGTTTTTACCGAGCCATACCGACTTAGGTAATAATTCTTAACTTAGATCCCAACTCAACGGGAGGTCTCATATTATATGAAAAATATACCTTTTTGGCTCTTTAAAATAATAAAGTGAAATAAAGTAGGGAATCTTATATAACTTTTTTATTAGTTTCTATATCTACCCGTTTTCCTTCAATATTTAAATTATTTCATTTTACCGCTTACTGAGCTCATATTTGTGATTCGAGTAGCTTTTAAATTTAGCAGGAAGCAAAAAGTCAAATAACTTCATCAGGGCATAAAAACAAATTAGTTAAATTGACTTACTATATCGCTCGCAGCATCGTCCGATATCAACAATTATCATAACTGAGCTACTTTTGACTTGCATTAAAATCGATAACAAGTTATCATAAAAATATTATATATGGTTTGATGGTACCTCATACCACGGAGTCAATATCACAACGTGAAGAGCAAATAAATAGGAAGAATACTTATAGAGGCATCAGACATGGTTACGGGACGACGGGAAGGGTATCACGGGCGTGGAGTGTTAAAATACTAATAAGCCGGATTAAATCGACTAAAAAGCTGTTTTATTATCATCATTATCATTTTTTGGAGTCAGCTTTGAATGTCTTTTGTGTTCATTCTGGCCTCATATCGTTAAAAATAGTTAAAACAGTGGTTCTATCATAATGAGTGAAATTCGCGGAAACATTAGAAAACCATGCGAGTTCTATTGTTTAAAACTAGGAAGCTTTTATGGCCAATAACAATGAATTGAAATGACCTCAAAGAAATGTTAATAATATTTAGAAAACTAGGTAAGATCACGTTCGGGGGTAAAAATAAGATACTAATAACAGACTTACAAATAACCTTAAAGCACTGTGATAAATTCTAATCTACAGAAAAACAAGAACACTATTTAGCTAATGATATATTTTTTTATGGTGGTATCAGTAGGCAGCTTCACTTATTAACATAAAGAAGTTACCACGGAGCTAGCCCAGGTAAACTCATCCGTTTAGCCTATCCTGGGGACCTAGCCAAAATGCCATTAAGAAAGCGTTAGCGAAGTTCGAAAATGATAAAATGTATGGTACGACATAAAGCCGCGCTTAATCACGTGGTCCCCCTATACATTTATCATTTCGAACTTCGCTAACGCTTTCTTAATGGCATTTTGGCTAGGCCCCCTGATACGTAAGATGGTAAATTCCAGTTCATACAACTTATCCCGATTTTCCTACGAAAAACAGCAACCATGCTATGAAATGCCTGGAAGGTATGCTCTACTCCTAACGCGTAGTAACTTATATAAAATGTTAAATTAATAATATCCTTTACCATATAAACATTCGGCTGTACTGTGGCGGTATTTGTAGTGAACAAATACCGCCACAGTATAAAATATCTTCAGTTTTATTTTTCGGTTTATTGGGTTTGGCCTACCTCTTCCCCTTTGGCCCCTCGTACAAGCAGCTGCAAACCGCTGCAAAAAACCGCTGCTACTCCTGTATGGCCAGGATAGCGGTAATCACCAAATGATTTTGATATCATCTCTGTAAGCCCGGGGGCGGATACCTCCAGTCTATCATAGTAAGCAATCAATCAGCTTTGTAACATTCAATGGTTAATATACATGTTTTAAGAACAATTGACTGTGAAACGACCACAGTAGATATTATAGCCGCCAACTGTGTCTAAATGAAGCGGGTTCATACGAAACATAACCAACATAACCCCTTATCTTATTAGGTTACTGGCATTCGTTAATATTGTTGTGCTCACTAACCTCAATATCATGTACAGACGAATCAGATTTAAACTTGACACACATGGGAATAAGTGTCAATAAAATGGCAAGATCGGTCTGGTCGATCGGAAAAGACGATCCATCATTTCCAGGAGGTCCTTGTTCGCCGGTGAACGGATAGAAGAAGAAGAAGAAGATGATGATGATTATAATGTAACATAACACGAGTATATCCATAAGTAGCAGTCGGACGTTAAAAAAAAATATTTAAATCATATAATTTAGGAATGTTACTACTTATTAAGCTTATTTTAAAGTTAAGTTCATTAGTTCTAAGCTAGATTATAATATTTTTGACCACGGCAATGCTCACCCTGGCTCGTATTTCGTTCGGCATGATCCTGCAATCCCATATATCACTGTATCACTCACAAACACACTCGCACAAACATTCTCACCGGAGAACGCGCAGTGCGTCCGTTCGCTGCGACTGCTCATCACCAAATGCCATCAACACAGGAAGTTCATTGATAACACAAAAAAACTGGGATTCCGTTGACAATTCAGCGGCAAACTTTAGTATTACTTCCTTAAAGGAAATCGTTAGTGGAGCGAAATGGAAAATTCTTATTAGAGTTACGTAGTCATAATAAAAATATAGAGTAAAAAAAGTAAAAAATAGTAAAAAAAAGCATAGCAATGTGAAAAAACGGGCTGCTTGGCGAGTGGTCAGTGACCCCTATCGGTGAATCAGAAGGTCGTGGGTTTGATTCCACCCAGGACAAATGTTTGTGTGATGAGCATGACCATCTGTTCTGTGACTGGGTGTTATTTATCTACAACATGTATGTATTTAGATGTATATAAGTATCACTTGTCTGGTTGCCCGTGCTTATTTTGGGATCAGATGGCCGTGTTTGAGTTGTTCCAACATATTTTTTTATGACATTTTTTCAAAAGTGGATTATTTTTGTCATTTATGATGATGATACGTTTGCAAAGTGTCACTGTAATTTAATATTTTGAAGGGGATGAAAATATCGCTCAAAGCTTCCGTAATACTCACATACAACTGATATAGCTAATACACACGGAACCCTTACAGGAGTATTCGATTGTCTGTCTGTAGCCGACACCGATGTCGAGCCCACAGTCCCACGTGTTCTGAAGCGTGGGACACTAACCCCACCACCACCGGTAACACGAGAACACTTTCTACTTCATTATTTTGATCATTTTATTTGTTAAATCACATCCGTGAAATCTGTTTATCACATAACGTAGGACATAAGTATACGGATAAAGTGGGACAAAAAGTTTGGTGTTCCACAAGGCTATGACAAAGACCCGATTTTATTAAATTTAAACGCTTTAAAAATTACAATGAGAATGTAGTATACCATCCTTTTAATGGATAAGTAACTTTCTTTCCTTACAAGATATATAAAAACGAAAAAAAACCCTCAAAGACTCAGTCCGTTGGCATATACGAATAAAAATTATCTCACATTGCCAGAGAGTATGTCCACAGATGGACTATAACAATCTGATAATGATGATGATGATGACGATGATGATGGTAAAGTTAATACTGTCGGGAGGCATACGCTGTGCTTCCCTCATGAATTCTCTGATTCTGATATCCATGAATGATATTCTCATTTAGTGTTTCAGAAAGAAGCAAGATTTACCATCTCAAGATATGGACACGTGAAGGTGGCTAATCCCGGGTGAACTCGCTTTGAAAGCTCATGTTCCACGTTCACCACCATCAGGGCGCACGTCTATTACTTTGCCTATCCAAGAGACATGAACAAAATTCTAGAATCTAGACTTTAATGATCGCTACCATCGATCGGCGACCTATTAACCTCATATGAACTTAGATCGTTCAGAAAACGCTGTATTGATTTCAATCGTCATAATATATTTCATTGTATGAGAGTGATGAGACGAAAAAAACGTTAGCCAAATATGGTAAGCAAAAATGGCTCGACTCTGTAGAGGCTTAAGTTCGCGGTGGGGTATCTAGTGATACCCCGCATCGCATCGGCGACATATCAGTTATGTATTCTGAACTAGTGTTCAGAATACATAGCTGATATGTCGCCGATCCCTTGCTACGGTCGTCTTGGCGTTCGTTGAGGGAGGCCTATGTTCAGCAGTGGACGGATAGAGGCTGATGATGATGATAATGATGTCGCCGATGCGATAGAAGAAGAATCTATATTTAAAGTCTGTAGCATAGGTAGCGATACCCCGTCGCGTAGGGGGTTTTTAAAACTTTTCAACTGATTCACCTGGTTCTTGCTCATGTTATTGTCTGACGTCTATCAATCGACGTGATATTATAAGTTTCTGAGCCTTTAATCGCGTATGGTAATTTTAATTAGGCTGTTTGTTGAAATAGGCATGACGCTGACCGTGCAGCCAGGAGATCAGCTCAATTCCTCCCGCTAGAAGACGACTTTGCGACAAAACTCTTACTTCACTTCAAAATTTAACGAGTTCATTTATCCAATTCAAAGTGACCCTGAAACGCATATATATGAAGCATTTGCTCAATAAACACCGTGCAAAAACCCTAGCGACAAAAACTTTATTACCTGCATACGAATGTTGATTCACATGTTATGTACATTGATGAAGATCGGATTGACGGGCAAAGATTACTCTATATTAAACGAAATGTCTGCAATCTATGGTCCATCTGGACGTCGTCGTCCAGTTGGTTGGACTCGGCCTCTTGAACGAGAAGTTCTGGGTTCGATCCTGACCCCCTTGAAATGGGGTTTTCTAAATTTCCAAATGCACTCTAAGAACGAGACCATCGCTCGCTCATCGGTGAAGGAAAACATGGCGAGGAAACTGGCATGCCTGATGAGATTGAAAGTCTTTGTGTAGCTCACCAACCGTATTGGGCGATCGCGTCGGTAAACTATGGCCCATCCTTGCCTGATTTCGAGGAGACAAGTGCCTTGCAGTGGGTTACTTTATAAATTGATACTTTACTTTACTTTTGCAATCTATACTAACACTTCGATAATATAATGAGTTAAAAAATAAAGAGAAATTTCGTGTTTTTGTTTTTAATCAAAAACTTCACAACTTCTATCGAAATAGGACATGATTCAAATATAATATATTCAAAAATATATAAATTGATTTGATTAGCTAAACGTACCAATATCGTATATTCCCAAAAAGAACACAATTCGATCTAAAACAAATGGGAATGATGTGTCATAAATCCTTGTTCTTCACTGCGGGTATCAAATTGATAACAGTTTTATCTTTATCAATATTAATTACAGAGATACCTTATCTAATAATATACGGGAGATAAAACGACTCGCGTCCGTAGACGGTACTTCACCGGTACTACGGAGGCGACACCCTACGCCCGTCTGGACTGTGTCTTCGCCTTCAGGAGAGCTATTCTGTAAGGTCGTTTTGGAATCTCCAAAGCGGAATCCGCGGTGATATGACTGATATGAATTTGTATTCTTTAAAACTCGACTATCCGTCTATATCAATAAGGTTCACTTTCGAAGTGAGCGTTAAGCGAGCTCTATCAGGTGAGTTCGATATTGAAATGGTTTTTACAGAAAAGCCTTACAGGAGTCCTTCTATAGAATATTACCAAACTCTATATGTCCCACTGTTCACACACGTCTCCAACTGGGAAGAGGTGAGGAGGTTGTTGGGCCATATCTCACTATCGCGCTGGACGAATCAAAGATTTTTAAATTTATCAGGTATGTAGGTTTCCTCACGTTTTACTTCACCGGTTAGCGAGCGATGTTCTTATGTTAGCTACACGGAAAATATAGTCAAAACCATGTCTTATTTCTGTGAGGTGATGTTCGGTGGATAACTCATTGTAAATCATCAACATCTCCCGTGGAAATTATATAGGTAAGATTTTCATAGCATATTATATTACAAGTTACATTTACATTTTACCACTTTAGCAACGTCTCTCGTGCAAACTATTCGGTTTATAAAAAAATGATGTTAGAAACCCTTAATATCATTTATGAAGACCTATCCATACCCCACATGTATGGTTTGATGAAGTAAATGTTAAGCTTCAGTTCTAAGTACTCATAAAATTTATTGTATTTTTTTCTATTTTTGTGTGCGGTTCACAGAATACTACTTACGAAGTTTCAACAGTATAATTCTAATAGTTTCGGATAAAAGTGGCTGTGACATACGGACGGCGGACGGACGGACAGACATGACGAATCCATAAGGGTTCCGTTACTTGCCATTCGGCCACAAAACTCTAAAAGGACACTGGAATTAAAATCGATTGAGGAAATCTTTAGTAATCGTATTTTCCGATGCTAGTTCGTTACAATATCCTTACTATCCTTATTATTAATTAATTATTATTATTATTAATATTATAAATGCAAAAGTATCTGTCTGTCTGTTACGCTTTCACGCCTAAACCACTGAACCGAATTTAATGAAACTTGGAACAGGGATAGATTAGAGCTTGAGAAAGGACATAGGCTACTTTTTGTTGCGAAAAAAAGCTTAGGGGAGTTTAAATAGGGGATAAAAGTTTGTATGGAAATTCGTCATTATACACAGAAGATGACGCCATTAAACTTTGCATTAAGGCACTTGATAAGAATTAAATAACCATTAATAATTGTTCCACCGTTTTTAAGATTTTTACCTAAATGGGCATGAAATAGGAGACGAAAGTACGCAGGGTAGTTAAAAAAAAATCTGTCTGTGTTTACTATACGTAAGTACGGAACTGCGCTACTCCGAATTTAACGCGAGCGAAGCCACGCGCAACAGCTAGTATGATGATAAATAACATACTAAAATATCATTTGCGTAGTTGATTACTTTGGTTACAATAGCAAAAGGTAGGTAGTAACACTGCCAATTCGAATGCCTGATGACTGATCTTAATAAAATCTGTTATTGCAATAGTGGATACTCTTCGAAATTACTTTGTGAACTTATGTAAATACCTTTCCGTTGTTCACTTTTGTTATTCAGAGTTCGCGGGAGGTTATCATGAATGAGGTTAGCTTGGTAACAGTAAACGAAGTACAAACACGGGGCAATATTTTCCTCGCCAACTGGGGTGGCTAACATTTTTACGTAAGCGAATTATTTATGGAGATATTTTATCTACACTAATATTATAAAGAGGAAAACTTTGTTTGTTTGGTTGTAATAAATAGGCTCAAAAAGTACTGGACCGATTTCAAAAATTCTTTCACCATTCGAAAACTAAATTATGCACGAGTAACATAGGCTAAATTTTATTCTGAAAAAAAAAAATAGGGTTCTGTAAGATATTTGGGATTTTCGGACACAAGTTGTAAAAAATCAACCGAAAAAGTTACTTATTTTGCAACAGCTAGTTAATAACCTTAGGAGATGTCCTCTGATCCCAGGCTATTTTCGCTTTTTTTTTAAAGCACAGGGGGGAGTGTAAGCAGTAGACGACTTTTAGCGGCTATGTAGTATCAGAGCTCCCTCAATGAGCCACCGGAAACTCAAGCCCCACTAAACGAGACAGCATAGCTGTCACTGTTCGCCGATATCGTATAAACGAGAGGTTAACACCCCGGTTATGCCGGTTCGACTTGGCTGAAAAGCAGCATTTCACCTTTGACTAGTAAAACTAAATTTAGATTGTTTCGCCGAATCTGTGAGTGAAATTATTTTGGTATCTGTGGTACATTCAATGGACATAAAGTATGCTTATATGTGAAAATACATAATAATATAATGTATAAGTGATATACGATGAAAAGAAATGAGAGATGAACGTTTAATCACAAGTAAGCGACCATTCCGCGTTCGATGCGAGTAGCAGGGATCGGTCGTCTTGGCGTTCATTGACAGGCCTATGTTCAGCAGTGGACGGACTAAGGCTGATGATGATGATGAACCGACCATCAGCGTGCGGCAGTCTAGGCGTTCATTGGAGGGGGTCAAGCGGCGGTGGACGGGGAAAGGCTGATAATGATGATGACGAAACTACCATTATTAAAGAGTATATTTCCTTAGTTTCTAAGTTGGTAACCAGGTAAACGTTAAGCAGACAATATTTATGAAAATATTTAGAAAATGACAACATTGGAACGTGATTTGAACAGTCATTAGTCAGTTAATAGAATCAGTCGTTACTTTGAGGGAATCCATTAAAAAAAAATTGTATTAATTAGCAATATCCCGCGAACCATGCAGTCTTCACAGTAAATGTTTGAGTGCACGCATATGAATGCATATAGCACCGCCCTCCTTTACTTTGTGAGATGATATGCATGTATATGCGTTAAGACTGCATGGTTCGCGGGATATTGCTAATTAATATATTATAATTTATTATCTTTTTTCAGTCATTGGTGATTTTTCATACAGAGAGAGCACGGTAGCTTGTCCTTTATACCACTAAAAGTATTGTCAACACTCAGGTCGACCTGGAAAACTAACAATGAACTAACCTACATCGAAATACATTGAATTACAATTCGTGAAGTTTTTGTCGATGAAGAAACAAAACAATGCTGGGTACAATCCATTTAATATTGTTTCAAAATTCATACAATACCATTTTCTTAATGCAACCTGTTTCTGATATTGCAAAAAAAGTTATTTGTAACTGTCAAATATTAATATACAAGTATAGGACCCATCGACCACACAACCTATAGACTCCCAATGTTTGATTTTTCGTATTAAATGCATTCTGGCAACAAGCTGAGGTGAGACGAAAGGGGTTGCAATGCTGTGATTAGCTAATTCAATGTCATATATTACCAATCACGGAACGTTAAAAAGAAATCGATATATTTCGCAACGGGAAATAATGAGACGACACGATAGTTTGAGTACATTGTTTACGGCTTACATCGGAACTATAAGTCAGATGTGTCGCCAGAACCCGTTCCCTTGTTATTAGGAGACCATGGGTTATGTGGTCGATGACCTATCATTAGGACCTATCGTTAGGTCCTAACCTAACAGGCGTTGTCCTTTAGATACGAATCGATCCACATTTCGGTAATATATATAGATAAATAACCTAGATACCGACTGCAGCGCCATCTGCCTGATTTCTGAATCTAAGCCATTCTCGAATCCACATGTCCACACATTCTCTGTGTACCTTACACAGAGAATTTCATTAAAATCAGTCTAGCCGTTTAGGAAATTGTGTGTAGATTTGATTCATTAATTCATTCATTCATTCATTCATAGGTATGTTATGAAATATTCTTCTTGTCTTTGATAATAATGGTAATCAATTTAGGTGTAAAATCGTCCCCACCATGGTTCAAGCCTTGTCGTGGCGGTGGGGCTCAGTAGCCTAGGGTGAACCCAACACCTTGGGCGAAGCGAATTGTGCCGAGGGGGCTCTTTGTACCCCTCTCATAAGAAGAGGGGACAAAACAGCAGGGGTCAAGGGGCGAGGTCGGGAACCTCGCCTCATTGTACTGTCCCGACATTGGGAGGGGTTGTTCTGTGGTGTGGGGGTTGCTCCTCTGTCGAGGTGGCGTCGGTCACCTGAGGGACTAACTAGCTGTCGAGGTGCTATGTTGCTTGTAGATCCGGGGCACCTCACCAAAGACGGCATTGGTGGCACTCGCCGGATTTTAGTGGGTAGAGCTGCGTCCATTTACCAGCTTTCGGGCGCAGCGAAGACTACATACCCGCCTGGGGAGACCCACTCCCTATGGGGATATATGGGATGCCTTAGTACATTTCCCGGTGTTGAAGAAAGAGAATGAAAAAGAAAAAAAAGGTGTAAAATCGTAACAAACAAACGTACTTTCATAACTTGCATATCAGGTTCACGAGCCCGTCCGTCAGGCGTAACAAGTTTAACGAGAAACACATACACGTACAAAATAATATTAAAAATACGCCTACAGCCGATTATAATCTCCGCGAGAACACAGGACCATCGCTCGCTCACCGGTGAAGGAACACATCGAGGAAGCCTGCATGCCTGATGAGAATTGAGATTGAACCGCTTTGAAGATTTGTAAAGTATATAAAGCAGCATTGGGCCAGCGCGTCGGTGAACCGTCACTCTTCGTCCCCTCTTACCTTACCTTAGAAGAAGAGGGGACAAAAAAGCAGGGGGCAAGGGGCAGGGAAACCTCGCCTCATTGTTCTGTCTCGACGTTGTATTGTTCTGTGGTGCGGGGCAACCCCTCTGTGGAGGTGGCGTCTGTCCCCTGAGGAACTGACTAGCCGTCGAGCCTGTTGCTTGTAGATCCGGGGTACCTCACCAAAGGCATTGGTGGCACTCGTCTGGTTTTAGTGAGTAAGGCTGCGTACACTTACCAGATTTCGTGTGCAGCGAGTCCCACATACCCGCCTAGGGAGACCCGCGGGATGCATAAGCGCGTTTTCCGGCGTTAAAGAAAAAAAGGTAAAAAACGAATTAAGGATCAAAGCCTCCTAGCCAGTAAGGCCCCGTTCACACCAGCGCTTTATAAGCGTCGCGTTCAAATTCGACGTTGGCTCGAGGTATCACGTCCGTATACTTAATTCGATTTAACGTCAAATATCAACAGAACTCTATAAAAAAGCGCCGTGCTTAAAAAAACGCTTTCATGTAAACATATACATGGGGTATCCATTTGTCTCAATCAAACGCGTTTTTTACGCTCGATAAAAAAGCGCTCGAGCATACAGGGCCTTAGTCTTCCAATAAACGTGTCATGAGGAGTCGATGTTTATTGTTTAGTTTACTCAGTGAATTCTGCGAACCCTCTCGTTTCGGCGGAACGTTAGATAAAATCTGTTACGTCTATTATGTCATGTAAACATGTCCATCGGATTAATGGTTTATTATTAAAACCATAACCTGTTATAAGACAATTATAAATAACTACCAGTGCGGTACGTAAACACAACAGACCACCATCGGGCGGCGAAAGACTGTCGGGTTTTATTGGTGCGAGACTTATAATCTACTTAGGATTGGCAACTTATGGATGAATAATTGGAGAGGTTGGCAGCCAAATTGCGCCGGCACAGCCGGGATGGAACCTCTCGTTCACATGATACCGGCTTAAAGTGACAGCTATGCTGTCGCGTATCTTGCGGCTCGTGATTTTCCGGCGGTCCGTTGGGGGGATAGAAAAAAGGAGGGCAACTCATCGTTTATTAGATAAGTAGGTTCGCTGTCACCTGAAAATTATTAAATACAAGTTTGACTAGACAACTTATATTTTACATCAAAAACACTCGGATACTCTTGAAGTCAATCGAGTGTCGAAACGCTCCATACATTTGTATATCGTATCTTTGACACATATTTAACAGACCGTAAATCTATCTGGATATTTGGTTTGATCCGTTACTCAGACAAAGGGTCTCGACAGGCTGACGCTCAGACACCGCAGAGAACGTACATATATAGGTGCCGGGTGATATAAGTGACACAGGCAGACATCGCCTTGCCTATGTTGCCATCTATATTATATACTCCTATATCTCAAATTTGGCAATACTGCAGTGTGCAAAATTTCATCCAAATCAGTTCAGTAATATGAGATACCGTCACGGACGAACAAAATGACCGGGTTTTTTTTTTAATAATATCTATGGACGCTTTTACACCACGTCAATCTGGTCCCGTGATAAGTTCTCGAATAGGCACCAGACAACGGAAATAGATGTATAATTTACTTTTTATATTGATACTTAAATTTAAGATTTTTATTATATTATATTACAAAATATATTTCTTTTTGTTCCCTGAAAACTTTTTGTTCCCTAGCGGGATTCGAACCCGCTACCTCCGGCTTGAGCGCCAATGCGCTAACCATTGCGTTAGAGATCGCCGTAAATTATACACAGCAATGTTTCTGTTTTCGCCACACTTAAAACACAATCGTGTTTTGTTATTTTTAATGTTCTGTCAGATGTACCTACTGGGCACTGGCAATCGCTAACAAGGGGCTGGTAACGACCACCCCTCAAAATATTCAAAATATGTGATTTTAAAATATCACACACAAGTATAGCGTGTCCTTGCAAATACACCGTCTGTTGTCATAGGCGACGGTTACCTTAACCGCAAACTCCTCTTATAGCCATTATTATACACGGAGTGAGGAAGATGACGCGATTATATTAATATCATAATGTATCTTTAATAATACTCGTATGGTTTATATTTAAATCAGTACACTTTACGTGCAGAATCTTTGAGGGTTCACATATTCTTAAGATACTATGTACTACTTAGAACTTCGCGTAAATCCAACTAATTCCTAAGAAACTTAAATAAGCACCTTTGCCTTGAAATGGGTTTTTTCTTAATTTCTACGCACGCCTAAACATGAGACCATCGCTCGCTCACTCGTGAAAGACAATCTTGGGGAAATCTGCGAGCTTCATAAAATTTAAAAAAATCTGAATGTACAGTAAGTTCACCAAACCGCATTGGACCAGTACATGTTTACCAACACCGACACCCTCCTCGTCTGATTTTAAGGAGACCACATGCCCAGTGGGTCATAAGGGTCGATGATTATTTTAGCAGTGGCATAAGGCTATAGAAACAATCATTATCATTCTTGGTACGGCTATGTGTGAGCGACGATGGTGCAGTGGGTAAGGATTCGGTCTCTTATGCGAGAGGTTCCGGGTTCGATCCTGACCCCCGTGTGTGCCTGTATGTTGAAATGGGTATTTCTACATTTCTAAGAGCACCCTATAACAACAAACTTTCTCTTGCTCACCGGTGAAGAAAAACATCGTGAGGAAACCTGCATGCCCAATGAGATTTAAGTCTTTTTGTAGGTATATGAAGTTTATCAACACGCATTGGGCAAACGCATCAATGAACTTACCGGCCCGGCCCCTTATCCTCCTCGCCTGATTTCGAGGAGGTTACCAGTACCCAGCAGTGGGACATATGGGTTTATACTTTACTTTTTAGTACAGTCAGGTACCAGTGAAAACTTTCTGGGACTGAATCACTTATATAGTCAAATACAATATAAATAACGATAGAGTTAATAATAAAAGTGTCAAGTACACTTTACGGCTATTAATAAAAGTTAACGGAAGCAGAGTTACCGACTACAGGTAGGATTTTATAAAATCCGTTAATAATACAAGGATAATATTATTTAATAAGGTGTAAATGCAAAACGAATACCACTGGGTTATCCCCGAGTGAGGCAAACCCCATAATCGATTTTGAACGATAGCGGAACAAGTCATTAACGAACAGTCGTTTGTATCGATTTTAAAACCCTTGCTTTAATGATTTAATGATAACCGGATTTCCCTCAGCACCAGGATTTACGTGATGATGATCAATTGGAATCTACGTTTTGATTACACAATAATTTCCTGCCTGCCTGGTGCCTCTGCTATGGAGATTAACAATGGATTGTCCCGGACAAGACTAACGCAGGACATGCGACCGGCCGCCTCCCTCAAAAGGGCTTCTAGCAGTAAAGTATCAACCCTTATATGTCCCACTGTTAAGCACGGGTCTCCTCTTCGAAATCAGGCGAGGAAGGTGATGGGTCATAGTTCACAGATGCAATGGCCCAATGCGAGTTGGTGAACTTTACATACCTTCAAATATTTTTAATCTCATCAGGCATGCAGGTTTCCTCACGATATTTTACTTCGCCGGTGAGCGAATGGAGGTCGTGTTAAGGGTGCACTTAGAAATTTAGAAAAACCCATTTCAAAGCACACACGGGAGGGTCAGGATCGAACCCAAAACCTCTCGCATAAGAGGCCGAGTCCACCCACCAGTGAACCATCGTCGCTCAACTAGCAGTATACTTAAGTTATCAATTTTATTTGTAATACTTTTGTACATAGTTAATTTTAGATTTTATTTATTATAATTTTAGTAATCAATGTTATGTGAATTTATAGTTTTATCAATCAATAGCTCGATCAAAACTGACCAAGCAACCTCCAAATACACAAAAAAGAAAGTGTCCTAAAACAATTCAAAACAGGATATTAAACGACGTTTTTTAAGATTATTTCGCTCGAGGCTCAAGATATTTTGTGTTTCCTGTTTCGTGAACAAAAAGCTTTCATAGGCAAAGCCGGAATATATATAAGTTCTATGAAATGAAAATTAAAAACATATCCCGTGTGCCGTAGTAATCTTTAGAGTAAAAATATTCACATGAATTTTAAAAATACTAGTCTTATTTTAGCCTTACCTTTTCGCTGTCGGTGGGTAGTGTACCATATCCGTACCAGCTTCTAGCGGGCCTCAACCTCGGTTCTTCTTTTGGAGACAGGAGACCACTTCCCCATCGCACCACACCCTCAGCGACCGCAGCCACTCCGGGCGTCAAGGGGCTGCCATTTGGTGATTTAGGGGAAGCTCCTTTCTCCGCAACGGGGGGTAAAGTGGGTCGGGCACACCCCGTCCTCCTCTCGTAGATCCTCTTGATTGGCTCATCGATGTCAGTCTCTAGAAGCCCCTTCTTATCTCTTCCCCGTTTCACTTCTGTAGTCCTCTTTTCTTCGCTTCTCTGAACCCATTTGGGGTCCGATTCTTTCCTCTTGGCGCTTTCGTTCGAGTCTTGACGACATAATAGAGCCTTTTTTAGGCTGTCACTCGAGTCTTGTTTAGTTAGCTTCTTATCTTCTTTTGCTTTCTTATCCTCCTTGGAGAGCAGAGCTCGTTTCAGACTGTCCGAGGAGTCTTGTTTATTGATCAGTTTCCTCGGGCATTCGGTGTTGAGCGAGTCGGTTGTCTTCGATATGAGCAGTTTGGGGTAGTCGTAGGGCGCGTGGTCGTTGGACGGGTTGAGCTCGAGGGAGCGCCGGTTCTTTTTCTTGTCGGCGGGGGCGATCTGCGCCTTGACCGGCAGCAGGCGGCGCGGCAGCAGGCTGCGGTGGTCAGCGAGCGGTGACTCCGGACGCAGCATGGCGGGCGGCGTTATGGGACTGCCGCTGGTTTGAGCTCGCCTGCAACAATTAACATTTTATGTTATTTTAGGTATGTATATAATATATACTTATATATAGGACAGTATGAGACCATTTGGAAAAACGCTCGTGTCAACATTGCTGTAAAAATGTGACAAACGGTGAGTGGCTATCGCTATTGTTCGCAATAAAACTTTATATATATATATATATATATATATATATATATATATATATATATATATATATATATATATATAATTTCCCTGTCACAATGTTAGTTACCGTGCTCCTCCGAAACGGCTTGACCGATCTTTATGAAATTTTATATGCATATTCAGTAGGTCTGAGAATCGGCCAACATCTATTTTTCATCCCCCTAAATGTTAGGTAAAAAAAAAAAAAATTGGGGTGGACTACCCCTAAATTTATTTTTTATTTTTTAGACAAAATTTTTAATTTCTATTTTTTTATGATACAACATACAGAAATACATACAACCCTAAATTTTCACCCCTCTACGATCAACCCCTATTTTTTAATAGCGATTTTAGCAGAACGAAGTCTGTCGGGACAGCTAGTATATATATATAATAAATTAACTACTACTACAACTGTTAACAACTACTCTGTGATGATGTCTTGATTTTTGTTGTGAACAATCAGTTTTCTTTCTTTATTTAGAACGACAGAGAATAGGACCCTAAAAGTCGGTCACTTATGCCAATAAATGGTGGTCAGTAGCCTAAAAGAGATCTGAAGCGGTAATCACCATCGCGAAATCGGAGAGTAGATCAAAATCAATAACATGGGAAAACAATCTCCACGTAGTGGTCGATTACGCTGTCCGGTATGCAAGAAGTGCAGGATCAGCCTTCTGGGCGTTTATTGAAGGAGCCATGTGTCTAGACTCTAGAGTTGCGGTTGGTATTGATTAAACCTTACATTACTTATGTTACATAAGGAAAAACTTCATTAGTATGTAGTAGTTTTTTTTTTGATGTGGCAAGGGATTAGCCATTTTAGCTTTCATTAAAGGAGGCCTATGTTTAGCAGTGGACGAATAAAGGCTGAGGATAGATGGATGGATGTGATTTTATTCTAAAATTAATTCTCATCCATGATTCTGTTTCTTAAAGTTTTAGTATAATAATCATTTTTGTTTTTTTTAGCTATGCTAATGGCCTCCGCCAGCCGTGGAGTGTGACTTCCAAGGCTTCCTGGCGTCGGGCAATAATCATTCGATCCTCGCAATGTAATATTGGACCACAACATTATACAATACGCTATACAACGCGGTGGCCCGGTTTCACTCGCGTTACGAAACCCCGCCTATTGTCATGTACACCTCAAGCGTGAACACTATGATATTTTCAACACCAACAAAAGCTCGAGCTATCTAGTACAACCATATGATATGAGAGTGTAGAAATTTGTATTTTAGAGTTCATAATATAAATAATGTCTAAAAAGGGCAGATGAGCCTAGCCCAGGATAAATCATATGTGTTATTCTGATGTATAAGCTATATTATAGTAAAGTTTCATGAAAATCCATTCTTTAGTTCTTACGTGAAAGAGTAACAAACATCCACACTTACAAACTTTCGCGTTTATAATATGAGTAGGACAGGATAGTAGGATTCGATTCAATTCAGACGGTAAGTAACACGTGGTGGCAACTACCAGCGGCAGGGATGTGCTGTGCCGCAATCCTGACCGTTTGGGTACCATTTTATTGCTTGTTTCTCACGTGAAACAGCTTTGCTGTGTTTCGGAGAGAAGGGCAATACAGACAGCAGACTAGTTCAAGCTACTAAACTACTAGACCACCAGGTGGCACGTCAGCCACTTTGCCTATCCAGTAACATAAAAATAGGGTCAACACCTAATTTTATCACACTATCATCATCTCACGCGATAATTGAAAACACTTTCGAGTGGTTAAACGTCAGGATCAACATCAATGCAATGAATGTCATGTACTAAAGCCAATATTTTATTATAATTCTAGGGTTCCTCAAAATATTCCAATTCGAGGGCTACTTATAACCTCTATGTATCATATGCCAAGCATGGTACAGTGTTTTATTTTCATTCTATAACTATAAAAGTTTGCCGAAGCTCAACATGCTATGGAGCGTGCTATGCTGGGTGTTTCTTTGGCAGATAGGATTCGAAACGAAGACCTCCGCCAGAGAACTAAAGTTACCGATATCACGCCAAGAATAAACACGTTGAAGTGGCAATGGGCTGGTCATGCACTCAGAAGAACGGATGGCCGATGGGCCATTAAGGTTCAAGAGTAGAGGCCGCGTTTAGGTAGACGAAGTGTTGGTCGGCCATTAACCAGATGGGAAGACGATCTCCGTGCAGTGGCAATTCAGCGTTGGATGCAAGTAGCAAGGGATCGGTCGTCTTGGCGTTCATTGAAGGAGGCCTATGTTCAGCAGTGGACGGATATAGGCTGATGATGATGATGACGATGAACTATAAAATTTCCCAATAATGCTACCTTTTTTTGATGTCGCAGCGGAAATCCTTTTCGGGCCATACCAGGGCCTTCGGCAGGCGCTCTGGCGTGTGTGGGGACTTGTATTGGGTGCACTACCCCACTAAAACCGCTGCGTGCAATATTGCTTGCTACCTACTATACGCGTTTTGACGAAAAAATATTATACCTATTTACCTATGCCATTAACACAGAGACCCATAATATTAATTCCTTCTAGATTTTCGACACCGTATTCACACGAAAGTTATTTTAACAATAACACAGATACATGATATGTCACAGCTGAGAACGTGATCATCAGATAGCGGTGTTATCAGCTGATATGATGACAAAGCAATCGTGGTCGCGTCACATCAGCCGCTGATAACGTATCGTATGAAAACCCCGGGGGGCATAGCCAATAATTACATTAAGAAAGCGTTAGCGAAATTCGAAATGATAAAATGTATAGGATGGACCACGTGATTAAGCGCGGCTTTATGTCAGTCTCATACATTTTATCATTATCGAACTTCGCTAACGCTTTCTTAATGGCATTTTGGTTAGGCCAACAACTCTTAGGACTTTTCACGTTTCGGTATATCATAGGTCACACTCAGCAACCACGATTGGGGGATTAGATGACTGATGTGAGGCAGATTCCCAATGTATTATAGATGTATTCAAAACTATCTAATAAATATAAGCAGAAGAAACTGCGTATTCAATGCATATGAATGTTAAGAGGAGTTTACTCCGAGGCTCCACGGCCCCAGACCGTCTCGGTGTTTTGAATCTACTGATGACGTGGTAATAATTAATATCTTTAGTACACTTGTTTATTTCCTACTTTTCGACGATTGCGAATGGCAAGGTTGGTGTATTAATTAATATCCTTCATGGCCGCCGCTCACCGTGAAATTTAATTAAAATTTTATATACGTTTGATGTTTTTATTGTTTTAATGGTATAATGAAATTATGTTTTACGGATTGTATCAAGGATTATTAAGACACCTTCCGACGTCCTACAGTAGCCATGGTCACGTCAAGAAAGTGTTGGTCCAGCAATAAACCACGTCGAATTCAGTAAAAAGTAATTTCTCAATTATTAAGGCCCCGTTCGCACGAGCGTTTTATAAGCGTCGCGTCGCCTTAAAACCAGACGTTGGATCGAGTTGCGAGCTTAGTTTAATTCGATTTAACATTAAATACTTAACGTCGAATATCGAACAGTGCATGGGTGCCCATTTGTTTCAATCAAAGGCTTTTAAAAGGCTCGTTAAAAAGAACCACATCAAGCGCTTCTTGGGGGCCCTCGATCCGCAAGCAACAGGAGCAGATGAGAGAGTAGGCTGTACTAGTCCCTGATAATCTCATTCCTCGTTCATGAGCGACTTTGATCACGCGATCGTCAGATGGCACGTCAGCCATTTTAAAACTTACAATCAGGTAAAGCCACCGAAGCTGTTTATTATGTATTCATTTAAAACATGGACAATTCGAAAATTACATACTACAATAGAAAATTGGAAAGATAAAAGTATCAACTCATATATTTCGTCTCTCGGTCGGTCTCCTCCTATATTTCGCCGATGCGAAATGTAAACTAAAATAACACATACTAAAACGGTTAGTAATACATCTATACTTCTACACTAATATTATAAAGAGGTAAACTTTGTTTGTTTGGTTGTAATGAATAGGCTCAAAAGGTACTGAACCGATTTCAAAAATTCTTTCACCATTCGAAAGCTACATTATGCACGAGTGACATAGGCTAAATTTTATTCTGAAAAAAAAAAAAGGTTTTGTAAGATATTTGGGTTTTTCGTTACTTATTTTGCGTACTAAGATCCCGTTGTAAAACTTAGTTGACGCATGCGAAGCTGCGGGCAACAGCTTGTATGCTATTATAAAGAGAAAAGATTTGATTGTTTGTTTGTATTGAGGCTCCGAAACTACTGGACCGATTTGAAAAATTCCTTCACTGATGTAAAGCTAAACTATTCCCGGTGATCATAGGCTATATTAATTTTTAAAAAAGTTTAAAGACCCGTATTATTACTTAGTTGACGCAAGTGAAGCTGCGTGCAACAGCTAGTACTTAATAATATAAAAAGCTCTTGAAAGGCGACGTTGAAATCAGCGAAGTATGCAATTTTGATGGTCTTATTGTGAAAGATTTGGTGAGCGTGTTGATTACGACCAAGGCCGCGCGTCATCTCAACTTGGCACATTTGACATTTTGGCTTTAAAATAATATGATCATCATCACCGGCCTTCATCCGTCCACTGCTGAAGATAGGCCTTCCTCTGGACAGGCGACAGCACGGTGATCGTCTCAGTGATGCCAACATGGGGGCTTTTCTCCTAAATTTAGGGGAAGAATTTAGAAAAGGGGTTTTTTTAGGGTAAAAAATTTCTTAGAAATATGAACTTTTAATTAGACTTTTTATTTATTTAAAAAAAAATTGGGTATATTAGTTGGGATTTAGGGCATTTTAAAAAAGGCTTAGGGGAAAAAAATTAAGTAGTTTGCATCACTGGATCGTCTTCCCACCTGGTTAATAGTTGACCAACACTTCATCTACCTATACGCGGTCTCCACTCTTGAACCTTAATGGCCCATCGGTCATCCGATCTCTTGAATGCGTGACCAGCCCATGCCACTCCAACGAGCTTATTCTTCGCGTGATATCGGTAACTTTAGACATTATACAATACATAGTATTACGAGGTGAAGATCAGTAAAAATCAGTGCATTTGCGGTACGTATCGCGAGGCAGACGTAAGCAAGCGATGTATTTGCAATTCGATTAAGGGATCCCGTTCAGACATTCAGGCGCGAGGCGCGGCTTACATAATGTGCCATTTGACATTCAATAGACTTAATAACTCAGCCAATTAAAGAATGGGATTAAAAATGGCCGCAACCCGTCCACGAAGGCCAAGGCAGCGAATCGAGTATTGATCATATTTGTTCTATAAAATGTGCTCAGTATGGAGTATGAGTAGTGAGCAGTGGGTACCATATTAGCATGGGAGAAAAAATTGAAAAGTGTCCTTGATTGTCTTTCCTTATGCTTATGGTGACTACCGACGCGACGCTCACACACATCCGCACAGCCAGACGCTATTTAGATGCTTTGCCGACCTTTTCCCTACAAAACCTGCCACCGGAAACTCACAAACAGCACCAAATTCGACAGCGCAACGTCACTTTATGCGGTAATGTTACGTGTTTCGTGTGAAAACGGGTTCCGTCAAATTTGTGCTGCGACTTTTGCGACGCGTTCTCTGATTGGCCAACTGATGGTCACTGATCGATGATAGACTGGTAGGGCGTACCGACAGACCACTGGTTGGTTGAATTGCTATTACATCAGTGGCAAATCATTGACAAGTTTCGTCGCATTTTTATTACACACTACTTACTTCCTTCTAGTTATATGCTTGATGATAAGTAGGTAATAACAGGTAATAGCGTTACTCGTGATATGAGTCGCGTGACACGTCGCATGACTCACCATTTTCGTTTTGATAATGATGTTTTCATATTACAAAAGTTCCGAATTTAAAATTATTTATCAATGTGAATGATGACCAGCAGTCAACTCCCTTCCCGTATGATTACCAGGATGATACTCGAACCCGTTAGTGAGACACAGAAGTGACGATTTTATAATCACGTGTAATAATGTTAAACACTAATTATTATACAATAATAAAGGTTAAGAAAAAAATTCCTTCAAAATTTTCCTATTCATAATTACAAACGCTCAGCGGCTAAAAGAAAACATCCACCCACTACGACCTTGTAGTCGAAATAATCTCCGATTAAAATAACGTGGGTGTAGAGGAAGATTTAGATATTTTTCTTTCACTATTTAAAAGTTAAAGAACCCTTAAAATACATTTAAAAAATATATCTAGAATATGATAAGTTCATGGTTTTTATACTTAAAACGAATAAATTGAACACTTGACTGTTAATCTGACCGTTTATTCAAAATTAAAATTTTCCTCATAAAAATACTTTTATACATGGTGTTCACGTGGTGTAGCAAATGATCATTGTATTATCGATGTCGAAAACACCCCCTAGATGCTAGACAGGTCTTGCGTAGCCGACAGTTCGAACGGAGCCCTCCTAGTCCAACGCGCCTGGTAACACACTTTTCCTTGTTGCTCACCTCAGCGAACAAAACATTGAGTCACCCGGTAATTATGGGTGAGCAGCGTCGGTTTAGGAGATATGACAACACACGTAATTACAACAATTATTATTTTTAACGTAACGTAATCATCTACAACAATAGAATAGACATTACAATATTTCCACGAAACAAATTGAACACATGTGTTTTCCTACGTCGAATATCTTAGTAGAAAGTCCTAAGTTGTTGCGAGATAGTATTTTGAATAGGCACACATTTTGCGTAGAAAACACACTTTGTGACATCACACGTCAGTATTTTATTTTTTGTTTATTAGTCGACTGATTTTAAAAATTATTTCACCATTACAGAGCCAAATTTTTACCGAGTTATACTATATTTGATTCCCGTATTGTAAAGGAAACGGGAACTACACAGATGAAACGGCGGGGCGCTGTTAGTAGTGTATATTACTATAACAGACGTGATGAATCAAACAGCCTTAGTAGATTGGTAGAAAAGCAGTTAATATTGGTAAAACTAAACTTGACTACTGACAGTTGATAATAAAACTACAAAATACATTCGCACATTTTCAATTTCACAATAGACATTTCTAAAAATACCAGAATGGGTGCTGACCCAAAACTTCCTGCCTCGTGAAGACCCACGCCTAAATTACAAGGGTCGATTATAGCATGAACAATTGGAATTCAAAACTCAATTCACGTGTAGGTCCAATCAATATAAAGCTTTAATAATTAATTTAATATTTTAATTTGTCTATATTTGGATCTGCTAATGCTAATTGGAATATTAATATCTAGGGCTTCGCTCGAGTTTACTAAATATATACGACCTAGATGCTAGTTGTCACCGGGATTATAAGTCTCACTCAAATTTTATCTAAATTAGACGTTTTTAGACGCTAAAATAAACAGACCAACATAGATCCTTTCGTTAATGCCCAAGATATTGGAACAAAAAGTCATAATTCAGTCCAAAAGGTCCGATATTAAAACACCCGAGATGTGAGTTTAAGACGAGGATGCTAATAGGCGGTGGTGAAATTCACAAGTATTCAATGAACTTTAATCTCGTCAGGCATATAGGTTTCATCACGAGGTTTTCCTTCACTACAGAGGTCAGGATACTGCTCGAGCTGAAGATGCCGAGCCCTTACTCACTGTGCCATCGTCCCTTAGATGTCTCAATTAATTATAAGCTAGCATTCGAGCAGCTGGTAGTACACGATCTTTGCAGCACTAGCCTGGTTGTGTACTTGTATTATTAATGTTGATAACATCATTCACTACATTATGCTCATATGCTGCAGATACTGAATTGACGCTATAATGTTCTTCATCTGGCAGAAAGCCAGCAGTAATGACCGGGCAATGCAATGACCAGGAGGCGAAATCTATCAGCTAACCGCATAATTGACGGATAGTGACGTCATACGTGGCATACCAGCTCCTGATTCGTTACCATGCTCTGAATGACGTCATATTCGATACGATTGATACATTTTATATTTTGTTCTTCCCGCTTAGTTGTGTTTATATTAAAAAACTTGAAGGGAAATAATCTTAACGCCACTGACACACCTAAAATGCGAGTCTGTAACTAAGCGCATAAGATTTGGTTTCCTTCTTCTCTCATTATCATTAAAAGATAATCCAATTTTCCTTCGTCCTTGTAAATATCGACTAAATGATCCAGTGACAGCATAAAACTTCCGCTTATATCTTTAAAATGTGAGTTTCCTCAGAAATATCAAAAACACTAATTACTCGTCCTAAGTTTATACTTTTTTTTCCAAAATTCTTTAATACATAAGTAATACATTATAAGCTTAATACATACATTAGTAAATAATCTATTACAATTCTTACCATTATGAAGATGATATGCTATAAACCCCTCCTTGGCTTGTCTGAAACAAGAAATTTAATATTATTTAAATTTGAACATTATTTAAAAATAACGTTAGTCTAAATCTAAATACATAACCTTTAAATATTATAAATGCGAAAGTTTGGATGTTTTCAAAACTACTGAATGAACTTCGATAAAACTTAAGAATAATATAGTTTACACATCAGAATAAGACATAGCCTATTTATCCCTGAACTCCCGCGGGAAGTACGCGGTTGAAGTCGCGTTGCGCTGCTAGTGTTATAATATTCGGAAACTTGAAATATTATCGTCATATGATACTTATCCAAGTATGGAATCGGATTATCCGTATCAAATGGCTATTGCCCAATAAGGCCAGGGTGGATTCAATAAAATATATAAAAATGAATTGGCAGAGTTTTACGTAGTCAGACGATAGGCAAAATTATTAATGTTTTTGTAATTTATTTCTAAGACATAACATAACCATCATCATCATCACCCCGATATGCTATTGCCGAGTATAGGCCTACCTTTTTTCTGCCAATTTCGTCTGACCTTTGTCTGTCTGAAGCAGCCTCCATCCGTGCATCTCGTCGTAGGACGACCTTTACATCTCAGGCCCAGTCTAGGCCACCTGTCGGTCGTGCCGTCGACCTGCCATCGCCACGTCTAGCATGACCGTCGTACAAGCTTCGTAGTTTATTTCATCATCATTATTTTAATATCAGTCTATATAATTTATTGTTTATTTCGCAGGAATAATAATAATAATAATAACTTTATTAGTTGACCAAAAAGTATTACAAAAAAAATATTTCTAGGAAGGAACTACTTAAAGCAATTGTAATTTTTCTCGTCAACCGATATGATCAGAATTTGTCCCTGATGTTTTAAGAGAAATAAGGCACAGAAGAGGAAAGCAAAGTAAGATATTATTGCGATAAGGGTTTATAAAAAACCTTTTAATAATGTAGGTATACTCCTGTTAGATGCGAGTGGCAACAGAGAGTGATTGAAGATGGCCTATGTCCAGCAGTAGACGGATAAAGGCTGATGATGATGTACAAAACTGAATAACCCATTTACTTTTATTTTGCAGCTTTAAAATTTCAACATAATTATACAAGCTTTGGATGAATTGAAAAATAAAATCTCAGAACGAGCACAAATCTTAAAGAACGAACATTCAACCTCATTCGCAAACTAACCACTTCTCAAGTGATTTTTTATTACAGCTCCTTTGTAGAAGCTCGAAGAAAAAACTAGAATTGGAACGATTCAAATATAAATTGCACTGATATTCAAACTCTTTATGAAATTTAAAATTTTGCTTCTGGATTCCATATAATTATTTTATAAATGAAACTTTCTCAATGTACTTAGCTAGTTGGACTTGATTAATTATGATAATATGTTACAGACTACTTTTTGTTGTGTTTGAGTATTGCTAGTAGAAAATTGTTGCTAGAATTAGAGTTATTGTACTAGAATAGACACAAATTGTAATTGTGTGTTTGTTTACAACGGGATTGCTTACCATGATAAAAAAGCTCTATTTTCGATACCTATATTATATATAATATTATAGCAAAACAAAAACGTATTCAAAAGCTGACTTTGGACTGGTTTCGACAGATTCCGTGTCGCCTAATTTTGAATTGCAAATGGCGCCCGATGATTATGACTAACCGTTTGATGGACGCATACGATATTGGGCCTGATAATAAATATTATACACGTGAACCTGTGAAGGAAAATAGCATGTGAGTCAGGCATGCCAGATAGGCTTTTTTATAGCAAAGGAGGGCAAACGAATAGCCGAAGCCTTGCGACTATCGACGCCCATTAACATTCCCACAACAAAAGGTTATGCAGATGCGTTGCCCTCCTTTTCCCTATCCCCTCAATGGGCCACCGGAAACTCACAAACCACACGAAACGCGACAGCATAACTGTCACTTTACGCCGGTATTATGTGAGCGAGAGGTACCACCCCGGTCGTGCCGGCCCAATTTGGCTGCAAAGCTGCATGGCACTACCTCTTACTATACTATTATATAAGTTGAAAAGTTTTACGGGTGGGCGAACACGCTAACATGGGATTCCAACAACTAGTACCAAACTATAAATGTCTACCATCTTTATGGCTCCTTTCACCTGGTTTGGATGAAAAGGCTGGTCTATCTGCAGATCATCTCTTTCGTTATTTCTGTCGAGAGACCATGATGAAGGTAAATGGAGAGAGATGGGGGAATATCGACGACATCAAATAATGTCCTATTTAATTAAATAATTTAATGGTCATGTTGAATAGGTGAATTTAGTCTTGTTATTCCTGCGCAATGGCGTTCCTGGTGGCGAGTGGCAAGGGATTGGCCGTCTTGAAGTTTTCAAAGAGGCATCTGTCTAAAGTGATCGAAACACCAGCTATAATGATGACAGTGAAACTCAAAACGTTCGTGTTAGGAAGTGTTATCAGTTACTTAACTAGCATCATACCTTAACATTACGTGGGCGGTGGGAGTAAATGGATAAATGTACTTATATTATATAATCTAATATCAATTAAATTATTCTAGAATTTCACCAAAATAGTTGCTTTGGGGAGAAAGAGTAACAATTATCCATACAAACTTTCGCGTTTAGGTACAATATTATTAAGATAAACTTGAAAAAATATGGGTTATTTTTATTGGACAATAAATAACTATCAGCCCGTGTTACATTATCTTTTTTGTTTTATCTCTAATTGTATATGCAAAGGAGTCGAGGAATCACTATCATGTAGACCAGTGATACCCAAAGTAGCCCAGGTGGACCCCCAGGGGTCCACGGAAGACTCGTAAGCGTGGGTCTATGAACATTAATTTGGATTCGACTGAAGAAACGAAAAGAAAAATGTTGGCAAAGCTCAGCAAGGGGTCCACCTGATGCGGGAAAACCGAAGTTTGAAGTGGTCTATGAAATAAAAGAGTTTGGGAAACACTGATGTAGACACATCTCAAGTTTAAATCAACCGGGCTACTCCGGCTGCAGGAGGGGCCAAAGAAACACACATTAGTACATTAGTACATGCATATCCCTAAAAAAAATGAGCGAATATAAATATTCCGAAAAATATAGAACGAAAGGGCCTGACTGACCGTTTTTTAATTTTTTTTGTCTATAAAATCGAATGAGAAAAAATAGCATTAAGTACCTAAGTAAATGCATGTCCAAAATAATCGCATATAACACAAATTCTTAGTATTTTCCGCAAGAAGCCTGTTCTTGATCAATTAATCATAAATTATCCGTCAAAATTACCTCCACGGTTGCTACAGTCACCTCAAATAATACATACACAATCCCACTTTATAATCTACAAAGTGTAGTGGTCCAGGCAGATATTCAGGTCTCTTTAATATATTATGTATCGAACTAGTGCACTCAGTGGGCAAAATATCATTTAAACTTAAAATCGATTGAACACGCTTGAAATAGGTATCTATCTATAATACAGTTACATAGGCAGCGAAAAAGAACGGTTAATAAAATCAAATACTTCTATTTAAAGTATTCATTATAAATATATTAGTTGAGATTGGCTAACGGGAGCTTCATCATCATCAGCCTTCATCTGTCCACTGCTGAACACTGGCCTCCCTCAATGAATGCTTAACCTAGGAGCTTACACCACATTAAGTAATATATTGAATGGTCAGAGTGACTTAAGTACCCATGCCATAAGTTTTTTATCTTTTGATTTGAAAATGACTAAGGACCGAAAATAAGAGATGAAGAAGTCGTGAAATTTTAAATATCAATGCCAGTAATTACACTGTCTCTTCTTGTCTTCTTCAGACAAGCAATCCTATTTCTAGAAGAAAAAGACGGATGACGTCACCCAATACCCGTAGGACCTCCGTCCCGTGTCTCCACACGACATCAACTTTACCTTTATCATCATCACTGCCGACCTTATTCCATCCTCTGGTGGAGGTACGAAGTACGCCACTTTCATAGAACGTATTTCATCGTCATCATCATCAGCCTTTATCCGTCCACTGCTGAACATAGGCCTCTCTCAATGAAAGCCAAGACGACCGATCCCTTGCTACTCGCATCACAGAACGTATTTATGATCAGAAATACATTTTTCCGTGTAGGCGATTATACTTCAACAATTTACAATTCGCTGTGGTTACCAGTAATCATTTACTGAACATAAATATACTACATATTGTTATAACAATCTGCTGAAGTCAAGAAAACAAAGATTATAAATAGAACCCTCGAATTATGAGAAAACATTTTCCGTTTATAGACATCTATATTATTTAATTAAGGTAATAATAACAATATAATATTATTATAATATAATAATCATAAATCATAATAATTCCATCGCGAATTTAAGTTTAGATGCAGTCAAACAAACATAATATATTCAATAGTGGATGGATAAAGGCTGATGATAGCTGGCTTAACCTTTTATAGGTGAATAGCTTCAGGTTTAGCTAGGTTTTAATAAAGAATTTAAAAAAAAAGGCTGATGACAATGACGATGAACCAAACAGCCATATTTTTTATATCCAACGATTCAATTTCAATAGATAAATCTTACATCCAACTCGAGAAATATGCATAACAAACGCTATGTTGAAAAAAATAACATCCAGATCGAACACCGACCATTCAATTCGAGAGATGACCACTGGACTATCGCAGATTCATTTATTTTTTGCGCAGTCACAATTTGTTTACTCAAACAGCACTGAAGCATGAGGGAGGTGCATTTCAAATTAAGTTGTATTAATTAAAAGTGTTAATATTAATTAATCGTCTCATAATAACAACATTAGTTTCTATTGCATAATAGCTTCGGAATTCCATTTGACAAGAAATCTTTCTCGATAATTGAACCATCGCTTCAAATCAAATCAAAAATATCTTATCACGTAAGTACAACTTATACACTTGAAATAAGTCAAAAAAACTCGTTTGAGATGCTGGATTAGGATCTTCGGGGTAAGAAGAACGAGAAAAAACTTAGGGGTTGCTTTTTCGCCAACAAAATGATATAAGTACATAATATTTTATAAATACAACATGAAACATCTTAAGAGTGTCTTATTTCCAAGGTGTGGTATCTTCAATAAAATCTTTTATTTCGTAATAGGCTTTACCACACAAACGTTCCTTAACAGTTGTCTTAAATCTATTAATGGAAAGATATTGAAAGTTTTCTGGGATCCTATTGGAAAAATGTATACATATTACATTGTCAAATAAACGATTGCCAAAACAATTTCTTAGCCCGACTGGCAGATTCACAGCTCCGTGGCTTTGTCATATTCGTGTATCATAATTAATAGGTTTTCATAATATTTGCTGTCCGCTAGTCATAGAGGACGACGATACTTCTTAAACCGTAACAATTATAAGAGGTTTTTTAATGTTAATTTGACAAGTATGTATACGAAGCATGGACGAATCACACTCACGTAGCATGAAAATAAACATACCAAAATTAACTTATGACTTCCCGAATAGGATCCATGTCGTATCTTGTCGTTTGGCCGATTTAAAAAAAACTTACAAAAATACACTTACCCGAGTCCAATTATTATGTCCATCATCATCAACCTTTATCCGTCCACTGCTGAACATAGACCTCCCTCAATGAACGCCAAGACAACCGATCCCCTACCACTCGCATCCAACACTAATCATTATGTCCTTCTACTTACCCTAATATTATATTATGTATTATAAAGAGGAAAATTTTGTTTGTTTGTTTGGTTGTAATGAATAGGCTCAAAAAGTACTGGACCGATTTCAAAAATTCTTTCATCATTCGAAAGCTACATAATCCACGAGAAACATAGGCTAAATTTTATCTGGAAAAAATAGGGTTCCGTGAAATATTTGGGTTTTTCGGACACAAGGTGTAAAAAAATCAATCAGAAAAGTTACTTATTTTGCGTACTAAGCTCCCGTTGTAAATCTTAGTTAACGCAGGCAAATCTGCGGGCAACAGCTAGTAATATTATAAATGTGAAAGTAGGCATGTTTGTTACGCTTTCACGCGAAAACTACTTAATCATGAAACTTTGTACACATTCTCGGAGGTGCTAGAAGTAATATAGGATACATCAGAAAAATAATGTTTTTGATAACGCGGGCGAAACCGCGGACAATAGCTAGTAGGTATTCGCTGTATATAATACCTATTACTTATACGTTGTTACATATATATTATATTTTTATAACTAAGATAGCTATCTTATGACAAATTAATTAATTAACTCATTACAATACGTGTCAGACCGCAGGCATCCATTGGATTTTTTTCTAAGACACGACTACTATTAAATTATATTTAAAACCTGATATTTATAATTCAATGTTTTTATTATTTTTGTTTGTATCAACGAATGTCTTTTTTACGGTGAACAAGATAACGTCGAAATATCGAGCTCCGCGTTTTAAAAGGAAAAAACTCGGTAAATATTTCGTTTCAAGTAGTTTTAAACTTGAAAATGAAACGTAAAAACCTACCTATATTAATTTTAAACCCTATATCCAATAATAATAATAATAAATTGATGTTGTTCTTGTGTTATGTACATTGTACACATACCTTGGCCACAGATAAGTAAACTTTAACGAAAGTCAAACGAATTATAAATTAAACTACGCATGCGTTTGTAGTTGAGCTGGCATGCACGCAGATGTCACAGCACCTAGAAGAGAGCCAGCAAGGCCATCCAGCAGACGGACCTATGTATCATGGCCTTTCGTATCCTGTACAATGTTGTCAGTCAACGTGGCACAGAGGAGCGTACTGGCTTTGATTTTGGTTTGGGTCCCAGGTTGAGTTCCCCAATATTTAGAAATTGAAAAAGTATGCATGCTAATCTAGAAAGAATTAGGTAAGTATAAAACTATTTGGCTTCATATTAAGCAATTTTCAGATTTCCAGAAACAGCTTTAGCAGCTTTCTTTCAGGACTTTAGCTGTAACAACCGATGATATGCCGTATCTCGTGGCACTCAAGCTTATGTTCAGAGTTTCTGGTATTTCTTTTATTCTTCATGTTTTATCGAAATCCGCGGACGGTTTACAAAGTCATCAGAAATGTTTGTGTAGCGTTTTGTTTTTAAATATCCATCGAATTGAGACATTCGATATCCTTATTATTATAGATGCACTGGCTGGTTCTTCAATAAAATACTTATTGTGGCTTCAAAGTTTATTTGGGTGAGCTTACTAGTTGATGGTGGGCAGACGACTGCTCGCGCAAGAGGGTCGTCTGTCCTCGTACATACGATATATTACATTGTTGTAATCTTAGCTGACACTACAGTTTACTACTGTGAACTAGCCTTGTCTGTATGTCGCCACTACTGTAGACTACATTATTTTTATACATGTAGGTACTTGTACAACTCAAATTAAAGTTAATTGTATATAAATACGTATTGATACAGGACATCTAAAACGTGCACTGGATGAAAGCGGTTCCTCTAGCTGTTACGTCCGATAACTTTCACTGGCTCCTGACAACTTTCGCTCGGCGCCGCGTCGGCCGCGTGCCAGCCATATCACGGCACCAACATCGACGTTATATTAAACGATATCAACGTTATAGGACCCTAGTACATCCCCTGCCAGGTATGCCACTACCTCTGATAACGTGATGATCAGTTTATCGTGACATCATCTATATAAAAAAAAACTGTCCATGCAATATATAATATGGGCCAAAAAGAGATAGTCACACCCGGTTTCCGAAAGGTATCTTATCTAATCTTATGTATGTACACAAAAATATCCAAAAAAAATGTGATCAACGCAATATTAAGTAATACCAGAAATAGATATAAACTTGCTGTGCCCAGCTCAAGGCTTCATAAAATTAGTCACTTCTTTAAGGTTTTTATAATAAACTTCCCAACAGTATAAAATAGTAGTCAAATTATAAATCTATTATTAAACAGAAGCTTATATCAAAATCCTATTTTAATATAAAGAAATAAATAAATTAATATATAAAAGACAAAAATGAATTGCTCTAAATTTAAGTTACTTTTGTGAAATACTTAAGAATGATAGGAACCCAGCAGAGTTTCTTGTGGGTATCTTCTCTGACATGGGCGCGTTGCGAACCCTCATTATAAACTTAGCCGCTAAGACAATCGTAAGTGATAATTATCAAAATCCTATATGTGAGATTAAACAATAAAGAATCTTAAAATAAAGAATTGCCAGCGAGAGATGTTAGGTTTATCACCGTCATGATCCACTAACATCATTTTAAGCCCGGTTTCCAAAAGGCTGATCAATGCAAAAATTAACAAATCAAATGTCAATCTCTTGTTAAGTGGCCATTAAGTGTCAAATGAATCGCTAGAAGCACAGTTAAATTACTTAATTTGATCAGCCTATCAGTTGACATAACAACTACAATGAAAAGAAGAAGTTTACTGTGTCACTATAGTGGATGGAAAAAGATGATGATAATGACAATGATGACATTTAAATATCTATATTAGAAATGACTACAGTCACGATATAAGTATGAGGCACTGCGTTCATCGCCCATACATCCTAGCCATGATTAGTAATTACAAGATTAGAAAGAACACACTTTCCTTTGGAATAGGTTAAAAAGCAATGACAAGATAATATGTTTATCAAACACATTGTAACTATCACACGAGACCTTGAAATATAATTTCATTATGAGTATGGCAAATTAGCAACAAGCTAAGTGTTTTGATCTTACATCATAACACAAATATCACTAGCAGCGCGCCGCGGGTTCACGCACGTACCTCGTGGAATAAATTATAGCCTACGTCTTATTCTGATATGTAAGCTATATTATTGTAAAGTTTCATGAAAATCCATTTTGTAGTATATTTGCTTAAAAGAGCCACAAACATCTAAAGTTACAAATTTTCGCCGTTATAATATTACTTTAGCTGTTGCCTACCTCCTAGTAACAATGATCATTTTTCTACTTTTTTTATTTATTTATTTATTTATTTCAATTACACAATTCTCTGTTCTTACAGCTAAGCCAAGACGTACATAGAATAAGCGAAAACTATATTATTAATATATATTTTTTAATTACTAAGTTGTTATTCGGAGGTATTTATTATTTATTATTAAATCTCTAAAGAGCGTTTTAAAAGTAAGCTCCAGAAGTTTGTGGTTGAACGTAAATATATTCTTCTATTCTCATCATACAGAGTATTAGGTAGGATTAGAATTATTTTTATGGTATCTTATAAAGATCTATTACATAGCCATGTTAATGTTGTTTGTTTGTGTGATTGCTGCATTGCTGCATAGTTTCATCATACTACTGGACATAGGCCTTGTCAATGAACACCAAGATGCTAGGTCATCTGTCACTTGCGCCAAACGAGGACCTGCCAAGATAATTGCTCCATTTAGTTGAGTCACCTACTTAAAGAATTGTATCAATTCACACGTACCTACACATTTTATACAATGAAGTTTCTTGATTGAATTAATTAAAATGAAACTTAGATACATAAAACTTGAAATAGAATCTAAACTTCAGAATTCAAAATAAAACATTAGAAAAGAGCATTTTTTTAATTACAAAACATTGAACTATTTGTTTGCCCTTTTTAATCATCACTCCTCGACCTTTTGATGTCATGACAGTTGCTTACAGCTATCAAATGTGAGAATACTATAACTTTACTCTGGACGTTTTCAAATCCTTGAGGAAGCTAATATTGAAGAAGAAGAATATTTATTTTAGTGTTTGACTAACAGTTGGGCGAGTCGTCTCACTACTGGACACTCATTTCAGGATTGGTGGGTTTGAATCCCATCAAGTGCAGGTAATTAGGTTAAGGTATATAGAATATTTATTCTCTAAAAAGACATAGGTCACTTACGTGAGAATTGTCAGTAACAAAATAACATCTTAAATTATGAACCCACTTAATGCATTCACTTTTAAATTAGTATGATGAATTTAGATAACTACTCTGGGTCATGAAGGCACATTATGTATTTGCCATCCCTAGTACCTATTACACTAGTTCTTTTTAGTTACCACAAAGCTGGGTTAACATCATGTGATTTTTTTTGTTTGCCTTATCTTGTTACAATATAATATTGGATATAGATCTAACAGCATAAAATCAACTGTTTATGTAAGTATAAGACAAATATAAATAAGCAGTAATACTGCTAATGAATAATTATTATTAACCTGCAAGTGATGTGGCCTTATCGCTTTCAGTCTAATATATAATGATAACAATCAGTTGACCATTATTATCAGTAGTGTGGTATGTGTATCTAAGCCTAATATGCAATGATGATATGGTACGATGAACGTCGGTGCAATGCCAGTTGTGGACAAATACATAAATAGGTGCTGTTTGTTTAGTTGTTGTAGAATTAATTGGACTGGAGACCTCCTGAGTTTTTTTTCCATTCCCTTACATAATCATCACCAATACATGAACCACAGAGATGAGTATATTGAAAATTATTATGTATCGGAATCTATTCACAATTTAGAAATAAGATCATTATTTTATAGTCTAAATCCTACCCAGTTTAAACAACTACTAGACAGCAAATAATTCATGGAAATCTAAATTTTGATAGAATTAGAAAAAAAAATTTTTGTAGCCAATAAGATGTATGGTATTTGAAGCTCACATTTATTTCTGTGCACTAGGCCACTGCTATTCATGTGTTTAACAGCGGCCAATCCACAAATGACCCATTGGTTTGTGGTGGATAGGATTAGCAACTGTTAATTAACTAAGTTTCTCTGGGGCATGTTTCAGATTTTTATTATCTGGAGTTCTAACTGAGTAGTAGAAACAAATACAGATCTTTTTCGGATATCAGTAGATACATCACTAGTACCATCTTAAGTATTGGTTGATGTTATCAAAATTTGATGGGAGGGAACCAAAAGAGAAACAGTTACTTTTGCATGTATTGTATTAGTAGATAAGAAATGTTACTTCATTTTGAACTGATACCACAGTTAAAAATAGCAATTATACTGAATATAAGTGAAATAATACTAATATATGTTTTTTTTTTTTTAATTTCCTTTGTAACACAAAGGGTTGGCTATAGAATAGTGGTGACAATAAATTGAAGGAAAAATTCAATTTTAATTAAAAAAAATTGTACTAATTAGAAGGGGATGTTATTTTTCTAAATTATCTACCAATGTTTTACCTAATTCATCATAAGAAGTCAACATAATTAATAAGTACATCATTAATCTGCAAGTTGGGAAACAACGAATAAACGAATTTAACTTTATTTTTTATTTAATAAATTAATTATACATATAATATTGTTAAATACTGACGTTTATGTTCATTATATTTATTAAAGGTTACGGAATATGAATAATACAAATATAAATACACGCTTCGTCATAAGTATCACTAAATAAGCAAATAACAGTAAGAATAGCATAAACGTACCTTCTCGCATTTATCATTCCCACAATCACGACGTTGGAACATGATCGATGTATTACACAAAACAAAATCACAATGCACAAACAATATTTCCCACAAATCACTTTATGCACAATATGCCGTTATACACTGCACTGATAAATTTCAATAACAACCTAAACTTAAAATATGCCAAAGACTTTTCCTAATAAACGTACACAAATACCATGACAGAAAAGATAATATGTCAAAATACACTTACGCCAATCGAGAACTTAGTTAATTAGAATTTAAATTGCTAGACCTATGTCCTTATTAGATAACACTGCATTACGAGAGTAATAATCCATCGATTGTTAATTCTAGATTTGCAAATACACGAAAAAATTCTAGAGTACAAGCCTCCTCAACACGTCCGTATCGACAACTAAAAAGTAAAAACTTGAAGGTTGGCAATTCGCAATAATTGGCCAATGTCGATTGTCGTGAATGTGACATAATTGTGACATATTATGGCCGTGTTCCTTTTTACACTGGAGCACTGTAAACCGTGACGTCACTACAGTATACTGCGAACTGTCAGCGAAGCCGTTCCTTTATAAATATGTATACTGGTTAGTGTTGTAAATCGAAACGCAGTACAGTATACTGGGATTTGTAAACTGTCATCTACCATCACATATGAGCTAAGAACTTATGACATTCGTCATTGACATTTTCAGTTTTCACGTGTTTGTGTTTTAATTGTGAAAGTATTGTTTTTATTTATTGTCGGTTGAAGTAATTACTTAATAAAAAATAGGTATACTTCATCTTAAAAGAAAATATTGGTTTTCAAGTAATTAAATGTACTAAATAATAATAACTTACAGACCGGATTTAATAGCTAAATAACTGATTTTTTATATCCTTAGCTAATGAAAAACGTAACAATTACTGGTGCTGTCCAATATTTATTAGATTTTTCGGACTCCGATGATGATGAGGAAGACCTTATAATATAAACATATATCTAGAAATCGTGCTGAACAAAATATAATAATTTTAGAATATCAGTCATTAAAAAAATATCTTTAAAAGTCAGATTCGTAAGGTATTAAGTTATTTATCTAATTTTTCTTATTAAAAGTCGACGTAACTGGATTGTTCATTGCATTTCCATTTGTTAATTGACTATAGTATGTGGCTAGATACTCTTCGTTTCCTAATAAGTTTACTTGAACCTAACATACACAAGCAGTCTCTTTGATATGGTAGACAGCACATTACTGTACAAATAGCTTCGTATGAGTATCTGGACTATAGCCACAACTGAGTACTGACCTCTCTACCCTGAAACATCATTGAAATATAGACATAGTTTAATGTATGACAATTTTGTTTATAGATAAGTATGTGATTGCTTTGATGTTGTAAAAGTAACAGCATGTAGAACTGTGAAAAGTAGTTAAATCAATTTATAAATATCTACATGTATCTCTACAAAATGGCCTATGTGCAAGGAAGCTAGCCGAACATGAAATTATATACATTGAAAGTATGGGTTTCCAAGTATTCTAGAAGCAGTTGATGGAAAACATATTAGACTAAGTCAACTCAAAGAACACTATATCAGCTATATAATAGTAATGGATTTCATTCCATTCAAACTCAGGTATTAAAAAAATGTATAAGTAGTTAATTTGTAAAAAAAATTAAATTTACACAAAAAAAATTGTAATTTCTAGTATGTGGCCACAAATTGAAAATTATTCATGCATGATTACACTCATTTATTAGAATACAAAGCTTACAGTGTCTAGCCTTATTGAATGACACCTTACCAAAATAATGGTAATTTGGGGCAAGATTGCTTACAATACATTATTGCACATTCAAGTTTGCATATAATTATAGAATAAGCTAATGCTTCTTTAAAAGGTAGATTTTGTAGTTTATTGGACAAACTACCATTCAAAAGCACTGACTTAATTCCATAAAATGTTTTAGCCTGTCGCATTTACACAATATTTGTATTTTCAGAAGTGATATGATTGAAGTCCCCATTCTCGTGAATCATAATGTTCTTGCACTTGATGTGAACATTGATGGAAATAATGCCATGAAATTTGTGGGGATGGAAAAAAGAGGATATTTAAAAAAATGTTAACAATTTACAAGTTTGAAGACAAATTCAAAGCATTAGTCAATCTAAATTATGCATATTTATGCTATGGAGGTCTATATTATTACATTTATGTTATGGAGGCCTATTTTCAGCAGTGGATGGATGATGATGCATAACTTAATCGACAACTCTTAATTAAAATGAGCAACTTGAATAGTTATATACCTATATTATATGTTCAGCAGTGAATGGATAAGGGCTGATGATGAACCATACAATTTGATTATATAAAAATTCACTGTAGATTTTATAGGAATATAAGAGGATGACATTAAAAGTTCTTAGGACTGGCCACTTGTAAACATTATAATAAAAAAGTGTTATATCACTTGACCGGCACAACTATAAAGGAATTTTAAATCAAATTTCATTCATTTATCATTTCTTTTTTTAGGTGTGATGGTAAATTAAAATAAAGTGTCATGCATCAGCATGTATTTAACTTCAGATAATGTTTCTGCAATGATTGACATAGTTTTCTATGTCATTTAAGTCAACAAGAAAAGCACAAATCTCACTGATGATCTGTGTGAGGCACACCGTCTACAGCAACGACTGAAGATGACATCAGTGTTATGGAGTGTATGACAGAGACTAACAGAAGGGTATCCTATTACATGATTCTGACAAACTTAGGCATAGGTTTGAGTAATTGCACAAAACCCTCCATCAACATTTAGTGGTGAGGAAGCTTTGTGATGGATACCTCATAATTTGGCAGAGGCTCATAAACTTCATCTATCTGTCTATTGGTGCCGTGAAGTGGTATAAAGATTTAACGGAGGTTACTAAGTCTCCTGAGTGGCTGTTTCCTTCCTGCTGTGTGAGAAATTGCCAACAAAAGAGAAGACAGGTCAAAGCATGGGAAAAAAAGATGGTGGCTTCTTTATTCGGAAGGACATTGCATTACGGAAAAAATATTTCAGATGATTTAAAGGCAGTTACTGCAGGATGGTACACTAATATGTAATAATTTGCTACTTGTCTTAAAAAAGATCAGAAGAAACGATGTTCCAATTGTCCCCCTTGACCACGACATCATCGCCAAGCTAACAATAAATCAACTTTTTGCTGGTGTTAGGCATGGAATTACTGGATCATCTACCATATAGCCCTGACCTCGCAAAAAACTTAAATGTTAATAATAAACATTTTCAGTATGTAATCAGGTTTAGGTACTGAGTACCTGTTAATGTGTAATCTCTAATATTTGCACTAAGTACAGCCAGTAATTGCTTATACCTAGCTTATAAGACTAGAAATGAGTATGTAAAAAACCCTTGATTTGTTTTGAATACTATAATTTTAAAAGGCGTACATAATAAAATACTAGAAACATTAAACTTTATTTAAAGAAAATACAACAACATATCCTTAATAATTTTTACTGCCTGTTTTCCACCTAATTTTTAAGACAATATTAGAAATGAGTAGTAAATAAAGAAAGAAATAACAAAAGTGTATTAAAAATGATTTATAAATAAAAATATGTAATAAATAATTAATTAGACTAAAATACTCGTAAATATAACTCATCAACATTTTCAGTAATTTCTATGTACTTATGTGATAAAGATATATGTGAAAAAAGTATAGTATCAACCCTTACAAGTCCCACTACTGGGCACGGGTATCTTCGAAATCAGGCGAGGAGGATAGTGGGCCATTGATAGTTCACTGATGCACTGGCCCAATGGTGAACTTTTCATACCTTCAAAGACTTTAAATCTCATCAGGCATGCAGGTTTCCTCAAGATGTTTTCCTTCATCAGTAAGCGAGCGATAGTCTTGTGTTTAGGGTATTTAGGATACAAGAAGGTCTGGATCGAACCCGGAAGCAAGGGATTGGTCGTCTTGGTGTTCATTGCGGTTTGCCTAAGTGCAACAGTGGACTGATAAAGGCTGATGATGATGAATCCTTCACGCACGAGTGACAGCTGCCATCTGACGTCTCTTTTTAATTTCGTTCCTATTGGAACAGGCTAAGACCAGAGACCATGCTACCAAGTAAGCAATATTTAGTTAATTTTGAAAAATGCCGGAAAACCGTAGGATTTGTCCCTCAAGAATTCAACCATCTTTAACATTTACATTAATTGTAAACACGAAAGCAATACATTGCAGCATTGATTTAGAATGTTTCGTTACGCTTTCAAATTTTGAAAGCAAAAAAAATGTACATATCAATGTAATGAAATCCCCATTGTGCCACTAGAGCCATGTTTCAGTAAAATCTTCAGACAAAAAAAATGAAAATAAATGTTGATAGTTAACCAACAATATTTTTCTTTCATCAATCATCGACCAACAAACAAACTAGAAAAAAATCTATGAAGTGGGTTTATTCCTAGTAACAATGGGAATTAATGCTATTTCGCATTCATTTCACTAGTATGCGAATTCATAAGCCTCAGCATGCTTATTGCTATGCTATTTTCTAATATGACCTGAGATATGAGATGGAAGATATCCTTAATCCTACTAACGTTAATAAACATGCGAAAGATTGTAAGTATGGAATTTGTAACTCTTTCACACAAAACTACTTTGATTTTATTAAGTTATTTGGTAAATGAAATTTTTCATTACAATATCTTATGTATATTTTAATAACACCTTATAACAAATAGGCAGAGTAAATTATAATTTATAAAGATATTGTGTGAATTGTCCAAATACTGCCCAAACAAAGTCGCGGGTCGCTCTTATATTATACGGTAAGGAAAGCTGATGTTCTAAAATTTAAAACATTGAAATGAATGATATAACGAGCCCCTCTACTGGTAGACAGGTACTGAGTTCACTCACTGATATCCATTTAAATAACAACAATAAGTAAACATGAAATATGAATATCGAATAATATTGAATATCGAATACTTATTAATAAACTTTTACTATAAACTACTTTAACTTTCCAAAACTCACTGACCATACATACGATACGCGCCAAATACACAAACAAATTATTACTAAAAAAAATACGCAATTTTTCGATAATCGAAACTACATACAAACAAATCAAAGATGTTAACAAAATATTAATATTGTTGAACCTTGTATTTAGCAATTAAGTATACCATTCACATAATTTATAAAGATATTGTGTGAATTGTCCAAATACTGCCCAAACAAAGTCGCGGGTCGCTCTTATATTATACGGTAAGGTGAGCTGATGTTCTAAAATTTAAAACATTGAAATGAATGATATAACGAGCCCCTCTACTGGTAGAAAGGTACTGAGTTCACTCACTGATATCCATTTAAATAACAACAATAAGTAAACATGAAATATGAATATCGAATAATATTGAATATCGAACACTTATTAATAAACTTTTACTATAAACTACTTTAACTTTCCAAAACTCACTGACCATACATACGATACGCGCCAAATACACAAACAATTTTTTATTAATAAAAATAATACGCATTTTTTCGATAATCGAAACTACATACAAACAAATCAAAGATGTTAACAAAATGTTAATATTAAACCGCGATAAAATCCCTAAAAGTTGTTTCATTGTAATATTAATATTGTTGAACCTTGTATTTAGCAATTATACCATTCACATTTATGTTTAAAACGAACTCAACATAACAAATAAAAAATCGGGAAAACAACATTCAACAATCGTACGCATTCATTCATTATCAGACCTCACAAGTCGTACTTGAAGCAAGCAAGTGCTTCCATAGACAAAGTACTGGAGCACCTTACCTCGAAAAAACAGTGCTCACAGTACAAAAATGGCGTCGATTTTATGACGTCATAAATTGTGACGTCATATTGCGACTGAATACTGTCGGCCATTACCGAACAATTCTCTCGTTGTGATTGGTGACAGTGCTTGCAGTAGAAAAATGGCGCCCTAGTCATGACGTCACTAGCACTGTGACAGTATACTGTCAGTATAAAACGGAACGAATTTCTTCCAGTACTGAGCACTGGGCAGTGCTCGCAGTATAAAACGGAACACACCCTTTGTTTGACCTCTGCCACTACACAATTTCTCCATTTATTTATTTAATGGCAACATTGCTTGCTAAATATATTTGTATGTATCTAGCTCTTAATAAATTATAAAATATATGTATTTATATCATAAAAAAATAGCATGTATATACTTTCTATTTACCCAGAAAATATGTCTTAATTGTTCTTGACTTATGTATTTTATCCATGGCAGCAGCCTGCATTATCCATACGCCATTTGCCATCATTGATCAATGTACGTAACGTATGTATGTACAATAAACATTGTAGTGTGACGCTTACGACTTATACGACGACTTATCTTGCAAACAATTAACTATGCTACCCCTTAAATTGGGATGAATTATTTATGACTATGATAAATCAAAACTGTTTTGATATTTTCTTTTCTTCATTTCATTACCTGTACCTACAATAGTAGACCTAATTCCCACCACTTTAAATATAATTAGCTTTTACGTTCGTTCAATGTTAAGCCGGAACCGCACGCTTGCCGAGGCTTGGCAAGCCTTCGCAAAAAAAGTGTGGATACAGAGTGTCTTGGCTTGCGTAGGTTTGCAAGGGTTTGTGGCCAATCCGACGAGTGTCGGTATTGTGCACAAGTCAAAGGCAACAAAAGAGAATTTTCCGCAAGTGCTTGCGAGGCGTCCACATGCTTGTGACTTATGGAGGCTTGGGGATTGCGCCAAGCAACAAACGTGTGGATCTGGTATTATATATTTACTTTGATGTAACTTGGTATTATTAATACTTTTTAGGCTGGTATTCTAAAACGTGAGTTGAGCGCTGATCGGCGCTTGATACTAGTTTTAGCGGTACCCAAGACGAAGAGGCGTTTTAAATCATGCTTAAAGCACCACGGTCCTCCTTCCGGTGTCGATGTCGGTGTCAGAGAGGTCCCGTAAAAAAATATATGACGGGAATTCTCAGTACCGTTTTTATTTGCATCTTTCTATTAAGGTGGTTCGTCTCGGTTACCGACCTCTCTTTTCTCGCTAGATGACGCCACTTATGCAAAACAAGGGTTTTATTTATTTTACAAATAGACCTTTGCATTTAGATGCATAAAATTTATATTCGCGAACTATTTGTTAATTAGGCTTAATATATTTTATATAATATTTTAGTTTATCAAAGGAAAATCATTCAAGAATGTCGGTTGAAAGTTGGTGTATAATATTTTGAACTAAACACTCACACTAACATATTGTATTCTTATGATTATTCTAACCGCTAATTTCATCAAAACAATAACATATGTAATGGCCTAATAATAATGCCACGAACGTGCGATCACTAGGTACGTGGTTCAAATCTCCTCCAGATAAGTTTACCTTTTTGTTTTTTTTATTTTATATATATTTTTTTTTATTATTTTATATTATTTATAATCGTATAACTATGCCATTTTATTATCTTTATAAAAAAAGTAAAGTAAAGTATCAACTCTTATATGTCCCACTGCTGGGCACGGGTCTCCTTCCTCGAAATCAGGCGAGGAGGGTAATGGGCCAATAGTCCACCGCGCTGGCCCAGTGCGGATTGGTGAACTTCACATACCATCAAAGACTTTCAATCTCATCAGGCATGCAGGTTTCCTTACGATGTTTTCCTTCACCGGTGAGCGAACGATGGTCTCGTGTGCACTTAGAAATTTAGAAAAACCCATTTCAAGGCACACACGGACGGGTCAGGATCGAACCCGGAACCCCTCGTGTAAGAGGCCGGGTCGCTCTATCTTTATAAAATATGTGGTATTTTTGAATAAAACAATATTTTTACACATGTCTTTTATTTTTTTCACTAAATACATAGGTATTCAATTTTATCACCATTCTTGAGCTTCAAGCAAGACCACCGATAGGCGCGGATCCTTAAAAAAAAAGGAAATCTTAAACATATGTATGAAGATATTTTCATTTTTTATTTTACGAACGGGTGAGAGAGGAGGCCGCTGACGCAGCCTCCCCCCGTAGACGACGAACGGGGGTGCGTCGGAGGCGCTACCCTGTGCTCGTGTCGGGTTCGGGATGGGAACCCGGGCCCAGCTTAAGACACGCCGTCGTGGGGACTGCCAAGTCATAGCCGGGCAGTCCCCTAATATGGAGAATCTGGTCTTTGCTGGGACCAGTCTGTCGCTGAGGGTATCCCGTCGCCTGCACAGATCCGGGTCCCTCAAATATAGCGGCTGAAGGCTCACGCAGCGGTTTTAGTGGGGTAGGGCACCCAAATGCGAGTCCCCACACACGCCAGCGTGCCTACCCAGGCCCTGGTATGGTCGTAAATGATTTCCGCTGCGTCATCAAAAAAAAAAAAAAAGTATCTAAGGAAATTATAATATAACCTTGGAGTTTTTGCATTATCACTTTGAAACGTTTCATTCTTCTTTGATTTTTTACGCTATACATCTTCACGACTGAAAATTATGCAACTTTTGTAATACAAACAAAATTCGGTCAGAGCCTCAGAGGTAGGCAATAATTATTGAATTCCTAATGCATTAAATATTATTTTAACTTACGATGTTGAAACACTATGATGGCGCTTTAGTTGAGCCGTATCTCTTTTTCTGATTTTTCTTGGACCTGAATACTTATGTTTTTTGTAATTCGCAATTGATGTCGGATTCATGGTGCTGGTGCACGTTATTTTCACAAGCTTTTGTATAAGTTTTCTCCGCGAACTCTAGCTGCTCGAAACTAAAATAGGTCAAAACCCAAATAATACAAGTTTTTGTTTTTATTATATTTCAAAACCACAATTAATTACGTATATAAATAAACAAAACTGGGAATGACATTCGACAAATTAGATTGACATTTGTTTGATAACCACCAGCAATAATCATAGGTGTGAGTGATGCCACTTTACTGGGTACATTTTTCACTAATTTCGCCACTGCTCTACAATACAATATTCAGCAAACAATAATTATGCTTTTTGTAAAGACAAGTTTAATGCCGCTCTTATCTTTTTTTAATATAACTAGAATAAATAAGACAGCCAAGCATAGGCCGTCAACAAGGTATAGAATAAAGAAAACAAATTATCGAGTTATCTTACAGCACGTTCATAATTACCCATGAATATTAGATTTTTTTTTCTTTTATGCCGGGAAATGCACTGACGCATCCCGCAGGGGAGTGAGTCTCCCCAGACAGGTATGTGGGACTCGACTGCGCCCGAAAGATGGTAAGTGGACGCAGCTCTACCCACTAAAACCCGGCGAGTGCCACCACTGCCGTCTTTGGTGAGGTGCCCCGGATCTACAAGCAACAGGGCACCTCGACGGCTAGTCAGTCCCTCAGGGGACCGACGCCACCTCCACAGAGCGGTTGTTGGCGGCGGAACGTCCGGACAGTACGATGAGGTGAGGTTCCCATCCTCACCCCTTGCCCCCTGCTCTTTTGTCCCCTCTTCTTTTAAGAGGGATACAAAAAGCCCCCTCGGCTCAATTCGCTTCGCCCAAGGTGTTGGGGTCACCCTGGACTACTGAGCCCCACCGCCACGACAAGGCCTGAGCCATGGTGGGGATGAATATTAGATTTGTTTTACTGTTGTTTTATATTATTTTACAAAGTTAAAAAATAAAATTTAATAAGTATAAAAATCAAATTATTTATAAAGCGTATTACTCTTACTAGATACACAATTATTTTACAGATTACCAAAGTATCATGTATGATAATTGAAAAATTATGTGATTTCGATATTACTAAAGTTTTGAAAACATCTCAATTTTTAAGGGAGACACCCTCATCTGGCAATACTGTTGACAAACCTGCAAAGTATAAAAATAAGGTCTCTGATTGCGAGAATACGCGAGCATAAGATCGGCAACGTCGCATGCAGTTCTTGATCAAGTCGGCAACGCCGTAAATTCGTGTATATTTACACACTAGAAATTACACACACATGCGTAATTTATAAGATTTTTCATCGTCTGATATAATATCTCTGAGATTATAAATATGGAATTTTATTGATTTTGCGAAAATAAGTATCCCAAAGTAATTCCCTACGCAAATATCGAGGCATATCTACTAATATTTAGCGTGTGAATGCCGATTTATTTTTGTATGAAAAACGAACCACCTTAAATTTTATTTATATTCGACTAGGATAAGTAGGTTCAATCAAACAATTGTAATGTAGTACTTAAAAAGTTTAATTCGAAAAATGTGCTATCATTTTTCTAACTTAGTTCAAATTATAATATAGGTAGGTAAGTATTATTTATGCGACAAATTTTATATTTACATTGCCCTACAAATAATTACTGCGATTTATATCGTGAATAATAAATAATGACATTTAAGTTGCTAAACGAATTAAGGTTTATTGGTTCTTTAAAAGAAGTATACTTCCGGGCAGACTAAAAGGTCCAAATCGAGATCTGATATCCACAGCTCTGACGGCAAAATAATATTTGTATCCCGACATAAATTGCGTAAGAGTGCACGCCATTGGTAAAGGCAAGGCTTTGACGTCTCCAATTTTCTTCCATAATGAGGTATTTGGAGGCGATGACGTCTCTTGATAAGCGAATAATTGGTAACTAGCTATCTCCTCGTAGTTTTCTTCTCTATATCCATCAATTTTCCATGAAATAACAATTCCATTTTCTACTTTAGCTAATTTAAGTTCTGGTGCTGGTGGCAATGCCTTCCAATTGGGTGGTTGATATTGTTTCATGAAATCTGGCAATGGTGCAGGGTGTCTTTGTGGTAGCTTAGAGTTTCTCACTGCACCAGCATTACTTGCTCCTACTTTACTAGGTCCTCGGGGTCTTGGCGCTGTAAAAATATCGACTTCGATTATTAATTTGTATAACACAGCAAAACTAAAAAAATATGTAAAGACAACATATAAGAATATTACCTTGAGGAGGAACTGATTTCAACACAATTGTTTGGCCTGGCCTGATTTGGCTTTGTGGCCCACTTATTGGTATATAAACTCTTTTTGGACTATTAAGAGATTGCGTAAGGGGAGGTCTTGGTGCAGATAATAGATTCTGAGGAGCCACACATCTGACTGGGGAATTGAAACTGCGATTGTTTATTTTAGCAGGAGGTTCGTCTTCTGTTAAATCAACTGTGACAGAATTGCTTGTCTGCATTTTACTATGAGTTCTTTTCTCCGGTTTGGCTGCTGGCGATGAATTCTTAATACCATTTGGAATATTATTGACCGTCGGCGATTTTCCTGGATTATTTACGACCTGTGGTGCCGTATTGGGACTAGGTTTCGTAGCATTATTCATTGCTGGTATTAATCGAGGAACTGGGATCGGTTGTTGAGCTTTTGCATTACGGGTATTTGGTGTAATTTGGTTTTTATTTTGGTTTTTATTATTATTATTAGTATTTGTGGCACTACTTTGATCGTTAGTATTAGGATTTGGCAATGCTTGTGGAGTTGTTACACTTGGTCGCTTCCGTAAACTTTTGTCAGTCATAAGAACCTGCATACCAACAGAGCGGGTAATCTTGAGCGGTGTTATTACGGTACCAGAGTTCTTTTTTTGTTCTTCTTGTACAGACTTTAAAACCACTTGTAGATCACGATTTTGTTTGGTAAGTGTTTGTGTTTTATTTTTATATTCTTCAATGTTTTGTGCCATTACCTTTATTTGGGATTTTATTTCTCCTAAATTGGCTTTATCAAAGACACCTTCGACAATTTTTAAAATACAATAATTTTCTAGTTCTTCACGAGTCATCTCAGCCAGATTTTTTTTGAATGACTTAAGGGCATTAGTTGACAGCAATGGACTCTTTTTCTCAAGTTTCTCCGATGTATCAATTTTTGTCTTTTTTTCTGTATCTTTTTTAGTATCTCTCAACCCTGTAAACAATAAAATGAGTTTTATCAGAAGGACAACAATTTTGTTTAAAATAAGTAATAATTTTTAGGGCTCTATAACTCAATTCACAATTCAGATTTTTTTGTTAGTTCATTAATTTTGTATATACATATTTTGAAAATTATGAACATACCTGATTCATTGTCTTTTACATCACCTACTAAATCATTTTTTATGTTGACGTCATGTTTGTTTTCTTCTGTAGCAATCACATTAGCGGCTTCCGTAGATTCTCTGCTGCATTCTTCAATATTAATATTATTCGCGACTGTATTCTCATTTTCTTTTGAAGTACAGTCATCATCAATTAACATTATGTCATCGTCATCTTCTATATTAATGCACTGTTTGTTACTTTGTTCTAGTTCTGGCTTCGGAGATTCTACTTTAGGTGTATTAATTCCTTCGTCATCATCCGAAAGTATGTTAAGTGTATTAGATAATTTAAAATTCATAACTTGTTCTTCGTATTCTAATTTTTTTTCGTGGTGACTAGAATTTTCGTTAGTATCAATTATACTTTCACTGTCTTGTTTATTTTCTTCTAAAACTACAGAACATTTCTCACTTTTATATATAGTAGAAAGTTCATCATCTTTATTATGAATGTTAGTTTCATTTACTGATTTGCTGGTCTCAATTATGTTTTTTAATGTTACATTGAGTTCCACAGACTCGTCCGAAATTTCGATATCTAAGGGCGCATCTTTATCAGGATTATTTTCATCATCCTGTTTTATTTTAATACTATCACAGCTGTCCTTATCATCAGCGATATTTATAATTTCATCATCTACAGGACAAATAGGATCACATTGAACGTCACCAATGTTGGTACTATCTACCGATTGTTTATTTGGTTCTTCTATTAAATTATTTGCTACTTTTTCTGTTGTATCTTTTATTGAGTCTGTTTCAATATTTTCCATCTGAACTTCGTCTTCATTGGCAGTGCGTTCCTGTTTAATATCTACATCGTCTAACTGGCTATTATTTTCGTCATTTAACTCACTTTCAATAATAACCTTATCTTCCGGGCTTTCTTCTACATTTTTACTATACATTTCATCTATTATATTATTTGTCAAGTTTAATATCTTCATTTCTAGGGATTCATTGACGTTTTCTTTTGTGATTTCCTCATTTTCAGTCTTAATTTCTACTGATGTATTTTCATCACATGCTATCTCTTCTTCAATATTATCTTCCTTGTTACTGTCGTATACTATAATATCAGTCTCACATACCATTGCTTTACTACCTTCATGATTATCTTCTAAATCTTTTTCAGATGCGTCATCTTTATTAATTCGATTAGATTCTTTTTCATCACTATCAGATAGATGTTTCTCTTCCTCTACTTTAATATCTGTATTTTTTGGTGAAGAAATACTTAAAATATTGTTTAGTAGATTTTTATCTTCTTTTTCATTTTCATTACCATGTTCAACCGAGGACATGTTTTTCTTCATTCCTATGTCGTCAATGCCTAAAATTAATTGCATTGTTCAGCATTTCCTTGACCTGAAATTTCAAAAGAAAATGGTAAATAATTATAATAGTTCATCAAAAAATTAGCACTAATTGTTACTTGGATTTGCTTTGTGATTGTGAATAGTTTATTTGTGATATTTAGTTTTAGCTAAAATCTTCCTACAAAAAGTTCCATTACACCTACACTATACACACTATTTCCTACAGGTACAGCCAAACTGTGTTTCCAAGTTGTGACAGACAAACTAACGAACGAATAGAATGCGGGCAGTATCATGGAATCGGATACTCAACTCAACTGTCGGATACGCAATTTTGCAAAAGTTGATTTCTGTATAATTCGAATTTTATCGGACTATTGTATTATCAGAAAAGATGATTGCTGTTACCAGTCAAATTCTTAACTATGGTATATTTGTGGAATAGTTGCCAGTAGAATGCAAGAAGTGCACTGAAATACATCCATTTAAATCTGAGACCAGCGTGAGCATTTACAAAAGTAAAACTTAATTCATGATAATATCAAAAGCAGTGTATGAATGTGGAATGATAATATGAACACCAAAATATAAAGCACTCGGTAAATATTTCAATGAAATTAATATGTGCTGATTTTTAAATGACATCTGTCATTTATTTTTTATTTTTCACAAGACATTGCCACCAGTAAATAAGGTCAATAACCTTCATTAAGCAACTTAGTACAGTACCCGGCGATAAATATTGCACATCGACCTTTGGAAAGAGACAATCGGCTAAATTCGGCGTCGTAGAGCGTTATTTCTGTCGCACACTACCTATGCGACGTTTTTTCAACTTTTGTCAATCGTTGTTCAAATGCGATAGATTTTTTTTTTTTTTTTTTTTTTTTTTTTCGAAAGGTCTAGACTTTTAGGCCAGATGGCCTTTAAGCTCAATCGGTAGGTAGGTGAGCAGATGGCTCACCTAGTAAAATTCGAAAGGGGGGCGCCCCCCTCCGTGCCCCGCAGGGGGCGCGGTATATCGCGCGCGCTACTCTGGAGAGTAGGTGTTTGGCTAGTCAAATCCAATACGGTCGACGAGTCATTAGCGGATGAAGTTAAACTACTAGTCGGAGGGCCGGCCCTCTCCTCCCCCTCTGACGGGGGAGGTGGGTCGTGCGCGGTACCCGTGCAATCGACCGATAGCAAAGTGCTATCGGTGTTTTCGCGGTTTTGATTAGTGTAGACTCGTATCGGATTCGAACCTAATCTTACCCGATCAATCCGGATCGATGTATTTACCATGTGTAGGGGTCGACGTCGCTCACGACCCCGAGGCCCAAGCGGTGTGACTGAGTACCTAACCCCGGATGTTGTATTGTTATGTGTGTGTATTCTAGCTTGAATTTCGCGTCGCGCTTTTACGTCGCGCATTAATAGCTGAGATATTTCGTCAGCCGGATCGGTTGTAACATGTTTAGGTAACCTAAAACTCTTTGAGACTGAGCTATCAGGGACATAGTCTGCCGCGCTCACTATGAGCGGGTTTGGGTGATGAAGTGCCTTTTCAAAGTGACGTACTGACATCTCTTTGAAGTGGCCCCTAATCGAATCTAACTTGAGGTCCCTATGTAGGTCGATGTTTCTTATGTACCATGGGCAACCGGTTGCTATGCGTAAGAATTTGTTTTGCAATATCTGCAAAGGTTTGAGTCGACTCTGCGGCACGTGCGCGAACGCAACACAGGAGTACGATATAATCGGTCTAATACACGCTTTGTATAAGGTAAGTTTATGCCTGAGGGGCATCTTACTTTTCTTGTTTATCAAGAAGTATAATCGACTCAAAACGAATTTGGCCTTTTTTATTATGTTATTTATGTGCGGCCTGAATGACATCGACCTGTCTAACGTGACCCCCAGGTACTTCACCTGCCCTACTCTGGGGATTATGGTGCCGTTTAGTTTGATCGGCATCATTTGCCGACGACTCTGATTGAGCGTGCCCCTTCTCTTTGTAAACTGAATTGATTGACTTTTGTCTGGGTTAATCTCTATTCTCCATTTAGCAAACCATTCACCTAGCTCGGTGACGGCTTTCTGAAGGGAGCGAGATGCTGTCCTTGCTGACGTATGGGTCACATATAGTGCAGTGTCGTCGGCAAAGAGTGCTAGTTTTGACGCAGGGTTTCTGGGTATGTCGGACGTGTACAGATTGTACAAAGTTGGGGACAGCACGGAGCCCTGAGGGACTCCGGCCCTCAGAGGTCTCAGGGAGGACAGAGTGCCTTCCACTCTATACCTAAAATGCCGGCCAGACAGGTAGTCGCGGATGATGATGACCAGCCTGTCCGGTATTCCTAACTTGTAAAGTTTATATATTAGGCCTTCGTGCCAAATCTTATCAAATGCCTTAGCAATGTCGAAAAACACTGCGCACGTGTCGCGCGGGTTTCTTTTTTTATGGAAACCTCTGAGGATATCTTCGGTTATACGATGCACCTGTCTCGGACAACAGTGATTTTCGCGGAAGGCGAATTGCTCGTCTATGAACAGTTTCTTTTCGCTTATGACGGTTTTCAACCGTCTAAGCAGAATCCGTTCATAGATTTTACCTAGTGAGCTTATCAGGCTTATGGGGCGATAGCTAGACGGTTCCGTGCCCGGCTTTCCGGGTTTGGGGATACCTATAACCGTAGCTTCTTTCCATATATCTGGGAATTTACAGCCCTTTAGGAGGGCGTTCATAATGTTTACTAGAAATGCGATAGAGTGCGGTTGCGCCCTGATCAAAATATATGTATAGAGTTGTTAATACCCCCAAATTTAAATAATTTAAAGTTGTACTATGACAACTTTAGGGAAAAGAGAAAAACCTTTACAAGGTCAGTCTCGCGAAATTATCTACAATGTTTATAAATATTTTGTAACCGAAGCCAATAAATTAAAAAAAATGAAGATAAAAATGTTAGAAGACTACGACGCCGAATTTAGCCGATTGTCTCTTTTCAAAGGTCGATGTGCAATATTTATCGCAGGGTACTGTAACATAATTTTTTGATACGGCTCCATGCGCTTGGCAAACAATGACAACCAGCGAACAACAAATACGAACGTGTGGACGTGTTCGCTAGTGTTCGACATCGATGTCAGATTTAAAATGGGACATTGCATTTCTTATAATATTCTGAAATAAATAAAGAATTGACGATTTAAAAACGTGAAATATATAATAAAATTGATAAATAAACTAGCAAAATATTTATATTACTTTAACACGTTTATATCGTATCTTGCATGCACTTCCATTATGTATTTTCTTTTTTATTATGCACGTTTCAAATAATGGATAAATGGATTCAATATAATATGCAATTTATTCCAGCCGGTAAAAGTTAGAGGGTAGAATATTAGTAGAATAGACTCTGCTAATAATATGATATATACTGGGAGTTCGTTACCGTGCCCTACATCGAGTACCTTGGGCGAGGAGTAGTACGAAAGGTAGGAACTAGGGAGTGCCCCCACGCATGCGCGATTACTGCTACACAACAATCTAGATAACGCGCATGACAGCGGTGTTTTAACGCTTCAACTTCTGACATTTGCAAGGGACTACTACCAGAATTTGAAAATAAAACCATTTAATAGCTAAATTATTGATAGATAATGGCCAACCTATTTATAAAAATGTTATTTAAATATGCGCAGACTAAACCTCGCGGAATTTGACACCTCAAGATATAGTGTCTAACAAACAATACTAAATAATCGGTGTCTACCCAATTAGATAGGTATAGCAATTAGCAACAAATACGACACCGATTTCAAATGTAACGAAAGTAGCGTGGTAAAAGCAAAGATTGAACACGAACAGAAGAACAAATTGATTATTATTTTTTAAAGTTGTAGTTATACAAATTTTAAGAAATGGGTTTTTTTTTATTTTTTTAGTTTTCTAATTACAGAAAAAGTTTCTAAAAAACATATTAAAAAAAACCAGGCATGATTTTTCGCAATCGGTTGTTTTGCGCTCTCCCTTACGCTCGGATCGCTAAGTATGAGTCATCTTTTTCGTGCAGCCGTCGATTTATAACACGTTATTACGTCATAAAGATATCTTAAAAATGATTAAGAATCTAGGACACAATATATATTATTTAAAGTAAATAATTAAGTTTCTGTTTTGTTACCTTTTACATTTTTAACCCTAGAATCTAATGGTTTAAGTTGTGATCACCAATATGATGAACTATTTTTACACAAAGATCTGCAAAAAGTCGTCCATTATATCTTCTTGATATAATGAAATAAAATTTTAATATGAAAAAAGCGGGTGAGTAAAATATAATGCACGCGGGTCTCACAGAGACAACAGACCAGGCATACGGCATAAGTGTTTCCACGTAAGACTTTTATTTCAGGGACGAGAACCTGATTGTAACGGCCACCTGCTGAGAACGTCAAGGTCAAGAAAATTAATATATAAATGAACTAGAACAAATTTATGTTAGTCGGGGTCTGAAAGACCCTTGCCAGACATCCCAAGGGTTAAATAGTTTGTCAGTAAAACTATCAGTTAGTTAAAAAGTTAATATTCATCGGCACTTCTATAGGTTCTAAATTCTATGTCAAATCTCACTAGTACGTTCGCGCTTGCGAGGTTAAAAAAAGAACAAGTTTTTTTACGCATTCATGTACTAAGCCAGGCTCGTTTTACTCTTGTTCCCTTGATTGAAACAAACGCGGAGAACCTATTTATGAAGAACTAAGCATCGCTTTGAGTACATTACGGCTTAACTGATTTTTATAAGACACGTCTTAGAATCGCTAGTGAACTTTTTGAATAAAAAGCCTGCATCTAAATTGCACCATTGTATGTTAACTACGGTGTCGCAAGTAGATACACAGCTTGTTGTGGAACCCATAAAGCCCGTCTTTTTCGTTGATTGTTAAAAACCAAACAAATTCAATTATTGGATGTGTACACGCACATATTTTTTTGCAAAATATATAATATACACATTCACACACACAAGCATTCAACATCTGGGGCTAGATTCTTAGGGACACCACTTTGGCCTCGGGGATGTGAGCGACGTCGATCCCTACACATGGTTCATCGATTCGGATCGATCGGTTAAGATTAGGTTCGAATCCGATACGAGTCGACACCAATCCAGACCGCGAAAACAACGGTAGCACTTCGCAATGGATCGATTGCTCGGGTTCCGCGCACGACCCACCTCCCCCGTCAGAGGGGGAGGGGAAGACCGGCCCTCCGACTAATAGTATAACTTCAACCGTAAATGGCTGGTCGACCGTATGACGTATCGGATTTGACGAGCCAAACCCCTACTCTCCTGAGTAGCGCGCGCGATACACCTCGCCCTCTTCGAATAATTTAAGGTATGCCATCGGCTCACCTACCTACCGAAAAAAAAAAATCTCATCACCTCAAGTATCATCATGGCCTTCGTAAAACTTGCCGCCAAAATAGACCAATTACAACGTGCGTTCCTAAATATTATAAATTAAGCAAACAAAGTAAATACTCAATATTAGAAGTAATAAACACACATTAATTTAAGTTAATTTAAAAAATCGCATGAATTTAATAATAAACACATGCAGTACAAAAGTTTAACCGTTCAAATTCCGAAGATTTTAGTTCCCGAACGTTCAGCTCAAGCTACCACTGTTGTCATGGTAACATGTGTAACAAGTTTCAAACTTAGATTTACGGCGGTTTTCAATATCCTATCTTTCATAAAATGTTCTTATCTATCGTCACATTTTGACACATTTTCTTACAAAATCTGTCAAAATTGTAAGATGGATAAGAAAATTTTAAGATAGATAGGATATTGAAAACCGCTGTTAATGTATTTCAACATAATACCTACACAGTAAAACTTTCTACTGATAAACTAAAAATCTAAGTTATAAGTGTCCTGTCTATTGTCAGTCCGATGACTAGGCTGCCAAATGCCAATCAAGTGGACACTTATGTATAACTTAGAATATGTATAATTAGGGTCAATTACTTTTTTAAGTATAATGAATGATAGTTTAGTAAGTTCTGTAGTCGCAGGCGCATTACTTTAAGACACTTCTTAAAAATTTCAACTGAAACATAATTCTAATATGATTAAAATTTCCCTTTTCCTTTGGGGTAACCAGCAGACGTTCATCCTAAGATTTGTTTTAGTTAAACTAGTGTGAATAATTATATAAGATAAATAACCTTCGACTTAAAAATGACAGGGTGTTATAAGTTTCACGTGTGTGTGCGCGTGTGTGTGTGTGATACGCAAGCTAATGTATTTTCAAATTTCAACCAAGGACGAGAAAGATCGTGCAAAAGACAAGCAAAAGACCTCAGAGTTGGGAAGGACATGGCGGTGAATGAATAGAAATCGTAGTAATAACACAAATTAAAAACAATCATAACATTATACCTACAGTACGCATAAGCTGTCCAAATTTACAAATTCGTATTTTTAAATTTACATTGTTATGTATTTCATTAGAAAATTATTTTATTTTAAATTATATTACATTCGTAGACAATGTCAAAATATCGAGCTCCATAAAATAAAGTTAAAAACATGGTAAATATTCCGTTTTGAACAGTTTTTATGGTAAATATTCCGTTTTAATAGTCTCTTTTTAACACGCTTTTTGAGACTCCTTTGAGCTCGATTTTGTCCTACTTTGAACGATCAGATTTAATTCAAACTTTGCACACCTGTCAAACACCGATGACAATGCAATAATTCGATTACAAAATCCGATTATCCCAAATATATTCGCCAGGATTAATTAATTCCTTACCGCATCCTTTGCATGCGAGTAAGAGAGATAGAGCTAGTGCGCGAACTCGGAGAGACTTGTAAAGCGTGTTTTTTTTGTTTTTTAAATTGTTTTTAAATCTAAATTTGGGCTAAGCCCGTTCTAAATTCAAAAATAATTTAAAAAATACGCCAATTTCATATTTTACATTCCAAAAATAATGTCAGTCAAACGGCATCTAAAACTCAGTATCATCGAAGGCGTTCGAGAACGATTTAAAATTACAAACACTCACTTTACATTCAACAACAAACTCACACGCACATACATTCAAGGATGAATTTCATATACACAATAATCTTGTCAGAATCAAAGAATACGCGCGCATATTTTATTTCTTTTTACATTTGCATTAAATGTAGTCTACCTTTAATTTACTAGCTTCACATTGTATTATATCATTGCATATTACACAGTCACACACACACACACAACAAAATACACCCACATAGTTATACTCACAGTATTTCAAGAACTAGCAACTACCAACATACACATAATTTCTAAATCGTTGCTAACTTCATGTTGTTTTACTTTGGATTAACAGTCAAATTACGCCTTGCAAGAAAAGACGTTCATATTAGACTGGACCTCGCCCCTGGACCGATTGTTAGTGAACTGAACTTCAACACTGACTATCGATCGCGTCCCGCAGACTCCCAACCGAACGACTACACTCTACAGTTGCTACGCCAAGAATGTTCTACATTTTACCGTTTTGACAGCTGTTTCCTATAGGAAGACCGAGTCAATTTCGTGTAAACCTATAAACTGAAATATAAAACGGAACGAGAAACCCCAAGAGCAGAGAGAGTTGGTATATTTTAAATCATTTACGCACTTTGAATACATGCGGTTGCAAACAAAGTCTCTGGAAGACTTATGGCAAAAAGACAAAAAGGAGAATGAAAGATTAAGAGTAGACTCTCATTTGCTTAAAATAAATTGAACGCGATTGGAGCCCTTGCATTCAACATAGTTTACCGGTGGGAAGGTATATGCTGTATCGCATTATTTGCTGCATGGGTACCTCCATCTTGCTTGTTCTTCTGACAAGACAGCAGACTGGCACTGAGACTACTATCATATGTCTCAGGATAAGCAAAACAAATGACTTGCTTGGCTTATATCCAAGAAAATGTGCATGGGCGACATCAACCACTTCAGTTGGCATGTCTGCCATTTATTAGATTGCCTATCCAATTGGCATAAATAAGTAATTTGATGAATCTTAAAATAATATTATTATGTAGCGATTAATACCGTATTTGTGCAAAATAGCTTTTACATTACCGCTAAAAAATTGTAAATTTTAAATTATTATAAAGAACATCAGCGGTGCTTGTCATATTTTGATATGATTGTAGACATATTCTATCATGGATTGTTCCCAGATGGCTTTCCGAAACCTTCAACAAATATTTTAGCTAATGCATATAAAAATTATAATATACCTTGCTCATGAACCACTATAACCATTGGTGAAAATATCATGAAAATCAATAAAGTAGTTTTTGAATTTATCGCGAACAGACAGATAGACAGAAGCGGTGGAAGACTTTGTTTTATCATGTAGTGAAGTGGAAATCGAAACAGATTAAAAAAACATTGAAAGAACAAGGAAAAAATGGAAGCAAAAGGTAACAAGATCAGTAGGACATAATATTGACGTGTTCCAGAAACATTTTTATTTTTGAACACACTTAAATACAGATATATTATATGAAATAATACTTGGTAAAATAATAGGTGTCCCTCGATAGAATAACTTAGATTCACACAGAGACACAGTCTTCTAAAGTTACCACTTCCTAAGCTTAACGACTACACACAGAAAGCAGCAACTCTTGACATGCTTCATTTCTGTCTATAAAAATGTATGTAAGTATAAAAAAAAATCCTGTTTCTTTATTCAAACCCGCTTATTTTATTAACTACCAGCTTGATAAGAAAAATACCATACATGCTACCCTTAGAATTGAGTAAAGTTAGGCTTAGGTTAGACTGTTCGATTGGCGCAGAGTTCTAGCTCGGGATAGGGGAGTGAGAATATAAATATGATAAAAAATACCTTATATTTATTGTTACGAAAAATAATCTATGAGATCGCATGTATGAAGCAGTAGAATTTTAGGAAAAATGTCTGTTGCAAATATTGACAATTTAATATTACAATATAAACTTAGCTATAATGCGATATTATATGTCGTAAAGAAATATTAAAATAATGTGTGTTATTTTAATATTTCTTTACTTATTATAATTTATTACATAAACTTGTACTTATAAATTATAAGAAGATATTGACGGTCGCCGTATAAAAATAAAAAGTAAAATTAAAATAACGCCCGGCAATGGAAAACGTCGTAAATATTAAAACGTCAAAAATCGTGTAAAAAATATCTAAATATATATAATCTTAATGATTAAAATATAAAAATAAAGGCTTTATATTAATAATCAATAAGTAATCGGTCTATTTTTAAACGTACGTTAATACTAAAAAAAAAAATTTTGTAAGTTTTTTTTGTTTTAAACCGAGATATTTTTTTCTTTTAGTTGCTTTACTTATTAAAATATTTAAACATTAAGAAAAACGAATTCTTAAATAAAAAATAACAATGATTTTTTTTTATTAAAAAAAAAATATCGCTAGTTAGATTAGCAAGAAACGTAATACAAAAGATAAGCAACAAATTTAAAAATAATATCGAGTTCTTCAATCAAAAAAATACTTCACGGCAACACAATCTAGTTCAATTACAATATAAGCAAGTCATAACAAAATGGCGGACCAACACAGCAGTGTTGTGCCAAATACCGGATAATGTGCTCCTACAAATTTTACAGCTGATGGAAGAACGTAGAAGACGGAGCTGACAAATATACCGTCTCTCTTGACCCGAGTACTTTCGGTGCAGTAGCGAAAGAGATAGATAGTGTCAGCTCGTTATACCTTGATTTTTTCGCAGTAGGCGAGATAAAACGAGGCAAAGTTGGAACCGGTAACGGTAGACTGTGGGGACTGGGGAGTTCGAGCATAGTGAAGAGCTCAGTTAACAGTTGGAGTATAAAAGTACCGAGGAGTGAGGGTTTTTGATGACATTTCAAATTATCAACATATTTATACCTCTGCAACAGACTAATACTTCAGACGGACATGACATTTGAAAACAGAAGACGAAAGCGATAATAATTATAATACAAAATTTAAACAATATTTTCATAGGCAATAACAGAAGATTGATAAAAAATATTTTATTGTGGTGATAATTATATTATCAATCACAAAAAAATAACAGACACGACAGTTTTTTTTGTATACTATAAGTATAACAAATGAAAGAAAAAGTTTTTTTTTTTCGATTTACAAATGCCCTATTTTAAGATTTTATTATACATGACATACATATTTTATGTAACGAAGTCTAACATCAACTGATGTCCAGCCATCATTAGGCTAGAGAGAATGCAAAAAAATTATATACATACATATACTCGGGAAATTTAAGCCTTTTTCCGGGAGTCTAGTGAAAGGTAGTAGTTTATTTGGGGAAACTTCTAAAAAAAAACGCAGCAAAACAAAAAAAATATTACTATAAATAAATAAATATATACGACTAATAATACAATCGTATTAATACTAAAAATACTCCTTAGAAGAGATATCGCAAACAAAACAAATATCGTAAACCTACCTATATAATACGCGGATGTAGATTCCAAAAGAAGAACGATTAAGAAGATAATAAAATGGCGCGATACATGCGCTCCGTGCCGCGACTCTAATAACACTGCCAGCAGAACGACGGAGAAGAAAATGGCCGCCGAAGCGCAGCTGTGGCAAGAATGTAGACTACAAATCACAGTGTAACTCGCATTTAGAGAAGGCAGCTCTTAAACACATACACAATGCTTCCGTCGCGGAAACGAGACGGATATAGCTTCCAAATACGAGGGGGAGAGAGAGCAAAACAATACGCTGTAAAGATAATGTAGTCGACGGAGTTTATAACGCGCATTGCTCTGTGGCTTAAATACCTACGGCTATGATTATTTAAATAGAGTAGTCTGATTTGTCGCCGCAGTCTCATTCTCTTCCTGCTAAGGTCATTACCGCCTCTATTAGTCATTAACCTAATAATGGTGCGAAGTATAAATATAAACTGCACATTTATTCCTATAGATAAAATTTTGTTAATTAATACATATAAAAAAGATATAAAAGGTATACGGTTAAGTAAAGGTATAAGGATAAGATTATTCAAGTAATGCCATTTTTTAACTGTATTATATATGAGCACCTACGGTGTACACCACTATTTAAATCAGTAAGAAAGTTATCTCCATAACAGATATTTATATAAATTAATAGATATCACGCGTAAAATTCGTACTGTCTAAAAAAAAAGTAGGAAAATTTTGTATGAGAACGCGACGTTGCCACCTTTATCCAACGGGGCGCGTCGGCCGTAGAATGTTTTTGACGTAAGCACGAGTTTCACCGAAGGCGCCCGAACGCATTTCCGACGGTGTTATTACTAAAATAGATTTTATTCTTTTAGCATTTTTGATTTAATATCCAAAACTATTGGACTATGAATTTACTAGCAAAAGACTGTAAGCCTACCAAATTCATTTTTGTGCCTTTGAAACAGTTTCAAAGTCAAATTATGACCGACTAGAGTATTACAATAAATAATAATAATAATATATGTTCCTATAATAAGTAAAAAGAAATCAATTGGAAAATACTTGAAATTACAACAATGCAAAAAACCATCAATAAACGAAGCGGCAACGTCAATCATGTATCATCTATGTATACATAATAAACCGTTGTATAACACCCTTGAACAAAATATAAACGCCCGACCTGTACCTCACTTCGCTTCGTACTGTATCTACGTAACGCCCTTTATATAACTTCAGTCGAATTCAGTTATTAGAATCAGAAAAAAAGCATATATACGGTCGAATTGAGAAACGTCTCCTTTCTTGAAGTCGTTTAAAAAGAGAAAACTAATGAATTTGAGAATAAAGAAGAAAGAAAACTACTTATAAATAAATTAATTAAACATTCAAAGGACATAATTTTCTAAATGTATATTATAATAATTCCTAATATGTATTATCTTTATGGTGACGTTCCAACTCTATGGAATATCCACCATGTAAACTTAAACTGCGACAGGCGTTTACCAATGCGGAGTGAGAAACAAGAGTTTCAACGCCAGTATAACTAAACCGTCAATGTACTTTACATAAAATATTAACCTCAATCCACATTGTAATGATAGCACACACACACGGCGCGCTAATGAAAGAATTATGAGAATATTATAATTCGATGATTTCTATAAAAACACAGAATATTCAAACGGTATTATTATTAGGTGGAAATATAAAAGCAAATATTGAGTAATATTTCATATGTATTACTTTGCATTAACTTATATTAAAAACTAGTAAACAAAAGAGTACCTATTAAAAAAATATTCATATTAAAATCAAGAAAGTATTATATTTTTTTACTGATTTAAATTTTATACTTTCAATATATTTAGAAACTATACGTATTCTTCTTGCTAATAATCTATGACATAAAATTAAAAAAAAATAACTACCCTACCAAATGAAATGCAAAAAAGTACCTAGGTACGCGTTAAAAGTCAAATACAGTTCAAGTCGAAAAAGAAGATTACTAAGAAAAAAGCAATGTGAAGAAGATATCTAGACAATCGACAAATTAAATAGGTCAGTAATGTACTACTTATAGATTAGATAAGTCGTAATGGATAAAAAGCTACCAAAACGGATAGGTAACATTGCTTTGTATAGAAAAAGAAGAATCATTTTAACCGACTTCAGAAAAAGAAGGAGGTTATAAACAAGTAGAGTGGTAAGACTCAACCCGTTTAAAATGTGAGATCGACCGAGCACAGTATCAGGCAACGTCGCACTGCGCTGTCGTACTGGGCAGTTAGGCACGAGTACGACTCAAATGCGATGTTGCCGCTTTTCTCATTCGAGTCTGATGTGCTATACAATTATATTCTGCTCTAGAAGATAATATATCTCTACCGTACATGTAATGACGCCAGTTGTTTATTTGACCTTTTTTACTAGAAAACTTAGATGCCATAATTCTTCTATATTCATTTTGCTAAAAATTTTGATGATAGAATATCAACCAGACCCAAGCGAATATAATGCTTAGGACAATAATTAACCTGAGTACCTACATAAATAGATAATAATTATATTTACCTAACTATAAGTTAATAGGTAAATAGGTTTGGAAAAAAGATATGGCCTTGAAAAGTGCCAAAAGAAAATAAAGAAGACCAACGGAGCGGGAAACCTGGAATATAAAGAAGTATTAGTATTTATATTACGTTTCTTACCAAATGCCAGGACTATTATTTTGAGGCAGCAGAACGAAGAACTTGTCTCCAGAAGTTCCAGGTTAGTGAACCGTTGACCGCAATAGAAGTTTCTCGGCGGGCGGGAACTGATCGAATGCATAGGCGAGCGCGGATTTGGCAACAAACGTAGCGGCCGCCATCTTGTCGTGGGTCGTAACGCGAGTTAGAACGGCACAGCGATATGTACACCGCTCTTTTACTCTCATTAATTACGCTCATAGTTTCTTTGTGTAACTCTTCTCTTCGTAAAATTACTAATATCCTCTCTTCTTAATCTTAGTTATCGCAGTCTTTAAAATTATAACAACATTTCTTACTAAAAGTGCCACTTTAAATAAAGAATATTTTGTTACCTGCTTGAAATGTAAATTAACATAAGTATTTGTTATATTTTGATGTATTTGTCAAGTATTCATTTGTGATCTTCAGAAAAAATTAACCCACAATTCACAAAGAAGGTCAATATAAGATAGGTTACATGTAGTCGTCGCTAGAAGTTAATCTATGACTTGGTTCCTAAGTACTTGCAATATTTACGAATTTTGACGAGTTATAGGTAACTTATAAAAAAATATATAAGTAAAAAAGTATATATATAAATATACTAATATATATAAATATAATAATGTAGTATAAGTAAAAAATATATAAGTAAAGAAGCAATGATATTCTGATAATAAAAATTATGATTGATAAGAGATAGGAAGTCTCCACACACTTATTGTTTTTTTTTTAATTTAAATATGTTGATGTTGTAATTAACAAAATATAATATTTACTAGGTATATTTAGTAACTGACAGAAAACAAGTAAGGATATAAAGGACCGAGCAACGTTATGACAATTACCTATTAAATTTAGGGGTGTAACTACCGCTTTTTCAGTATGAAAGAATATGTCTTACAAGTCAAAACTCTCCAGAATCCCGTTGTTTTTTTTGTCAGATATGTCGATATGGGGCCTCAATGTAACTATCAATAGACAGGGAATAATCATTCGGTACTGTTTAATAATTGTTATTGGTTATACATCTAACGTGTTTTATAGTTCATGGTAACATTTTATAGACTGGTTGATGGATATGGATGTGACTCAAGAGACATCTATTGGTTACTATGTAAACTATTTCTGCACATAATAAACTCTTATACTGACATCATTAGATAGTTCTAGTAAATAATAACAGATGTCACTATCTACTTAAGATTACACGCTGATCACAAAAATTACTATACTGATTTATATTGGATCTTTTTTATCTTGACCAACGAACGAATAAACGGATGAGCAAAAAATAAATTGAAAAAAGGTCTATTTACTAATACAAATAAATAAAGATACAAATTACAAGATAAGATCGTTATTAAAAAAAGGCGTAAAATATCAACATCGAACAAACATTTCTACTGATAAAAAACAATTCTTATATATAAATTATCACTTTTATTGGCAGTCGAACTAGTAATTAGGTTTTACCTATGGCGACAAAGATCAAAAAAACGAATTAACTAAAAATTAGTATTCAATATCAAAAAAGTTGATATTTTGTCCCATGAAGAAAACTGTCCGCTCGTAGACTATAAATTATAATTAAAAATTTGACCAGAATGTCGCTTTCGTCGGACGAGATACGATATGAAAGTATGCAGTGTTCGGAATATATGTACAATACTAATATAATGTGACTTATATATTATGATTTAAATAATACTTTTATACTCCACTCCTTATTTTTAAATTTGTAGCGCTTCATTTAAAATTTACACTCATGCTATAGTAGCGCCTCCCTTACGTAACGGTTTTGACGGACACTTTCTGTAACACAGAGATGGTTCTCCTCACCTCCATAATTTTGTCCCTGCCAAGCGTCAATTTCAGAATTCACTATTCGAATAGCTGTATGCTACTTTGTAAATTGTAGCTATACAGTTTATAACATAACCGGTTTACTCGTCATCGGCAATCTATGTGAAGTTCTAAAATTACAGGATTTTCTGGCATAACTATATACCTATTTAAAGTGATGATTGATGTTTTGAAAATTGAAATGAACCATTCATTGATTGGGGCATGAAGAGCAGGGGCGGATCGTGAATTTGTGGGGCCCTCGGCTGAAACGACTTTGGGGCCTATCTAAGTACTCAACTTATAGCAATTGCTAATCCCGACGCGCGAAAAACCGGAGGCCGTTGACGAGGCACTGAGTGCCATGGTGGATTGCATGCATATCGTGGGTGAAAGGTTTTGTATGAGAAAGCATACTGACAGGAAATCTAAGCTCTCGGATGAGACGTTCGGGCTTAAAACGCAGAGCAAGCACAGACGCCACTTCTACAGATAAAAGCTTCTCTCGAAGCAGATCCGCATACTAATAGCCGAGACTTTCGCTACTCAAAATCGCAACGGATTACTGGAGCAATTGAGCAGAATAAAGGGTCGAAGGTTTTTGTGGAGAAGCTCGGGAGAAGCCATCTGTGAAGATTAGGACCGCTTTTAGCACGACCATTTCTTCAAGACCTGAGATCTAATCGGAGATCGGATTTTTATGGCAAATTGTATGCGTCTCATGCTCCTCAACTCGACCCACGGAACAACGATCCGCGTGCCAGCCTAACACGACACCTCTCCGGCGAATTTCCGAACATTCCGAGCAGCTAAAAGGGGGAAGAGCTCCAGAGAATGACGGAATTACGACTGAACTTCTTAAAGCAGGTGGCGAACCTGATTTAAGAGAGTTGCTAAAGATTTTTAATTTCGTCCTTCAACGGGGCATTTCTCACAAGGAATGGCATGGAAGCAAGGTCGTTCTGTTTTTTAAGAAGGATAACTCCCTTCTTAAAAACTTCAGTTTCACTTCTAAGCCATATATACAAGCTGTTCTCGAGGTTCATGACGAACCGCCTCACTTAAAAGCTCGATGGATTCCAGCCACCGGAGCGGGCTGGGTTTCGAAGAGGATTTAGCACCATAGACCACATCCACATCATAAGGCAAGTTGTACAGAAGACCCATGAGTACAACCAGCCACTGTGCCTTGCCTTTGTGGACTATGAGAAAGCTTTTGACTCAGTTGAAACCTGTGCTGTTCTGGAAGCTCTGCAGCGATGTCAGGTCGATTGGCGATACGTCGAAGTGATGAGAAGATTATACGAAGCCGCTTTTATGTCTGTTCTGATTTCGGGTGGTGAAACAAGACCAATCCAACTGCATCGAGGAGTGCGACAGGGGGATGTTCTTTTCCTGAAAATGTTCACAAATGCTTTGGAGGACGTCTTCAAGACTTTTAACTGTGCAGAATGTTACATAAACATCAACGGCAAGTATCTCTCACACCTTCGTTTTGCCGACGATATCGTTATATTGGCAGAGTCGCTGGAGGGTTTGCAGGAGATGCTGCACAGTCTAAATGAATCCTCTCGACGTCTGGGCCTTAAGATGAACTTGGACAAGACGAAAGTCATGTTCAACTAGCACATTCTCTCTAGGCCGGTTAACGTCAATGGCAAAACTCTCGAAGCCGTGCAAGGTCCGTGTCTACCTTGGGCATACAATCAGGAGGATTCAATTAGGATGGGCAGCATTTAAGAAGCTTCGCCATATTCTCACGTCGTATATACCGCAGAGTTTGAAGACGAAAGTCTTAACCAATGCGTATTCCCCGTGATGACGAAACGTGGCCTCTTAATTCACGACTGGTCCGCAAGTTTGCCGTAGCTCAATGTGCTATGTAGCATGCTATTCTGGGTGTTTCTTTGGCATATAGGATTCGAAACGAAGTCATCCGCCAGAGAACCAAAGGTACTGATGTCACGCGAAGAATAAGTACGTTGAAGTGGCAATGGGCTGGTCACGCACTCAGAAGAACGGATGGCCGATGGGCCATTAAGGTTCAAGAGTGGAGGCCGTGTTTAGATAGACGAAGTGTTGGTCGGCCATCAACCTGGTGGGAAGACGATCTCCGTGCAGTGACAGGTCGGCGTAGAATGCGAGTAGCAAGGGATCGGTCGTCTTGGCGTTCTTTGAGCGAGGCCTATGTTCAGCAGTAGACGGATAAAGGCTGATGATGATGATGATGATGATGATGATGATGATGATGATGATGATGATAATGATAATGTATCATTTATCTCAGATACGTTTTATTAAAAAAAAATTAGGACTTATGTATTTTGCAAGCCCGCGATGTATGCATACACACTATGTACTCGCGCTAACCTCGAGACTATTTAATTAATGAAAATCAGCATGAAAATATCCTTTTACCTACACGTATTTCTCCCCTTAACTCAATTCATAGAAGTATGTAATTTTTCATTAATGTTTTCTTATGACGTTATCACGTAAAAATATCATCCGTAAACCGACTTTACAGACAAGTATTTTTAAATTTAAATTATCGCCAATTATTTTTAGCGGGGTTTGGGGACCCCCTTGTAACCTCGGGGCCCTGGGCTGCTGCCCAATTAGCCCTTAGGTAGATCCGGCCCTGATGAAGAGTGTTCACCCACCGTCGTTTCTCAACGTTACCTATATAGATTAGTTGATGACAGCTTTGGTAGTATGACCTCTGGTCTTAGCTAGTTCCAATAGAAACGGAAAAAATAAAAAGTCATCACTTTTGACTTTTCAAAATGTTTAATTTTCATCATCATTTAATTTTCAATTTTCATGATAATCGTGAAATGTTAATAAATACTTATTTTATATTTATGTGTTAAGAAACGTTAAATAATTACTTACTTTTTTTAAATTTAAATGTATTTCCTCCCTGAACAACAATATATTTGTTACAAATGAGTAAAAACAAAAAACATCGGTACCTTAAAAATACAAAATGATTACACTGTATACTAAGAAGTCATTGGTAAAATTAATACAAACATATTTATGTAATGTTTAATTCTGAAACATTAAGATATAATTTGTTATATTTATTCGTTTTATTGTATATTTCAAAATTTATTTAAGATTGGATCGAGCTCAAGTTGTAGAATATTTTTATATCTTAAGCGATTAAAAGGTACTGAACTAGAAAACAAATATTCCGATGAACAAAAGGCAAAGATTTTACAAGTTGTAAATGAGTCAGAACCAACGTCCCTATCGAGGTGAGTAGTGAAGTCATAATTTTAAGTCACATTTTTATTTTGTTTTTTACTATAATCGGCTGTTTAATTGTTTATGTATGCATAAAATAAAACGCTTCAATGCATATATAAAGTTTTTGAAACCTGCAGTGCTATTCTATAAAAAACGCATCGCTGTCGTAACGCTGTGACAGCGCTGTGAATTCAACTTGGTATTCACTAAGCTTGTCAAACCATATCAAACACCCTAGCAACGTCAACGCTGTGGGCGCGACGAGCTCGTCGCAGCGTTGCGACAGCGCTGCATTTCTTACAGAATAGCACTGCTGTACTTTATTCCAGGTAAAATAATAGCACAAGGCAGTAAAAACAAACTTTTCAATCTATTGTATGAATTATTATCAGTAGTGACCTATTTAAAATTGACATTAAGTTAATTTTGTGAATGCTGTATACACATATAATAGGTGTACATATCAGACCTTATACTTCTTGGAATATTAATTGGCATATCAAATATAAATCAATAAAAAAATTGCAATGGTTCTGTTGTCTTAAACAATTCTAGAAAAATATACATCATGACATAAGTACAGAAAAATGAAAATAAAAATATTATTTCAGGTATAATATAACTAAAAATAGACTAAAAAGTTTTTCACAATGGATTGTAAAAAATGGACACATAAAGCAAATTACAGATATAGAGTCAATAGAAGGCTTCTCAGAGAAAACCGCAAAAAAGCTGTTTGATAGTATTATTGAAGGACCAAATGAATCAATCATAGCTAAAAAACTTAAGGGGACAGTACTTTATCCAGCGTTGAGTGACACACTTAGACAAGTAAGATCTTTAAAATTGGAAAAATCTCAATCTGAATGTTACAAAAATAATTTAGAAATACATGTGCATTTTGTGAGAAGTAAAACATTAAAAAAATCCAAAAAGTGTATTTAAGATTAATGATTTTTTTTAATGTACAGTTAGACAGTGTTTTTATAAAATTTATTATAATGTAGATAAAACTCTTGTACCTTATTGGCGTTTATGTAGATTTGGTTGGCTATTAACAAAATGGAAAATAATCTCCGTCCATTGACAAGTCTGTATTAGATGCTAGTGGCATGGTATTGGTTGTTTGGAGTTTATTGAAGAAGGCATAGGCCATCATTTATCTATCCACTACAGAACATAGGTTCTGTAGTGGATAGATAAATGATAATGAGATAAAACTATGGTAACAACACATTGAACAGATCCTATTGAACTCTGCTTTATCTTAATTTTTTCCAAACAACAACCTATGCTTCTTTCCCTTTTTTAGTTTCATGCATTTTCACATCAAAATAGTAATAACTTTTAGTTATAAATATCAATGATATAGTCTTGCAGGTCTGTGTTGGCTGTAACTGTAACCGTATACTCTGTGTGCTGGACACTCATTGACAGAACTGGATATGAGGTCGACGACTGGAAGTACTATGGAATCAACTATCCCGATGGCAGAAAGTTGCAAATCCCAGACATATATGACATTGTAAGTTTAATGTTTCTAGTGAATGTTGTCTTATTGTTGTCATCCCGTGACCTTAGTTGCTGTTATGTATCCATGTCTATCCATCCATCCATAACTAAACGGGTTATTCAAATTGTATGAGATACATCCTAAAAACAACAAAATAAAAAATATTTCAATCTGTTTTATTAATTTTCATAATTTTTATATTTCTCGATTGGTAGGATGAAAAAGCGACAGTTTGGTTTACTTTCCTTTGTATTTTTTTAATCAGTAGGAGTACACCAGAAGTAACTATTCCTTACAGGCATTGGACGTAACTAAAAACCTCCCTATAGCAGATGTATATGTGATGAAAGCAGAGGCGACAACTTTGCGAGCGGCCGGCAGTGATCCCAACAACCCCAAAATGCTCGGAGTCAACCTGCAGAAGGCACAGATGATAGCCATGATTGTTGCTCTGATAAATATCAGGAACAATAATAGTACTGAGTAAGTGTTCAGATTTCATTATCATACTTATAATGCCAATACATTATTTCAGTAACCATCTTTAAACACACTTAGCTGTGATAATTTTGTAGACCATACCCGGAGAATGTTTTCAGTCATTACTTTATAGGATGTTAACACCCAATATATATAATATACAATAGTTACTTATCTAAGGGCTCTTTAAAAAGTAGACTTATTCTTCTTATATAAATATATGCACCTGAGGTAGAAGCACTAAGCTTTTTGTTAATTATAAAATAGAACAGAAAATATTTATTTCAAACAAAAAATTTGTATATATTGTTAGTAATTTATATAATCAGACTAATAAATTCAATCTTAAATACTAAGACTAATAATTTAAATACAGTCTTGCTGGCAATTCTGTTCATCTTATAATGCAAAATCATGTATGATTGGTTCAAATCCTACAAGGAAACAAAAAATGTTGTGTTCCAGGAATGTTTATTAAATATTTGTAGGTATTATATAGTAAAAAGCTTATATATAAAATATTTATGTATAGTATTCAAGTACTTAATTTATTTTCTTTGTCTGTTAAACATAACACAAGTTCTTTGAGAACTTACCGTGAGACCTGAATTACGTGGTGTGAAAAAACGGGCATACATTTTTATCACCCATGCAAAAGCACCAGGGTTAATATCGGGTAAAACTTAACAGCAATTTATTTTTATTCCAGAGTGAACAATGGAGAAAATAAGGTTTACTTCTTGAGGCCAACACTCCCATTCAGGTAAGATACCTCGAATCAATGCATTAATGCGATAAGCCTTTAAACTTCCTGTATCAATTAACATCTCTATGTGATCTATCCATATTCCTTTCCACCTAACATAGATTCCAAGCCTAATCATAGAGTCTAGAAGTAAGTGTCAATTAGGATATGTCCCACTGCTGGACATGTGTCTCCTCGAAATCAAGGCGAGGAAGTTGTTAGGCCATAGGTTGATGAACTTCACATACCTTCAAAGACTTCATTCAAATTTCATCAGACAAGCAGATTCTCACGATGTTTGCATTTACCAGTGAGCGAGCGATGGTCTTATGTTTAGGTGCACATAGAAATTTAGTGAATCCATTTCAAGCTTCCACGAGGGGGTCAGGATCAAATTTTGACCTCTCATTGAAGAGGCCGAGACCATACTCTGTAGAATCTACACCATCGTCGCTGAAGTCTAATAAGGAGGATCTGTTTTGAAAGAAAAGTTTTTCAAGTGTGTGTATATGCTATAAATAGTTCAAAAACCGTCCGCACCGGCGCTAGTGTTGTAAAGGTGTTTGTACACGGTGTATTTGGAACGCTTGCAAAAACGAAAAGGTATGATAGTGTTACATCGCCTGACATGATAGAAGTGAAAAAATCGCGAGATAATTTTTTTTGGTTGTCTTTTTTTACTTTTTCCTGTTGGAACCGGCTAAGACTTGAGGCCATGCTGCCACGTCTGACATAAAATACATTTTGTCTGTGGAGAAACGGCGAGAAACGCCCGGGGGCGGTGCTCGTCCTCACGTCACCATCAATTAACTATCGCTTCTAAATCCATCTACGTTCAATCGTATCAACCAATTACGTTTTAATATATGGATTATGGATTTAAAAACTTGTTAAAACAAACACTATAGAAAACTACCAGAACAGTCACTATAGGAAACAGCCAAAACAAAACAGACTGCGTTTTAAAACAAACTATAGAAAACCACTCTGAACGAATAGAATGCAAAACAATAATTAATTAACGGAAAACTGAAAAACACAACCGCACGCCCTGACGTTTCTCACCGAATCCCTTTTTACTTTTTTGCATAATCTGGTTTGGTTAATATATAATGATTTTTTAAAGTAATTGTTTATTTTGTTACGGTTATAAAAAAATGATATATAAATGAGATTAAATGAAAATAAAAGATGTAAAACTGTTATAGATATATTATGAAATAAAAATTGTTACATATAAGTTATGAATTAAATTTAGAAAAATTAGGTTGAGACCGACTATTAAAAAAGTATAAGATTAATTAATTAATTAAGTTAATTATAAATTAAAAGAGAGCGTGGGTTCGTTATTCCTGATATCAAGTTGGGAGCTAATCAAAAAGAGAACTTAACAAGACTGCTTCCGTGTCTCGTGCCACGTGGTCCGTGCTTCGTCCCGCGTGCTGTCCCGTTGCTCAGCGTGGCGGTGAGCAGGACCGAAGCCAGCACTGTGGTGTGCGGTCCCCGAAGAGAGATGTCGGGAGAAGTGTGGGATCAGTGAGATCCTTGGGTAAGTGAGTAAGTGGGTAGTGGGATCCCAGCTGCTCTGGTTCCCGTCGTCTGCTTCCTTCTGGTCCCCGTCCACAGCTACTCGGCCACGCCCAGGAATAGCACCGCACCGACCACGACGGCAACGCCTGGGACCCCACTTAAAATATGACGCGGCGCGTGTGCGCTTCTCAGCACTCTCAGGCAGAAAAAGAACGATCGACCGGTCCGTAACCGGCACGACTCGATTTCAAGACGCTTCACATATCGTGACGTCGTAATATGTCTTGGCCAATAGTGATCAAGTAGGCGAATGAAGAAATTCGCGCGCGGAATATGAATTTAGTATTAAAAAACGAATAAATAGTACAAAACTCGTAAGTAAATCTATGTAACATAATATATATGTTACAATTTGAAAAAAAAAAATAGCAATGTTATTTGTTTATTGAATGCTCCGGTTCATGGAGGGACTGCAACAGCTGATTCACATTGAGTTCGCCGCTCGAGGTGTACGAACTCCCGCACGTTTCTGAGATAAATGGTTATATGTATGTATTATATAGTATGTAAATAGTACCTATATTATGAGGGTAAAATCTTTGCAAGCGTTCCAAATACACGCGGTATTAGTGTGTTTGTGTAAGTTATTGCCCCACACACGTTTAAATATTTACCATCTGATGCCAACGTGGAGTCGCCCTATTTGATGCATTTCGATAGACAATATTCATATACTCCATTGGCTTTATGTAACCAGCTAAGTACTCAATAACACTCCTTACTGAGACAGTAGTATATTTTATTTTTACAAGCAATGCTATACATGATAGTTAAATTATTGCTATCTTTGTAGACTGTACGGAACCCTCGTTGGGAACGAGCGTGTTGCCACCAACCAGACGGTGGAGAACCTCCTGCGAGATGCCACTGCTAGGAGTCCAAAGTGCACCAAGGTGTTCGTACCTGAACGGTTACAGAATATGTTCAGCAAACAGGAGGACTTGCGTAAGGATATGCTGGGACAGTGCCTCCTGCTGGCCCTGACCTTCATGGATGTGTGCGTCTATCGCAATGTGGATAGTATCAGCAAACTGTTGAATAATGCCAAGAGTTGAATAAATTTTAATGAAATTTATTTTATTATTTATTCAGCCATTCTACCCTCGGCTCTTGTCAAACGATAGGTCTAGTGGACAATAGATATAAGGTTTCCAACTCCTCAGGAATTTTATCCTGCCCAATCATCTGCTAGCCACGCCCCTCAGGCTTCCTGCCACTTACCAGTCGATACTGTAAGCTTTTCTGTTCGAAGTTATGACTGCATTCGTTGTTCTTTGACTAAAGCAATTTATAAGTTAATCTAGCCATGCATAATTTATACTGTTATTGACTGGTCTGTTGATCTAGTAGCAGTGAGCCTTTTTTTTTGATGTTGCAGTGGAAATGGTTTCGCACCATATCTGAGTGTTCATTTAAGGAGGCCTATGTTCAGTAGTGGACAGATAAGGCTGATGACAGCCTGCCAGCAGTGTTTTACCAGCCAAATTAATAATACCCATATCGTTAAGACTTTAAGGCTAGGCTCAACGCCACTACAATCTGAAAGGGCCTTTAGGTACTATCATATTACTCAGGAGAGTAGGAACGGGTGTTAATTAGCCTGTAACGTGTTCAGTTCTTTTCTTTTCTTGGAATTATAAGAAACAATTCTAGATTCTTCAAAATCGATTCATCGGTGTAAGAGATACGGATACTTATGACCTGCGCCCTTCTGTTTCGTTAACCATTATGTTTATAGGAGGGGTTCTCAACCATTGGTCTACAAGAGGTAAAAGGTCGGCAATATGTACCGGCTTAACAATTAATAAATTAGATGCAAGCCGAGGTCTTATTGGGATCTAAACACGCGGTAGCGTGTCAAACCAAGTCTAAAAGTTAACTAAGGCATTTTTCCAGGTGTTATAAATTATAATTACTAAATGTTTGGAGTAAAGTTTGTACTATTTCGATGTTTTTTTATTTTGGCTTGGCTTTTTGGCTTTAGTTAATCACTCTGAAACTAAAGTGCCCCTGATTAATGAAAGGTTGGGAACCACTGGTTTATAGGTTTCGTGGAAATTTGCTGCGTGTGATTGGAAGGGACGACAGGACAGGCAGCGTAATTACTGATAACGTGACTATTTTACTTGCCGTGATAAACAATGCATTATCATGTTGCTTGGACGAGCCTCAGGTAATCTCGCTTATGTTCTAGATGAGCTTGAAAATCCTCTCAGCCGTAGAAAAGTAATCACATATAAAAAGGGAAAAATAATCTAAAATAACACCTCCTTATATTGCTTCAGTTGGACTAAAAAGTGTTTATTTGATAAAATACAACGAGCTTAGTTTTTACAACATTTTACTTCTATTAATGACAAAAAGAACAAACAGAACCCTTACAATAATAATATACATAAATACGACGGTACCAACTATAACGTATACAAAACTAACATAAATGCAAAAGTAGGCAAGAACATTACATACCAATAAAATCTTAAACGAATCGAACATTAAAATAAGTATATTAACCGTTAAGAAGGTCTAAAAACTCCCTAGATCACACTTACACTTTTGATCTAACCAAAGTCGAATTTCGTATTTAATACTGATATTTTGGAAGAACTAGAAAATATATTTACAAATTCTTATTTTGCCAACGTTCAAATTTTTTTTCGCCTGGATAATGTGACCGTGTCAACCGACTGCTTTTTTGATAAAATAACCGACAGAACGAAACGGAAACTTGTTAAACTGTGTAAAAAGTTCGATCTTGTATTCTGGGATTGTCTAAAATCAATGTCATATATGTATGTCTATTTCGGAGTAATTGCAGTAAGAAAATATCCTCTAGTTTAACATTGCGAGGCTGGGGCAAGCGTCTCGTTTAGGCCGTCCGATCATACGGTATATACTATATCTATGGCTGCAGCTAAGTAAATAAACTTTGTCACTAATCTTTAAGTATTCCATTTGCGTATAGCACAATTTGAATTGTCCGGTGTGAAGTAAGTTAAGAGTGCCTAACAAACTCACGTGCGACTAACTTCATTCCGGTCAAAGCTAAATTGCGTATTGTAGGTATAAGTTGTGTGAGATTTTCATATCTTTAAAGTTTAAAGCTAGCATGTTTTATTGCGTTTGAAAAATGAATACTTCGTTCCTGTAGTCTTCGCACAGTATGGTCATTTTGACACCACTGTAAGACAAGTATGAATTAATCTATCCTATTTGTACAAAGAAGCTCTGTTGAAAATATGATACCATTACTACTAGCGGGGTCTATGTATGTACAATTGAACTGAAAGTATTAATATGTAACTTGGAAGACAAACTATGGTACTCCACAACGTTCGTACGTATGAGATCGGTTGCCCCGGCCCGGTAAATCTGTAGAAACCTAACAACATTGTAAAATTACCAGTCTATTGTCGTATATTACAATAAATATGTACAATTAATATAACAGCACCCATTTCTCTGAAACAAATGTGATAGCGGATGCGTCGCCTCCTGCGCTTTGTCAAAAGAATATGTATATATCACGGCTTTATTGTATAAAAATGTATTGTATATCTTGTAAAATCTGTATATCTATTGTACTATTCGGTATAAGTAAACATTTGTGGTAAATAAGTATTGTAGCAAAAATAAGCTGAACAGGCGACGCAACAGCCGATGTGTCTAATAAAATTTGTTAAAAAAAACTCAATCCAGACTACAAGATCATATATCTAATATGTTTTTATCTTTTATAAAAAATTCAACAACTCTTATTTTATCGTGGAACTGTTTCAACAAGTCTCTATTGTGATAAAAATTAATTTATTAATTATACAAGTGACAGCGGTTGGCGAGTGTGGCAGTGTACTCACGAATGCAGGTTGCACCTAATTAAAACACAATGGGCTATCCGTGTTGGCTACCAATTATTTATCGAACTGAAATTCCTAAACGATTAAATTATAATATTTTTAATGTATACAGTATAATCTATAACTGAAACAAACGTGTATTGCACAAACACGCAGTTGCTGCGTAATATTTCAAATCATTTGTTTTATAAACATTCCAAATTTGAACAGCAAATAAACGCGCTAAATACAGATAAATAATCTTATTGTTTCGCAACAGACTATAGAAAATAAAAAACACAAATCTACGAATATAAATGGAAGACATTAAAATAATTCGTAGCCAACTTTTTATATTTTGCGCGTTAGCGCCAATTATTATTGGTTCTTTTATGATATAAGATTTTTAATACAATTAATATTATATTATGATATTGGATACGTGCACATTTGAATATGGTCAGACCATATGCAGTTTTCTATGAATGCATAGTAAAATATTTGTTTAAAAATAAATGAAATTCGATTTTACGGGGCAGCATTCATACAAATATTTCAAAAATGCACTACAATAATTATCATATTTTAAAGTGTATTATAACCATGGACAATTTGATGTCTGTCTTAAATATTGTTTTAGACAAGAAATTAGAAACATTTTCATGCAATGAATATTTTTAAAATTCTTATCAAAACTAAGAGAACTTTATATCGACTTGAATATCATATATAAGTATTCTGGTTTAATGGAACATAAGGACGAACATTTTGTCCAAATCAATCAATAAAACATCAATGCAGCCCTCTTTTGGACAAATAAAAAAGCAAAAACGCTGCTCTATACCCTAATCTACGTTTGAAATGTTGAGAAATATGTTTGACTTACAATTTATATTTGCCAAATCTTATCGGCAACGGATTCGATTGCCTTGAGATCACTAATAAATGCATTCTATCCAAAAAACGAACAAGCCGACAAGCACTTATGTATGAAAGAGCTATCCAGATGATATTTATTAACTTTTAAAATTGATTTTAATTTTGACTTTTGAATTATGCTGGTCGACTAGTTACGAACTACAGATGCTTTAAATGAACTATAAATCTTAAATTAATATTTTAAGCTAAGCACTGTTTTAAAATCGCTTAAACATTGTATTGTATACAATTGACGTTCCCCTGACGATATAAATATTAATGCACGTATACGTTCACGATGCAATCTTATTCTCTCCTTTATTTGTTAACAACTTAAAGTAAGTGCATTATAGATAAATTAAAATTCGATTATAATGACAGATTACATGTAAAAGACAGGAATTTGATTCCAAGAATATGAGCGAAAGACGAACGACGAACTCGTCATATTGAATTATTTTGGAGATGGTGATATAAATAAACGCTGTGGCTAGGAACAGACTAACTAAAGTCAGTGCAAACGAGTCCATGAACAACGGACGGCAATAAATAAAACATAATGAATTTACCAATACCTCGTCCATTTAACACTGACAATAACTTTAATCTTAAAATAGTATTATGAGAAAAGCAAAACCGTGCTCTCTAACAATATACAAAACACTAAGATAAAAGATAAACTAAGTCGAGCAACGATAGGTATACACGAATTGAGCAAAACGTAAACGTGAGCACAAAAGGAAACACCGAACGGGTCCTACGACCTAACCCTGGTGTCGAAAATCGAAAAGCCATCGAAATATGCGTAATATACTTTAACACTGCCTATTTCTGTGATATGTATATACAATAACCACGCTGTAACTTAACATCGCTAAAGAACTCAACATACCCTATCCGGGGCGAGGCCCCATGCCGTGTATACAAGAAACCTGTTTTTTCAGTACTAAGGTACTTAGCGAGTTGTAATCACTAAAATTTAAAATCTATTTCACAATTATTTTTAATAATATTGTTTGTAATAAATGTATAAAATATCATCTTTAATCTCTGTATACTTAGTCACCTTTGTTTATATTTAAAAATTAAATCCATTTGTACCGGTATAAAAATCTAGTAAGTATAAATCTGAGGTCGGCACGCGGCTATGGCACTTTATTGTATGTATGTAATCAAACTTACTCGGCCGGCGACCGCCCCCGACAGTCGTAACAAAAATCACAGTAAACTGTATAAAAATACTTATAACTATTATTGTAAGGCTGTATTGTGGTATAATTAAATTATTTGAGGCCAAATTGATCCCGTCTGAATTACAATTGGCGTTTGTATCCGTACGGAACATCGAAATGGTAGTTTTTACTTTGGACGTCGGATACATTAATTCAGCCAGAAAAAATTTGGTCCTCCAACTGATCTATCTTGTAGAATATGATTACTGTGGGAGCGGTACCTTGGGCCTCAGGAGGATCACATTTCGCTGTGGAAAATTTTAGTCACGGAAGATATCTAGTAAATTCTCTTCGAAAATGGTGTTTTTTTTCATTTGTAAACCTCCAAAAGTTTGATAGGAAAATCAATCAGAAACATAATGTTACGGAATGACTCATAAGTTTTGATGTCAACCTTTATGTTACAACAGATTATGAATTTGATGTCAAATTTAAAATCGGCCTGAACACGAGGTGAGTCGTTGCTTACGATACTCGCATGCGAATTGCGAAGAAAAAACTTCAGAGTATAGAGTTTGGCGCCAACTCTACATTGCATTTTAAGACAGCATATTTAGATGATAAGCTGTAGAAATATTATTAGTTGGCTTCACAATTTGGGCTAGATGTAAGTAATGTTTATATTCTCACAAAGGTTGACATAAAACTCGAGTAAATTTTTTTCATAATCGTCCAATGTGTCAATTTCATAAAATCATCATTCTAAACGTAATGGCGTCTTGAAATAATGAAATAATAATATCCAGCTGTGACTTTAACTCCCCCTCGCTTTATCATCTACTAGTTAATACGTAACATTCCTTATGCGGTAGGAAAACGAAACCATCACAATAATATAATAAAATAAGCTATATATAAGTTGTCTATACATACAAACAGATAATAAAACGATAAACAGCCCGCCGTAACACCCCGGCGCCGCCATATTAGTTTATAGTCACTAAGACTCGGTGCTACAATATAATAACAATGTTGATATATCACATATATCAGATCAAAACCTATAATATGCTGTCAATTTTATCAAACAATCGTGGAGGTCTAAGTCTATCATACGTGGACGCGACAGAAACGAGGAGTCCAGCGACTGGGTGTTGCGGAGGACACACAAAATTCATATATATCTTTTATTCTTCCTAAAACTATGTTTATTTCGCGATGAATGATCGAATTGCTTGGTAATTCGAGTCTATGCTTAATTAATTCAATCCTCTGTTTTTCATCACTCCAGATCCTATCGAAAAGCACTTTGACATCACACGGGTAAAAATTCGCTAATCTCACTCCTAGATACGATTCAGTCAAGATTACAAACCGGCAAAGGTTGAAATCGAATGGAAAATGAATACATCTAATAACATTTCAAATTCAATAATATTAATAAGGAATAATTTTTTTACAACATTCACACGTTTCCAAAAGGTTTCAATCACGTTTCTTCCACATAACACGTAAATTTAACTCTATTGAGCGAATTGTACGCCTAACCTATCTATCACAGTCCTCAGTCTGAGCGCTTCCTCCTAAATGCATTTCGATTGTTTATTCGACGTCTGGTAACAATGTAAACTAGGCCTATAAGCTGTCAGGACAATAAAAATATATTATTTGGCACCTACAGTACGCGTAAATCATTTATTTCGCCGGTAAATGCGATGTAAGAACGGTAAGTACTAAATTATGATGGCAAAAGGTAACCTACGTTTTTGGTTTGCATTCTTTCCTAATTTATTCAATTTAGAATTTCATATCTCCCTTAAGAATCAGATAATTGGCCCGAAATTTTCATAATAATTTACCTATATTTTTTAATTTATACACGTGTCTCGTACACATCGATACGTTCTATACAATTTCGCCGGGTCTATCTTAGCACTCGTAAATAAAGTAAACTTAACATCTAAAAAATATTTATATTTATTACAATAGGCACATCCACGTAGCGGAGGCATTCATCGCGAAATATCGAATGTGGTAATAGATGAATCATGCTTTCACGTCTTCACGTCTCGGCGTTCGACGGACGACCGGGTCGCCGACAAACCTAATCCTTACATGGTAACTTAATATTACGGGGCAAAACGCTATCTATACTCGCTTTTTGAACGGTAACACTATTCGTGGTGTACTATTTAACTGTACATTCGACAGACTTTCGATAGAGTACTTACATTATCGTTATTTACAGACCGAAGCGTGTTTACAGCGATCCGAAGTTTCTCGTTTTTATATGGGGCTCGCAGCGCGAGTCGTATACGGGGCGCCGTCTCTAGTTGTAGAGACGGTCGGAGACGTACAAGTCGTGCGGGGTGTGCGGGGCATGCGGCGTATGCGGGGCGTGCGGCGTGTGGGGCGGCAGCGGCGGGTGCGGGGGCGCGGGCGGCCACCGCGGCGGCGCGGGTCACTGGGCCGGCAGGCACGCCACCGCCGCGCCGGGACCCACCGCCGGCTTGAACTCGGGCCCGGCCGATGCGAACTGCTGGAACGGCGGCGCGTAGCACTGCGGGAAGTACAGCTCGGGCTTCACCACCGCGGACGCGGGCGGCAGCGGGCGCGGGGTCTTGGCGTCAGCCCGCCGCGCTTTAGCCGCGTGCGGGTTCATGTGGTTGTCGATGTGCTTCTTCACCTCCGGCTCGGTCGCGAACCGCCGCCGGCAGTTGGGCATCGGGCAGCAGAATGGCCGGTCCCCTTGGTGGGTCCGCGTGTGCTGGTCCAGAATGGCCTTTTGCCTGAAATCTTTGCCGCACTGCGTACATTTGTACGGTTTTTCCCCGGTGTGGATGCGAAGATGTTGGTTGAGTATCGTTCGTTGCCGGAAAAATCGGGGACAGTACACACACCCGTATGGCTTCTCGTTTGTGTGGATGCGGAGATGCTGCGTTAGATGGGACTGTTGGCGGAATCTCTTTCCGCACTCTGGGCACGGATACGGTCTCGACTCGATGTGGATGCAGCCGTGCTGCAGCAGAGTCGATTTCTGCTTAAACTCTTTCTGGCAAATGGGACACCGTACGTACAGCGGCATGGCCCGGCCTCCTAATACGTCCGGAAGTTTTCCGCCCTTCAGATATTGAAGCGAGAGCCCGGAGCCAAAGACGGCGTGGTTGAGACCCTTCGTGTCTTTGAAATATGCCGGATATTGTGCTGTATCACCTGGCGAAAAACATGACCCGCGCTGCTCCCCGTTCTGGCCGTCCGCGTCCCCGAAGGTCGACTGTATCTCTTCTTTGTTCTCGTCCGGCGGAAACGGAACATCCTGAGGCCACAACGTCGGCGTCGTCCCGTTCTTGAAGATTAGGTGCGGGGAAACGTCTGGAAAAATTACATATATTGGTCAGTTACGGTTCCAACTCGTCCAAACGAGGGTAATCGACGAGTGGGTTAATCGAACTGGGGACAGTTACGGGAGCGTCCGGCGATCGGTTCCGCGTCTCGCGAGCGCGCTCCGCTAAGCGGGCGACGAGGGGACCGAGAATTTGACTGATAGGAAGGCCAATGGATGCGAGACCGAATCGAACGGGTGAAGGTTGGCGGGGATCACGGGCGGCGCCGGCAGTGACGCGATCGCGTCGGGTCAGTGCGGGCGACGCGCGCGGGGAGCTGGCCGGGGCATATATGTGTGAATAGCGCTCGCCTTGGTGTGTGCGGACGTGCTGGTTCAGGATGGCCTTCTGGCGGAAATGTTTGCCGCACTCGCCGCACGTATATGGCTTCTCACCGGAATGGATGCGCAGGTGCTGGTTGAGGATGGCCCGCTGGCGGAAGGAGCGCGGGCAGTACACGCACGCGTACGGTTTCTCGTTGGCGTGGATGCGCAGGTGCTGCGTCAGGTGGGACTGCTGGCGGAACCGCTTGCCGCACTCTGGACACCCGTACGGCCTTGAGTCAGTGTGGATGCGCTCATGCTGCAGCAGGGTCGACTTCTGTTTGAAGTCTTTGCCGCACGTCAGGCATTTGAAAAGGCGGAGTTCAGAATTGGGATTATGCTTCCGAGGCTTCGGAGGTTCAGCTTGGACGATGTCTGGTAGGTGACGCAAGTCTGGGGTCGCGTATTGATCTAGCGGACCCTCCAAAGACAGAACTCCGCCATTTTGCTTTAGATAATGCAACGGGAAGCCCCCAGTGCCGAGCATGTGGCTGGTCGGTCTGGTATCTTTGAAGTAGGGTGTGTATTGCTGCTGCAGCTCCGGCTGGGGGACGAAGCATGGCGTACGATCGAGATGGTCTTGCGTCGGTGGCTGCTGCGTTTGATTCTGGATCTGCTCAACTTGCATGTGCTCAGGGGACGTTTGTTGCTGAGCTTGTTGCTGAGCCTGTTGCTGGGCCTGTTGCTGGGCGAGTTGCTGAGCGGCGTCCTCCGCCGACTGGTCCGGGGGCGGTGGCGCGGGCGGGTAGGGCGAGGGCGCCGGGGACGCGAGCTGCGGCTCGGGCTGCGGCGAGGGGCCCCCGGGGCTCTGGTGCTGCATCTGGTAGCCCCCGTCGAGCACCGTGCCGCCCCACTGTGTGCCCGGGGGCGCGCGCTCCACTCCATCTTTGTAGAGAACGTACGGTGCGGTTGTGTCTGTAAAGATAGAAATGAAATGTTTAATTTTATTGCAGAGATTATCATTTCAACAAAACATTATATCAAATCTTGGTAGTGACTAAGGAGTCACAGACTCATTTAGCGGTCAAACTTATAACATCCATCTTTTGCTTCGAAGGTTAATAATAATATTTGCTTTTGCTACTTCAAAGACATTTTCAGACGTTGTGGAATTTTTATAAAGTTTTATTTAATATTTATTTCATAATATAAAATTATCTAGACATAAATGTCAAAGTATTCACTATGGACATAATATAATATTATGTATGGAGTATAGAACTAAGTGTAGGGTAAAGGTTGAACAAGTGTCCACTTGTAAACGCAAATTAGCCGCTAACAGTTTTAAAACGTTAGCAATGGCGCTAGCGGAACAATTTTTAGACATATATTTGTATACTTAATAGTTAATACAAATGTGAGTTTTTTTAAGAGACTTCAGGGACATTTTCTGTCTCTCCATATATACCAGTTGTAGAGCGGAAACAAGATGGTCCTAGATAGGATGGAACATAGAAATAAATAACCTTCACCCTTTCTAGATTATACCATTAATATGATATACTTTTTAAAAAAAGTCATATATTTAGTGCATAAAATTCGACTGTAACACCGGATATTTTGAAAACTTTTGGCTCGTAAAAAAGATTATAGCGTGCATTCGTCGCGTGCACCGTCTGCCAAATAAGAATTTAATAAAACGTCACATTCGGGTGACAGGCGTGACTTGCACAGGCTATACTATATTATATGATAAACGGACTTTGTTTAACTTGTACATTACTGGATGATTTGTGGTTGCAGTCATGAATTACAAAATGTCTCGTATTTTGCTTATTATTTTAAGGGCCTGTTTCATCACTTCCTGATAAGCGCCGGATTGGCTATCTGGAATACGAGCAACGGTGGTCCAGTGGTGGACGGACTCGGCCTCTTACGCGAGGGGTTCCGGGTTCGATCCTGACCCGTATGTGTGTGCCTTGAAATGGGTGTTTCTAAATTTCTAAGTGCACATGAGACCATCGTTCGCTCACCGGTGAAGGAAAACATCGTGAGGAAGCCTGCATGCCTGATGAGATTGAAAGTCTTTGAAGGTATGTGAAGTTCACCAATCCGCACTGGGCCAGCGTGGTGGACTATTGGCCCATTACCCTCCTCGCCTGATTTCGAGGAAGGAGACCCGTGCCCAGCAGTGGGACATATAAGGGTTGATATTTTACTTTTATATATAGCCCAATAGGCTATTCACAACATATTTGACAGATAGCTGTCAAATATGTTGTGAATAGCCTATTCGGCACTTATCATGAAGTGGTGAAACAGGCCCTAAAATACGAATAATATATGATATATTAAACCTGTGTGGTACAATAACATAATATATTTTTGTTTGAAACGCTCCGAAATAAAAAAAAAATATTGGCCTGTAGAATGCAAAAAGAATTTTTCAAATTGGACTGGTACACAATTACAGATATTACTATTTAACGCTAGCCTACTCCTACTATCAAAATAAATATAGCGACATTTTATTTAACATGTCAATAAACTCAATTTAAAAAATATAATATAGAAAAATTATAAATATTTTTTTTTTAAATTCATTCAAACATCGACTAAAGAAAAAGAGATATTATAGGTACTATACTTCTAACTATTAGCAATGATTGATTCAATGCATCTATGCTATCAATAAACATGAATATAATAAATTGCTAAGCAAATCAAAATTAGAAACGTAAATCGCTTTTCTAATGATTGCGTTTCACTCTAATGACGATATGTAAAATATTAGCAGGCATTTTCTTTTCCCGCCCAAAGCGAAATGCAAATGGCGGATGCATATGGCTATTATCGTTTTGACGCTCCGCTTTATTCGTTTAAATCTGAAATATTATGTAAATTCGAGTAAAGTGTACATAATGGGAGTATGGAGCCCGTTTCGTGTGCAAATATCGATACTGTTATAACAGGAATGATTTTAAATTCACATTTTTAACGTCGCGTTCCGTATGTTTAGTAATTTTTCGTATTTAATATAAGCGCATTCCGTGTATACCGCGGTATGGAAGTATCATCTTCATTTTTTCCGTAAAATTAATTTTGTCATGTTTCGTTAAGATTGGTTAGAACTGGAAATAAACATTTGTTGTCTGGGCATACATTACGGTTTCATTAACGCTGCTACCCATATGCCGTAAAATGTAAAAGATCCGCAAATACCGTCGTCATAATAAAGTGATGATAATGAAGAAATATTCGTATTAAGTTGTCGATGCTAGATAGGTTTTGTGTTTTGTATAATTCTAGTTTCCTTATTGCTGTAGTTCTGGCTTTTATGAAAAAAGTTTAAATTGATCATACATTTTAATACCTATAACTTCAAATTCTAAGACAATATTCACAGAGCGGATTGTTAAGGCTGCAGGTTCGAATCTGAATCAACGTAGTGACGGTTAACCCGTGCGATGAGATGAGATGAAACTTCGATAACATTATATCTATCGCTCATAAGCCGGTATTTATATTCATCACACTAACTTTTCTCAAAGTCAAAGTCAAAGTCAATTTTTTTTATTCAAAATAGTACAATCAAAGTATCTTTTTGAAAGTCAATTGTGTCTACCACCGGTTCCAAAGCAAGCCCACTGTGAAGAACCGGCGAAACAAACTCAGTGAAACTAATCTTTTCATATATTGTAACAAAAAATTAAATACATAATACTTTATTAGTATAGTGAGAAACTCTGCTGGGTTGCTCTTTTTAAAATATAGTTACGAATTTTTATAAACATTCTACTACTACTTATTGCACACTAGCTTCAGATTAATGAGTAGGTAAATTTAGACCCTGCAGCATCCAAAACAAACCAGAGGATGTTAATAAAAGAAAAGAAAATCAGCTAGGTAGAAATCGCATAACACGACCAGCCACCACAGCAGCACCTCCACACAGGCCAGGACCACCACCCCTGCAATGGAAATTCTCTTGTCTGTATAAACTTTATGTGTAAAAGTATCACTACTTGTAATTTGCAAAATAATCAACGAAGTAGAACAGACATCACCGGTTTCATTAAGATCATTTTCCTCAAAAATCATCTAAGTCATTGTTGTCTTGGCGTCCATATTGCTTAGGTGATAATATCCAGTACAACATCAGCGATATCCACACGATATCGAGACATCGAGTGGACTACAATCGGGACCTCATATAGAACCCAATTAGCACTTGTGTATTGTTATACCGAACCCTTTTTATCTAATATATCCAATTGTATCATCATCATCATTGGCCTTCATCCGTCCACTGCTGAATATAGGCCTCCCTTAATGAACGCCAAAGACGACCGATCTCTTACCACTCGCATCCAATACAAATGTCTCCGTATGCTATATGAAAATAAATGTTATACTCAAATTAAAAAAAAAAACATCAAAGACGATTATAATACATATTATAATATTTTTATTATACATAATATCACTGTTGTGTGGAATATGTGACAAAATACCTCTGAAATTAAAATTTTTCGCATCAGTGTCTCATCATATTTGATCACATCATGGTATATGATGATACTGGTGATAAGATGATTACCCGTGATAGCTTCATTCTAACAGCTGTATTTTTCCATAACTAGTCTAGTTGAAACTATCGAAAGTGTCTGAAATAGCTTAGTTTGAATTTAAATTAACTGTCAAAAAACGAAAGTAGACAATATCACGCTAAGGATAAGCACGAACAGAATTGACTATAAATGAATAATCCTTATTTAGGGGGTTATTACATACTCTATTCTATAGCATTGGATCGATCGATCAAAGCAAGAGAAGCTTTGAAGATTTATGACAGGAGATCTTGTCATCAAGACGTCATCGGATTTCATGCATGGACTTATAAGAGAGTTAAAGAGAGGCAGGGAAATAAATTAAAGCCTATATAATGTTTGTAAGGAAATAATAAAATCCTTTTAGCAATTTGATAGTGTACTTATAAAACACAAAAATGTTTATTATATTCGATTTTATTGTAGGTGTTTTATTTTTATATTTTTCAATCCTAATGATATACGCGAAAATTTGTATGTATTGACGTTTGTTACCTTTTCACACTGAAACAAATGAACGGATTTTTATGAAACTTTATAATAATATATCTCATACATGAGATTAAGATAAGGATTATATGCATTGTCTAAAATTTTATCCTGTGCGGACGAATACGAAGTCTACCCACTGGGTGATATTTCTAAAGAAATGCCACAGAAAATTATTCAAAAAGGTTCTATGATTCTAAAATCAAACTTAATCTTCATAGGCCATTATAATCAGTAAGCACCCCAGCATAATAACATTTTAAATAAACAAACACTTACATGAATAAAGCTGATGAAATAAATACATTTGAGACAAAGATTTATCGATGTACATCTGTTTATAATCTCCCAATCCGCCATCTTGACGACCAAGATTGTACCGGATGGATCGGCACATGGGATGTCATTTCGAATTAACTTTTTTTGTCTTAACCCTTTTTGAATTATCATGGGAATGTTTCACCCCTTTCACTCGTCCCAAATGTCAAGTTTTTTGTTTCTGATGATGCGTTAATTATATGAGGTAATTAATAACGATCAGATAAGTACTTTTGCTTTCTAAAATATACGATTGGCGGGAAATCGGTCATCTCGCCATTCATCCTCATGTTGAACCAAATGGTTACAATATGCTGACTAGCCAAGGTATCAGCAAAAGAATATTATTATATTATTGGGAAATACTTGATTTTGTTATTCATATATTTGTGGCAGGTCCGCGTTGGATGCGAGTGCTACTCGCATTGATGCGAGTAGCAAGGGATCGGTCGTCTTGGCGTACATTGAGGGAGGCCTATGTTCAGCAGTGGACGGATAAAGGCTGATGATGATGATGATGATGATATTAGTAATACTTTATCGTAGCCCCAACTTTCGTGAAGAAAAATAACATTTGTGTTTACACAAGAGAAACTGGTTTCTGTAAAAAGTATTTCATATCGATATGAAAAATAAACATTTGTTAGTTTTTTTAATTTACGTTACAAACACAGTTGCATTTTTTTTTCACGTAGACATATTTATTTATTTACGTTTTTATACGTAGATCTAAGACATTTTGGTTTTCCAAATAAATTGTCTTCACTTTTTCACCGTAATTTAGAAGTTTATTTAGAAGGTAGAGAGAGAGACACAAAATAATATAAGTAAATTACTACTATTCAAAATATGGCGGCTATTTTTGTCATAGTACTATTTGAATTTTAGTTCCGTTAATGAAATATATGGAATTTATAGATGGCGCTGCAATTAAGCCTGCGGCCGCCATTTTCTTTTTTCCTGCAGTAAATCTAATTTTCAATATTAGACAGTTTTTACCAAGTGGGTAGACATACAGATAAACAAATTATAGAGACTATCAAGTCTTCTTTTCGTGTGAGTTTCTGATTGCCCATTGGAGATAGTGAAAAGGAGAGGAGTGCATCTGCATAACCTCTGGTGTTCGGGTGTGTTTGGCCGTCGCTTGTCACACGGCTCCGTCTACTCTTATGTTTTCTATTGATATTAAAAAATCTCACATCTCTTGTTAGATGTCGAAATATCTATCTTTAGAGCTTGCCCACTGAGAATAACCGAAATAAGTAGATTTAATTTAACATAAGCTGAATCAAAGTCGTTTATAGTCCTTTTTCGAAAATAAATTCTGTTTTAGTGACTACGGAGCGCGGGCTAGAGTGAGACGGATTTCAAGTCGAAGAATTCAGAATTATTTTTATTGTAGCGACATCAGATTTATTTAGATTGACTTTTGACGATATCTGTGGCGCAATGGTTAGCGCGTTGGCGCTCAAGCCGGAGGTAGCGGGTTCGAATCTCGCCAGAGAAAAAAGTTTCTGTGTTCCTGGGTCATGGATGTGAATTATATAATAAAAATCTTAAATATATAATGTATTATTATAAAAGTATTAAATATATGTATTTCCGTTGTCTGGTACCCGTAACACAAGTCTCTTAGAGAACTTACCACGGCACCAGATTGACGTGGTGTAAAAACATCCATAAATATTATAAAAATATTACTTTTAATAACATTCCGATATCTAAGCTTTTTGAGAAATTGGGCTATCAAACATTTAATTTTTCTTTTTTATTCATTTCTAACTCCTAAACCCAGAGATAAACACGTTAAAACAAACGAATCACTCAGCTATAATATAATTTAGTATATTTTTATTTTACAGTAGGTTTATTCTTGAATAGCTTGCAGTAAAGGTGTAGTGAGTCAGTAGGCTGAGTGCGGTTAGCTAAACTGGTCCCGATCGGGCCGCCTCATCCTGATGTACCGACAGCATACACACAACGTCAACAGAGAAAATAATATTTTATCATATTAGTATTCAATGTGTAGAAGTAAAGAATCACTTTATTTATTGACGGATATATTACAAATATTTGTGTAAGTTTTCTTGTCAAAAGTGTAATTTTTTTGTACTAAGATATTTTTTGCGAACAATTCAACTTTTTTTTTATATTACTCACATGGATTTGGATCGATGGCATGCTTTAAACGCTAGCTTATAAAGTGCATAATATACCACTTCAATAGAAAAGTTATATGACAATTTCGAATGCTCAGTGTCGGGATTGGCAACGAATAAAAAGTGTAAGTGATCTTTGCCATGAACAAAACGAGTTCAACCTGGTCTTGACTTCATAATATCATCCCTTCATCAAATCACCTTAATCACCTTAATCAAATCAAATAAAATCAAAATATCTTTATTTAGTAGGTTATTATTTGTACATTGAAATACGCCAGAAGAAGTAATTAATAAAAAATAAAAAAAAAACTAATTTGAGATGCAGGATCTACTAAGAAAAACGAGGAAAAGAAAACATAGTGGCTTTGACAGCTTGAACTTTTGAACTTATGTCATCAAAAATAAAATACACAGTTCATTGATACATCATGTAAAACCATAATAATGAAGTCTCAATTATAAGATTTGTAGATCCTTAAAGAAGTTGATGTCAGCCAAGCCAAGCCTGTATTACTAAATGACAGGCTAGCCTGCCATTTAGTAATACAGCGATGCTGTTTAACACATAACGTAGTAAATATCCTTAATCTTCTATCATCTCAAATTTTATTGACTTCTATCTTTTTTGCTATCTGTACCTACAACGTCTATTACGTTTTTTACACCAAGGCATTTTTAAACTGGCTTTTATATCAGACTTTTGTTCACCGAATCAACAGATGAAATAATAAGTATAGTCTGAACGTGCTTCGGTTTGATCATTATATTTGATTGACCATTTCGGTTGTGGTTGTGGGATGCCTACTGAGAAAATGCATCTTGGATTGTCAGAATTTTGGTAATGGCAAAGCTGTATGAACTATATTTTTAAGAATGTAAATGTATTATTCAATATTGTTTAGGGCAAAGGACTTGTATCCAGCTCTTAATAAATTAAAAAAAAATTAAGGTTCAAGAGTGGAGGGCGTTTTCAGGTAGACGAATTAGTGTTGGTCGGCCATTAACCAGGTGGGAAGACGATCTCCGTGCAGTGGCAGGTCCGCGTTGGATGCGAGTAGCAAGGGATCGGTCGTCTATTCGTTCCTTGATACAGCCCTATGTTCAGCAGTGGACGGATAAAAAATGATGATGATTATGAAAGCTGTAAAGATATACTATTTATCATTCTTCTTTGTCGTATTCTTTTATCTATACTAATATTATAAAGAGGAAAGATTTGATTGTTTGTTTGTATTGAATAGGCTCCGAAACTACTTGACCGATTTGAAAAATTCTTGCACTGATGTGGAGCTATACTATTCCCGGTGAACATAGCCTATATTAAATTTTCAAAAAGTTAGAGACCCGTTTTTAATCTTAGTTGACGCAGGCGATGCTGCGTGCAACGACTAGTTCTTTATAAATTAGTTCCGATTCTCCTCATCTTAGAAAAGGTTTTAGTTTTAGGTCTTATTCCTATACTATTATTATTCTTTATGGTTTTTAAAGATTATATTTATCTTACTTATTTAGAAGGTGTAGTAAGTTTATCTTAATTGCAGTACAATCGTCAAAACGGTAAACGCTTTGTCATCATATGCAAATTTAATTCACCATGATAAAACTTCTCTTCACGGCTTGTGGTTTTTTTTCGAAAGGACCTATGCTGTTGGCCTTCAGGCCTTTAAGCTTCATCGAAAAAGTAGATGAGCGGCTTCTATGTCATTACCTATCCCTGATTTCCAGCAGGAGACTTTATAGGTCCTTACAAATTATATTGCGGCACTTGTAAAATGTCTTAGTTTCAAGAACTTTTATAATATTTAGGGCCTGTTTCACAATCTCCCGTTAAGTTCCCTATAGGCTATTGGCAACATATTTGACAGATGTTTGACAGATACTCCATACTCTATCTGTCAAACATCTGTCAAATATGTTGCCAATAGCCTATAGGGAACTTAAAGGGAGATTGTGAAACAGGCCCTTAAGGAACTACTAACTTTACACTTAATTGCAACTGACTTTGACTTATATTTTCATGCACATGAGTTCTTTTTTTACGCGCTCTATATTAGCTTCACTTGTATGTTTGTTTGTATGTTTTTTTTTATACTATTGATATGTAATACTGTCGAATGCCTTTTACATATGCGTTCATGAAGAAGCTTGACTAAGTGTTTATTTGTGAGTTGTGTGATTCACTGTCGCGTTGTCTGGGCAGAGTAACAATGAGAGCGCGCTGGAGTCTGACTCATCACTTTTTGTTACAGACAGACTTTTGAGTTTTTGTAACCTAGATATTTCACCGTTTTGCGGTTGTTAGTGAGTTTAATTTACGCTATTAGGGTTTTTATTCGATCGTGTTCAATTTGGGCCAAGCACAAATTTTACTTAATCACTTTTTGATCTTTAGAAAAGGTAGATTATTAAACTCGCGCGTCTAGTCTAGTAGTCTATTACTAGACAGTTTGTATAATATGTATGCTATGTTCCAACTCTTAGCGTCCGTAAAAATAAATTAGGAAGTCGTTTTTTTCAGAAGAAAGTGTAGATTATTTTATAATGCTTTTATACATTTCATAGACTAGGAATATTGTGGTGGTGGATTAATTTATATTTTAATTAATAATTATGGGTTAATTGGTATGGACTTGGCCTCGTGATGGAGAGGGGAGGAGGAGAGGAGAGGAGAGGTTCGATTCTTGAAATAAAATTTTCTTTTTTTGAATTTCTCAGTGCACCCAATCAAAAGAACATCGCTCGTACATCGGTGGTAAACATCACGAGGAAACCTTTAGAACCCTGCATTGGGCCAGCGCATTTAAACTATGGCCCAACACCCTCCTCGCCTTAATTCGAGGAGAATACTATATACTACTAGGATACTTTTTTGTATTAATTCTATAACTTTATTTTACACAATGAATTGTGACGTTGTATATGACAGTCACGCCCGGTTTCCAAAAGGCTGATCAACGCAAAAATTAACTAATCAACTGTCAAACCGGTCGTTAAGTGTCAATTGAGTTGCTAGAAGCATGGTTAAATTACTTAATTAGATCAGCCTGTCAGTTGACATAACAACTACAATGAAAAGCTGTCTTTGACTCTAGAATCGTATGTTAACCGCTATTAACAGCCATGTTAGTTGACATACACTGACCAACGTTTCAGAAACCGGGCGTAAGTCAAAGATAACTCTAATTCTATAATATAAAGCCTCAAGTCGTTTACGCTTTCTTATGTAAAAGGTTTCAATGTTATATTATGCTTACATTCATTTCAACGAGCATTAGTCATTACCAGTTGATGACCTGGTCGACTGAAGGTACAAAAGAATATCGCGTCACACTGTGTATCACCCTTTCCACTGAGGTAAAGTAATTAAGGAAACCAGGTATTGCACTCGGGTTCGCTCATATATCTACAATCTAAAATGACGGTAGAATGGTCACTAGGACTTACGTGGAGTGTGTTTACCAAAAAAGCATATATAATATGGTCGAATTGAGAAATGCCTCCAATTTTGAAGTCGCTGGACAAACAATGAATCAAAGATGGGATGGTTATTTCAGGAGAATAAGCTGATTCTGTGTTCTAGTTGATTTCTAAACTCTAGTTTATTAAATTCAGCCTTAAAAGACATATACCTAAATAAAACTGGAGTGTATGTCTGTCGTATTAAAATAACCATTTTTACCATATTATTATGAAAATGTATGTAATTGTACACACAGTACATATTGTATATGATTTTTATTTTTAAATTTTTGTCCGCCTGTCTGTTTGTTTTGAAACGGCTGGACCTATTTTGACGAGACTTTCACTGGCAGATAGCTGATGTAACTTAGACTATGAAATAATCATCAATCCGGATACGTAAACAAATCTAAGTTAGCGCAGGCGTAGCCGCAGCAAACAGTAATAGTGTAATATTTCTAATTAATCATCAACGTCAATAATAAAACCTGTATATACAGGTATTTTGCAAAAAGTATACAATAAAGTCACAACACATCAAATAAAGTGAAGCAGTCAGTTTTTTCTCATATGACTCGTTCAGTAATGAATTGACATGTACAGCACTAATGAAGACATCTTGCGTAAAAAGTATTACAGCATAATACATGAAAATAAAAACGTGTCTTTTATACATTGCTCGTTTTATTTATAGCCCAAATAAATTAGCACCAAACGGAGTAGCGTGCTATGGGGCGCATGTGACAGTGACAGAAAGTGACAGTTTGTTTTGGCGGGAGCGCCATTTTGACTCGTTTAAAATTCTTAAGAGCTAATAAAATGCAGATTGAATCTGTACGTACATTTTACAACTGATTGATATAAATACGTTTATGTTTTCTTTGATTGGAACAGATATTTGATTTTCCATTGCTGTTCCCGCTGTATTAGTTGCTCAATCTAGTATAAGAACAATTCAAAAATCACAATAAGGTACTATTTCATGTGATTTTTATATTATAGTATTAATTACTGTATCTTTAAAACCGACTTGTACTTTGAAAATGGTAAGGTTTCTCTTTAATTTAAATAATAAAATATAATTTAGCATTACAAAATATATCAATTTATATTGTTTTAAAATAATTTTCTAATGGTATTATAAGCATTAGTATCTGAAAAAGATTAAGCATTCATATTATAAAGTATTATAAACCATCCTAAACCTTCATCCCTGACGCATGACAGGTCGTTTATGCTCGCCTGTATCTGATTAAAAAAACCTGTTCAAACGTCAGATAGGAATTCAAGCACATCCCTAATTCTTTATCCATTGCATCGGTACCGGTTGTACACATCGGGCGCGACAATTTATTTCGGTACGGGGCAACGCTCTCGCAGCCCTGAGACGGCGAAACGACGCGTAAACACCCGCTCAAAAATTAATCAAGGCTATTAACTGTACTTTATGTCTAAGATTTTTATGTTATGGGAATCTGGCTGGATCGCTTGATGTGTCAATGTCGCATTGAGTTCACCGAAGGACATGTTAATTTTCCGCGATGGAATCTAAAGTACTCCTAACTTAACTACTTATTAAACTTCATTCACAGAAGCTTCAAAAGCTTACTTTTGTTTGCCCGCTCCAAAATAATAGAATGGCGTTTATAACCTTTTTCAATTTCTGGGCTATTCATTGATAGGCGATTTTTTGAAATCCGATGAAACTAGATAAGCGCTTTCTTTTTTCTACTAGCTACCTCGACAGACTTCGTTGAAAATGGGGATTGATCTTGAAAAGGAAGAAATTTAAAGTTGTATATATATTTTTTGCTGCTACATTATAAGAAAATGAATATAAAAAATGTCAATTAAAAATCTAGAGGTGGTATAATCCCCTTATCATATAGGGGTAGAAAAATAGACGTTGACCAATTCTAAGACCTACTTGATATGCGCACAAATTTCATTAAAATCGATCCAGCTGTTTTGAAGGAGTTTGATGACAAACACCATCACGAGAATTTTCTATTACAGATATGATTTTTACGGGTCTGCTATCAAAACCTAAGCCTCTCTTTAAACATGAGATCAACCTTTTTTATGTTACCCTAAACGTTTACAATATTACCGCGATAGATATATTTTCAGAAGAGTTTTCTCCTTTTTTCCCTTTTTTAATAATCACATTAGAATGTTTTCGTAGTACATATAAAATTGCATTATTGTTTAACATAAATACGTTCTAAATCTCAAAACTATTATAAGGAAGACAATATAAAAATGTAGATAAGTAAAAGATTGTACATATAAAATAAATAATATATAAATTAGTCGATTAATTCACCACCTTTTGAGGTAAGTACAAGTGAGTGAAATCAAAAGTAGTTCTGACGATGATCGGTTTCCTGGTCCGATGGCCTCGGATGAAGGTTTCGAAACAATCCCTACGCAAAATACTCAAATAATTTAAAAACAAGACAATTCAGCAATATTTATTGTTCGTAACCTAAAATTATTTAAATGAAAAATCTGACAATGTAAAAAACAAGATGGTCCAGAGGTGGGTGGACTCGGCCTCCTATGCGAGAGGTTCCAGGTTCGATCCTGACCCCCCGTGTGTGCGTTGAAATGGGCTTTTCTAAATTTCTATGCGCACCCTAAGCATAAGCCCATCGCTAGCTCACCGGTGAACGAAAACATCTGCGGAAATCTGCATGAAAGCCTTTGAAGGTATGTGAAGTTCACCAACCCGCATTGGGACAGCGCATAGCTGAACTATGGCCCCATTACCCTCCTCGCCTGATTTCGAGGAGGAGACCCGTGTCCAGCAGTGGGACATATTGATTGGTTGAAACGTACAATTATACCCTGATAACTAAAGTACACGCGGCAAAAGTTAACTTGCAGTATAATTTTTAGTAGAAATCATCTGAAATCTGTAATTTTTCCATCGTTGAAAATTTGGAATTTCCCAAAGTGGGCAGGCAATACTACTAATAAGATAACATCTTCCAAAATAACGTTTGTAAAAAACCTGGAAAAATGCGCATGCAACAAAATCGGATCCCCGTATTATCTTTTTGGTAGTCGGTTAAGCGTTCTATTTGAAGAGTTAGTCGCTTTTCATTAGTTTCATTCTTTAACTCAAAGGGTTAACATAAAAAGTTAAATTAAATTCGTGTCAATAAAATGAAGTAATTAAATCCTGTTGAGTATAATTAAAAATGCTGTAAAATTACTTTAAAATGTCTAGTAATGTGGTTGCGTTTTTGTTTTTACTTGCTGTTTGACTGCGATGACTTTATATACGCCATCTTAAACCATCTGAAGCCACCTCAAATAGATTTATTCAAAATTCGTAAGATTTTAAATGTAACTGCAAAATTACCGGGCGAAATAGGATTATAATGAAACAACTTTTACGGATTTTATCGCGGTTTATATAGTTTTTTACAATCCCGACGTTTCGGACACTTTACAGCAACCATGGTCACGGGAGGACCTCCTCCCTTTCATTTTAATGAGTGAAATTCGCGTAAACATAAGAAAACAATACGAAATAGGATTAATAAAAAATGCTTTTAAAAGTATTTGTTTATTTTGGAAGAAAATATCATTTTTTAAATTTTTTGAGCGGCTGTAAGAACGGGAGCAGCTAATCTTAGGCTTTGGCTTTAGCTAACTCGTAGGGACCATTCACAGGTATTTACTGTAATAGTAAGGAAGAATATATTATAATATAGTTATAATCGTTTGGTCCTACAGACTGGTTGGAAGATAAGAGAGCTTTTGCTTCCATACATAATATCGTTCAAAACTAAACTCTCCAAAAATAAATAAATTAAAAATGATGAAGTATTCTTTTAGATAAAGTTATAAAAATATTTTTATAGATTCAATAATTAACATAAATTTACTTCTTTAAGTCTTAATATTAGCCATAAAATAACATTTATACCATTCGGCAACGGTCTACAAAATTAAACAGATATTATACCAGTCGATTACTAGGTATTTAAAAACCATGCACCAAAATCATCGATCGCCAAGGTGAATACCGTGCATACAGGTGGAGCCAAAATAAAAAAAGCCCATAAAAACGTTGTTTAAAACATTATTTTCGGAATAAATATAATAAATCTCCCAAATGGTTTTTGTCCTAATGAATGGCGTGTTGCGCTAAAGAATGGTACAGCTATAAAAGTTTAATACGGCCGATGGAGCGGGGATGCAGTTTGTTATTCGCGAATGGACCCGGCCTACCCTAAATCCTACTGCGACACGGAAAACCAATTAAACGGACTAATTAAACGCATTGTGATTGATTTGACAGAGGCTATTGAAGCAAAGATATGGAAATTCGCATTGTAAGCTAGACAATCTAGCAATCTATCGTAATCTGAGAAGATAATTTCAAAGAAGTAAAAGCCATTTCACAAAAGACCAGAACAAGGTTGCATGGGTATCAAAACAAATAGTAGGACTAGCAGTCGGTAATTTTTGGTATCGACTTAATACTCTAACGCCCGGTTTCTGAACGGCTGATCAATGCAAAAATTAACAAATCAATACAGTCAAGTCTCTTGTTAAGTGTCAAATGAGATGCTAGAAGCATGGTTAAATTACTTAACATGATCAACCTGTCAGTTGACATAACAATGAAAAGCTGTCAAAGACACTAGAATCAACCAACACACACTTTGACTAACGTTTCAAAAACCGTGCGTCATAGTAGTTTCCTGGACGCACGTGTTTCCTGGAAAAGTCCTGGGTGTTAAATTTACGTTCACGACCGATGCTGGTCGCTACCATCTCGTCTTCTCTTGCTCCACTCAATAGTAAAAAGGAGCTTCGTAAATTATGCAAAACATATGTATTTTGAAAGCGTACATAGCAACGATGGTCCAGTGGTAGGTGGACTCGGCCTCTTATGCGATTCCGAGTTCGATCCTGACCCCCGTGTATGCCTTGAAATTGGTTTTTCTAAATTTCTAAATGCACCCCAAACACGAGACCATCGCTCGCTCACCTGTGAAGGAAAACATAGTAAAACCTGGATGCCTGATGAGATGGAAAATCTTTGAAGGTATGTGAAGTACACCAACCCGCATTGGACCAGTGCATCGGTGAACTACAGCCCATTACCCTTCTCGCCTAATTTCGAGGAGGAGACTCGTTTCCAGCAGTGGGACATATAAAGATTGATACTTTACTTTTTTCATATTTTGTAAAACTAAAAGAATTAACGACAGCTTACAGGAAAAATGTATAAAACTTGTTCTAGCTAATATTAGCTAAACATCTCTTCATCGTAATTTTTGGCAAGTGTCTCGTAGATGAAAGAGATAATTAAAGAACCTCTAAGTGCAAGGTGCAGTACTTCAAAGGGGTAATTAATACTTCCAACAAAAGGGCTGCATGAGCAGTCCTAGAGGAGAAATGTAGGCGTAAGGGGACTTACGGTTTTTTGGAAGTATTGTAGTAATATGCTGATGCTCTGAAGTAACTAGAATTGTTTTAGGAATTGTCGAACATTAGGTTCCATTACAAGATTAAAGCTCAAAAGTGCCTCTATTCTTTGAAAGCCTTCTTAAGTATGAAATTCATCAACAACTCAAAATAATAAACGAGTATTTTGTCTCATCCTATATGTTACACTGTATTATTTATAACAGTCCTGAGAGACGTAGATTATGTAATAAAAATATTTTTAATCGTCAATTGTTATTTTATTATTACTCACTGAATTAATTATATGTACTCCTGTGTACCGCAAGGTAGTGTCTTTACATCGTTAGATATTGCATTTTTTAAAATTATTGTATTAATAATACTATTAATAGCACCAAAAATCAATAACTTTTACCAATTTCATGTTTGCATACAAATTTAAAATTAAATGAAAATAAGCCCCCTAGAAACAATTTTATAGGTGTTTTTAATTTAGATATTTTGAGGATTCGTATAATTTAATAATACAAGTCGCTTAGCTAATGTTTTTGTTTTTATCGGCAACTTAGGCATAACCTAGGCTAAAACTTGTTTACAGTCAAAAGTCAAGGTGATTTTTAATATCTTGTTGTGACGTAGAATACCAGTTTCGGTTGCTGATGCATCGGAGATGCCAACAGCTGGTCACGCATCCACATCATGATTTCGACAATAACAATCATTAGTTGTTTAATTGGTTAAAATGATCATCATGAATTTTTTAGCGTGTAGATGCTAAAAAATTGCCAGCTGCCAGTTTGCCAGCTGGATACAAAGAGCTGGTCCAGGAGTAGTCCTGGACCAGCTCTTTGCATTCAGCCGGCAACAGCCACTGTAAAGCCGGAACCGCACGTTTGTGACTTGTCGCAAGCCCCAAGCCTTCACAAGTCACAAGCATGCGGACGCCTCGCAAGCGCTTGCGGCAAATTCTCTTTGGTACCCTTTGGCTTGTGCACAATACCGACACTCGTCGGGTCGGCCAGAAACCTTTGCAAGCCTGCGCAAGCCAAGACACACTCTGTATCCGCACGTTTGAATTTGTGAAGGCTTGTCAAGCCTCGGCAAACGTGCGGTTCCGGCTTTAGAGGCACATTAGATTCCATCTACTTAATATTTAATTGTTCTATCCTCTTCTCGAACGTGGTATCCACAATAATCACAAAAAAAAAAAAAAATTAACCATTTCACTTACTCATACTTAATTTTAGTATGGGCTTGAGAATATAAACTAACATTCGCGAAAAGCTTAATTAAATAAGTAATGCGTATGACAGGTGGCGTTGATGAAAAGTGACAAATCTTCAAAATGGCGGTTGCGCGCCATAACTGCATAAAGCACGGATGACGCGCCGGGCTATTTCCGTACTTCGCCGCCCCTCGACAAATGCTAACGTCCTCCAGGTTCCTGCTGATCGCTGATGGGATGTAAAGCATCTCAATTAATATTATAGTTTTATTACTTGCTGTCAATTGTTTCGCGGACGGTTTTGTATTTTTTTAAATCTTTTATGACAACGAGCTTTTGCTATTTGCCAGTGAAGTTTGGTATTTCTGTCACTCTACTGATGATGATTAATGTGTTTTGCTGTTAATTGTTGTGCCAACGATTTTTAATTCTCGCGTATTAGGTCTTTTTTCTCAAATGGTAATTCTATTGGGATGCTAAAGCATCTCTTAATATACTCATTGTCTGTTTGCATTCAATTGTTTCGTCGTTTTGTATTTCTCGTGAGTTTTTCTTCTTCTTCTTTTAAACTACAGCATTGAACATTCGTTTGCCGTCATAATTTTTTACCTTGCTCATACCTATAATGTTTTTGACCATTGATTACATACTTTCCTGTCCATAGCAACATGGCATTATAAAAAAAAATAGAATTGTGTAACATAATATGTAACCTCGGAAAAATTAAATACAAGTTGAATATATAAATAGATTAACGACAAAAAATACATAGACTTTTTATATAATGGAATATTTTATTTATCCATTCATCAATTTATATTCCTTGTCCAGAGATTGTCTGTGAAGTAAACTAAGAATGAGTAGTGTACTATATTGTGAAGATAGTACTTTCTTCTTCTTCTTTTATAAATGGACTTCCATAAGAATTTCCAAAATCAAAGTAAGTACTTCCACACTTTTAAAAATGTTCAAATATCATGAATATGTCAAACGAACATCTTACTTATAGTCTACTGTCTATATATGATGAGACACATGTTTCTGTTGGTCTTAAAATGAAAAAAGATAAAGGTGTGTACTTTTGAGAACTATAAATGTTTTTCCTTATTCAGACAATTTATTTTCATTCGTTTATTTATTTATATATAATTTTATTCGTGGGCTATTTAAATTTCTCGTTCCATCCTGAATTTCACCTTGTCCTTTATTGGTCCCTTATAAAACTTTAGGTTTAAACAATTAAATGATACAAATTCTTATAATAAATCGTCATCATCATCATCATCATTATCATCATTATCATCATCGTCAGCCTTTATCCGTACGCTAACAAAGGCATCATTGCCACTCGCATCTAACATCAACCGGCCATTGCTAGGAGATCGTCTTCTCATTTAGTTAGTGGCCGAACACTTCGTCTACATAAAATATCGTCAGTTGTAAGTTATCACATTTTCATCACTATTTCGACCTTAAAAAATTCCATGCCAACACAACTATTTTAGGGGTCAAGATTATTATTCTAGGTTATTTAGGTACACTGAGGTGGAACCAGTTTGGCCGTTTGGTCTATAAATCCTGACATTTAGATGTCCAAAACAAAGTATCTCTGACTCACCGATCTACGGTCGCGACTTCTAGGAAGGACATAATGTTATACAAGTTATATTGCAAATATAGGCAAGTTTCGTTTGATAATTCATTAAACATTATCGGGCTTTTCGTACTCAGTGTTGGATGTACATTTTATTAAGACAATCCCTTCTTTCTGAACGTGGCTATCAAAATTTATATATCTCTGAACTATAATAGCTGTTGCCCACTGCTTCGCTCGCATTAGCAAACAAAACTTTCTTTTTTATGTATCCTATGCTACTTGTAGTACCTCCGAGAATATGTGTACAAAGTTTCATGATGATCGGTTGAGTAGTTTTCACGAGAAAACGTAACAAACATCCCTACTAACACTAATAATATTAGCTTATTATACCCAAGCTTTTATTTACCCAATGTTATTATCGTGATTTGATAATAATATTTGAATCGATATAGTTCTAAACTTGACATTTAGACTTGTTGTTCTAAAGTAATTTATAAGCTTAGGCCAGCCGCACAAGGAAGAGGCGAAGCGTGGGAAGGTGCGCTGGTACCTCTTCCTTCAGGAGGGCGCGGAAGCGACAGGCGGTCGCACTGCAGTGAGGGACCTGTGTGCCGCTGATCGGGGAATTCGCCATGCGCCTAATTTTCTGGCTATAAGGCACTATTATGTACTCTGGCTGATAACAGGTTGGAAGGAGGAGAAGTCACCCCCTTGCCTTCACAGGAGAGTACTTCCAGGCACACCGTCGCTGGTGCGGATGATCATAGTTCCCGTACTGGGCAGTACGCCACCAGCTGTTGGTGGATAGCCGGGTATCGCGCGCAGCGAGTCCTTCATACCCGTCCGAGGAGCCCCCTTCCCCCCTAATGCCTAAGAGCCGTCAATTCTACCGAGCTTCAACTGTATATAAAATATCTTTAGATGAATAAATAGATTTAGGTCTTTTGATATAATATATTTAGGCAAAGAATTTAAAAGGCGTGTATTTAGGAATCTATCCAGTTTTTCAAGTTTTATCTCTATTAAGGAGGTTCTAATTTTTTAAATGTTAACTGCAATTGTCGTATGTTCGAGTTACGGACCATCTTGAGTTCAAAAAGACTCAGCATAACCCTTTCTTCCCACGAAGGTTTTTATGATATAAAAACATACCCCGTTTATATTTTAATAAGTCTATTTGCGGCTAATTACGGAACCAACGGACGCGCGAGATATATCACTCACCGCTGGTATACGGGTTCAATTATTTTTAAACGGACGTCAGGTCAATGCAGTTAATAAAATTTATAACAGACAAGTTTATAACAGAGAGTAATGGACGTAGTAAAACAATTCGTGACATAGCTGAAATACACTTTGAAAGCCTTTCATAGTAAAGCAGGTTTTGTTAGCTTGCGAAGATTTACCTACCCGACGTTTCGGATACTTCTATACTTAGCTTTAAGGCCTTAAGGTCAACAGGAAAAAAAAAGGATATACGATATGCTGGATTAGCCAGGTAGAGACTAAAGCTAGTTGCAACTAAAGCTGCTTACCACCTATTGGTCAGTACTATAAATGTTAAGCGGGTTCACGTCATGTCCTTAAAATATCAGGAAGGGGCACTAACTAGTTGACTACTATAATTTCGATATCATCTTCTGGACACAATTTTTCTCTTGTTTTGAATAAATAAACACACCCAGTGACCGTAAGCTCTTCCACTTGTGAAGCTCACTTCGTTGAAAAATATTCTTTCATTCGAAATTCAAAAAAAAAATTCAAGGACAATGTATATAAATGTATCCGATTTATTAATCAATATATAAATATGCTATTAACCTTTGTTATCGAGCCGAATTAGATAGGTCAGGAGATGATTCACATTATACGGTTTTAATGTCCATCCGTTCATAGCAAAATCCCAATCAATCCATAATATATATAAAGGAAATCATTATAAGAAAGATGTACTAATGATCTTTTGTCAATGATGATTACATCGTAAATATGATCATGATAACTACAACTTTTTTTTATAAAAAAGTAAACAAAACAGTTTTTGTGTAGTATTTGAAAAGCAATCTTATAATGTCTAGAACATACTGCTAGTTATAGTGTAGACTCTAGACTAGTATGAGAAGTATATAAAAATATTATCCATTTGACAATAATCGTGTTAACAATAATAATTTCGTAGTATATTCGAAACGATTTGAAAAAAAAAAGAACCCGATTGCCAAAACTGAACTGGCAAAATATTAAGACAGATTCCATAAATAAAAGAAGAAGGCGATCATAAAATGGCCAAATTATAAGCAAAGTTTCACTGGCCATTGTACATATTTTAACATAATAGAAAAGAAAGTAGAAAAAAATCTTCAGTAATAATATCAAACACTTGCCCTATATAAAGAAAAAAAAAGTTAAGAAACATGAGTTATCATGCTACAATAAAGCACCATTGAGACAAAAATAAAAGCCTGGCCGACGACACTCGACCAGAGACAAGGGACTCTATTTTTAACAGATTATGCATGGAACACGCTGACGAAGCGTGCTAAGATCTGCCTCCTTCACATGCTCGACTAATTTCTCGTATCCAATTAATTTATAGTCATTTATTTACATGCACAAAGGTACATGTGTACGTGTCGTATTAATATTTTAATGAACGCTATAAGACACCTCATCATCATCTGCCCGTTGTCCGTTGTTGTCCGCTTCAGTCATATGCTTTTCTTAAAAATGATTTTAAACCGGTTCACTATACCAAGCCGGTTGTGAATAAGCCTACCTGGTACGCTGACACACATGACATATGAATTAGGATTCTGGCATGATAATTTAAGCGCAATAGATGTTACGTATCATATCAAAATTAAAAATGGAAATACATATTTACATAGGAAAATAAATAAAGAATTTAATAAGTAAAATACAAAATACGCAAACCGACAAAAGAAACGGATTAGTTAAACATATATCAACTGTATAAACATAAGTTAAGTCAAACTGCATTGCAGAGTAAAGTTTGCCAAACTTAGGCGGTAGTTCCATTGCATGTCCTACAGACAATAAATTAAAAAGTAAAAGTAATAAATATGGCGGGATCAACGTTTCGTTTCGCGCGCACGCGATCCTGCCATGCATCGAGTTTGGATACTAAAGCGAAGATCGATTATCTACTCAAACAGCTAATTGTAATTTTGTTTAGTTTCTCTGTGCCTTTATTTTAAGAAAATACGTTTTGGAATTTGCATGTTCAAAGTTCAAATAAATTATCTTGTAAGGTTTATGTTACGTATTTTAGGGGGGTCATTAAAATAAATGGAGTAAAAATATGCATGTATCAGTTCTAGAAGGTTCTAGATTACTTTCTCTGGTCTCGGTTTTATATCATATGAAAATTGATCTACGATGATCAATATAACTATATTGATCATACGTCTATATAATATATAAGTCTATATTCTTGATTTGTATCAAGTTCTTCTTAAGCTTTCATTGAGTTACTGTTTTTTATTATTACTTAGTTTCAATTCATTGTAATATTTTTTATCGTTTCGTTAGGGGTTACAGTAATGGAAGCTTTTACTGTTTTTAAATGCTTTATTATTCCAAAATTTACAAACTTAATTATCGAAGCCAAAATATGAATGGATGGATTAATATTACGTTTAAAATATATCCTTGGTATCATGTCTGCACCATACATTAGTCATAAACAAACATAAATAAACCAAAACATAACCAAACTGAAGATGCTTTAAGCGAAAAATGATTCCTTACGTATATAGTTATAAGGTGTTAAATTTTTAAGGAGATTCGCAAGACGTCTGGGACTCGGGTGAACGAACCCTGAAAGAACCTCAAGTTTGAGACCACTTCCTGAGTGCTGGAAATTCTTTCTATACACCAGGATTGACCTGGGGTGAGATAGCGTCTTACAATCTCGTAGACTGTTTTTGCAAGTGTACACCGTATTCTATGAAGTACTTTAGAATGCTTGAGATGAATAAGATTTGATTATCTTGATGGAGTTTATTTCCTTCAAATTCATCATATCAAAGCTTTAATTTAGTATCTGAGGAATAAAGTTCTTAAAATACGTGGGTTCTAATCCAAGTAAGTTCTTAGTTTAAGCGACCTGTCCTGATAATATGTCACGTGTTTAATTTTTTATCAATACTAGTCGTACCTTTACTGTATACTAAAACGTTAATGTATTTACTATTTCGCAGAGAAAGGCGGCGTAGGCTATAATGACACTGAGAGTTCTTGGTTAACATGTGCGACGTTGACCACTCGTCATCAGGTGGCACTTCAGTTTACCAATGCAACTAACATGACAAAACTGTTATCGATACGTTATTCAATTAGTAAGTAAATTATAAGATGAACAAAAACTACTAAGATGTATGAATGGTAGTCATAGGGGCCATCGATAAAATTGTAATTTCAAATTGTTAAACGATTTCAAAGACCCCTTCTTTAAAATCGTATGTATAATATATGATTTTAGTACTAATAATATTAAATTTCTTGATGACGTCATAATGTGAAACACACCCGCACACACACACACACACACCTCCCCTGATTTCGAGGAGGAGACCCGTGCCCAGCAGTGGGAAATATAAGGGTTGATGCTTTACTTTACTTCATAATGTGACATTATCATGTTGGTGACGCGAGCCTATAAGATTTTCCCCTGTCAAAAAGTGCTCAGCGCGGCTAGAGAAGTTTTCAAAGATTTTGTATTAGTTGATCACACATAAGACAAAGTTGTTATGATTTCAGCGACTGTTCGCACCTTATAACGGATCCAAACTATTGTAAGCTGAATCGCTCGTAACTTTTGCTTTCGCCAGTAAAGTTTAAAAACAATGTCAACTACCGTTTATATGAGATACAATTGATAATATTATATCTTACTGGTCCATCTTCGTCCACATTTTCTATTTTTACAGCTATATCGATAACGATATTTTTTTTAGTTTACGTCACTACGAAATTATTAGATTACGATACTATGTATATTGAATATTGAATGGCTGAATAATTTTTTAAATCGATGGAAAAACTCTGTAGATTACCTTTTGCGTCCAATTTCAAAATTATTACCTCTATCTGAAAATTTAGATCCTTCTATTTCATAATAATAATATATTTCGAAATTATTTGACAGCTAATTAGCGCGAAAATATCACATTAAAAAAAAAAAGCTCGGCAAAGGTTCCTCACTGTGCAGCCGTATGATTAGCAAATGTGACAACATACATTCGTATAACGCTATTTGCTCTGTCCGGCCATGCTATGCCATTACACTCGGCCATTTTTCAATTATGCCAAATGTGTATGGCGTATATAAATCAAGTACATATGTATTAAAGGGTGAGTTATGTAGGGTTGTCAGCTCTGAGCAAACGTAATACCGGATGCGAATGGAGGCTCGCCACCCTGTGGGGATGAAGTGTCAACACAATATTTTTTAAAAAAGGAATAAATATCAAAGTTTTATGCACGAGCATGTAAGAGAATGGAATAATTAAGACGCAATCAGAAAAATAAATAACGCGATCGAAATATTTCGGTGTTTATCTAAATGTTCCTAAAAGACGGGTGAAATCTGATAATACTATGAAAAAAAATTTAATTTTTTTTTGAGTTTCACAAACAATTTATAGGAGACAAGAAAATAAGAAAAAACTGGAAAAAAGTAGATACTCCTTCTTAAGAAGTTGAAAGTAATAGTGAGTAGTCTAGTGACCTTTTTTATTTTATCTCTACTATTTAGTATATTCTTTAGGATCCCATGAAGTTTGCTTTTATTCAAAGAAATCAATCTTCAGTCAGGAATCAGGATACTTCCACCATGTTACTTTCTATTACAAATAGTGCCATCTATCGGAACTTGAGTGCATTACTCAGTACCAGCTAGAGTTCGTCTGACGCAGGTTCTCACCGGGCACGGATGCTTTGGTGATTACTTGTGTCGGACGGCCCAAAGGGAGCCGACGACAGGATGTCACGATTGTGGCGCGGCGGTGGACTCTGCCCAGCACACCCTCGAGGTGTGCCCGAGATGGGCGGCGCTGCGTCATGATTTGACGTCTGTCATCGGAGGGGACTTGTCTTTGTCGAGCGTCATCACCGCGATGTTTGGCTCTGACGAGTCCTGGACGGCAATGGCCTCTTTCTGCGAGACAGTGATGTCCCAGAAGGAGGCCGACGAACGGGTGAGAGAGGAGGCCGCTGACGTAGCCTCCCCCCGTAGACGACGAACGGGGGTGCGTCGGAGGCGCTATTTAATGCGCCTTCAATAAAGCCCCTGTGCTCGTGTCGGGCTCGGGATGGGAACCCGGGCCCAGCTGAAGACACGACGTCGTGGGGACTGCCAAGTCGTAGCCGGGCAGTCCCCCTATTGTGGAGAATCTGGTCTTGCCGGGACCAGTCTGTCGCTGAGGGTATCCCGTCGCCTGCACAGATCCGGGTCCCTCAATTATAGCGGCTGAAGGCTCACGCAGCGGTTTTAGTGGGGTAGGGCACCCAAATGCGAGTCCCCACACACGCCAGTGCGCCTACCCAGGCCCTGGTAAGGTCGTAAATGATTTCCGCTGCGTCATCAAAAAAAAAAAAAAAAAAAAAAGAGTTTGTAAGATAAGTGTAAAAAGGTTTTCAGATTTTGATTATGATTATATTGTCATCAGCTCTTCCATATGAAGTCATATTTTTATATATGTATCTACATAATAACTATATACATATTATAAAACAAAGTCGCTTTTTCTGTCCCTATATCCCTTTGTACGCTTAAATCTTTAAAACTACGCAACGGCTTTTGATGCGGTTTTTTTTAATAGATAGGACAATTCAAGAGAAAGGTTTATGTATATAATTTATTTAGTTTTATATACATTGGCTAAGATATAACAATAATTGTTGGTGGTGTCGGGAAAAAATAGGCCGCTTGGGGGTTTTCAACGAAAACGCTGCCTAAACCCTTTGAGATATAACAAAATAATGTATGGTGTAATTGTGTATCTTAAATAGGTCTACAAAAAAGTCCGCGATGGCATATGTCTATCTCTTAGGGATATCATACTATATCCATTTAATACTTTAAAAAATGAGCAATTATAACGTGATAGTTTGAAAGTTATTTACACAAATACGGTATGAATCCTTATCATTTTAAATCAGTTAATTGGCTTGTGCATTTCATAAAGATTATTTTTGCCCTTTACATCATGCAAATTAAACGAATACTTTAGGAGATATGGCAAAATCAAAATAATGCAGAAGAAAATAAATCGTGTTGCTGTGATTCGAATGGGCGCAGGCGGTTGTCTGGTGTCTAAGGCCGTAGTGTATCAACTCTGGTAGACGTAATAATATGATCAACGTATGGTGGAATATATAATAATAGTATTATATATCCTAAATATGCCTACAGAAAGTCTGCGAAGGGATATATGTCTTTATGTTCAAGATAACATTATATATATCCATTTTAATACAAAAACTTAGTAATTATTAAAATATAAAATTATCATGATCAGACATGATAAATCCGTAAATCTAAGTTCACGCGGGCGAAGCTGCGGGTAACATCTAGTAACTATATATTTATGGAAATGGTAATTTTAATATTTATGTTACTTCGAAGATTTAAGTTTATAACAGACTTCCTAAAAATAAGATAAGATGTAATTTTAAGGTCAAGAAATCTTTAGCATTTCACTAAAACTGTTGTAAGTGAAAATCACTATGTGCAATAAAACATGTTCTTTGTAGTCTTAAAGACTTAAATTAAAATATTTATCATTATGTTTTAACGTACTGAGGCGGTTTAAAAACAATACAAAATATTTCGTTGCCAAAAAACGCGGCATCCCTATGTACAGGGTGTGTTTAATTTGTCCGGGAGTATCGAATATAAACTTATATAAGGGGTGCATCCAAAAAATTATTCAGCAACATGCAAAAGATTTTTATGCGTCAGCCATTTTGTATTCCTTTTTCAATAACGTTTCATGTTTTCGAATTTTTTCGCAATTTATTATTCAATCCATTTTATTTCGGTATACCGATGCTATTTATCTTAAAATAGAAAAGCTTTTTGCAGTCAGAAATGGAAAGATAAAGTTATGAAATATTGAAAATGAAAGCAATTAATGCCGTAGGCACATACATGTTATGTAAATAATGTATCATCTCTCGAGGGTAAATTTAGCTATGATTTGGATTAAAAGCGATGTTTGTTTTTTTACTAAAGGTATGTTGTTGGTCCAACGACTTCTTCCACAGTTTGTTCTTCATTAAAATTAGGCCAAGTTTTTAGAATACTTGATATTAGTAATTTTAAAGCTAGATTTTGATGTTTTGGCATTTTTCTATACCACCAAAGATAGCTTAGCTTACCTTAGGTCTATATCTTATCTTTGGTGAGCTCTTATTGTCTATTCTTCTCTTTTATATCTTCTTCTTTTCGTCTTAGTTTTAAGTCCTACTATTTTCCCTTTGTAGTGTTACCCCCAATAATAGTTGTTGTGTTCAAACACTTCTTCTATCAGATACATACTTACAAGAGTTTCCCCAATTCATATAATTTTATATTTCCTCTTTATGTGTCTACTTTTAATTGGCAAAATCAACATGTATATCTTTCGCCTTAATTAAGGACGGGAATTAAAAAACACATTTTTAAAATTGGAATTCGAAATTTAAATCGTTGATGACCAGTGCCGCGCACGTTAATTCCATCGATCATTACTCTCGCTGCAATCCGCCAATCGCGAAAAATAAAAACATTGGCAACCCCACCTGCACCCCACCCCCCTGCAACCCACCCGTCTGTGTCCAGGGGGATGTGATTTTTTCGAGCGTCACCCCCAGTGTCGATACCTATCGATATATATGGAACTGCAGTATAATATTAATTAATAATGTGTGGTGATGTACCTATTATCGATATGGCAACTCTACAATTTTCGTCTCAAAGACCGAAATCATCACTCGGGGAGAAACCATAGCGAAAGGGATCTGAGTACGTTACCCAAATTCATGTTCTAAAGTGAGCAATACGTTCAATTGTTTTAGTCGACAATGTAATAATACTAATACTGAAAATAAAAATCTTATTCCACTTATAGCAAAAAAGAAATAAATTTAGGTGCTAATGTACTCCTGTACATTCTGATTACTGTATTCACGATATGTATAATATTATTGTATTCACGACCAAAGATATATAGATATGTAACCAGAAAGATAGTCACCTATATATCCCATAGTGGCAATATATAAAATCAAAATTCGATCATAATATGTCACACACTAAAGACTCGGTTAGCACATTCTTCGTAGATAGGACTAAATAAAATATTGATGTATCATAGGGTTCGAATAACTTTATAACTGTAGGACGTCTGACACCTCAGTCCTCCCGTGACCATGGTTGCTGTAAAGTATCCGAAACGTCGGGCTTGTAAAAAACTTAATAAACCGCGATAATATCCGTTTTAGTTTTTTTTCATTATAATATATGGAATTCTCGTTAACATTAGAAAATATATATAAATAGGGGTAGCAGTGTGGACACGTGTAACATAACTTTATTCTTTTTTTGCAAACAGAAATGAAGGTGCTTTTCATAATAAATTTATCGTAAGTATATCTTATACAGTTTATCCCCACATATTATAAAGTTAGCCCACAAATCCTATACAGGCCAGGATCCAATACAATTAGCTTTGGCACTTCAAGTAATGTATAAATTACAACACCGCTACGACACTTGTAGCTTTTCTACAACGCTCTACGGCCAAAGTTGAAGTGTTCGCACTCTTCTAAATGCTCAATGGCTAAAGCTTTTTCATATTCTGCCTATTTATAAAAAAAATATCACTATTAACTAATAAAAAAAAGGAGAGTTATAAAGAAGAATAGATGATTATTATTTGATTGTAATTTCGTTTTGAAAATAGAATCTATGAAGTTTTTTCCAAGATAAATGAAAGTTATTACAACAATGATGTATTTTTTTAATCTGGCAACATCGGACAGCCATGTATGATTCAGGTTCATTAATATTTATCCCTATATAAATTTCAATCCGCCCCCATTGTTTGTGTGTGTGTGTTTAAATGTATCGTTGTGTATGTGTGCACTGCAGAGGTCTGAGCCTCATCCCATGCAGAGCTCCATGCAAAAATGTGCATTATACATAAACACTTATCCTGACCTCCCTCCCCCCTCGCGCCGCTTACACAAACAGACGTGTAAAAGGGATTTACTTTTGAAACAGGGCTCCATTTATAGTGGTTTATTTAGAGTAGGGTCAGCCCCTAATGTGTCATTTAGCTCCAAATAATTTGTGCGGATGATTGTTTCGAATTCGGTATTTGGATTCAATTTTTTTCAATTTAATTTATATGAGATTATAATAAATTACAATAAAGCAACCATATTTTAAGTTTTTTATTTGTTTCTGTTCAAGCTTGTAACTATATTTTCATTTATAATTTAAAAGCAATAAACATCGTTTGTTTAAAATTCATAAAACGCCGAAAACATTAAATTCAATTAAGGACACAGAAATCATGAAGTGTACATTTAATATTTCAAAATTGAACTCAAATTTCTATATAAAAATGAAATACGTACATGTATTTTTTAATTTCTTTCCCCGAAGTATTACACTGCGTTAGGAAAGTCAATTAAGAAACGTATTTTTAAGCTCCGTATTCAATTTTAAAACCGTCCTTTCAAAGCGCCTTCTACTTTACTCAGCAAAGTATAGAATTTAACGAAGCCATAATTATAATGCTCAAAAGAATCTCCCTTTTTATACACCATTTTAATGAAATGCCGTTTTTCCTTAAGACCGAATGAATGGTACACATATTCAAAAAATATAATTAAAAGATCTTAATTGTCTTTAGTTTTAAAACGTCTAAATATCACAAAGCACAACGCCTTCAAACAATTGTCGGTTATTAAATAATAAACTTTTAAGTATTTCTACGAGGACTTTTACCAATTAGCAACCAACCCCAAGAGTTATTTAAAAAATGTTTACTTTATTAGTAATTTTAACACCATAATTGGTGATTTATTAAAAAATAAAAGGTTTTTCGGTTTTTTTTAATTTTACTTTTTTTACTTTACTAATTTATAGGTCTACTTAAGTTTTTAAAATAAGAATATGTGATCTATGTCTATTAGTCTGTGATCATTGTATCCGAAACAAATGCAAAGACCGTAATAAAATCTAAAAACTTAGTTTTATAATAATGATTGAGGGAATTCCGCAAACAAAAGTTATTAATCTGCATGCTGTTATCTTTATTAAAGTCTACTAGCTGTTGCCCGCAGCTTCGCCTGCGTTAACTAAGATTTACATAGGGGTCTTAGTACGCAAAATAAGTAACTTTTCTGGTTGATTTTTTACACCTTGTGTCCGAAAACCCCAAATATAGCCTATATAATATAGCCTATGTTACTTGTGGATAATTTAGCTTTCAAACGGTGAAAGAATTTTTGAAATCGGTCCAGTACTTTTTGAGCCTATTCATTACAACCAACTAAAAAAACAAAGTTTTCCTCTTTATAATATTAGTGTAGATGAAATTTGTTTCGTCAATTTCCTGGAACGATTTAAGGACAAAATCCTCATTCGGAATGAGCCAGTTTTCGATACTATTTCTCAAGTTGAGATTATTAGTATTGCGGCTTATTAAGTTTTTTACATGCCCGACGTTTCGGATATTTTACAGCTACCATTGACCATATAGTCGCTATTCGAGGGTCCCGGCTGTGGAGGTAACAGGAACACCTAGAGATGACAACTAGCCTAGACTTAACTATTCGACTAAAGAAATAAGTAGTATAGTAACAGTACAGTAGTGTAGTAACTATACAGACGTCCGCAGCATAACACAACTGTTTCTTCAGTTATTAGCATATTATTGAAAACATTTTTTTAAGTGTTACAAAATATTATGTTCATACATTTATTTTCATTTGAAATAAAAGTTATTAGACTATTTTGATAAGACGTATTCCTGTTGCCAGCAGAACTAGAAACCTTAAGTATGCGGTCGAAGGCGTTCGTAGGTTGTTTAATTGGGGTAGTGCAATCTAAAAAGTGAATCTCATATAGGTATACTTGTTATATCTAGATGCATGTGAAATGCATTCCTCTGGATCACAAAAAATGTGACTGGCTAGTTAAAATATTTTTTTTAAATGATAAACTTTTTGTTACTGCAATATTGAGAATGCACTATTTAAAAAAAAAAGTCTAAGCGAATATTGAATATTATTATACTAAGATCATTTTTATTCTGTTAAGATTTGAAATGTTTAATATAATATAAACAATGCATTGCAAAATATAGGTCATCGTAATACGTAATAAAGTCAACTATAATTTAAACTAAAAGAAAATAAACCATTTAAGATATTAAAAGAGTTTGCTTATGTTTAAACTTGAGAAAGTCAGGCATAGAGGGATTAAAAAAAAAGGAAGTGTGTTAGGAGGTAAGGAGTGAGGCACGTTCGAAATAAAACGACTCGGCGTAACGTCGGAGACCGGCTCCTTTTTTCTTATCCACCCAACGACAACGTGGAAAACGATCTTGTATTTTATGTTTTATCTGTGTCTCGTTCTAAAATCAAATGTGATATGACACCTTCTTTACGCATTAATATCGCGCCAAATTTACAATGTCTGTTGCAGTTTTCATGTGTTTATTTTTGAATATTTGTGATTATTATATGTATTATTCGATCTATGCGGTATAATCTGCGTAAAGTTTTTTTTACGTTTATATTTAAAATAAAATAAAGAATTTTGTCTATGGCCATATTATATATTATAAAAAAGAAAAAAAAAAAAAAAACATACAGTCGAATTGATAACCTCCTCCTTTTTTTGAAGTCGGTTAAAAATAGAACATTTAAGTAGCATTTAAGTAATTTTATTGCCCGTACTTCTGATGTTCAAACAGCAGCTATCCTAACCTATTATAACCTATCTTAATGAACAACGAGACGATAGATTCCTTGCTGCTCTCATCCAACACGGACCGGCCACTGCACGAAGATCATCTTCCAAGATAGTTGCTTATGAGTTATGTGTTTCTATGTTATTATTTATAAGATATGATAATGGAATTTTAATTCGATTTTAGTAATGGCGTGATGATTAGGTATGATAAAAATCTAGTTCAAATACTACCAACATGGTAATTAAGAAATTAGTGTTTACAAGTGTAACAAGTAATATCTATACAATTAATCAAATTGCACTAAGATGAATGATTTTGGATTTGTAAAGATGGGTGGTATGTTTATGACATTAATTGCCTTACTAGATGATTAACAGAGCGCTAATTCTTGGGTGAAAGGTGTCTATGGGCTCTATGGTGAAAGCGCAAGCTTTTTTGTGGAGTATTGGCAAAAGACTTATCCGCGTTCATCTTTTGTATTTTTTTGTTACAATTTCATGGTCTCATTTTTTTTGTTATATAATTTTTGATTCGATTAACTTGGGAATGTTATCAAGTTCTAGTAGTGATTTTTAAGATCCCGTGTTTTGATTATTTAACAAGGTATATTTATATAAATATATAAACATTTATAACCTTGAACGGATTCTTATTCTAATGATTATAATCATCATCAGATAATTAATTTATTAATATATATTTGGGAGAAAATGTTTGCTTTCAGATAAACTGTTTGCTGTTAATTGTTTAAGACTCTTGAATTGACGTATTCCCTCTTCTATCTAATAAGACACGACTTTAGTTATTAATTCCATCATTTCTATCATTAAAATATTAGATGTTTACAATTTGCATGTTTTTTAATGAAATGAAAAGTCATATAAAACTATATTTTTTTAAGCCTAGCAGACTGATATTTGGCACAACAATTGTCTATGGTTTTGTGAACTATGTGTATAGTAATATTCTTCTTCGCCTATCTTTATGCTAAATCAGAATATGGTGGGCTTTTCCTAATAGACCTTAAGGGAAACTCAGTTTTAGTAGATCAAAGACAGTAACTGTGTCAAAACATTTTTTAAACCTGGAAGTACATAATATTCAAAATTCGAATAAGTTACAGTTAAGGTAGTCAAAGACAAAAAGTCCTTACAAAAGACTTAAAGATTTACTGTTGTTCTTCTCAAATATTATTTTTTATTTAAAACTAGCCTCCCTTAATTTTTTATAATTCAGTAATATCGTCTTTAGCCACACTTATATAGGTACTTCCCATACAAAAATGTAGGTCAAGATTTGCCTTTAAATATGGCAACACTGCAAACCACTAAATAACACTATGATGTAAATTATTTAATTTAATGGAATACGTCTGCATCATAACCAATTTGATAATCACAATTTGTTTCTCGGTAATTGTGATATTTCCCTGTTTGTGTATAAAGTTGCATTTTAATACCTATATGGTATTGACTTACGATCGGGCATAGCCCTAAAACAACCATTATGCGCACACAACTGCATGTTTGGGGGGGCACCCCCACTCGAATCGGCGTTTTTATATTTTTGCACATTCAAAAAAAGAACGCCAGACAAAGATGGACTGATGATGAGATGTACTCGTGTACTGGAACAATGGGGTGCGAGCGGGACGACACGATTCTGTCATGGACGATGTGAAATAAAAATGTGCAAACCTTTTTTAAATGTGATGCTTTTTTACGTTAGTCTGCGTTCACAATTAGTGATGTGCGGTCGTATTGAGAATTAGGAATATGCCAGGGGTTACCCTTTGTATGTTTGTTCGTTTAAAGGATTGCGGAAGCGCGACCAAGGTCGGGTTTCATTTAATCTTTTAATATTCCAAGAATGACCGTCTGCGATCTTTGTGCGCAATCCATTAAAAATAGTTATTGTTTTTTTTATAACAAGAAGGCAATGGAATACTTGAAATACAGCTTGTAATTAGTACCTTTTAGTGTAATGAGAGTATTGTTAGTTTCTAGCGCCAAAACAATGCCTAAATATTTTGCATTTTGTAACAACAATTGCGAAAAGGCTTCAAACTTTTATAACAGTTTTCACTGATTATATCAAACAGATCTACAATATCTTTTATTACATTTTTGATATAATGGTAACTTTGTAGCGAGATATAAAGAAAACGTTTTTTAGTAAAACACAGCCAGTATTCAACAAATCAAAGGAGACTTACGTTGTTTTAGCTTTGTTAGTTATAAAAGCTCTTTGTAAAATAATATGTTTATGTTCAAATTTTTTAATTAGCAAATATGTTGTTATCATAGTTTATATATTATTATATTTCTTTTTAAGTTTTATTACTAGTCGCGTACCAGGATAGCATTATTTTAATAAAATTGTTTTTTAGCCTGTACTGTGATAATTTATAAGATATAATATTTATGACGGGATGCATCACTAGGGATCCATATTTTGAACCCTTCAGGTGCAAATTTTAATGGCGAATGTGTGTGTGCACACCACGACGTCGGTGCATGGTTTACGCGCGGAAAAAAGTGCTGCGTTATTGATTTTTTCCCCGGGAGTTGGGGGGGTCGCCTGCGGCCTGAAAAAGTGTTGAAAAAACCGAGACGAATGCACCCCTCCCTTTTTAATTGGTAACGTAGTGTCAATAGGGCTAATCCCACCAGTAATGGTCTTTGAATGCATTTTTCAGTCGCGGTACTTTCGGGACAGTGATCTAAGTTTTTTTTTTTATATTTGGCCTTTGTGATGATCATTAGGGATTACTTTTGTCTGTAAGCTGGTTATAATTTTTTACGTGTTATTTAATCTGTACGTTTACAAATTTTACAGTACGGGGTCTCATTCTCAGAAATACATTCTTAAATTTTTGATAACCACCAAAAGAGATTTTATGATTGTAAATTGGTGTTTCTTTTATTTATATTAGACATAATAAAATACAGTTTATTGAACAAGTAACTAGTAAATTATATTTTTCTTAAAGATTTATATGCATATTAATGTACGTAATGCAGATTCTAAGATTCTTCTTTAGCGAAATTTTTTGCAAAAAACTTGTATTGGCGAGACTTCTAAAAGCCGACGGCTGACGCTTTACCAAGTTTTAAGTTCAACTTAGTCTAAGCTTGTTTACGTCAACTTATTGTTTATTTTTAAAACCTTTATTACGATAGTTTAGAATAGACAAGTTTTTTCGAAAACCTTTTTTGACGACCTGTTTTTATGGCAGATATAATGCAGAGCAGTGATGAATTATTATCTCAAATCATAATATCAAATTGTAGTTGAGTAACAGCATATTCAAATAAAACCTATCCAATAAAAAAAAAACTTATAAAAAGAAGAAGGAGCACCTGTCAAATTTTGACCACATATCGTAATTTAACATAATTACTTAATTTCTATGATCGGTCGCTACTTTAGCCGTAAAAACTAAAACGGTTGAAACATCTGATTATTATTAACAATTATTTATTTATTTATTAACAATATTGAACTATTGTAGTACTGTCTAATGCTTTATAGTATGAATTACCACAAACACACGTACAGACAAAAGCAAGTGAAAATATATTAAAGAGATACGACTGGCACATGTCAAAGCTCAACTTTGTTAAGCCTTTTATTCGTATTTGTGTGGACGCAGTTTCACATAATAAAAACATTATTAACTTATAACCCGCCTTAATAAATGATATTATTTTAAATTAGGAGCGCCCCGCGGTTTCACCCGCGTAATTCCCGATCCCGTGGGATAACGGGGATAAATTATAGCCCATGTATTATTCTGATGTATAAGCTATATTATTGTGAAGTTTCATCAAAATCCATTCAGTAGTTTTTGCGTGAAAGAGTAACAAACATCCTCACAAACTTTCGCATTTATAATATTAGTAGGATGTGACGATTATTTTTTAAAATTTTACCTGTAAACAAACTCATAGGTATAATTTTAGAATTTTAATAATCCCAAGTTAACTGATGAAAGGATCAAATCACCATTCTTAGACGAGCCATCTGCTCATCTACTCTTCCGATGAAGCTCAAAGGCTAGCAGGCGAACAGCGTAGGTCCATTTGAAAAAAAAAGATCAAATCAGCAACTAAGAACAAACAGAACCATGACCTGGCTAATGGTAACAAGTGGCTCAATTGAGCGGACGTGACGTCACGCGCACTTCCGCCCCTCATTACGCACCCGCCTCTGAACTTGAGCCCATGAAAGGCATATGATTAAAATTTTAATTCAATTATTGTTTGTTAGAAATATTTATGAAATCAATTAATCTTGAGCGACCGAAGCTTCTTCGGGCGCGGTTGTGATCGAACAAACGTACAGTTACACTTCATAGTAAGTATTAGTATTATTATCTGTATCTCAACAGTTTTTTTTTTAATTCTTAAAAATGTATTATATGAAATTTAAAATTTAAATATGTTCTGCAATTTTTATTCGACTTATAAAATATTACATACTTGCATTTTTGTATTTTTTTTAAATTAAAAGAGAGTAAAAAAATAATACATAACTTCAGGCGTCCAGGTATTGCTATAGTTTGAATGAAATATTTAGAAATATGAGACTTATTCATCATGAATAAAATTAGTACAAGAAGAAAGGAAAAATAAATAAACATAATTTAAAATCCTTTCTGAATTAATCTCTGGTTCTTTTTACACAAGATTTTTCCTCACAGGAACCGAGCGTATTTTCCCAGGGAGGTAATAATTTTATCAAGGTGAAGTTAGAAAACTGCTACAATTCTAATTTTATTGACAAAACATATTATTTTACTGGGAATACAATTTACATTTTATTAATATGTATTTATGTTTTAAACTGAAACAAACTTTTACGAATTTTATCGATCGAATAAGATTTTTATATGTCCGACAAGGCATCACAAGAGGCGTCAGATTATTTTATTTTATTTTATTTATTTTATTTTACAATATTTGGGGAACTTACAGCTAACATTAACATTTATAATATAGGTTATAACTACAGAAGGCCATTGATAAGTTTCCGCGTGTAGCAATAACTTAACAATAGTATTGTGTTGAACCAGTGGAAAACGAAAAGATTTAACAATGTTTATAAAATAAGTTCTAAAGAAACATCATAAAAAAAGGATATATAATCAGGATATATCCCAGATATATATATCAGGTGTTATATCGTCCTAACGTCTTCCTCTCAGGCTCTTTCCAGGCTGCTGTAAAGCATCATATTAAAGTTGTTTCGCTATAATGAGTGAATTTCGCAAAAACATTATGGATTTTAATGAAATTTTAATAATAATTAATTATCATTATCGAAGCTTACACAGATTAAATTAAAATTTAGAAAGAGGTTTGAGGATTCTAAAGAGGAGAATTGGCTACAAAATAAGTTCTTAATTCTAATAGTACCTGGTTGACTGAGCATTTGCTCGGTACCCTTAGTGATAAAATACGATAAAAAATTTCTTCCAAAAAAAATTATCTTAAAAAAAGGAAAAAAAAAGTTCGGACTGGAGATTCGAACCAGGCTCGTTCGGATTTAACTGCCTAATTTCACCACTAAGCTACTATGACTTATTATTTTACAGCGAAATTTACGTTCGTATTCTAATCATATTTTATCGATGCCTCAAAACACGGATTAAAAAAGTTTTCTAAAAATTGATCCTAGCTAGATCGATTTATCGCCGTTTTTAACCCATGCATACAAAATTTCATGAAAATCGTTGGAGCCGTTTCCGAGACCCGATTCTATATATATATATGTATATATATATATATATATATATATGTATATATATATATATATATATATATATATATATATATATATATATATATATATATATATATATATATATATATATATATATATATATATATATATATAGCAGGAATTAAGCAGCCTGTCTTGCACTATTTTACGAAACACACCAAAGGTTTTTCATGTGGTAAACCAGCAAGATGGTGGTGTCCACGCAGATATCATGTCCATGGGTGACGCTGCCCACTCACCATCTCCCAGTTTGACCATCCTAGTAGTATAGAAAGAAAAATAAAATAAAAGTATGTGTATTAACCATGGTCGGCCAATAATCAGGTGGGAAGACGATCTCCATGCAGTGGCAGGTCCGCGTTGGATGCGAGTAGCGAGGGATCGGTCGTCTTGGCGTTCATTGAGGGAGGCCTATGTTCAGCAGTGGACGGATAAAGGCTGATGATGATGATGATGATGTTTATTAAATCATAGATATACTCGCTACGAAAGTGACCGCACGCGCGTAGCGTGCTGACGCAAAAAGTTGCACGCCACCGTAATCATAAGAGCTTCATAACAAATATTCTTTTTATTGTTAACTTAACACGTTTATTGTTTTATTGCTCTAGTATAACAAGGGCAAACATTTTATTGGTTTTTGGCGTAAAACACAGCGAATGGCGTGATGGCAAACGGTGTGACGCTGCGTTTTAAAGCTTAAAATTATTTTGTGTGCTCTGTATTATTTTATTTTACTTTAAGATTTTTATAGATTATGAATTTTAATATTAACAGATGTATCACATCCGCTGGGCGTTCCGTGACTGCCGATGTTTATATTATACTAGCAGTTGCCCGCGGCTTCATCCATGTTATCCTATGTTACTTGTAGTACCTCCGAAAATCAGATCCAAACAGATCCATAGATTAAAAGGGTCAAAATCATGTCCGCTATGGTCAGTAAATATAATATGTTGATTGAGTCCCAAAATAGATACAGGGGTGTCCTAATTGGCAGTGTCAACATATTGTGATGGGGTGCACAGTCTAGGGTTGTCTAGGGGTCTATGAGGGCATATGTGGGGCTGATCTGTTCTGGTCACGCTCCGGTGAGCGGGTAATTTGAATGTTATCAACTTAACAGGGATCGGACATGATATTGTAAAGTTGGTAATGAAGTTAGCAATCGTTCAATGCGTCTATGGTTTGACATAATGACTTTTTTTTAATGACGCAGCGGAAATCCTTTTCGGACCATACCAGGGCCTTGGGTAGGCATGCTGGCGTGTGTAGGGATTCGTATTGGGTGCACTACCCCACTAAAACCGCTGCGTGAGTCTTCAGCCGCTATCTGAGGGACCCGGATCTGCAGGCGACGGGAAATTGACAGACTGGTCCCGGCAAGACCTGCCCGGCTACCACTTAGCAGTCCCCACGACGTCGTGTCTTTATCCGGGCCCGACACGAGCACAGGGTGTTTGACATTACGGCCTAGTCTATACAAGTCCGAAAAGAGACTAAGTAGGTAGTCTATAAACGATAGGTAGACGAAGTCGGCCATTAACAGGTGGGAAGGCGATTTTCACGCAGTAGCTTTGGTGTTTATTGAGGGAGACATAAATTCAGCAGGACGGATAAAAGCTGATGATGATGATGCTTCGTTATCACTGTATGATATATTTTAATATTATTCAATATTTAACTACCTTTACAGATTTCATTTATAAAAATATGTATCCAAAGTCTGTACTTAAAATGACCTAAGTGACTTTGTGAAATAATGATCACAATTAAAAGAATGATAGGAACCCAGCAGAGTTCCTTGTGGGTATCTTCGCTGACATGGGCGCGTTGCGAACCCTCATTATAAACTTAGCCGTTAAGACGATCATAAATGATCATTATCAAGATCCTATAATATGTGAAACTAAAAAATAAATAAATAAAAATAATAACTTACTCTACTTACTGTTTGGCGACTCTATCTTACTTTTTATGTCTAAAACATATCAGATTGCCTACTACACCAAGGAGATAGATATCCTCACTAAAAATAACCCAAACAACTATTAGTTGTTACAAGTAAGCCTCAATTGTAAAAAGTAAGATTCGTATACTATAATATGACAAAAATTCTTCCATGATCATTAATATAAATATACGTTTTATCATGCTTATATTACACACGCGCAGCTGCTCTCTGTAGGCTGTAGCCTTGCTACGACGCATTTCACTCTTGATTATAATAAAACTAGCAGCGCCCCGCGGTTTCTCCCGCGTACTTCCCATTCCCGTGACAGTACAGGGATAAATTATAGCCTATGTGTTATTATGATGTATAAGGTATATTTTTTTGTAAAGTTTCATTAAAATCTCTTCAGTAGTTTTTACGTGAAAGAGTAACAAACATCCATATTTACAAACTTTCGCGTTTTTAATATTAGTAGGATTCAGTACATAATAATGTACAGATTGATATTTTATCATCATCATCATCATTTGCCTTTATCCGTCCACTGCTGAACATAGGCCTCCCTTAATGAACGCAAAGACTGATTGATTTTTCAGGATGAAAAAATAATTCAAACAATATTCGGTAGACGAAATCATTGTCAAAGTAGATGGCGTTATTAAAATTAGACACATGCAAGAGCAAATTCAAAAATATATTTGAACACACATTAAAATTTGCATAACAAATTCGGCTGGGGGACCTCTATGCGTATTGACCCTTATGACCCCATTGCGTAGGGCGGCCAAGGTCACGGCTAAGGGCGGGGACGCGGCCCTACAGGTGGAACCTTCAAGTGTTCAACTTTAGGGTGATCGGTGATCCTTATTGACTTCTCTGTGTCATTTGAAGTGGGTTAGCTGATTATTGAATGGGCTAGCTATTGTAAATGGCTTACCCGATTAATAATGAAATAGTTCCGCTAATTTTGTACTTAATTGCGCTATTTGAAATTTAATTGAAAGCTGATTATATATGTAATTTAATTATTATTGAAGCTAATTTCATACATCTTTCTTATATATAGAATTCTCGTGTCACGTTATTGAACTCCTCCGAAACGGCTGAACCGATTTTGATAAAATTTTGTGTGCTTATCAGGTAGGTCTAAGGATCGGACAGCATCTATTTTTCATCCCCCTAAATGTTAAGGGTGGTCGACCCCTAATTTTTTATTTTTATGACTATTTTTTAATTTTTTTATGATACAGCTTACAAAAATACTTATAATCCCAATTTTTCATCCCTCTACGATCAACCCCTATTTTTAATTGCAATTTTAATATTGGCAGAACGAAGTCTGTCCAGGCAGCTAGTCATCTACACTAATATTATAAAGAGGAAAACTTTGTTTGTTTGTTTGTTTGGTTGTAATGTATAGTCTTAAAAAGTACTGGACCGATTTCAAAAATTCTTTCACCATTCGAAAGCTACATTATCCACGAGAAACATAGGCTACTAGGTATTAAGATCCTGTTGTAAATCTTAGTTAATGCAGGCGAAGCTGCGGGCAACAGCTAGTATTGCTAATTTTTGTAAAGTTGCATTGAACTGAATTGATTTGTGATAGCATTTTTTGATGAGATTATTATTGCTGTAAATTGATGGTTATTAAAATACATCAACAATTTTTTAACTAATGTGTAAAATATTAAAGTAATATTAGCTACGGCTATTTATAAAGACGGGTAATCTGTTTTGGGTTGACTGTTTTAGTGAAATTTTACTAAATTTAGTTTGCGGATTAGTGAGTTGAGTTGGCTGTTTTCAGTGCGCTAACTATTTTTTACAATTTATTGGTTCTTTATTGAGATCGGCTAACTGATTAGTGAAAGGAGATAAATTGCTATTATCTTCGGCTGATTTTTTTTTAATGGATAAGGAAGATTTAAAATAGCTTAAATACGTTATAAAAGTTTTTGAGAAAATAAATTAGAAGAGAAAAAATAAGGAGAAAAAAGAAGACAAGTTTTAATAAGGACCATAATATAATAATTATTATTTTATTGAAATGGAATAATATATAGTAAAACGTTTTTATGTTTTACAATGAAATAAAATTTTGAAAATTGTAACTAACAAATTATTCATAGTAAAATAGTAATAACGACATTTTTTATTTAATGTACACAAAGATAACGTTATATTGTTTCCTGTGAAAAATTATTATTATTATTACCACTTATTATTATTATTACCACTAACCGCTTGGTAAGACGATACTGTGCAGTGGCTGGTTCGTGTTGGATGCGGGTAACAAGGGATCAGTCCTCTTGGCGTTTATTAAGGGAGGCCTCCCTCGTTCAGCATTGGACGGATAGATGTTGATAATGATAGCACAAAGACATTAAAAATCGATCTATTTGAAATTTTCCGGTTTTTCGGATAAGTATTTCGAGGCGTCAATATGAAATTTAAAAAAAAGTATACGCTTTTTAATTTAGGTGATTTGACCGACATTCAAACATACAAAGGAGTCGGGAAAGTCAACTCTCAAACTTATTTCAACTTTTACGCTAATCTTTTGCAATTTATAACCAACCGTTAAGTTTAACGAAACAACGAATGGGTGACTGTTATAATTGATTATTATCGGTCGTAGTTAAATAGCGTTGAAATCAATTTACTTTTAAATAATATGGTTACATAATTTTTTTATTAGTTTATATTAAAATTTACAAAATAACTTCGCTCTGAGACAGTTTGAATCATTTTGTCTTCAGAAAACAACAGAAAATATTTTTCGGAAAGAAGTAGGAAAAGTTAAAACGCATTGTAAGTAAAATTTTCACTAAAACTCAGATATTAGTCACGGATAAAGTAGTTTTAACTTTTCAGTTAAACTTAACCGGCGATAGGTGCTCTGTTTACAAACAACCGTTTAACGAGAGCTAAAAGTGAAAACCATGTGATGCTGTTTAAACAACTTTATTAAGATAAGCTTATTTCATGTATTATACCCATTTTTGTTATAGAAACTGTTTAACATGCAAGTCCTCGAAATAAGTCGAAGTTTAAGTTTTATATACACTTGCGATTTATTCATCATCTAAACGACAATAATGCGATTCATACTTAAATCCTGATGTTATGCTCGAGCTCCTCGAAAAACCTCGAGGAAAGAAACATTTGCCTTTTGCCTCATTAAAGTGATATATACACCAAGACTCTCTAATTCTAAGTACGAATTTCCTCGAAAAAAGTCGAGGAAGGCAAACAACATTGTAGTCATAATAATAAAGAGTAGGACTTCACAATCTGATGATGATGATTGGTCATGTGTTGTTGTGTAACTGTAACAATGGGCGGATGTCCTAATCAATGTTTACGTTGGCCTACGTATCGCACCACGTGATTACCTTTTCACGTGCTCCTCAGACCCCGTAGATCTTAGCCCATAAGACGTGAGAACGAGAGAGTAAAAAATATAGTCTATGAATCTGCATTTTATTCTTCTACGAAAAAATACTATGTTCTTAGCACCGCTGTCGTAAGTTCTTTGAGGTCAGATTCGAATTCAATAGATTTTTTATAATAATAGTATCTATGGACGCTTTTACACCACGTCAATCTGGTTCCGTGCTAAGTTTCCGAAGAACTTGTGTTACGGGTACCAGACAACGGAAAATACATATATTTAATACGTTTTATATTAATACATATATATAATATGTTATTATCCTTAGATAATAATATTATGGTGAAAAATTAAAACTATAATTGCGTTGCTCTGAAAAGAGATTTTATTTTATAATACATATAATTTAATAATTTTACAAAACATTCTTTACAATTAAATATTTACAAAAATCTTACCTGAAAAGAGAAACAACATTTAAAGCTATTGTTTCACCAGTATTAATTTAACAATATATATAATTCCAAACAGCTAAACTAAAACATTAATAACTAATATTATAACTAAACAGCTCCATGGCAACAGACGAGTTCTATCTTTAAATATATACATTATAAAGATATTAAAAATATTAAACCTATTTAAATGAAGTGTAACACTTTATTTACATCTCCCCCCCCCCCCTTTCTTTTCCTACATTACTTCCACTACTGGAATAATTTTTGTAATGTGGAAAAGATTTGATTCTGTCTTTTTGTGACCTGTATTTACTTTGTAAATTGTATTGGATATTTTATCTATTATTTTAAAAGGTCCTATCTTTAATTCGTCTAATTTTTTTCGGTTTAATCGGTTTCCGTTTTCGACATATACCGAATCTCCGATTTTGAACTCATACTGTTTTCTGTTTTTATCAAATCTTTGTTTATTGTAATTATGTGATTTCATACTATTTTCTAAGGCAATTTTACGATCTTGCAGTAGATGATTATTTGTTCTATTTTGTTTCAGTTCCTCCGGTAAAAGGTCAACATTTTTTCCCTCCAGTAAATATTTTGGAGAAAAGCCTGTAACACTATGTTCTGTTTCATTATATTTTTCTGTGCACTCGTGAGCAATAGTTGTCCAAGCAATTTTAGCTTTCCTTTCATTAATTTTACAACGAATTTTATTAACTAACGTTTGGTTTAACCTTTCGTTTAATCCGTTTGAAAATGGCGCATTAACTGCAGTGAAAACTATAGATATATCTTCTTTTTCTAAAAATTGTTTAAATTCCTTCGAATTTATGCCTGGATATTGATCAGATAGAATCAAGTCTATTTTATAATCTTTTGTTACCTTTTGAACAAGTTTTATAAAATCATTCGCATTCTGAGTTTTGGATGTCAAAATATAAGCGTAACGAGAAAAGTGATCTACTAGGAGATGTAAGTATGTTTTGGTTGAACGAGCACCACCAAATCCCCCTATGGTGTCTATAGACACTATTTCGAATGGATAGGTAGCGGGACCTAAATACGACATTAATCCAAACTTGTTTTTGCTTCTAGATTTATTTTTTATACATACACCACAGTTTTCGCAAATCTTTTTTATGTTATCTAATAAATTTTCAGCTTGATAAAAAGGTTTAATCTTGTTTTCCAATTGTTGTCTTCCTATGTGACAGTAGTAATTATGTACATCCTTTATAAATTTTTTACTAAACTCCTCAGTAAGTATTATCTTTTCATTTTTTCCTATTTTTTTATAATATATATTTTGTTTGCATATTAGTTTATTTATATTTTGCTTAATTTTTTCATTTTTATCTTGGTCGTTTAGTATGTCTTCTAACTTAACAAAATTTACTACTTTTAGACTACTTTCTTCATTTTCATATGACTCTAATACCGGGTTTCTACTTAAAGTATCTGCCTCTATGTTATATTTACCTGGAGAATATATTATTTCAAAATTGAACTGTGACAAATAATACGTTAAATCTCCAAGTTCTTCGTCCGTTCTAGCTTTTATATTCATTCTTTCTAAAGGTTTGTGATCTGAAAAAACCGTGAATGTCTTTCCCATAAGCCAGTGCTGCCAGTATTTTACCGCTTCTTTTATTGCCAAGCACTCAAGATATATGGCTTTTTTCTTTTTTTGGGAATCATTTAATTTTTTTTGAAAAATATGCACAAGGTTTTTCATTACCGTCTGATTGAATCTGTTTTAAAATCGCGCCTACACCTTGTATGCTAGCGTCTGTATAAATATGTATTGGTAAATCTGGATCAAAAATAGCTAGAATTGGTTTTGAGCAAAGAAGTTTTTTTATAGTATCAAATGATTCTTGGCATTTATTGGACCAAACAAATTTTTCTCCTTTCCTTAGTAAATTATGTAAAGGATCCAATATAATTGAAATATTTGGCACATATTTTCCATAGAAATTAATTTTTCCTAAAAATTGTCGGATATTCTTTTGTGTTTTTGGAATCGGAAATTCTTTTATGGCAATCAAATTATCTTTTAGTGGTGTTACAGTATTGTTTTTTATTATATGCCCCAGATATTTTACAGAGTCCTGTGCAAAATTACATTTCGTAAATTTTAATTTAAAACCTTCTTTTAAAATTGCTTCCAATAACAAAGATATATGCTGAATGTGTTTTTCAAACGTTTCAGAAAATACTAATATATCGTCGATGTAGTTAACAGTAAAATCTGAGAGTTTATACTTTCTTATGATACTACTCAATATTCTTTGAAAAATAGCAGGAGCAGTTTTTAAACCGAAAGGTAAACATGTCCATTGAAAGTGCGCCTCTTGAGTAACAAATGCAGTTTTGTGTCTATCTTCAATTTTAAGAGGTATAGACCAGAATGCTGAGTTTACATCAAATGTTGAAAAATACTTACAATTCCTTGTTTTAATCATTAGATCCTCGATTAGCGGAAATGGTTGTGATTGGGGAACTACTATTTTATTTAATTCACGAAAATCTATACAAAGCCTTGATCTCCTCCCATCTTCTTTTTTAAATGCTAGTGTTACCGGAGCAGCAAAAGGGCTATATGACTCCTCGATTAAATTATTTTTTAGTAATTTTGATATTTGTGTTTCGATTTCTTTCATATCTTCAATAGAGCACCTATACGGTCTTTTACTACAATATTTATCTATCATTAAATCAATATGGGCTTCATAACCTTTTACAGTACCTATATCGTACTTGTCTTTAGCAAATACTGAATTATATTTGTGTATCAATTTATCAATATCAGATTTTTTCTGATGATCTAAATTATTAACAGAAATGTTAAAATTATCTATTATTATATTTTCATTAAAGTTTATTTCATACTCATTATTTATATTTTGTTTTTTATATATTTTTTTATTATAATATATTATATCTTTTTTATTTCCTATAACACTACCTGAACTGCCAGGAATTTCTTCAGTGCTTATAGGATCCTTATCTTTGCTTTTTATATAGTCTTTATTGATAAGGCCATTTTGAGCTATTTTTAAATTGTCATTTTGAGTTAACCGATATTTTTGTATACAGTCTAATCCTACTAGGAAATCATAGTCAAAGTTTTCTTCGTCTATAACAAAAATATCGACATGTTTTTCAATGTCAAAAATTTTTATTTTTAAAGTTACCATACCTATTGTTCTTTTTACGCCATTAATAGTTTTTAAACCTGCATTTTTATTATGAGTAGGTTTTTTTTTTAAAGATAATAACCTTGAATTAATTAAGGACACATTAGATCCAGAATCATAGATTCCTGTTGTTTCCAACGTGTCATTAATTAGTAATTTAATTTTTATTAATGGCGGCACTATTAGTTTTTTGGATCGATTTCATTTAATTCAGCCTCTAGTTCAAAATTGTTAACACTTCTTATTTTATCTTTATTTTGTATATCATAATTTTTAATTTTAAACCAACATTGTGATTCAGGATGGTAACGTTTGCCTTTATTCTCTTTTTCACAAATTTTACACGGGTTAACCATTGGATACACCTTTTTCTCTTTAATATTACTTTCGGAAGGTCCTGTCCTTATACCAAATGTTTTTTTGTTGACTATATTATACTCTAACTTTCTTAAATTATTGAATAAGTCTTCAGTTTTCTTTATACTAACCCTATCAATCTTATCTGTAATAAAATTTGGTAATCCTATGGCAATTAAATCAATTAAAGTTGTTATATTAATAGAACTATTTATTTCTAATAAAAGTCTCTCTTTCTTTATTGCATATTCTAGTAACGAGCCCTGTCTATACTTAAATAACATTGCATACCTGATCGGCGACCAACCTTTATTCGCATATGTTTCACAAAAAATATTTTTCCATATCGCCCATTCTGAATTTATTGTATACTTTATAAGCATAGAACTATACCAATCTAAACAAGAATCTTCTAAAAATAACCTAAAAATTTCAATTTTTTTTATATCTTCTTCTATTCCCATACGAACACATTCCGCCTCAAAAGTAGTCATCCACTGAGACACATTAGTAATCTTGCTATTGAATTTTTCTAAAACAAATTTTTCTACTATTTTTCCAATATTAAAAGATTTTAAATTTTGTGAGTCTTTCTTCATTTCAGCGAAGCGTTCCATAATTTTTATTAAAGAATCTTCGGAAATTCCTGTGGATATTTGTGCTTTTGTTTGTTCCTCTAATAGATACCCCATAAATTGTTTGTTACCATCTTCATCACAGTATACAGCTTTCATCTCTGGATTCATGGATATCCACACCAGTCGTTTCTCGTGCCGTTTTTGTAATGTGGACCTTACTTTTTGAAAGATTTGTGTATGTGTAATTACATCATGTAATTTTACAGGTTGTAACTTATCTGGAATCGTAAAGGTCCGTCCGTCTAAATCTGTGATTGTCGTCACACAAATAATATTTGTTTTCATATCTTCGCTGGCTTTGACCATAAACTCAAATCTTAATTTATCCATTATTCCTGGTAAGCAGCAGCAGAAATGTTGTTTTATAATATGTTATTATCCTTAGATAATAATATTATGGTGAAAAATTAAAACTATAATTGCGTTGCTCTGAAAAGAGATTTTATTTTATAATACATATAATTTAATAATTTTACAAAACATTCTTTACAATTAAATATTTACAAAAATCTTACCTGAAAAGAGAAACAACATTTAAAGCTATTGTTTCACCAGTATTAATTTAACAATATATATAATTCCAAACAGCTAAACTAAAACATTAATAACTAATATTATAACTAAACAGCTCCATGGCAACAGACGAGTTCTATCTTTAAATATATACATTATAAAGATATTAAAAATATTAAACCTATTTAAATGAAGTGTAACACTTTATTTACATATATTTAAGATTTTTATTATATAATACAAAAATTTAATACACATCCATGACCCTGGAACACAGAAAACTTTATGGTCCCTGGCGAGATTCGAACCCGCTATCTCCGGCTTGAGCGCCAACGCGCTAACCACTGAGCTACAGAGGTCGTCGTTTAGAGAGATGCTGTGCCGCGCGACCGTATCCATAGGAACCGAATGCTTGTTTCTTACGAGAGACAGCTTTGCTGTGTCAGAAACAAGAACAGGCCGGTCAGTGTAATTATTGTACCGACACATTTTTTTAAAAATCGAGTAAATAACTAATAAATAAAATCGAGTAACATAAAAATTGTCATGTATAAAAATATGGTAGCTTTTACATGTGGAAGCATACAGGCTGACTAGTCATTCATTGGTCTAATTCAGAGGTTCCCAAACTCTTTTGTTTCATAGACCCCTTTCGAACTATTCCTGCATCAGATGGATTATAATACTAAAATTTTCATGGACCCCTATTTTTTGTCACGTTCATCATGGACCCCCTTCGTGTCTTCCGTGGACCCCTGGGGGTCCACCTGGACCACTTTGGGAATCACTGGTCTAATTAATGGTCTATCATATTATGGTATGACAACACAAACGGCGGCTTTCAATATCCTATCTTTATATCATCATCTAAATTTTTACATATTTCCTTACAAAATCTGTCAAAATTTTAAGATCGATAAGAAAATGTTAAGATAGACAGGATATTGAAGGCCGCCGTAAATCGATAATATTTTTCCATTTTTCTATTTTCAAAAGCAAAAGGATGTTTTTTTTAGCTTTTGAACTCTTGATTATTTACCTCAGAGCCAATTCAATATATTCTCCTATAATATACTTCCACATAAAAGACGCGCTGTAAGAGTTTGTCGAAAAGAATCATAACAAATACATATGTATGATGCGACGCATTTGTCTTAGTGGGAATAGAATTCACTACCTTCCGATATTGATCATTAATCCAGTCACATTAACGAGTTAACCAATTGTCTGATTGGCGTGACCAGCACCTGATTACCACTCCACCGTGAAGTGGAACGAGTTGACCATTACCACCGCCGCTGACCACATAACTGTGCTTAATATCTTAATTTTTGTGGTCAGACCCTTAGGGCTTTATCATTATTATTCATCAGCCCACTGGCTTAGGTTCAGGGCTAAAGAGATCATATCGTTGAATAAAATACGTTCTCATCCAGCGGACAGAATATGAGTAATTATTTTATAAGATTAAGGGCCTGTTTCACAATCTCCAGATAAGTTCCCAATAGGCTATCGGCAACATATTTGACAGATACTCCATACTCTATCTGTCAAATATGTTGCCGATAGCCTAATGGGAACTTATCTGGAGATTGTGAAACAGGCCCAAAAAAAAACCACTTTTGTGAGGGTAATTAATGGTTGAAATGGTTTTTTAAATATATTTCGTGCATCCTAAATGCAAGACCATCGTTCTCTCACCGGTTAAGGAAAACATCTTGAGGACACCTGCATGCCTGATGAGATTAAAGCCTTTGAAGGTATGTGAAGTTCACCAACCCGCATTGGGACAGTGCCTCGGTGAACTATTATCCATTATCCTCGTCGCCTGATTTCGAGGAGGAGATCCGTGTCCAGTAGTGGGACATGTAAGGGTCGATACTTTTGTGTTAATAAATTAAATAATTTCTTTCTTAAATTTATCGCTGATTCGAAAAATAATATTATACTAATATATGAAGCTAAAAAGTTTGTTTGTTTGAACGCGCTGACCTCTGGTCGGATTTAAATGATTATTTTAGTATTAGATAGCCCATATATTAAGGAAGACTATAGGGCATCATCCCGTTAAAATGGCATTGTAAATCTTAGTAAACACATGCGAAGCTGCGAGCAATAGCTAGTAAGTTATAAAAATGTACCTTCATAAAATTTTCAATATTATTATAATATGACGTATTTAATCATTTGTTTTGTTACTCAGAGAAATAATTTAGTACACATTTTAACAATCTACGGGCGCTTTTACACCACGTTAATCTGGTGCTGTGGTAAGTTTCTAATAACTTGGGTTACGAATACCAGACAACGGAAATATATTTAATACTTTTATACTATACATAAAATTCAATATAATATATGGTTCAGTACGGCTTTTTTTCAGAAACGTAAGTTTATCAAATAAATTGTTTATTTTATTGTTTAATCTCATATAGGATCTATATAATTATCACTTACGATTGTCTTAGCGGCTAAGTTTAAAATGTGGGTTCGCAACGCGCCCATGTCAGAAAAGATACCCACAAGAAACTCTGCTGGGTTCCTATCATTCTTTTAAAGAAAAGATAATAAAACCCGCAATATCGACTAAGTTACATAATCACATATTGTAGAGCTAGATGTAGGGCGGGTTCGAATCTAGTGGATGTTCAAGTTTTTTTACAGGACAATAAGTTTACAAATCAAACCGGTTCCTAACATGTGGTGGTGGTACACGCTGGTCGCCAGTTCAAATCCCGCGGGCCGATAATTCTATCGTCTACAAAAGAATACCTCTTTATATTTCTATACATTTCCAATTTTTATTTTTGTTTTTAATAGTACTACAAGTTTTATCGTATATAAGTCGTGGGATATTTTTTAAAGTTAACTTCCTTAGTCACCTTGAGCACTTTTTGGCAGGGGAAAACCTTAAAGGTTCGCGTCACCGACATGATAGCGTGACATAATGACGTCATCATAAAATTTTAAAAAAGTTAAAAGGTTTTTCACAGCAGTCCTTGACTTCCAATTTTCATATATTAATATATGAAGCTGAAAAGTTTCTTTCTTTAAACGCTCTTATCTCAGGAACTATTGGATGGATTTAAATGATTATTTCAGTGTTGGATAGCCCATTTATTGAGGCAGGCTATCATCTGGCTAAGGTGCTGCTGTAAATCTCAGTTAACGAGGGCGAAGCTGCGGGCAACTGCTAGTCTACACTAATATTATAAAGAGGAAAACTTTGTTTGTTTGTTTGGTGGTAAAGAATAGGCTCATAATGTACTGGGCTGATTTCTAAAATTCTTGCACCATTCGAAAGCTAAGTTATCCACGAGTAACATAGGCAAAATTTTATTCTGAACAAAAAATAGGGTTCCGTAAGATATTTGGGTTTTTCGGGCAGAAGGTGTAAAAAATCAACCAGAAAAGTTACTTATTTTGCGTACTAAGCTCCCGTTGTAAATCTTAATTAACGCAGGCGAAGCTGCGGGCAACAGCTAGTATTATAATAAAATTGAAGCTCGAAGAAAATATTGCATTTGATAATGTACTTATTTATTCCAGAACAAAATTCTTTTAATCATCAATTTTAAGTCGCGTGAAATGCAAGGAACGCCATTATGCTGTACCCATGCTTACATTACGGTCTTGAATGCAAGAGAAACCGCAACAAACAGCTAGTGCATCGTACAGGCGCGAAGTAAAGTTTGTGATTTACATAAAGTAGGCAAACAAAGTTGGCACAGCGCAAAGTGGGCATCTCGGCCTTGACCTTCGGGTGGGGAGATGCATCGCATTTGCATATGCACACCCCGCCCGAGCGGTCTCACCGGTTCTTCGAGTTGCTTCGTGTTCAGGTTGCGACGGATTTTTTTGTTGTAATTATATTTTGTTGTTGTAATTCACTATTTTTTAATCTACATAATGTGTATATTATACAATTTTAAATTTAAATTAAACTTTACTATTATATAAAGCTGGAGAATTTGTTTGTTTGTATTGGTCGGATTTCAATAGTTATTTTAGTATTAGCCTTTATTGAGGAAGGCTTTATTATCCCGCTAAGATGCCGTTTTAAATCTAAGTTAATGCAAGCGAAGCTGCGAGCAACAGCTAGTAATTGATAAAATTAGATTTAGGTATTTCAGTAATATGTAAGATTTTTTCGTTTATAATGAAAATAGTGTTCTATATTTTACACTCTTTTTATTATGCCGGTGTAAAGTACTTTAATAATACAGGAAAGTCAGGAATGCCGCGACGGCTTACTTTTTCGTGTCTACGAATCCTATTAGAGTATGCTTAGTCAATTGTAACTTTAACATTTCCAATACTTATTTTGAAATATTGATAAGGCGCTATTTTTTACATATGGGCTTTCGGTTTTCATAGAAGTACTTGATTCTTGTACCTAGATTAAATATGATCTAGATTTGTTGAATAAATAGAAAGTGTGTGCATAAACTTTTAGCGGCTTTTTCTCAAAAACATATTGTGATTTTTTCGCCTGTCCCTTATATGTTATGTTAACTTATCCACCCACATAACGTAACTTATAATTTAAACCATCACCCGTATATGACCATCGTGGGCTGATTTGGCGTGTTGGCAGAAATAATTAGTGGAATTAGCATCGAAAAGATAATTTATATTGAATATAACGTGATTGGTCCTTGCGGTTATTTTGATTGTTTTCTCGGATAGTTTATTGTATGATAAAGATGATGTAGATTTTGTCCAATAATATATAGTTATATAATCTTATTAATATTATAAAAGTGAAAGTTTGTAAGCATGTAAGCATGGATGGATGTTTGTTACTCCCTTACGTAAAAACTACTGAATGGATTTTCATGAAACTTTACAATGATATCGCTTATACATCAGGATAACCCATAGGCTATAATTTATCCCCGCACTTCCTCGGAAATGGGAAATGCGCGGGTCAAACCGCGGGGCGTTGCTAGTAGTTTATAATCTTAAGTAGTCCTAGTTTTTCTAGGTAGAAAGACCGCGGTGATGATATATTCTAGTGATATATGTATAAGTTTTCATCATCATCATCATCATCAGCCTTTATCCGTCCGCTGTTGAACATAGGCCTTTCTTATACCTATATAAGATTTATAAATAAATAATATAAGCGACCTTCAATAAAATTATTTAGACCGTTGCTAGATCATATTAATGAACTAGCAACGGTCCGCGTTTTCTCCCGCGTACTTCTCATTCCCGTACGGGGTCTACTCTGATGCAATATTATTCTAAAGTTTATAAAAACCTTCATATTATAAATGACTGGACAATTTTTAATGCTTTTAAATTTTCATAATAGTCTAAAAATATGACTACATTAAACATAAAAAAATGCATAAATTAGCAGCAGTTTAATGCGTTTTTAAACACAAAGTTACGACTCAAATTTCAAAACAAATCTAATTATAAGCCCTGTTGAACATAAGCAGAGTACAAAATATTTTTACGACTCATTTGTTATTGAAACGACATTGTACGCGAGTGTACCCAAACGCATTAATATGCAATAAGTATTATATTTTAAATTTATTAATAACTAGTTTGTCCGTAGCTTTACCTGCATAGAAGATATTACATTCAATGTTATCCAATTTCAATAAAACCTATCTGTAGACATCAAAAACCCTTTCAGTAGTATCGGAGATAAGCGAGTACAGACACACAGAAAAGATTAAAAAACCATACAAGTGTGACTCTCTCTGTATAATATAGTTTTTAGGTATTCTATTTTTACTAACGTTGAAACCTAGCTTCATGCGAAATTTAACGATTATATACGTCAAAGGGAAATACAAGTTTTGATTTAAAAGAACGACAGACAGACAGATGCATTATTTGAGAACGGAACCCCAAAAATATACTTTTTATTTTTAATTATTATTTTTGGTGCGGCGGGTTCCATTTTTCGACATCTCATTAAATTAACGTCACCTCCTTAAAAAAATTAAATACTTATTTACAAAAGAAAGATACATAATAAAGCATACCGCCTCATATCTTGCTTAAATTCGTTTTTAATAAGTGTATTGATGTAGTAATTTAATTAATATTTTCTTTAGAATAGGTAGAGCTACTCTACATTTCATAAATTAAATAAATTTTAAACTTTTTTTTCTTCATATTTTAGAAAAAACATAATATTCAAAATTAGAATTTTGTATTGATAGAATTCAAATTGGATTTTTTAATCATATCATATTATTGATCTAAGCATATCATAATCATCAGCGTGTAACAGTCACGCACAAAAAACGTCCAGTTCGACGCCAACCATATACAAGACACCAATATCATATAGTCAACTAAAACTACTAATATTTTGCGACTAAATTTTAAATACCAGTACTTATCATTCCCATGGAAGTACAGGGATAAATTATAGCCTATGTGTTATTCTGATGTATAAGCTATATTATTGACTAGCCTGTTGGTCTTATGGTCAGTGATCCTGACTGCTAAACTAGAAGGTCGTGGGTTCCCATTCAGGACAAATAATAGTGTGATAAGCATGATCATTTGTTCTGTCTGTGTGTAATTTACCTATAGTATATATCTCTTTCTCTGCCTAGTTTGGGATCAGATCACGTGTTAGTTGTCCCAACATATTATTATAAATATTATTATTGTAACAATAGGGATGTTGACACATGTTACAAATTCATGTAAAGTTATGTTTTACATATTAAATACAGTATTTGAAAACCTAAAATAACATTTAAAGAGTCTACTTATTTGTCTTAAAATTTAGAAAATTAATTTAAAATGCGTTATTTATCATGCATGATCACGTGACTGTAAACGCCAATAAGGCGATGACGTCACTGAACATTGAGCTAAGTACAAACTCACCTAACATAGCGCGAGTTATGAATGCGGTGTGTGACGTAATGACGCTTGGAGCGTTTCAAGGGCGATTTTAAAAACCATTTTTCTTTATTTAATTTTTTGTTGAAATTGGACATATTTCTTGACAAAAGTATTTTTTTCGTGTTCATCTATAGTATATCTATCAAATAAAACAATTACAAAAATTAGTCAACATCCCTATTAATTAAAATCCTTTCATTAGTTTTTGCGTGATAGAGTCACAAACAATCATACATTCTTACAAACTTCCGCGTATATAATATTATAAGTAGGATTATCGAACAATAATACCACGTTAACTTACACCCGTGGTAAGCATGCAGCATGGTAAGCCTGCAGCAACCCTTTTCATGGCACGACAGGTCAGTATCGAACCCCCGATTCAAGATGCCCATACCCACTGGACTATTATAGCTCACTTGAGGAAATTATGAACGTTTTTTTAGCTCATAAACCTGTCCCTCCACTCCTCGAAATCAGGCGAGGAGAACATTTGGCGGCTTAATGATTGGAGACGGTATTATGATCTCATCAATTGTAAATCGTTGGTAGATGCGCTTATGCCTTGCCCTGGTCTGCTCCGGTAATGGTGCTTATCCACCACCCTGTATATTGCTTCCGCGAAGTAACTTTGCTACCGCCTATAAAAATATTCCGCCTATAAACGCCGACAGAATCGAACAGGTTTTAATGGTTTTGAATTATTATTCTTAAAATTATAATGCATTCTAAATTGCGTTTTTTTTTAGAAATTTTAAAAGTACTTGCATTTTTATTGTCTAAAAAGTAAATAACCATAAATAACAATAATTATTGATAGGCTAATAATTCTGTAGTTTGTTTGGTAGTTGACAGGCTTTCCTTATTGGTAGAGTAATTTTTGTTTGTGCATACAGAAGAAACTAGAATAACATGTTATACTAAATACTAAATATATAAATGTGCTAAAAACGAATATAAAATTAAAGTAAAAATATGCTGTCGTTAGGAAAACTCGGTATTTTTCCTACTTAAATTTATTCATCAAAAATAATTTATACTCCCAGTCGTATATTATTATGGAATATGTATACAATAATTTTGAATTATAATTTATAATTTTTTTTATGAATTTAATAAGTAAATGAAATAAACTGTACTTAATTAGATCAATTATTCTTAAAAGAAGAAACAATATACGTTTCAGGTAAAATAAACTCTTTTAATCTTTTTCAGCGGCTTACGCGAAGCCGCTAAGTTCAGTTAAATTATGATATATATATAAAATAATAATTATCTTTATGTACAGTTTTTCCTTAGTGCATGAAACTTTTTGTTCATTCCTTCCAATTTTTTTACAACAATATTATTATATATATTTTTGAGATTTCATTAGTTTATTAAATTGTGTTTATCAAATGACAAAAAATAATATTTAACATTTGTGCGACAAAGTTCAGAAGTTTTTTGGCCTTCCGACAAGTTTGGCAATAATTTGATCATGCTTACATTTGATAATTAGCATGATCATTTGAGGCTGTTAATAATCACAATTATGAAGAAAATACCTTATATTTATAATTTTTCCGTTCTCTTTGTTTACTTTCGGAAAAGCTGTAAAAAAATAATGGAAAAGCGGGATAATTTTTTTGCTTACCTGTGTGACAATAATCTTCTAGATAATGCCTCGCTGCTCTCTGGACGATGGAGTAGTACAGGCTCACTGATGATGCAAGCGCCATCTTCTGTTCTTTCCTCTATCTGTCTGTCGGTACTAGTTTCTTGATGGTAGTTACAGTTTCATTGTAAACAAAAAATAAATGTACATCAACGGAAATATTATTAGCTGCATGAGTTTGTGATGAAAACTGAATCTTGAAACAAAAATCGAAAAACTCAATCGAAATTAATCTAGTTTGAACGGTTGTTGCGGTTTTAAAATTTTTGCCGAGTAAAATAAATTTTTTTCGTCGAAATACCACGATGTTCCATTTTGCTTTTGAGTCCGAAATCACAATTTTTTGCACATGACGCGCTTATCTACCGCCGTCCAAGTCTACGCGAAATCAAACACGTAACGGAGTAAAATAATATAAATTGGAGGATGCGGGCGGCGCGCGCCGCACTCACAGCGAGACTGCGGCCCGGTTTGGTTTTTTTTCCCTTTGAGCGGGATGCTGTGGATAAACCGATCGGCTTTATGATGGTATTTCGGAAAACTTTACGCCCTTTAATGCGTTCGTATTACTATGATAAAAATTGCATGTACATTATATGGCTCTTTGTCTCTTTATCCGCAATGACAAAAAAAAAAAAGATTTCCGCATGTTTTTTTTAAAAGTCATTTTAATGTAAACATTGCTATGGTCTTCTTTTTATTGTTATGTTTATATTTGATGAAAAATATATTTAAATATTTTCCTTTTCGAAATTGGAATCATGAATCGGAAATGGCGTAAAGAAAAGTAAAAGTTTCTAATGCGCATCATGTGTGTCTAATGGCGCCTACGAGAAAAGGCGGGAAAATAAGTTTCCCGCCAAGGCGTAGCACTCGAGACATGCGTATTGCGTACGAAACGTCAACCGGCCAACGTGAGGTGAATTTATTATGACATTTGTTCTTTTCAATGAAACTTACAATTGCATTAGCAAATGTAGGTCGGTGTCATTAAAAAATGTCGGAGTCTAAATGAAGCTGAATCAGATTTTTACCAATTGACATAATAATTGACTCGTAACAATTTTGAAAATTATCATAATTTATTTTTAAATTATTATAGGTAATAATCACGTCTATAGGTGAGGTCTATAGGTAAGAACATGCAGCATAGATACAGCTTATCATTCGTCAACATAATCGGGCGCTTCGCAATTATGACGAAACCCTTTAAAAACGATTCGCGTAAAAAAAGAAAAAAATTGAGAAAAATGTTCATCAACGCGACACGACACCCCGCGCCCCCTCCCTCCCTCGCTCCCGGCGGCGGGCGGTGCGAGCGGGACGGCGATACACACACTATACTCGTCCCTTGTTGCATCTCGCGCCACAACTTTCATACGAAAACTACCCGCGCTGCGCATGCATGTCCCCATTTCAAAATGGCGGAACTCCTTAATTAGTTCCAGGACTGCTTTATTTATGGCAACAGCCATAAAGTTTAATGTCGAGTGGCGGGAAGCGTGCAAGTTGCGTGTCGTCGAGTCACTCTGAAGTTTCGGACTTGCACCGCACACACATAAAGGCGCTAAGTTTAGCCCGCGTACGCACACGGTGCACTCACTCACACACGCAGAATTTCCTTGCGGCGTTTCCGCGTGTGTGTGCGCGTCCCTGTGTGCCGTGAAGTCCGTATAGAAGTTTTCGGTAGACTTTCTTTGTGTCAGTGATTTTTTTCGCGGTTTCTCCCATGTGTGCGCGGGTCAGTCGGATTTTTTTCAAGTTTTTCTGTACGCACACATCGGTGTGTCTGTGTGGGTGAGGGAGTTCTTTGTGCCCGGGGATTGTAAAAAATGTCGTATTGGATTCTAGCTGCGCTAATGAATGATAGATACGGACGGGAATGGTGCTCCTACATGCTGCCTCGAAAATCTGATGTGGAATATGCGGGTTTTTTTGTACTGCTCTTTTTGAATATAGATTTTTTCGAATTGCATCCACATTTCAATATGCATTTCAACGGATTTTTATTATTCGTAGTTTAATTTGATTAAAAACGAATGGAAATTTTACGTATTGATGTGCTACGTCAATAATGAATTAGAGGGGTTTCGTATGAATGGATTTTCAAGATATTCTTAAAAAAATGCATTTACACTGGCTGGCTATGCTCTTAAAAGTGAGTTTGTTCTGAATTTTTATAGTTTTTAAAAGGCTTATAAAAGTATATATTCTGTCTTGTTGTTCGTCAAAAGAAGTCCAGTGACCAGCAAAAGTTTGACAATGATGATATAAACCGATGATGACGTCTTGATTTTTTGTTGTGAGCAATAAAATATTTTCTTGAAAATCATCACCTCATCATTATATCCGTGCATTGTTATATCCGAGCATAGGTCTCCTTCAATGAACGCCAAGATGACCAATAAAAAATTTGATATTTGTTGACGTAAAATAGCTTTTGGATGAAGGTTAGCAGCCGTCTTGGTTATGATGCTAGTGGGAGGCGCTGGTTGGATACGAGGCTGAGAGGCTCAGCTTACACTGGACAGACGGACAAATTTTTCAAAATGAAATTTATGACTTTATGGTAGTTTTTAGCTGTGATATGTGACCATAATGAACTGGATTAATTTTGTTTTTTTTGTTTATTTGACGGCCGCTGGTCTAGCTAGACTGTTGGACTCTACGCGGCGGTAGCGGGTTCAAATATAGATGTCGACACTGGGCCATGGATGTGTGTATATTTATATAAATAATTTATATATTTTTTTTTTCTTGAATTGAACCTTTACACCAGTAAGGCGATCTCAGTGCAGTGGTCTGTCCGTGCTGAGTGCATTTGATGGCTGTGGATCAACAATCTTGGTGTTCATTGCAAGAGGCTTATGTTGAGCAATGGACGAATAAAGGCTGATGATGATGACGATAATGATGATACAGAAGCTGAATTGATTGATTTTCCAAACTACTGACACGATGAAAAAATTAATCGAAATTTTTAATAAAGCAGCCCTTTATAATAGAAGATGAATTGTTTAGGAATTTGTCATTTTATTTAAGCGGTACTTTAAAATTTGTTTCACTGTAAATGTGGTGTAAATAGAAATAGAAGGTAGAGGTCCAAAATATGTACAGATTTGACCTTAAAAAGCGGGAAATGCGGTTTTAATGCATTAATTTTATAAGTTGAAATATCCAGTGACGACCTTCGGCTGTTTCCTCAATTCTCTCGCCTCTCACCAACCATCACCAGAATATGCCGGTTACTGGTTTGGGCATCGTGGTCTAGTGGTGGAGTCTTGGGTTCGAACCGGTAGTGTGAACCAGCAGAATACTTAGAAGGGAGCTGCTAGGCAGATGAGACCCTTGGTTATTAGCCTGATCAGAAATGGGTTTACCAGCATTAAGCATTTAGTTATTTAAGCGTGGCTTATCTTTTAGTAACAGGCAGTGCCATGCTGCATCGCAGCCAAATTGGGCCGGCACGACCGGGAAAGAACCTCTCGCTCACATGAAATCGGTGTAAAATGACAAAGTTAATTTGGCGTTCAATTAAAGTTTTTTTGAGTTTAAAAAAATACATCCTACAGCTATCCCCTCCAGCTAGACTATTCCTAAGAACCTTTCCACCCATTTCGTACACCAGCCATCTCTTTCACCTAGACCATCCTTAACCACTAAATACCACAGGCTTTTACTCTAGCACTCTACATAATGGTGCATTAGACGCCCATATTAATCATCCAAATGATATGTTATTACTGATGTTGGATTTAAGAAAAAGTTCGAGGTCAATAACTGGTCCAGAGTACGGTAGCTGTGCACGGCGCACGGGGATTTGGATCTTACGTAACAAAAAAATAGTTGATAAAAGTTTTTTGAAGTGAAACATCTTTAGAATCGTTGTGATTTCAAACCGGATGCAACGGAAAAAACGACAGGTAAGAGACACAAATACAAAAGAGCGAGAGAGCAAATGTCGTTGTGTATGTATTACTTGCTTGTATTTGAGCATTTAACGTGTGTTTCACTTCTATCGTGTGTGAATCGCACATACACCTTTTTTATTTTTATTTTGTATCGACAATATTATAATTATATTATAAAAAATACACATATAATATTATAAAAAATATTATAATTCTCTTCTATTATAATCTTCTTCCTTGGCTATAGCTTTTTTGCAGAATTTTAAAATTTGAATTGCAAATGTCAGAGTTTAAATTTATGCATGACAGACTCTTGTTCAGTAAAATATGACGTATTTACAAAGATTTGTCTAAGTACAAGTTTAAAGTTGAATGCCCCTTACTTAGTGACAAGACATTGCCAAATTTCGATCTGCAGGCTCGATCGAATAGGAAGTTACATAAATCATGTTGCCACAATATATGGTTTTGTTCTAAAGTTATAGACTTTGGAAACTAGGTGGCTCTGTCGGTGACAGGTCGTCTGCTCGGGTCACCAGCAACAAAATGAATATCCTCCTTTAAAGCGGCTCGCCGCTGGAGACAGCGCCCCCTTTCGTATAGTTCTTTATCATTTAACAATATTATTATAAAGAATATTAAATTATTATTTTGTATAGTTGATTTAGAAACCTTATATTTCGACAATCTTTATTAAAAAAAATCTTAAAAAGCTTTAAAATCGAAAATGATACATATAATCTCTATTAGATTTCTTATCTCTATCACAAGTATTCTGCGGGTGTACTGTCTGTCGAACGTATGTAAACACGACGCGCGGCTAACGTGGACACGCTCAATACATTGGACAAAACCAATTAATATTAAATATAAGGAAAAATAAGAGAATTAGATAACTAGATACTATAGATAACTTTGATAACAACTTTAAATCCTAACGCACTTGTCACATCTTCATCTTTAACCTCAATATTCCTCTGGTAGATACAACTACCGAAATGGCCGACCTACATTTTTCCATTCATTTCATTACCTACCAAACCCCCAAATTGACAATCCTATTCGAAACCCCATATTGTTTAAGTATCATCTCATGAATCGCCTCACTTGTTAAATAAGCGTCAGTGCATTTCTCGGCGTGAAAGAAGAAAAAAAAAGATAATTCGCTAATTGTATTCTATTGCGTTGAATGTAAGCTATATCACGCACAGACCTTCGTGGTTTATGTGATATTATGATTATAATATTATTGTCATTTTTATTTTATCAATAAATAATAATAAAAAAAGGATACAGAACCCAAACTAGTCTTCGGCACACATATCCACATTTACAAGCGTGATCTGTAATTACGTCTTCAGCTCCCAAAAACCGCAATTATTCTGACCGATGTCTGACGTCACGGCGGCCATTAATCTCATGTTTTTGATTTGACACCTGGCAGACTTTCTATGGACTAATGATTTCCTAGTATATTCATGGCACTAAGACCACTAGATAGGAGAATAGCAAGAGAAGTGGCAAGAAATGGGATTGGTGGTGGATATCATCATGGGAGAAAGGCACTGCTCTATAAGGGTCGCTGCTGCCCGGATGACTTCGGCGCTAAATAGTGATGATAGAAGGCTGAGGGACTGACCATTGAAAATATTATGTGATAAAATTGGGGTAGTGATAAAATGGTTAAAGCAAGGCCATCTGTTTCTTCCCCACCACAGTTCGGGCTCAGTAGCCCAGGGTGACCCCAACACCTTGGGCGAAGCGAATTGAGCCGAGCCTATATCGTATCTCATCGTACTGTCCCGACGTTGGGAGGGGCTGGTCCGTGGTGCGGGCAACCCGTTTCTGGAGGTGGCGTCGGTCACCAGAGGGACTGACTAGCCGTCGAGGTGCCCTGTTGCTTGTAGATCCGGGGCACCTCACCAAAGGCGGCATTGGTGGCACTCGCCGGGTTTTAGTGAGTAGAGCTGCGTCCGCTTACCATCTTTCGGGCGCAGTGAACCCACATACCCGCCTGGGGAGACCCACTCCCCCGCGGGATGCCTAAACGCATTTCCCGGCGCAAAAGAAAAAAGGCCATCTTTTTCTTGAGTTTTAACTGTTAAAAAACTCTAAAACAGCCATAAGGAAGGTTATCTAATGTTAAAAAATTAAAAGTCGACCTATTCAAAGTTCAAACACATAATCTTTTACTTTATAAGTAAGTCACTTTATAACAAAATGTTTGTCTGTGCGTCCGACGGCGTGACGGAGTCGTGCTTTGCTCGTTCCGCGCATGCGCACTTGTGGTTGCCCAAATTGTACCGTACTTACTAAATTACTGGGTTTTCCCAGATTGTCATCGTTATGGTTGCCTCACATTCTCGCGAACGATTCGTGTAGTTTTTTATAGAGGGTTCAAATGGACAGCAGGTACATCTGTTTATAAGTGATAGCGATATCCCTAGGCTATCTCACTTGGCTTGACTTGGGGATCTTCAATAGAAGATGTCCAAGTCAAGCCAAGTGAGATGTGTTGGCCTGGCAATACCGTGCGTGGCATCTGGTTCCGGTGGTTGTGGGTTTCCGGATATCTAGGTGGTGTTTTGGAGTATTCCATAATGATAATGGATTATTTTTCCTTCCAGAGCTTATAACCCTGTAGAAATAAACCAGTCAACAATATAACTGGTTCTATTTAAGTAATTATACCCCCTGTTTTATCCAATATATGTCCCACTGCTGAACGGGTCTACACGAAGTCAGGCGAGGGTATTGGGTCATAGTTCACAGAAACGCTGGGCAATGCAGGTTGGTGAACTTTAGACACCTTCAAAGACTTTTAATGTCATCAAGCATGCAAGTTTTCTCAAAATGTTTTTCTTCACCAGGTAGCGAGCGATTGTCTCGTGTTTATGGAAAATTAGAAAAGTTCCATTTCCCCACATTGAGTTAGAATCGAACCCTAATCCTGCCGCTTAAGAAGTCGAACTCATACCTGGACCATGGTCGTTCTTCAGTAAATTTTTTGGTTTATTTCATATTTGTGTTTTTTAATACCTTGGAACGTACCGTCAGTGTAACTCAACTTTAAGTTTTGATCTTATTAAGTGTCTATTGATTTATATAACGGGCCGCGACTCATCTCAACCACTTTCCAACATTTAATACAAATAACACAAAAAAATATAAGCATTCTAAAAGTTGGTAGCAAAAAAGAGCGGTCGTAACTCGTGCCTTTCTTTTTACCATTTGGTAGTTACTTTCTTCAGTAGATAGGTAGTTAGATATAATTTTTCTTTCAATGCCTACAATGAATAAGGAAATAAGTAGACTTGTAAAATGAAATGGGATTGATATATTATATTTTTAAATAGTTATTTATACTATTTAGACTGTTTAAAACAGGATATCTATATGTCTCCCTAATATCCTGCTTAAAGTAAAGTATCAACCCTTTATGTCCCACTGCTGGGCACAGGTCTTCTCCTCGAAATCAGGCGAGGAGGGTAATGGGCCATAGTTCACCGATACGCTGGCCCAGTGCGGGTTGGTGAACTTCACATACCTTTAAAGACTTTCAATCTCATCAGGCATGCAGGTTTCCTCACGATGATTCCTTCACCGGTGAGCGAGCGATGGTCTCGTGTTTGGGGTGCACTTAGAAATAACCCATTTCAAGGCACACACGGACGGGTCAGGATCGAACCCGGAACCTCTCGCATAAGAGGCCGAGTCCATCTATCACTGGACCATCGTCGCACTAAATCCTGCTTACGAAACACTTATAACATAGTACAGAAAATAGAATAGCACTTCTCAGTATAACGCCATTTTGTGTTGGCGGCTATCTTGGACCGATTTTCATCAATCATAGCTAAGAACATTCGCGACTAATTCACAATGTCATTAAAAAAACAAAATAGGTTCAATCGTTTACGAGCTACGACGCCGCAGACAGACTGACACACTCACGGACACTTATTATATATTTGTTATTTCGTCTAGCTTGTTTTAGCGTATCCCCGTATATAATATCTATGGTCGTTTTTACACCACGTCAATCTGGTCCCGTGCTAAGTTTCCGAAGAACTTGTGTTACGAGTACCAGACAACGGAAATACATATATTTAATACTTTTATTATTAAATTACTACATATTTAAGATTTTTCTCTGGCTTAAGCGCCAACGCGCTAACTACTGAGCCACAGAGGTCGAATCGACACGTAAAGACGTTTTAATGGGATTTTTGGTACATTCAAGAAACTGACACTTAGGGCCCTTTTTTTCCGGATGCCCTAGCCGTTGATACGGGTAATGGCTGATATATAGGTTATATACACTGTAATGGCTGCTATACACCGCTGTTACATGCGATACATTCAGAAATCAATCCTGAAATTCCAGTGATTACACCGATTTTTCCGCTATGTAAGAATAAAACACCACCTGTATAATGATGTTCCACCAGTAAAATTAATATAAGGATAAGAAGGAGAAACTGAAAGATATTGACATAGGTCAGGATTGAACGAGGGACTTTCAGTAAGGGGAGCCATTGAGTTACCGCTTCTGACCTATGATATCTACAACGCATTCCTGTGCTCCTGGTACCAGGGGACTCTTGTATTAAGCTATTACAAAATTTAAAAAATATTATTTTAACATAATTAATACAAAGGCCTATCTGTTAATAAAAAATAAATTTAATCGAAAATCAATTAAGGTTTTTAAATATTTAATAATAAAACTGTACATAGTTTAAATACAGGTAAGCTACATTTCCGAATTATTTGCCAATTAAATCACTGCTTTTGAAAATATTTACTTCGAAGTATAATCATAATCTCAAACATTTTATCATATTTAATACTATACCTTACTAATTAAAAATTTATGTAGTCACGTGTCATTAAAGCTATAAAGTTATAGAGGCGGTTGTTAAGTCTATTGATAGGCTGTAGAAATGGAGAGTGGCGCGGCAAGGACGACCGGTCGCTCCTACCGCGGTAAATAAAGCGAAAGTTTGAAAACGGAATGGTTTGTGGGATGTGTGGGACATTTTTTTTATTTTTCTACAATAGGGCGAGCATGTTAGTCTATTCAGGCGTGCCAAAAAAATATTATGTATAAAATTATGATTTATTTATTTCTAAATATAAATGACTTTGTCTAAGTCATTTATAAAATTACTATTAAAATAGGTACATAGGTTAACTTTTTTGGAATGTTATTATTGATATTTTTTTATTGTAAGAAGCAAATTTTTTTTTTCAAATTTAATTCTTTTTTTTATAAACTTGGTGGGAAGGATGCGCTGTGCCGCAGTCCCTGCTGCAGGGGTACCACCAACTTGCTTATTTCATCCATAAAACAGTTCTGCTGTGTTTTGGAGAGAAAGACAAGACACGCAGTGTTATTACTGACGTCGAGACATAACATCTTGTCTCAGGATGGGTAAAACATAAATGATTTACCTGGCCTATCTCAAGGTAAACTAGTCTACGTTTATCGGCGACGTCAACCACATACCATCAGGTGTCTGCCAGTTTGTCTACCCAAGTAACATAATACCCAAGTAAGATAGTAAATTGTTAGTACTGACAGATCCTATTCTAATCGGATCGTCAAATATTATGTGCTAAAGATGGCGCTCCAAAACTATGTACAGCTTTTACACTGTGTATAAAAAATTTTGTATGTGTACTATGTATGAAATATATTATAGGTACATAAAAATATTTTAGGTTATATTAATTCAGATACGATGGTACTTATTTAAATATTAATAATCCTTTATTCTCATCCTTTAGCTCAGAAGTCATCCATCTTCGTCACGAGTCAAACGCATGCATTACTCAGACATTAGACGACGAACACACAAATATCTTTCATCTCTTTCTAACATATGCAATATTACACTTCAAATTGTCTATCCTTGTCTATTACTGAAATGATTCAGATGAATGCATTGGGTTGTTAACGCTATTTTAAATCGTATCTAATTGTGGTAAGGTTGGTTATGTATTGGGCGGTTTGCTCTGAATTAAATATCCTTAAGTTATATGCAAGTCTTTTTCTCTCGTAATATCTGAAATTAGACACCGGATCACTTCTTAAAGGCTCATAATCATCATCATCATTTTATGCGTCTGCTGTGTAAAATTATCGTTAATTTGTTACCAATATCAATCACCAGGTAGAGTCACCTGAGAGCGATGATGGTCCAGTGGTGGATGGACTCGGCCTCTTATGCGAGAGGTTCTCGGTTCGATCCTGACCCGCCCGTGTGTACCTTGAAATGGGTTTTTCTAAATGCACGAGAGCAACACGAGACCATCGTTCGCTCACCGGCGAAGGAAAACATCGTGAGGAAACCAGCATGCCTGATGAGATTGAAAGTCTTTGAAGGTATGTGAAGTTCACCAACCCGCATTGGGCTAGCGCATCGGTGAACTATGGCCCATTATTCCTCGCCTGATTTCGAAGAGGAGACCCGTGCATAAAGGGATCAACCTTTTACTTTACTTTTACTGATAAAGAGTGTCAAGCCTTATCTGTCCCACTGCTGGGCACGGGTCTCCTCCTCGAAATCAGGCGAGGAGGCTTTACTGATAACATAAAATGAATTATTAGACAAAGACGAGATTAGAGGGGCGATGGTCCAGTGGGTATCGACTTTTGAGCGAGAGTCCGGGTTCGATCCTGACCTCCATTTGTGTCTTGAAATGAAGAAATCACTCACTCACCGGAAAATATTGTGAGGAAACCTGCATGCCTAATAAAGAGTCTTTGAAGGTCAAGTTTACTAACTTGCATTGGGCCAGCTTATCGGTGAGCTCTCCTTATCTCAGGAGACTGTTGGATGCGTACCTCTCCGAAAGGAGCCTGCTAGAACCGGTGTGGGTTCGTAAAGTGGTGGCGAGTCGGCTGCGGTGTTCCACAGGGATCGGTTCTGGGTCCAATAGTGTGGGACATCGGGTACGACTGGGTTCTGCGAGCTCGTCTCCTCCCTGGAACGGGTGTCATATAGTACGCGGATGACCTAACGTATGCCCGGGGAAAGACATTCAAGGAGGCGGTGCGGCTGGCCGAGGTAAACATCGACCTCGTGATCAGTATAAGCATATGTCCTAATATCCTCCTCGCTTAATTTCGAGGGACGGTTTCCAGCAGTGGCATATATGGGTTGATACTTTTAGACAATTAGACAAAGAGATGCGACTCGAACATGAAATTTCACGAAGGTAATGTATTGTGCAATGCGAGTTGGTACCTAAATACAATCTACTAAACTATTTTAAGGTTCATTAAAATCCTTTATGTCTTCTATTTTCTAAAACTAGCGGCTACCCTGACTTGGTTCAAGACTAGTCGCTCAGCTATAAGAGTACACGTGTATGAATAACACTGTTTTATCAATAAGTGGTTGCTGGGAAGTCTGTTACTGGTGTCAGGAAGGGTGCGTTTGTTAGAATCAAAATTTCGTCATTATCATCATCAGCCTTTATCCGTCTACTACTGAACATAAGCCTTGTTCAATGAAAGCTAAGACAACCAACTCTTGTATATGTTGTGAATATTTGTATTGATATAAAATAATATTAAAGCTCGTTCATGTGTGTAAGTAGGGTTGCCAGGTCGCCAAACCTAAAAGCCAGACAACCAGCCAGCTTGGCCGGACATTTGGGTAGAGAAACCGGACACCCAACATTATTGAGGATTCTGTCCTAGTATTTATAGGTACGGCATAGAAATTGTATGTAAAATCAAGCTTCTTTTATGAGTATCATATTTTATTAAATACTACTAATAGATAAAATCAAATTTCAAGACAGTCTTAGCCTAATTTGGCATCGCTCGTTTGCAAAATGTAAAAAGTCTAACAAAAGCCGGACACCGTTTATTTTGGCCGGATACGCAATTAAAAAGCCTAACTATGTCCGGCTTTATCCGGACACCTGGCAACCCTATGTGTAAGTATGTAGTATTATTCTCTTTAACGTGTTACTTAATATTTTCACAAAATTATTTTTTCAATAATAAACTATACGTTTTATTTATGTCTACCATGGGCCCATGGTCACCTTCTATTTATCTCGCTCTAACATAAGCTATCTTTCTCTCGCAATGCATAGTAAATATGTTTGTGGAATGTAAACATAATATCGTAATAGTAACAAACGCTTAGTAGTGTAATCCATCTACTTCACTGCGAGAAGACGAGAGCAGACCGCGGCGCGACTTGTAGCGTGCTTATCCGCTTTACTTATATTTAAACTTAGATTTATTTATACGTTTATTCTGGAGTAATGTAACATTGTTTTACAATCCAGTATTTACACAGTAATGTTCAACAATAATACTAGCAAAACAAATTAGGGAGAGCTGAGCGAAATTAGAAATTTTGTATGTATTTCGAGTGGGTTTGAGAAAAGGTCAACATTTATTTTTTATACCTATAAATGTTATTGGGGACTTCAAATTATTTTTAATTTTATTTTAGTCAATTTTTTATTTTATTTTATTATGATATTATTTGATGATGACTCAAAAATAGATACAACCCCTATTAACCCCTATAAACCCCTATATTTTCACCCTTTTGCGATCAACACCTATTTTTACAGCGATTTTTTTAGAGCAGCTATTATAATAATGTCTAGTTGATGTTTGTAAATGTACATTTTAATTTAATGAACAATATTCAGTACAATGAGTTTTAATTAAAGTAGATTATTATGGACCGTGTAGACACAGTTTTAATTGATTTGTCAGACGACCTTCGGATAATAGGAATAACGATGTCATCGTAATAGTCTCATATGAAATATTACTGCATATATTACAAATATACGGTGGAGGCTGACCTGCGTCAGCTCGGGGTTGAGGACTGGTCAGAGGTTGCGCAGGACAGAGACCGGTGGAAGTCTCTCGTTTCGGAGGCCAAGACCCACTTTGGGTCACTGAGCCGCAAAAGTAGGTAAGTAAGTTTACAAATAGTGCGATTATAAGAAAAGTTACAGTAGAAATTGAACAGGCAGTAATTATTGGTACCAGAACAACTCTTAGGTCTCAGAATAGACAGGCTGGGAATAAGGTACGTAAACTAATCGCAGGGTCATCCTATCACCACTTACAACCGTGGCTGCAGGTCCTCGTTTGATAAAGAGCATAAAAAAGAAATCCTTTCTTAATGCAAAATTTAGAGTCATCATCATCAGCCTTTCTCCGTTCACAACTTAACATAGGCATCCCTCAATGAACGCCAATAGGGTCAATAAATAGTAAATTATAGCTTTATATTTTTTTGTGACAAAGTGGTTGCGTGTAAACTGTTAGCGTATTAGCGTCTTACACGACAAATTTCCGCTAGCACTGACGCCACAATGTCTGTAGCTGCATTAATCCATGTTCCTTGTATTTAATTTATGACCAGGGGATCTTCGGTCACGCTTGATATTTGTGGTCCCATTTATAATACTTCGTTGGACTAGATAAAGGACCTCCTTGGTTATCAAATTTATCATAAAATATCTGAGTAATAGACAGTATTTGAATACGCGTTAAAGTCCTCCGTCAAGGAACTAAGGTTACCGATATCACGCGAAGAATATACACGTTAAAGTGTCAATGAGCTGGTCACACACTCAGAAGAACGGATGGCCGATGGGCCATTAGGGTTTAAGAGTCGAGGCCGCGTTTGGGTAGACGAAGTGTTGTCGGCCATTAACCAGGTGGGAAGACGATCTCCGTATAGTGGCAGGTCCGCGTTGGATGCGAGTAGCAAGGGATCGGTCGTCTTGGCGTTCATTGAGGGAGACCTATGTTCAGCAGTGAATAGATAAAGGCTGATGATGATGATAAATACGCATGACGCGTATTTATCATCATGTTTACAGGTGGTAGAGTTGCGCCGTGGCGCACTCTCGTCTACATGTGTACCATCATCGTGCTTGTTGCTGCCGTGAAGCAGCATTGCTGTTTCGGAGAGAAGGATAAGACAGGTAGGAAATACAGGCACAGGAACTTAAGTCTCAGGATAATTATAAATATTGTCCAGGCTAGACTCCTTTAGAATGCAGTGGCCGAGACCCAACGACCACACGGTCGATTCTGAGAACGGTCAGGTTATTATGGTCTGACTAGAAACAGTGACCGATTTAGGCTTGATGCCGCCCTAGGCCCTGTTTATTTTGCCGCCCTTAATGCTAGAAAAAAGTGAAGTATCAACCCTTATATTATTGTCCACTGCTGGGCCAGGGCAAAATTATTAAGATTTAGTCATTTTTAAAAGCTTTATATGCATGTGATATTCAGTAATGAAACAAAAAGTAAAGACATCATTCGGTAAAGACTATAATTAATCTTTAAAAAACATAATCTTATTCATAGACTGAAAAGTAAATAAAAAAAGTGAATTGTTATAGGAATATTCTATAGAGAATCCTTTACAAAAATTAATTCAAACTCATTTTCAAAGGCAGTCTTCTTTACTTTTCTCGTCTCTGAAATTTTGGCGCCCCTCAAATCATGCCGCCCTAGGCCCAGGCCTCACGGGCCTATACGTAAATCCAGCACTGACTAGAAATATATGCTCTGTTTTGGTGGCGCCACTGTATTTTGTATCGAAATGCATAGTATTGTCCATACATAAATTAGTTCCGAAATTTTCCGCAATATGACGTAGAATTTTATTAGAACGAAGTTCCTTACGGCAGGCTTGGAGAGGACAAGGATTTTGCTGCGCGACCGAACTAAAAAAATTGATAGTAAAACCGTAAGAAAAAGTGCGTTGAATAAAAGCGTTAAATGAGACGTGCGCAGGCGCGACAGTCGCATACACAAGCGAGTAGTGTATAATACCTTTCTTTTTAGCCAAAGGAACTTCGTTCCTACCTGGTGTCCCACGACACCACATTTCTTTTTTTTTCTGGTTTTTTTAACAATGTTAATTTAAAATCTAATGGCTTGATTTGCTCACCTAAATTCGGTGACTTATAAGGGTCGTTTATGCAATCTGTATAATACCAATTTATCTCCCAAAATGTATTCATTTTAGGTGTATTTGATTTAACCGGTTTGTATTTATTATAATCATAGAAGTGACTTATTTGACCTTAAAAAAATATTTATGTGAAATAAACCTTATTTTAGTTACTGAAAGTTTATTTTTAATTTGTAATTTTATTTGCATCATGCAGGTTTCGCTTTCAATTGTTTTTTATTTGTTTTTGAATGTTTTTAGATAAGGTCGCCAAAAATTCCGGAACATAATTTTTTAATATCATTATTACCATCATGCAAGATGGTACCGAAGTACCATCTTTTTTTAACGAAGGGAAGTCTCTACGAACGGAAGTAGTAAGGCAGGTACATGGCTGGTGTCTGACTCCATGGAGAGTGGAGACTCACACTCGAGCAGTGCATATCCAAACTAAATTGCGAGCGCCTTCATCCGCTTTATTAGGGTCCTGGAGTACCATCCAGTCGAAGATCATTCAATGTCAGTTGGATAAGGAAGTTCAGAAGATCCACATAAAGGTATAGATCATGAACTAGGAAACCTGAAACTAGCTGGAGACTTATATAATACAGGCAGCGCCCCACGGTTTCACCCGCAGCCTATGTGTTATTCTGATGTATAAGCTATACTATTGAAAAGTTTAAGTAGTTTTTACGTGAAAGAGTAACAAAGATCCGTCCATACTTAAAAACTTTCACGTTCATAATATTAGTAGGATTAGCATGTGTTTTGTTGTTGTTGAAACCTAATGGTAAGTCTCCAGTAATTCACTGGAGCTTCTCTCTCTTCACGCGGAGGTAGACCACGCAGGGTTTTTAGTGGGTAAAAATCTCCACGTACCCAATACAAGAGTCAAGAGGGGAAGTCCCTTAAGAGTCTCGATGATCTCAGAAGATTTTCCCCCTCCTTAAAAATAGTGTTCAGTAATTACAGTGCCCATCCCGGTTGGTGGCAACCCCCTCCCCCATATAACCTGTACGTTCATTTTTAATATCGGGACGCGTGACACAACTATGTACGATCATTATGTTATATCCAAACATCCGATTGTCCGTCCGTCCATACAAAAGGTTAAATTTGTCGACTAACAGACATTACGCTTTGACTGACTGTCATTGTTGATTTTATGTATTAAACGCCACGCGAGCTGAGTTAGAGGTCCGTAGGATTCATACTAATGTATATATTACCTTACATCTACCTACATAAATGTCTGTAAAATTTCCAAAACCATCGTCATCACCATCAGCTTTTATCCGTCCACTGCTGAAAGTAGGTCTGTTTCAATAAACGCCAAGACGACTGTACCAAAGAAAACAATCCTTTTTGTGAAGTCCTTAGAGTAACGGTCCTCTTTACGGAACCGCAAGGAGGACCGTGTTGTTCTAAGGCCAAGCCAGATCCGGTGGTTATGGACACCGCCTTTTAAGCGAGAGGATCCGGGTTCGATCCTGGCCTGGTCTTTGGTTTTATGTTTACTTGTATATCATGTTTGTTGTATAGATCCTTAAATATTTATTAAACTTTGTTTTTATTTGTTGTTGTATTGTAATTGCTGTTGTAAAAGTAAAGTAAAGTATCAACCCTTTATGTCCCACTGCTGGGCACGGGTCTCCTCCTCGAAATCAGGCGAGGAGGGTAATAGGCCAATAGTTCACCGCGCTGGCCCAGTGCGAGTTGGTGAACTTCACATACCTTCAAAGACTTTCAATCTCATGAGGCATGTAGGTTTCCTCACGATGTTTTTCCTTCACCGATGAGCGTTTGGGGTGCATTTAGAAATTAGAAAAACCCATTTCAAGGCACACACGGGGGGTTAGGATCGAACCTCTCGCATAAGAGGCCGAGTCCATCCACCACTGGACTATCGTCGCTCACTGCTGTTGTAACGGCAACAGAATTAACGACATTGAAAAATTACAACTATCAAACTATCACGGTTCTAGAGAATGGTGACATACAGACAACAAAGCCTTGGTAGTTCAGCTATTATGTGTAGTATAGAACATCTTTAAAATATCTCATTCAACAATGTAAAGAACACAGCCTGAATCTTTGTACACGTGAAATATTTAAAAAAAAAAAAAAAAAAAAAAACTACGGGACCCATGATCGATGGCTGGTTCAGAAATTTTTGTACGATTGATTGGTACACAAACAGAGCAAATGAATTTGGATTGAATTTGCTATGAACTGCCAATTTCCCGCTCAAAATTGTTCCGCCATTGCAATACATGATTTAATATGTTTTGTTGTTCGTTTTTTATTTGTAATTAGAACTTATTTTACTAGTTGCCAGCATGGCATGTGTTTTAATATCTATGTGACATCAGGAAATACGTTTTACCAGCGGACTCAACAGATGACATGCCTTACTTTTATTTTTATTTTGCAGTAGACTCAATCGTAAATGTAAAACAATAAAAAAAAAGAAATTTGGTGTCGTGGGACACTAGGTAGGAACGAAGTTCCTTCAGCTAAAAAGAAAGGTATTATACAATATACACTACTCGCTTGTGTATGCGACTGTCGCGCCTGCGCACGTCTCATTTAACGCTTTTATTCCACGCACTTTCTTACAGTTTTACTATCACATTTTTTTCATTTCGTCGCGCAGCAAAATCCCTATCCCCTCTGAGCCTGCCGTAAGGAACTTCATTCCAAAAATATCTTTAATATATCTTCAGAGTTCACATTTATTATTATACCCAAGGTTCATAAATCCACACGAGTCGATCCATCAGGTTAAGCTACGCTTGCCGTGATTGGTTCATGGATGGGTGACCATGTTTACTCAGACTCCTACGTGCCTCGGAATATGTTAAGCTGTTGGTCATCTGTGGATATTTGGTTTTATTATATTATTTTATATTTGGAGTTACGGGCGGTCAGAAAGTCTGGTAACCAGTGCACTCACAGGCCACCGTGTTACAGGGTTGCGGAGATCAGACAGACTGCCTGTCTGTTTCTATTTAAAAGAGCTACATCTGGTTTCCTGCATCCCAAAGATGGTTAGGAAACGCTGTGCAGAACACTTACTCCTAAAGTCTTACAATAAGACACTCACTCTTAAGGTTTTACTAGATGTATTTATAAATTATGTATTAAATATTAATCCATGTTGTGGAGAAAAGGACAACCCCACCTAAATGAAGTTTTTTTTTAAATTTATTTTTCTTATTTTTCTATTGACTATTTCTTTTGTCATATTTCAAGTGTACAAGTTGTTACATAAAAAAGCATATACGGTCGACTTGAGAAACGTCTTTCTTGAAGTCGTTTAAAAATAAAGATATTTGGATTTGATTAGAAGTTTTTGACATTGTTATACAGATTTAAATTGTAAGTTAGGATTGTTCACAGATATAAGTAAAGACATATGGAGCATGCCGAACACGTGAGTGATGCCACCAAAGCGAATACAAATACAAAAAGGGAACACAATCTAATAGACGTTTAGAGTAAGACGCTATACGCCCGGTTTCCGAAAGGCTGATCAACGCAAAAATTAACAAATCGACTGTCAAATCTCTTGTTAAGTGTAAAATGAGTTTCTAGAAGCATGTTTAAATTATTTAATTTGATCAGCCTGTCAGTAGACATAGCTGTCAAATTTGACTCTAGAATCGTATGTTAAACTCCATTTCGGGTTTCTGAAACGCTATTTAAGGCCTAATCGATGATTAAACGTCTGTCAAGTTCTTGGTCGACTAATCGGTGTCTATCGGCGAATTAGCGGCAGGAAAATAATTATTCTGTTAGGTGAAACTACATTTTTTCTTCAAATCTACTCATACTCACTCAGGTATGTACAATATATTCACAACCAAGTATTAAATATGTAATATATGTTTTTAACTTACAAAAGTATAAAGTTGGGTCGTCTTGTTAAACATAAGTATTGTTGTCTGTTGTAGGTTGCACTGATGTGTGTTTCGGATTTAAGCATGAGCACCAACTCATCTAGTAGTGATGAAGATCAAATGAGGCGAACTTTTAAGTCCAGAACCTCCCTTTTTGTACCCCTCTTCTAAGAAGAGGGGCAAAAGAGCAGGGGGCAAGGGGCGAGGATGGGAACCTCTCCTCATTGTACTGTCCTGACGGTAAGGGGGGTTGTTCTGTGGTGCGGGGCAACCCGTCTGTGGAGGTGGCGTTGGCCCCCTGAGGGGACTGACTGGCCGTCGAGGTGCCCTGTGCTAGTAGATCCGGGGCGCCTCACCAAAGGCGGCATCGGTGGCAGTCGCCTGTGGGATGCGTCAGTGCATTTCCCGGCGTTAAAGAAAAAAAAGGCCTCTGTTCAGCAGTGGACAGATAAAGACTGGCGATAATGATGTTATTTTATTACTAAAATAAATAAATGTTAGAAAAGAAATATAAATAATAGGAAATTAAAAGGAAAATAATATCATAAATATGTAATCATAACTTCTTTAATTTATATAATATGCTGTGCTTAATTGTTTTTGATTTCTCGGTATCTCCGCAGCAGTGGCGGCTGTACCTTAAGTGCGCTCGTGCGCTGAACCACCAATAATTTAAGATTTAAAAATTTCAAACATTACTTGATCTTTATTTATAAACCATGTTAATAGATATTTAAGTATTTTTATAAGTACATACAAAAATCTTTATAACTAATAAAATTTCCAAATATGACGACACAATTTGAGCGTTTTGCTTAACTATTAAGACTTATTTTCCATAATAGAAAAAATTTCGTGCGCTTCCGCGAGCGCACGAGGACTGCTAATAGAACTTGTATGAGTTACGAGCTATACGCCTGACGCGTGAAACAAAAGATAGTTCATAGAAATGTACCGAGAAATTACTCTAATTTCGTGCGCCGCACGCGCGTCCGAAGCCGAATTTGCCGAGAGCACCCGATGATTAACGAATTTCGCCGGGCGCACGTCGACGACGGCGGACATGATGTTTGTTTTAGTTTATTGTAAAAACAATTACTATTTTTCTTTTCGTAATATTCTGTGTAAATTATTAATAGTAAATTCGTAATATTCGTATTTTCGCACTGTGTACAGTGTGTGGTGTCAGTGAAAATAATCTTAAACAGAGATTTTAAAAGTGAAATGTTTAATAGAAAGAAATGGTTGTGTGGATGTGAGCGAGCGAACATTTCGCTTCAGAAAAATTTCTTATTGACTTATTGTACAAAAAATATAAAAAATTAACATATTTTAGGTAAATTGTTGTTATTTCTAATCTTAATACTTAGTGAGCAAGTAAAGTGCACTACCAGTTCAATAACCCACCAGCCGCCACTGCTCCGCAGTACTGTTAAATTCGGTTGTGATACTCATCCAAGCTTAATTCTTCTTTGTTGTTGATATGGCATTAGTACATTTATTTTCTATAATGTGTTTGTATCTGAAATAAAACAAAGGGTCTACTCAAGCATCTTTAAGCAATGGTGTAGGTACATATAAAGTAAATAATTATATTTAATTTTGTAAACAATAAAAGTTTTAAAAACGCTAAAGTGTATTTATTTTATACTTACTTTTCAACTAATTCTAAAAGCATATGATACTTTTCCCTTTCTGTAAAATTCTTTCCTCGTGAGGCCATTTTATATAAAGATAAAAATAATTTCACTTTTGTATGTTGGAAATTTGAGTTTAAAATTCGCGGAATGGTCTGTCAGTAACGACATTTGACAGTCAGCCATATTTTGAAACTGTTATTTTTGACAGTTAAAAATGAACTATGGTACGATTTTTATCAGTGTGGCTTTATTTGAAAACAAACCCAATGTCAAATCAAACTAATCATAGATTAGTTAATTTAGCTCTGAATGACGTTCCGGCAACCCAAATTGATTTGACAGCTGTGTTAAATTAACAGCCATGTTAGTTGAAGTATACTTTGACAAACGTTTCAGAAACCGGGGGTTAGTCAAGCACATGAGAGCGCTTTTGAATTTGTATTCGCTTTGAAGCGTCACTCGGGTGTTCGGCATGCTCCATCTGTCTTTATTTATAAATCTGTGTGGTTGAAGGTTACATCGAAACCACTCAATCGGCTTAGAAAATTTCAGCCGTAATTATTACATATTACATCACTAAAACATGTGATTACAAAAAAGGATTTTCAACAGAAATCATATTTTTACCGACAATTCGATTGTAGTCCTTATACTAATATATGTTGGGAATATAACAGTTTGCGCGGAAATCTGTAATTTTTCTCGTAGTCGGGAGGGATGCAGTTTTTGCTCTCGCCAACTTACGTCATCCGTCTTCGTTGGGTGCATGGAAAAGTTAGTGACGGATTGTAGGTACAATGGATGGCAGAAAAACGGGTTCACAATTAATATAATAAATAATAATAATAATATATGATCGCAACTTGAAATCTAGATATTTACTGGCAAACAGACGTATTAATTATAAAATTACATTCTTAAACTTAATGCATAAATTATATTTGCCTTATTCTGATGTGTAAGCTATATTATTTTAATTTTTTATCCAAAAACATTATGTAGTTTATGCTTTACATTTAATTTATTGGTAGGACGAATTGATAGCCATTTGCAAAAAATTTCTTTATAAGGTAAATAAAACCATATTATTAAAAATAGTTATGTTAATCGTTGGAAATGATGGCACACTATGCGCGCTAACGTCTAAATGCAGATTGGTGCCTTATTCCTACTTATTTCCACGGTGAAACAGCTTTGCTGTGCTCTGAAGGGCAGGACAGTCACTGAGACTTAACATATTAAGTTTTTCGATTCTTCTGTGAATGTCATTTTCATATAAAACATAAAATAGTATATCAATATTTACATCTTACATCTAAAACATAAAATAGTATATCAATATAACGTTTTTCAATATTTTGAATATGGGACTTTGATTTTGAATAGGGGAATGCGTTGTATCACTACATATTATAAAACAAAGTCGCTTTCTCTGTCCCTATATCCCTTTGTACGCTTAAATCTTTAAAACTACATACTTTATTTCGTATAAATAAAAATTATCGTTTACCATTTTTGTGCACTGCAGTGTATTGAACTAGTGCAATGTCACGTCAGCGTCACCGTCGCCGCTAATTTATGGAAATCTCGCACTTCGTCTGCACTGAGGTGTATGTTGTACTTTATATTAGAATGTGGGTTGAAGACTACCCCGTGGTCCGGGGATCAGAGGTGGTGGATTCCAATCCAAGATGCTGAAAGGCTGTAGAAATATAGATCTGGAATAATCTGGTCATCATCATCTGCCTAGCCTTTTCCCAACTATATATTGAGGTCGGCTTCCAGTCTAACCGGATTCAGATGAATACCAGTATTTTACATGGAGCGACTGCTGCCGGACCTCCACAACCCAGTAACTGGGTGATACGGTACCCCGCGGTTAGACCGGTTATCAGATTATCGGGCTTCTGACGACCCGTAACGACTGTCAAAGATCCACGAATGACAGCCGGGACCAACGGCTTAACGTGCTTTCTGAGGCACGGAGGAATCTCGGTATGTAAAGATGGTCACCCATCCATGGACCAACCTCGGCAAGCGTTGCTTAACCTGGTGGATCGATCCGCGCGGCTGTTACCACTGCGCAACGAGCTCTTCAATCTTTAATAATCTGGTACTAACTTATTTTTTTAATTAACCCGTCTAGGAAAGCATGTTTGGGGAAACCTGCATGAGGTTGAAAGTCTTTGAAGGTATGTCAAGTTGACCATTTCGCATTGGGCCAGCGCCTCGGTGAACTATGGCCCATTACCCTCCTCGCCCGATTGTTAGAGGGAGACCCGTGTCTAACAGTGGGACATAATATAAGGGTTGATACTTTACTTGTTTTTTTTATTGTAACATCTTTAAAATATTCAACTCTGTAAAAACACGTCCTGTACTTGTACCCGTGAAAGACCCGCTACCCCCCTCGCCTGATATCGAGGAGACCCGTGCCCAGCTGTGGGCATATATGGTTTGCTACTGTACTTTATAATACTAGATTTAATACGATATTGATGGACACGTGATGATGATGATGATGAAAGGTGTGATGATAGTATAATGTGTAAATAGCTCACCTTGTCCGACCTACCGCAACAGTAGGCAACGGGCCGGTCCTATTAGCATACCCATACCATTCACGGTCCGACCAAGACATATTGCAATACATTTAAATAATATCATATTTAAAAAGTGATAAAGGTGTGGCCAAATTATTAATACTAAAAACCAAAAAAAAAACACGCTTTTGCTTTTGCAAATTTAAATATGGAATAATCTTATCGAATTAGCTTAATGTCATCGGTCCTAGATAGATCTACAAGATTGAACGAAATATGGCCGCCATAAGTCAAAATCGCGCTCAAAGGAGTCGGCTACAAACATAAACTAACCTACATGCAAGGTAAGCTAATAAAAAGCGTGTAAAAAAAGGGATCCTGTGAGCTAGGCTATAGATGGGTGTCGATCTTCACATATCGTCACTCCGGGTCGTCAGAAGCCGTAAAGTCTGATAACTAGTCTAACGAGGTAAGTATTACCCTGTTACAGGGTTGTGGAGGTCAGATAGTCGCTCCATTTGAAATACTGGTGTTCAGCCACTTAGGTTTGCCTGGAAGCCGACCACAAAGATAGTTGAGAAAAGGCTAGGCAGAAGAAGATAGATATCTATAATATAAAAAAGATAGTAAAATTAAAAAAAAAAACAATAATACTCAAGCCTAGCATTAGTCTAGCTCACGCGCTGATGTCAAAAAAGGTTTTTTTTAACAATAGACTGTCAGTTTTCCTAGTGTTGTATGGGAATGGCAAGGTACCGGCTGACTTAGCGCTCATTAAGCTAGACTATGTACAGCAGTGGATAAATGTTGTTGATAAAAAAACTTATTTTTATTCAAAAAGCCGTATGTAAAGAAAACTATGGAATAAAAGTTAAAATGATCTAATCTTTTTAGGATAATTGATTGTCAATCGCAAGTTTATTGCTAGGTGCCAGTGACCAATATGGTAACAACACAGATCATCTCCTCTCATCTCATCATCTTCCGCATAATATAATATATTATGTGTTATAAAAACATTTAACTAAATTCCTTACTAATTTCGAAAATATGAACAATTCTGGCCACTATAAAAAAAGAAATGTACCTAATATTAAAAATGTGTTTGTTAAAATTTCCTATTCCGCCGCTGATCAGATTTTTATCTTTGACAACCAGAATCTAGCATAGAAACGATTATTTTCAGTCGGACAGTGAATAGATATATATAAATAGACAGCAGACGTATTTTTTTGAATAAATCTGTATCGCTGAATATAACCAATGATGTGCTGTATTTTAACGACTAACATCTACATATCGTCTAGCACAGATATTGTGACGTACGCAACTCGTTAAAAAGATAATAATATATTATTTTACTACATTACTACACAAATGAGAAGGTCTGAATTCGATCCTGAGCCAAGTGAGGGTTGAGCTTTACTTTGTCTATGACATGGCACAGAGATTTATCATCTTTGTCTAAAACGGCAAAACAAAAGTTGTGTGGTGTTCTTATGTCTACGCGAATTCCACTCTTTTTATTGAAACGACTTTTACCTTCTCCTATGACCATGGTTGCTGTAAAGTATCCGAAACGTCGGGCTATTAAAAACGTAATAAACCGCTATAATATCCGTAGAAGTTGTTACATTAAAGAAAAGTTGTGTGAGTTTATCCCAAATTATTTTTTTTATATTCAAGAGCGATCCTGAACACTTACATAAGTGATGATGATGATGATGATGAGGGATCATTATCCTCTGTCCACCCATTTTAACATAGTCCTCGCTCAATAAACGCCTAGACGACCGATCCCTCGCCACATTCAACATGGACCAAAACAGCTTCTTTGCTTATCCAACAAAAGAAACAATCAAGAAAAATCTAATACAGTGTGCCTCTGTCAAAATCGAATCTGGACCTTCGAGCCTTTACCATGCAAATGCACTTTAATACCAACTGGTCGCAATATGCAACTCGTTGGACAACATTCACAGACCTTGGTAATGAACTGATGAAGGTCACCCTACCTTCCTGCTCGCTCGGGTCCAAATATCATGCATTTAATAGACAGACAGGCGTTGCCTTGTACAAAAAAAAATTGGTTGTCTGTAAAGTCGGTTTGCGGACGATAGTTGAAAGACGCCATAAGAAAATACTGATGGGCCGATTGTGTCTCGTCGCTCGTTTCGCGCTCTCGCTTGCACTTCAAGCCTTAAATGGAACGCCTCAGAGTGAGGTTACGCCGCATGAGTTTTATCGTGCGTGCAGCCGGTTCCGTCGAATTATAAGACGTTGTCACGTTAAAAATATTGGTTGTCTGTAAAGTCGGTTTACGGACGGTAGGTTGACGTGACAACGTCTACATTACATGCAGCACGAACCGAACTGAGTCGATCGCACGAGCCGATAATGCCTCTCTTTCGTTCGTGCAGCGCTCTTGCTTTCGGAACGCGACATGGCGTCATATTTTTCGTCCATGCTGCCCGCTGTATCGAGTTATTAGACGTTGTCACGTCAAAAATGTCCAGTGTCTAAAAATCTGTACATAAGTGAACGCTTTGTGTATAGTCCTACTAGTTACAGACCACGAGTGCGTGCGAATCCAAAGGCCTTAACCAGGGGACCCTAAGGGATGCCAGCAGCTCAGCTCAGTAGCTATAGTAGTCGCCTATAATTATTAGGACTTATTATAATATCAGGACTCTATCTTTAAAAATTATGTTAAATATACACTAATCATGCATTTTGTGTTTACAATGTTTTCATTACAATTGTTATGTTATGTTATTTTTGTTAATAAAAGAATTTATAAAAATAAAAAAAAGCCTGTTTACTATCACTGAATGGTTTCTGAAACGTTGGTCAAAGTGTATGTCAACTAAGATGGCTGTTAATGAGGGTTGACATACGATTCTAGAGTCAAATTTGACAGCTTTTCATTGTAGTGGCTATGCCAACTGACAGGCTGATCAAATATTTTTAGTTTCTTGTGGGTATCTTCTCTGACATGGGCGCGTTACGAACCCTCATTATAAACTTAGCCGCTAAGACGATCATAAATGATCATTATCAAGATTCTATATGTGAAATAAATAAATAAATAAATTAAGTAATTTAACCATATTTCTAGCAACTCATTTGATACATAATTGTTATTTTAAGTTGTAAACAAAAGAATAAATAATAAAAAAAGAATCCTGTCTACTATCTCAGAGCCTCGAATTATCAGTACCAGTCTTAATGTAATAAAAATTTAATTTTCCTCATATATTACACTATCCATAGGCGTGCACGAAACATTTTCTATTGAACTGAATTGTGTAAATCATTCTTGAAAAAATCAGTCCAGCTGTTAAGGAGTTAAGAGTGTTTAGAATTAAGTACAAAATATTATATTAAGGGTCTGTTTCACCACTTCCTGATAGGTGCTGAATAGGCTATCCACCAGGTATCCAACAGATAGAGTATGGAGTATCTGTCAAATATGTTGCCGATAGCCTATTCGGCACTTATCAGGAAGTGCTGAAACAGGCCCTTATATATAAAAAGTAAGTGATTAACTTATCGTGGTAAGTGAGTAGACAGTTTCAAACATAAACCAAAAGCAATCAAAGGGTCGTTTGATGGTTGCCATACAAGTTCTTACGAGCTTACCACGGGACTAGGTTGACGCGGTGTTATTGTTGGGTAATATTAAAAACTAGCTATTACCCTCGCCTTCGTCCGCGTTAATTTTTAAGATTTATGGGGTTTTTTATTTATTTTTTTCATTCAAAGTTCCATGTTCAATAGTGTGTATATACAAAGTTTCATGATGATCGGTTAAGCAGTTTTCGCGTGAAAGCGTAACAAACAAACTTACATTCACATGAATTTACATATATTATTAGTAGAGATGTAGCAATAATTAGAAGGGTAATGATATACCTACATTCATATTTTTATTCTGATCTCACTCGATCCCACTACATTAAGTATCCGAAACGTCGAGAATACAAAATCCTTAAAAGACTCCATCATCACCAACGTGTTCCCGTCTCGACAAAATTTTAATAAACGAAATAGATTTTCATAGAACATAACAATGAAAAAATAGTTTTTCATTTTGCCCAACATTTTACCTTTGCCCAGCATTTCCGAAATTCCATTTGCCCAGTCCCAACATTCCATTACATCCCATTTTGTAACGATATGATTATATTGACCTGGTCTCGGTCGCGAACCCGAACCGGTCAGACCACTTTTTGTCCACCCCGGTCCTGGTGAAGGAAAGGGATACCTATGTCTACGGTTTTAGGGTTCACAGCCCACGGGTTTCCAGTGACCCTGCGAGAAAGGATTGGGATGCAAATGATTCTTATATTACTACTGGCTCTGACTATACTATCGTGTTCAAAACTGTCTTTCGAGTTTCATTAAAATCGGTCCAGTATTTTAATTCACCAGACACATCCAAAGTTTGATAACTTAAATCGCATTGAAATCGGTCAGTTGTCTAGCTAGCGAACATCTTAACAATTTACCTTGTCCGATCCTTTTGAGTTTTATCCATTTGTCAAAATATTACATTAACTCCCGGTTTCTGTAACGTTGTTCAAAGTGTATGTCAACTAACATGGCTGTTAATGGCGATTAACATACGATTCGAGAGTCAAATTTGATAACTTTTTATTGTAGTGGCTAACGACGGCTTTCAATATCCTATCTATCTTAAAATTTTGACAGATTTTGTAAGAAAATGTGTCAAAATTTCAAGATAGAAAAGAAAATATTAAGATAGATAGGATATTGAAAACCGCCGTATGTCAACTGACAGGCTGATCAAATTAAGTCATTTAACCATGCTTCTAGCAAGAAGCATGGTTAAATGACTTAATGAGTTGTTAGTCATTTGACACTTAACAAGAGACTTGACAGTTGATTTGTTAATTTTTGCGATGATAAGCGTTTCGAAAATCACTAAATCTAAGCCGCTGATCCGATTTTGAAAATTTCTCAACGGCTTACCATAATAATAACTAAATAATCATCATCGGGCCGTCTACCTTTAGACTACAAAACGGTTGTTATAACAAAACACAGGCACATCTTCAATACCGATGCGGTGTAATGGCGGGGTCATCCATCACTCCCCCTCCGCCGCACCCCCGCGCACACCCCGCGCCCATCAATCTTATGCACCCACGCTCCTGGTATCCTGGTACTTTCAATTTGTTCGCCCCAGATGTATGGACTTGGGATAACCGAAGGATGCTGTGAAGCGTTGAGAAAAACTGACACTAGGGAAAAGGGGACTAGATCGGTCGTCTTGGCGTTTATCGAGGGAGGCCTATGTCCAGCAGTGGACGGAGAAAGGCTGATGATGATGATTATGCACAGCGCCTTTCGTTTATCGTTGTGACAATATGTAGCGTTGGACGAACTTTATGCATGCATATATGCGTATAACGTACATCAAAAAAGTCGTTCAACAAAAATGATCATTGCAATTGTATTTTTGAACAACTAAACGACGTCAACTACGTCCACTAGACAAGCTTGCAGCCACACCTGTACTAGGAATTGAAATAAATTTAGATAACACTTGATACGGCGATTCGAACCTACGACAACAACAACTACTAAGCTCCGTATGTGTAAAATAAATGAGAAATTTTTGTTAAAAATTTTCACGAAATATCTCCCGTACGGTGCGCAAAAAAATCATCGCCATACGAAAACTTTATTCTGTCAAAAAATAGTAACAGGAATAATTATCGTGAACATTGCATTAATCAAATTCTGAGCACGGCGCTATCGGGGGGTGTTGGGGGTGCTGGGGGTGTTTGGGGTGCTGGGGGTGTTGGGGGTGGGAGAACGAGTGCTGCGGGCTCGCTGCGAAAAAAGCTTAAAATCACCGGTACAGAGGGGACGGACATCGCGGGATTTATGTGTTATTGAAGAAAATTGATACTTTTCATTATTTACATCAACATTCATCATTATGTATTTACTTTGCTATTCACAATTTATCAGTTTTTTTTAATTAGAAATAAATAATTCTATTAATTTATATCTTGCTTTGATAGAAAATGATCAGATCTGTGGAGTGCGCCTCACAACCAATGCGAGTTTTTGAATATAGAATACTGAGCGTTAAGTACTGCCGTCAGAAAAAAATGTAATCTAGTGTCCAAAGATGTTTTAATTAAGGCTGAGCTGGGACGGGACATACATATTTTAGCTGCCACGCAATTTAATTTAATTTTTTTTTCAAATTCCAAAACGAACCTGGAGGCCATGGCAGATTCACGATAAATATTTTTGATATGAAATGCGAAAATAATTTTTGATAGGTTTTAACAAAAAAAAACATACTTTTTTAGTTTCTTTATTTTTTATAAAGGATTTCTTAAGACGTACAGGAATTTATTTTCTTCTACGCTATTATTATAACCCCTACTCATACTATGAATTCATACATAATTTTAAATTATTTTTGGATTTATATATCACCAGACATATCTTAGAGCTTTATCTCGTGTGTACTTCAGTCCAGTGTAGGCTACCTATAGCTACAAAAAATGCCAGCCTCCCCCCAGGGTGTGGGGTTCCCTTCCCGGGCTTGCGCATTCATTAATTACCAATTTACAGATCGTGAGCGATGTATGAGGCTGATCTGATGCTGATCCCTGTCCCATTAATTACTGACCTTAAGATCTCAAAGACTCTCAGGTCCTAACCTGTTAATAAATTAGGGTGAATACTTCTACGGGACTTGGGAGTTGTTTTTTTTTTAAATTTGGATAGGCAAACTGGCAGACGCTCTACATGATCGATCAAGTGGTCAGAGTAGCCCATTATCATAAGCAACTTTACTTGGAAATAGCCGATTCATTATTGAAATCTGTTTGTAACATCTAATCCAGCAAAATGTCAAAATTTGTGTTATGGCGGGAAACATACAAAAATATTTTTTTTCCATTATCTTTTCATTTATTCGTAACACTTTTAACATATTTTATAAAAAATATAAAACAGAAATATATAAAAACAATTTTTAAAATGTATCGAAAATGGGCTTGAAAATGGCGCGAAAGTTCTGACATCTTACTGACTCACGCTTGTACGCGGTCAGTGAGAAGGAAAACATTTAAGTATCTGTGGAGTCCCGTTCTGTCATTGGTCATATGCCTATGCAAATAAAATTCCAATTGCTATAATTTTACAAGTTGTTTTAGTGATATTGGTGCGAACTGTAATTTAGTGGTATTCATAAAAATTGTGTTTTGTAATAATAGTTTATTATTATAATAAAACTCTAATGATATATTGATATATTACATAGTAATTTGTGAAATATCAAAAATAGAACAGCGCTCTATTTTCCTGAATTGTGGAGCAAGTGTTTTTACTTGCAAGTAACTTCTGTTAAACACAACATTTTCGGAGGCGGGAAATGCCAATGGCCGCGATTTTAACTTTCACGTCACCATCAAAATCCATCCATCCAGAACTGTCCACCATAATATTCGCTAACTAATGACATTATAGTATATGGATTATGTTTTTAGAACAAACACTACAGAAAACTGCCAGAACAACACAGAGGTTGTTAATGACGAAGAATTTAAAAAAAACGAACATGCAAACACGTCTCCTCCACATCTTAAAATATTCAGATTTTCCCTAAACCTTAAGAATCGTCAGCGCTTCGCGTGGCCTAGATTTTAGTATTTCTAACAAATTGTATTCTTTAAAAAGTCTACATCATTTTTGGAAAGATGTAGCTTGAAAATATTTTTTGGAGCTTGATATTTTAGAGTATTTGAGATCATGTTAATGTTTTTAAGAGCTGAGCAGATTCTGATGTAATTATAATCAACAAATTTGCGAACTTAATGAGATTTTTATTTTTTTATTGGCAATGTTGGACATTTATGTTGATTGCGAGTGACGAGATATACAATCCTGGTGTTCATTGAATGGTGTGCCTATGTTCAGGAGTAGACGACTAAAGGCATGATAATGGTTAAAAAAATTAAAGAATTGTTTGTCTTGTAAGCCTTTTGGTATGTTTGCATGGTGAAGAAAGTGACATATAAGATTTTTACATCGTCTTGGAGTATTTGTGGGGTGGCGGATGTGAACTCGCTTTGATTACCTACATTTGATCACCAAAGATGCTGGCTAGAGTAAAGTAAAGTATCAACCTACATATCTCTAACTGCTGGGCACGGGTCTCCTCAAAATTAGCCGAGGAGGGTAATATACATAGTTTACCGAAGCGCTTGTCCAAGATTGGTAAACTTCATACACCTTCAAAGACTTTCAATCTCATCAGGCATGCAGGTTTCCCCACGACGTTTTCAGACCATCAATTACTGGTAAAGCAGAGAGCGATGGTCTTGTATTTTACCTGCACTAAGAAATTGAGAAAAATTTTCAAGGCACCATCAGGATCGAACCCATACTGTTTTACTCAAGATACCGAGCCCGTCCCACTGCACCATCGTCGTTGCCTGTAGCATCCGTGAATTGAAGACTTCCAGGCATAACTTCCACCGGTCCGCTGGTAGCTTCCTAATAATTTCGGACACATTTGCTTTCGGTTTACGGCAATTTAACTCATTATAATGAAACAACTCATTGGAGTATAGCGCCAAGGGCAGGACATTCTGATTACCGTCACTAAGTAAAAAAGTAAACTAAAGTATCAACCCTTTATGTCCCACTGCTGGGCACGGGTCTCCTCCTCGAAATCAGGCGAGGAGGGTCACTAAGTGTTAACATCTAACGTCTTGGATGTAACTTGGCTAGGTCAGGCGAAGTCGACGGTGATGTCGCAACAGACGACTCTTTTGTCTCTCTTTCACACTTTTGGTAGATATTTGAAGATTTTATTAGGAAACTCATATAGACGTTTTTTAATTTTTGTTCGAATGCTTTTATAGTTTTAACGCGATTATAGTTTTATCGTTGTCCCGATATTACATTACGAGATGTATAACATAAACGTGGTAAGCATTCGAACAAATATACCGAAAAGCGTTCAAAATACACCCTGTATATTTAAATAGATATAGACGTCTAAGTAATTCACTTTAGGTCGTACCTAGGGATACTTAGTACTTTAATTAATAATTTGAAATATTTCATTTTTTTTAATTAATAAAGAAATACTTGCTAGCTCATACTACTCATATAGACGTTTTTTAATTTTTGTTCGAATGCTTTTATAGTTTTAACGCGATTATAGTTTTATCGTTGTCCCGATATTACATTACGAGATGTATAACATAAACGTGGTAAGCATTCGAACAAATATACCGAAAAGCGTTCAAAATACACCCTGTATATTTCAATAGATATAGACGTCTAAGTAATTCACTTTAGGTCGTACCTAGGGATACTTAGTACTTTAATTAATAATTTGAAATATTTCATTTTTTTTAATTAATAAAGAAATACTTGCTAGCTAGTGATGGTCTAGCGTTGGAACGTTTATTGTATATCTAAATTAACTCACAATCACAGTTAACATGGCTTTGAATGTATGTTACGGGTACTCAAAAAGATCATTTTAATGTTATTTTTGAGTACCCACGTTACGATGCAGATATATACATCATCATCATCAGCAGTGCTGAATATACATCATGCATTCTACAAATTATCTGCGGCGGGATTCGTACTTGCGACCGCCGCGTGTGTTCAGTAACTTGACCACTCGACCAGACAGATAAAAATTTGAATGTACACATAATTTATATGTACCAGCCATTGTTACATATGATTAATACATGCATATGCAATGCCATGCACCCCGTGGAAGTAGATCGATGGGGCTCGTCTGATCGGGCGCATGTGCACCCAAATAAACGAAACATGCACCCCCGGAAAAAAATCACCACATCAAAATGGACGCGGGCCTGCCCGGGTCGCCGTGGATTGGCCGTTGCTATTGTCATACAGAGTTCAGATTGTACTGCTGAAAGGCTGTGGGCTGATGATTATGACGACTATAATGAAATAGATTTACCACTATTACGTATCGTTATTAAGTAACTCTAGTCCAATAAAATAGTATTTAAATCGAAATTTCAAGTTAAAGCTTGAATTTTTGATAAAAGTTACTTTGAAGAACTTAAAAACGAACTGTGAAAGTTTTTTTATAGCCACTATGATGAAACTTTATATACGCTTTTTCCACTATTTAATTGCACTTTAGGAAGGGGTGAAAAAATATAAAAGAAGTATGTTTTTCTTAATTTTGGGGAAACGGTAAGTGTTAGAAGAAAAACCTTCAAACAAAAGTTGTAGAGCGTAAAATTTTATATAAAAATGGTTTTATAACTTTTTTTCTAAAATAGAACCTAGCTGAGATAGGGAAGAACCTAGAAGCCCAAAATAATACGAATTTGACTTTAAATTGGAATTTGAGGCTAAGTTTGAATTTTTTATACAAGTTACTTTAAAAACGAACTGTGAAAGTTTTTTTAGGGGTGTCCACCCCTTATCAGGGATTAAATATATTAATCAAAAAAATGGGTTTTTTGAAATTTTTGAGGAACGGTTAATTTACGGTACAATTTCTAATAACTTTTTTCTAACAAAAAAAGTTATTAGAAATTTTTCGTTTGAAGTCCTATTTTTGACCTATTTTCTTGGACTACTAACTTCGTTTTCATCTTGGAATTAAAAGTTCTGTTAAAAATTATGAGCACTAAAGCGTCGATGGTCCAGTGGATATAAGCCCAGTCTCTTGAGTCATAGGGTCGGGGTTCGATCTCGACCTTGTGATGCCTTGAAATGATTTTTTTCCAAATTTTTAAGTGCAATACGAGACCATCGCTAGCCGGTGAAGGAAAACATCGTGAGGAAACCTGCATGCCTGATGAGATTACAAGTCTTAAGTGTGCAAAGTTCACCGACCTGCATTGACCCAGCGCCTCGGTGTACTATGGCCTAATTCCCTCCTGATTTCGAAGAGGAGACCCCCGTGCCTAGCAGTGGGACACATATAAGGTGTTTGTAAATTAACTACGATTCTTTGGGACACGTGTGTGCCTTGGGCCTTGAAAAGCTGATTGCTGTTGGGCACACGGAATCTAAATAGCCCGTAGACAGTTCCTAGCGTGATGAAGCGATCAAGTAAAAGACCCACCCTCAGAAAATTTTACTCGGTTGACAGAAACGGATGGATAGGCACCGATGGAAGCTGATTATCATGATATCATATCATGAGGATGGCCAAGATCCTCACTCATGAGGGAGCGACCAAAGAGGGAGAAAAAGAGAGACAGAAGATGTAGAATAATGAATTGGCTTGACATTTCAAAAAATTCAAAACTACGATAAAATGTCTAGGACCAATTCTCTCCGCAGCGACTATCATTGCAACCGTCACATACAGTGGGTGGTGCCCCCTTAAAAAAATACCGCTGGGGGGGCGGCTTCAACTTTGACGCCGCGTTTCGGCCCCCCTGTTTGTCCCTAATTGGTGCTGGCTAGCATTAGATTTTGATTTTGACTTGTTGCTGAATTTGACAAAATATTATCAAGTCAAAAGCTTGAACGTTGATTTTCAATGATGCGAAGCTTACGTTAGTTCAAATGATGAAGATCAAGAGGTCAGGTCAGGTCAAGTACGTTTGGATTTCATCATGATCAGCTGCTATTCGTCCACTATTTTACTAAGGTTATAGACGAAGGTAGTCTAAGTGTTGTCCGTCCGTAAACCAGATGGGAAGACGATCTTCGTGTCCTTCTCATCTGAATCCGATCATCTTGGCGTTCATTGAGGGAGCCCTATGTTCAGCAGTGGACGGATAAAGGCTGATATTTATAATAATAATAATAATATCTATGGACGTTTTTACTCCACGTCAATCCGGTCCCGTGCTAAGTTTCCGAAGAACTTGTGTTACGGGTACCAGACAATGGTAATACATATATTTAATACGTTTTATGTTATTACTTATATATAAGATTTTTATTTATAATACACAAAAATGCGTACATCCATGACCCAGGAACATAGAAAACATTTTGTTCCTTGGCGGAATTCGAACCCACTATTTATGGCTTGAGCGCCAAAGCGCTAACCACTGAACCACAGAGGTCGTCGTTGATGATGATGAATGAAAAATAGGTTTAATTTATGTCAAGCCAATACCAATTTTCTGAGTATCGAATTCAAACCCTAACTACCTTAGTTAGGTTAGGTTAGGTTAGGTTAAAGATGAATGTATGCGTAATAAAAACACCTAAATATCTCTCCATAGTGTTCCCAACTGAAGTTCGTCATTCGTCCGTTTATTTTTATATCTATATGAAAGCTGTGTGAGTCTATCTGTCCGTAAGCGGGTTGGCGTGTCGCCAGCATGGATTTAGCCGCGGCCACCAAATATAATACTAAGGCTTCGCGTTAATTTGTTATAACGACTTTAAGTTCTAATGTCCGCTGATGATGATGATGAAAGTAAGGTATCCGTATATGTCCCTCTGCTGGGCACTAGTCTCCTCCTCGAAATTTGGTGAGGAGGGTATTGGTATTCACCTATGCGCTGGCCCAATGCGAGTTGGTGAACTTCACATACCTTCAAAGACTTTTAATCTCATCAGGCATGCAGGTTTCCTCACGATGTTTTCCTTCACCGGTGAGTTATGGTCTCGTGTTTGGGGTGCACTTAGAAATCCACTGGACCATCGTTGCTAGATACATATTTACTAATATTATATATAGTGCGCACAGGTTTGTAAATTATGCTAAATTGCAAGTTTAATTTGCTCTTTGACTACAAAAGATCTGAACCGATTTGGCTGAAAGTATGGTAATGACTTAAACATTTGATAATGATATAACCTACATTTTATCCTATTTGCCCTATTTTCTTCTTCTTGTTCTTAAAAAATAATGGCCCCCGTTTGCCCTATTTTTAACCGACTTCAAAAAAAGAAGGAGGTTATCAATTCGTCTGTAGGTTTTTTTGTATGTTTGTTACTCGATTACTCCGCTGTTTGGGAATGGATTTTGGTGATTCTTGTTTTGTTAGTAAGCTTATGTTTCTGAATTGTTCCCATATTAATTTGATCGACATCTGATCAGCGGTTTTTAAGTTATATTCAATAATGCTTATTGGTTGGTTTTTATACCCAGACGATTTTCTCATTTTATTACTTGTCGATGTGATATGAATAATATGAACAAAAACCACAAACCATCGGGTATTTTTGGAGTCGGTGCCAGCCAAAACATGGCTGCCCTTCACAGGCATATTCTTAATACTTGGTGTATGTGATTGATCATTAAAATATTCTCTTTGGCTGGCACCGACTCCAAAAATACCCGATTTTAAATAGTATACGTCTTCTACTTCACTTCGAAGTATTTCAATATTATTTTAAATTTTTTAGTTGTACATTAACTAAGGTATGGTTCTGAAGTCGGTTTTTGGTTTTTTATTTAAAATTAATTTTATTAATAATAATTCATTTACGTCAATGGAAATGTCAAAAACGAAGTAATTCTCAAATGCACAAAATGGCCGAATGCAACAATTTTTTTTTAATATAATTGTATTGCATTAAAAAAAGCAAGAAATATACATAAGCTATTCTTTCGAATAGCTCGTTTTTGTTAAGTAGCTACTTAATAAGCCAGCTGTCTGACGGCTGACTATTTATTGAATAAATCCATTACTTTGAAGGAGGCCTAGGTTCAGCAGTGGACGGATGATGATGTTGATGATGGAAGAGCAGTCAAACGGACAGTGGGACTTGATTATGATCATCATTATCAGCCTTTCTATTGTTGGATGGTTATAAGTCACTTTCAATGAACTTATAAGATGAAGAAGGATAGAAGAAGGGGTTATTGTTATTTCAAATGATTTATACTACATTTTAAGTCCACTTGCACGCAAACGTTTTTTTAAACATTTCTAAGATTCGAACTGGCGACCCCGACAGTAATCAGATAAATTATTAAATATATTTGTACGTCTGAGGTCCTGCGTGGAATTTCCTGCGTCAATTTTGACGAGGGTTTTAAGTTTTAATTATAATTCACATAATATATGGACCTTCAGATGTTATTATGGATGACGTCACGTCAGTCATCATTATCACCCGTCATCTATATGATAATACTAGGGAATACATAAAAATTAGGTAGCGGGTTCGATTCCCGCCAGGAACAACAAAGATTCTGTGTTCCTGGGTCATAGAAGTGTGTTAAATATGTGTATTAAATAGTAAAATTTTTAAATATAAGTATTAATATCCAATATACAAAGTATCAAATATAATATGTATTTCCGTTTTCTGATGCCTCTTCGAGAACTTACCACAGGACCAGATTGACGTGGTGTAAAATCGTCCATAGATATTATTATTTACTCGTCCACTGCTGAAATTGGCCTCCCCAATGCACTCGCATTAACATTGACATAGTTAATAATAAATACTAGTTGAGACGACTGTCTCCTTCTCAATTGGCCGTCTTCGCGTTCTTTGAAAGAGGCATTTTGATATATCTGGGTATATTCGATGCCAGGGCCAGAGGAAATGTGTATCTGGAGCGAGGGCTCTACATTTAACTTCCAACGCCGGAGGTCTGGATAGAGGGCAATCTATTTGAAAAGAGACTTTGAAGAGAGAGAGAGAAAGACACTAAGGTGTGTTTGGCATTAGGATGGCTGCTCGCTGTAGGGTCCTGAGGTTAGCTCCAAGATGTTGCCGTAGGTCTAACGGAGAATTGTACATGGTAGCGTAACATGTCACACCACCCAGAGAGAGCCTGCAAGAGTAATCTCATTCGGCATTATGGTGGTCTATTGTACCCATTACCCGTGGACGCGGTACAGAGGAACATCCTGAGCTTGTAGGTGGAGCCAGAGACCCAAACTATTGTTTCATTATAGTGAGACATTTGTAATATTGAAAGAGAGATGAGAAGCTTCTTCGGGTTTTTTCACCCTCATTTCGGGCTTTTTCGCGCTGAATTTTCTAGAACTAACAGTCGTTTTTTAATGCCCACATCTAAATACTATCCTATTATGAAAAACTTTACACTAAGGAATATTAGCTGATTATTTTAGATATGTTTTATGCTAAACACGACAAATTCGCTAGTCTGTAATATTAATTAATTTAATTTCTATAAATATATAAGGTAAAAGCACCTATTACCGAAACACGTGAGCGGCTATAAAAAGCTCGATGCTAATTTAGGTTTTTATAATTAATCACTTATCAACACTGACGGGCGCTGACTCATACAAAAACTGTCTGTCAGATCTAATCCTTTAATTATTCATAAAAGCTCGTCATTTTAACGCTTATTCTAAGGATGCACTTCATGCGTCGATTACTAAATTGCTTATTTCTCGAAACAGCTTTTCTAAATGTATGGACTAAAAATAAGAGTAAAAGTGTTTAAAACGGCATGTTTATTTCTTTTTATTTGACGGATCTGAATATGTCTGAATTGTGTTTCATCTCGTGAAATATTGAACGAAACAAAGGTGAAAGACTTATTAATTTTTGTAAGTAAACTTTTTGTGTTTTTAAAAACATTGAAGTGCAAACTTTGTGCGAAGCCTTAAAGGAAAAACATAATTTTCTGGTAAACTTTAATACTGTCATAAAATGTTCTTATAATTATAGTAAACAGATTTAATCAAAATTTGTACAGACAATAACACATAAAGTTTTTTCCAAAATATATGCCAGATTATATTTAATATGTGCTCTGAATACCATATAATATGTGAAATAATATAAAAAATCAAGTGTTTTTCTATCAAAGCACGTGATAAAAAGTCAATATTACAACAATTTATATAACATTACACGTCGATAAAAATATCCTATCGCACAACATAAGACGCCATTGCAGATTTATTAAAATTTACCGCTTAAAAGCATTTCTAGATATAATACTCGTATCTGGTTGGTCGTTACGTTTTCGCGTTCACCTCATTGGTTGAGTGTGTTGCGCTCGCGCACGATTCAAATTAATTTCATCATTACAAGTGCCTGTTAGTGCACTAATATTTATGTTATTTTATCTAATTATAGCTCCTCACACGATAAACGTAGGGCTTGGTTATTTATTGTCATGTTCGTTATGGTATGTCGTTAATGTTGCTTGTTATTTTAAAGTTTCATCGCTGGCGATGTTTTACTCTCCTTACTTGATTTCGTAGATGCTTGTGTGTGAAACATTCAAGGGTAGATAGCAGCATTTACCCTAATGTTTTTGCTGTTGTAAATTGCCTTGGTTATATTAGAATTTGTTGCATGTTTGCGTACAAAAGACGTGTGACAAATTTGTTGTTAATACAAGGATTAAAGAATCGGTTTTTTGAATTGTTAAAAGCGCAACCAGCGCGTTGTTGGTGCTTCTGTTGCCTGCGGTTCCAGGATTCATTATAAGCAGCAAAGTCGTTCGAATTGCAGTCCAAATTGTGAGTCCCACATACGGTCAAAAACTTACTCGGGGTAAGCTGAATATACGCGAATTCATTTTCCTACGAATAATTTAAAAAAATTGGCTTTGAGATGCTATTTTTTATCATTTAAATAGTCCAGTAATAGGTGCACTTACACTGTTTATGTATGTCTGTGTATATTTTAATCGGAACTGGAAATTCGACTCGGTCGTACGCACATAAATTCATCACGCACCCTGGAACACAGCCAAGGTAGCAAACGTGCCAGAAAAACCTAAGTGCAACTTAATGTATACTAGGAATTAAAAATAAACTTATTAGCTGATAGATGTAATGGCAAATTAAATACCATGGCTTTTTTAGACTTTTTGAATGTGTCGAAATTAGGGACAACAATTTTTATGGAAAGAAAATATTTACCAAGAGATGAGAGGAGAAAAAGAGGCTTTATTGTTGGTACTGAAGACATGGAGTTGATTAAAAGAGTTTGTGAGTTTTTAAGAGTCGTTATATTATTAAATAAATACCATTGACCGATGGATACATAAGGATAGGATAAATTTTAGGCAAACTATTTAGAAGGCTAAACTTGAAACAAAGTATATCATTTGAAAAAAAATTAGGGGAATTTTTGAAATCAGCTATATTAATATTTTTTTGACAGCATTTTGATGTAATCTAGTTGTATTAAAAAAAATAGGAACGGCAATATTCAGCAATTTCTCAAATAAAAATAGGGAAAATAGAGCGAACTTTTGTATTCTTTTTTTAAAAATTGACGTTTTCAATTTTTGTTATTTCTCAATTCATTAAAAAAGTATTTAGGGGTGGTATATTATTTAATTTTAAATATTAGATTTAAGAATGTCGCGAGTAGCGAGGGGTCTTAGCGTTAACGAATTAAGGCTGATGATGATGTTGATGAAGATAAGTAGGCTAATAATTAATAATGGTTATTCAACTACATCAGAAGGAGAGTAATCTATAACAGTTCCTGCGTCAAGGACGTATATTTACCATTTCGGGACATTCTGTAGCCTCAATGGTTTGATGGATTTAAGCTAGTCGTATTTTTTGTTTATATGATTGTGTGACAAGAATAAAAATTAAAATGGCGGACTTGGCGCCAAATGAAGTTCCTTTTTTAAATTTTACTCCCTCTACACGTCATAATACATTTCACACTTAAAGTTATTTTGCAGTTTAAAATATAGTTTAGGTTATGAATCATGGTGTTTTCATTCAAAAGAATACGCGTTAGATACATCCATAAATCTAGGAGTTTGGCAGCGCCACTGGAAGCTGGGTTTGCTGGCGAAGCCAAATCTCACTTCCTGCTTTGGTCGCCCGGCAAAGAATAAGATTCAGTTATGTTATCCATATTTAAAGTATAGAACATTTTATGATATTGCTTATCTATAATCATACTTAATTATTCTGTGTATAACAAGTGATTGAACTGTTCCTAAACATCTTAACAGATTTTGATAAATAATGAATTGAAATTGAAAAATTGAAGTGGTATTGAGAATTAATTAAGATTTTCTTTTGTTTGTACAGGACTCGAATTTGCTAGTAATAAAGCTGGAGCTTCTTTCTACTCGTTGTTCTCAGAAACATTGTGTCTGGTGTGATGATATTAATGATAGATCAATTATTGAACCTAATTATCTGCTTTTATCTTAAATAAATAAAATTTTATAAAGAATACATTTTAAAATATTTGAATTAAAAATGTTATCTGTAACAATAATCAATCAAAGTTAGTCACGAGAATCTGAGCTATCCACAAATACATATAAAAATAATCAGCATTTTTCCGTTATCATCATCATCATCATCGTCAGCCTCATCTTCATCTTCATCGTCATAATCGCCCTCATCATCATCAGCTCTTATCCACTGTAGAACAACAACCAATACCTTGCCACTTGCATATTTACATTTTTTTATATTATATTATATTATAACATACTTGTAAAGTCTCTTATGTTAGAAATTATTATTTTAAATGTTCCTCTATTTCTAATATAATATAATAAGTTAGATAATAACTTTAAGTAGATATATATAACTAGATGCATTTAGAAGGGCATATCACGCAGATCTCTAACAAGTAACTCATTAAAGTAACACAAAAAAGACATGCAAAATAGATTCCATTATCTTTTCCCGCGTTTGTAGACTTCCGAATCCCTTTCTCGATGAAGGTCCGATAGTTTTTGTCAAAATATTTAACATACTATAATAAAACCGACTCTGTGCACACATGTTAAGGTTAAATTTTGGTCAAGATGCATCAGATTATATGAACGTAAGTTATAATTTTTGTTACTGGGATTTAGACTTTAGATAGTTATGTTAGGGTGAAAATTCGTTGGGTGGGCAAAGTGAGTAGTTATTGGCACATATAGGTGGAGAATGCTTCCGATAATAGAATTTTAATGAAGAAATGTCAGGTCCGTTTCGCTTGTCATGGCCATCTTACGTGCGGAGTGCGTGGTGTACGGTGGGCAAACAAAACTGTAACATCGTGGTCAATTATTTGGCAGCTTATATATTGGTTTTAAAGCAATGATATTATATGTACATAATATAAGCATATATATAATATAAGCTCATTGCGTTAAAGTAAAAAAAAAAAGTATCAACCCTTACATGTCCCACTGCTGGGCACGGGTCTCCTCCTCGAAATCAAGCGAGGAGGGTATTGGGCCAATAGTCCACCGCGCTGGCCCAGTGCGGATTGGTGAACTTCACATACCTTCAAAGACTTTCAATCTCATCAGGCATGCAGGTTTCCTCACGATGTTTTCCTTCACCGGTGAGCGAACGATGGTCTCGTGTGCACTTAGAAATTTAGAAAAACCCATTTCAAGGCACACACGGACGGGCCGGATCGAACCCGGAACCCCTCGCGTTTTAAATATATATTTAATACGTTTTTTTTCTAATTTAAGAGACTTGTGTTACGGGTACCAGACAACTGAAATACCTATGTATTTCCGATTACTTGGCGAATGTTGCGGATAATTGTTCTGGAGCGGTTTTCTTTAGAGGCCTGTCCTGACTCCTGGTGGTTTTCTATAGTGTTTGTTTCAAATACTAAATTCACATATAACGTGAAGAAAGTGGTACCGAATATTATGGTGGATTGTTCATCCAGAACAATCCACCATAATATTCGGAGTGGAGTTGGAAGCGACGGTTGATTGATTCGAACTTTAAGGGCGAAACCGCGCCCGTTGGTGTTTTCCGGCATTTCTCCAAATTACAGATAAAACGTAGTTTCTTCTTCTTCTTAAAATATAATTTACAACAGACTTGATACTCGACATTGGCAATGCACTTTAGTCCATTAAAAAAAAATCGAACTACAGTAAAAACTATTCTGTCACAAGATTTAAATTAAACATGAGTCTGGACAAAACTTTTGCTCTATACGGGAAAATATTTATTTTCTAACATGTCAGCAGTTTTAACCTTTTTATTAGGGGTATTTTTTGAAGTGAAACTTCTTTAGAATCGTCGTGATTTCAAACCAGATGCAACAGAAAAAACGACAGGTAAGAGACACAAACACAAAAGAGCGAGAGAGCAAATGTCGGTGGACGGTGTGTATGTATATTGCAGACTGTTTAATACTTGCTTGTATTTGAGCATTTTAACATGTTTTTCACTTCTATCGTGTGTGAATCGCACACACACACACACTTTTTTTTTAAGTGAAACTTTTGTTACATCATCTCAAACTTTTTCGTCTGCGTGTTGCATGTCGCGTGACGGTCGGCCATTCGGCATTTGTACCACTGCTCTATATTTAAGTTTTCCACCCTTAAATTATTCGGATTTTTTTAGTTAATTGTCTATAATGTAAAAAAAATACTTTTACCGTGGTTTCATAAAACCACACAGTCCTTTTTTTTCAAATAATTAAATATTATGATAAATAATTTTTGAAACTCTTTTCCTCGTCTTTTGCTGACGGTAGGTGTAAGAGCCTATATTTGGCGAATCTAAGGCGGAGAGTACAATAATTAGAGTACAGTTACAGATGGTCGCGATACCAGCGAGTTGATAGGTAGAAAGCGATCACCACAACACTCCGACCATATTTCAGACGGACCACGACATTTTACTCAATGGACAGCTACTTTAACGAAGAACATCTAAGGCCCGTTCACAAACAATATTTTGAAGTGTCACAGTAAATAATGAAACAATAATATGCAAATAACGCTTCTATCTATGCGCTCCTGGTGTCAATAGTCGGGTTTTATATGGTTTGTACAGACGCACAGTGGCGGATTTCATTTAAGTATTGTCTATGAATTGGTTTGAAAGACCCTATGCGTTCGAGAGTACTATGACACCTCATAGTATTGTTTGTGAATACGTGTATGTATACATTAGGCAACATTTTAGTCACTGACAAATTATTTTATTTTATTTTTATTTTATTTTATTTTATTTTATTTAGTCGATTACATAGATAAACCAGCTGTTGCCTGCGGCTTCGCCCGCGTTGCCAAAAAAAAAATTCCTTTTAGTACCTCCGAGAATATGTGTACAACGTTTCATGCAAATCGGTTGAGTAGTTTTCGCGTGAATGCGTAACAAACATCCCTACTTTCACGTTTATAATATTAAAAGAATTCTCACTTAAGTCTCAAAAACTTTATCATTTAAATTTTTTATTTACTTTATTTACACAGATTTGTCAGTTAGCTCACATTACGTAAGTTGTGCTTTTATTTCCCCTTTAACAAATATTTCTCTTTATTGAAAAAACAGTCTGTATAGGGCTTGATAATTTTTATTTTACCATGTTAAATGTTATTCATTTAATAAGATTTTGTTTGGTGTATTTCATCATTAACCTTTATCCATCCACTGCTGAACATAGGCCTCCCTCAATGAACGCCAAGACGGTTGATCCCTTGCCACTTCCAACACGGACTGGCCACTGCGGGAAGATCGTCTTCATTCTTCGCGCAGTGGCCGACCAACACTTGACGCTCAGCTGCAATGATCCAGAGAAACAACCTAACTTCCTTGTACCTTTATTAGCCTTTATAGCGTCACCCGCATCAATTTACATTTAGACTTACACCCGAGATGATGATGATGATATTAATGGCGCATATCTTTTTTTATAATACAATCTATATCCATGGAAAGTTTCATGAAAATCGCTGTAGCCGTTTTTAAGTAATTGAAGGATTAGCACCCGTTTATCTGTACTTATATATAGAGCTAAAGAGTATGTTTGTTTGAACGCGCTAATCTTAGGAATTACTGATCGGATTTAAATGATTCTTTCAGTGCTAAATAGTTTAGTGCTAAATAGCTTATCGAGGCAGACTATAGGCTATATAATCCCGCTAAGATCCCGTTGTAAATCTTAGTTGACGCAGGCGAAGCTGCGGGCAACAGTTAGTAATATTAATAAGAATTTTCACTAATTAGTAGTAGGCATTGCATCAGGCCTTACTCTTGTTCATAGTTCACTAGAGATAACAATGTAATTTAGATAGGCCAATGCGGTGTGAGTGGAGGCCGCGTTTGGGTAGACGAAGTGTTGGTCGGCCATTAACCTGGTGGGAAGACGATCTCCGAGCAGTGGTCGCGTTGGATGCGAGTGGCAAGGGATCGGTCGTCTTGGCGTTCATGAATCTATAGGCTGATGATGATGATAATGAGATTCAATTCAACGATATGCTCTTGAATTTAATGAACATCTGACGATGACCACCATAAACGGAAGGAAATCCTCAGGACAGGCTTAAAGGATATAAGGCAGGGACTAGACAGAATGCAATAGCCTACCATTATGTACATGGACAGGAAAGAGATAGAATATTTGTCATTTATTCACTTCTACTGAAACACGACCTATCCGCGAATCTCACTCATGATAAAACAATTTTTACGGATTTTATCGCAGTTTATCTTTTTACATTCTCGACGTTTCGGATACTTTACAGCGACTATAGCGCTCGCGTTTATCTAAATTTACAGATGTTAACGGATTCATGATGATTGTTTTTAAAGCATATATCATAATATTATGTAAGTGCATTATACTGCATAAGGAATTTTACAAATGGATGCAGTAGTTATGTAGAAAATCTCCGACATGCAAACTAACAGATTTTCCTTTTTATGTTAGTTTCAGATGCGTCGGCGGTCTTGATGTTATTTAATATGGACCATTGATAATTACGGACTGCAAATGACACTGATACTCAGTCAAGTAGTCTTTAAAATACTTAAGTATTGGTATGAAAGTCGTATTCCGTATGAAAGCTCCGTATTGCGTGATGCTGCACATTTTTAACGAGTTTTGGTAGTGCCCTACAGTATCTATCCCTGTATCTATCTTTTTTAGGTTCCAATGTAGGTCATCATCATGTACCGGTATCCATTCATAACCTTCATATCAGCTGATGCTCAGCTGACCAGGGTCAACTAACTATAAAAAATAAAGTATCAACCCTTTATGTCCCACTGCTGGGCACGGGTCTCCTCGAAATCAGGCGAGGAGGGTAATGGGCCATAGTTCACCACTCTGGCCCAGTGCGGATTGATGAATTTCACATAAGTACCTTCAAAGACTTCCAATCTCATTAGGCATGCAGGTTTCCTCACGATGTTTTCCTTCACCGGTGAGCGAACGATGGTCTCGTGTGCACTTAGAAATTTTAGAAAAACCCATTTCAGAGCACTCATGGACGGGTCAGGATCGAACCCGGAACCCCTCGCATAAGAGGCCGATGTGTATGCAAAACAAAAACAACAACGAAGGCCATCGATGGCCCAATCAGAATTGGGCCATCGATGGCCTTCGTTGAATGATTGACGGATGGAACCACAGATATTTGAAATAAGTTCTTAATATTTCTATGGATGGGACGTACAAACAAATCACTTGTTGGTTTAATTTCTATTACGTCAGTGACAAACCACTGACTCGATGGTCTTAGTTTTAATATCTTATTTATTTATATTGAAAGTGAAATATTATTATTAGAAATAAAAAATGACTACTTTCTTGTTGAGTTTTGCTGTCTCTTGTACAATAGTTTAATTATTATTAGCTAACTGTTGCTTTTTTTTATTATATATTATTTTAATAACCTAAGTCAATCCTTGTTACATCAGCTATCTGCCAGTGAAAGTCCCGTCAAAGCAGGTCCAGCCGTTTTAGAGGTTAGCCAAAACAAACAGACAGCAGAAAATATTGAACGTGGTTTAGGCACGTTCAATTTTTACTTCCTACTATCCTAGTCCTAGTCCTAGTAATATTATAAACGCGAAAGTTTGTAAGTATGGATGTTTGTTTCTCTTTCACGTAAAAACTACTAAATGGATTTTAATGAAACTTTACAATAATATAGCTTATACATCAGAAAAGCACATAGGCTATAATTTATCACCGTACTCCCACGGGAATGGGATGGACGGGGGTGAAGCCGCGGGGCGCTGCTAGTAAAAAATACAACTAGCTACATATCAGAATACCTACATTATTGTATATATGAAAAATTGTCAAGAGGAAGGATAGCTTTGGATGGAATAAAATGATGATGATGATGATGAAAACAGATTGACAGACTTTAAAACCCGCATGCTAGAATGGAAATTAACAAACGTTATTTGGAGTATTTCCACATTCAAAAAACCGGCGGACCACAACAAGAGCAAACGGAAAAACGGGCGCCTCGAAGTGGAGAAAAAAACCGGTGGAAGGAAAAAATCGATAACGAATCGAGTGATCGAGTAACGTGCGTAACAATGCACGCGCGGTGAATCGATCGGCTCGTGGCAGAAATCGATTTTGACTTGAAACTCGAATGGACTCTGACTAATAAATCAATTATATGATTTATGGTGAAATTTTTACATTTCTTTATTACAATCTTTAAAAAAATAATTTAAATCGATTGTTTTTTTTTTTAATTCAAAAGGGTAAACAATATAATAAATAAATATTATTAATCTGAATATTAATTTATTTTCAACTCTTTCAAACTCTACTATAACAAATTATGACTAACGAAATCAGTTGGTCTAGAAGTTATAGTACTGTAGATAATAGAATAAAGTAATGTATTAATGTACTCATGACTTCCACTATAACTCGTTATTTATGCAGGATTCGAACTTGCAACCTTTGCTTATGCAAACTACTTCATCCAAATATGCAATACATACCAAATTATATTAAAAAAAAAGTTAAGTATCAACCCTTATTATACATGTACCACCGCTGGGCACGGGTCTCCTCCTCGAAATCAGGCGAGGAGGAAATTGGGTCGTAGTTCACCGATGCGCTGGCCCAATGCGGGTTGGTGAACTTTACATATCTTCAAAGACTTTCAATCTCATCAGTCATGCAAGTTTCCTCACGATGTTTTGCTTCACCGGTGAGCAAGCGATGGTCTTGAGCTTAGGGTGCGCTCAAAAATTAACAAAATCCCATTCAAGGCACACACGGGGTTCCGGATCAAATCCTGACCCTTTCGCATAAAAGGCTGAGTCTACCCAATTATTTTTGCCTCTTAAAAATTCCGAAACATTCGCAACCGCCGAAACTTTAGTATTACGATACCTATAGTAGATTTTCAGAAGAATCAAACCTACCTAATAAACATAATCCTACATTGCATCGCGTTCCGTTTATATCCTGTAAAACCGAGCAAAGCCGCCAAAATACTCTAGTACTTAATATAATATTATACCTAATATAAAGAAAACACAGCGACATGCCTACAGAAAGGAAAACACTGTTAAAAATCAACCCCCGCTATTATTTTAGGCCCTCCGAAAATATTGGGCATCCAGAGAAAAATATCAAAAGCGTGTGCGCAAGGGGGGAGGGGGAGGCAGGGTGAGGGGGCAGGTGGCCCCCTTAGCCCCCTTGATTTAGGTATGGCCTGAAGTATCTTGTTATTGGGCATATTGAAGCAATAAGACCAGTGCGGTTTGAAGTACTTTTTAGAATAGTCTGCATATTGTGTGTTTAGAGTGCCGGGGGCTTAGGGAACCATCATCATCATTATCATTGTTTGACCTGTTCGTCTAGTGGTCAATGACCCTGGCTGCTAAACGAGAAGGTCGTGGATTCGATTCTCACCCAGGACAAATGTTTGTGCGATAAAGACTCGCCGTCTAGGACTCGTCATTACCGAGAACCGCGGTCAATTACACCACTTTAACTTAGACAAGTGGTAAGTTGTTTTAACTTGTATTGCGGGTACTAATTACGGTTTTCTTTATAAATATATGGCATCTACATATACAACTTTATGACCCAGTGCGGTCTATATTTATCGTAAAAATTATCTGCACTTGACGGGATTAGAACCTGCTACCGCTGCGTAAAGTGTTCCACCATCCTGACCACTCAAGCAGCCAGCCGTCAGCCTCCCCAGACAAGTGGCACAAACGCTAAACGAATAGAATAGAATACGTCTTATTGTAGGGGAATGACACTAGCTTACATGTAATTTGACAGCTTGTGCCATTCCCATACAACAAGTATTATGTTCTATCCGTTTAGCGTGTGTGCCACTTGTCTAGGGGGGCTGATTAGATATCGTATATTCAGTACTTTAAATTACAAGAACAGCTAAACTGGCAGTGCTTGATGGCCTAGCAGTTTGGTGTAAGTTCATTTGAACATAACATTTTGATGATGATGATGAGTATGTACGTGGGGTAGTCGTAATTGTACTTTAATCTTCTATCTAATATAGCTGTCCTTGTCTAATTCGTTTATACTGTAAAGGACGCGCTAGCTCTCGTTTAGCGGTGTCGTCTACAGAGTAATGTTTATACAGAGACTTTGTTAGGGTTGGCAACGACTGAATTAATAATTTTATTCATTTTTTTTCTACTTTATATACTATAGCATGTTGCTTCCTTCTCTTCTACAACTGTTATATAATTTGAAGAACACTGCTCTATGGTAAATGGTTGTAATCATAACAATCCTTCTTATAGATGTGAAAGTTTTTAAGTATAGATGTTTGTTACTCTTCCACGTAAAAACTACTGAATGGATTGTAACGAAAGCTTACAATATTATAGCTCATACGTGAGAATAACACAGGCAATAAAATTTATTCCCGTATTCCCACAGGAATGGGAAGTACGCAGGTGAAACTGCGCGGCGCTGCTAGTATTAAATATTTTAAGCTTATACAAATTCCAAACTACTTTAAGAACTTTAATTTAACAATAAGAATGTAGCTCATTTTACTAAAGTTCGGTTTATCATCAACATCAGCCTTTATCCGTCCACTGTTGCCAAGATAACCGATCCCTCGATATTAATATTAATTGTTGGTTAATGTTGTGTGTTGTTGTGTTTTTTAGAGACAACTCTAGCAAATAACAACACACAAGTGTTAGTGTGTCACTTCTGCAGGCTGCATCTTTCTCTAATTGATGCCACATTTAAGTGTAACACTCATTAATATTATCTCAGTGTGTATCCTTGATAAATAGATAAGGATATAGCTAGAAGTCTCAGCTTTTGTATGGGAGGCTTATGTTCAGCAGTGGATTGATAAAGGTCAATAATGATGATGATGATGAATGTTGTTAAGAAAATCAATCATCAATCAAGAATATTACATAAACACTGAATTATTTCTCCGTCTCTGAAGTAAATGTGAATTGTAATTAACCTTATTTTAGACCATTGTTTTAGTTTGTGAGTTGTTGATATATTTGTATTCACAAGTTATCCAGTATTTATAAATAAAATAAAAGAAGATAATTCAAGACAAGCGGCAACCCTAGGCTGCGTAGGGTCGGTTGCTATTTTTTCATTTGCGAATATTTTCCTTGGCACACCAATATTTTTTCAGAATGTTATCCCAGTTGTAAAATAAACTATACTCAGTCTATGTATTTGAATAGTCCTCAGAACTTGGATTAAGCCATCGATTTACCTCAAACGCGTCTTGTCAAGGTGGAATAAGGCTGTCCGTGTGAAAGGGCAGATGCGTATGTTTTAATAATTGAATAATGATATAATAACAAATATTATTTAAGTATATTGATTTTTTATGGCATTACTAGCTGTTGCCCGCTGCTTTGCTTCCGTAAGCAAAAAATAATCATGTTTTTAATGTATCCTATGTTACTTCTAGTACCTTCGAGAATATGTGTGCAAAGTTTCACGATGTTCGGTTGAGTAGTTTTCACGTGAAAGCGTAACAAACATCCATACTTTTACATTCATAATATTAATTAAGTAAGGATTTATGTAATGTTAACTTACAATGTTCTAGCGTATAGGTTGGTTATATTTTATTGATGCTGTTATTGTTTTAACCCCCTACCCAAAAGGTCGGCGTTATTAGTTTTGTGTGTAATTCAACGACTAATCTAGGTTTGAACGAACTGATCGCTACAGTGGGTCAAAATCGCGCTCAAAGGAGTCGGTTATATACATAGGTAGAAGCTACTAAAAAGCGTATAAAAAAACTGGCTTCCAAATAAAAAAAAAATCGCAAAGAATTCGGTCCATTCGTTTGAGAGTTACGATGCCATTGGACATAGACAGACACACACAGACGGAGAGACAGACATTCGACGTCAAACTTATAACACCCCTTTTTTTGCGTGGGGATTAAAAACCAGGGGGCTTAGCCAAAATGTCCTTAAAGAAAGCGTTAGCGAAGTTCGAAAATGATAAAATGTAAGGGATTGACATAAGGCCGCGCTTAATCACGTGGTCCATCCTATACATTTTATCGTTTCGAACTTCGCTAACGCTTTCTTAATGGCATTTTGGCTAGGCCTCTAGTACCTCCACTTTCTAGCGACGATGGTCCAGTGGTGGGTGGACTCGGCCTCTTATACGAGAGGTTCTGGGTTCGATCCTGACCCGTATGTGCCTTGAAATGGGTTTTTCTAAATTTAGGTGCATCCCAAACACGAGACCATCCTTCGCTCCCCGGTGAAGGAAAACAACGTGAGGAAACCTGCATGCCTGATGAGATTAAAAGTCTTTGAAGGTATGTAAAGTTCATCAACACGCATTGCGTCAGTGCATCGGTGAACTACAGCCCTTTACCCTCCTCGCCTGATTTCGAGGAGACCCGTGTCTAGCAGTGGGTCATATAATACTTTTACCTCTACTTTCAGTAAACTGCCTTAAATGCTTTACGTGGTCGGCTTCGAACCTGTACCGTATAGGACCGCTTGCCTCGTCTATTAACACCGGTTGTCACGGTGACAGCGGTGTTTTTTGCGACGTGAAGCCCGTTACTCGGGCGGGACAAAGACGAGCGCGGCGTGACGGTCCAGCGACCATCGTCTCGCGTTAGACATGGCTCTCATCTTGGTTTTTGTGGTTCCGTACCGAGGGTAACTGCACTGTCTCAAGACGTCTCCCCTGGAAGTGAAGTAATGGCTTGCAACTCAAGCGCACATTCGGTCTCTTCCTCTCTTTCCCTCAATCTTCTATGATATTTTTTAATAACGAGTCATGTCATATCAGGTGACTAATTAGTTAGGTCGGTTCGGTATGGTTTTAATTTAGTTTATGTTCCCCAATATTTTCTAGTTTATGCTAATCAGAAATGTTTCCAATCAAGTCAAGGGGCCTAGCCAAAGTGGCATCGCTTCGTAGCGAAATTCGCTATCGCCTGTAAGTTATCGAAAATTTCCTAGTCAATGTACAATGACTGTAGCGATCGTTGTTTCGAAATGGTTATTCGATAAACAAAAAATATTGGCTATGATATCGAAAATATAATTGTCAGTGTATCGATAAGTGTCAAATCAAAACAACACCGACCACGTGATGAGCGCGGCGGATTATGTCAATCCCATACATTTAATCGTTTCGAACTTCGCTAACGCTTTCTTAATGGCATTTTGGCTAGGCGCCCAGTTCCTTAAATCGTTTTCTCTTCCCTCAGCTCCGACATAATAAACATACTTAGTTTTCAGTCAATCTGGATTTCAAGCCGTGTTGTCTTCTCTCCCACCAGTCCATGGGCCGGCTCGGTAATGGCCCACATCCGTCACAAGCCCAGCATTCTTTATTAACCCTCCGGTAGTATCTCACCGCCAGGTGGGGTACTATCGGGATACAGCAATCAAGCTGAATTGATACTTGTACTAAAAAATATTCAAAATGTCACTAAAAATTAACTTAACGTCAATTAAATATGCCATCGGTTTTAAAGCACTAAGAAGATCCGGCGAAACAAACTCAGTTTTAATCTATATTTTTTGGATTTTATTCCTTAAGAATCGATTTTCATATATAAGGCCGGGGTATGAAAATCTATGGGAGTTAAACGAAAAAGGGAGCCTGAGAAACGGCTACCACATCCAAGGAAGGCAGCAGGCGAGTCACAAACTGTATTTTAAGAAATTCATTGTATATTTAATAAAAATTAATGTATCACGCATGCTCTAAGAACTAAAAAAAATGCATTTATTTACCCTTATTCACTAAACCATTTATTTTATGATCGATCGTAAGGATAAATACCTGTCGTGCGTCGGAGTTTTTTTTTGCTATCGCCATGTCACATATAAACAAAATAATAATTAAAAGATCGAACCTCGAATCGAATTAAAAGATCGAACCTCTCGCAAGAAGCCGAATCCATACCAACTGGACCATAGTCGCTCATGCTCATAGGCGCAAATGATTATAGTATTTTCGTAACAGATATTTTGATGTGTTTTCCAGTCTAGACTTTTTGACCATAAGGAGGCGAACCTTGTGGTACCGACACCCATAGACATCCAAACAACAAAAGGTTAAACATATTCCTCAAAAATCAAAATCATATCCATCAAATCAAAATATTCATATCCATAGAAAAATCCTAAAAATCAAAGGATCTTAAAAAACATTTTGTTTATTATTTGTAAGGTTCAAAAAGCTTAAGACGAATTTTGAGATCATATTAGCAAGTATCAAGATTCACGAGCCACCTGCCGCCGTTTCCCAGCGTCCGGTCATCTGAAGATACACCTGTTCGAGCCGCGGGCGCTCGGCTACACTCGGCCGCGGTCGGGCGTGCTCGGACACAGTCGCTTAACTTCGGCACCCTTGTAATTTAACACCAAAGTATTACGTAACATATTTCAGACCGTAACACGTATCTACTGAGACCACTGATTACCAGAAATTTGCGTGTTCATACCAACAAACCTTTTTTTCTTTAACGCCGGGAAATGCGCTTAGGCATCCCGCGGGGGAGTAGGTCTCCCCAGGCTGATATGTGGGACTCGCTGCGCCCAAAAGATCTATAGCAGCTCTACCTACTAAAACCCGGCGAGTGCCACCACTGCCGCCTTTGGTGAGGTGCCCCGGATCTACAAGCAACAGGGCACCGCGACGGCTAGTCAGTCCCTCAGGGGACTGAAGCCACCTCCACAGAGGGGTTGCTCCGCACTACAGAACAACCCTTCCCAACACCGAGACAGTACAATGAGGCGAGGTTCCCGTCCGCCCCCCTTACCTATTTTGCCCCCTCTTCTTATAAGAAGAACCTCTTTGTACCCCAAAGAGCCCTCTCGGCTTAATTTTTTCGTCCTACTTGATAGCCCCCGTGGCTATCTCCTAGAATTCGAATAAAATAGAATATAATTTCTACTTTTAAAAAGATGTTAAGATAAAATTTCGGTAAACACGTCAATAAAAAGGGTTAACTAAAACGTCAGTACGGTCAGTGTGTTGTCCAATTACCTTCGCTTTCTAAGACTATTCTGCTGTCCGTACAAAATATATGCGCTCCATAATGAATGACTCCAGAAGAATTTGTGACCGATGCTAACGCCCAAAATATATGTCAATTATACATGGTGTTTTCAATGATCAACTTTTGGTCCTTCGAGTCGGATTTTTACAATATTTTCTCTTTGCCGTTAATTTTCGTTACTTCTAGAATATCAGGAAAAGGTCAGGCTTAAATTTTTATTCTCTAAGTGAATTATAAACTAATTGGTAAAGGAAACCTCGTAAGGAAATCTGCGCCTGATGAAATTAACAGCCTGTGAAGGGTGAAGTTCTTTTCGCATGATGCCAGCGCTTGTGAACTACGGCATGATCTTCGCCTGATTCTTCGCTCGGTCTTAATGATGAGATGCTGATAGACCTGCAGTAGAATCTTCTGGTTTAATGGAAAGGATGTTAAGCGGCTACAACGAATGAAATCCAAATTGATTGCAAATGTTGTTTCACCTTCTTCGTTACACTTTAATTTAGCAGACAGTTTCAGAGAGTACAGCGCTGTCATACAGGTAAAGTGTAAAACGTTTTAATTTCATCATCATAAGGAATTGATTACTTTAAATGGCCATCGATAAGAGTAGTTTCTTTGTTTGCAAATAAACCAAAAAAAAAACCAATTAGCATTAGATTTTAACCATAGATCATAACCAAAACTTGATTATTAAATGCTATCCGGTTTTTATAAATAAAGACATGTTAATTTGATATTTTCAAGCAATTAATTAATTAATAAAGTATAATTACTCATGTAATTCAATTTATATATTCTATTAGCCTAGGTAAAGGTAGTAGCTCTTTGGAAAATTTCAATATTACCGTCGATAAAACCAGTTTTGTTTATGGACCATTAAAAATAACTTTATTGCGTGTAAAGGAATGTCTCGTGAACTTAGAGTATGTGACCGGGTACAAAAACGAATGGACGATGACGTCAGAAGGCCTTAGCTGACCAATCATAAGGTTTAGACATTGCATGACGTCATTAAGGATAACGTCTAGATTTCTTATAACTTTATATCCTAAGAACTTTTAAGGTTACGAAATAGCTATCATAGTTTATACCAAATCGACGCATATAACATCTGCGCAATATCCTACTTAATATTATAAATGCGAAAGTTTGTGAGGATGTTTGTTACTCTTTCACGGAAAAACTATAGAATGGATTTTGATGAAACTTCATTATTATATAGTTTATACATCAGATTAACACATAGACATTCATCCTCGTGTTCCCACGGGAATGCGGGATAATATGGACTATATTATCATCCCACTAAGATGCCGTTGTAAATCTTAGTTAACGCAGGCGAAGCTGCGGGCAACAGCTAGTGAGATAATATTTTCTAAAAGGTATTGAGCCATTAGTAAATTTTATATTCTCATTTACTTACAGTGTAAGTTATCATTTTTTTTCTACCGTGAAATAGTCATACTTATGTCCACGGCCGACGTTAACCAAGATGGTTTATCATAATAAGCGCAAGCGCAATCACTAATACTCTAAATTGTACCGATGCAAAACGAGTTGTCTATTTATAGAGCTGGCGATGTTGCCTTTTCTTTGTGCATGATATTATGTGATTTTAGAGACCTTCAGTTGTCTGCTAATAATTAAGTTTATTATTAATAACCTGCCATTTTGTTTTAGTATTTTTTGTGTTTAGGTTACGAACTTTGGCAATCAGTATATTATTTTTACTGTATTTAATTTTTATGTCAACATTTACTCGTAAAAATGGTTGTTTAGTGATTTTTTATGAATTTAAACTATTTAAAACGGGATATTTACCATAATTTTTAACAATTTTTCGCGGAGCTCGATATTCCGACATTTTCTACGAATGTCATGTTCACGAGTCATTGTAAATATCCCGTTTTAAATAGTTTAAATAATGAAAATAGCCATTTTAGTTTAATAAAAATTATGAATGCGTAAAATAATAATAAAATATCAAATTCAAGCGCAAGTTAAAGAACCTAATGAAGGCATGACCTATTTTGTATTTCTTGCATTAGTATTGCTGTAAAAATAGTATTAAAAACAATTTAAAAAGTAATTCATTTTCAGTTTTATTGTAAAAACACAAACAATTACCATAAAATAAATATTAAAAAAAACAGAGCCACCTGTATAATCAAAACCCTTTCTTCAATATTTTTTTTCTTTTTTTTAGATCAATCCTTTTTCCTTTTCTGGCCATTAGTTTTTTTTGTCCGTTGGCTATCTTCGTTTTTTGTGGGGATCCCAAATTAATATAATGTTTTTTGTCTGCTATCGAACAGGTTTAGTTTTTGGTGGGAAAGGTTTAATGAAAGTTTTTTGGTTTTTGACCATAGATTGTGTTCACTTTCGATTTCATTTATAGTAGATAAATTTGATGATTATTTGAGTATTTATCCGACGATACGATTTAGACGATCTCCGCGCAGTGGCCGGTCTGTATTGAGAGCAACTGACGAGGGTCGGTCGTCTTTTCGTTCATTAAAGGAGGCCTATGTTCAGCAGTAGATGGTTAAGGCTGATTATGATGAAGTATTTATCGAATCCCTGGCCTAGACAGACCCAGGATACTGATATAGTCACTTGACTTGAGTGAGTTTACAAGTTTCATGCATTCACAAGGCTAAGTAAAAAAATCTGTCAATGCTTATACTCGTATCTTAGGAACAGACTACACGGATCCCTTTATATAGTTAAAGATGACTGACGCTTTGCATGCTTAGGGCCTGTTTCACAATCTCCAGATAAGTTCCGAATAGGCTATCGGTAACATATTTGACAGATAGAGTATGGAGTATCAGTCAAGTATCTTATTTTCTTCTATATTTATTTTCTATACTGAAATGTAGGCTAAAAACTAGAGCGACTTTTTTGGGATAATAAAGCAAGTAAAAAAATATGTAACTATTAATGTTACTTACTTCTTTTTAATTACATTTTACTCACGCTTAGACCTGAACGATGAGGCGATTTGACCAATGCCTTGATGTTGCAGATGAGGTTCTACAATTTGAATAAAATTGATCATTGGCATTTCTCAATTTGACCATCTCCCCTATGATAGTAACCTAATGTAGTAAAAATGGTCTTTTATTGGTCCTGGTTTCTTAGACTTTAGACTAGGCAAACTGTAAACAAGTCATTTGACCGTAAGTGGTCAATATCATGACCATAAACGTAAGCTAAACTAGCCCAGTTGATGTCTAAGATTGGGCCCGAACTTGGCTTACTTGGAAGCAGATAATCAGCCTTAGGACCTCCATTGTGGGTCCAGAATCTGCGTTCGGATCTCGTTTTTAATCCTATGAGACTTTATCCGCGAATCTCGCCAAAATGCCAGACACAACGCATAAATCCTTATTTAAATATACACGGATCGGCAAATCTAAAATGGCATCAGTGCATTAATAAACAAAGCAAAAACTACCCTCAAATCTAGAAAATAAGATTCAAACACATTTCTTGTTTTACGTATAACATTATTAACATAAGGGCGTAAGATACTTTTTCTGACATTGTAAAGGGTGAACTAGTGTTCAATTTTAGAGTGTATTTTTGTTTGGTTGTTCGCGAGATGTTTTTATAGCAATAAATAAAGAAATATCGAAGCTGCCTGTGTCAACAGCGCGATGCATTCTTGTGCAGCACACACACACATCCAGTACAAGTGTGTGTATGTGTGTGTGTGCGTGGACGCAAATACGTATCGCTGCGGCTTGAGGATAGAGTTGAGACGCCTTCAAATATTGTAATATATTTTTTAATACTCAACGTAGGCTAAGGATATCTTGGATTTCCCCACCATGGTTCAAGCCTTGTCGTGGCGGTGGGGCTCAGTAGCCTAGGGTGAGCCCAACACCTTGGGCGAAGCTAATTGAGCCAAGGGGGCTCTTATAAGAAGAGGGGGCAAGGGGCGAGGATTAACCTCGCCTTATTGTACTGTTCTGACGGTGGGAGGGGTTGTTCTCTGGTGCGGGGCAACCCGTCTGTGGAGGTGGCGTTGGCCCCTTGAGGGGACTGTCTGGCCGTCGAGTTGCCCTGTGCTAGTAGATCCGCTGCATCTCGCCAAAGGCGGCATTGGTGGCACTCGCCGGGTTTTAGTGGGTAGAGCTGCGTCCATTTATCATCTTTCGGGCCCAGCGAGTCCCACATACCCGCCTGGGGAGACGCACTCCCCTGCGGGATGTGTCAGTGCATTTCCCGGCGTTAAAGAAAAAAAAATTATATCTTGGATTTGTTTTATATTATGAGCTGATAATTATTTTCATAGCCCATGTCAACATATTATATATTGATATGAATGCGATACTTGCCAAACTATAGAAATCATGTCCGCGGTTTAGATAGGAAGACAAATGGCGTCACTATCTACCATCTACTACTGGTAAACATGATCGTAGCCAGCCCTGGGCTCTGGGTAGGGCAGCAGTCAACCTGCGGTAATTTTTTGTAACGTTGGGGCTCTTTTGTTATTTGTTAATCTGTAAATTTAGAGGGATTTCGTGCGCGCTTTCTGTTTTGATCGCACTTTTTTTCATGTCGATTAATTTTTTTGTGTAATTTTCTGTAGTTTGACCTTATAGGTCAGACCCAGGGTAGGGCAAGCGCCCCAGCTAGCCCCAGTGTAGCTACGCCCATGCTGGTAAGTAAAAGTAGAAGTTTGGTCTACTTATAGTAGTTTACCACTTACTGTATAAAACGGTAAAAGATACAGATAGTTTACCACTATCTGTATCTTTTACTGTCTTCTCAGTCTACAGTCGTATGGAGTCTGTATATCTGTGTGTCTAATAACTTTCAATCCTCTATAATGAGTTCATGTTCAGAAGTCGTTGGTCATCATATCTGTCTTTATAATATGGTCAGTAGGGTTTACCGGTTGCCTGTTGTACCTAAAATGAAAAGTACTTTAATAGGGCCTTTTAAAACATCATTCAAAAAATTGGGCTCTCGAATATAAATTTGTATTTTTTTTAATTCAATTAATTTCGGAGAATAACACTTCTTCTTTTATAATAAGTATAGCTTTTTGATTATTTTATTTTGTTACGTATTAATTTTAAAAAAAAGTAGACCAACGTCGTCTCCACAGCACTGTCTCCGTTCCTGACCTTGAGCCGGGCTGACCTGTTCCCGCGAATCTCTGGTACCGGGGGGAGTTCTGTAAACCAAACACACTGTTCCAAGTATTTAGGTTAACGATCCCTGGGATTTGATCCCTCCTCGAAAAAAGGTGAGGAGGATTTTACTCCTAGAAATTTAAAATAGAATTTTCCTCGAAACTAGGCCAGGATGAAATATGTATTTATTATTTTCCCTTTATATCACGTTACATCAGTAAAATGGTAATCAGGAATTGTAGCGTCCTCAATTTCTTACACGCTTACCGATGAGATAACGTTAACGTGGTGTGGGTTGTAGTACATACAGTCAAAGCAGAATTTGTATATCTACCAATCCGTTTTTGGGTTCAAAATGGATATGAAAGAAATATTTAAAATTGTGTGATTTAATAGTACTTAAGTATGTATTTTTGTATGTTTTGCGGTATGTTTTTTGTACCTAAGCTGTGTATGCTTATGTTTGATCACTACATCCAGTACCAACAGTGATATTAAAATTATTAAACGAACATCGGAGGCTCGTTAAACTATATTGCAAGACATTGCAAAGATTATTTACAATGAGTTTGTTTTGCCGATTCTGTGGTCTAGCTTCGGATACGGCAAAGTTAATTTTACGTTCCATAAGTCCTTGAACATTGAATAAAATAGTCCTGTTTTTCTTTTATGACTTAAACATGTGTCTTTTTACTTTGGGCCCCGAGTGTTGCCAAAATGTTAGCCTCAGATAAGAACTTCCTTTAATTTCGTTTGCAAAGGGTCTTTATCTCAATGCATAAACAGAAGAAGACTGATGATTTTAGCCTTTTTTATCACGTAGGAAAATCTTATTTGGATGTAGAAAACATCATCGGGGCTTCCCCAATCAAATTAAAAGTTAAAACCACTATGAGCGTCTTCAGCCGTATTTTGAGAGGAACAAAAGGGATACCTCAACAACAGGCTCTGCGAAGGCTCGACTCCTCGTAAGAACATGGTTATTACAGCCTGACTCTTTGATAACAGATCCCGGGTCGTATCGAAGATATAAGTGCAAATTATAATACTTATAAATGATATTTTAATTATAAGCTAATATTGTAACTAACAAACTAACAATAATATGGGCATACTTGTGTCTGAAATAAAGATTATTATTATTATTATTATTAATATCAGAAGTACGTAGCGATCAAGATTGTCCCGTGCATATCATAAAGTATGGACAGTATTGTGGAATATAATTTTTAAATCATTCTCGAATCCACTTGAAAATACACAAATAAAATCAAAATCGGTACAGCCGTTTAGAAGTGACATACATAGCATAGAGAATAAGGTAGTAAACCTTATTCTCTAGTAACAATGAAAGCGCTCAGCAGTATTTCAATTTACGAGTTATATAAACTTTTCTTTGCTTTCTATGATAAAAAATATTAATTTATATTCTCACACTAAGTTCATCACGAAGTCAACAGTGAAAACTGTATCAAAATCTGCTAAGTTTTCTTTTCTTAGAAAATATCAATGCAAATACAGACCTACAGTAAAAACTACTCAATTCATAAAATGTTAATATTGCGTCTCGGACGTCTTGGTGTTCATTGAGGGAGGCATATATTCAGTAGCAGATAGATAAAGGCTAATGATGATGTGGAGATGTGTAGAGTAATATGTTTTTGAATGACGAGGTCGCAGATTCGAATCAGGCTGGGGACAAACATAATTTATTAGAAAAGAAATATTTAATATAAAGAGTTAGTTTACAGAAGACCGAAGAGCTGGTAGCTAACTCGGACAAAGAATTAGGGCCTGTTTCACAATCTCCAGTTAAGTTCCCAATAGGCTATTGGCAACATATTTGAAAGATAGAGTATGGAGTATCTGTCAAATATGTTGCCAATAGCCTATTGGGCACTTAACTGAAGATTGTAAAACAGGCCCTTAGTATTATTATATATTATTATGAGCTATACAAAGGGGGAAAGCTGCTAGTATGTATCTTCGAAGCCTTGCCTAAAGGGACTCCTTTTAATAATATATTTTGGTTACATTATAATAACCAAATATATATTTTTTAAGGTTTTTAGTTTTAGATTAATTATTGTATTATTAATAACTACAAGTACTATTGTAATGTAATAAAGGTAATTAACGGATGAATTTATTATTTACATATATTTCCTTGATTCCAATAGCCTAGGTATAGGGAGGCGGGGACGGGACTAAGTTAACGTGGCTAATTGTTCATTTATAATCTATATTGTTCTTTGTTCGATCATAACTATAAACAATATACGGAGGGCCCTTCAAAATGAACTGGTCGTCTCCCTCCCTAGCCTTCGGACATATTTCCTCTCACTCTCACATATACACTAACCACCACTTTCCCTTTTCAAAGGACGAAGACACTGATCGCCCGTCTCTCTCTAGCGCGTTCAATATTCGTATATCCATCTCGCTCGCCAGGATCTGGCCTTGAGATTCAGTTGCAGACTCCGGAGCGAGTTATTTTTACTTTTTACCACGAAAGATGACTAAACGCATCGGTGCTGTTTACAGTGTATCGGTAACACCAGAATATCAGAAACGGCGTTTTAAGTTACGCTTATGGAATAAAAACTCGTTCCTGTATCTACACTAATATTATAAAGAGGAAAACTTTGTTTGTTTGGTTGTAATGAATATGCTCAAAAAGTACTGGACCGATTTCAAAAATTCTTTCACCATTCGAAAGCTACATTATCCACGAGTAGCATAGGCTAAATTTTCTGAAAAAATAGGGTTCCGTAAGATGTTTGGGTTTTTCGGATACAAGGTGAAAAAAATCAACCAGAAAAGTTACTTATTTTGCGTACTAAGATCAAGTTGTAAATCTTAGTTAACGCAGGTGAAGCTGCGGGCAACAGCTAGTACTCAATAAAGAATATCTTTCGAGTTAGAAAAATATTGCTCAACCTATCAATCAATGACATCATCATCATCATTAACCGTCCGCTTAACATAGGCCTCCGCCAATGAACGCCAAGACGCGCTATTGTCACAACGTCATTATATTCAAGGATATATAAATCTGTATTCCTGTCAAATATTAACACTACTAACATAATTATAAGCTAATATTGTAACTAACAAACTAACAATAATATGGGCATACTTGTGTCTGAAATAAAGATTATTATTATTATTATTAAATCATATTACTAGTTGCGACAATCACCTCCGTACAAAGTCCAAACAGATGTTTGTACTTTATTGTATTTTACTGTATTTTTCAACGATAATTAACAAGGCGAAATAAGTTTATGATATACTAGCTGTTGCCCGCAGCTTCGCCTGCGTTAACTAAGATTTACAACGGGATCTTAGTACGCGAAATAACATTTTTTACACCTTGTGTCCGAAAAACCAAAATATCTTACGGAACCCTATTTTTATCAGAATAAAATTTAGCCTATGTTACTCGTGGATAATGTAGCTTCCGAATGGTGAGAGAATTTTTGAAATCGGTCCAGTACTTTTTGAGCCTATTCATTACAAACATACAAACATACAAAAATAGGTACAGATGTTTCCTCTTTATAATATTAGTATAGACTAGCTGTTGCACGCAGCTATTCTGCGTCAACTACGATTTAAAACGGGTCCATAACGTTTTGAAAATTTGCTTTATCCTATGTTCACAGGGGATAGTGTAGCTTCCCAACAGTGATAAAATTTTTCAAATCGGTCATATAGTTTCGGAGCCTATTCAATACAAAGTAACAATCAAATCTTTCCTCTTTATAAGATTTTACATTTAATGTCTCAATGTGTTTAATATTTACTTATCATGACTTATGTTGTTTTTTTTGGGTCAACTACCGACACGATAGCCGATACCAAACTCAATCAGAATAGATATATCAATTATCTTCATGAAACATATTACGTCCCGGGAACGTGTCTCCTCGAAATCAGGCGAGGAGAGTGTCAGACCAACCTAGATATTCCTTCACCGGTATCAAAACAAAAGTAAGTATTCTTATTACCAATTTAGAAAATTCACCGGCCATTGACATTTGTACAAACGATCTTATACTCTATAAATAACCTTACAAATGCATGACAACGATTTTGCTATACTTATTAGTAATATATTAGTAATTGTATATATACTAATAATTAGTAATAATAATAAGAAAGTATAGTTTAAAAAAACTAAAATAACCATGTTTATGTATTCTTTCGCTCCTTAAAAAGTGTGCAAAGTTTCAATTTAATCTCACGTCATAAAGTGGGGTAATAATCACGTCAATAGATTTCATTACATAGACACAATGTCTGAAGTTGAAAAGAGTAAAAAGTAAAAGTCGATCATCGATGCGCTGGCCCAATGAGTTGTTGAACTTCACATACCTTCAAATACTTTTAATCTCATCAGGCATGCAGGTTTCCGCAGGATGTTTTCCTTCACCGGTGAGCGAACGGTGGTCTCATGTGTGCACTTAGAAATTTAGAAAAACCCATTTCAAGGCACACACGGACGGGTCAGGATCGAACCCGGAACCTGTCGCATAAGAGGCCGAGTCCCATCACTCGACCATCGTCGCTCAAGTTAAATAAGAGTGTTAAAAATAACTAAACAATGATTTATTATTGTAGGAAAGATCTCAACGCGTTAAAATAAAAACACCTTTGCGACATGCATTTATTTTTCACAGCGTTTATTTTAAACAATATTCTAACTCAGTAGACCATGAGCTACGTTTACCACGTGTATTACACAAATGGGTTCTACAATTCTTAGTTTGACAAAAATTTAGGAGCTTTTTTTTTCGTAAGGACCTATATGCTGTTGACCTTAAGGCCTCTAAGCTACATCGGAAAAGTAGATGAGGAGATGGCTCATCTAAGAAATTTTAGGAGCTATTACAGAATACAATCGAGTAGAGAGAAACATCTCATCTTGTAATATTTTGTATCATTTTTTCAGAGCAGTAAGATTTTTGGTGACTTCGTTCGTCAATTGACGACGACGAAATCCACAAAACTAAATGGCGACTGGAAACTCCATGAAACACGACAGCATAGCTGCCACTTTACTCCAGTCTTCCCTGGCCGTGCCTGCAATGCATTGCAGTCATTTGTCCTCTCAACTTTAAACTTTTACTAAGAGCTCATGTTCCGTGTGCTCAAAGTCTTTTAACAAACATTAGGAATAACAACTACTTCCCAAAGAAAGTTTGTAATCATATTAGTTTGTCCACCTCTGTAGCTCTTTGGATAACGCTTGGCGCTCATGTTGGAGGTAGATGGTTCGAATCTCACCACGGAGAAAAAAAAATCTGTGTTCCTGAGCCTTGGATGTATATTAAATATGTGTATCCTAAAATAAAAACATTAATATATGTATGGTATAAAATATTAAAAATACATATTTCCTTTGTCTAACACAAGTTCTTTGGCAACTTACCACGGGACCAGATTGACGTGGTGTACAAGCGTTCAAATATATCATTATTGTAGACAGCCAATGACGAAGAGGTATTCATCATGATTGCATACGCACACCCCATCTGATCCTCCAAGGTGATGCAGCATCGTTTCGTATACACGTAACAAAAGACAGGTTTAATTACCCCCGAATTTATAAGGAACGACGCACACTATAAAGCCTGAATCTCGAGCAGATGTGAATGAAAAAGTCGTTTTATCGAGCTAAATTAATCATCTTCATCATCATCAGCCTCCGATTCTTTGCCACTCGCATCCGACGCGGATCTCCGTGCAGTAGCCGGTACTGCACGGAGATCGTCCTCCCACCTAGCCGACCAACACTTCGTCTACCTAAATGCGCCCTATTTATATTAAATACTAGCTGTTGCCCGCAGCTTCGCCTGCGTTAACTAAGATTTACAACGGCATCTTAGCGGGATGATATATCTTTACCGATAAATGGGCTATCGAACACTGAAATGTTTCAATAAAATCCGACCGATAGTTCCCGAGATTAGCGCGTTCAAATAAACAAACTCTTTAGCTTCATATCTTAAGGATTAAAAGCATGAGTAAAATAAACGCGTTTAAATGTAGTCCAAGTCCAGTTCCAGTCCAAAATGTCTAAATAAAAAATGGTTATTGTGCCTCACTCGACATAGATAGGTATAGTGTGTCGTGGACTTTTTTGTAGATAATTATAAGATCTACAATTAATTAGAACATTTTATGGTTATATCTTTTATAGTTTAGGCAGCAAAATAAGTAACTTTTCGGGTTGATTTTTTACACCTCGTGTCCGAAAAACCCAAATATCTTACGGAACTTTTTTTTTCCAGAATAAAATTTAGCCTATATTACTCGTGGATAATGTAGGTTTCAAATGGTGAAAGAATTTTTGAAATCGGTCCAGTACTTTTTGAACCTATTCATTACAACCAAACAAACAAACAAAGTTTCCCTCTTTATAATATTAGTGTAGATGGTGAAATAAAAATTTAAAAAACCTTAGTGAACCACTCTGTTAAGCTTGTGAAAATAACTATGTTAATTAAAATTGTTCTTTACGGCTTTATATATTATTATTAATTAAAACTTAAATAATATTTATAGATGTATCCGGATTGATTATAAATGTTTATACGGCCTAAGATACTTCTTGTTACATAAGTTCTCTGTCAGCAAAAGTCCCGTCAAAATCGGTCCAGCCGTTTCAGAGATTAATAATAATGATAATATATTTATTTCAGATTTTAAATCCATGTTTTATTAGTCACAAAAATATTTATAAATTATGTTAGTGGCTGTTGAAATTTAGAATTTTAAATATAAACAAATATCAGTATTTAATTTAGTTTGTTAATTTTGAAACAAAGATACGTGCTCTCATCCAGTGTTTCCAAGCCGGACTATCAAAATGATCAACTGACGCTTTCAAATTCAGATTAGCCAAGACAAACAGACGGATAAAAACTATAAAAAAAATATTAAAATGAAACAACTTTTACGGATTTTATCGCGGTTTATTTAGTTTTTTACAAGCCCGACATTTCGGATACTTTACAGCAACCATGGTCACGGGAAGACTGAGGTGTCAGATGTCCTTCTGTTACAAAAGTTATTCGAAACGATAAAATCCGTATAAGTTGTTTCATTATAATGAGTGAAATTAGCGTAAACATAAGAAGACAATATGTAAAAAAAATATTTTGGTGTATGTACCGTGTATACATCCATATGCAGTTAGAAAAAAGTGGTTGTTTAAATATTAGAAAGAAAAAAAAACAGACATCTTAATTTTATGTATCTATAAAGATTTTCTTTTCACAACTTTAATTGTAAGTTCTGTGTGCGTTTCTCTTTACTCCGAGAGCAACAGACTTCTGAGTAAATTATTTTCGCATTAGTGATACTTAGGAAGTGGAGCAGGGGATTCTAGATGTCAGATTGGGTTCGGAATATACCTGTAACGGTGTCCACGGTGCACGACCAGGCAAAAGGTCATCCTGAAGGCAGCACCAGGACAGCAGTGGGCTGAACGCCATTAGGTATGAAGGAGACAGCAGCGGCTACTGAACGACGTGGCCTCCTTGCCAATGAGGTTGGATGAGGAATGAATATTCAAATGAGGAGTTCTGAGGAGAGAAGGATCTTCTCAAACTAGTTTTTCATTGATAGTGGTCCAGTTAAGTAAGAAGCCATCTAGGAAAGATTCGAACAGAAACAAGCTCACAACTCGGGTTGTAGAAATAGCTGCATTTGAAAGGACCCTCAGTCTACCTCCGATTAGAGATATCCTCCGTGCAGTAACCGGTTTCTTGTGTTACATCCCTGAATCTTGTTCCATACATGTTTACGATGACGCCCTGTTAAAGGGGAATTTTGGTACCCCTGACCGGACAACGGAATGAATTTTCATCCCCTTAAATTTCTTTGTCTATTTCCAACTTTTTTTTCAAATTACTATAATCCAGGTGCCTGGTGTGCGCGCATTTTTATGACCACAAAATATTATTATATTTGCATAGATATTACGCGCGGGCAAAACACGGGCTTTTAAATAAAAGAGAGCTATTTACCTACAATATTCTAGGGATGCAACATTTTTTTTTAGAAAGTCGTTAATTTTTTTAATTGATACGTGTTAAAATATTCACTGATATAGTAAAAAACTAGGTTTTCTTTAGCAGAAAGGATTCGAAACGAATACCTCCGCCAGAGAATTAAAGTTACCGATATCACGCGAAGAATAAACACGTTGAAGTGGCAATGGGCTGGTCAAGCAATGAGGAGAATTATGGCCGATGGGATATTAAGCTTTATGAGTGGAGGCTGCGTTTAGGCAGGTGGGAAGACGATCTCCGATCCGGTCCGTGCTGGATGTGAAGTACTGAGTGGCAAGGGATCGGTCGTCTTGGCGTTTATTGAGGGAGGCCTATGTTCTGTAGACGGATAAGAGCTGATGATGATGACATAGTCAAAAATGTACGTCCTATTTAAAACTATTAAATGTATGACTAGCTAAGTACATAATATTTAGCTACATTTCAGTGGAAATTCATAAACAATACTTACTTTGTACTCAGATATCGTACCTAGTGCGACAAACTTACTACAGACGCAACAAATAAACATCCACAAACGCCCGGCAAGACCTCGTAAGTGAAAAAGAAACACGTGACACTGAACTCATCAAACGGCCTTGAATAAAAACCGAAAAAAAACCCCGCTCCTGACCTACATACGAATAAAATAATAATAAAACGAAATAATAAAAAGAGGACGAGAGAAAAATAAAAATAATAATCGAAAGATTACGGTTACTGGACGCGTTTTTCATTCACGCTCCGGTAAGATAGTTCTCTTTTTAGAAGACGTGGCGCGAAGTCTCGTTCTTTTTTTTGAATCATTTCTCGAATATGGAGCGTCGTTTTTATCGTTTTCCCGGGCTTTTGGCCCGACCCATTCATGTTTTTTTTTAAACAATTACCCGGTCTCGTGCGTTGTGCTGTTTATATTTTTTTAATATTGCGTAACCGTAAGTTATGAGGTTCTCTTTTTTTTTTTAAGAAATTCCTTTTGCGAGATACGTCTGTAAGTTTTATTTGGGTAGCTAACTATGGAAGTTACTTGTCGTTAACATTTTTAAATAGTAAATTGAAACAATCATTATTTCCTTATCATATGAAAGTATCTCTAATAGAATATGATAATAAAACGTTCCGAGGCTCAATAATTTTCCCGCGTTAAGTTTGGAGGTTTTTAAGATTATTTTCATCCTGTTAATATAATATGTAGAGGAATAATAGAATTGTATTTAAAATTAAATAGAGAAGTCAAACTTCACAATAAAAGTTCTTGCTTGAGCAAAATAATTATTATTTATTATCACAGGTTGCACGGTGTTTTATTATGCAATACACATCCATTAGTAAGTATAGAGTAACAAAGGAATAACCGTATATGTATGTAGGAACCAATATTTTAAATACTACTGTTAATATTCTAAAATATTCATTCACAGACTATTAACTTTTACCAACATTTTTCATAAGACGTACTGCAGCCGCTGTCAAATTTTACAATATGGCGGCCTAAAAAATGGTCAAGCGATAAACAAAATACTCTACAATGTTACAAAAATATAACACACTGCATACTATTGAATACTAGTGCGTTTTATAGTTCATTGAAGTAGTCCTAGCAGTGGACATAAAATGGCTGAAAACAATAATGAAATTGTGAAACCACATTGATAAAACTCTTACAATACATTTTATGTGAATATTTTCACAGTTATTTTTACATGAATGACAATAATTTGATACCAGCATTAAATAATTTTTCCTGTTACGGCTGGTCGGCTGGTGGCTAGACCGCAAGGTAGAAAGTGGCAAGCTTTTTATTCCATCAAACTTTTTGCCTAACGTTGCACCGCTTTAGCACTTGTCACTATAGCGCCTATACTGCGCTAGTATTAGATTGGCATAGTTGTATATAAATTATTTTTTCTAAGTGGCAAACCAACGGTTACCTGATGGCAAGTGAACATGTACAGCCGTTACACCCAATGATTATTACCAGTTTATAGCTCATTATACTACTTTAGATTTTTATATAAATTACAAAAAGTTATATTATTCAATCCTACTAGTCCTACTAATCCTACTAATATTATAAACGCGAAAGTTTGTAAGTATGGATGTTTGTTACTCTTTCACGTAAAAACTACTGAATGGATTTTAATGAAACTTTACAATAATATAGCTTATACATCAGAAAAGCACACAGGCTATTATTTATCCCCGTACTCCCACGGGAATGGGAAGGACGGAGGTGAAACCGCGGGGCGCTGCTTGTACGTTCATATTAGTTGTAATAAATTGTATGTACATAAATAATAAATAAATAGAAAATAAAACGTTTCAACATCCAAAAGTCAGTAGCCATTCTTGCATACAGTTAGTTGGGCGAGAGCTGTTTTTGCGTGCAAGCATGCTGCCACCGTGTAATGACCATCTGATTACCACCGTTAGTCCGCTGATAGTCTCCATTGTGCGGGTTCGAATCCAGCAAAAAACATTTCATCAACCACACCCATTCATTTTAAATTAGCTCCCAATACTTTGAAAGTGTATTAAATTTTGTTATAGAATAATTATTTTGTTTGTACAATACATTATGGTATAAATTGTTAATTATGTAAGGCTGTAGGGCTTGGCAGAGAGGGTTTGCCGCGAGTGGGGCTCAGAGTAAAAAGGTTCCGTACTATCGTACTATATCTAAATGAAACGTTATTTACTGTAGGTACTACAAAGGTGGTCAATTTTTTTTCAAACAATCATACTAAGCCTTTATCCATCCACTGCTGTACGTAGGCCACCCTCGATGAACACTAAGACGATCAATCTCATGCCACTGGCATCCAACTAACATTTCCTTGGTCGTTCATCTCTAAAACTAAAAGTTAGGTTTAAACTTTTAAGGAGAGTTTAGGTATATAAGTAAAAATAGTAGCAACCCATATATTACGTGCCACTGCTGGGCTGGGCACGGTTCTCCTCGAAATCAGGCGAAGAAGATTATGGATCATAGTTCACCGATGCGCTGGCCCAATTCGGGCTGATGAACTTTACACACCTTCAAAGACTTAATCTCACCAGGTATGCAGGTTTCCTCACGATGTTTTCCTTCACCGTAAAGTAGCAATAAGTCATTATATATTCTATAGTTGAACAGTTTGCGGGATACGCTAATTTCTAGAAATAGGTAAGAGTTGGGCTTAAGAAAAAGCTTTTTCTTCAGTTCAGACTTAGTTTTTAGGGTTCCGTTCCTCAAAATAACAAAACGAAATACCACTACCACTACCATAAAATACCACTCCGTCTTCCATCCATCTGTCGGTCTGTTAAACAGAAATCTAAAGTACCTTCGCATTGGCATTTGACAATCATAAAAGGCAAGAAATGCGTTGTTTCAGTACTTCTTTTCTATTTGTTCACTTTCTTCATTCAACTCAGCGCGAGAAGAAGTAGATTTCGTCTAGTGCAGTCCTATGCGACGTTTGTCGATGCGACGCCCGACGTGTTATGGCCTCACCCTGAAAATAATAAGAACACCATGAATTTGTTGCTGTTGAAATTAAATGAACATTAAAATTGACAGAACCCTCGTCAAGCGATTCAGGGGGCCTAGCCAAAATGCCATTAAGAAAGCGTTAGCGAAGTTCGAAAATGATAAAATGTATGGGATTGATATAAGGCCGCGCTTAATCATGTGATCCATCCTATACGTTGTACCATTTAGAACTTCGTTAACGCTTTCTTAATGGCATTTTAGCTAGGCCCCCAGAGTCTCGCTTATCAACCCCCTGGACAAGCGACAAACGCTCCGAATCTAGTCTGTTTCGAAAAACGCTTATATCTTAGTGTTATGGCAAAAAAATTCACAAACGCTCATTCTATTCATTCAGATACATAAAATCTACAGTTTTGTTCGTTTTAAACGAATATTATTACTATATATTCACTGATTCAAAATACATTTCGTAAGCTAGTATAATTCCCATACATTAAGTATTCTATTCTATTAGGGGTTGCGTCACTTGTCTAGGGGGCTGGTTTCTAAGGTTAAAATCGCGGGGATGCTCGTTAACGAGCCTTTATTGAGGACCTTGAGGAGCTTTCTCGACTAGCATCTTACGAGTTTTTTAGACCAGCTGCTATCTACCACTTAAAATCTGTGCTGGTCTATAATTTTCCTGATCACCACTGCTACTATTAGACCTGTCCAAATGCGCCGTTCGCGTGTGTATCTAATGAAAGTATCTTTAACAGACAACATTATATCGTACGTAAATTTTGTATTGCCTATTCACCCGACTATGTGAAAGGAAGGTTATGTTTTTTAGTGTTTGAGTATCAACTATCAACCCTTATATGTCCCACTGCTGGGCACGGGTTTTCTCGAAATCAGGCGTGGAGGGTAATGGGCCATAGTTCACCGATGCGCTGGCCTAATGCGGGTTGGTGAAATTCACATGCCTTCAAAGACTCTCAATTTCATCAAGCATGCAGGTTTCCTCACTATGTTTTCCTTCACCGATGAGCGATGGTCTCGTGTTGGGGGTTACTTTAATCACTTAGGTGATTATAATGTTAGGAGATCAGAGAGTACTAGAGAGTTTGCAAATCATTGTCTGGGTGACATAACCCGGGTGTTGTCAGTTGTCATTTTAAAATTATCAGTCTCTGAGTCTACGAATATAAAGTTGAATAATCTCTGTTTAAAAAACAGTATAAACTAAGAAAATAAGGTGAAGAGATAAAATACATTTTATTAAGGTAGACGCTATAATTTTTTTATTGCCCAGTGTCTAAAAAACCCCATAAATCCTGTCTACCATCACTGGGCCTTGACTTGCCAATTAGTTACCAGACGTGCGATAAAAATTGTAATGTATTTTACAATTAATATATATTTTTCTCATATTATTATGATTTATAAATAGTTACGCTAATAGGCACTTAAGATTCATAAAGTAAGTATACCTAAAGAAAATTACCTAAGACCCCTCGCCTGAATTCAGATTGATAGTTTACTTTACTTAGGGCCTGTTTCACAATCTCCAGTTAAGTTCCCAATAGGCTATCGGCAACATATTTAACAGATAGAGTATGGAGTATCTGTCAAATATGTTGCCGATAGCCTATTGGGCACTTAACTGGAGATTGTGAGACAGGCCCTTAACTTTTATATTATAATAAAATGTTTCGAAAACTCTACGCAGTCGGTTTCATAATACAATGATAGATTCAAAAAATTATAAACAAAAGCGTCGTAAATAACAACATTAGAAGATATTAATAATTTTACATAACAAATACACGATATTCCATAAGATTCGGCGAAATATCTCAAAGATATTCGAAACATGTAAAAGTTTAAAGTTGACTTCAAGATGGCGGCACATACCTACCTGGTTCCGAGAACGTCTGGTACGAACGTAGGTCAAATGTTTAGCATAATTCCTAAAGCTCATAAAAAGGTAAAGGTCACGCTGGTCCCCGAATATTACGTCATTTAAAAACAATAATACCCTCACAAGATACCCTGGCTTAGCAACAATGTGGAACCGAAAACCGATGTTCTGAATTCAAAAGTGTAAATCTTTTGAAATAGCCAGATTCCATAGCTACGTTTCCTTGTAATTATTAAAAAACAGACCCTTATTGACGAACTCCAAGTCAGTCTGTCTTTCACTCTTTTTTTACTAGCATTATGTGAGGCCAATATAGCCAGCCAATTCGAAAACAAATATGACCTTAGACTTGGCGGGAATGGCGGGAAAATTAACAAGTTGAAACGGCGAATTAATACCATCCCCTCGGAAAAAGGTTTTATTCGTAATAATTTTCATATTATTTTAATATTAAAAAAAATACAAGTGGAGACAGCGAGTCCGACCCCTCAGAAAATAAATTTACCTATGCAAAACGACTAATTAAGATATATCTCATAACTAGAGAGCTTCGCTTTGCAAGAAATTGCCAATGAGTGAGTGTGGGTTGCAGTGCAGACAATCACATACATTTTCTTGCAAAGTGAAGTTTGACAAACCTATCCGTGCGCACTGCTTTTGCCAATATCAAACAATAGGAGTTAGGATATCATCATCATCATCATCAGCCTTTATCCGTCCGCTGCTGAACATAGGCCTCCCTCAATGAACACCAAGACGACCGATCCCTTGCCACTCGCATCTGGTTAATGGCCGACCAATACTTCGTCTACCTAAACGCGGCCTCCACTCTTGAACCTTAATGACCCATCGGCCATCCGTTCTTCTGAGTGCGTGATCAGCTCATTGCCACTTCAACGAGCTTATTCTCCGCGTGATATCGGTAACTTTCTGACGGAGTTCTTCGTTTCGAATTCTATATGCCAAAGAAACACACAGCATAGCACGCTCCATAGCACGTTGAGCTACGGCAAACTTGCGGACCAGTGAGGCTACGTTTCGGCCGCGTAGGTCATTACGGGGAGAACTCATTGGTTGAAAACTTTCGTCTTCAAACTCTGCGGTATAGACGACGTGAGAATATGGCGAAGCTTCCTAAATGTTGCCCATCCTAATTGAATCCTCCCATCAGCTTCTCTCTCGAAGTTATATTGACCTAGCTGCAACATATGCCCAAGGTAGACATACTCTTGCACGACTTCGAGAGTTTTGCCATCGACGTTAGCCGATCTAGGGAGAACGTGCTCATTGAACATAACTTTCGTCTTGTCCAAGTTCATCCTAAGGCCCACACGTCGAGAGGATTCATTTAGACTGTGCAGCATCTCCTGCAAACCCTCCAGTTAGGATAAAACCCATCTTATATTTTACGACATACAGTTTTTTAAATTAAATAAAACCGTTGACAAAGATGTTTATTTAAAATGCTTTCGAAAACCTAATTACATACTTGTATTGTTACGCCTGTAGTCGTGATTGGTATTCTGTTATCATTATGCAGTGGGTGCCGTTAACTAATTTCCGAACGAAAACTAACATGGCCGTGACGAATCTGTCATAATGCAAACACGAATTTCAAATTCACCAGAAAATAGTGCAGGGCTAAGGGGTACTATCTCGTGTTTAAAATATATTTAGCTGTAAACAGTTCCAAAACTGTCACTGTGCTCATATCAATAAGGGTATGAAGTAAAAAAAAATAATGTATCATGTATAAAAATGTGTGCGTAAAAGCCTCGTGCCACTTCAACGAGCTTATTCTTGGCGTGATATCAGTCACTTTACATCGGCATCTTAGTGGGATGATATATAGCCTATAGCCTGCCTGAATAAATGGGCTATCTAACACTGAAAGAATCATTCAAATTCGACCAGTTCCTGAAAGTTCGCGTTCAAACCAACAATCTTTTCAGCTTTATATGTATATTGGAACTAATAAGAATAAGATTATTTATTATGCTGTCGTTATGCCATAGGCCATCATGGTCCTTTGTTGATGAATGAAGATTAGAGATGAAAGAACTTGATTAGCAGTGGAATGCGGATTTATTTTCTAGCGTAGAGCTTTGTAACTTTTTGTATTTACGCTAGAAAGAAGTAATGCCGTGCTGCATTTCAGCCGAATTATTAAGCCGGCACGAGCGGCTGCAGCTGCTGCAGCACCTCTGGCTCATATGATACCGGCGTAAAGTGACAACTATGCTGTCGCGTATCGTGCGTTTTGTGAGTTTCCGGTGGGCCATTGGGGGGATAGGGAAAACGTGGGCAACGCATCTGCATAACCTCTGGTTGTGTGGATGTTGTGTGGACTGCTCGGTAGCCTCATATTGATAAATACTATCGATAGAAGTGAAACATACAGCACGTCGGTGACGCGAAACTATAATATTTTCTCCAACCATAAAATCCTCAGCGCACCTAAAGAAAAAAATCATCTACCTATTAGCGACGTAATATCTGAAACGAAACAAACACTTGCTACTAACTAACTAAAAAGCTACACCATAATTAATGGGCATATCGTGTAGTTGACGGCCACTGCGTTTCTACGAACGGTCCTAGGAAGCCAATAGTGAGAGACCGCGTCTAGCAATAGAGCTCATAAGTTAGTGTTCGCGTTTGCCTGCTAGTAGCTGAGTTCATAATTAACTTGAACCAGGCGAATCTAAATCCAACAGAAGCCAGTATATGTACATATGTGTAGAGAGCGGTCGCGTAGCAACAATGTTTAGTCGATTCTCAGTATTCACACTTTTATTTTTTATTGTGCATTCGAAAGCACCCTGTACGGTGCTCCATTTAGCTGGAGGCAGACCCAATAATTTTTTATGGGTAATACGGGTCTAGGCGTTTTAAAGTGCATTGTTTTTCCACTTTCAAATTGACAAATGCGAATAAAACCAATGAATATTTAAATTATATCCATGAATATACGTGTTACTAGTAAATTTAGTATGAGTTTAAATAATTAAATTTCAATTACTGAACTAAGATTTGACTGTGTCAAAACAATTTTTTTTTCCCGCCAATTATACATTCTTCCTATTTAATACCTATAACAATGACAACTTATAATTATTATACTTCTCTCTTTCCATCTTAATTTAAAAATAAAAGTACCTATTTGCTGTATTTTAACCAAGATTGAAGGTACCACTTCTAGCCATACTTCTTCTTCTTCTTGTCGAGTCGAAATGGCTGAAACTCTCTATTGTATTTTATTTATATATGCTTTGACCAGTCCTACTAAGAGTCATAATTTTTATTGGAAATTGGCATTACCTAAGGAAAGGCATAGCTGCACTGTCTTAAAAGCCGTATCAATAATAAGGTCATATTGACGCCCTCCACGAAGGTCCACTGACTATATTTACTGGCCCTAAGTTATGGTACTGCGAAGACCTTGTTTTTTGAAATATTTCATAGTCCTTACCTTGCCCTACTTACAATTTTCGATTTATTTGAGCTTGTTGTTAAGGGCATATTGAGGTAAAAACAGTCATAGCCACTGTCGACAGGAGTGAAAACTTATAATTTTGAATTATGTCAAATTTGGCAAATAAAAAAAATATTTACATTTTTTTATTTTCACAATGACCTCATACCGTCATATTAACATGTCGGTGACGCGAACCTATAAGACTTTCCTCTACTTGCCTTAACAATAATTCTGATTTTAAAAAACCTTATCATAGTTCCACAATATAAATACGCGTGAGGAAGGGTAGAACCATTCTGGCCATTGCAAACTGGACCTGGCATTCTTCTGCAGACTGATGATGACTGAGAGAGACAGACATTAGAGACTCGTCAAAGTTCCTATGTCTCAAATTAGCTTAATCCTAAAGCATGAGGACTTAAAACAGTTAAATTCGTGCAGAGTTTATCATAATATCCTCTTTTAATGAAATTACATTCATGTAGTCTGAAAGCTTATTGTCCTTTATTGAATGGAATTTATTAAGATGGCATGTTTCTTTCTTTGCGAGATATGATGAAATGAAAAAATATATAAATAAAATAAATTAATGCAGTCTTTAAACGGTATTACAACTTTTTTGATAAGAATAATTAATGTGTAGTAATTGGAGTTCAGAAACATAAGCTGTACTTGATAGTCGTTAAAAAGCTTACCTAAATCAAGATTTTTGTGTATGAGTCCGCCATCTATTGGTAAAAGTAAGGTAAAAGTAAAACTACCGAATAAAGAAGGGACTAAAATATTTTTAATTTTGAGAAACATTTGTTGCGAGCAATATTGTAATAAATAATTAATAAATTTTATGATTTTTGTCGGCACAAAATAGGTAAAATACTAATATCCACATGAGCTTAGTATTTAGCAAGCAGAGGGAGGGAGAGAGAAAGACAACCAATTAAATCTGTTACTGAACGAAAGTGTTTCTAAATCAATTTAAATTGATTCAGTTGGTAATAATATCGAAATTATTTTATAATGATGCTTATTATTTTAAAGTACCAGATATTTCATAGCATTCATAGCATAGCTTTCAAAATTACATTCAGTAAATTTTATAAAAGTCACAAGTAAAAATGAAAAATCTTTTAAAACGTCTAATTATGATTATTTTATTTAAAAACAAGGTTGTACTTGTAAGGTTAAAAAATAATGAAAAAATATGATAAAATTGCAGGAATGCTAATAACTAATTGCTTCAAGTAATCGATTGTTTGATTGATTATCGAGTCATCTTATCAATTACTGAACGAATACGAAACGTCAAATAACTATCTATCAGACCAGGTGCCACAGGATAAACACCATAGATAATACATACTTTAAAAATAAAACTTGTTGAAAACTAAAACCACCGTATTCAATTGTTCGCGAACAGTGATTCGCAATAAAATAGCAAATTGGATTAGTAATCATGCTATCCAGCTTAAGATCTGGAGTGCAGGGTTTGGTATGTTCATATTTCAAATTGAAGTAATTAGAGTGTTCATGCAAAACAATTACATAACTTTATAAAATATACAATACAAAAGTATACAAACATTAATTATTTTACAGTGGAGAGTATCGTCCAGGGCTCTACAGACCACTGCCAACTTACAACATGATAGTCTTTTTGTACACCGAGATACTCCAGAAGACAACCCTAGCATTCCGTTTGAATTTTCCCCAGAAAACCAAAAGGTGCGTAAAACAAAGTAGTTGTTCTTGTAATTTTAATTACAGAACTATACAATAGATTTTGTAAACACATAAATCTGACATATGTAATTCAAATTTAGAACTGGAACTAGCAGATTATCAAAAATAAAATGTCGACTTTATAACCTGACTTAAATATACAATCCTATGATTTTCAGCGTGCTGATGCTTTGTTAGCCATATACCCTGAAGGTCATAAGCGAGGAGCTATGATTCCTCTTCTGGATCTAGCTCAACGTCAAAATGGTGGATGGCTACCAATTTCTGCTATGCACAAAGTAGCAGAACTGTTAAATCTACCTCGAATGAGAGTATATGAGGTTGCAACATTCTACACTATGTTTATAAGGTAAAAAGTCATTATCTGTTTATTTTTATGTATAGACTTGGGCTATTTTCAATTAAAAAACTCCAATACAATTAGTCACATGTACATATTATTATGATCATAGGTTAATTTAAATTTATCAATTAAGACAAGTTAAATGGTGAGATTGCCAATATATATTTTAACATATTTCACTTTTTCGTTTGACTATTGGTTGTCAATAATATAGAATTTGTTTATAACACCAAGATCAGACACAGCAAAATATATTTACATAAAAGCTGGTGATATAGCTCAGCTCATGTTTATTTAATTCATTTAATAATAATTTTAGATATGTAAGATGCTTATTTTGTTGTTATTATAATGATAATTCTAAGAGTCAAATTATTTTGACTGTACAGCAAGACAAGAGACAGTGCAAGAATGTCAATTTAGCCTAAAATAAAGTAATACAGTCAAACATATTTGAACTATGTTAAGTAATTTTAATGAATAAATGTTAGCAGATTTTGTTGCGGTTTACTAAGTATTTTACATGCCCGTCATTTTGCATACGCTACAGCAACCTAGAGAATCTTTAATTCTTGTTACAAAACAATGTGTGAAATAATATTAGATTACCAACTTTAATTGTTTAAAATTATAATACATCATAACAATAATCTTGAAGATTATTATTTATAATTTGTTTCAAAATCTAGGTCAGTCATTTTGTTTTTTACTTGTCTTTACATTACAATGTCTAATCCTATAAAGTAGCAAACTTTTAGTATTTTAGTAGCAGTCATTAGTTTTGGATGACACAAATAATATTTTTTGTTAAGACAACACAATATAACTTTTACTAGCTTAATATAATTTAAAAATAATTTGAAACAAAGTCCATAAGATCATAAAATACATTTTTAATTATTTATAACAGAAATAAACCATTTTTTGGTAAAGGTTAAAGTTATTTATAATTTAAATTTATGAAAACTAAATAATCATTTCAGACGACCAATAGGTAAATACCATGTCCAGGTGTGCACCACAACTCCATGTTGGCTGAGAGGTTCTGATGCTGTTCTCAAGGCTATCATCGAAGCTACTGGTTGTGAGGTAGGAGGCAACAGTGCTTGTGGAAAATTCTCTGTATCAGAGGTTAGTGTCATTTAATTTATTTTTGGGGTTCTGTTACTCAAATTGACAATTTTTTTTTATAGAGAGCACTCTGTTGTCCATCTGTCTGTCTGTCTGTTAAACATGTAGTTTGCAATAAGCTACATCTTGCAGCGTGAAGGATTATATTAAAAAATCGCAGTTTTGCTTAGGGACACCGAAAAGGACCAAAATTTTATTGTATTAACATTAAATATAGGATCTAAGCATTATAAATGACGGCTTTGATGATAGTATAGAAGCATCACTAAAAAAAGATAAAGCTATAAAATCTACAGAAAGCCGTACTTACAAAACATATCTTTCCTTTATTAAATACATAGCTGGCCTAAATTTCTTGTGCGAGTCTATACTCTATTTAGAACAGGGATTTTCACTATTTTTTTTATATTTCATGTATAAACTATTTATTTCCATCAATAAATATTTGTTTTAGGTGGAATGCCTCGGAGCTTGTGTTAACGCACCCATGGTACAAGTTAATGATGATTATTATGTAAGTATCACATGCAGTGTTATATTGCCAAATAGAATACATTATTATCAACAACATATCAAAAACAATGAACAATATAGTTGTGTCCATTTCTGTCATTCTGTAGTTTTGATAAAACTACAGAATGTGAATCTATGTCTTCTTACTATAATAGCAGTAATTGTTTTACACTTACCTGCATATCACTAATACAAATTATCTACAGCTTTAGGAGTATATTCATGTGTAGGTTGGCTATTAACCAGGTGGTAGGACGATCTCTGTGCAGCGGCAAATCTGTGTTGGATAATTGAATGTTGTCTTGGTGTTCATTGAGGGACGCCAATTAACAGTGGATAGAAAAAGGCTGATAATAATAGGTATATCCTGGTAAAAATGTAAATAAAATGTAACTATGTGTTTCCCCCATGTACTACTCCTATTAAAAGCTTGTCTTTTAATGATTAATATTTCACTTACAGGAAGACCTAACAGTAGAAGACACAAAAGAGATAATCGAGAAACTAAAGAGGGATGAAAAACCAAAACCTGGCCCAAGGTGGGTACTGCAGAGATATTTTATGTCGCTTCATACCAGCTGTTGACAAATTTTGTAAGGTTTTTATAAAACCCATATATATATATATATATATATATATATAATAGTGAGATAATAGTGGGACTCGTAGTCATATATAGTAGTTGTATATTGTCTAAAATCTTGTTTTATGTAATGGAGGCAGACAAGCAGTAAGAAGCTTATGGGGACTAACGCCAATAAACATCTGCACAACCAGATGCGTGGCTCTCCCTTTTGCGCTATGTCGCAAATGGACCACTGGAAACTCACAAGCCGCATCAAACACGATTATGTCACTATTATACCTCAGTCTTGCCAGTCCAATTCGGCTGCAAAGCAGCATGGTACTTCCGCTACCAAACAATATCACATATACTAACGGGAGGAATGCACTTTTTCAAGCATTCTACTTATTTCTTAAACAACTTTGTGTTGTTTCCAAACGAAGATAAAGGCAGCCTTACAAAAAATAATCTAGTCATGTTACCATGCCCTTTACCAATTTTTGATTCAACTGTTTAAAGCTCTTTCTATAGCATCGAGTTTTTTTTAATATTTATTGAAATTTTATAAATATTATTTTACTAAAATATTCCAGGAGTGGAAGATACGCTGCCGAACCTTTAGGTGGACTGACATCCCTCACCGAGGAACCAACTGGCCCAGGATTTGGCCTGCAAGACGCCCTCAAGTAGATGTGTGTAAATAGTATATAAAGTCATGTTAGCTATTGATTGTTTTATTTTCTGTATAGTAAATATAATTTTATTTATTCGTTTATTTTCATACCCTACCTACTTCATAATGGAAAGAGAAAGGCTGGCTACACCAACGATCACTCGTAATTTTGCATGCGTTTATCGGCTATTTTAATTCTGTATCTGTCACACTTGGAGTATAGAAAGTAAGGAAAAACTTTTCTGTGTATGAAAAATTATAAATTATGGTGTTGCCGCTACAAATGAAAGGTGGCGCGGGGCGCCACAGTTGCAAGTGGAACAATATTTAAACGTGTGCGCTAGTTAATACACGTATTCCTTCTCCACTCTTTTCTTCTCTTCTCTTGCTACACCAGCGCCATTACGGACGGTTTTCGGAACTATTGTTTGCTACAATTGATCCCCTGACCCCTATACAAAATGGCTGTCCTTATTTCTACACTATCAGTTCCGGTAATCCGACATGGTAGTTCCCATTTTTAAACGACATTAAAGGAGGCGTTTCTTAAATGGACCGCCTATATTATAAGCTTTTTTTTTTTCAAAATCATAATCTTATTCGAAAACTCAGAACTCAAACTCCAAGTCATAATATTATGTCATATATTATGACTATACGAAAATCGGAATATGAGACTAATTAAGTGGGTTCTATTAATATACTCCGCCCTACGTTCATATCGTAACTAAAGTTTTATAACTGATTAGCACTATACTGTAATAGTTTTAACGCGGCGGTTGGCAAAATCAGACGGCGCGGTGAATGGTGTTGCTAGCCGGCCACCGTGCGCTAGGCCATAATATCTACTAATATCTAGCATCAAAGCCTACCGATAATTATAGCTGACTGTTTTACTACTGATGACCCTTCAAGACATTGACAAATCATTTTCCTGTTTATTTTTTCCTTAAACAGCTCTGATGTTTTCGATTAGAAAGTCAAGTAGCCTTAAATTACTGGAATGAAGACTTGCAATCTTAAATATGTCTCGATAAGTTGCCTCTTTTTTTTTTTTTGTTTCAATAACGCAGAGAAATGCATTATGCATGTGTCTCGGGTAAGTTTTCTAGATCATTTATTATGTGGAACACGCATTTGAGAGTGATCTACCTGAACTAAAATACACGCGAACGTCTTCATTTTCCTTTTGAGGGTCAAGAATCAGCAGGTATTTGGATCACCTCAGCGACAGGCTGGCCTCGGTTAAGACCAGACTTATAGCCTTTTTTTACGCCGGGAAACGCACTCCCTAGGCGTGTATGTGGGACTCGCTACGCCTGAAAGTTGGTATGTAGGCGCAGGTCTACCCACCAAAACCCGGCGAGTGCCACCAATGCCGCCTTTGGTGAGGTGCCCCGGATCTACAAACAACAGGGCACCTCGACGGCTAGTCAGTCTCTCAGGGGACCGACGCCACCTCCTCAGAGGGGTTGCCCCGCACCACAGAACCACCACTTCTAACGTTGGAACAGTACGATGAGGTGAGGTTCCCGACCGTCACCCCTTGCCCCCTGCTCTTTAGTCCTTCTTATAAGAGGGATACAAAGAAGCCCCTCGTCGACTTAATTCGCTTCGCCCTAGTGCTAGCTCACCCTGGGCTAACTGAGACCCACCGCCACGACAAGGCCTGAACCATGGTAGGGAAGACCAGACTAGCCTAGACTAGTCTTACACGGGTTTGTTTTTGTTCAAGGGCAATACTGGCCATCTAGTTGCTCGACTTCCATTTTGCCTATATAACAAATTTAAAAATGAATGTCTCGTTATCGCTTCACTTTACTTTTGATTATTCAGATCTAAGTTGCATACAGGCTGAGAATAAAAATGGTCTAAACATTTTACAAAAAAAAATATTACTACCACACTACTATACTTAATACAATATTGATAGGTAATGAGGTACTGTTGAAACTTGAAATACGTAATTTTAAGAAAATCTTTTCGGTATTACGTGCTAAGTCAACAAAACTGTGTAGTAATATTACAAGTATATCACATAGTTTTGTGTAACAAGATTACAAATATTACGATATTTATATGGATTTTCTAATTCATTGATAAGAATATTTCAATCGAGTTTTCTTGATAACTGCGATATCAAGCGCTTTAGTAGATAAAAAGTAGTATAATATTGAAAGTTATTGAAGATACACGACTCAACTATAATAAATGATAAAATAAAAAAAGTGACTCTTGAAAAATATTCAGGTTTATGACTAAAATTACGAAGAAAGTGACGCATACAAAAAATGTTTTAATAGACAATATTACGCGTGAAGTGAAACTTTTGTTATAAATTAAATGTATCGTCGAAACAAAACTGATGTTAAATATGGAAAAGATGAATTACAGGATGAAACCAAAATCAATTTATTAGTAAGTCGTAATTGTATCATTTAAGTATTTATAGGATTATAATGAAACAACTTTTACGGATTTTATCGCGGTTTATTTAGTTTTTTACAAGCCCGACGTTTCGGAAACTTCACAGCAACCATGGTCACAGGAGGACTGAGGTGTCAGACGTCCTACTGTTACAAAGTTATTCGAAACTAGGACGTCTGACTAAGTAAAAGTAAAAAACTAAATAAACCGCGATAAAATCCGTAAAAGTTGTTTCATTATAATGAGTGAAATTCGCGTAAACTTAAGAAAACAATATATTTATAGGATTATAAAAAACGTTTTACGTGTGGCTTTCTCATGTGATATCGGCGTCCGCAGATCCAGTTTAATGCATGTCAAAATCTAAACAAATGTTATTACGTCCTATTAGGGGAAAAATTGACAACTGATGATAAATGTTCGTCACCCTGGGCCACGACTATAGATACTTAAACGAGTTTATCTGGGGTTAGGTAGGTAAGTAATCGAGAGATGCAAGATAATTAGTCGCCTAATAAGGCTTTAGTATATAGATTTTTAGAAAGAATATATAATTATGATATATCGTTGAAGTTATGAGAAGAATATACAGTAGAATTAAGTAAGATAATATGCCATAATCTAAGGGCATTTTATAGAATTATATGGATCATACCAATTACCAAGTGGAACGAATCTCCCTGCAGTAGCCTGTCCGTTTTGGATGCGAGTGACAAGGGATCGGTCGTCTTGGCGTTCATTGAGGTAGACCTATGTTCAGCAGTGGGAGGATAGAGGTTGTTAATGATGATGGTGATATAGATATTATAGATATTGCATTTTGAGAGACCTGTTAAGGCCTTTTTACTTTTATGACATCTACAAATATTGTTTAAGCGTACCTGGTCCATCTTTAATCTATAGACCAATACTGACCTGAACTAAAGATAAAGAATGCAAAAAAATAAAGATTAATTAGTTTTCGTTTAAATGCGGTGCTAAAATATATCATAGTGTGGCTATGATATACATTATCCTCTGTAATTGGAAAACACACGTATTACCCACTTAAACATTGAACATGCGTATTGAACCGGGTGTTTATTGTAAATACTCCTTTCAACCTTAGGATGAAGCATACTTGATCCTAAATAGTTTCAACCTATAATAAATAGATTAAGGGCCGTATTTAGAGACGTGACTTGAGCGCTGACCGGCGCTTGATACTAGATTTTAGTACCGCCAAAACTAGTATCAAGCACCGATCAGCGCTCAAGTCACGTTTTAGAATACGGGCCTTAGGTTCGTACTCTTTGACGTGCTGTATTCTGTCAAAATATATATTTTTGCCATGTGTGACATTTGTCCATGTCAAATGACATTGACAATTTAAGGTTTACCAGTTGTCAGTTTTCAATTGGATTTACTCAGTGCGTTACTGGTTTCGCGATCTTTCGGCGTTTTCGTCTTTTAGTGTAAAAAAATGTTTTTGGAAGCTTAGACTCCAGGACATTTGGTAAAAAATGAAAAGTAGCCCGACCCGTAAATATGAAAACTTCAGCGACCAACAAAATAAAGATACCGACAAGTATTCTTTAGACAGTCAAGATACAGCAAGTCTGGTTAGTGGTAGTTGTTACAATTATTGATTTTGTTTATGTACCAACTAGATTTTATTGATTCGTTATTGCAGACCATTAGTCATAGAACAACGAAGTTAATAAGAGTCAATGATACATAAATGATATACTAGACATATGTTTGCACGCGTGTGTTTTTACATACGTTATTTCGTTTTTTAAATTAAATATATACGACCTAGTTTTTGTTCAAAGAGATTCACATATTTATTCAGTACAGTCGTGCATTATCAATATATCTGAGATAGTCTAGTTAAAAAGAATTATTTGTAGTGGTGTCTTTAAACGTATAAGACGTTGTGTGCTCACCAGTTAACACTTTCACTCTGTGTTATTCGTTGTTACCGTGGTAATTATGAATAAAACAACCATTTATCGAAGTAAAAAGGTAAGTTAAACTGTTAATAGAAAATTTATAGGCATAATTTTATTCGCGTTTCATCACCATCAGCCTTTATCCATCTACTGCTGAACATAGACCTCCCTCAATGAACGCCAAGACGACCGATCCCTTGCTACTTGCTTGTACTGACACAAATGATCTTAAGGCATTGAGGTGCTGGCTGAGCAAATTGTTCAATGCCAATAGGATTTATACCTATTGTATGTATAAAGTTGCGAGTGCTTCAATGCAAGGTGTGTACTGGTAGATAAATGTAGCTGATTTAATATATCACACATAAATTCATATATTTTGTATTTACACCAATTTAAACATATATTTTTTCGGATGCTCACCGCACTCATAGTTTTACTGAGGTACCTATATTTTAATCTATAGTTAAAGCAATGTTTTAATCATCATGATCTAAGAGAGATTGTCTTCCCATCATTGTGTGCCAAAATATCAGGACCTTAATACGACTAAAATTGTGATAAGCACCCTATTGAATATATCTTTGAATATGAACAGTGATTATGTTAGTTTTGAACAATACTTTATCCGTTACCAAACATCAAATTATGCACTTGATACTGTCACAGACTACCGCCTAAAAATATATGTATGTGCATAATATAATAGAAAGTTAAAATATTTGATTGTAAATAATTCATTCTCGGAAAACAATGTCATACAATGTTTTTGTAAATGTTAAACTTAATTAAATATAATAGTTACAAAAACTTATTTTCGCAAACAATTTTATGAAACGTGCCAAATTGTTTGAATGAAATATGTACATTTTTCCTTTAGTTTTTATTCCCTCTCATTACACTTGCTATTTATTTGAAGGTCAGCTAAGCTCATCATTAAAAACATGTTTAACTTCAAGGTCCTATATAAATATTAATAATATAGACAGAAATTTTTCTAAACTCTGAATTTTCCTGCATAGATTTGAATTTACCGAAACATGCCTAGAACTCCTATTTATTTATTTAGTGTACTTTAGACTGTACATTATCCTTATTATTAGTAAATGCCACTGGGCTTGCCTTTTGGCTTATTTCTGTAAGATAGTATGTTTTGGTAAGATAAATAATACATTACTGGTTCCTAGGCCATCAATAACAGGTCTTATAGCAAAAAAATAATAATAAAAAAATAGTCAAATTTATGGGCAATACTGAGGATTTATCACTTGGTGGGTCGCCTGCCTGTTTGTAATTGAGTGCCAGAAAATATAAAATAAAGCCAGAAAAGCAGAGAGCCATAGACACAGTACTAAAATGGTGATTCCTTTTGAGTTTTGAGCTATCAACTTTCACGACAGACAGTGTGTCGGCTCAGTCAGTTAAATATAAATGTCAATTATCTTTGAGAATGTCACTTGGCCAGGAGCCATGTCACCTACACATCATATTATCTTCAAATGATGTGCCTACAATTTAATTAGTTACCTTTGTCGATTAGAATCTATTCTTATCTAACTATCATATTAACAGTTGTTGAAAGCAGGTCCTGAGTAAATTTAATTGATTAACTGTTTATAAATCTACTATGTGTTAAAGTTATTAACACGAGTAAATAATGTTACTTGCTTATAATAGGTGAAATAATTTTTCAAACAGTAGTTCCAGTAGTTTCGAAGCAGATGAAATGTTTTATAGATGAACATCTTAGGCGTTAATTTATAATATTCATAATATTTTTTTTAATGATTAAATAATGTCAGATTAAAAAAAATCATTCAGTCATTGGTACCAACGTCAGGGCTTAGACTTTACAGGATAATATCTAGTAATAATAATAATATCTGTGATGCTTTTTGTACCATGTCAATCTGGCCCTGTCCCGTTTCCATAGGTACCAAAGTATGACGTTTTCTCAATGATGAGGTCAATATCTACTAAGTCAATATCCTAATGTGCGATTATCTTCCAGCACTCCACGGAGGAGGCGCGGCGAGGGATGAGCGAGAACGCCGGCGCCGGAGACATGTGGATCAGCGCCGTGGAGAGCTCTATCCTGAGCTGGGAGGAGGTAAGTGGAGCATAAGCGTTTGCTAATATACTTAGGCGTTACTTTGCGTAAATCTGTAGCCTGTAACACATGACATTCAATTATTGGCTAGGCCCCCTTTACCTATCGGGGGCCCTGGGCACTAGGGTAGGATCCCCAACATAGACTAGTTATCATAGTAATTAGGACACTACTAAGTATTCTAATCAGCCATAACTGTTTAACTTCCTATAACTACCACTAGATCTTATTCTGATATAAATAACGGTGCCCCATGGAACGCGGGGCCCTGGGCAGTTGCCTAGCGCGACCAATGGGGGCCTGATTATTGGGGTTGCTTTGACTTATGATTAGAAAAACCTTTTGTTTGTCCGTCTATCTCTATGACAGCCACATGTCTGGGTTTTATTTGAGGTTTTATTTGCCGTCGAAAACATGCCCTATGTTTGCGACGGCACCCCATCCCGCTGTGGTAATAATTACGTGAACCACGAACCCACCCTAAAGATGCCCGTGTCTTCGTAACTCGTAACTCAGGTTATCCCGGTGCGATAGTTTGTGACATCGCTAAGTTTAGTGACCAAATCAATTTTGGTTGCTGATGATCGTGGCTGGTTTAATTTGCGAACGGTTAAAATTTATAGAGGTCATTCACCTCGAGACATTCGCAAAAAATTGGGTACTGTTCGGTAATTGTATGTAGCGGTACAATTAATAACTAACTATACTAGTTGCTGCACGTGGAGACAGCCGGGGTTTACCTTTGATTTTCGTGTGTCTAGATTCTAGAAGCTAAGCTATAGAAACCTAATACGCTCGATGCTATATTGCTAAATACTATTAAATACTAAAACCACAAACTGCACTTCTACTGGCAACCGGTGTGAATCGATTTATGCCTTATTGTTCATGGCTTGTATGGATCGTTGTATATTAAAATAATTCTTAGACAAATGGCGAGATGAAGTTGCTTACATGCAGAAATATAGACTACTAGCTGTTGCCCATAGCTTCGCCTGCATTAGCAAACTTCCTCGATAGATGGGGATCTAACACTGAAACAATCTTTCTAAGACGACCAGTAGTTCCTGAGATTAGCGCGTTCAAACAAACAAACTCTTCACCTTTATATTTTATTACTAGCAGCGCCCTGAGTTTCACCCGCGTATTTCCCATTCCCGTGGGAGTACGGTGATACATTATAGCCTATGTGTATATGCTATGCCATTGTAAAGTTTCATAAAAATCCATTCAGTACTTTTTACGTGAAAGAGTAACAAACATTCATCCATCCATAAATTCTAACAAACGTTCGCATTTATAATACATACTAGCTGTTGCCCGCAGCTTCGCCTGTGTTAACTAAGATTTACAACGGGAGCTTAGTACGCAAAATAAGTAACTTTTCTGGTTGATTTTTTACACCTTGTGTCCGAAAAACCCAAATATCTTACGGAACACTATTTTTTTTTTCCAGAATAAAATGTAGCCTATGTTACTCTTGGATAATGTAGCTTTTGAATGGTGAAAGAATTTTTGAAATCGGTCCAGTACTTTTTGAGCCTATTCATTACAACCAAACAAACAAACAAACAAACAAAGTTTTCCTCTTTATAATATTAGTGTAGATGTAGATTATAAGATGAATGTTTCTTTCCAAACTTTTAAAGTTAGAACATAATTTTTCAGCTTCGCACTCTTTAATGATGAAATGAAACAAGCGAAAACGTCGAATAAGAAAGCAATAACTTTTCCTTTCTAAAAACAAATTTCAATCACAATTGAGAATTTCTAATCGCCACGGTTTGTGAGAAAATGTATACATATCTAAAAATAACTCCAACAATTCACACGCGGTAGACGTGCAACAAGAAAAAATGCTCTTAAAGCCTCACCTTCCATAATACTTAAGGCGATAAGAAACAATTTTTGAAATCCCATTATTAACTTTGAAGATTTGTGCGTTAACTAAACAAACTTGTTTCATTATATTCGTGTAGAATATAAAGCGCCTAGTCGGTCCTCCCAGATATTGCTGGAAGGACATGGTGAAGGCTGACCTGTGTGAGCTCGGGGTTGTTCAGAGGTTGCGCAGGACAGAGACCGGTCTCCACCATAGTTCAGGCCTGGTCGTGGTGGTGGGGCTCAGTAGCCCAGGGTGACCCAAACCTTGGGCGAAGCGAATTGAGCCGAGGAGGCTCTTTGTACCCCTCTTATAAGAAGAGGGGGGCAAAAGAGCAGGGGGCAAGGGGTGAGGACGGAAAACTCGCTTCATTGTACTGTCCCGACGTTGGGTTGGTTTATTCTGTGGTGCGGGACTACGCCTTTGTGGGGGTGCCGTCGCCGTCGAGTTTCCGTTGCTTGTAGATCCGGGGCACCTCACCAAAGGCGGCATTGGTGGCACTCGCCGGGTTTTAGTGGGTAGAGCTGCGTCCACTTACCATCTTTCGGGCGCAGCGAGTCCCACATACCCGCCTGGGGAGACCCACTCCCCCGCGGGATGCGTCAGTGCATTTCCCGGCGTTAAAGAAAAAAAAGCATAAAGATCGGTGGAAATCTCTCGTTTCGGAGCTAGTTAAAAGTTAGTTAGTTTTTAAGGACTCGTATTAAGGGTCTAGGTTCGAACCCGACATCCAGAATGGTGTTTACTAAATTTTCTTGTGCACCTATCAAGCAAGCTTGATGAAATCGACGTTAGTCTTCTTGGGGTTATGTATTTTGTCACTGTTTTTAGTTTGTCAGTGTATGGTGTAAATATTAAGCAATCCTACTATTAAGCAATCCTACTATCCTACTAATATTATAAACGCGAAAGTTTGTAAGTATGGATGTTTGTTACTCTTTCACGTAAAAACTACCGAATGGATTTTCATTACAATGACATAGCTTATACATCAGAATAACACATGGGCTATAATTTATCCCCGTACTCCCAGGGGAATGGCAAATACGCAGGTGAAACAGCGAGGCGCTGCTAGTTGTACTTATATCTTGTACTCACCATTGCTAAGTCACGGGCCGCATTGTTTTTGATAAGAGTTGCGGTAACAACGTGTCACGGAAACGTTAAATAAAACAATATACTTTCCGTACACCGCCCATACCACTACATTACAAAACGAAGTCCTTCCGCTCGTCTGTCTTTCTGTCTGTAAGTTTGTACGCGATAAACTCAAAAACGACTAGATGGTTTTTCATGATGTTTTAAACATAAACAAAGAATTCAGACGTACATAGAAGGACAGTTCCTATGAGCGCTTTGAGGACAAACTTTGCGATGTAAACGTCCGCTTGGCGGCGTGACGAGAGGGACACCGCGATGTCCCCAGCATATGAGTCTATGAGAGCGAGCGAGTGCGAACTGGCGACTTGTCCCCAATAAAGTCGGCACAAAAAATCCTTAAGAATTGTGCTTCTATGTACGTCTGAATTCTTTGACATAAGATACAGTAATTCCTAAAGCGAGTGTAAAGTCGTAATTAATATAAGGATAATTAATCATTGTAAGAGCCGGAAAAATTGAAGCCGCTTGATAGCATGCTTTGTAAACGCTGAATTATTTTATTTTGATATTATAACCAAAAAATAAATCACAATGATTATCATCACCCAGAATACGTCCGTAAGTTAACGGGAGCGAAGCTGCGTGCAATAGCTAGTTCTGATATAGACATTTATTCGTTACTAAAGTGCCGCGTGGTTTTGCCCGCGTATGTACCATTCCCGTGGGAATACGGGGACGAATAAAGCCTGTGCTACTGATAATTTAGCATTCAATTAGTGATTTTTTTTTACTAAATACGGTTTATTAGTTTAGTCGTGAAAGCGTAACAAGCAAACTCACAGTCAGTTGGCATTAGGTTAGACAGTTTTTCCAGTCGATCCCGGATCACTGTCTCAAGGGGAGACCAGACTATCGTCGAGGTACTCTACTTTTGAAAGAGGTAGTGCCATGCTGCTTTGCAGCCGAATTGGGCTAACACGACCGGGGTGGTACAGTAACGTTCAAAAGTCCAGTAGCAATCGAACGCAGCTATAGCGTCAACACTTAACGTTACTTGTGACCTTTTTCTATAAAGACAATTCACACACACGTACACTTTGTTTGTTTGTATATTCATATCGAAAATTTCGTCTCAACGTGTAAGCATTGCCGTGGCCCAGTGGTTAAGCAGGTGCATATATTTTACTCTACGATCACCTGTTAAATTGCAGGATCAAATCCATCCCACATTGGGTCTGCGTCGATTCTACATTTTTAAATTGTAATGTTTTAAATTTTGAAATATTTATAAATTATTACGAATATTTTTAACTAAAAGTAACTTAAGTATCTTTTAGTTAGAAACGTAACATTATAGTAAGAACAAAGAATGTGAGGGTAGATTTAAAATAAAATGGAATGATTACTGGCTTGAAGAAAACAAAATATTAAACTGTTGTTGGTTTGTGAACTCAGCTATGAGTGTTTGTGTGCTTACTGTTTCAATTTAAAATAATAATTAGGTGTCCAATATGCAAGCAAATATTAATATCGAATCAAGAGCTAATATTGTGGCCCTATATTCGAATGGCCTGAATATTTGTCAAATTTCTAACGAAATTGGCTTCTCTGTAAGTAGAAATTAATTATTTTATTGTAATGCATATTTTTTCAATGGTTAAAATTGTCTTTTACAATTTGTTATTTTTTTTAGAGAAATACTGTAAGTCGATGGGTGAAAAGATTCGAGGAAGAAGGTGGCTTGCAGAATCGTAAACAAAGTGGAAGGCCACTTCTTAATAACCAGACTCAGCGGCGTTACATGGCAGCGGAGTATGAAACGTGTGGTTTCATACCAACAAGACGTTGTGCCGATGATAAATAATTAAAAATATGTTTCTGTGTCGCACTAAGTATTAATTGTTATAATATTTATATTTCGTTAGTTTCAATAGGGCATTCTTGTTTCTACCGAGGGACGTGCTGGCCAATAATTAGAAGGTTTAATATTTTAAGGTTGAGGTTAAGTTTTAATCCTCTTTTCCTCGAGAAAATGAATAATTAAACTATAACCTCAATAATAATATGAAATATTGGTAACACAATAGATATAATATTATTATTTTTATAGATCTATCGATCAAAGATTTTAACGTCAATCAATTCAATTGTTAAATTGTTAGGTCATTAAAATAAATATAATATATTTTATTTTTTGAAAGTGTTGTTTTATTTATATTACTTAATATATATATTTTAAAATTATTATATTACTACTTTATATAATATATTATATTATATAATATATAATATAATATGTCATATATATTAATAATAATATATTATATGATATTGTCTAACTAAATTATAATATTCATTTATAATTTCTTATCACTATTTTATAATTTAATATTATTCTTACTTAAAAAAAAAGCTTTTAAAAAAGTAATTTCACTAAAAAATATGACTTTATAAAAACGCTAAGATAAAGACTTTGCATAACTGAGGTTTGAACCGTAACCCACTTCCACCTAGCGTCGATGCGACGCCAACCATTTACCGATGGAGCTACGAGCTATCTTACGTGGCTAGTGAAATTTTTGCATTATTATTGACACAGGGCAATAAATGCAGAATAATAAATGAAGAAGACAAACAATATAATGTTATCTTGGTCTTGCATCCACTACACGTTTATACTTTCTGGTATTGATATTGTACGACTTTTAAGTGTGGGTAAAGTTTACATGGTAACATGGCGCACACATTCAGAATACGCACTATACCGGCAAGCGAATATGATCGTTACGATGCTACTGGACTTTTGAACGTTGACTGTACCTCTCGCTCACATAATACCCGCGTAAAATGGCAGTTATGCTGTTGCGTTTCGTGTGGTTTGCGAGTTTCCGGTGGCCCATTGGGGGGATAGGGAAAAGGAGGGCAACGCATCTGCATAACCTCTGGTTATGTGGATGTTTATGGGCGTCGATAGTCGTAAGGCTTCGGCTGTTCGTTTGCCCTCCTATGCTATAAAAAAACTCGATTTAAGTTGTGGTTTGACGACAAGCTTGACGTGGTGAGCACCTGCCATATAAAAACTAGTCACCGGAATACAACTGAGACCTTGATGCCTAGAAGCGGCTAAAAAGCGGTTTAGAACATGTGAGCAATTCCTGACCGTTTTGAGTAAGGGCACGATGGCGAGCGCTTTACAAGCGTCGCGTTAAGACGTTGGCTTGAGTTCGGAATGCTTAATTTAATCTAACGTCCAATGCTTGATTAACCTTACCTTACACACAATTAACCTCACGCCTTAAAAACGCTTTCGTCTGAATAAATATTTCTTTTTTAACGCCCCGTGAAAACGCGCTCTTCCGAATAGGGCCTCACGCATTCAATAAAAATGCAACTCATCTATAATATAATTTATAATGGTGCTACTAAACGGCCAACACAATAATAATATGTGGCTGCAACAGAATAGCCAGCAACATTGTCGGCAATTACAACAATTATTTTTACAACAACTTTAATTATATACTTAATATTAATATTATCTATGACGCTCTTACATTATGTCAATCTGGTCCCCAGCAAGTTTCCGAAGAACTAAGAGTTACGGGTAAATGGAAATATTATATTGTATTTAATACTTTAATATTAATTTTATTCAGTTTTTTTATATAATACACATATTTTGATACACATCCATGACCCAGGGATACAGAAACATTTTGTTTGCTGGCCGTATTCGAACCCGCTACCTCCGGCTTTGCGCCAACTCTCTAACCATTGAGCCGCAGAGGTCGTAGCTGTAATATCATTTAATTTCATAAATAATGCACTCTTTTAAGCATACCATTTGCACGCTCCGATATGGAATATGATGAATTTATTGTGTAGCCTAAGATGCATGTATAAAACCATGGATTGGATATTTTCGCTGTGGCTCGTACATATAGCTACGTATGTTTTTAATGGTCGTTGTGTTTCGGATAGAAGCCGGACGATCGCTCGCCATTCGATAATAATGCAATATTGCCCTGCCAGCTTTATTGTTGTTTCGTTTCTTGGTATAGCTGCATCCTTTTCTGACACGATGTCAGTGACCCTTTCGCTGTTATGTTGGTAGTGAGAGCCGCGTGGCGGGCGCGGCGAGACGAGTGGTCACGTAAAAGTATATTCCCGAAAATATTCGCAATTTAATTTTTATTAAATTATTGTATTTTTCTGCGATTTATCCACGTCATGAGATAACCTATTTTAATTGTAATTAATTTTAAGCTAGTTAAAACAATTCGATTTTTTTTATAAGATAAACATTAGCTAACTCTATAGATTTAATGAAGCGTAGGTGTTTATTTCATTAACCAGGCTTAAGGCGGAAACATACTTACGTGTCGTGGCGTGTCGTGTCGCGCCAGAAGCATATCGGTTTCATACATTTATTCCATATTGTGACAATGTGACGTTTCAAATTTTCTGTATTTATTTAGAGAGTTTGGAAAGTGGCAATACTCTCTTTAATTGTCGGCATATTCTTTCTGAACTGTCTTTGCAAATTGGAGGTTATGTTATTGTAAATAAATTATATTGACATGAAAATGACAAACACTTGGAGTAACGAAAGAATTATCGACTTCATCAACGTAGTGCAGTTGCATCCTGAGTTGTGGAATACCGAATTCGAAAAATACAAAGATAGAAACGCTAAGAAAGATGGATGGGCTGTTGTCGCCGATAAATTTGGTATATCCAGCGACGAGGCTTACAAAAAATTCCGTAGCCTAAGAACATACGTTAATGAAGAAAAGAAGAGAAAATCGGGTAAAGCTGGCGGAAAACAAACAAAATGGTTTGCTTTCGACGCGATGTCGTTTATACTGACCAAAGAAACCACAAATACAGGAATTGACAATGAAAATGCTACATCTAATGTAAGTATTTTTATTATGAAATTATACAAATTGCAAATTTTTGTTCAGTCATGCTTATCTCACCGGTTCTCTCGGCCCGGTACACTTATCTCTTTTGATGTCATGACCGCGTTCCTTCCCAGTGTACTTAAATTGGTTAAATGTCGTTCATCATCTTGTAACAACTCTGGTACTGTTCCAACGTCAAAGTCTTTACTATCAAAGGTGGCACATACAAAGTTTGTGCTCTTAGTTCAAGCTAAATCTATTTCTTGCACATGTTTTAGCTCAACATCAATAACTATGTGTATTACACAAAAAACTAAAGCCATCATTTAGTTTTAGGCTTTTAAAGGCTTTAGTTTTTCGTATCAAAAAAAAAAAATCGGCGTGCATAGATATTCTATAGTTACATGCAAGCTTAAAAGACTTCAAATTTATAGCCTAAGGCAAATATTAAAAGAGTAAAAAAAAATTGTGACTCATGAGTATTTTCCCAAAAGAACTGTTTGCTATTAAAATATCGACTGCCACTGTTGGATGGACAAGTAATTGTGATATGCTTGCCATTGTACCCAAACAGTGAGAAAAATTCCAAAGATTCTAGAGATTTTGCTACTTTTTTCTACTCTGTTGCTCTTAATGGCATTAAAAAAAGTAAATTAATGATACGTTGCATTTACAGATATCTGTAACCATACACCCTGACATCAGTAATGACCAAGACGAAGTACTGGATTCAGAAACAACGGACACTTCGTCAGCTCATTCTCCAAAGCCAGCTTCCAAAAAGTCCAAACGTGAAGTTCCGATTCTTGGAAAGGCTCAAAATATTAGACGCGATGCTGGTGAACAAAGGAGAAACGAATACGCTGGTTTTGGGGAGCATATTGCGAACAAGTTAAGCAAATACGATGATTATACTCGTTCAATGGCAGAGTTTAAAATAATGCATATTCTCTTTGACTGTGATATGGGAGTGTACAGAAATCAAGATTCGACTGCGCATACGCAGAGCACTGATAATAATACCGGTGCTGGAGCTAGCACTTCGAAAAAGCGCAAAAATTCTTAGTCTAAATATATAGAGAGTCCTGATAATAGAAATGCTGGAGCTTCTTCACAAAGCAAATATACAGACAAATTCTCAACACGGATTGGAACACTATATGCGTTATGCAGCAAATGTTTCTTTGTCTCAACATTTCAAATGAAAACCAGACTCTACGCAATACGCAATCTTTGACTAATATTGATCAAAGTTCACAAGAGGGTATTCTAAATGTGTCACAGCTATATGCTGCTGGAGACCAAACCCTCGCTATATGATTTTTTGAATTAAGAAGCATTAGTAAACGATTTAAACATAATTAAAACTTTAGAGAACCGAAGAGGAAGTATGATCGGTCACCTGATACGACATGACCCGTTTCTTAAAAATATCATAGAAGGAAAGATAGAGGGATAAAAAGGAAGAGGTAGACTGAGACAGACTTATATGAAACAAATAAAGGAGAAAGTACAGGTTATGTATCAGGAGGTGAAGGTGTTGGCAGAGAAGAATAGTGAGTGGCGAATACTCTACCGACAAGAGTAAAGCTCTTAAATATAGAGATAGGGTAAACTATAAGTCAAACCATAATGCCATCTACAACACGGATATGTTCGCGTTTCATAGTTGCAAATTGGTTAGTCTTTTTTCTTTTATGGCAATGAGCTTTAACTATTGCCCAGTGTCTTGATTAGTTCTATTTTAACATGTAATAAATAATGTGGACTTACCTTGATTTTTTAAAATCTTTTGTAGCTGTACAACCTCTTCTTACAAATCTTCTAAAAATAGGAAAAATCGAAGCTACGTACACTGTTAACAGATATCTTATTAATATTATGAGCAAGAAAGTTTGTATGTTTGTTACTCTTTCACGCAAAAGCTACTTAATGGATTTCAACGAAACTTTACAGTAATATAGCTTCATCAAAATATCATAATATAGGCCCTGTACTCTCACAGGAGTGAGAAGTTTGCGGGCTAAATCGCGGGGCACTGCTAGTTCAATTAATATAATATGCATTTCCAGTCACTTAAATCTGAAGAGCTCTGGCTAATCTTTTGATAATAGGTATTACAATCATCATGGTGGTATCTTTTCTTTGTATTTTCTTTTTTCCTTTCTTTTCAATTTCGTTTAAAAGTTGTATTTTTTTTGATATCTAACGTCTCCCGTCTATTTTAAAGTTGTCCAATCCAAAGTATTTGATTTTAAGCTCGCTTTTAAAACAAAGTATAAGCCGCTTAGAAGCGTATTTCAAAAGGCATTATTGCACAATCGTGTAAGCCATTTACGAGACAAAATTACATACTGAGGTTGCAGTGATATTGCAGTAATATAATTTACAGCCATGTGGCGCACTAAATGTTTATATGTGTAGCAATATGTGGCTACAATAGCCCGCTATTGTAGCCACATATTGCTGTTAAAATATTGCCCGTTTATAAGCACAATTAAAATTTTTAAATAACATAAATCACTTATTAATAGTGAATGATGGTTAAAAAAAACTAATGTATATTTTTTTAAATTCAAAATAGTACAATAAAAGTAACTTTTCGAACGTCTTTTGAATCTACCACCGATTCCAAGCCACGGATAAGAACTGGCGAACAAACTCAGTGAACTAAATTTAAAACAAATTGTAAATGTTATCCTGAAATGCCTGCGAGAAACGCCCTATTCTCAATGTGTTGTCTGGGTGAAATCTTCCATGAAATATTTTACTTTGTAATATCCTTTAACACTGATCTTTAATATCTTTTTTTTAAAGTAATAAAATTTTATTTTTTATCGATGAAGAAAAGGACTGGCTCTTACCACTTATTTTGCTCTTATTTTTTTTTTCTGTTGGAGCTATGCTAATGGCCCTAATGCTTCATCGGTAGTGGGGTGAGCCGGTTGGCTTCACTCTGAGATATAGTACGTGGGGAGTTGCCCCCCACCAGTGGAGTGTGACTTCCACGGCTCTCTGACTCACCACATGAACCATCGGGTGATATCACAGAGGTGGAGACCCGGCGGGAGGTTCCAGCAATACTGGGACCCACATCTACCGCGGTGGCTTCAGTAGCCGCCACGTGGTGTCTTGTCTGTGGTGTTAGGGAGGCAATACCCCTCCATCGGACGTAGGGGCTCTTATTAATAAATAATAATAATAAAGCCTATTTATTTTCAATCTTACAATCGTTTTTTTTTACATGCATATACGAGTTATATAATATGGTTAATTATTCTGTTGCATTTTTTGCCATTAATTTTAAAGTTATTTAATGGTAATCACTTCACAACTGTCTTTATTACAATCACTATCACAACTGTCTTTATCACCGTCGATCGGAACCCCTTCTTGGGTATAGTCCTCCTCCAGCTTATTCCAGGCGACTCTGTCCATTGCTTTCTCTCTCCATTCACTTCCTGCTATTGTCTTGATATCGTCTATCCATCCTTTTCTTGGACGCCCTATTCTCCTTTTCCCAGTTGGTCTTTCCCATACGGTTGCCTTTAATGTCCATCTCTTGTCTGTGCTTCTTGCTATATGTCCTGCCCGCCGCCATTTCTGTTTTAGAGCGTATTGTAACGCATCTAATAATTTTCGTTTTCCTTCTTATTTTCTCGCTTTTCACTTTTTGTATTCTTCTTATTTTTAATATACTTCTTTCCATTGCTTTCTATCATGACACTATACTCCGTGCGGTGTAGCTTGGTGCGGCTGACACATGCCAATACAATGACAATGACGTTGACCTCTGTCAGTATCACATGGTTGACCTCTGTCAGTATCACATGGTTAGGGATGTAAAATTATGTTATTAATTTTTATTTCTATCGATACTTGCAGCATAAATTTAGTTCTTATTAATAGTGAGTGTAATCAAAGAGCGTTTGTGTAGTAAAAGATATTACAAAATAAAAGACTTCATTGAGGATACCACACACGCGTATTATAAGATTAATTATTATTATTTAGACGACACAAACTCTTGGGATTGTATTGCTCTTTTATCAATTGTCTATCTAGAATGTGTATAAATTTTGAGCCTGCAGTATTTAGAACTAAACTTGTGTAAAGGTGAAACGTATGACATGCTCGCTTATGCCATTGCAGTGGTGGCGTTGTGGGATGGGTCTTCCACTTCCCTCTGATATGTGGAAGAGGTTGATGCTGGCTCACGCGTCCTGGTCCTGGCCTGTGTGGAGGTGCTGTTGTGGTGGCTGGTCGTGTTATGCGATTTCTACCTAGCTTATTTTCTTTTCTTTTATTAACATCCTCTGGTTTGTTTTGGATGCTGCGGGGTCTAAATTTACCTACTTATTAATCTTAGGCTAGTGTGTAGTAAGTAGTATTAGAATGTTTATAAAAAATCTTTAACTATATTTTAAAAAGAGCAACTCAACAGAGTTTCTTACTAAACTAATATAGAAGTATGTATTTCATTTTTTGTAACAGAATATCTGAAAAGATTAGGTCCACTGAGTTTGTTTCGCCGGTTCTTCTCAGTGGGCTTGCTTTGGAACCGGTGGTAGACTCAATTGACTTTCAAAAAGATATTTGAATAAAAAAATTTCACAAAATAAAAAGAGACATTATATCTGATTGGGAACGTGACATACATATTGATAACATTATGGACTCATCGTTTATAATATCTGTCACAGACACAGACGATGAATGTAGTGACTATTCAGATGTTTCAGACTCTGATATTAGTTTTAACGAATAAAATTATTTTTTATATGTATTCTGTTGTTAAATTTATTATATTTATAGAGATTTTACAACAATGAGTAATTAAACTACGCCCAATATATGTGTTTTATTATTAAAAATATCGACTATCTATCGTAGCGATACATCACATCACTAGATACGTCTATGGCGTTACGTTTTAAGCATAACACATTGCTTAATTTTTCTTTCCGTTACATTTAATTTATAGACTAGAACATTCTGATTGGGTTTAATTTAATTTATTACAGTAATGAATTATTTAATACATAACGAGTGTGAAATAGTTAAATTAGTAAGTCATTATTTATAAATTTTTGCACCATTCAGGGGTGAAATGAAACATTACTGGAACTGTCACCCGCACCATGCTACACCGAAATAGGTATAGTTTAGATTTTAATTTTGTGTTGTATGTCCACGTTTGGCATCCGTATGTAAGTGTTGGTAAAACGCAGGTGTCTAGGACGGTTTTCTTTAGGTGTGGGGGAAATTCCCCTTATTAATAAGTAATGAAATTAAAATCCAAGCATAATATATCGTATACTCAGGATTCAAGTATTTGTGCGTCGATAGGTCTACCTTATTAAAATATTGATCTATAATAATACTTAGGCCAGCTTGTAATAACTTTGCAACGTTGGACTTATAACTGCGTCTAACGTGCTGCAAAGTATCCGAAACGTTGAGAATGTAAAAAACTTAATAAACCGCGATAGATTTCGTAACACTTGTTTCATTATAATAAGTGAAATTCGCGTGAACATTAGAAAACAATATTACAAACTAATGTAAAATGCGATGTGTAATAACTAGTAAGAAATTGCCAGAAGTTTCTAGATTTTTTTTAACGATTACGGTAATGTTGTATTAGATTATTGGATTACTTAGAGGAAAGGACTGAGTTCCCTCAATAATAGAAAGGAAGAGGTAGCCCGAGGAAAACATATAGAGCAGATCAAGGAGAAGTTACACGTCGTTACTCTGTGTCTCTTTTCAGTACTTAGGAAGGATTGGCGATTACTCCATCGACAAGAGCAAGGTTCTCAAATTAAGATAGATATAGGTATTAGATACGGCAAAGTGAAGAGGTGCAGTGATTTTTAACCGCCGCCGCGCCGCGCCGTGTCAGTTTGTTTGTCTGTGGCACGTTAGCTCAAGCTTAACGGATTTGGTTGAGTTTTTTTATATTTTGAAAGCAGGTTCCCTAGCGGTGGTTTTTGGTCATATTTCAATAGTTTACGAATATTAATACCGTTTTTTTAGAAGGGTCTTTCGGGTTCATTCGTTACAATAATATCACGATTATCTCGCGAGATCGCCCATTTTTCGGCCGAGATCAATCTTCCTAAATAACGCCCAGATCTTGGGAGATTGAGATTGCATACTAGTACCGACCGATTCAGTATCATGGTTCGCGTGAATTTAGGCTGCATAATAGCTGGCAATTAAAAGTAAAAAATATAAAAAGAAGGAATAAATCTTTTTTTATAGAATCATTTTTCTTTAAAAAAAATTTTTTTTTCGCTATTTTTTCGAGAAACTGCGGTGGAAATGGAAACTTGGATACGCTTCGTTGCTCAATTGATAAGATAACCCACATTAACTAATTACTATTGTGAAAGACGTTGCATAAGATTTTTCCTTTATGTTCCACATGAAGGATTTTTCAGGTCATTTCCGTATGTTTACTGCATAATATGATGGGTGGACTTGCCAGACAAGTGGTTAGCGTCGCTGATCATTATAAACGAGTTCACCGGGGACTACCCCTTGCCACTACAGCAACTTCCGTATTGAATATCCTGAAAAGCAAGTCGAGGTCCCAGTATCGCTCTGCCGTCCTTCCTGAATTACGCCAACGGCAGATATGAGCAGAATGGGGTACTGGGACCTAGTACGCAGACGGGAGGCACAGTTCATCTCCCGCTAAGATCCGCTTTCCGAAAGGTTGATAAACGCAAAAATAAACAAATCAACGGCCAAATCTCTTGTTTAGTTTAAATGAGTTGCTAGAAGAATAGTCAAATTACTTAATTTGATCAGCCGAACGAACGAACTAAGACGAGCGATCCCTTGCCACTCGCATCAAATACGGACCGGCCGCTGCTCGGAGATCGTCTTCCCACCTGGTTAATGGCCGAACAAAACTTCGTCTACATAAACGCGGCCTCCACTATTGAACAGTATTGGCCCTTGGGCCATCGTCATTATAAATAATTGAATATCGATCCACTTTTTGATTAATATTGAGTATAGCAATGTTACATTGTATTTAGATACTAAAGCACTTTACTGATTATTTGTAATATCCCATACAGCACTCATCATCATCATCATCAGCAGCAGCCTTTATCAGTCCATTGCTGAACATAGGCTGAATGAACGCCATAGAGCAGTACAGGTTTGAATATGTAACTCGCCCTCATCTTACCGATAAGATAAGCGGGAAATTCAATTGACGCGTAACACGCACTCCGGAAGGCCTCTAGGCCTCCCTCAATGAACACCAAGACGCCCGATCACTTGCCACTCGCATCCAACGAGGACTTTACTTTCATAAAAATAAGGTCCCATTATTTATGTGATAATATTGAGAAAATCAAACAGTGATTGCTTATTAGAATACATAGCGGTGACTTAATTACTGTTTTCTCTTCTCTAGTCCAAAAATCATGCTTGCAAATCCCAAATTTATATATTTTTTTAATCATCAGTGTCCAAGACCCTCTACAAGTTATGAGGGAATAATGATGAAGATATATTTATTACACACTAGCCTCTATGTGTACGTAATAAGGTTGATATTACCTACCTACATATGTTATTCCTATTCAGATCATATTGACCGTCAGTCTGTTGTTTCTAGAAATAGCATTGAAAGCGAATGAATGGTTATTATAACTGTTCGTGAATAAACATTATCCATATTCTATACTAGCAGCGCCCCGTGGTTTCACCCGCGTACTTCCCGTTCTTGTTCCCAGTACGGGGATAAATTATAGCCTGTGTGCTATTCTGATGTATAAGTTATATTATTGTAATGTTTCATTAAAATCTATTCAGTAGTTTTAACGTGAAAGAGTAAGAAACCTTCAGGTTTATAATATTAGTAGAACTAAAACTAGCTGGCCGCTCCGGCTTTGCACGGGTGCTTATTATGTACCAAAAACTAATGCTATTATGTACTAAAACCTGCCTCAGGAAACACTGTTTCTATTGATGAAAACAGCATCAAAATCTGTTGAGTCGTTTTTGAGCTTACCGTGTACAGACAGACTGGCGTGGACGAGGACTTTGTTTTATAATATGCAGTGATGTCATAATAAACCTAAGGGATATGTTTGATAGAAATTTTGACGTTTTTAAGAAATTTTCTAGACATATGAACTTAGTTACAACTGTTATATGTATAATGCATAAACGTATAATATAATAAACCAACATACTTTGTAGTGTAAAAGTAAATTGTATATTTGTTTAAACGCGCTTATCTCCGGAACTACTAGTCGTACTTGAAACTAATATAATAATAATGAAGAGTTTGTTTGTACGTGCTTATCTCAGGTTTAATATAAGTCCCCACCATGGCTCATGCCTTGTCGTGGCGGTGGGGCTCAGAAGCCCAGGGTGACCCATCACCTTTTTAGGGAATTAAGCCGAGAGGGCTCTTTGTACCCCTCTTATAAGAAGAGGGGACAACAGAGCAGGGGTGAGGATGGGAACCTCACCTCATCGTACTGTCTAGTGACTGAATAGCCGTCGAGGTCGAGGACACCTTACCAAAGGCGGCAGTGGTGGCACTGGCCGGGTTTTAGTGGTGCGTCCACTTACTAGCTTTCGGGCGCAGCGAGTCCCACATACCCGCCTGGGGAGACCCACTCCTCTGCGGGATGCGTCAGTGCATTTCCCGGCGTTAAAGAAAAAAGGTTTAATATATGTACCTATTACAAATATTAACAGTTTATTAATGTCAATAAAATCATTTAAATAAAGTCCGCGCCACTTAAGAAGTCCGATAGACGCGGCGCTGCGGTCTCATAACTCAATGTTGCCAATTTCTAGTGTAATGATTTTCCACCAAGTCTAGTACAATAAAAAAATTAAATAATTATAGGGCCTATGGTCAGTAGTGGATTGATAAAGACTGATGATGATAATAATGACAAAATTAATTATAGCAACAAAATAAAAATCTCCCTACCAGGTTTTAGTAAAAAAAAACATTTTTTTCCTATATTATATATCCTCCATATTTCACGTAAAATAATTTAAAATATCACAACTTCTTACTCCAGACAGATGTCAAGATGTCAATGTTGTCAAATTTAGTTCGGGCATTAGTCGCAGGACTTCATAAGTGGCGCGTACTATACCTTATAATATATCGTATCTATAATATTTAAAATAATGAGATCGATAAACTTCAAAGGGTACTTCCATTCAAACTTTTATAATGATCATTAATCAATTATAGTAGTTGGCATTATATTATCATTGTGAAGTTTTTTTTTATCTTGCCAAACGATGCCAGTACGTAGAGCAAACATCTCGCCATTGAAGCTATTATAGTCATAACTGTCTATGGGAATCTACAGACATCGACAAATAAGTTAATCTAATACTAGTCCAGGGGGCCTAGTCAAAATGGGAGAAAGGAAGCGTTAGCGAAGTTTGAAAATGATAAAATGTATGGGATTGACATAAGGCCGCGCTTAATCACGTGGTCCATCCTATACATTTTATCATTTCGAACTTCGCTAACGCTCTTGGCTAGGCCCCCTGGCGTGTCGTTCATTTGTCGCCTATCGTGAGACATGAGGTGGTAATCATCGATAACCAGTATTTACACTGCCGATCCTGCCCTCACTGTCGAAATACAGTAAAGCTGTTTGACGGAGGACACAAGCACACGTACAGATGGAGCGCGACAGAAGCGCATCACCACGCTGTCCACTGGCGACCGGATCAGCTCGTCCTGCCTTTCTATATAGAACACAGCCAAATTTGACCAAAGTAGTCTTACGTAGAAGGCCGACCTGCATACCTAGCAACGGTAAAATCATTCGTTCTTCTAATTGTTTCTTTTTCTTCCAGGTGGCGGAGCGTTTGCAAGTGGACGTGAGGCGGGGTCTGACATGGCGCGAGGCGAACGACCGCATGAACTTCGTCGGGCCCAACGAGTTCCAGGTCAAAGAGCAGGATCCACCGTGGAAGAAGTACATCGAGCAGTTCCAGAACCCGCTCATACTGCTGCTGCTGGGTGAGTTTTGTTAGGATGTATACGATATTAAAGCTCGATCGGTGAGGCACTGAATCGTGTATACTCGGCACATCTCGACAAGCGTGCTTGGTTCGGTGACGCACTGAATCGTGTATACCCGGCACATCTCGAGAAGCGCGCTTGGTTCGGTGACGCACTGAATCGTGTATATCCGGCACATCTCGAGAAGCGCGCTTGGTTCAGTGACGCACTGAATCTTGTATACCCGGCACATCTCGAGCAGCGCGCTTGGTTCGGTGACGCACTGAATCGTGTATACCCGGCACATCTCGAGAAGCGCGCTTGGTTCGGTGACGCACTGAATCGTGTATACTCGGCACATCTCGAGAAGCGCGCTTGGTTCAATGACGCTTTAATCGTGAATACTCAGATTCGCTCGACAAACATTTAGGACGTACCGTTTTGCAACGAAATCTTAGTGTCTTATTATAGCCTATAAACTGTCTGGATAAATGGACTATCTAACACTGAAATAATCATTTATATCCGACTAATAGTTCTAGATATTAGGGCGTTCAAACAAACATACTCTTCAGCTTTATATATTACTGTAAGATTTACAGTATACCGAATACGGTATTCTTAGGCAATTCAAATAAAACATGGCATATGTAGATGTGTGCTGTATACAAACAGTTTTGATACTTGAAACAAATAGTTAATTTAAAGTTAATTTAACTGTTTTGATCGTTCATTGAGTTTTTGTGTGTACATGTGCTATGGAGTATTCGTGACATATACGTAATGCGAACCTTGAACTCAATATAATGTAAATGTTAATCTATTGATATTGGTAATGTAATAAACCGTAGGCTCTTGTATAAATTAGTTTAAATAGTTCCTTATTATTGTAGTTTGTGTTATTTATATTATGTAAAACATGTGGTGTTTCGGGCTGAAGGACATGACAGGCAAGGTAAATACTAGCCTTATTACTATAGTGACTTAAAACCTATTTCTTATGTCTATGGGGGGCTAATAGAAGCTTAACTTCAAGTTTGTCGGCTTGCCGCCCTTGTCCCCCGGCCGCCATCTTGAAAAAAGGGGTGCATATACATTTTAGAGAAATCTCGAAAACAATGCGTCTTACAAAAAAAAATGTACAGACATAATTTGTAGCAAATTGTTTTGCCTACAAATATGTTTATATATCTTTTGGTCCAAAATTTAATATCAAATAAGTTATGAGCAAAAAAGTGAGATTTTTTTATATACAATTTTCTCTTTTGCTCTATTTAAACTTTTTTATATAATAATATATTTAAAAAAAATACTTCCGACCAATCTTGTAGATGGTCTTTTGAGGAAAATTTTTCTCTATTTTTTTTAATTCTTTCATTTAAAACCCTGTAACAGCGCTCCAAAGTCGACCGGATTTGTCGATAGAACTGAGAATCCGGTCAGAAGGAAATGTTATTTCGTATAATAATTAACTTCGTCTTATGATCTTTTTATTTATTGTAAACACATTCTTACAATTTTTTTGTTAAATCCCCACCTACTTTACTTATTTATTGCCAACTCTTTTCCCCGCCATTTATGAGCTGAGGTTCCCATACTCTTTTGTTTCATAGACCACTTTCAAAATTATCCTGCATCAGGTGGACCCCTTGTCACGCTCATCGTGGACCCCTGGGGGTCAAATGGACCACTTTGGGGATCACTGAGCTAGAGTCTGTAGGCGCGTATGTAGGCGTATATATGTACCATATAGACGAATAAGCGGCCCAACTCATCCCTCCCCACTGTTGATGATGATGATGATAGAAACTCATGATTAAATCAGCCCGTGATTAAGTTAATGACTGGTCATGATACGGTCATGTGGCATGATAGCATGCTAAATAATGGAGATAATCTTGGTCGCGTGTGGACGATTCTGGAATGTTCTGTTAGTGATACGGTCGAGTCCATGTTATGATGGACGTGAGCGCAGTGGGGTAGTGTTGGGTATAGACAGTCTTGGCGTTCGTTGGAAAAGGCGTATGTCCTGTTGACGTAAAAGGATGGTGATGATGATTACCGATCTAAAGAGGATTTTAAACGTAGAGAGTAAATTTGCCAGTGAGGGTATTGGGGACACTAGAATAAAATGGACAAGAATTATCCTTACTAATATTGTAAACGTGAAAGTACGCATGTTTGTTACGTTTTCACGCGAATACTACTCAACCGATCATCATGAAACTTTGTACACATATTCTCGAAGGTACTAGAAGTAACATAGGATACATTTAAAAAAAGAAAATTCTTTTTTTTGCTAACGCAGGCGAAGCCGCGGCCAAGAGCTAGTGATTGTATAAAAAAAAAATGTTGTCTGTAAAGTCGATTTACGGACGGTAATTTGACGTGACAACGTCAAACATTACATGCAACACGAACCGAACTAAGCCGATCGCTGTAGTCGATCATGCGTCTCTCTCGTTCGTGCCGTGCTTTCGCTTTCAGAACCCGATATGACGTCATCTTTTTCATGCATGCTGCCCGTAACATCGAGTTATTAGAAAGTCAAAAATATGATAGAAAAGCTTTGCCACGCTCTCGTTTGCGTGGGTACATCCATACGATTTTCGTTTTACTATAACTTTACTATAATCGTTCGGATTTACGTTCGTTATCTCGAGATTTTATTTAATAAAAATACTATATTTAGTCTTCTTAGTATTGATGTTAAAAGTATCTTCCGACTGTTCCTGCTCTGGTCAAGAGACGTCCTGATGAAGTCTGTCCAACGATAATTATATAGGCCCTCTATGTTTTTATAATATTTATGAGTTAATACTGAACTTCCATTGCAGGTTCCGCCGTGGTCAGCATATGCATGCGCCAGTTCGATGACGCTATATCGATCACGGTCGCGATCATCATCGTGGTCACGGTCGCGTTCGTCCAGGAGTACCGCTCGGAGAAGTCGCTCGAGGAGCTCAACAAGCTGGTGCCACCGACATGCAACTGGTGAGTTTGTATTCTAGAACTTTCTAGTTTCTACGAACTGCTGTTCTAGAAGCTTCTTTGTTATTACTATTTGTGGGACGTGATTGTGCAGTGCCTCTGGGTACCACCATTCTAATTGTGTCTATATATCGGTTTTCTGGTCGCCATAATACGGGAACTGCCTAGCTTGGGGACAGATGGCCGTGTGTAAAGCTGGCCCAAAATATTATGGTTAAATTATTGGTACTATTACGGAGCGGTTCAGGATTTGCTTTTTAAAACTATTCTTTATTTCAAACATGAAATTATATTATAACAGATAACTTAAAATAGACCTGCGCCCGACGGAAGTCCAAATCAATCTGATTGAAAAACAATTTGAATTATCAAAGAGAAAAATAGAGGTTTCCTATTGCATTAGGAATAATGCAATGGGAAACTCAGCAGTTCTGCTATACATATGCATCCATGCGACTTGCGACATAACAGTACCGTGCAACAGCTTTGGTGTGTTTCAGAAAGAAAGGACAGATAGTCTGTCTCATGGGAGATCGTGATTGAGTGAGTGGGTAAGTGAGTGATGAGTGAGGGTATGAGAGAAGGAGAGGGAGAGATTTACCAAATGACGTAGATAATAATAATATCTATGGACGCTTTTTACAACGTCAGTCTGGTCCCGTGCTAAGTTTCCGAAGAACTTGTCTCACGGGTACCAGACAAAGGAAATACATATATTTAATACGTTTTATATTAATACATATATTTAAGATTTTTATTATATAATACACATACATACATATCCTTGACCCAGGAACACATAAAAATTTTTTTTTGTTCCCTGGCGAGATTCGAACCCGCTACCTCCGGGCTTGAGCGCCAACGGGCTAACCATTGAGCCACAGAGGTCGTCAAAGTATATATTCTAATAACTTCCATTTCCAGCCTACGCGAGGGCAGCTTGGAACACTTCCTAGCCCGCAACTTGGTGCCAGGAGACGTGGTTCATTTGAACGTGGGTGACCGAGTGCCGGCCGACCTGAGGCTATACGACTCCACGGACCTGGCCATCGACGAGTCCTCGTTCACTGGGGAGACAGAGCCGGCCGTGAAGAGCATAGTGCCCAACACCGCCACCGCGGGCAGGGTCAATAAGGACAACATCGCGTTCATGGGCACCCTGGTCAGATGTGGCAATGCGAAGGTAAGGCTTCACTCGACCTTCTAAGGTACATTAATCACGTGAGTTTTTTTTAGCAACTAATCATGGTGAGATGTGGTGACACTTAGACTACACCGCTATTCCCCTGATCTAAATCACGTGTATTTTTTAACGAATTCAAAGAAGGAGGCGTTTCTCAATTCGACCGTATTTAGTGCAGAAACTGCTCATAAATTTTCACAAACATTTTTATGATTGGTCGGTGGCACTTACACAGATTGCTTGTTGGCAGAATGCTAGCACGTCAGTGATAAATCACTGACTAGGATTTTTATGGTTCACATTAATATGCGGCTATATGTTGATGGATGGAACCGAAAAGAAGGTTATCACAAACTTAACTGAAACTTAACAAATTAAAGATAGTTTTTTTTTTTTTTTTTTTTCGAAAGGATCTATGCTGTTGGCCTTAAGGCCTTAAAGCTACATCGGAAAAGTAGATGAGCAGATGGCTCATCTAAAAATTTTATAATGGGGATTTACTCCCCCGCCAGCTTCCCCCGGGGGCGTGGCTTGACGGTCGCGTCACTACGTGGTGTAGAATTTAAACTATAGGAATGCGATACTGTCGACGTTTTGTTTCGGGTAATGTTGTTATCATGTTGGCCGGCCATCTCCCCACCCTCAGATAGAGAGGGGCGGGTCGCGCACGGTACCCAGACTATCAGATGATAGCAACGGGCTATCGTTGTTATCGCGGTCTGTATTGTTATCGACATGTATCGGATTCGAACCTGTGCTAACGCGGTCGGTCCGGACCGACGTATTTAACATGTGTAGGGAACGGCGTCGCTCGGAATTCCGGGACTTCGAACGGTGTAAATATTTACCTATCCCCGGCTGGTGTTTGTTTATTGTGTTTTGTAATGTTTTACGCATTTTTGCGTCGTGTTTTAACAGCTGTGAGATTTCATCAGCTGGGTCGATTAATACGTGTCTTGGGTGTCGTTTATTAATTCTCACTGACCTATCGGGGACATAATTCGCCGCGTTTACGACTAGCGGGTTCGAATGAAGGGCTGCCCTTTCAAAGTGACGTTCTGACATCGCTTTGAAATGACCTCTAATGGACTCCAGTCTAAGGTCACGATGTAGGTCGATGTTACGTATATACCAAGGACAGCCGGTTGCCATACGCAGGAATCTGTTCTGTACTATTTGAATGGCCTTGAGTCGGTTCGGCGGCACATGCGCGAATGCGACACTTGAATACGACAGTATGGGCCGAATACAAGTTTTATAAAGAGTTATTTTGTGCCTGAGGGGCATTCTACTGTTTTTGTTTATAAGAAAATATAATTTATTAAGGACGAATTTTGCTTTATTTACAACGCGTTTGATATGAGGGGTGAATGACATCGACCTATCGAGCGTAACCCCTAGGTATTTGACCTGTTCTACTCTAGGGATTATTGTGCTATTTATCTTAATTGGCGCCATGATTCGGCAGCGCTTAGTGCGCGGACCCACCTTCCTCCTTCTGGTGAAGTGAACTGATGCACTTTTTTCTGGATTTATTTCTATTCTCCATTTAGCGAACCAGTCACCTAATTCGGTGACGGCTCGCTGAAGGGAGTCAGAAGCTATGGAAGCTGCTGGGTGGGTCACGTACATTGCGGTGTCGTCGGCGAAGAGCGCTAGCTTCACCGCAGGACTTTTAGGGATATCTGACGTGTACAAGTTGTACAGGGTTGGCGAGAGTACTGAGCCCTGAGGAGTTCCGGCCCTCAGAGGTCTGCGGGAGGACAGAGTGCCCTCTACTCTATATCTAAAGTGACGGCCGGACAGGTAGTCTTTGATGATGATGACGAGTCTGTCCGGTATACCTAACTTATATAATTTATATATGAGACCTTCGTGCCATATCCTATCGAAGGCCTTGGCTACATCGAAAAAGACCGCGCACGTGTCTAGAGGTTTTTTCCTATTGAGACCTCTGAGGATGTCCTCCGTAATGCGATGGACTTGTCTCGGACAGCAGTGATTTTCGCGAAATGCGAATTGTTCATCTATGAATAGGTTCTTTTCGCCTATGACTGACTTCAGACGTTTAAGCAGAATCCTTTCATATATTTTACCTAATGAACTTAATAGACTTATGGGTCGATAGCTAGACGGTTCCGTGCCCGGCTTTCCGGGTTTAGGGATCCCTATAACCGTCGCCTCTTTCCATAAGTCGGGGAACCTACATCCCTCTAGTAGGGCGTTGAATATGCTAACTAATAATAATATAAGAGCGTGCGGAAGAATTTTAATAACTTTGTTAGGTATCCCGTCCGGACCGGGAGCTTTTTTAGAATGGAGGTTTTTGATGATGTTTTGAACCTCTTCAGCATCCGTCGGAGGGATGGGATCGCCCTCCGGCGGCGTGGAGGACCTCCTCCTTACCTCTTGATTAATTAAATCTACATGGGGACCTATATGGGAGGATGCTGCTATAGGGCTCGGAGTACACTGGCTCTCGAGGGCATCGGCTAAACATTCGGCTTTGTCTGCGTCCTCTAGTGCAGGAGTATCGTTTACTCTATTGAGAGGAGGCATAGATGCCTCGTTTTTCTTTTTAAATGACCTCGCGAGTGGCCAGTAGGCCTTGTGAGACGGGGAAATTTCACTTAGAAGACGATCCCACCTCTCGGCCTTGTATTCTACTATACGGGCTTTGACCTCCCGTTCAAGGTTACGGAGGGTGAGGCGATATTGCTCAGACGGGTAACGTGTATATGTACGTCTAGCGGTGTTCTTAGAACGTATGAGGTCTTTGATGTCCTCCGGGAGTTCAAAACGGCCCTCATGGGATGCTGAGATTTCTCGGGAAGACCTCTCTATGGTCGCTACCAGGTGGTCTGTGAAGTTATAGCAGGCTGACACAGCAGCTTGAGGACTGTCTATTGTGTCTGGGATTTTATCGAGATTACTCGATTGTAATGACTTTAAATTTTCATTCAATAGTTTATAGTCAATAATCTTTGTTTTATGATTATTACTAACTAATGGGTCACCTAGTTGTATTAAGACTGGTCTATGGTCCGAGTTAAGCTCATTTATCGTTTTAATAGTATGTACATTAAGGGCAACATTCCTAAGGATATAGAAATCTAATTTCGATGGCCGTATATGTCTAGTACTATTCGTGAAATTAAAGCGCGTCGGCTCATCGGGGGCGACTATAGTACAATTTAGACTATCGACTGCTCGGTTGAGTATGAACCCATTATTATTGGGTAAATTACAACCCCATGCTTCGTGTTTACTATTTAGGTCGCCGGCTATTATGACAGCGTTGCCTAGATCAAATAGCGATTTTAAATCGCTGACTAATAATTTTTTATTACCTGATTGGTATACCGAAGCTATGGTGAGCGACTGGTGGTCTGTCATACTCACTCGGCATACAGATGCCTCGAGGGATACTAAGGGCGGCGGGTCAATAGGGATGCAGTGGAGGGATTTCTTATAAAATATTAGAGTGCCTCCGAGATGAGATCGTGTCCTGTCGTTTCTTATCAAATTATAATTTCTAATCTTAGGATTGGTCATAGAAGGTTTTAAGAAAGACTCCTGCACAAGGAGGATGTCTACATCATACCTAATGATGAATATGCGAATTTCTTCTAGGTTCGCCCTAATGCCGTTCGCGTTGAACGACACCACTCGCAAAGAGCGCGGTTTAATCCTACCCGTGGTAGCCATCTAACGGCTTGGAGTGAAGCACTTGATCTTATCGATCAAGGCGGAGTGGTCGGCGATCGCTTGTATGCGATCGGAGAATGAACCGCGCAGCTTTGCTGCTAATATTTGCAGTTCGACAGTGTCGATACTGCCGACGAACTCCGACACAAATGCCAGGTCCGCCGCAAAGCTAGATGTGGGTGCCGGATGGGGGGCTGCAGGCATTGATGTACCGGCAGCTGGGCCCGATGGCCTGCTCGTACCTACTGGGGCCCTAGGTGGGCCCTGGGAGGGTCTCGCGGGTTGGGCCGGCGGAGCCGTCGGCTTGTGCCAAGGATTGGACTTTGGAAGGGGAGCTGGGATGTAATCATCATCCCTAGTAACACTTGGACGGGGCGGGACTTGCGGTGAAGCCGCCTTCTTAGGCAGGGGTTTAGGTAACCCTGCAGGCTTAGGAACCCTACGTGCTTTCTTGGGGGCGTTAGGACAGCCCCTGTAGTTAGCCGGATGGCCTTCTCCCTTGCATAAAACGCAGCTGGGAGGTGTCGAGGTGACGTCTTTGTTACGGGGACATTCTGATGTCCCGTGGTCGCCCAGGCACTTGACGCACCTGGGGTGGGCGAAACAGTTACGCGCGGAGTGGCCGTACAGCTGGCAGCGGTGACACTGCCCGGGAGCGCCCCTTTTACGTGGGGCTTCTACTCTAAGGCCGGTGAGGTTGCACACGGCTTTTATATTAAAGATGGCCTTGCCGGCCGGTGTGAGTGGCAGGATTGCCAGGACCATATTATAGGCGAACTTGGTCTTCGGATGGTACATACGGTGTACCTCCATGACCGGGTAGCCCTGTTGGACCAGGTCGTCTTTTACGACGGCCGTGTCCCACGTCTTAGGCACTCCTATAATAACTACGCGGAGAACGCGTTCGTCCTCAAGCGCGTAGGTATGATAACCTATGCCTTTAGCTTTTAAAAAGGCCGTGAGCTTCCTATGCTCGTCAGGGGTACCTACTTGTACTTTAATTCCCTCCGCGCACGAACGCGCAGAGTTATAAAATAACTTTTTGTCGTATATCGCCTTAGATATTTCGTTCCAAGACCTGGTGTCTTGGACGACGATCGGAGGCGGTGGCCTGCACTTCGGTGGTGCATCCATGATGACGTCGGCGTCGACGGCCGTATCAGCTGATGCGAGTTGGTCGCGCCTACTTATAGACGGCACAGATGGTGCCTCTTTAACCCTATCCCTAGTAGTGAGGTCATCCGTAGACCTAGATAGGCGTTTGCCCTGAGGGGGCTTTGGTTTAGCCACTTTAGGGGCTTTAGGTGGGGGGGAGGGTGCGGACTCCGGGTCCGGACGACGCCTCCTCTTTTTGTTCCGCACTTCGCGGAACCCTGACTCATCCTCCTCGGAGGAGTTGCCCGATGTGGACATCTCTCCCTCTGACGGAGCAGATTGATTAACGTCGGGGGACGGGGGGGACTCGATAATCGATCCCTGCAGGTCATTAAAGCGAGCTTCCGCAGCTGCTTTAGCCTCCGGGTACAGGGAGTAGAAATAATTTAACACTTCTTGTGTTGAGGTCGCCATATTTTAAGGGTAATAATTTAAATGTATACTTATCCCCGCCCGCCTGATGCGGGAGGGTGTATGATACGGTAGCGCCTACCAGAGGTAGGTGTGTGTTTAAATATTAAAGACTTACTCGCAATAACACTGTTCACTAAACACAATATCACGCAAACGTAATCACTTACAAATCGAACAATTTGGCGCCAAAACTGTACTACGCGCGCTTGGCAACAGCCTTGACGGCACGGGCCGCTTGAATCGCGCGCAAAATCCGTTGCGACGCGGCGGGTCGTCGGATACACTAGCTAACTATAAAGTCACTCGGGACTGCACTCATACGCAATATACTACCTACTTATCTAATACACGAGAACGCAAAGAAAAATTAGGGCTTCGAATCGGAATATGTGAATCACTAAATCGATCGTCCACTCTATTGGATGCGTCTGCGCTAGGTGGCGGCTAGCGCGAAACTTAAAGATAGTTATTGTTATACATTATAATATGCGCAATGCTTAGTATTATTTACAGCAATCTTAAAACTCTCTCTGCCTAAGGTGACAGGCACTACCTAACTAGGACCGCTCTGTCGTCCTTATAGCAGTTGGTCACAATTGCGAGACTCCCCCCTTTCTAGACGGTCCCCCCCTCTAAAAGGGGTACATTGTCACACAATGTTAACTCTGTCTACCCCCTTACTCCCTATAAACGCGTTACGTATTTATGAATGGTCCCTTATTAATGTCTGACTCAAAACTGACGTGACCCAATGATCAAAGTAAAGCATTTCTTCAGGGTATCGTCGTGAGCACGGGAGAGCGATCAGAATTCGGCGACATATTCCGCATGATGCAAGCCGAGGAGGCGCCCAAGACTCCCTTACAAAGGTCTATGGATGCCCTCGGAGCCCAGTTGTCCTTGTACTCCTTTTGCATCATTGGCTTCATCATGGTGGCAGGCTGGCTCCAGGGGAAGGCTCTGCAAGAGATGTTCACCATTGGCGTCAGCTTGGCGGTCGCGGCTATACCGGAAGGTGGGTTACAAATGATCATGCTAAAGTGATTGTTATAAGATTGTTAGAAATCCTTACTATCCTTACTAATATTATAAATGCGAAAGTAACTCTGTCTGTCTGTTACGCTTTCACGCCTAAACCACTGAATCGATTTTGATGAAATTTGGAACAGGGATAGATTAGAGCTTGAGAAAGGACATAGGCTAATAAGCTTAGGGGGGTTTAAATAGGGGATTGAAGTTTGTATGGAAGTTCGTCATTATACATAGAGGATGACGCCATGAAACTTTGCATTTAGGCACTTGATAAGAATTAAATAACCATTAATAATTGTTCCACCGTTTTTAAGATTTTTACCTATATGGGCATGACATAGGAGATAAAATTTCGCAGGGTAGTTCAAAATAATCTGTCTGTTTACTATACGTACGTACGGAACTGCGCTACTCCGAATTTAACGCGAGCGAAGCCGCGGGTAACAGCTAGTTTTCAAATAAGTGAGAATCTCATGTCCAAAGAAGTTGAAAATGCAACGAATAAGAAGAAGCGAAGAACTACAATATTAGAACAACTAAGGGCGGGTTGCATCGAACAATTTTAACGAATATGTAATCGTTAAAGATGGCGGTAACAAACGTTAGTGACCAAAGAGCGTTGTTTTTAACAGACGTTAAAATTTAACGAAGTTTCTTACGTTGACAGATGGTTTGAAACAGCCGACCCTAATGGGCTCATTCTTGGGTAATAACTACTTGACAACTTATGACGTCAGCCTGAACGCCAGTAACTCCAAAATGGTTTCCAGGTCTACCCATCGTGGTGACGGTGACCTTGGCGCTTGGAGTGATGCGCATGGCCAAGCGGAACGCCATCGTCAAGAAGTTGCCCACCGTCGAGACGCTGGGGTGCGTCAACGTGATATGCAGTGATAAAACAGGTATTTTTTTTAAAGTAAGATGGGCAAATTTATCAGGGACCACGTAAAATCAGGATTGTAGCTTTTTCAGACGCCACAGTCACACAACTGAGTGGTGTCCTATTAAGGAACTATATTACACTGTTGTGCATTCTCCAGCGAATTTTATTTCTTGTATTCTTGTAGTTACAGTTACACTATAATTTGTACAGTAGAACCTGGATAACTCAAACCTCGATTACTTAGAAACCTCTATAACTTCAAAAAATAATATGATCCCTTCCCTTAACCTATCACTAATATGACCCTTGATATCTTAAAACCTCTATAACTTAAAATATGTATTTTGTGTTTCCCTTGGACTTTAACTTATCGAGGTTTTAATTAAGTAAGTTTAACAGTATATTCCTAAATAATTGTTTATTATTATTATTATTATTGTTGAATTCTTCATGTCAAAAATAACATGGTGGGCTGATCCATGTTAGGTAGTTTATAGGCATCGACCACACAGCCTATAGACTCCTAATGTTTGATTGTTCTTATTAAATGCATTCTCGCAACTAGCTGAGGTGAGACGAAAGGGGTTGCAATGCTGTGATTAGCTAATTCAAGGTCATACATTACCAATCACGGAACGTTAAAAAGAAATGCATATATTTCGCAACGGGAAAGAATGAGACGACACGATAGTTTGGGTATATTGTTTACGGCTTACATCGGAACTATAAGTCAGATGTGTCGCCAGAACCCGTTCCCCTGTTATAAGGAGTCTATGGGTTATGTGGTCGATGTTTATAGGCGACGTTGACCCACATAACCGTGTTGCCCAGGTACCCTCACCATGAACGAGATGACCGTGACCACGCTGTCCACGTCTGGTGGTCACATCGCGGAAGTGACCGGCACGGGGTACAACTCGCGCGGGGAGGTGCGGCTGCGGGCGTACAAGGGCCGCGACCTGGATGTCGCCAGAATGGGAGTCAACAGCATGCTGGAGGTGAGCAAAGGATAAACAATGTATTACAAATGGCTCTTAGATTGGAAATAAATAGCAGATTTGAATATTCTAAACTTGGAATTTGATGAAGTTTGAAAGTTTAGGATTATTCAAAAGATTTTTGAAAAAAGAATACTTTAAAGGAGGTGAACGCTGACTTTTGGCTATTAATTCAGCATTAGCTTATAAAAAAAAATTGACATGTTTCAAGTGCTATGTAATTTGCCTACGAAATAAATATTATTTGATTTGATTCTTCTAAGGGCCTGTTTCACAATCTCCAGTTAAGTTCCCAATAGGCTATCGGCCCATCAGTGACGTTCAATAATAATGGTTGATTATTAAATTCAATAATAAATAGACTTCAAGAAATCCGCCAAGTCGAAAGTGCCCGTTATGTCGAAGAAGTCACGTAGTATTTATATTACGTGACTTCTTCTTCTTCTTCTTATAAAGAGTCCGAATGACAGAAGTTTTGTCGGTAGAGTACGCCTTCTTTAATAAGTACTCGTTTAAATCTTTACTCGGGAAGTACTGTGGCTCTGATTGGTCCGCTACAATAGCATCAGTGCCCAACCGATCCTAGCGCCGACAGCGGCAGAAAAGAGAACTAAGATCTGGGTTTATTATTGTGTATGTGAATACTACGGTAAAGCCCATATCGTTCGGACTCCCTATACTTCGTGGATGCAGTTTGAACGCGGGTTATGGCACCATTATATCGTCTATCTCGCTCTAACGTAATCTGGATTACTACTTTTAGTACTGAGTTCCTTACCTTTTTGCGATTCTGCAGCACACATACTCTGTATTTTAATGTGGTCTTATTAACGTTGTAAAGATTTTTTTTTGTTTCTTAGATTTAGTTTTTGTTTTCCTTTTTGTTTAATTTGTATGTGTAATGTGGAATGGTGATCTATCTATCTATCTATCTACTTGATTTGTTAATCTAACTTTTAATACTCGATGGAGCCAAGATTTGGGATGTATCATGATCATCACCCTCGGCAGGTGGCGGTGCTGTGCAACAACGCGGTGATCCGCGACTCGGTGCTGTACGGCCAGCCCACGGAGGGCGCGCTGCTGGCGTGCGCGCTCAAGAACGACACGCCAGACCTCCGGGAGGACTACACGCGCCTCAACGAGATACCCTTCAGGTGAGGGGACGCTGGAACTAATCGAAACACGAAATCTTCGTAGGAGTACAGGGATACATTAAAGTATAATATGTTAGAAAGGCAACATAAAATTTTATAAGAAAAAGTATGTTTGGCATATTTGACATTATGGTCGAAAAGTAATTTTTACTTTATCTCAAATATAGTCTTCCTTTGGTCTTCCTAAGAACAAGCAGTTTTATTTTATTCTCCAATATAAGTATACAGTCCACACAAATTCAAACATGGTCTTTCGAGCCGGATGTTACTAGGCGATGATCATACAGTATATATAAAAATCGTCGTCTCTTAATGGTAAAATCATTTTAAAAATCAGCTTAGTAGGTCCAGAGAACTTTCTATAACCTCGCAAACTGACAAACGTTTATTTTTAAACATTTAAGGTTAATGTTTCATTTCAAGTCAAGACTGAATTATACAAGTATATATGATACATCAAAAACACAAATTGTCTGTCTGTTTTGTAAGATTATTTTTAGGCTCATTATTATAATGAATTAATGACACTAAACGTTTGGGACATGTTTCATTTGTCAAATATAACAAGCAGAGTGGAGTCCGCAGCTGATATGTACGAGGGGCGATCAAAAAGTAATGATAATGAGTATAATAAAACAACGATTCTAATTTAAATTTAATTTATTTTTCTACGTAGTCTCCTAACAAGTCGATACATTTAGTCCAACGTTTCTCTAAACCTAAAATACCCTTTAAAAAAAAATCTTTATCAGAGCTCTCCCAAAATGCCTCTACAGCAGCCATCACCTCGCTATCATCGTCAAATTTCTTGCCCCTGAGGTGTTCCTTGAGCCGAGGAAACAAACGAAAGTCACTGGGGGCTAAATCTGGAGAATAGGGTGGGTGTTCGACCAGTTCGAAGCCCACTTCTCGAATGGCAGCCATCGTAACTTCGGCTTTGTGTGCAGGAGCGTTGTCCTGATGAAACAGGACTTTCGCTCGGAGTTTGCCGCGTCTTTTTTCCTTTATGGCTTCTCGCAGTCGTCTTATTTGATCAGCGTAGTAGGAGCCCGTTATAGTAGCTCCCTTTTCCAGGTAAACAACCATTATGATTCCCTCAGCATCCCAGAAAACGGACGTCATAGCCTTGCCTGCCGAGCTTGAAACTGAACTTCTTCGGCGTCGGTGAGGATGGCCTTTTCCAAGTCATCGATTGTTGTTTGGTCTCAGGATCAAAATGATGAATCCATGTTTTGTCCATGGTCACAAATCGAGACAAAAAATTTTCTTTGTCAGCCTGGAACTTTGCAAGATTGGCTCTTGAAATGTCAACTCGCTTTTGCTTTTGTTCGTCCGTTAACATTCGCGGTACCCAACGAGCGAAGACCTTTTTCATATTCATTTTGCTGGTCAAAATGCTTTGAATGCTGCCATATGAGATCCCTGTGACCTCAGCTAAATGTCTGACGGTTACTCTTCGGTCTGCTAATACGATTTCTTCGACTTTTTTCACGTTTTCCTCAGTGAGGGACGAGGTTGGGCGTCCCTCGCGATGTTCATCTTCTGTGGACGTTCTACCCAGCTTAAACTCTTTGCACCACCGTGCCACCGTAGAATATGGAGGAGCAGAGTCCCCTAATGTCTCCACCAAATCAGCGAGTATCTCTTTGGTAGACATTTTTTTCAAACAGAGGTACTCGATGACGCATCTCACTTCGTGTTTCTCCATTTTCGTGTTGTCGCTCCGACTGCTGGTATTCAAATGAATGTAGCTCCTGCAAATGACGTCCTATTTATACAATTTTTTAGCTGGGAAGCCTTGAAGGACTGAGGAAGTGAAAAACATTTTATTTTTATTTTTATCTTCTTTAAAAATACCTGTTTATCATTACTTTTTGATCGCCCCTAGTACATTTATATTAACACTCTTAGGCGTTGATGGATGACATCAGGGGGTGCAACACACATGTAAGTTTCTGGGCAAGTCTCGGGTTAACTTGTTTGTGTTAATACGACGCTGATCACTCACTATAATGTGACTTTCCGCTCGTTTCCACATCCAACCGACACAAAACTATTAACATCCCAACCAATCCTTCTTACAGTTCGGAGACCAAGATGATGGTGGTGAAATGCGCCCCCAAGTTCACAGACGCTAAACTGAAGGAGGAGGTGTTCGTGAAGGGCGCGATCGAGAAGGTCCTGTCGCTGTGCACCAGCTACATCGACAGCGCCGGCAACTACGCCCCCATGACCGAAGACAAGCAAAAGGACTTCCTCAATGAGGCCTACAACATCGGGAGGATGGGTGAGCTTGGCATTGCCGATACGACTTACCCAGGGTGAAGTGAAGTTGCCTAGCTGATTTGTAGGTTAACCCATGTTCCAAACTAGAACTAACTTCGATCCGGTAATCTTCTATATAAAATATATATGGAATGTAACGGTTTTATAGAAAAGATTATTATCACATGTGTTTTTTAAAAAAGGGTAAATGAAAAGTAAGAATTTCATTATGAATATACAAGCAGTTGCCCGCAGCTTCGCCTACGTTAACTAAAATTTATAACGGGATCTTAGTAGTAACTTTTCTGGTTGATTTTTTACACCTTGTGTCTGAAAAACCCAAATATCTTACGGAACACTATGTTTTTTCAGAATAAAATTTAGCCTATGCTACTCGTGGATAATGTAGTATGAAAAGAATGAAAGAATTTTGAAATCGGTCCAGTACTTTATGAGCCTATTCATTACAACCAAACAAACTAACAAAGTTTTCCTCTTTATAATATTAGTGTAGATTACTAAACACCTACTAACTAAAATAATATAGTTTATTAGTTGAAGTCTTTAGTTTGTAATTAGTAAGAGGTAGTGTCGTGCTCCTTTATAGCCAAGCCGGCACGACCGGGAAGTAACCTGTCTCGCTGTCGCCTTTCGTGCGGTTTGTGAGTTTCCGGTGGCCCATTGGGGGGATAGGGAAAAGGAGGGCAACGCATCTGCATAACCTCTGGTTATGTGGATGTTTATGGGCGTCGATAGTCGCAAGACTTCGGCTGTTCGTTTGTCCTTCTTTGCTATAAAAAAAAAGTTCAATCGCGCGTAAAATTAAAAGTTTACGCGCGATTGAACTAAAACTTTTTTGGCGTTGACGGCATATATCACTGAAATGATTAAATTTTAACTAAAATAGTAAAAAATATCATAATATATTTTTTTTTCATTTGAAATAGGTACTTGAATGTCAGCCTAATTTTTCTTATGTATGACCTCTGGTCTTAGCCTGTTCCAACAAAATTTAAGAAAAAAAAGTAAATTTCTTTTGAATAGCGGAAACTACACAGACTATGTAGTAAGCGTTACATCCGTCAGAAAAAATAATCTGAGTTACTCCCTAGTCGCGCCTAAAGAAGTTTTACTTCAAAAAGTCTGGTGATGCTAGGCGTACTATATTCTAGATTCGCTGACTGTTGTTAGGTTATACGTGTGTCTCGGTGCAGGGCTGCGCACGATCGCGCTGTGCCGCGGGCCGAGCGTGTCGGGGCTGACGTACACGGGCGCGTGCGGCGTGTGCGACCCGCCGCGGCCGAGCGCGCGCGACGCCATCGCGGCGCTGCGGCGCGCGCGCGTCTCCGTCAAGATGCTCACCGGCGACGCGCGCCCCACCGCGCTCGCTGTGGGTGGGTACATAGTGATATATCATCAGAACCATCATCAGCAATCTACAGGTGTCTTCTTTGAATGCAAAGATGGGCATGTTTTATATTATAGATTCTATAATATATAACATTAAAAAAAAAACGACGGGTTGCACTCCGGGAGTGCCGGCAGAAGTGAAAACTTGAATATTTAAGTTGTGCATTTTTGATATTTTGGAATGGTTAGGGAATAATTTTGCACGAATTGCTTTAATTATTAGTATAAGAGTACTATCTTTTATGTGGTACAATACAACATTTGTTTATTATTATATATTACATTAAAATGTTTATCTCTCAGAAAAATCAATAGTTACACTATCATAGTCTTACGAATTTTCGATCAGTCTTACAAAGTTCACGTCACGTGTCCTGACGCGAGTTTAACATTTTTTACCCATCACAAAAAGTGAATGACACCGCTAAAGTAGTTTTATAAAATAGGATTAATTCAAAAATGTGATTATTAATATAATTAAATATTAATATAAATCTATTGTCTTTAATGCCACACTCGCGTGTCATCGCCATCATTATGATCATCATCATCATTAATCTATAGGCCTCTTAGTTGATCGTTAAAAACGATGGTATGTAACGAAATATATCAATAAGTTTGCTACTTACCATGCTAGAGCTTCATGGTAAGGTAATTTTGTGTTGTTTTTTTAATGTTCTCAAACATACGATATTTCATTAGAGATTTAATTATGAAATTCTAATATTAAAATATATACTTCAGATATGCCAAGAGGACGTATTTTTTCGATGTATTTTTAACCTTTTCGTTTCGCAGCCCAAATGGTCGGCCTGGACGTGCTCCAGTCGCAGTCGCTGTCGGGTGATCAGCTCGACGCCATGTCTGATGATGAACTGGACGCGATCATCGACTCGGTGAGTGATGATTCATGATGCGAGGGATGCTGGAGGCTATTATTTCGGTCCTATGTGATATAAAAGCAATTTTTTAGCTTTATTGATGTGATAACGACAATGATAACTTATTCGTAGAGGAAAATCTTATAGGGTAATCTTATGACGTCAATCTCTCTCTCTCTCTCTATTTAAGAGCTTTGCTCTTGTCGGTGGAGTATTCGCCACTCATTCCTCCTCTCCGCCAACACCTTCCTGATACGACATAACCTGTACCTTCTCCTTTATTTGTTGCATATAACTCCTCCTCGGTCTACCTCTTCCTCTTTTTCCATCAATCTTTTCATCAATCATGACGTCATTACGAAAACTTTCTGTATAAAAATTGGAAATTTCATAATGTCATAAGATCTCACTTCTTCCGCAAGTCCGTATAATAGCCAATGTTTTGCATTCGTATACAAAGAGAAGATTCTCCTAGTCGTACTACCTACGTCGTGAGATTGCTTGGGGAAGCTACCTGCCAATTCACAGCTCCGATTTCGCTCTAAGGCCGTAAGGCCACAGCATAGGACATTTCGAAAAAAAAATTGATGGTGTCTCTAAGTAGTATCTTCGAAGGTCTTCGTCTTCGTTTACCCTGCCGACGTCTTAGCTCTGGAGACGTCTAGAGACGCCACTTCTCTCCTCAACTATGGAGCCGTTGATCCCTTTCTTGATGACGTCTGCCCATCGTGTCGGCGTCCGGCCAAGATATCTATTTTTGAACTGAAACTAGAAAAGAGAAGATAATCATTTGTATATGGTTGTTCAGGTGACGGTGTTCTATCGGGTGACTCCGAAACACAAGCTGGCGATAGTCAAGTCGCTGCAGAGGCTCAAGAATATCGTGGGCATGACAGGTGAGAAGAATCTACGGGGAGATCCCGGCCGGGGGGTGCGCTTGTGCCGCACACTCGGCTGCATATTATTTTTCTTCTTTATTCTGGAATCCGGCTTGTTACTTCTGAAAAAAAAACAACAATAAATACCATTTTATAGCAACAAATCTTAAAAAAAAAACAATCAAATGGATTAGCAAATAATACCACACATTGCGAATAGGGTATTCCCCGAAGGCATTTCAGGATAACAACACGTGGAATGTGTTATAGAGTATTTGAAAAGATAAAGTAAAACAGCTTTGCTGCATTTTAAAGAGAAGAGCAAGACAGGCAGTGTAAGTACTGACATAGAGACTAAACATCTTATGTCTGAGGATAGATAACACATAATGAGTAGCCTTTTTTTTCTTTTTATGATGCATCGGAAGTCCTTTTCGGACTCTACCAGGGCCTTGGATAGGCGCGCTGGCGTGTGTGGGTACTCGCATTGGGTGCACTACCCCCCTAAAACCGCTGCGGGAACCTTCAGCCGCCATTTGAGGGACCTGGATCGCAGGCAACGGGAAACCCTCAGCAACAGACTGGTCCCGGCAAATCCGATTCTCCACAATAAGGGGGCTGCCCGGCTATCACTTGGCAGTCCCCACGGCGTCGTGTCTTTTTCGGGATCCGGGTCTCCATCCCGAGCCCGACACTAGCACAGGGGTGTTACTGGAAGCGCATTAAGTAGCGCCTCCGGCGCACCCCCGTTCGTCGTCTACGAGGGGAGGCCACATCAGCGGCCTCCTCTCTCACCCGTTTACATAATGAGTAGCCTGATATAGTAGCAGTTAAACTCACCGTCAGGTGGAACGTGTGCCAGTGTGCTTATCCAATTAACATAAAAAACGTGTGCAGGTGACGGCGTAAACGACGGCGTGGCGCTGAAGCGAGCGGACATCGGCATAGCCATGGGCCGCAACGGCACCGACGTGTGCAAGGAGGCCGCAGACATGATCCTCGTGGACGACGACTTCGCCACCATCATGTCAGTACACGTATCATCACACGCATCATCACACGCACCATCACACGCACCATCACACGCACCATCACACGCACCATCACACGAGTCAGAACACGCACCATCACACGCATCATCACACGCATCATCACACGCACCATCGCACGCACCATCACACGCATCATCACACGCATCATCACACGCACCATCACACGCATCATCACACGCACCATCACACGAGTCATAACACGCACCATCACACGCATCATAACACGCATCATAACACGCATCATAACACACATCATCACACGCATCATCACACGCACCATCACACGCATCATCACACGCACCATCACACGAGTCATAACACGCACCATCACACGCACCATCACACGCACCATCACACGCATCATCACACGCACCATCACACGCACCATCACACGCATCATCACACGCACCATCACACGTGTCATAACACGCTCCATCACACGCATCATAACACGCATCATCACACGCATCATAACACGCATCATAACACGCACCATCACACGCATCATCACACGCATATTGGAACAGATATATTCAATATCACTTATGAACTTACGCAAATGCCTGATTCTATGACCTACCTGTTATTGCATTCCAGCTCGGCGATCGAGGAGGGCAAGTGCATATTCTACAACATCCGCAACTTCGTGCGCTTCCAGCTGTCGACGTCCATCGCGGCGCTGTCGCTGATCGCGCTGGCCACGCTCATGGGCATCCCCAACCCGCTCAACGCCATGCAGATACTCTGGATCAACATCATCATGGACGGTGAGCGATCACTGATCATATGACATATCCAAGGAGTATAAGGAGTCCGAATGATATGGGCTTTACCGTTGTATTCACATACACAATAATAAACCCAGATCTTAGTTCTCTTTTCTGCCGCTGTCGGCGCTAGGATCGGGTGCGTACCGATGCTATTGTAACGGACCAATCAGCGCCACAATACTTCCCGCGTAAAGATTTAAACGAGTACTTATTAAAGAAGGCGTGCTCTACCGACAAAACTTCTATCATCTAAATTGACAACATTACGTTCGGACTCCTTATATTTATACTACGTGATATCATCGATCGATCATGAAATGGATAGGACACAACTCCTGGTGCACAGACCGATGTTTTTAAGTACAACTGTATGGATCTTGACAAGAATATCCTGCGGATTGCGCTTATGCAGATATACTTCATACGTTTTGTTGAAAAAAGTCCCGTAGAGAAAAGTTCGTCTGTGCACTCTAAATGATGGTGTTTTAAAGGGGCAATAGATTACGTATTTGAGAATTTGAAATTGTTGAAGTTGAATGACTGCTAATTATCTGTAAATTATATTAATGCAGCCGCGTCTGTATGCTTCCACGTACACGTTGACCGGGTACGCACTTAACAGTGCCCCGCCCACATTAACTCGATGTGACAGCTGGTTCCGCCCGCTTGCGACGCCCACACTAGCCCACGTTAACTGATTAACGATCCAGGTCCCACCATAAAGCCCCTGGACAATGTTCTTTTAACACGACTCCGCCAGCGCAGTCCCCCGACTATGGTAGCCTGCTACTTCCCCCAGATTCCCACATAATTTTAACCGGACGTGTTTCATCTACTCAAGTCGCCGTAGTCGCTAGGCGTGCAACCGGTGCGCCCGTCAGTTGCATCCAAAGCCACGCCCACATTAACCCGGTGCGTTCCAGATCTGCCAGTACGCCCATATTTACTTCTACTACCTCAAAACAACATCCCCCGTAATGTAATCTTTAATTCCTCCCCCTTTAACCGCCGCGTTAACCCCCCCTTCTCTCTCCCACAGGGCCGCCGGCGCAGTCGCTGGGCGTGGAGCCGGTGGACCATGAGGTGTTGCGGCGCCGGCCGCGCGACACGTCCCGCCGCATCATCTCGCGCTCGCTGCTGCTGTCCGTGCTGCTGTCCGCCGCCATCATCATCGCCGGCACGCTCTGGGTCTTCAACAGGGAGGTGAGCACGTAGTGATGCAGGTTAAGCTGAGGGAGGCAATGAGAGAAAGAGAAAGAGGGAGAGAGATGAGAACAATTGTAGCTATGGTATGGTAGTATGAGGTAGACGGAAACCATGATCAGGCAAGCACTGCTTGAGAGCAAGATGACGATGATGAATGACACTGTCTCGGCGTTGGATGACAGTGCACGACACTAAATTTATAACATCAATATAGTTGAAGTTTTTTTGTCTTACCTTCATCATCATCATTATTTCGATCCTGGCCCACCTCGCTAGATTTCGAGAAGACCCGTGCCCAGCAGTGGGACATAAATGGGTTGCTACATTACTTTGCCCTCTTTTGGTCTGGCAACAAGACCGTTAAAGAAGTTGTTGAATTTTTCACACCTTGATTAAAAATGGCGCAAATGCCGTTACGGTAACGTTATGACGCTGAGGTATATAAATTCCGTCTTTCATTTATTATTTATATAAACTAATATCAACATTGATATTTTACATATGCTATTGTTTTAATTTCATCGACGTTGTCGTTCCAGATGTCCGACAACAAGATAACGCCGCGCGACACGACCATGACGTTCACCTGCTTCGTCCTGTTCGACATGTTCAACGCGCTGTCGTGCCGCTCGCAGACCAAGTCCATCTTCCAAGTGGGATTCTTCTCTAACAGGTATCTACCGAACATACAACGTTTAAAAAACAGACATAATCAGGGACTTGATAGAACTTGGTTTCACCAAACAAAGAAAATTCACCAAAAAAACCACATAAATAACAAAATATAAACAAATGTAAGTAATGCATTGTTGGCCTTAGAATATGGTCACCCTATTGTATTATCACGTGCACTTTGCTCGCTAAATTTAGACAGACGTTAGTGGCAGGTATAAAATAATCGCATCGCGTCGCGTAACGCTCGTGCGAACGGGCCCTTAGGGGTGGTAGATATCGCGTTGGAACGTCAGCGTATTTGATGCATTGTATTTTACCTATTTCATAATACTGTGTGTAATTTAATTCAATTGTGAAGAATAATTAAAAAAAATATAATTAAGACTCCACTTGTGATATTATATTTTTGGAATAAGGATCGTTAGCTCTATACGCTACTTGAATATTTCGGTTCTTCAAAAAATTACGCTGTATATTTATAACTAGCAGCGCCCCGCTGTTTCACCCGCTCACTTCCCATTCCCGCAGGAGTACGGGGATAAATTATAGCCTGTGTTATTCTGATATATAAGCTATATTATTGTAAAGTTTCATTAAAATCCATTCAGTAGTTTTTACGTGAAAGAGTCACAAACATCCATCCATGCTTACAAACTTTCGCGTTTATAATATTATTAGGAATATATAATAAAACAGCAGTGACCTCGCAGCTCTATATAGCTAAAATATACAACGACGTTAACATAAGTCAGTATATTATAAAAGAGAAAAAATTATTTGACGAGCTTTTATTGCACTGTCTTAATGTTTGTAGGTCTATGTGTCGCGCTAGCGCTGCCGCGCCTAGACAACCCGTTTCTCGCGAATTTGTATTCCTAATCCTTGCGATACGCTAAAAGTTTTCTTCTGAGACCTTCAAGCTGAAAATGAAATTAATATTTTTAGAGAAAATAAAATGTAATCCCACAGACAAAGTGGCGACCACCAGTTAGTAAAAAAGTGAAAGAGACATTTTATATTAAATTAAAGTCATAATTTCCAGAATGTTCCTGATAGCTGTGACCCTGAGTCTCGTTGGTCAAATGCTGGTCATCTATTTCCCGCCGCTGCAGAGAATATTCCAGACTGAAGCGCTCACGGGGAACGGTATGTTTATTCATTTAACAGCACTGGTAGAAGTTTCACTCGTAATAAAATTAAAATAAAAGTTTTAACTAAAATAAATATCCTTTAATCTTGCATACATTAATGATTGGGCTATAGAATTCAATAAGATTTTTTAAATTCTGACTGACAGTTATAAATTCCGTCAATAGGGATGTTGACTATTTTTTTTAATTATTTTTATTTGATAGATATACTATAGATAAACACGAAAAAAATCCTTTTGTAAAGAAATATGTCCAATTTTAACAAAAAATTAAATAAAGAAAAATAGTTTTTAAAATTGCCCTCGAAACGCTCCAAGCGTCATTACGTCACACACCGCATTCAGAGCTCGCGCTATGTTAGGTGAGTTTGTACTTAGCTAGCGTTTACAGTCACGTGATCATGCATGATAAATAACGCATTATAATTAATTTTCTAAATTTTATGACAAATAAGTAGACTTTTAAAATGTTATTTTAGGTTTTCAAATAGTGTATTTAATATGTAAAACATAACTTTACATGAATTTGTAACATGTGTCAACATCCCTATTAATTGTCATTTTGAATTTTTTTTAGAGAAAGTGGTTTTCTAGGGATAGTTTTTAAAATTTCAACTGTATATTATAAAGGACTGTTCGCTGTAGGTGAATTGACGGGAAACGACGAAGAAATTGGAATTTCCACGGTCATATTCCATACTTTATACATAAATATATCTAAAATATAATTACACAGTTTTATAATGCTATTCATTTGAATAATATGCCGTACACTTCCCTTCATAATTATAATTTAACGGTGTATACCATTACACATTTACAGATCTCATATTCCTGGTCTGTTTGACATCGAGCGTGTTCATCGTTAGCGAAGTCAAGAAGTTGCTGGAGAGAGTTATCAAGAGGCGGTCCTTTGGAAAGTTCTCGACGAAGGCACATGATGCCATGGATTTCGTATGACAGGAATCGGACAGGAAGGGGCAGTAAATTTGAACGGTGATTATCATGGTGATGAAACTTATGCCTTCAATGGAGAAGAATCTCATTTGCATCTTAACGAAGTAACACAATTCACACGAGGAGTTCAAGACCTGAATGAAATTCATGCTAGAAAAAATATACAAATTAAGCATACATCGGACCTCGAGAAAACCGAATGTGTCAATATTGAAAGAGAGAATTCTGTAGATCGTGTTACAGGTCACCGTGATAAAGCTGTGTTGAATGAACGCCTAGAGGCCGTCAGTGAGATTGGTCTGGTGGACGGTGGGTATTTTAGGCTGGTGGGACTTAAGTGTACCAGAGTGAACCCCAGTGGGAGTGACAATTGTGAGTTCAGTGAGTGCCAGTGTAATGAGGAAACACCGTTCGCGATATACGACGGAAAAATGGACGTACGTTTTTAGTTTTATTACGGACTATTTATTTTTATTTGTAAGTGAACATGTGATTTACGCTTATCTTTTATTTAGTTTTTTTTTGTAAGGAAGGTGTTTGTTTTGGGATATTGGGCTGTTATCTGAGACCTAGAAAGATTATAGGTTTTCACCGTGGTACTAAGAGGTGTTTGAGCAACGTACACTTTAGAAGCCAACTATATTAATTATAAAATAATTATTTTCTGCTGAATTTACCCAAGACATTGCTGATCACGATTTTCTTTTAAAGAATTTAAAGAATGGGAACTATAGCTACCCATTCCCAATCAGGAATGGGTAGCTATAGTTCCCATTCTCCACTGTAAAGCCATAACGTTAACAATCTAGGATTTTATTGCTGACAATATAAAATATACTTGGATATTTAACATCAATAAGATCCTTAAAACTTCTGAAATGTAATAATATTAATAAATTTATAAATTATAATAGAACCCATAAAAGTAACTATTTCATAAGGAGCGGTATGTTGCTTTTCTAATATTATATTATGATTAATTTATGACAGCCCAATATGCCAAATCTAATGATCGGTAAAAGGTTACGGTTAGAGGTACCTCATGCAACGACAAGTATTATAGTATAAATGACCAGCGCTAGAGGAATATAGATTCTATCACATGTACATAGACATTTGAGTCATTTCATCGACCACACAACCTATAGACTCCTAATGTTTGATTTTTCGTATTAAATGCATTCTGGCAACTAGCTGAGGTGAGACGAAAGGGGTTGCAATGCTGTGATTAGCTAATTCAATGTCATACATTACCAATCACGGAACGTTAAAAAGAAATGGATATATTTCGCAACGGGAAAGAATGAGACGACACGATAGTTTGAGTACATTGTTTACGGCTTACATCGGAACTATAAGTCAGATGTGTCGCCAGAACCCGTGCCCCTGTTATTAGGAGTCTATGGGTTATGTGGTTGATGAGTCATTTTAAATGAATTTATTAATATACCTAGGGATTTTAACTTTATTTTAAAATGATGATTCCAAAAAACCGTTTCGTTTTGTATTTTATTTTAAGTTACATATTTTTTATATTTATTCAATGATTTCCATTTCATATTATTATTTGGTTGTGTTTTTGCCAGTATCTATCATATACAATCTCATCTGTGTCATATTTGCATAATAAATACATTTGATATTATTTTTTATCTTTTTATTTTTTTTACATGACATTTTTTCTGAGATCTTCGAAGTGAGTTTTCGCAATTAATTCGGGTTTTAATAACAATCAGTCCATCAGGAAGATTTTTCAAGATGGCGTCGTTCGGAGGTTCTAAACTTTTCACTAAAATAAAATGGTTGCTAGTATAGAAATTTAAATAATTAGTAAATAATGGTTATAATACGATAGTTTCGAAAGATCACCATACACAAAACATAACATACATTAAAATAATAAAAATCCTATAAAAGACCAATTTTGCACTTTAGATAGCTTAGTTATCAGTTTGTCTATACATAGTATATGCATAATTTGTGCAATAAAAGGTATAGTGATTGAAATCTGATCCATATTGATAGTAAATTGATAATCTGAATCATGTATATCTTAGAAATCATTATAAAAAACTCTATTTCTAGAACATAGTAGTGTGTTACAGGTACTTTATATCTCAAATGTTAAACATAAAAACATTTTAAGATTATATAAACTATTCTCTCTTAATCAATATAAATAAATACTTAATGTTAAGGTTTGACAAAGACAATCTCACAATTTTTGCCAGGATTTTTAAGCTATTGCATAGCTTCTATCGCGGGCCTTGAGCGCGGGGACCGAGTACAGAAATTCCGTAACGAAAATAAAACCTAACGCTCCCCACTCCGACGGGCACGGAGGTGTGACTTGAAGGCCATGCATCGTCTAACGTCGTTTCTTTTCGGCAGTCTTCGACACGGTGTTTGTGTGCTTGCAACTAGACGTATTGTACGACACTACGAAGCTCGCACGAATAACAATAAAATATAACACATGTATTGTAAAATAATAAAAATATTTTAAACAATATTAGTTAATATTGTTTAAAATATTTATATTTTTTTATTTATTTAATAAAGGAAAAAAAAATGTTTTCTTATCGGTCACCACGCTCAAAAAGTGTAACTTGAATTAATATCAAAGAAAAAGAAATACTGCATTAATAATTAAAATAAATAAATAATTATAATTGCATAAGTTGATACAAAATGCTATGCAATAGCATTACCGCGGCAGTCCCCGAGTGCCACACGTCTTTTTTTTTTTTTATGGATTGATTATGAATCTCAATAAAATACCTATCTAATTCGAAAATCTGCTTCATATAACGGTTAAATTGATGGGTTAAGTGAATAGTTTACTCAATGATGATAGGTACTGTGTGTCAAGAATGTTATATACCCTTGGCTAACAATAATATGTGAATGTTAGTTTAAGTATTATACATCTTGATTCTATGTAATGTCATACCTAGATGAACACAAAGATTATGTTAGTAAATAGGTTTTTGTCTAGTCCGTCAAGGGTGAGTTTATTATTAGTTTTAGATTTATTCTATTAATCACAGTGGTATTTTTAAATTGGTAACTTTCGCTAGTCTAAATTAATTGGTAGTAATATATTTATTTCTTATTTCTATTTTAAACTATAATATACATGTAAATGGGTACTAGAAAATTGTTTATGTAATGTGTTAATAAATTTTAAATAATCATACCTAGGTTTATGTAGACAAGTAATGTTAGAATCATTTAATAATTCACATCTTATACAATATTGTAGAAATTAAAAGTGTGACTACGAAATAAAAGAGAATGCCGCTTTCCATTTTCTTTGCAAATGAATACTTTTCTTAAAACTAATTTAACATTCTGTAGTGCATCTGTAAAGAGATAATTAAATGTATTTAATATAAGTAGAAGATTTTAAACACGTAACGTTATTAAGTACATAATATAGACAATAGGAAGGAAAGAAAAGGACAAAAGAGAAAAGAAAAAGCCCTTAGAAGCAGTATGTGGAAGTGAGACAAAAATATGGTAGCAAGTTTTTTATTAGTCTTGTGTTTTTTTATGTTCCCACATAGACAGTAGAATTCATTAGATGTCTCAATCGGAAAGTCGCGGTGGCCCTGAATATTGTTAAATAAATGAATGTAAATGTTTCGCCCAGGGCGACTAACTAAGATGGGTCGCTTAGTATTGATCTCTAATAAATCATTTTAAATAGTAACTTAAGTACATAAGTGATGTTAACTAATAACAACATTACAAGTGGTATTGCAAAATTTTATTGAATTAAAATCTTATCAAGAGCATTTTATCAACGTGAAACTTGTTTAAGATCGGTACAATACACGGGGTACGTCAGGAAACCACACCGTAATGAGTGTACCTATATGTGTGTCTGACATTATTTAGCGTATAAAATGTATAGTGTGTATAGTCCGCTTGTTGTTTTATCTTAGCTACTATAATATTATAGTCCGCTTGTTGTTTTATCTTAAATTGGCCCTGGCGTCAGGGCCAGTTGAGGTTGCAGAGTAGGACAATGCACGGAAAGGCTCAGAATGAAAGACACTCTATTTACACTAGTGTCTTTACTCCAGGAGTCGTAAAAAGCTACCTGTACTACTGTTGTTTGTATATTTTATGAATCAACTTATTAAAATAAGTGTAGTCTTTCCTCTTGTAATGTTATTATTAATAAGCGAATTTGCCTAAATATAATAGTATTTCTACATAACTATCTTATATCTATAAAGTTCTATTGTGATTATTTCATATCTTAATATTTTACTGTTAAGAGGTTTATACACATATTTTTCAATAATTATATGTATACAAAGTTAAAGGGTAAGGATTGATGGCACTAGAAAAATGTTAACTATTACGGTAGTCACTTAATTTCATTTACATTTAGCAACGGTAACACCACGTTAATCCTTTTGCTAAGTACGAAAGAAATTTATATAAATATACATGTCCATGATACGGTGCCTACAAATATTGTCTAATATTTATTATACAAATTCTGGCAATTAGCAGGCTTTCTAAGGCTTTACTGGATAGTGCTCAGTAGCCAGACCACTCCGCCAGCACACCAGGACAGCTGACCGTTAAATGCTAAAGAAATTAACAATTCTAAAATATCTGATAATAAATCACAGAACCCATCCAAATCCAGAATCAATTCACCAGCAAATTTAAAAGCTCTAGAGTAAAAAAGTAGGGCAGCAAAAACCTTGAAAATGAGTATAGCCGCAATGGGCACTGGACGACTTATAACATTTATGTCCCCTTTTAGATTCGCCCAGGGCGAAACTGATTTATTTGCTTGTTTCTTCTTCAATAAATCTTTATTTCAGAAAAAGCCTTCCATAAAAATATTATTAGCGTTTTACATTCTTATAATATAATTGAAACATCGTTACCTATTGTTTTGTTATGGTAATTTGAGTAGAAAACCGTAATAGTTGATATGTTATAAGATTGATAACGATAAGCGCTTTGTTTTCTTATCATCGCTTTATGGAGTCAAAGGCACCATTTTTATTTTAACGTTAGTCGTTATATCTATATTGACTAGCTCAGTGATGGAATCAAACAATGGTATATACAGGTTATTTGTAAAAAATGTGTGCAATGCACGAGATAGCTAAATGGATAGTAGCATAAACAACAAGATTTATTCTACAACTTTTTTCATAACTCAACACATTAAATAAAAAATGATTTTTAATTTTTTTATTGTACTGTCGTAATATTTATAGGTCTATGTTCAACGCTAGCGCCACCCCGCACTCAACTCTACGATTTGAAAGGGTATTTTACATCAGAGGTTACCAAACTCTTGTTTCATAGACCACTTTCAAAATTTCCCTGCATCGGGTGGACCCCTTGCTGCTTTGCCTTGCTGAGCTTTTTTTTCCAAGAGTTGGTCGTTTAAAGATATTGCATTATAATAGTAAAATTCTCTTAACAATATTGATAGGTGAAGTCATAATTTTGGTTCTTCACTATCGAAACCAAATTCATTTTCATGGACTTACGCTTAAGATTGTGGACTCCCATTTTTTGTCACGTCACAAATCATTTGTCATCACTGGGCTAGGTTCCCATAAGCATTAAAACGCGAACTGGTTATATTTCGAGCTTTGATTTTATACCAGAAAAAACTAAAATAAGAAAGCTTATAATATATTATCTATTAATCAAGGAAAGAAAATTATGATATCAATTGTGATGTATAAAATTGAATTGTATACGTTTTATCTTGGTACTGGTTACCCATATTAAAGAACCTTTATTACTCGGAGTTGTTGTTTCGTTAGCAAGTTGTGATAGTTGATAATTGCTGTTATAGAATTATTTCAATGTTAGTTTTGTGTACAGTCAGCAGCAAAATGTTATAATACATAAAAAGACAATTTCGATGATAATTATGAGATGAGAGATGATGTACCTATACTTTTTTAAAACTTGTTTAGAACTGGCATTCGAAAATATGTATGTCCCTACGTCTCTAATGGGTTTCTGCTGACTGTACCTATCTTGTATGTTAGCTGAACTTGTTTACACATGCAAATGTATTTCATTCACAATAAAATTATATTCAATCGTCTTTATTCCATCCTTTTAATTTTTTTTCGACAACTCACAAAATGCAGATCTAACAAATCGATTCGATATAGGAGTATTAAGTAATATGGCTACTATATACATACCTATAGACACTATGAATCCTTACAGACGTATATAATTTATCATACGAACTGTACTTGACGGGATTCGAACCTTTAACTACACTAAACGGACAACGGTAGCAGTATTCAAATCAAACTCTTTATTCCCAAGGTATAAAATTTATTTGTACTTGAATATGATCATGTCGACCGTTGTTTTGTGTGTATATATGTATTAGTGTATGTTTCTTTAGCAGGGTTTCAAAGAAATACAACTTCAAAGATAATCATTTTAATTGTGACATTGACAGTTCAGAAAAAAAAATGGCCGACTTAAAATGTATCGTACGGTTTAACTTCGTTAAACCGTACCACCCAAGGAAAATAATGACGAAACCTGGGAATTGAAAGTCATTCCTTCCATAAATTAGTCCGCATCGTAAGGTAAATGTATAAACAAATGCATCATGGTACGATTTCCGCATCCTGGGATCCCCCGACTTATCAGTTTTACCTCATACACAACAATCGGGACACTCCTCGTCAAATCGGTTCGGCCATCTCAAGTTGGGTTGTTATTATTTTGAGGACTTTTTAAAAATATAGCACTTTATTAAAGTTGTTTTATAATTTTTTGCTATTTTCTGTGTCGAAAGCAAACGTAATTTGTGAAACAAATGATGGACCAATTTTCTCACTACAATATAATATTGTTGCATATAATTAAATAATGAGTCATGAGGTACATTATATTTCCTAGATAATATCTAACAGTACTTTCCCGTTATTTACCGGTTTTGAGCAATATAGTCTGGCTAGTCGCTAGGATGTTTTCATGTTATTTGGTTAGGTAAACAGGAAGGTTGCCATTTGGAGACTGGAGTAGTAGTATAGCGTTTCCTATGATAAATGAGTTTATCTAGAGTCACGAAACAGCAAAACTATTTTACGGATAAAATAAGCAGGATACGAAACGAAACACAAATCACGAAACTGACTGACGACTGACTGACTGACAATCACGAAACTGCAAAACTGTTACAGAAGAAATAAGCAGGTTTTCAGTGATTATGATTAAAACTTTAAATTTAAAACTTACTTGGGTTTTTAAACGATCTACTCAACTAGAAGCACCGAATCCTAACGACTTCAATGTTGTAAACTTAACAGCTTTATTCATTGCATAGATTAGTTAAAAAAACTCGACTTAACTATCTTTAGCATTTATTTTGCGTCACCGGAAACAACCGGCATAAAGAGACAGTTAAGCTGCCGCGTTTTTGCGGTTTGTGAGTTTCCAGTTGCCCATTGGGAGGGGTCAGAAGTAATAGGAGGGCAACGCATCTTGAGGCATCTTCATAACTTGGTTATGTTCGGTTTTCCTCAGATGCTATAAAAAAGTAAATTTTCTACAATCATTATTCCTCTTAAATAATTGTTATCCTCAGACAGCACTGCTTTCAACGTTGTTACGTTCTAATCAAAATATTACAAATGACGTGTTCGTATTTGTCTTAGTTTTTTCCTTAAACCGTATGCATCTTAAAAACTCGGAATAACTACGATAACCAGTCGTACAAGAGTCAAGAACATCTCAGTAGCAACATGGCTTCCGCCAAAGTGACTTGTGTTTTGTTGATACTGTGCTATGCGCAAATACTGGCTCAATCGGATTTTAAACCCCCTCCTGTTACAATACAGGCCTTGAAACCTAAGGGACTTAGGTTATTTATCCAGGGTAAGTACTATATTTAGTACTCAAGTACTAGGCTTTATTATAGGTTGATAACATGTTTTGCTCATCTTCAAAGTTTAAGGACCTTTATTATTAGATATATTGAATTAGTTTTATTATTCGTTTATATTGATTTATACAAGTACCTAAAGCGTTAAATATTAATCGCGATTTCCGTGTTGATATGAAATCGTACCTCATCATCATGAGTTCTCAACATCGTGTTGAATTTCGGAAATTTATTTATCAAAATGTCAATCAACGTTTTTTTTGATTGAATTTAGTTGTATCAAATAAAAAAAAGATAATATTATATTATACTATGATCATGTCTGTTAGGCTCACAAATATGTTGAAACGGCAAAATATAGAGCGATATTTAGTTCAAGTATAAAAAATACAGAATTTTATGAGTTAAAAAGTCAGTAACATTTTAATACACCCGGTCGAATATAAATTATAGTTTTGGCGCGGTGAATAGACAATTTCAAAATATATTTAAGATGATGAAGTGCGGGATGATTCGCTCTCGAATATTACTGTCGCCGTAGGTACGTAAATTAAAGAGAAGCGAAAAGACACTTCATGGTACAATGTATCGGTCGAATCGAACAAAACATTATTTATCACAACACCTTACCAATATCTAATTTCGTTGCATTGTCATACCTTGTCTTTCAATGCTGGTGTTCCGCAAGGCCATGTTCTATCTCCTATCTTGTTTTTTCTGTATATCGATGATATGCTGCAAACTAGGCATTCATTTTTATGCAGACGACAGCACTGGAGATTTCTCTACAGATCGACCTAATATTTCTGGTGATCAAGTTGATGGGCGTCTGAACAAACATTTCTGAAATTGAGCCTCTGTTAGTTAAAGTCCCAAAAATAACTTAGTATAATGGAACTGAAACTCCTTTGTCGTTCCTCTACAATTCGAAGGCACATCCGCAAAATAACACTAACCAAACACACGCCCGTATTCACAAACAATACTACGAGGTGTCACTTTACTTTTACTTTACTAACCAATTTTCTTCAGATACATCCCATTATCGTATATATTCCAATGAATTCAGCTAGAAATTAGCTTGTCATATCCATATTTTGATGATTGATCCAAGATGTGAACCGTATAAAACACGCAATGGTGATGCTAATGGAGACTAAAATTTTGTAATAATTATTTAAATTAGGAACTAATTTATATATATATATATCCTATGTATATCCATATAGTTAAACACGCAAAACAAATGGATTAATAAATGTACCTTTTTGAGTGAAACCTGTTTTGATATTTGGAATAAATGCAGGTATTTCCCCGAAATCCACTTACGCAACCGATACCACGTTTTGCGCAAATAAATTATTGTCATTAAAGTTGGATGCTGGCAAGGATCATTTTCGATATTCATTGAAAGATGCCTCACTAGACGGTATATTAAACATTTTACTTGTTTGAAATAATTAATCCTCTTACAGGGGATCCGACCTCTGCAATAATAATAATAATAATACTCTTATTAAAAAAAAAACATACATCATACATAATATGACCCCTTAACTAATATTTAAGTATTTTAGATGCCTCCAAAAGAGTTAACACCTTTGAGGCATATGAGCAAGTTTTATTAAATGAGATTTCGTTCATTTATAATTTAGATTAAATTGCTAAGAACGAAATGGCAAACTAGAGATAAAGACAGGTCAAGTTCAGGAGATAGTCGATGAAATAGATTAACCTGTCAGTGAGTTTAATATTCCCTGCCATTCCACCATACAGTGCGAATCAGCCAGTTTAGGGGGATTGTCTTCCTACCTGGATACCCTTACACCAACTTTGTCTGAATGTGAATGGCAAGGAGTATTTCATTTTGGCGTTCTTTGAGAGAGGCCTATATCTAGCTCTTGTGGTAGCGATGGGGCTCAGTAGCCCAGGATGAGCCCAACACCTTGGGCGAAGCGAATTGAGCCGAGGGGGCTCTTTGTACCCCTCTTATAAGAAAAGGGGGCAAAAGAGCAGGGGCTACTACTGTCCCAACATTAGGAGGGGTTGTTCGTTGTTGTTGTGTTGTTGTTGTGGTGAGAGAAAACGCCTCTATGGAGGTGGCGTCGGTCCCCTGAGAGACTGACTAGCCGTCGAGGTGCTGTTGCTAGCAAATCCGGGTAACCTCAGCAAAGGCGGCATTGATGGCACTCGCCGGGTTTTAGTGGGTAGATCTGCGTCCACTTACCATCTTTCGGGCGCAGCGAGTCCCACATAACCGCCTGGGGAGTAGACGCATAAATGCTGATGATGATGGGGATTTTATATTATCTACGAATTAGAAAAGATATTTTACTGATAGGAGCTATTTCCTTGTGTCGCCTGCTCGTCTCTTGTGTCAGGCAGTGTAATACTGGCACAGTGACTTGCCACCTTATGTCTCAGGATAGGCAAAGCACGAATGAGTACCATCATGATACTTATTTGCCCATTTGCATATTTAGCGAGCAAAAAATAGCATGAAGAAGAGTTATCAGGAATAAGGTAACGACTAACTTATATTGCTAAAGTGTAATAAAATAAATAACAACAACCAAATGAAACATTGTCATATTAACTTATTTATTTCTCCGAACATGTTACTAAAAAGTCGCTATTTATATTACTTATACTGTATACTATTTATTTATTCGAACGTGCTCACTTAAAGGACTAACAGACGTGAAAAAATATTTATGCATTATTAAAATATAATAAATATTATTTATTAGACGATTCAGGCCCATTTAAGGTTACAGGGTCCGCTAGTAGACTTCAAATTGTAAGTTGACTATTGCGATTTCCAATAGTCGCATCAAAAGACTAATTCACAGTATTTAATTCCCACCAAACGAAACATAACAAACAATATTGCAACAAACAACATTGCAACAAACAACGCAGCAGTAAACAATATTGTAACAAACAACACTGCAACAAACAACGCAGCAGTAAACAATATTGTAACGAACAACACTGCAACAAACAACGCAGCAGTAAACAATATTGTAACAAACAACACTGCAACAAACAACGCAGCAGTAAACAATATTGTAACAAACAACACTGCAATAAACAATACTGTAACAAACAACAATACCCGAATGCAATGAAAATATTATTTTACTTTTGCAGATGAACCCGGTATAACACTCTTCGTGTTCCAGGGGAATGTTAATAGGGAGATAGATGCAAACGCTTACGGCACGATCAGCGCGGAGCTGACAAAACCCTCGGACGGCAGGTGGCTGTACCACAACAAGAACCTGGTGCTGAAGCCAGGAGACGTTATCTACTATTACACCAACATCGTGCACAATAGATCTGGCTATATCAATGACAAACAGACGTTCATTGTTGAAGGTGTGTTCGGATTTATTTGGTATATTTTCTTTGTTCTCGCGCCCATCTCCACCGTTCTGCTTATTGAAACTTGCTGTTTCGTAGGAAAAGAGTAGATTTATCATGACTAGCCATCAAATGGCAAGTCTGCCTACCAGTTTACCTATCCTAGTAATAATAAAATTGTATGAGCAAAGCGATAGACGAGACACATAATTGTAAATGGTCAACGCAACCCATTTTAACAAAAAAGCCTAAAACTAGACCCCCATAGACAAGGCAAACGCTCCGAATCTATTCAAGTAATAAAGACACTAAAGCCTGAGCGTTGTCGCAAAAAATTTGGTAGCCAAGTGTACATACATACTTGTCGAACGTAGTCTATGGTTTCGTTTGTAAAAACAACATTGTAAAATTGATTAATGAAGTATTTATTGTTTATATTATGTGATAAGTTAATTGATGTTTTTCGACTTTTCTTATTTTCGACTACCATTTTGTAGTGTTTTCTACAAGGTGTGAGGTTTATCAAAGGTGCTACTCGGCTAGGATTTTTATGAAGAATTTGTACTTCGTTTTAAGCGAATAGAATGCGATAGACTTAATTGACACTTGGCTACCAATTATCGATCCTATTCCTTGGGTCAAATTTACATGTCGTCAGCTAGTGTCACTCCCAAACAATAAGTAGTATATGCTATTCGTTTAGCGTCTATGCCACTATCTAGGGAAGCAGGCAATTCATTTACGTATTGCCTATTTTGAGACATTAATTTTAAGTATCGGTGCCAGTAACTCTACAGCCTATCCTGTCCGTCTCTTCGAAAAATCATCATCATCATCATCATCATCAGTATCAAGATACAAAGAATCAGGATGGTAATACCCATCCAGACAGGAACACGGTACAAGCATATTCCGCACATTCGTATCCCTTATATGAAGCTAAGTTTTTTCCTATCAATTTTCAGACCTGGTCGATCCCAACTCATCGGCAGATGCTCAGCTTCCAGTTGGAAAATGTCCAGCGACGCTGACTCTCGTGCGGGATATGAAAGCCTGTGGTGGGCAGATTATATTCGAAGACAATTTTGATACATTACGAGAGGATCTTTGGAGATTTGAGCAATACATCCCTGATGAGCCTGTGAGTTCTCTAGAGAATTTGAATTTATCTAGGTTCTCATGATGTAGGGTGATTTAGGAACACAATAAATTAGAAAAATCCTCGTACGCATACATACCACGCCGTAGAGTTCCATTAGATTTAATTTAGCATGTCTTCAATCTGATAATACTTTAACCGATAGAAATAGACTTTTAATAGACTATAGGACTACTACTACTAATAATAATAATAATAATAGGTATTTGGCCGAAGAAAACAGCTTTCCTTTGTTTTGGAAAGAATTGTGGTAAATATTTCCGTATTTTTATGCGAGAGCTATGCGTCTCTATTTAGCCACAACTTACAAGTGTACTTATTAAGCAACAATACTTTTTACTTGTTCCATGATTAGGTACATAGGAAACCTGATAGATATTAACTTCGTGAAACAAGAGTACCAGTAAAAGTAAACAGTAAATAAACCTGCATCTCCAATAAGGGAAAACGTCTTAAAGGGTCAGGAGAGTATTGGACCTTGATGAATTATGGCCCAATAACCTCAAATTATTTGGACTCTTTAGCGGTGGGATACAGAAGGTTCGCAACATCTCCATCCTCAGCCTTTATCCATCCACTGCTGAACACCATCTCTCAATGAACGCCAATAAGGGTCGCCTATTTTTAACATAATTCGTATATAGCTCTATTTCTTCTATCGTTGTACTAGTTGCATCTTCTTCCAGGATTTCGCATTTGTCTCCTACCAGCGTCCTCCCAACGCCCCCACCATATCCGTGGGAGATGGGTTCCTCAGGATCGAGCCTCGGCTGCAGCAGAACCTGCCATCGTTCAGCAGCCACTCCATTTCATCGGGGTCACTAGATCTTTACAGCGGGTAATTGAAATGATTAGGCGTTTTGAATATTTAAGTTCCTTAGAATATTCCTCAAGGTGAAAATCTCCATCAGTTCTATCAAGCTATTAAAGTCTAGTATATTTTTACTGACCGCTAAAAAAGCGTTAGAATAACTCAAATGGATACCTATGTATTAGTTCACACGAGAGCGTTTCAAAAGCTCGGCGCTTTTAAAACTAGCACTGTTAAATTTTCGACGTTGAGCGTTGTACGTTAAAATTAATTTAGCAAGCGGAGCTTGCAACTCGCGCCAACGTCGGGATTGAACGCGACGCTTATTAAGCGCTCGTACGCACGTGGCCTAATGTAGCTGGTGGACAACAGCTACCACCAAAGACCCATCGATTCAGGAACTCATTAAAATTATCTTGAGACCCGAAACGAATATTATGATAAAAAATCTAGAGAAGTAGGAAATATTCACCGTTTCCCTCGTCAATTACGACAGAACATTGTTATGGCATAGATCAAAAACAAATACAATGTTTCAAGTGACACTAAAATATAGGTTATAATGTTCTCAGCTGTACGTCATCTGCAACTAAATGCAGAATGCAGACTTGGGGAGCGAGTATCCTACCACCGATCGTCAGTGGTAGGATGACCACAAAATCCTTCGCGTTCACGTATGGGACTATTGAAATAAAGGCCAAATTACCACAGGGTGACTGGCTCTATCCAGGTAAATATTTATGGATACAAGACATTTTTGAATCTAGCCAAGTGCAGATTTGGGTGATGAATATATATAGATGACTGCTGTCTGATGTCTAGAACTTAGTCGTGTATGTCATCATTACCATCATAAGCCTTTATCTGTACACTGCTCAACTTCTTTACCCTTTTATCTTTTATTTCGGAATCGTCGCTTTACTTGTGCTGTAACAGCATAGGTTTTGGGTTGAAAACCTATGTAGGAGTAGTTCCCATTTACCTAGATCATTAAATTTGACAGAAAGTAAGATCTTACAGCATTAATGAAAGAAAAAGAAAAATAAACTTCGAAAGGTACAGGCTGCGCCCCATGTACGTGATACATATTATAATTATTGATGCTAATTAAGATAATTCTCAGGGTTACATGGGGGCTCGCACAATAAACTACTTTATTCAATTTTTCAAATGAAAAAATAACTGTACTTCTATATCTATACTAATATTATAAAGAGGAAAGATTTGTACCTATTTTTGTATGTTTGTAATGAATAGGCTCAAAAAGTACTGGACCGATTTTAAAAATTCTTTCACCATTCGGAAGCTACATTATCCACGAATAACATAGGCTAAATTTTATTCTGATAAAAATAGGGTTCCGTAAGATATTTTGGTTTTTCGGACACAAGGTGTACAAAATGTTATTTCGCGTACTAAGATCCCGTTGTAAATCTTAGTTAACGCAGGCGAAGCTGCGGGCAACAGCTAGTATTATATAAAGGTATGGAACCCTTCGTGTTCGAGTCTGACTCGTAGTTGGCTAGTGTTTCTGATTTCGCAAAACGATAACTTCTATTTCTTTGTAGTGTTTTGTGAATTTCAGACATTCTTCTTCAATCGTTCTATGAGAAGTACGGTACTCTGAATTATGGTTCTGGAGTAGTGAGGATAGCTGGGGCGAGGGGGAACTTGGAGCTTAAGGGGAATAACACAGAATACGGGAACAAGGTGAGAAATTGAGTCACAGATGTAAAATAAGAACAAACTCCGATACCATTTTCAAAGTGAAAATAAAAGCAATCAAAAAGACGTGCTATTTTATTAAAACCACTTAACCCATTTTGATAAAATATGACTAAGGACGATGATGGTCCAATGTGACCAAAAATGGACTCGACCTCGAGTGGTCCGGGTTCGATCCTGATCCCCTTTGGTGCCTTGAAATGGTCTTTCCTAAATTTCTCGTTTCTCACGTTTCCTTACGAAAAAATTGTGAAAAATCCTACATGACCGATGAGATGGAGTTCATCAACTTGCATTTGGCCAGCTCGTAGGGCAACAGCATTTAGGGCATTTATAGTCCTCCTCACCAGATTTGAAGTTAATATGTTTCAGGTACTGTACGGAGGGGCCATCATGAACGTTGGTTGTCGTAACCAGCTGATTAACCGGAAGGTGGCCAAAGAGGCTTGGGGCAACGAGTTTCATCTGTATTCGCTTCGCTGGACACCAGGTAGAGTTTTTTCTCTATAAGAGAAGAGGAGATAAAAGGCTAGTCGGTTAACTATGTGGTACTTGATCACCGGTAGACCAATTCACTGAATCGGAGGTGTGTTGCGCATTAGTCACATTGGCAAATAGGCAGACAAAAAACGTTAGCTGCGATGCTCCGTGATGTAGGTGATGGTCTCCTTCTGCGAGGCAGTAATGACCCAGAAGAAAGCCGACGAACGGTTAAAAGAGGAGGCTGAATTAATGTGCCACTTAACGCATCTAATGATGGGAATTAATGGAATAGGATGGGACCCTGGATCTGTTAGGCATTATGTCGTGGGGATTTCTTAGTGGCGGCCGATCTGGTTTTCGCTAGGGTCAGCAGATTTAGGACTCTCAACAAGCGCCTGAAGAGGCTCGCAGTGGTATGGGGGTAGTCCACTCCCAAATGCGAGTCCCATATTATAGCATTCATTAAGGTACATCGGTTATATGGATGCCTGCGAAATGCATTCCATTCAATAAAAAAGAAGAAGAAGAAGAAGAAATATACTTTATTGTGCATAAAAATTGACAAATTACAATCAATATCTTAAAAACTAAACTTACAAAAAATAATATGCACAAAGGCGGCCTTATCGCTTTGGTAGCGATTTCTACCAGGCAACCTTGGGGTAGAGGAAAATTTTTAATAATACAAGGTAGGGTCATCAAAGAAGCAAAACAAAATTAAAATAAAGTAAGTCTTACAAACAATATTATAATAAATAACATAACAAAATTGACTCATGCGGTGCCAATCCTAACACGTAAGACGGACGGACGTCTTGATGCCACTGCCTGTATGGTTCTTTACGAAACAGAAGTTTTCTTACGGAAGAAATAAGATGATACCTATACGGACGAGCACGCATTTCTCCCACCAGTATAAAGTATATAGTTTCCCTTTTCGTTTCAGAGAGAATAACTTTATTCGTGGATGGGGATGAGTGGGGAAGAGTGGAGCCATCTGCGAGCGGCATGCAAGGGCTATTCCCAAAAGACTGCCAGCTGCCAAGGTCCATGCTCAACACTGGCTCCAAGCTGGCGCCCTTCGATGAATTGGTAAATCTTTTTATCTTGATTCTTTTCATGCTCTATGGGGTGTCTCCATACTGAAATTTGGAGGTCAGCCTTCGGTACTCTGTTCTATCATGGGATATATTTTTCATCTGGTGGCATCTTAGACCAGTCCACTCCTCGATTGTCAAACTATTTTGGCCTTGGTCTTCCTGGTGGCTTGCCCTGTATCTTGCCCTCGAGGATTTATAAAAAAAATCCATTTACTATTAAAATTTAATTGAGATATTAGTTGATATTAAAGAGTTTTCTTAGATTGGCGTATACTTAAATCTAAAAGTACCTTTGATATATACACTTAAGTATACGATATCATTATTTATTTATTTTATTCGATCCACCAACGAGGATACACACTAACAAGTTATTCTATAGTAACGATCAACAGTATGACAGTTAAATGTGGCCTCAATTAGATGTGGATACAGCATGCACACGTGACATTTTACACATAACAATTACACTTTACTCAACGAGCACAATAATACACAGGATCAACAAACAATATAGAGAATAAACAAAAATTAACAACATACATTTGGCACACCGAACACATGAGCTATATTCTCGCTTACAAATATTTTTTGAAGCTGTACAAGCTATCAGATAGTATACACACGGTTTCGTAATGTGGGATCTTGTTGTAGAGGACATTCTTCTGACCGGCGCATAGTGTCCCAGATTAGTTTTTGCCGGTCGCACATAGAACAGATTATGGCAATTTTTTCCGGGAAGCCTGTTAGGTATGTTGAATAGAATTTGTTCTTCTAGGCCGGGACAGTCTATGACGCCAGACAGCAGCGTGTGCAGGAATATGAGATCAGAGCTTTGCCTGCGATCAGAGAGTGACTTCAGTTTAAAATACTTAAGCCTATCAACATAATGCGGTAGTTTATTTGCCTATATTATCATCATCATCGGCCTCTACCTGTCCACCGCTGATGCTTTCCTAAATGAGCGCCAACACAACCGATCTCTTGCTACTCGTATCAAGACGGAACGACAAATGCTAACCATTTGTATTTTGTAAAATATTTTTGTTTCAGTTTGGCATAACCTTGGGCGTAGCCGCTGGTGGTATCCTTGAGTTTGAAGACAACCTGAATTCCAACGGTGTGCCGAAACCCTGGAAGAACGCTGGCCGGAAAGGCAGCCTGTACTTCTGGCAGGATCTCATCAGCTGGTCCCCAACTTGGAGACAGCCGGCTCTGATCGTGGACTACGTGAGGGTGCGCGCGCTGTGATTCTTTGATCGGATATTAAACATTAACTCATAACTTTAACTCAGTTTTTTATTATTTATTTTAATTTTTCCTTCACCGGAAAAATTCGTGAGAAAACCTGCGTGCCTGTTAAGATTAAAAGTCTTTCAAGGTATGTCAAGCTTACCAACCTACATTGGGTCAGCGTATTGGTGAACTATGACCCAATATCCTCCTCGCCTGATTTCGAGGATGAGACCCGTGCTCAGCAGTGGGACATCATATAAGGGTTTATTCTTTGCTTTCTATAACTATCTGTCGATTTAACTATCATGACAACGATAGAGTAATACGTAAAATACTCATTTGTGAATGTTTACTATACTTACTGGTTTTCAAAACCAGCTCAGCCGTTTTGCTGCGTAATATGAGCAACCATCCAAACTTTTGCATTTATAATAAAATAAATCATAAATATGTTTAAATTATATTAATTATAATCGATGTTTTAAAAATCTTTATTTCAAAAATAAGAATCATAAAAAAACGGATACATTTCATTTGTTTGTGATATATTCAGATATGATCGTATGGACACAAAACAAGCATCAACTTGTCTTTGTACGATCATCTTTGGGTTTTCCAAGATTTTCACCCACCTTGGGGCGGTCATTGGGCCATCCTCTTTCTCCTTGAAGGCTAAAACTCTAACTTCGTATAGTGTGTTATATTTCAGGTTCTCAATCAGAGCTTGTCTGTTTTCAGTTCCGTAATTGACAACTTCCTTTGGCTCAGAGTTTATAGTTTCATTCATATTAAATGGCTGCAAGTATAATGCGTTAATTATTTCGATGATCTCGTAAATTAGTAAAGATAAGATTGTCTTAACTAAAAGAAGAAAAACTTTGTTAATTTTAACTAATGTTTACACGAAATTCACTCATTATAATAAAACAAGTTTTTTTTAAAGATTGCTGACTAACGCCCGGTTTCAGAAACGTTGGTCAAAGTGTATGTCAAGTTGTCAACTAACATGGCTGTTAATAATAATAATAATAATATGTTGGGACAACTCACACACGGCCATCTGATCTCAAACTAGGCAAAGCCTGTTAATTTAATTATTCATTAATGGCGGTTAACATAAGATTCTAGATTCAAACATAGCTTTTCATTGTAGTGGCATCAACTTACAGGCCGATCAAATTAAGTAATTTAACCATGCTTGTAGCAATTCATTTGACACTTAACAAGAGATTTGACAGTTGATTTGTTAATTTTTGCGATGATCAGCGTTTCTCAAACCGGGCGTTAGTATAGCGACGGTGTTTTAAGTCAGCTATATGTTCTTTAACGCGAGTTTTAATTGATCTTTTAGTTTGACCTATGTAAGAGAGACGCCCGCATCTTGTAAGGATAATAACAGTTGACAGATGGTAAGAATTGACCGATCTTTTTGGCGGCTATAAAAATGACTTTATAGAAGCTTGCTTTAGGATAAAGTCAACCTTGTCAGTGACTCGACTTTCATAACTTCTTGATTCTCATAATTCAATTTCCGCCTTTCTAAGCGTTACGGTTCCACAGATGAAATTAGCGGTCGAACTTAGAGAAACCATCTTATTGCATCTGGAGTCTGGACTTAAAAAGATACTTACTTTAAGTGGCCTGGTGTCTTCAACTAGACCAGGATACTCATCACCCTGGACCAGGTCGTATTCAACTTGTTTTGCTATCGGTACTTCCCATATTCTAACCTAAAAATTCACAGCATATGAAAAATATGGTGGCTAAAAAATTCATGTATTTATTTTGACAGGTTAACGTGTAACCCTCCCATGTAAAAAAACTATTGTTGTAAATACGATACGAAGAAATAACCGATCTCTATATTATACTGAGACCAATAGCGGTGTCAAATGGATATCCGAGGACCAAGTGCTAAAAGACCTATGCGTCCTTGGCGCTGTATGCTGGCAGAAGATCGCCAAAGACAGGGCGCGGTGGCGCCATCTCGGAACGGAGGTCTCTCGAACGTAACGCAACCTCGTAACCTTATCCTTAGGAGGATCGTATCAAGCAGTGTACACTAGACACGGGTTCCTCTCTTCCTCGTCTCCTCTCTCTCTCATGACACCACGGGGATCTGAGTCGAATTCTGATTTTTCACTCTAGGCCGAGTGCATACATACTCTAAGGGCCTAGACTATAAAACTATAGAAAATAACATATAAATTACCTTAAATCCAATGACAGGGTTGGGATATCCGTATGTGACAGGTGGCCAAATTACTAGAAGAGCTGGTGGTCTCACTGCTGATACTTGGAAAAACGAATATTCCGGCGCTGTTAAAGGAATTTCCTTACTTCCAATAATAGTATTTTTTAGTAGGATAATAATTATATATATTTTACTCATCATATGTATTTAATATTAACTGTGGAACTACAGGCAACGCAATACGGCTACATAAACAATATTCGCGTTTATTGATAACACAAAGACCTTTGATAATAATTATTTCCATTCATATTATGAATTCAGTTTTTTGAGTCGACAAAACTAGTAGTCCAAGAAAATAGGCCTTTAAATCGAAATTTCGAGTTAAAGCTTGAATTTTTGATATAAGTTACTTTGAAGAATTTAAAAACGAAATGTGAAGTTTTTTTTATTTTACCCCCGAGTAGGGATAAAAATATATAAAAGAAGTGGGTTTTTTTCTTAATTTTGGGAAAACAGTAAGTGTTAGAAGAGAAACCTTCAAACAAAAGTTGTGGAGCGTAAAACTTTTTACTTTTTTACCTAAATTTGAAACTAGCTGAGATGGGTAGCTGGTCCAAATAAATACGAATTTGACTTTAAATACGAATATATACTATGCAATAACATATTGTGTGCAATATTGCAGGCGACTGAAAAAAAAACTATTATCTGTAAGACGGAGTTCTCACCTTGCGGGCAAACAGCTACTGGCAAGTGACAGGGATCGGCCGTCTTGGAGGTCATAGCTTTGAAGACTTTGTTCAACAGTCGACGAATTATGACAGATGATGATAAAAATTATTACAAATATCAGTTTGGCATACTTAGCAATGGGATCTTAGACTATAATGTAATCAAAAGGTCAAAGGTCAGCAATTATAGCGGGGACAGCAATATTTTTACACGGTTTTTATGAGGTGGACGAAAATATAATTTTGATTATCAAAAAGTATTTAATAAATATACCTAATATATATATTCTTTAAAGAATACAGAAACGATATATATCCAGCGACGATGGTCCAGTGGTGGATGGACTCGGCCTCTAATGCGAAATGTCCGGGTTCGATCCTGACCCCCCCGTGTTTGCCTTGAAATGGGTTTTTCTAATTTCTAAGTGCACCCCAAACACGAGACCATCGCTCGCTCACCGGTGAAAGAAAACATCGTGAGGAAACCTGCATGCCTGATGAGATTGAAAGTCTTTGAAGGTATGTAAAGTTCACCAAACCGCACTGGGCCAGCGCGGTGAACTATTGGCCCATTACCCTCCTCGCCTGATTTCGAGGAGGAGACCCGTGCCCAGCAGCGGGACATACTGATTGATACTTTAATTTTTTATATAATATTTACTACAGGTAAAATGAACCTAATGTTTAATCTTATTAATCAAATATATTAAACATAATATACTATGCACATAATAAAACCACTTTTTAGTGACGTTGTCACTTTGTTTGTTTGAGTTAGTCTACAAAATTATTTTGTATGCAGAACTGACTATAAAATAATATTAACATATTTTTTTTGACCAGACTAAATAAAATTGATTGAATGTATTGTCGGTCCTTGATGAAAATTCATGTTATAGCAACTATGTATAATGAAACTTTTTTTAACACTTTTTTTATATATAATAAATAGTGGAAAAAGTGTTAAAAAAAGTTTCATTATAGTTGCTATAGAAATTGTAAAAAATAAATGCTAAAATTACTGGTTTGTTTAAATGTCTCTTCCTGTAAAACATATCTACGTGTATTGTAAATTGCTAATGCACATTTGACCATCAGCTACTTTGCTTTATTATAATTATGAAAAATCATGTTATAAAAAACTTTTTAGGAAATAAAATGTTTATTCATATGAGTATATTTATAATTATTTAACAGAGTATTTTTAAAAATATGAATTGTAATAGAAGGGATATGTTTCTTTGGTTTGTGTTGATTCTTGCAATGATCGTATCGATACTAAGCATGCGTCGGCTTCTCTTTGAATAACCATATTTGGATATTCCAAAATTTTCACCCATCTGGGTGATGTCATCGGTCCATCTTCGTTTGCTTTGAAGGCTAAAACTCTAACTTCATATAGGACGTTATAGTCTAGATTATTAATCAATGCTTGTCTGCTTTCCACCCCATAAATAGTTATTTCTTTTGGCTCAATATTTAAAGTTTCGTTGATATTGAAAGGCTGCAAAAAAATATGACTTACTTCATGACTAGTGTTGATACCAACGCGTAAGTTTTATAAAGATATGAATTCCAGATCCTACTTAATATTATAAACGCGAAAGTTTGTAAGTATGGAAATTTGTTACTCTTTCACGTTAAAACTACTGAATGGATTTTAATGAAACTTTACAATAATATAGCTTATACATCAGAAAAATACATAGGCTATAATTTATCACCGCACTCCCACGGGAATGGGAAGTACGCGGGTGAAACCGCGGGGCGCGGCTTGAATGTCTTATAATAGTACACACATAAGCCAATAACCCAACCAAATAACTTCAATCGATGACTGCAACATGTTCTACATTGCACAGTACAAATTGAATAGTAATATTATATTGTATACTATACAAAGATATAATATATTACATGAAACAACATTAGATGAAAACTTAGACTGGAAATTACATATACATGAAATAACATCAAAGATAAATAAATTTGTATATGCTCTTAAACGAATAAAAAATGTGACTAATACAAAAACGACGATCATGTCATATCGTGCTTATGTTGAATCTATTCTTCGCTACGGACTTATAATATGGGGCAATAGTACAGATTTTACCAGAGCATTTGTTGCCCAAAAGAAATGTATAAGAGCACTATGTGGACTTCAACCGGATCAATCATGTGAATTATTTTTTAAGAAACTGCTTATTACCGCTACCGTCACTTTATTTCTTTGAAGTCTGCATGTTTGTGCACAGGCATAAGGATCTCTTCATGACGGCAGAACAAATAAACACTCGCAGCCGGCGTGACCCCCATAGGTTAGTTATTGACATAAAACCAAAATTAAGCAAATACAATAAAAGTTGTTTGAATATGTGTGTTCTATTATACAATAAAATACCTGTAGAATTCAAGAAACTAGGAGTGAAAATATTTAAATAAAAAATACATGAATGGATTGTACAAAATAATTTCTATAGCATGTCAGATATTTATAACAAAAATAATAATGTGACATTAATTGACTAATAGATAATGCAATATATTATATTGCAATTTGAATGTAACTCTAACAGATAACTTATTGTCCTGTATTTAATTCTTTGCATGCTATTATTTAGTGTAACGTAACATGCTCTGTAAAATCTTACTACCATGTTCGATGCAATAAATTATTATTTATTATTATTATTACATTATATCTTTAGATAGTATACAATAGATGCAGTAGATGTGATAATACAAATAACTTCGACTTTCTATCCAGAATAATGAAGAGTGAGCAATATTGTACTAATGGATGCACCGCATTAGGTTAGCACCATCATGTAAAATCTATTGGGATGACGGTAGCTGATCAATGTCACCCATGAACATAGTTTATCTGGAACAAGCTCTGGTAACTCATTTATGTGTTGCCAACCTGAGACTAACGCCCGGTTTCCGAAAGGCTGATCAACGCAAATATTAACAAATCAACTGTCAAGTCTCTTGTTAAGTGTCAAATGAGTTGCTAAGAGCAGGGCTAAATTTCTTAATCTTATCAGCCTGTCAGTTGACATGGCCACTACAATGAAAAACTGTCAAATTTGACTCTAGAATCGTATTTTAACCGCCATTAACAGCCATGTTAGTTGACATACACTTTGACCAACGTTTCAGAAACTGGACGTTAAGATGTTAAATATGCTGTTTGTTAGGTTTGTTAGTGAAATACACAAGTATGTTATATTTACTTTATAAGGCTTACTGCTTTCGATAGTGCCAGGATATTCTTCTCCGTTTACTAGACCATATTCAATATTTTTTTCTGTTGGAACTTGCCAGACTCTAACCTGAAACATATTATTCTGTATTTATATTATAAATTGAATCTTATGTTATAAATGTATTCATTCATTTTAGAGATCGGTCTTGTCATTCGTTGGCCTATGTTCAGCAGTGGATGGAAAAAGACTGGTTGGTAATGATGATCCATTAGGTATATGCCTCAACCAGGCAAACGACCGATCGACGCCCATGCATATCCGCACAACCAGAGGCTATGCAGATACATTGTCCTTTTTTTCAGCCCAAAGGCCACAAGAAACTCACAAACCGCACGTGACGCTATAACGTAGCTGTCACTTTACTCAGATATTATCCATTACATACAATATCACAGACTTCTTATCTAGACCATGTACGAGTCAGACCATAATCCTGAAATTTAGAAAACACTAATCCGTCTGCTGTAGTCATTCTCAGATCATAATTTACACGTTATGGTGGCTGTAGACGGAGGAGCTCGTGGCGTAGTGGTAACAGCCGCGCGGATCGATCCACCAGGTTAAGCAATGCTTGCCGAGGTTGGTGACCATCTTTACATACCGAGACTTTTTAAGACAGAGTTAAGCCGTTGGTCCCAGCTATCATTCGTGGATCTTTGACAGTTGTTACGGGTCGTCAGAAGCCCGAGAATCTGACAACCAGTCTAACCGCGGCGTACCCAGTTACTGGGTTGTGGAGGTCCGATAGCAGTCGCTCCTGTTAGACTGGAAGCCGACCCCAATATATAGTTGGGAAAAGGCTAGGCAGATGATGATGGTGGCTGTAGACGCTCCCCGAGACAGTTCGAGGCGGGACGAGCGTGAGAGTATAGATGGTAGCGTTCACTCCCTCTTCTACCCGTCATTTTTATATTAAAAGGTGGACCGAGAGATCTCTGTTAAGACAGCGAGTGCTCTTCGGAGAATATTTAGCCACAATTACAATTACCTGACAAGCGAAAGGGACTTACGAAAGGGACTGGAAAATTCTTATACTTACACTTTATGATATCAATACTCTATTAGACACCCAGACTTTATAATTATTAAACAAAATGCCTAGTAACAAACCTAGTAACAAAATTACCTTATATCCAATGACTGGGTTAGGGTGTCCACTGCTAACTCCTTCCCAGTCAACTAAAATACCGGGTGGTCTGATTGCTGTCACCTTAAAGAATCGATATCTTGGAGCTTCTAGAGGAATTTCTTGGCCAGCAATGAGAATATTTAAATTTAGGTACATAAATATAACGTGTTTAATACACATTTTGATTAACTAGAATATACTCGCTGAAACACGGGAAGTGAATTACATATATTTTCTTACGGACTATAATATAATCGTATTATTCACTACATTATGTTGTGAAATAAATTTGCTGTTTGATGAGCGAGAATATCCTTTTCTGCTTATATATTTTAACACACAGATAAATTAACAAAATAAATAATATTATAATGGGTCACAGATCGGCCGTAATTTGTTGCTTAGGTTTGATTAATACCGAAATAATATATTATTCTATGATTTTAAATTATATACTAATAAGCCAGCCAATATTTTAAATATATCGAACAAAAAAATATTTACTATTTTTTTAACTTTAATATTATTTTATAAAATTATATAATTTCTTTTATAATGGATTTCCGCAAAGTAACGCCTGATTGTATAAACTATATAATATTATAACTGCGCCTTTAATTCGCGTGTAAAGTGTTATGATTAAAAAAATATATTTAAAGGACGTAGACTGTTTAACTTATCTATAAGATTAAGATAAGTACAAGTTTTTGTAAATTGAGATCTAAAAATGGACAATTATTTTGCTTTTGATAAGTTAACTCTAAACTAAAACTTTTAATAGATAATTTGTATTAATTGCTGCTTAGTCCCATTAAACGTTTTTTTTTTGGATCGCAACTACGTAATGGCACCAGTTATTTTGCCTCACAACTAATTCTCGTTTCTAAATATTAGCATTAATACAGTCACTTTTTTGTCTCTGGGATCTTGGACTATAATATAATCAATAGGTCAAAGGTCAGCAAATATACGGGGCTGTCAAACAAAAAGCATTTTTCACACATTAGCAACATGGCTGCGATAATATTGATCTGTATTTGCGCTTCTTTCGTGTTGGTACATGGCCAGGACACGGATTATGTTCTCCCGGAAATCAGCGTGCAGGCTCTAAGGCCGAGAGGTATAAGAATATCCATTCCTGGTAAGTTGCATTTGAAGCGCAAATGAAAACTTTCATGTTTCTTGATGTTTTAAGTTTTGCTTTGATTTTTATTTATTCAATGTCAACTTCTTTTCGTGTGTTTATCGAAAATAGACACTTAAATCAATTGTGATTATACATATTTTTTAATTATTCAAAAATAGAATATGATGTTCTAAAATGTAGTAAGTATATTTGTTTATCATCTCTGTATATATTATGTTTATGTTATTTATTCATAAAATGCAATAATTTATAATCATGAACTCACGATTGATAAAGTATTAAAAAATAAACATATTTTTTCCTAGCTATGATTTTTCAATTTTGTTTGTGGGTTGTAATTTCTATGATTAAATTTATCCTAGAGAACGTAAAAAACTTTTACAAGGAACATTTTTTACTTTTTTTTTTATTTATTCTTTTATTTAATTTTTTCGTTGTTATCTAAGTGTATACACTTTTATCACATTATAGCACTTTAAACACTCAGCCACTTCGTCCGCCGGTTATGATGATACTAAATAAGTGTAATTTTAAACTACATTATAAAGCTGGACACCGACGGTTCGTATTTTCTACCTTGATTCTTGTCTTTTTGCTAGATTGTATGAATCAATTCGTATTGTTAGCTGGGCAAGAAAACTGTAAGACGAGATGATGATAAACGAATTCAAGAACTTCCTGGGCTCATAAATATTGGATACAAGGAAGGAAAAAAAAATAAAAAAGTTTATTGACGTTTTTTCTCAAAAATATGATTCATAATACAGAGGATAAGTTTCTGATGATTGCGAAGCATTCAGGTATGAGCGTATCGACACAAAACACGCGTCCGCCTGTCTTTGAATGACCATCTTTGGGTTTTGCAAGATTTTCACCCATCTGGGGGCGGTCATTGGGCCATCTTCTTTCGCCTTGAAGGCCAAAACTCTCACTTCGTAGAGGGTGTTATAATCTAGATTTTCGATCAATGCTTGTCTATTTTGTGGTCCAATAATAATAGCTTCCTTTGGCTCGGCTTTTAAAGTTTCATTCGTTGTAAACGGCTGCAAAATAAAGTTATTACTAGATAAACAATATTAACACCAAGACATACATCTATTTATGTACTATATCATAGTGAATATTATACGACATATATTTCAACATAAGCAATTCTCATAATTAATACCATTAATTTAATTACTAAATTATTTTACACTAAGTATAATAAGCTGAAAAAACTATTTTTAATTGGATGGATAGTTCAAAAGATTTCTTACGTAGCTCACAAACATTTCCTCTTTATAATATTATAACCTATAAAAGGTGTGATTTTATCTCGTGAAATGTATAGAAATTTATTTGGCAGCATGTAAGCTAGAGAAAAACCTTTTAAAAATGGTAAGGAAACTAACTTTAAGGGGCTTGCTGTCTTCAATGAGGCCTGGGAACTCTTCGGCGTTGACTAGATTATATTCAAGATTTGTTTTTGATGGTACTTGCCATACTCTAACCTGAAATCAATTAAGTTTTAATAATGCTTAAGACTTCAAATCAGCAAAAATATATTAACTATTACCAAACACTTGAAAACCGGAAATTTTACATGTTTTTCATGTTTATTTCTCAGAATTACACATTAAAGCATTATAGCGTGTTCAATTTTAAGTGAATGTGAAAAAACACTTTATATATCCCGTTTAAGCTGATATGAGTTCAAAGACCTCTTTTAACAGCATTATTAAAAAATACAGACGTAGCTTAATAGGTTTTATACTGTAGTTCTTAAACATGATATGATAGTCACCACTAACATTGATGCCTATATGCCCGCTGAGACTACTCCACGAATTATGGTGAAGAGAATGTTGGCCTAAGTTTACCTAAGCACTGCTAAGTCAACTTTATACACAATCGCATGTTTTTTAATCTCATCAAGCACTGGAGTTTCTAACGTTATTTTCTCCTACCGGTAAATAGACGATGTTCTTATATTCAGAGAAATTCTAAAAAAAATGTGGTCTGGTGCCACGACTCCTTACGTTTAGATCAATACCCACTAGACCAAGGTGGTGAATGTTGTGATAAATTACCTTATATCCTATGAGAGGGTTTGGATATCCGAATGTCACGGCTCCCCAAACCACTAGAAGAGCTGGTGGTCTGATTGCTGTCACCTTGAAAGACGAGTAGTCTGGTGCTTCCAAGGGCCAGTCTTTACCCACAATCATATGTAAATTCAACAACATAAAAATGATGTGTTTAGACATTTATACAGATTTGTTCTTGACTTGTCGAAACAAACTGTAAGTACTAAGGAATAGCTAGCAAAATGTAAAACAAATGCTTCAGTCGCTGAAAAAAAACGAGAGAAAATATATAAGAGATAAAAAATGGCCGTTCCATTTTTGAATTTACGATTCTTGATGATTCTTCTTCTGTATTATAAGAATATAATGCTAAAACTAAATGAATATGGGCGATACAGCAGTAGTATTTCTCTAGCAGTATAATGACTGTATTCTTTTGGTTGTATTATGTAGTGCATATTATGTTTAATGCTGAAAGAAGAGTGACAAGAACTTTTTATATGAGCCATCTCATCATCTACTACACCAATTAAGCGTAAAGGTCTATAAGGCAGCATAGGCTCTTTCGAAAAAAAATACTAATATTGAGGAGCATACTATTTCTCGGACACGGCATTTTAACCTTTCGAATGTACATACATACTCCTATCATCATCATATTTTTCTCATTGCCGCTGAACATAAGCCTCGTTAGATGAATTCTTAAGGTACATCTAACACGTGTTAGATGCGAGTAGCGACCTAGGATCAGCAACATCCCAGAGATCGTAGTTTCATCTAGTTTTCCTATCCTGCAGCAATATTTAGCATTTTTCTTGTTATGTACAAATTTTAATATATTATATTCATTACGAATTTTAGTTTTATACTTTTTAGTTTTATATGATACACTACCACTTTTAAGTTTTAAGACACTAGTTTATCCATATAAAAAATTATACTAGACATTTAATTCTGCTTAAGCTAATTTAATGAATTCGAACTATTGAAATGTTATCATTATTTAAATGTAACATAAAGCTGGGTTCCAACGGTCCGTATCCGTCCATATTACAACGGTTGCATGACGGCATTGTTTGATAATAATTTATGATGCTTATGTGTTTTTTGTAAGTCGGATAGGTAAGCAGATGAGACACGCGGCCCAAAGTCATATAAAATACATAAGGACATCGCGTATAATATAACGAAAGCTCGGGATAAGCCCACGCAAGGCATTTGTTGTCCACCTTAAGACGTAAGATGATAGGCATCGATGGCAGTAATTACTGCGCAATTCTCCCATTAGTTATTGCAAGTTGAAATGTATATTTTTATCTTTCCAGATGATCCAATAAATAGGATAACTTTATTTCACGTGGAACTAAATGTGTACAATACCAAGAATAAGTATCGTGCAGGTATACGAAAGTTTGTTACACAAGAGCACAATGGAAGGTGGACTTACGAGAATAGGACGACCGAAATCGGTATAGGATACACTGTTGTATGTTACGTTTTTGTGGGTTTAGGTCGAGGAAAAATAGATTTCACGATAAGAAACTCATCTTTAGACGCAAGCTTTAAAAGCGATGGATACAGCACGCAGCAACGGGGGTTCCAATTTAAAGTTATGGGTATGTAATACATAGTTGTCATAATAAATACGCTCCGCGAAACATAAGTAGATAATATTATGGCAAGTACTTCGTTTGAAATACTTAGATTTATTAGTAACATTGGTTGAATTTCCTTTATTACTACTATCGACAACGAATTGAATTGAATTATTATCAAATCTCTTAAAAAGGCATTCGTAGAAAGTGCTGATAATAAAAGTTGAGACATGCTAAATATCCTAAAATAGTTTTCATGGCAGTGTACACCAAAATAAAGATATTCCAAACTGAATACAGCTTAATCAGCAGTTAAGTTAAATACATTTTTTACAGCCTTGGAAGATCCAGATGAACCGAACTATAAAGATTCAACATGTCCAAAAACAGATACTAGAGTAATGGGACGAGAATTGTGTGCTGGCCAGACTATATTTGAGGATAACTTCGATACCTTAGACGAGGACAACTGGAAAATTCATCACTACATACCCCTCGATCATCCGGTAAAAAAATCTATAATTGTTCCTACACGTAGTGATAGGTGAGTGGTAACGAAGCTCATACTTGCTTCTAGGTTTTAGACACATGTTATTGCGATTCAAATCCAAATCTAAGTTTTATTGTATTTGAGTATTTTCATGGGTTTTTTTATTGACTTTTTAATCGCGTTTTTAACCATTACTAATAAGTCAGCAGCATTTCCAGCCATTAATATTTTAAATTAATAATTTTAAAGTTTCTAGGAACATCCATTCGTATCTTATCAGCGGCTAACAGAAGACCCAACGGTTTATGTTAAAGATGGCATGCTCTATATTCAACCGAAATTACAGCCAAATTTACGCGGATTTACTAACGAGACTATGCTTACAGATCGTCTTGATCTTTTGGAGGGGTATTCTGTTTTTATTATTATTATTATTATACCTTCTTTTATTTTTAAAACTGCTTAAGGTGCTGCGGTAAAATTCAATGTCGTTGTCACCTTAGTTTTACAAAGCTCATTTTTTTGGCATCAAGTACGAACGCCTTGTTCATGAAACTCATAGTAGTTGTAACTTTCAGGTGTACCTACAAATTCTGCATCAGCCGAGAGCCACCCACGGACATCATGCCACCGGTGGTTAGCGGTCGTCTGACATCACGTCTGGCTTTTAAGTATGGTATCGTGACAATTCGAGCAAAGCTACCGATTGGCGATTGGCTGTATCCGGGTAAGAACTTTTCATATTCTATATATTTTTTCTAATTTTGATTTCATCATTGATAAAAAGTACTGTCTAGGGACGAAAGAAGTTTTATACTATAAAGCCGCGCTTCAAGTGACAGTAAAGATAGATAGACGGATAGGGCGGCTCCGTGGCTAGCGGTTTGATATCGAAGCTTCGCTTTAAAATCACATTAATTTCATTAGTTTCTTTTGTTCATTTATAGCTTATAAACGCTAATCATACCATAAGAACATTAATTAATTACTTCAGTGATAGATGACCATTGACCTCTAAATGTGAACGTCTGACAAATCACAGACCGTTGGAAGGCAACTTTAAGTAACATTTTTATTCCAATATCGAAACAAAAAAAAAGGCCAATGAAAAAAACACTCGTCCAACTTGTTTTACAAAAGTTAGTTTCTGTGCTAGTAACATCTGTTTTTTTTACATTGAAACGATCTTCAGATATTTAACCATCAATTAAATTAAATACTCACAATATATATTTAAATCCTTAGATTACTGACATAATAACACGTTTGTTCGGAAACGTATTACGTAACGCACAAGACGTCTTTATAATTTAAGCTATTGAAATGCTATATAAAAGGTCAAATGTCGGAGGGGTAATGTTAAAGTCATCCTATCATAGTTTAGTCTATCTGTAGTCTCATCTACAGATTATCATGCTTAGAACAAGATGGCGCTAGCGCTTATGTCAAATTTGATTCCCGCCATATTTGAAATTATTTGTTTCATTATAAAAAGTAAAGTATCAACCCTTTTATGTCCCACTGCTGGGCACCGGTCTTCTCCTCGAAATCAGGCGAGGAGGGTAATGGGCTATAGTTCACCCATGCGCTGGCCCAGTGCGTGTTGATGAACTTCACATACCTTCAAAGACTTTTAATCTCATCAAGCATGCAGGTTTCCTCGCGATGTCTTCCTTCACCGGTGAGCGAACGATGGTCTCGTGTTCGGGGTGCACTTAGAAATTTAGAAAAACCCATTTCAAGGCACACACGGGGAGTTCAGAGGAGAGAGGAGATCCACCCACCACTGGACCAACATCGCTTAATAATTATAATAAAGTTGTAAACAACTTTGCTAGAAATTATTTGTATCGTAAATTCATGATACAACATTATAAGAGCATTCAGGTAAGAGTATCAATGAGTCTTATAGCTGTCTTTATCTTAAGCTTCACCTGGTCAACCCAAGCAATTTGAATACAATATAAATAAAAGATAATAGTAATAAAAGAAAATTATCAAGCCTTATCAATATTGTGTCCCACTGCTGTGTCTCCTTCTCGAAATTAGGCGAGGAGCGTGTTGGGAGTTCAATGATGTGCTACTAGTGAACTTCACATATGTCCAATCTCATCAGGCATGGAGGTTTCCTCACGATGTTTCCCATTACTGGTGAGCGAGCAATGGTCTCCTGATTTATTAGGCCATCGTCGCTCAGTAATCAAAATAATATATTAGTAATATAATATTATAATTATCTTAGATCAATAATATGTCTAGATAGAGTGTCGGGCGGAAAACACGTCCAAAAAAATAGCGGCTAACTGTTGGCCTCTAAATGCTTTCTCTGTGTTTAGTATCCGTCCCACTGTCATATAATACGCATGAATTTTTACGCATTATTGTTTTTATTTATAATGAAGGTTTGTGTTGAAGTGTAACGAGATTAAAAAGGATGATTATGGGAGAACTGTAGTAGCTGGTATCACTATTCACGAATACATCTTTGAAAATGTTGGCCTGTTCTTTTTGTTTCGGTTGTAGGGCGACACTCCATCTAGACATATTAATGATCTAAGAAAGCATAATATGACTGTAGGTGGAAAAACATTATAAGATTTTTGTTATAGAAATGTTGTTGGAATCATTTACGAAAAAGTACGGACAGTTTAACTACGCATCGGGAATTTTGAAAATCGCCTCCGCCTTGGGCAACAAGCACTTGAATGTCGAGGACTATGAAAATAAGGTGAGGTATTTGCTTTACACCATCAAAGTTAGGTAAGGTGGCAGATGAGCCAGCTCATGCTAAGTCATGATTAATAAACGGCCCCGGTACTTATGTAAACGGTAGTTATGGAATTCTTAAGCTTTGATAACACATTTTTTTTTCTTTGACGCCGGGAAATGTACTGAGGCATCCCGCTGGGGAGTGGGTCCCCGCGGGTATGTGGGACTCGCTGCGCCCGAAACATGGTAAGAGGACGCAGTTCTACCGACTAAAACCCGGCGGCCACCAATGCCGCCTTTGGTGAAGTGCCCCGGATCTGCCAGTAACAGGGCACCTGGGGTTGGGAGGGGTTATCCCACACCACAGAACAGCCCCTCCCAACGTCGAGATACAATGAGATGAGGTTCCCGTCCTCACCCCTTGCCCCCTACGCTTTTGCCCCTCATCCTATAAGAGGTACAAAGAGCCCCATTCGGTTTAATTCGCTTCGCCCAAGGTGTTAGGCTCACCCTGGGCTACTGAGCCCCACCGCCACGACAAGGCCTGAACCATGGTGGGAAACCTTTGATAACACTGAGTTAAACTATTTCTATTTAATACATAGGTTCTGAAAGGTGGACCCATCATCAACCATAATTGTATGAGCAACCTCATACGCAAAAAACCTTCACCCGATGGAAGTTCGTGGGGGGACAGTTTCCACGTGTACTCGCTGAAGTGGACTCCGAGTAAGTACCGTTATCACTGGCCCTGGCGTGTCATGGGGCCTAGCCAAAATGCCATTAAGAAAGCGTTAGCGAAGTTCGAAATGATAAAATGTATAGGATGGACCACGTGATTAAGCGCGGCCTTCTGCCAATCCTATACATTTTATCGTTTTCGAACTTTGCTAACGCTTTCTTAATGGCATTTTGGCTATTACCCCAGAGGGCTTAGCTAAAGCAACATCGTTCCGTAGCTAAAATATATCGAAATTCGTCATCGTCTCTGAGCTATCATAACAAATTCCTAGCCAAAAGATATAGACAAGAACGAACGATAGCTAATAGACACTTTATGATTTTGTTACGATAACGATTGGCCACGTGATTTAGCGCGATTTGTATCAATCTCATACATTTTATTCTTTTCGAACTTAGTTTTCGTTTTTTTAGTGTTACTTTGTCTAAGCACCAATCTATATTCATCATAAAAACTATCTTCGCTTGGCGGTATTCGAACCCGCTACCTGATAAAGCTGCCCAGTAGCTTGCCAATTGACCATTCAAAATGGCATTCTTTATTATAGCAAATATACAACTGTTTGTGGATGATGCATTATGGCTGAACCTGAAGGCTGGTGCTGACGGCCTCAGGACCTGGATCCCGAGACTCTGTCGTGGCACTTGGTACGCCCACCTAGACGGTGGCGGGAAGATGGCACCATTCGACCATTATGTGAGTAAAACTGATGACATGTACTTACTATGTGAATGCCCGGTTTCCGAAAGTCTCATCAACGTAAAAAATCACTAAAAAAATCAACTGTTAAGTGTCAAATGAGTTGCTAGAAGCACGGTAAAATTACTTGATTAGCCTGTCAGATAACATAACAACTATTTACAGAGAAAAACAGTCAATTTTTACTCTCGAATCGTATGTTAACCGCCATTAACAGCCATGTTAGTTGTTGTCACACAATAAATGAAGCTAATGTATGGCTAAATTTTTGAGGTTAATGCGATTCTAACCACTCACTATGCTCGCTTCTATTGCAGTTCAATCTTACGCTAAGCGTAGCTGCCGGCGGACACACGGAGTTTCCTGATAACCTGGTGTCTGATGGAAATCCTAAGCCCTGGACCAACTGGGGCAGAAAGTCCCACTATAACTTCTGGAAGGCTCAATCGTCCTGGTTACCAACATGGGAACAATCAAGCTTAATTATAGATTACGTAAAGATTGTAGCCTTATAAATATAAATAAATACTAATAAACAATGACTTTAGTCTCTAATTCATGTAGGGATATGTTAAGAATTGCCTGGCTGAGCAGGCAAGTTGGCAATCGCAGATGATAATGAACTCCCATCGGCGGCAGGCAGCAGTGCTGTGCATTGATGTTGCAGCCATCACTCGGCGTGCGCTCGTAAGAAGCTATGGATAGTTTTAGCGCCCTAACCTTCGCTTCGCTTTCTATTAATTGTAATAAGGACCAATATAACAATTATTTTCATACGGTTCGGTGGTGAGAAAATTTCCTTGCCAGCTTTTCCCTAATCGTTTTTCAATAACTTTCCTTTTTTTTTCATAAAAATTGGAAAACGCCCTAAGCGTGCCTGGTAGTATGACTACTCGACAGGTTGTTAAATAAGCCTTGGAGTTGCTTACACGTGCTAAAAAGAATCAAAATATTTTTCGAATAAAAAATACAATTAGATTTTTTTCTGCATTTTATTGTATTGTCTTACCTTTGTATTTTAATGAAACATAGTATTGTTTGATGAAACTATTTTTACTAGAGGTAATCCGTGATTGTTGCTGTAAAATATTCTATACTTCGGGCGTGTAAAAACTTTACAATCCCGTAAAATCAGTAAAACATATTTCATTTTATTTTCATACAAAAAATTGTCACACAAACATAAAATTGTTCACATTTGAATTTGAATAGTAATTAAATTTATATAAAAATACAAATTACAACTAAACACATGACACATTCATTACTATTGTATTAGAAATGAGCTCACTCACGTAAAGTACTTTGCCATTGAATGAGAAACGCACACAATGTCTCACGGTAGGCACACCAGTCTCACCTATAAAGCATACACTCTCACGTATTCCACTTGGAGATCCTTCATGTTGTCATACCAGGTTCCGAGCCAGGATTCCTTGGAAATCCAGAAATTGTACATGGCTTTGGTAGAATTGTTCTTCCACGGTTTATTCCTTCCATCGGGATATTCATTTAGTCCACCTATAGTCATCCCAAGGGATATGTAAAACTGGAAAAATAAAGATTTCATTTTATTTTACTGTAAGGAAATGGGAGGTATGCCGTGGCCTTGTCTGCATAGGTACCATCATCTTTATGTTTCCACTCTGACACAACAAAAAGTTTCGAAAAAAAAATGGCTACCATTTACCAACTTCTATCTTAAATACTGACTAATAAATATGGTAACACACGAATAAGTTATCTGTGCTACTCCTAAGTCCATTGGTAAAGCCGAACATTTACTATCGACCATTGTCTGCCAATTTGGCTTATCAGCCGTTATATATAAGTTATATATAAGTATAAGTTGTGCGGACCCGCGTAGTTTTTAGAAATAGAAATCGTTGATAGAATGATAGACGGCTAAGATTAAATTTTGATATATTTGTGCTGATAATTATGACAGAATAAAGTATAAAATATAAATGATAGAATGACTTAGATATGACCATGAGCTTTGGTTGCTAGAATTCAACTAATTCCAATAATTACTTATTAGTTATTACTGATGACTAATGAGTAATGCGGCGTAAACTGCTCACGCTGCGAATAGGGATGTTGACACATGTTACAAATTCATGTAAAGTTATGTTTTACATATTAAATACACTATTTGAAAACCTAAAATAACATTTAAAAAGTCTACTTATTTGTCTTAAAATTTAGAAAATTAATTTAAAATGCGTTATTTATCATGCATTGTCACGTGACTGCAAACGCGTATAAGGCGATGACGTCACTGAACATTGAGTTAAGTACAAACTGTCATAACTCACCTAACATAGCGCGAGCTCCGAATGCGGTGTGTGACGTAATGGCTCTTGGAGCGTTTTAACGGCAATTTTAAAAACTATTTTCTTTATTTAATTTTTTATTAAAATTGGACATATTTATTTACAAAAATCTTTTTTTCGTGTTTGTCTATAGTATATGTATCAAATAAAATCAATTAAAAAAATTAGTCAACATCCCATCCCATTATATTAATTATTAAGTCATTTTAAAAATGTGAATAATATTTTAAATAAATTTCCAAATTCATGCGCATTTTTTCTGCTTACGCATTCGTGAATATATTTTCATAGAACTGAGTTTTGCTGTAATTTTTTGCAGTAATTGGCCACTAAATCTAAAAAAAACATCTAGTTAATTTTATGTTTTGCTATAAAATTTTGTTGTTTATTTACTCCCAAATCTAACATCCGGGTTGAAAAAATCACTTAACTTCCATAGCTTAATTTTATAATACGCCAATAGAGGCATCGATAGAAACACTAATTATTTTCGCTTTATGCCGCTAATTGCAGACAGAAGAAGAAGAGGTATTCGAAATATTTAAAACTATTACCATTTCATCGAAAGGCGCCATCTTGGTTCCTTCCCGCCATTTTGCTGGAACTGTGACGTTGAACTTCTGTCCTTCCTCGTAAAAGCTGCTCTGTGGGCTGATTTCACCATACCTCTCACCATCTACAAACACGGAGATGCTATCTGGGGACAAAAAAACATTTTAATGTATGAAACGTCAGATGTTACAATTCGAACCGCGTGGTGGAATTCGATTCTGAAAATACATGATTGAAAACGTAAAAAAAATCCTTTTTCAGTATAGTTTATCAATGAATCCGGAATATACCTAAACTCAAAACTCATGGAATACGTGAAGTAGAACATATTATTATTACTGTTGTTAGGTTTACCATCTCACAGGAAAAGCATACATAAACGAGTCATCTGTTCCAATCTTAACTCCCAAGACTTGTGTAAATGAGCAACACTGACTGCGTACACTAATTTGCCAATTCGTCAATTGATCTTCAAAAGAATTGGCTAACAAACTTAATAACATAACTCACCTGGTTTCCACAGTAAGGTGTAATTATGGAAGGCCTTGCTCCAGTGGTCGTAGCCAACTTTCACCTTCAAATATTTTGATCTGAAAAAAAAAATGTGAGATTTAGTTACTTTCAGTACCAGTTATTAGGTGACCAGTATTCCGACTTTTGACGAAACACCCTAAAGCGTTTCACGGAAGGGGCATCTAAGAAGTAACCCTGTGGTAGAAAAACCCTAGGCGTTTTACGGATTTACCGTGTAAATCTATATTTTAAGCATAAAGCTGCTAAAGATCTATCAGCCAAGAGCAAATGTCCTTTAACCTTGCGGACAATCGCACTGGTTGAAAACAAGCTGGCAAACAAGCAAGCTTGATTGCTGCGTACGCGCAAGAAGGGATTCGCTTCGTTGGAATCGAATGAAACACAACTTATATAGAATATATTTCCTTCACGGGTTGGAGTCTCACCCATCACTCAAGGGTATGTAAGTAAATCAGACTCACCTAGACGGGTACGTGGGGTACGCTATGGCCCCACCGTAAAGGTACTTGGATAGTTGGATATTTCCCCTGACGCAGCCCACTCGCATCACTCCTGACGAGTAATCCTGCTCGCCATAGACGTTATCACGTGGCTCTAACTGTAATTCTGGAAAAATATTTTAAAAATCCGGCAAATTGTATGGTTTGCTTATAAAAAAACTTTATTTAGATGTCTTCACTCTTCACCCATTAGAGCACTAGTTTTTTGCCGTATTTCATTCTATGGCACGAATCGTTTCTTATAGGTATGGTATGATTATATTTACATCCTGGCACGAATCGTTTCTTATAGGTATGGTATGATACACATTTACTTAGACTTGGCACAACGCCACCGGGATTGTGCAGTGGAGTCAGGTTCACATCCTGACTCCTAGTTGCAGATCATAAAGGTGGCAAGAGGCATACATATCGAAGAACCGTCAATCTTCTCTGGAGCGGGACAGCATCTGCTGCGTTCTCGCTCTTTCGCTCTGCGGCTATTTTTGTGACACTGATATCTGAAGAAGGATACCACCGCCACTCAGGTCCCTTTCAAGCACTGAGCGGACTACGCTAAAGCTAGACGTCCTGCTCTCCTAGCAACGGATGAATTGCCTAGGCTAGTTGCAGGTAAACTCGTTTATGTTTTATGTGCGACTTTGGCCATTAACATAAGAGCATCAAACTAACATAGCCCAGATGAAAAGCAAGGTCTCCATTGAATTTCACTGTTTTTTCTCCCGCGTTGTGTGAATTTAGCGATACCAATGATGTTGATTACAAATTACTCACACATAATAAAGTAATAACATGCTCGAGCAGCGAGTAATTTAATAATAATACAAGGTACGAGGGCATCGTTATCAGAAAACAACAACAGCGATGCTAAAGCCAACATTACAAAGTGTCATCCATGTTGTTTGGTTTCCTGCTATTTGCTTAATCTATCTATAATTTTGCAAAATTAATTACTGTTTTTTTCTTTTAGTTTGCTAAACTAATTATGTCTGAATTTCATCTGATAAAAAAATATTATTTAGGTTGCCGTCTCGTCTCCAGACTCCAAGTAAAGTTTTTTCAACTCTAACTTAGATTATAAATCAAATTCCCATACTAGTCAGAGATTCTCAAAATATTATGATATATATTATTATCTTTTTTCAAAACGAAAAATATCTCAGACGTCGTAGTAACTAGTAATTACGTAACACAAAAAACATAGCCTTAGAAGTTTCGAACACGAACTGACATGGGTAATTTTTAAACCCCATCGACCCGCAGAAAACCGATTACGACCCCAAGGGGTTAATATATGGGAACTTTTACATTTTGCTTATTAGCTTTCATCAATCCCAAAATATGATATACCTGGTACAATCCATGCGCCAAGCGGCATTTTTGCACTAATCTCAATCCTGCCGTACTTGAAGCTGAAGCTGTTCTTGGTGGTGATCTTCCCTGTGATGACTGGGGGGAGAATGTGAGATCCCGTTGCGTTTCTTTCACAATCTTGTGTGCCTACTTTACCGGTGCATCTGGAAATAAGTTATGTGTATGTGAGAGAGACAGTACGCACCTATATTATTGCGTCATTACATATGCGTCACATCACACATATAAACTAGTAGCACAACTACGAACAAACACTAAATACACTCATACTACGCCACCGCACTGCGAAAACCGCTTAGAGCTCTCTCCGATGAAACAACAACAAACAAAACAAAAATTAAACAACTATAATAATTATTACCTCTCATAAGCCCTGAATCTATATCAACTAGATTCGCGCTTAATGATGTTACAGGTTTTTCATCATCATTATCAGCAGTGATCGCTTACTGTCACAGTCTATTTCAATAAATGCTAAAACTGTCCAAATAAAATATTACAGAGTAAATTATAATTACCTTGCAGTGATATCTAATGAGTGTAACGCAAAACCTTGCCCATATTTGGATTCCAGTGTGACCGGAGTGATGGACAGTTTACCATCCCGCACGTTAATATTACCATCGTTGAGGTATACGTTGAACGGATGGTCCTGAAATCCAAAGAGTATATTATAAACACTACGTTATAAAAGACGGGGGTGCCATATAAATAGCGTAAATTCGAATAACGAAACGGGAGCGAAAACAATGTTGCCAATATGAAGGCGAAGTACAATCCGCCTAAATTCGAATACCGTCAATTACATACTGCTTTGTAGATGTCGATATTATTTCAAATATGATGGGTTATAAATTCGCTCCCGTTTCATAGAATCGTTTTATTACCTTGAACTTGCGCCAGGCTGCTGAAATCAGCCTATTGTTAATTTGAGAATATGCCTTAAAATAACGAATTAAAAATAAAAAGCGTGTAAAAAGATCTAATATACGAAAATCGGGCGACTTAAACATCCTCGACAAATATTATTAAAGCGAATAAAAAATTAACTTACTGGTTCGCCAGGAAATTTAATTTCAGGTGTCCATTTTGTATTATCATTTATATTTGTATCAAATTCTTCTTCAAATAGTAATTCACCTTTACAGACGAAGCTAGACTTTGATGTTTTAGATGCTGAAAGTTCACACGAAGTTTCAGTATTATTTGTCTCATTTTTAATGTTGTGTTCATTTTCTTCCACTGCTTTGATAGCATCTTCAATTGTGGGAATTTTAGTCAGCCCAATGCTTTGGATTTCTATTTGAATACTTGATGAATTATCTATTGGACTAGATGGTTCTCCTAGAATTTCTTCAATAAGAATTTGTAAATTAATTTCATCTTGTGTATCTTTATTTATTTCTTTAGGGGTTGTCGTCGGCTCAGTTGTAGTTTGTATTGCTGGAGTGGAAGGTGGTTGACATATGAGCACACAATTTGGTGGTACGCTTATTGGTGTGACTGGCTGACTTACTGCTGCAGGGGCAGTAGTAGTATCTGGTTTAGGGGTAGTAGATGTGGCACCTTCTGTAGTATCTGGTTTATTTATTGTATGAATAGGCATAATATCACCATTTTCTGTTACAAGCATTGGGTTGCCAGCTTCGTCAACGTACTCTGTAATATTTTAATATTAACAAAATTATATTTTTTTTTTACAAATTTCATGAACAACTTTTTAGTAATAGATACACTACCACAATCATTAAACTACAATTTGTTCGATAGAAGGAGCTAAAATGAGTTTACCAGCTTGGCTCAATAGCTAGTAGTAATGATGCTAAAATTCTTGGAATATCACTCAGGGATCTTTAGAAAAAATACATATATAGTAGATATTTAATTTAATATTTGAATAAAATTACTTAAAAAATAATTGATTGATAGTGATTTAATGAAATATAATCCCCAAAATTGCTTAAACTAGAAACTGACTACTAACTAGATGAATTTTGTGACAGCAAAAGAATCTGCAAAGCAGCAAAAAAATCTGCAAAATATATATAAACTGACCAATGGTAAGACGTCAAGATAGTTAGTAATTTTCAATCTAGATCTTATTGGGTTATAAGTGTAATGCGGTAAAGTAGGACATTTAAAGTCTGATATTTTCAGTAAATACTTATGTAACAAAAGATGTTATTAAGATAAATAAATCATTGTGTTCACATCCCTTACCCCATTGTCTCCTTTTTACCCTATTGGCAAAGATAAATACCTTTTTTTAAGACGATATAGATAAAATATCCGACTGATGGTTAATAGTAATCTGTATGTAGTATGTATAATGTTCCATTCGTTTTATGTTATCGTGACCTTACCTGTGACCTTCCATTCCCCATTGTCTTCTCGGTATCCCAGTCCATCTTTAATGACATAAGTCCAGTAATATATTGTATCTCCTATTTTCAATTTTGCACCCTTGTCTCTGAACGTCCATCTGCCGTTTTTCGCTTTAGTAATATCCCTGGACCATTCTCCAGATTCCAACCCTTCCATCTCTTCATTCAGCTTCCCATGGAAAGCGAAAAGTGTGTAGCCATCATCTGAAAAATATTTTAATTTATATTAAATTTTTATTAAATGTGTATTGCAATAATATGTAATTTTTTGCTATGGTATGGGGGGCTTTTACGTATTTTTTTTTAATGAATGAGTATGGACTAAGGGCCTTAATAATATTATGTTGAACGGTTATTTCTATTTATGTACGTATGTATGCCTGTCTGTCTGTGATAGTTCTCAAACGGGTGAACCATTTTGGTTGTAATTTTTTTTTGTATAGTACATATTATCCAAAAAGCCTCGCGCTTCCCCTAGCACTAGGAGGCGAAAACGGAATTGCTGTAAAGCATCTCATTATTGTTTTAGATTAGTATAACGCCATCTATTGATGACATATGAAACTAACGTTTGACATTTGACATTTTTCCTGCTAAGGTCATAAATAATTTTATTTTAGACATTTTAATTCGCCAAATATGTGTGTATCAATAATAATTATGCAAATATAGCAAGAGTGATTTCAAACCGGTTCGGAGTCGTGTTTTTGCACGTTTGGACAAATGTGAGGTTTTCCTTGTTCAATAGTATCCGAGGTTCCAAATCGATTCCGTGTACATCATTTTTAGGGTTCCGTATTAGAAGAAAAAAAACTGTTTATTTTTATTTTTACGACTTTATTATCTGTGGCCGGGGGGGCGAGGCTATTAGAGCGAGTAGTGAAGGATCGGCCGTCGCGACGTTCATTAATACAAAGAACCACCAAAGAAACTCAAAGTACAATTTAAATGTAATAAATATAGAATTACAAACGATTATAAAAATAAATGTCAAAGTAATCAAAGTCAAATCAGTCTGAGGTTAAGAGTGGAGGCCGCGTAGTGGACGAAGTGTCGGGGAGAAAACGAGCTCCGAGCAGTGGCCGGTTCGTGATGGATGCGAGTGGGGAGTGACGTCCGATACGTCTTTGCGTTCATTGAGGGAGGCCTATGTTCAGCAGTGAACGGATAAAGGCTGATGATGATGATAATGCATGATAATTGACGCATTTTAAATTAATTTTCTAAATTTTAAGACAAATAAGTAGACTTTTTAAATGTTATTTTAGGTTTTCAAATAGTGTATTTAATATGTAAAACATAACTTTACATGAATTTGTAACATGTGTCAACATCCCTATTGTATATTATATCGAGATTTAAAAAATGGCGCATTTTTGATGATTATTTATGTGCCGGAGTTTTTATTATACAGGACAATCTGTACAAGTCCAACGTATATTTGCTAATCTTTATACATACAAGATCTTTCAATAATAATAGCAATATTTGAAATACTGGGAATTACAACAACCTTAAATGGAGAACCGTTACGTCACGTCACAGGTTCGAATCCAATAAGGGCATGCATGCTCTTGTTGGATTGATGATGATGATGCATGCATGTTCCTTTTAACCTTAAAAATACTTTAAGTGTTTTGATAAGAGAAAATATTTTATTTACTAGCTGCACCAAGAGACTTCGTTCTGCCAAAAGTACTAAAAAATAGGGGTTGGTCGTAGAGGGTTGAAAATTTAGAGTTGTATGTATTTTTGTATGTATCGAAAAAAAATCGTCAATAAAATAAATATATTTTGGACGATGGGAATAGATGTTAACCGATTTTCAGACGTACCCGTTGTGCCCACAAAATTTTATAAAAATCGGTCGATCCGTTTCGGAGGAGTATGGGAACGAACATTGTGACACGAGAAAACCAATAATTGTCAACGTCAACGGCAACGTCAAAGGCAACGTCAACGTCAACGTCAGCGTCAACGGCAACATCAACGTCAACGGCAACGTCAACGTCAACGTCAACGTCAACGGCAACGTCAACGTCAACGTCAACGTCAACATAATATCAAGATAACACATGTAAAGCACACGCAAGTAGAAAACATGATCTATATTGTGAAAAATAAGACTGGGGTGCTGGTCTAGTGGTTAGTGACCCTCACTGCTAAACCAGAAGGTCGTGGGTTCGATTCCACCCAGGACAAAGTATGTCTGTGTGATAAGCATGATCATTTGTCCTGTGTCTGGGTGTTTATCTATAACATGTATGTATTCAGAAATATATAAGTATGTATCAGTTACCATCCTCGCTTGATTTCGAGGAGGAGACCTGTGCCCAGCAGTGGGACATATTATAAGGGTTGATACTTTACTTTTCACCCGCCCACTTCCTGTTCTCGTGGTAGTACGGAAATAAATTATAGCCTATGTGTTATTCTGATGTGTAAGCTCTTTTATTGTAACATTTCATTAAAATCGCAGTAGTTTTCAGTGAAAGAGTAACAAACATCCATACTTACATTCGCGTTTATAATATTAGCAAGATAAGTAAGATTTCCCTAATTACTATCAGCTTTTTACGTTTAGCTTTATTACACGAATTCCGTAAATTTCTTTATGAATATCAATGACCTCACGTAAACACATGCGGGCTGATGATGATGACGTGTCAAAAGGGGCTATCGGGTTGGTAAATCCAAATGTAGAATTGCATTGAGGTAAAAGTATTAAAGATTCAATGCTATAGAGCAAAGGTTCCTAAACTCTTTTGTTTCCACCACTTTCAAATTTTCCTGCATCAGGTGGAGCCCTTGCTGAGCTTCTTTTTCGAGAATTGCTCGTTTCTAGTAAAATTTTCTTAAAACAATATTGTGGAGATAGGAGAAGTCAAGCCAACATTTTGGTTCTTCACTATCGAAACTAAATTATTTTTCATGGTCGCTTACGATTGTGGACCCCAATTTTTTGTCACGCTCATCGTGGACCCCCTTCAAGTCTTCCTTGGACCTCTGGGGGTCCACCTGGACCACTTTGGGAATCACTGCAGTATAGAGTATAGACTATAGAGTAATAAACAATACCCTTGTACACTGCACTTTTCAATTGCTATGTTTCAGCAGCAAAATCGATTTATGTAGCGAGACAGCGGATGACAAGACCGTGTCGTATTTTTAATAATTTTATTAATTTATTATATGCTATTAAAATTCTTAAAGTCAGACTCTGTCAGGTGGATTAATATTATAATTAATGGCGTATTTTTTACGTTACACATTTTAATTAACACATTAACGCGACATGACGTCACCTTTTTCGTGCATGCTGCCCGTAATATCGAACTGATAGACGTTGTCACGTTAAAAAATAATCATCATCAAGCCGCAGACGGCGTTAAAAGCTAGTTATATAATGTGTATTGATCTTGATGAATAAATAAACAGCCGTCTTGACGTTCATTGATCCCTCAATGAACGCGAATAAGGGCCTATGATTAGCAGTTGACTGATAGGGAATGATGATGATGATGATCATGTATCGATATTTAAAATTAATAGACATGCTATAAATAAAAGAAATATAATAATTATATTAATTTAATACAGAAACTGGTTTATTATGTCTAGCATGCTTCGGCTAGCTAGTAACATATTTTCTTGACTATGCGATCAGTCTTAAGAAATGATTAAGTACCGCCTCATAAAAAAATTATTTATTTTTCTTTTAGTTTTTTTGAGCTTTTTATATACAAAACGATACTGAATCAACTAATGGCAAGTGATCACTTGGCATTGCCAGCGGGCTTTGCACAACCAGGATGAAGGTCTATTACCTATGTCTTATGCAATGGATTTAAGGCGTGCTTAGTAGTTTGAGGAGCCCCCAAATATTTAAGAGGTGCTTAAGAATTCGGGTGCACGATGATCAGAGAGGTTTTGACTATTTTGTATGTCTGCTAACACAAAGAACTGCTTGTGGAGCTATTGTCATCATGCTATAAATGATATGCATGATAAAAATATTTTTAAAATTTGATTGTGGTAACTAATACGTACTAAGTAAAGTAAGTACTAAAAGTACTTGAACAGTTTTTTTTGTTTGCACGTTCGCAAATCACAACCTTACTATTTTTTACGGATTTCATCGTAATGTTTGCATTGATGACCAAAGTGGTCTAGATGGACCCCACGGCTGAGTCCACGGGGAAATCCACGTTGGCGTCAAACATGAGGTTCACAAAATATATATGTGTAATAGTTTTTTACCACTTACCACACAGAGTAGAATCAATTTATTAACCAATCAATCCTTTTCTTTGAAAATTAATTATTACTTGTGGTTGGACCGAAACCACAATCCAATTTCCATGGCTCAGATCTGTACATTTTTTTCCGAGTTTTGGAAATATGGTACAAAAACTGTCCACCGGAATCAATCAAGTTTCTATGTCAAATCTTTTCCTATCTTTTTATATATCTTATCGTTTCTATGTCAAATATTAAAGGGTCTATGTAAAAAAAATAACCTCTGCTATAGAGTATGCAAAACGTCAGGAATGTAAAAATCTTTAAAATTCCTACAAAGCGGATTTGCTGTGTTTTTCTGTACGTAACTTTACCTGGTATGGAGACCCGTAGTCCTTTGGGGTAGATGGCTTCAATCTTCGCTTTCGGCACTTCATAGCACACAGTTATTGTTAAACAACAACAAAAAGTTATTAACAAAGCATTCATCTCACTCTTTACGGTACGTGTGAGAGGGACGACACGTCAGCCTCTGATGAGCCGAGGATGGATACTAAAGATATTGTAGATGTTATGTAGTAACTTTATAAACATGTATTTTAATACTATTGACACCATGATAATATAATTTTAAGTACAAGATTATTGGATTTTGATTTGTCTTGCCTAGCCTACTGTAGGTCTGTTAGGCAAAGTCCCTTTTTTTTCGACGCGTATTACGCGTATATATGCGTATTGACAAATTTGTTTTAGCATGACAGGCTTAGGGCCTGTTTTACAACAGATAGAGTATGGAGTATCTGTCAAGTATCTGTCAAATATGTTGCCAATACTCGGAATTCGGAACTTATCTGGAGATTCTGAAACAGGCCTTTAGTATGACATTGAGCAACAAAAGATGGTATTTAAGTGGGGTAGTGCTTTCCTAAGTACGAGTCACCACACGAGCCCGCTGTACCTACCCAAGGCCTGGATTATGCGACAGCATTTACTTGCATCATCGCGAAATGGATCATACATACATTCTTAATGATTCTACTAATATGATAAACCTGAAAGTTTGCATGTACGGTTGTTACTCATAAAACGTAATATTATGTAATACATACAAACTTTCATGTTTAGTTTCCATTCAAATCCATTTAGTAGTTCTCTAATTTACTTTTATTTCATTATTATACTGTAAAGTGTCGATAATATGAACCCGCGTAGAAAAGATTGCGCACACTATTAATTACATGTCTTAAAATTAAGACGTCAAGCAAAAATCTCTACGTCTCTTTTTAAAAGAATGGAACACACGGAGGGATTGGCAATTACACCGTTAAAGATTAACGTGAGAGGAGGCACATAAAGTTAATATTTTCGTGAAAATGCAATATAAATACATACAATTAAATAAATAAAATGTTGCACCCATAACAAATCGCACACGTTCAAAGTTGAATAATGACAATGTCAAACAATAGAATTTTTAAGTAGTGTATTTGAAGTGGGTTTTTATTTTAGACTATAGTGCGATAAAATCGACCTATAGTTATAAATAAAAACATATTCCTAAAAATACTGTATTATGGTCACCACATCTTACACGGGACGTAATTCGAGATTATACATTTTTTTCACCACAAAGATTAGCTATGGATGGATGATTGATAAGTATTAACCAGCTATGCCAATTACGTGTATATAATTGAGATTCAAAATTGAGATTAAGTGAAAAATGTCGAAGGATCAACGTGTCCCATAAAACGAATTTAACTTGAAATTATGTATAAAATAATTCATACTTACTATATTATATTTATTGTATATCATAATCTCATGATTATTAGTCAACTTATACCATCATCATCATCATACAATGATGCCCGAAGTTTCGCCTACGTTAAATAAGATTCATGATGTGTGTGTGTGTGTGTGTGTGTGTGTGTGTGATAAATTTCTTGTGGGCATCTTCTCTGACATGGGCGCGTTGCGAACCCTCATTTTAAACTTAGCCGTTAAGACGATCATAAGTGATCATTATAAAGATCCTATATGTGAAATTAAACAATAAACAATAATGGCATGTTAGCAAGATGATAATATTCCGCTTTAAATGGGCTATCTAGCACTGAAATAATCTTTCAAACCCGACCGAATACTTAGTTCTTGGGATTAGCGCGTTCAAACAAACAAACTTTAGCTTTATATACTAGTACTACTGGCGCCACGCGATTTCAGCCGCATAAATTATAGCCTATGTGTTATTCTAAGGTATATTATTGTAAAGTTTCACCAAAATACATTCAGTAGTTTTTACGTGAAAGAGTAACAAGCATCGATACTTACAAACTTTCACGTTTATAAAATTAGTAGGATAAGATACTTTGATCATCATCAGCCTTTATCCGTCCACCCCTGAACATAGGCCAATATATCAAGTATACTCCATCGTACTGTTTCCACCAATAAGCCTTCTTAGTCACTGGCTCTAGAATTATTGAGCTTATTCCTTCTAGCAGCCTTATAAAGAAGAACAGAATCAACAGGGGGGACAGACCATTTTTCGTGTTTAACCACATCCTTGCTAAAATGAGCTCGTAAGATCGGCTGGTCAAATAAAGTGTTCACGATTGACGTCACCTTCTTACAACTCACTTTGATAACCATCACGTGATGATGATGATGAAGATGACGATGATGAAGATGACGATGATGATTATGATGACGATGATGATAATAATGATGATGATGATGAGGATGATGATGATGATGATGATATTATTGATAATGATATATTTATAATTAAAACAAGCTTGTGCTTATAGATTGGATGAAAAAACCCAAGAGCGAGACGTATTTATGCGTAAGGATTCCTTACAATACGTTTATACAAATTAGATAAACCATACCTGAAATGCTGAAGATCGCAACAAGTGGAGGCGCATCGCGGGAACCAATGCAGTTCCACCAAATCATCATGAAACCACGACCACTCTGTCAAGAGTGCACGACTAGAGAGAGAGACCTACAGAGCAAAGAGGGCTTGGAAGTGCTCGCTTCAGAAAGACATAAACCTTAGACCTGCTGGGTGTCCGAAACCAGGTACGCAGGTCACATGTGGAGTTAGGACTAGTACTGCCTTTTTTAACCTTTACAGAATCCTAAAAACGATAATTGCGAAAACGGTTTATCCATGAATTAATATCAGATTTTTTGCGCTTCAAAGGTTAGATGAGTTAATGTTTAGAATAACGTGAGACAGGATAAAGCAATAGGATCTATTAATGATGATCTGAACGAAAAGATGGCGGAAGAGGCGGCGTGATGCGGAATACAGCGACTGAAGGCACTCGCGTTGGTTTTAGTTCGGTAAAAGTATCAACCCTTTATGTCCCACTGCTGGGCACGGGTCTCCTCCTCGAAATCAGGCGAGGAGGGTAGTGGGCTAATAGTTCACCGCGCTGGCCCAGTGTGAGTTGGTGAACTTCACATATCTTCAAAGACTTTTAATCTCATCAGGCATGCAGGTTTCCTCACGATGTTTTCCTTCACCGGTGAGCGAGCGATGGTCGCGTGTTTGGGGTGCACTTAGAAATTTTAGAAAAACCCATTTCAAGGCACACACGGGGGGTCAGGATCGAACCCGGAACCTCTCGCATAAGAGGCCGAGTCTATCCACCACTGGACCATCGCCGCTCAGTTCGGTAATGCACTGCCAAAGTGTGAGTTTCATCTATTCCCCATTTATTTCCCACATTTATTTCGCTAAATATTTCGGTGTTGTTAAAGAATACCTGTCCGCGAGAAAAAGTTAAAATATTGATCTATTATTCAAATTGACGAAAAAAACATAAAAAAATATAATCATTGTACAGGGAATCCCCCGATCAACAGCTTTGATAAACCCACTACGGTTCAATAGTCACTCACGATCGTTAGTTTATGTACAGTAACGTTCAAAAGTCCAGTAGCAATCGAACGCAGCTATAGCGTCAACACTTAACGTTACTTGTGACCTTTTTCTATAAAGACAATTCACATACACGTAACTTTGTTTATCTGTATATTCATATCGAAAATTTCGTCTCATCGTGTAAGCACTGCCGTGGCCCAGTGGTTAAGCAGATGCAGGATCAAATCCATCCCACATTGGGCCTGCGACGATTCTACATTTTTAAATTGTAATGTTTTTAAATTTTGAAATATTTATAAATTATTACGAATGTTTCTAACTAAAAGTTACTTAAGTAACATTTAGTTAGAAACGTAACATTCTAGTCACAACAAAGAATGTGAGGGTAGATTTAAAATAAAATGGAATGATTACTGGCTTGGAATAAACAAAATATTAAAATGTTGTTGATTGGTGATATTTGAAGTACATTATTTATGTACTTTTTAGTTATGCAAGTTATGCAGTTGTGAAGCAATTTGGCTAATACAAGGGGAGAACTGTGCATTTTTTGGACCTGAGCTAATGATACGTCACCATCATCATTATCAGCTGTAAATAACAGCTTAGATTCATAGAATAGTTCTTGTAAATAATAGTCTAATCAGTTATTTTATGTTTGTAGTCCTTTTCGTATTGTTCATTTTATATTTGCATTTTTTGTATCCTGTAATTGTATCTGAAATTTGAATAAATAAAGTATATGCAATCACACACGCATACACAAACAATTACACACACATACACAAGTAAATACACGGCTCTAGAACGAAATGTAGTAAAAGTACACGTTCCAATCAGACTCGACGCTGATTGGTCGTTCAAAATCACACACACCCGCCTTCGCACTACGCACCTGTTAAATTCCTATAAGAATGGCGCGCTTGGCGGACAATTCAATATACTCGAAATATTCAAACAAGAAACAAGCAGTCACTCTGCCCGACACCACACTCAAATTGCATCTTGAAAAATAATCTTGTTTCAATTAACGCAAACCCTGTGTCCTGATACATCCTGAAGAATACTACAGTCCACTGCGCCAAGAAGAGGAGCAAGCCCCGCAGAGCGCTGCCCTCAACAAGTGGTCCTTCTTGGCCGAATCACTGAAGACAGAAGCAGGCAAGAGCATTGAAGCAAGAAAGTGTGGGATTGAAGAAAGAAGTCGGCGCGTGATTCAAGAAAGAAAAACGAACGCGCGAGTGTTAACAGTTGGTCTTAGCCTAACCTCTGTTAATTACTTGGAAGCAATCATCATCACGTACGTGGCCACCTAGCGGTGTTAAAGGCCATCATAAGCGTACGGAGGCATAGTGAAGTAACTGACGGCTTCACGCACCATCCCAGGTGTTATCAGTCAGGCCCCGCCGGTACGGTGTGGAATCGCTCTGGGGCCACAGGTTGGCACGCAACGACGAGTGCAGTTTTCCCGCTGTGCTTTGATGCTCCCGTGAGTCTCCGCGCCCTCTGCCGGGAGGTTCCCGCCTTCCTATCCTCCTGCGTTCCCATTCCTGGTCCGGCATCACCGCGGTAGTAGTCCGGCCAGGCTGATAGGCAATAGACACATCGAGAATAGGAACAAAAGTGAAAGTGAAAGTGATAAGTGCTAGATTTAAGTGTTAGGAGTAGGGTCCCCTCGTGCGCAATGGAAGACGTACGTGTATTACGTTCAGGGAAAACCACACCCTCCACAGACGTCACGCCGACGACCGGCCAAACCACGTCGACCGAGTCGAACACGTGGAGTAAAGGCAACAGCACTGAAATCGCGAACGGTGGCAGCAACACGTGCAGCAATGAAGAGAGGTTAGTCGAAAATAGGGATAAAGAGTTAGATAATCGAGCTAGGAGTGAGTCGGGCACTGTAGTAAATGTCCCCGCGGACAGGACAAACAGTAGGTTATCTATGTTAAAAGCCGAGTTAGAATTACATAATTCCGAGTTAGCACGGGCTAGGGCAGCATCCGCGGCTGCATTAAACCGTTTAGAAATAGCCAGAATAGAAATGGAAAGTTCGAACGGCGCGGAACGGCCGCCCAGGTTAGAAGAGTCACGTGTCGAAGGCTGGATATCGGAACAATGTATAGCTAATAGGCCGGCAATAATAAATAACGCCCAAGTCCCGGGACAAGCGTCGCGACCACCCAACTCGAATATACCGCGCGTTAATAACGACCAGTCGAACGGAAGTAACAACGACATGGCAATGTTAGCCAACGCGATCATGCAGGCGGTAAATTCAAACTCATCCAGACCCGCGGCACCAAAATTCATACATGAACTGCCTCATTTCGACGGATCAATTGCCGAATGGATGGCATTTAAGTCAGTGTTTAGCGACACCGTAGACATGTTCACCGACGTACAAAACGTAGCGAGGCTGAGAAAAGCACTGCGTGGTGCAGCTCGCGAAACGGTTAGGGCATTATTATTCACAGTATCCGATCCGTACGAAATAATGGACACATTAGAAAGGCGCTACGGGCGACCAGAATTACTCATCTTATCCGAGTTAGATAACATCAAACGCATGCCCCGTATGAGTGAAGACGGGCGCAACGTAGGTAATTTCGCGAGTAAAGTATCTAACACGGTAGCGGCAATAAAGTCATTAAATCAGCCGCAGTATTTATATTCTCCCGAATTAGTAAATCGAGTTGTAGAAAAACTTAGTACAATCTTAAAATATAAGTGGTACGAATTTAGGGCGGAGCGCGCCGGGTCTCCCGAATTAGAACTACTGTCTCAATTTCTAAACGTAATGGCCGACCAGTGTGGTGCGATGTTCGCATACGAAACGGCACGCGAGGAAAGGAAAAATCGCGTAAAACCGCGCGCAGTGAATATAGCCAGCCATAGCGAACACCCGCGCATGCGCCGTTCACAAGACAGCGATAGTTCATGTTACGATTCCGATTTAGAAACGAACCCGTCGCGCAAAACCATCGCTACCGTAAACAAACATCCCGCTAAAAAACAAACTTCGAGAATGCATAAACCGCGCCCGTCAAAAACCGACGAGAAATCGGCCGTAGACACAAATAAAAAATGCGCAGTCTGCGCGGGAAATCACGGCGCCGCGGACTGCGCCGATTTCTCAAAATTAACCACTAAAGAAAAATGGGACGCGGCTAAGCAATATAGGTTATGTTTTAGATGTTTAAATAACTCGCATCCGCGAATGCAAAAATGTAAATATAAACCGTGTGGCGTAAACGGATGTGAGGCGTCACATCACATGCTATTACACGGCAGCGACAGCGCGTCAACACCCACGCGAGGGAACGTCAGTTCAATTAACCACGTACACGCGTCTAACACCTACCTAAAAATAATTCCGGTTGAGTTAAGCGGCCCATTAGGTTCGGCCACCACCTACGCCTTGCTCGACGAGGGCTCTACCATGACGCTCGTCGAACAAAACACGGCAGACAGCGTAATAACCAAAGGTCGCGGGCAGCTACTGTCATTAGAGGGGGTAGGGGGAAGTCGTATAGACGAAATAGAATCGTGTAACGTCACGTTGTCAATTCGCGGTCTTTGTAATAGAAACATAGAAACCATGAACGCCAGTACTATTAAAAATTTAAATATATCACCTCAGGAGGTGAGTAAGGATTTAGTGCGACAGTGCAGCCATCTAGCGGAATTAGAGGATGAACTGTGCTACGAGGCGGGCAAACCGACCATATTGATAGGCCAGGACAACTGGCATTTAATCACGTCTAGGCAATTGCGTGTAGGTAATAAAAGGCAGCCCGTAGCCTCGTTAACTAAGCTAGGATGGGTGTTGCATGGGCAGGATGCGCGCCCGCGTAACACGGTCGCCATGGTCAACCACATACGTCCCATGCCGTCGGACGATCCCGCGTTAGATCTAATTAGAAATTTCTTTAGCCTAGAGTCGCTAGGCATAGAGCAGCGCCGGCCAACGTCTGACCCTGAACAGCGCGCCCTAGCGATTTTAGATAAAACGTGCAAGAAAATAAACGACAATAGGTTCGAAGCTGGCTTACTTTGGCGTTCAGACAATGAAGTAATGCCAGACAATAAAAAGCAGGCCCTCAGCCGTTTATATAGCTTAGAGAATAAATTAGATAAAAATTCAAGTTTAAAAACCGAATACGGCAAGCAAATGGAGAATTTAATAAAGGCAGGCTACGCAGAAAGGGTGAATACCCCGGGCACATCCCCTCGCGGTTGGTACCTACCACATTTCTCCGTCGTACACCCGCAAAAGGGTAAAGTGCGTTTAGTATTCGACGCAGCCGCCAAATATGGGGGAAAGAGTCTAAACGATGCGCTCCTGACAGGCCCTGACTTACTGCAGTCGTTATTCGGTGTCTTAATAAGATTTAGAGAAGGAAAAATCGCGGTGGTAGCCGATATCAAAGAAATGTTTTTACAAGTAAAAATCGCTCAGCAGGACCGTGATAGCCTACGATTTTTATGGAGGGGCGAGGATAGGGTTGGACCACCACAGGAATATCGAATGACGTCACTCATATTCGGAGCAGCGTCCTCCCCATGTACAGCCATTTATGTAAAAAATAAAAACGCAGAGTATCACGGTAATGAGTATCCCGAGGTCGCGAAGGCCACTGTACGCAATTTTTATATGGACGATTATCTAGGCGCGTTCGACACCGAAAGCGAAGCGAAGCGAATTATAAGCGATATGTATAAAGTACATTTAAACGCGTCTTTCGAATTACGCGGATGGGCATCGAACGCACCGGAAGTATTAAGTAACGTCAAAAACATGCGCAGCAGCGATTCGACCACGTTAGGAAAGGGTGATACAGAGCGAACCCTAGGTCTCATATGGAACCACGCACGTGACACGTTAGGCTTCAACGTCAATCTCAGAAGCACACCCGCGAACGTCATAAGTGGTGACACGCTGCCTACCAAACGTCAGGTAACCAGTGCGGTCATGTCAGTATTCGACCCCCTGGGCTTAGCGTCACCAATCACGATGATCGGAAAGTGTCTCATACAAGAGATATGGCGTAGCGGGATAGGATGGGACGACCCCATCGCGAAAGAACAACACATAACGTGGATATCGTTTATTAAAAATGTACAATTATTAAAAGGCTTAGAAATAAATAGGTACGTACCTGCCACGCCATCTGGTGAGGGTGAGTTACACGTTTTCTGTGACGCAAGCGAAAAAGTGTACTCGACCGCGATATACTTCGTCAGCTCAGCATCAGACGGTTCAAAAACGTCGCGATTGATAGCCGGCAAGGCCAAGGTAGCCCCTTTAAAACCCATCTCGATACCCCGTCTAGAACTTCAAGCCGCCGTATTAGGTAGCAGGCTAGCCGAGTCGATAAAGCGCGAGTCAGATTATAAAATATTAAAGAGTCATTATTGGTCAGACTCGAAAACGGTATTAGCATGGATAAAATCGGACCCGCGCACCTTCAAATCGTTCGTAGCCCATAGGCTGGCCGAAATCGAAAGCCTAACCACCCCGGCTAACTGGCGATGGGTACCCAGTTCGGATAACGTCGCGGACGACGCGACCAAGGGCATTCCCACGGAATTCAACGCGAATCACAGATGGTTCTCCGGTCCAGAGTTCATTAGGCGCGACCCCGCAACTTGGCCGCAAGAAAGGCCTGCCGCGACCCCGCTGCCCCCCTCAGGGGAAGAAAGAATTCTGAAACAAATACACGTAACTATTAGGCATGATGTAGACGAATACTTACCTCAAATAGAACGATTTTCGAAATACACGCGATTAATACGTGCTGCTGCTACCGTTCTGCTTGCTGCCGAGGTGTTTAAAGCCAGATTGTTCAAAATAAACGCGAGCACAGAACTCGCGCCAAATCATATAAAACTAGCAGAGTTATTGCTAGTCAAAAGGAGCCAACGTATCTCATTCGGCGACGATATCACGGCGATAGAGGCTGGGCGGCGACCACCGAAGACATCCCCGTTCCGCAGACTCTCCGTGAAGACCGACCGCAACGGCATCCTATGTCTAGACTCCAGAATCAAAGACGGACACAACCTGCCAGTCCTCCATGCGAAAGAGAGCCTCACTCAGCTGATGATACATCACACCCACGCCACCTTCAACCATGGCAATCACCAGACGGTAATGAACGAGCTGAGGCAGAGTTATCATATAATCGGACTGCGCAGCGCCATACGCTACATAAGCAACAAATGCCAATGGTGTCGGACCTATAGGGGGATCCCACTAAAAATCCCCTTGGGCGACCTACCTGCAGAAAGGCAAACCCATAACGAACCGCCCTTCACAGCGACGGCGGTAGATTACTTTGGGCCAATGCATGTAGTCGTAGGGCGAAGACAAGAAAAGAGGTGGGGGGCACTATACACCTGCCTCACCACACGCGCTGTACATCTCGAAATAGTAACGTCACTCTCGGCTTCCTCCATGATCATGAGCCTGAGAAGAATGATGGCACGACGAGGCACGCCAACCGTTATCTACAGCGACAATGCCACAAACTTCGTGGGCGCTGAAACAGAAATAACCGAGGCATTGCAAAACAACGACCACGACCTAAGAGACTTCGCATCCAGAAAGCTGATCAACTGGAAAAAGATACCACCCGGTGCCCCAAACATGGGCGGCGCATGGGAGAGAATGGTCAGGTCGGTAAAGGCAGCTTTGAAAGTCACTCTCAAAGAAAAATCCCCCCCTGACGACGTGCTCCACACACTACTACTAGAGGCAGAACACGTGATCAACTCCAGGCCATTGACCCCAGTGAACCCCAATCTAGATGAAGAAGCCCTGACACCCAATCACTTCCTCGTCGGACGGTCGAGCGGAATATCACCCATGGGATCATTCAAGGACACGCCCTGTGACGCACACTCGTGGAAAGCCACCCAAGCCTTAGCAGACTCTTTCTGGGCACGCTGGACGGCAGAATATAGACCTCTTTTAATGCCTCGCTCCGGGTTAAATTCCCATCATAAAAACATAAAGGTCGGCGACATCGTCTTGATATGCGACGGCACTATGCCCAGAGGAGTATGGCCTCGAGGAGAAGTAGTGAAAGTACACCCAGGCCCCGATGGACGAGTTCGGATAACGGAGATAAGAACAGCAGCAGGTTTTCTTCGTCGCCCGGCCTCTCGCCTTATCGTGATAACCACAGCGGACTAAAAACGTTATAGTGCTTGCGCACGAGGGGGAGATTGTAAATAACAGCTTAGATTCATAGAATAGTTCTTGTAAATAATAGTCTAATCAGTTATTTTATGTTTGTAGTCCTTTTCGTATTGTTCATTTTATATTTGCATTTTTTGTATCCTGTAATTGTATCTGAAATTTGAATAAATAAAGTATATGCAATCACACACGCATACACAAACAATTACACACACATACACAAGTAAATACACGGCTCTAGAACGAAATGTAGTAAAAGTACACGTTCCAATCAGACTCGACGCTGATTGGTCGTTCAAAATCACACACACCCGCCTTCGCACTACGCACCTGTTAAATTCCTATAAGAATGGCGCGCTTGGCGGACAATTCAATATACTCGAAATATTCAAACAAGAAACAAGCAGTCACTCTGCCCGACACCACACTCAAATTGCATCTTGAAAAATAATCTTGTTTCAATTAACGCAAACCCTGTGTCCTGATACATCCTGAAGAATACTACAGTCCACTGCGCCAAGAAGAGGAGCAAGCCCCGCAGAGCGCTGCCCTCAACAATCAGCCTTTATGAATCTACTGCTGAACGTAGGCCTCCCTTAATGAACGCCAAGAGGATCCTTAGTTATTCGCATTCAACATGGACCGGCCACTGCACGGATCTTCCCACCTTTTTAATGACCTACCTACTTCATCTACGCGGCTTCCAATCTTGTTCTTGCGACATCTCGCCCTTTTTTGTCAAGATTAATCTCGGAAAACAAGGAGGGGTTACGAGAGAGAGGCGTCCTCAAGTTTATCGATAGAGGCCTCGCCTTTTCTACTCACTATATCCCTTTGTCAATATTATGATGAGTCAACATTAGTTACAAGGAAAATAAATATGTACTTAGAATGGTCACAGGACTTTACTTGTTCGCCACAAGAGTTGTGATGTAAACAAAAAACCCACGTTTCCAGAAACAGAGGGAGAGGAGAGATGATGATAATGATGTTGATGATGATGATGATGATGATGATGATGATGATGATGATGACGATGATGATGATGATGACGATGATGATTATGATGTTGATGATGCCGCGCGGTTACCTTTATATTTCTTAATTATTTTACTGAGACGTAAAAATAATTTTCAATTTGAGTAGCTTTTTTTTTATGTAGCCGTATCTTAGCGCATTAAAAAAACTTGTGCTTTATTATAAACACGGATATTAAGCTAGTTTTTAGAGTTTTTAGCTAGATTTGGTAAAATAATCATATTTTGGAAAACACTGCCAATAGTATGCCAGTGACGATAGTCCCGAGGGTATGGACTCGGCCATAAGTCTTGAGCAAGAGGGTCCGGGTGCGATCCGGGCTTCCCCCCCCCCTCTGTAATGCCTTGAAATGGGTTTTTCTAAATTTCTAAGGGCACCCTGCACACGAGACCATCGCTCGCTCATCGGTGAAGGAAAATATCGTGAGTAAACCTGTACGCCTGATGAGATTAAACGTTTTTAAAGGTGTATGAAGTTCTCCAGCCCGCATAGGGCCAGCGCCTCGGTGAACTATGGCCCGGTATACTTTTCGCCTGATGTTGAGGAGGAGGCCCGTGCCCAGCAGTGGGATATATATGGGTTGTTATAGTTGGCAATCCAAGGGTCTCTCGTCAATCAATACTCCTAAAACGATCAGAACGGCGCTTTTTACCACCTTAACAGGACACGGTCACTATAACAGAATATCGTTTCACTGTCCGCTATGCAGAGCCTCCGTAGTGGAGGAAGAAACAGCAGCCTACGTATTATTGTAGTGCAAAGGAGTAGCACCGCTACGGGCTGGCCATCTCGGATGCCCGAGAACGCTCCCGGAGATCGGCGCCGATGTCAAGAGATTGCTAGCATTCCTACGGAACCTTACCTGGCAGTAAGGAACTCCTATTCCTATGGAACCTTACCTCACAGCACGCAAAATAGGCGCACAAGCCTCGAGTTGCGGAAACCAACCAGCCTAGCCAAAATGCCATTAAGAAAGCGTTAGCGAAGTTCAAATCAAATCAAATCAAATCAAATCTTTTATTTGCAACAAACATGGTAACAATGGTGACAGTATAATATTGTTTAAGATCATACATGTTTCACACTCTAAGAGGTATGCAAATATTCGAGTGACAAAAATTAATAATGATATTTAATTAATTATCTTTGTAGTCAATATATTCTTTGATGTCATAAAAGGTGCGTTCAATAAGCCACTTAAATAATTTTGTCTTAAATTTTAACATTGGAAGAATCTTAATAGATTGCGGGAGCTTGTTAAATATTTTTACACTCATATAATAACAATTATTGGTATATTTTGTAAGTCTAGGTACTTGGTCTATTACGAGCCTATCCGGATTTCTAAAGTTAGTTTTTGAGTTCACGTCACTAACCTTAGTATATAAATTTTTATGTTGTTTGACGAACACACACATCTCATAAAATATATATAAAGAAATGATAAAATGTATATAATACTAGCGGACCCCACAGACGTTGTCCTTTAGATACAAATCGATAGTGGCAGTACAGATCAATAACCTAGATACCGACTGCAGCACCATCTGCCGGTCTGATTTGTGAATCTAAACCATCCTCGAATCTACTTGAACACACACAAAGAAAATCACTCAAATCGGTCCAGTCGTTTAGGAGGAGTTCAGTCACATACACACGCACACAAGAAATATATATATATTAAGATAAGGCCTTATGTCAATTCCATACATTTTATAATTTTCGAACTTCGCTAACGCTTTCTTAATGGCATTTTGGCTAGGCCCCCTGACCTCCAACAATTATTGTTATATCTTAGATAATGTATATAAAAACTTAATAAATTATATACATAAACCTTCCTCTTGAATTGTCCTATCTATTAAAAAAAACCAAATCAAAATCCGTTGCGTAGTTTTAAAGATTTAAGTAAAAATTTCGACGAGTTTCTCTTCGGAAGAGATATGTCTTTTTGTCGTGGCGGGCATCTTAGGCCGGCTGAAGTAACAAGTGACAAGATGGGTTACTACAACTACTACTACTTCCAATTAAACCATCCGTTAAGGTATCCGTGAGCAAGTCGACTCAAGCTTTGTCGGTATTATTTAATAATCTCAAATAAATTAAGGTTCAAGAGTGGAGGCCGTGTTTAGGTAGACGAAGTGTTGGTCGGCCATTAACCAGATGGGAAGACGATCTCCGTGCAGTCTGGTCTGAGTTGGTTACGAGTAGCAAGGGATCGTTCGTCTTGGCGTTCATTGAGGAGGCCTATGTTCAGCAGTGGACGGATTAAGGCTGATGATGATGATGAATCTAAATAATTATAGAGTTTTTATGATTTCACCACTGTGTTCCATCTGTGTCAGAAATTCGTGGTACCGATTCATATGCGGCTTTTATTTGAAACCATACTTTGCATTCTAGTGACAGTCATAGTTTCATAGTTGTAATTTTTTTTATTAATGGGTTTTTTAAGTATGACCTAATTATTTCAACGTAATATTTTGTTTTGCGGTGTTATGCATTGTCCTCTCAAAATTACTCATTAACTTAAAAGTATATAAATCGTTTAATAAGTAAATATTTGATCATATTGTTAAGTGAAGTGTAAGAAGTAACGACCAAAGTAACATAAAAAGTGGTTATGTATTCTCTCATACTATTTTGTTCCTATTATCTTGCCTTGGTTCAAACAAAGGCAGTTCCAACAAGAGATCCAAATCTTGAATTTGATATACTAGGTAGTGTTCCTATAGAAGAGAAGGCAATCAATTTTCCTGGTGGTAAGTTATTCCATAAATCCATCTTGATTGTTAACGAAATAATATTCTTGTCCTGTCATCGTTATTTTCAAATTTTATTAATGTTTTGGGACATTAGAATGATCCCCTTTAGTAAAGTAAAAAGTATGTAGTAAAGAATCAACCCTTATATGTCCCACTGCTGGGAACGGGACTCCTCCTCGAAATAAGGAGGGTAATGGGCCACAGTTCACCGATACGCTGGGCCAATGCGGGTGGGTGAACTTCACATACCTTCAAAGACTTTTAATCTCATCAGGCATGCAGGTTTCCTCACGATGTTTTCCTTCACCGATGAGCGAACGATGGTCTCGTATTTGGGGTGCATTTAGAAATTTAGGAAAACCCATTTCAAGGCACACACGGGGGGTCAGGATCGAACCCGGAACCTCTCGCATAAGAGGCCGTGACCACTCGCTACTGGACCATCGTCGCTCACCGGTCTACTCAAAGTATGTAGGTATGTTTGTAAATAAATGCAAAATCCCGTGCAAATACAGCAGTACAGTAAATACAGCAGTTCATGTGATTAGCAACCAGTTAATTAATAAAATCAGCAGTTTTTAGGATGAATAAATAGGCACTGGCTAAGCAAAGCTTACACCCGTATTCACAAACAATACTATGAGATGTCACAATACTTCAGAACTTTCATTCAAACCAATTCATGGACAATACTTAAGTGAAATCCGCCATTGTGCGCCTGTCAAACCTAAACTTTTGACACGAGTAGCTCAAAGAAAGTGCGTTTTTTTTGTATTGTGTTGTTTCATTAGTTATCCAAGTACGATTCTTGAATATGGGTGTTTATCTACCTAAACTACCTCTTTCTTATAAGCGAAAGTCTGCCTTATCTAATATAATACTTAAACATGCATTTTTTTATATGTATTAACGTTCTTTGTATTAATTTCTTTTTCCAGAATATGATTATCAAACCGCTGATTGCGATTACGATTATGAGAGCGACGAAATGGCTGGTTTTCTTTCATCATTGGAAATCGAATCATCAGGACAAAGTGATACAGAAAAAGAAGCTTCCACTATATCGGTCGCTTCATTAAAAGAAAGTACTACATCTAGTAGATTATGTACTATATCTGCTGCAATAACATCAGTACCTGTTACTCCAGTCACATCTATACACGCGATGAATGTTACAAGCGATGTGTCTACTACACCTGCTCCATACACATCCATACCAGTTACAGACACTGTAATAAGCGAGGTGTCCACTACATCTGCTCCAGACACATCAATACCAGTTACAGAGACTGTAATGAGCGATGTGTCCACTACACCTGCTCCAGACACATCTGTACCAGTTACAGAGACTGTAATGAGCGATGTGTCCACTACATTTGGTCCAGACACATCCGTACCAGTTACAGAGACTCAAACAAACGAGGTGTCCACTACACCTGATCCAGACACATCCGTACTAGTTACAGAGACTATAGCAAGCGGTCTGTCAACTACATCTACTCCAGACACATACGTTCCCATTACAGAGACTATAGCAAGCGATGTGTCTACTACATTTGCTCCAGATACGTCCGTACAAATTAGAGACACTGTTAAAAGCGACGCGTCTACTACATCTAACACATCTGTACCAGTTGTAGACACTGCTAAAAGTGACGTGTCCAGTACTTCTGCTGTAGACACATCTGTATCAGTTACGAAGACTCCTGCGAGCGGTTTGTCTATTACATCTGTTCCAGACTCATCCGTACCAGTTATAGACACCGTAAAATTAAACAGCATGTATGTATCTGCATCTCCTTCATCATCAATCACATTAGCTACAGAAACAAATGAAGGAATGGCTGGCGCAAACTAAGACATTATCAAATTCAATACATAATATTATCTAATACAATAATAGTAATAAGACGTATGGAAACGTAAAACCATATAAAACTCCTATTTTAAATTGTTTGTTTGTTTTTTAACGTTATTCATTTGAATATTATATTAGTGTGAATGTATTTTTATGGATTTTTCACAAATTTAACACTGTTAAATTACTGTATATTTCAACCAGTGCATATAAAATTAAAATCGGAAATCTCTAAACGTAAAAATGTGGCACAATTTCAATAAATATTTAAGCTTGAATTCACCATTTGCAGCTAGTAATGCTAAGACATGTTCGTAAGCCACCTTGATTTGAATATTTTATTTTAGATTCTACATTCCTAGCTATAACCGTGATTTAAATCTTACTGTCGAAAACAATAATAAGATTGTTTAATACAATTGCATATTATGGGTAACATTAAAATATTAGGTTGATTTTAATTATATTTTGTATAGTGCGATGTACTGTTTGCTTTAATTTGAAAATCTTCGTGCTGTTTGTAAATTTTGACAGAAAAATATCTGTTTGGGTCATTAATTGTAAATAAGTATCTTATCGATTTTGTATATTCATAAAAAACCGTATATTAAAACATGTTAATTGCTATTATTCACATTTATATATTTTTGTCATAACTATATTATTAAATTATTTTAATTGAAATTTTGTTTTGATCTATAAATTTGACTAGTGTTAGATCCTCCACTGATGTAGTCCATTTAAACATCTTTCACGATACTTTTTAACATATTCTTATAAAGTAAAGTATCAACTTGTATACACATTATGTCCCACTGCTGGGAACGAATATCTCCTCGAAATCAAAGGGGGAGGGGGGTTATTGGGCTATAGTTTACTGATGCGTTGGTCTAATACTGGTCAGTGAACTTCAGACACCTCCAGAGACTTTTAATCTCTCCAGGCATGCTGGATTCACAGGGTTTTCCTTCACCGATGAGCGAGTAATGGTTTCGTGTTTAGGGTGCCCTTAAAAATTTAGGAAAACCCATTTCAAGTCATCTTGGGGGAAGAGGGATGTTCGGTTCGAATCCAGGCCCTCTCGCTCAAGAGGACGAGCCCCATACCTACCGGGTCATAGTCTCATATATAATCATTTTCGTGATGGTCGTATAATTCGCCATAAGGCTTGTAAATCAAATGCGTATTAAGTGTGGTGCTTTGGAACTGTTACAGAATTTAATTACTCAAAAATTGGTATGAGAAAGCACGCTATGGAGAAAAATTTAAATGGTGTCCTACAAGGATATATCTTGTCTCCGTTCCTTTTTGTAGTTTATGTAAACGATTTACTGTTTTACGGTAGGTAACATTTAAAAGAATACACAGTCATGGGTGAAATCATGAAAATTACTTTGGGCTTTTGAAAAATAACATAAATTAAAATCAAAATAAAATAATTTAAATATATGATACATCCTTAATAAACATGAAAAAATAAATTTAAATGTCCCTTATTACATACTTAAGCAAATGCTTTAACCTTGAGTTTAGCTACATAGCTGGAACTGGCTTACAAATATTTCAAATAAATCAAAACTTGATTAATACGTTTTAGAAAAATGGCAACATTGGAATAATCGAAAACTTTGATTTGATATGACACTTTACTCTTCAGTATACGTTTCTAGTTTGAGGAGTAAAGACGTGCTGTTGCCAGTTTAATAGAATGTATATATATTTTTTATTAAGTTTTTGTTTTATTGAGGTACTATGTGATGTGCCCCCGGCGAAGCTAGAAGCAATATATCCGAAAGGTCTTCGAGTTTCTATACCAGGTATGATTTTTCCAAATTTTTGTTAAAAATCATTAGAAAATCAGAAACTATGGGCCTTATAAATGCCATAATACAGATACATACGTAACAGATAGCTTACACCAGGAATATTAATAAAAAAAATAAAATTCTTAAGATGACAAATTCATATAAATTGGTTTGAAACCAATTTTTTTTCAATAGCAAGAAGAAAAACTAAAAAAAAAAAATGTGTGTGTGTCAGCTCCGACGCACGACTGGAGTTTACTCCTCAAGTACGAGTATCTAACCATACGCAAAAAAAATTATAACTCCACAATTACAATGTTAATTATTGATATTTATAACAAAAAAAAATAGCAATATAAATACATCGACACTAATAGAAACAAACAAGCCCAATAACATGTAGTATATAGGTATAGTCGCCTATACAGCATACCCTATGTACGTCTCAATACACTCACAGCTAAATTAGAAAGTTGCGCACTAAAGGTGCGCACCAAAAACGTGACACTTTTTCGTTAGTTCAGTTGGTTTTACCCCTCGGATTTTTCTCATACCGGGCGCCTTATATATGAAAATCGATTCTTAAGGAGTAAACTCCAAAAAATTAAAATGGTTCAAATTGTTCAAATAATTTTTGGCATTACTGAAAACTCATCTGTCTCAATGATATATTTTATGGAAGTACGAGAAGATAACTAAGTCGTCAAGAAAATTAACTAGGTATTTCCTAGTCCATTTAGATTCCACGTGTCTATTAACTAGTTCTAGTCTATTAACTAGTTTTTTCACCCCACAAAGACGTCAGTATTCCTAAGCAGACATTATAACATCATATCATTTTTTTATATCAAGGCATTTTATGTCCGCATCTCATTTGACAACCGATTTTTGATTAAGTCTAAAGAACAAGGCATTCGTAAAGAACGTAAAGTGACACGGTATAAGGAGGAAGGAGGTCTGCGTTGCTTATCGACGACCTCTGTGGCTCAATGGTTAGTGCGTTGGCGTTCAAGCCGGAGGTTGCGGGTTCGAATCCCGGCAGGGAACAAAAAAGTTTCTGTGTTCCTGGGCCATGGATGTGTATTAAATATGTGTATTATGTAATAAAAATCTTAAATATAAGTATTAATATAAAATGTATTAAATATATGTATTTCCGTTACTGGTACCCGTATCACAAGTCTCTTCGAGTACCTACTTACCACGGGACCAGATTAACGTGGTGTAAAAAGCGTCCATAATTATTATTATTATTGGTAAATAATGACGAAATATTAAACTTTTCGAAATAAAAGCATGGTAAATATAATTTTGAATAGTTTTAATAATGCATTTAGTCACACATTTGTGAATTTTGAATGTAAGATTCAATAAAACCCTAGTTAGTGCGAGGCTAAAAATCCAATTTTCGAATGACTTAGAAACAAATGAAAACTTTTTAATAAAAAACAGATTGAATTTAGAATTTTTTTGGTTATATAAGTAATAACCAGAAATAGGAAAAGTATCGGCCGTTTTCGCGTTCATTGAAGTAGTCATGTCTAACGAATTTGTTTCTATATATAATATATTATTTATAATTATAGGTCCGGACCCACAGTCTCGCTCCGTATCATATAGGTCATCGGGTTATGATTAACATAATAAATACTTTATGTTGTAAGTGAAGGTGGCCCAATGGGTATGGACTTGGCCTCTTTAGTAGATCCGGGCTTAATTTTAAGGAGAAGGAAACATCGTGAGGAAACCTGCATGCCTGTTGCGATAAAAAGCCTTTTTAACGTGTGTGAAGTTCACCAATCTATATTGGATCAATGGCAAAGTGTAGTCCAAAATCCTTCTTGCTTGATTTTAAAGGGAAGACCCGTGCGCAACTGTGGGATATAAAATGGTTGATATTATAATTTATTTTAATGGTTTAATTCTGGAGCAAATTCCCCGTTCATTCCCTGACATTATCATTGTTTATACTGAGAAGTAGGATGGAAAGTTTCGATGTCAGTAATCAACTGTCTGTCCTGCTTGTTTTCCTATAACACAATCACAGTTTACTTTTCTATAAATAGAAATTATATAAATCCTGTTAAGAGCAGTAATAAAACTATTATCTTGTCTATTTTAGACGATGGTTTCTCCTTATTTGCCTTCCATGGAAAACTCAATGAAGAAATGGAGGGACTGGAAGCTGGAGAATGGTCAAGAGACATAACCAAAGTGCAAAACGGCAGATGGACGTTCAAAGATAAAAATGCAAAATTAGTAGTAGGAGATACGATATATTACTGGACTTATGTCATTAAAAACGGGCTTGGATACCGAGAAGATAATGGAGAATGGAAGGTTACAGGTGAGGTCTTAGAGTTATGGAGGTAGTTCTCTCTTTAAATAGTAAAATAATAGCACACGCATTTCTTTACACATATTACTAGACAATGTTTTTGGGTAAGAACACTTAGTCTGTAACTAAAGAATACTTAAGTTTATATTGTACAAATTAAAAGCGCAATATTATCAGTCTTTAAGTAAATGCGAATATTGGTTTGCCGATAAGTACAAAGCAACCATGAGGTAATCTCTATCGTAAGCTAGGTGTTTTGATGAAACGAATACAAGGAAATTAATGTATGTATAAGGAAAACATTAATTGTAATACTGTTTAAAAGGAGTCTATTTGAGGCAATAATAATAATGTGTATTGAGTGAAAATGAAAATAGAATTAGAAAATTTAGCTTTGTGGGGGGGGGGGGGGGGGGTTATGTCTAATTAAGATGTGAAAGTATTGGCTTAAAAAAGAAAAGAGTGCCGATTACTCCACCGATAAGAGAAAAAAGAAACAATCACTTGTCTAAGAGTACTTAATTTATTCCATTTAAGTTCACTTCGGTCTACCTCTTTAATGACATCCCTTTCCCTCAATCCATTCCAAGTTTTCAAGGAACAAACGATGTGAAAAAACTTAACATTAGTCGTCGTTACCATCTTATAAAGGTGTGCCTTCACCGCGATGCAAGGAGAGGCTACGCACGTTTGTGAAGTTTCACTTTGCAAGAAGATTGTCTCCACTGCGACTCACGGACACGCTACGTATTCTTTGACATTTTCTTGCAAAGTAAAGCTTAGCACACTTACTTGACTAAACTTTAACAAATATTTGTTACTAAATATATGGACTAATATTAATAAGACATGAAAATATTATGTAAGATTGTAAACATTTATTTTTTCATGTTATTTCTTAGGATACGTAGATGAAGCTGGCAATCCTGTTGACGAAAATGGCTCACCTTTACTAAACAATCCAGCCACAGAAATGACTACAATTAATGCTGATGCTACATCAACCACAACAGAGAGTAACGCTGTACCTATGCCCACTTCGTCAACCTCAAATACAACCACTTCAACAACTAAACCAGTTACAACCACAGTAGCAGATGAAGACAATATTGATATTCGGGCCAATTTCGATGCTTAATTACTAATCTATCTTTTAATAGCTTTAAAAAATTAGATAAGTTTTTAATAAAAAACAGAAAAGTGATAATTTAAAAGATATGCAATTACTTAAACTTATGCATTGTAATAATTACATGCAATATTATAGTTTCTTTGTAAATATAAAATATTATATTTCTTTTGGTTTCTTCATTGACAGCCCTTTTTTAAATGTTATTGATACAATAGTTTTCCTTGTATCAATTAATAGAAACTAAAGTCAGAAAATATCGTTTATGTCTTCTTCTTTCGTTTATTGTATTTTTAGTTAGAGGTCTAAAGGCAAACCTTATTATCGACTTATTTTAGACTTTGTGATATAATTATCAAATAATATTAATAGCTAAGGGTGGTTCCCTTTAAGTTTTTATTTTACGTGCAATGTTTGTATCATCACCTTCATCATCAGCCTTTATTCGACCACTGGTGAACATAGGCCTCCCTCAATGAACGCCATGTTTGTATGTACTTGGTCAAATCTTGCAAGTTAATTCTTAAGCGATCGAGATGCTTTTATTTTATTTAAGAAAAATGCATTTATAATGAGCGTTCTGAAAGCGCGCGTAATAAATGCATTTTACTAACGCACGTTAGCATGGGTTCGCCTTAAATAAAATGCATTATGAACTTTCAGGCCCTAAATATTTATTATGTGTCATAATAAAAGCTAATTCGAATGAAAATGACTATTGTAGTAAATGTAAAAAATGGCTTTATTTCAAGAATCACAAAGCATAAACTCGCACGTAATCCACTTTCATCTCCGGACTGTACCATGTGGGAAACCACTTGTCCTTCGCGTCCCAGAACTTCACTCTGGCTTTGGTGTTCTTGTTCTTCCAAGGTTTGTCAGGACTGTCAGCAAAATCATTGATTCCACCCACGCGCAGGCCGAGGGTTATGTAGAACTGAAAATCAATTTGCGTTTGTGTCATTAAATATGCAACCGAATAGCAATTAGATGTTTCACTTGCTCCAGCCTGGCCTGTGAGCATCCTCAATTATTCTGGGATCCAAATGATAAAACAATTTTTCAAATCTGCCTAATACTTTTAGAGATTAGCACGTTGACAGCATACAAATTTACCGGTCAGGTTGTAAATACTTGGCAATCGAAGACTAATTAACCAAAATAATAGTAGATATTCCTTAAAATAATGTATGTCGTGATATAAAACGTACCATCTCATCTAATGGGGCCATTACACTTCCTTTAAGCCAATGGGCAGCGTGGGGCACTGCGTGTTGCCGGGCAGACTGGTAGAAACCTTCCCCGGGGTTTATGTTTCCATAGTTATCCCCGTCTACGAATAACTGTAGACCATCTAAAAACGATACATGGAATTATTATTTTTATAGTAAACTAACAGACCTGACAAACGTTTTCAAATTTTATAAGCCAAACTGTAATTCTAAGTAATTCTCGAATCAGACACAAAAAATAATCATTTATACAAAGATGAATGATAATGACCTATGAATACACAAGTCGTACTTGAATACGCTACCTTCAGGTACCACTGTTACTACAACAACGTCAAAATGACGGCTACTATGAGCATGTCAAGCGAGGTTACTTGCTTTATAACAGAAAATAATCGTGTGTTTATTGAATTGTAAATTACGGATCGCAAAGAAAATGAAAATAATTTTTTAATGTATGACATTAACAATAAAGTGGTTATTTAAATTAACAAGGCTTGGAAATTAAGTTAAAAGACATAGTAAATCCCGTTTTGAATAATTTTAATAATAAAGTTGCTTATTCAATGTCAATTAAATGAACCATCGGTTCCGAAGCGAGGCCAATGAGAAGAACCGTCGAAAGAAACTACTCCTACTACGGTACCAACTGATACTATACTACATTTTGCTATCCTCAAATATCTTGATAAGGACAGCTACTCTTAAGGAAAAGTAATAATAATAATGATTCTAAAGTCACCTAGTGGACAAAAACTGGAATTAGAAGAGGCTTCAAATTCAGAAATTGTATTACCTGGTTTCCAGATTAGTGTGTAGTTATGGAAGTCCTTATTCCAGTTGTCCAAACCCAATTTCTTCTGCAATAGGAAGGACCTGTACGGTTCTGAGTCGCATAGCACTGGCCCCCCGTATAGATATTTGGCACTGTCGGCGTTGCCTTTAGCGAAAGCTACCTTCATCAGACCAGACTCGTACCGAGGTATACCGTATACTTTGTCACGTGGTTCCAGGTTTATTTCTGGAAAGAATAGAACACACAACATAAACCGATGAAGTTAGAATTACTTTCACGTCATATTTTCTTGTTTTCAAATATTTTGGTGAACATTTATTTTTTCTTTTCCATGATTAACTATTCTTTTTGCTCAAATGTAGGAAACTGATGATGACACTCGAGTGAATAAACTTTATATTCATAGGAGACTTTGATCTACTTAACATCAAATAGCTAGTCTGCCAGCTACGTACAAAGCCAAAAAATTAAGGTTTATTTACCTGGTACCAACCAGTTGCCGGCTGGCAACTTAGCTCTCACTTCTACTCTACCAAACTTGAAGCTGAAGCTGTTCTTGGTATTAATTCTTCCGGTGGCGACTGGTGGTACTATGTCAGCTCCAGTCGTTTTGTGGGTGCACTCAGATGATCCAATACGTCCTGTGCACCTGGAAGTTTAAGAAAATAAGGAATTATTGGAAAACGATTAATCTGGGTCAACTTTAAAAAATATCTAAAGATCGCTGAGAATCAAATCCCATCTATACCAGTTACCGAATAACAATGATGATAGAGTCACCGAAAGAGGTATTTATGTCTAGTTAAATAAGGTTGATAATAATGCTGTTGAATAAATATTCTAGCAACGAAGATCAACTATGAATCAACTTAAAATTGGTGAGCTTTGTGGAAGCTGTGCAATAGCAACAAGGAGAACAACTTACGTATTTGTCAAGTCCAGTTCTTCGAATAGAACGCCCTCATGGTACTTGGTTTCAGTCAAAACTGGATATATCTTAAGAGCACCATCTTCTACGGATAGTGTACCTTCTTTCGTATATAAGTTGAAGGGGTAATCCTTTAATTAAAAAAAATATCAAATATTTAATAATGTAGAGTAGTTTATGTTTAAATCCATGTATATCTAATAATGTATATTGAATTGATCTTTAAAACTAAAAAACCATAATAATATATATTTGTAAGAGGTAGTGCCATGCTGCTTTGCAGCCGAATTGGGCCGGCACGACCGGGGTGGTAACTCTCGCTCACATAATACCGGCGTAAAGTAGCAATTATGCTGTCGCGTTTCATGCAGTTTGCGACTTTCCAGTGGCCCATTGGGGGGATAAGGAAAAGGAGGGCAACGCATCTGCATAACCTTTCGTTATGTGGATGTTCATGGGCGTCGATAGTCGCCAAAAGGCTCCGACTGTACGTTTGCCCTCCTATTCTATAAAAAAAATCTTTATGATAAGATTACTTTTATGCACGTTACGCAAATCCCCATTTTGCAATGCTTACTGCTAGGAATATAATTCAATCACTCGTTACTTCACTTTACGTTTCGTCGCTAGAAAGACTAAGACCCCCCTAGGTCTTTTAGTTAAGTTGCTTTCTTAGTAACTACGCTTACCTTTCCGAAACTCAACAATTTTTATTAACTATTTTCTATTTTTTTAAGTAAATTTTAATCATTATAATGTATCTTTTTAAATAATTGTGGCGCGGTTCATTAAGTTTGTTGTAATATATCAGAAACATCAGCAATATAAGGTATTAAAGAAATAGCGATAACATCTCTTAGTAATAGCACAGGTAATACAAAAATATCTCATAAGCACAAGGGCGGATCCAGCTTTGGTACCAGGGGGGGTCACATAGTCGTGGTCAAGTCTTGACTTTTGACTGGACTATATGTTCAATTAGTGGTCCACCTTAGTTCTGGAACCAGCCCAGGGGGGGGTCATGACCCCCATGACCCCCCCCCCGTGGATCCGCCGTTGCATAAGCAATGTGCAGATGAAATAAAGCACATCTCACCAGATTAGTTACATACCGGTTCTAGAGGGAATATCTCTTCTGCTTCCCAGTTTTTAAGGTTCTTCAGATTCTTTTCCGTGAATTCTTCGCTAAAAACTAATGAACCTGGACAGAATTTGCCACGTCCCATCACTGTTGTAATTGATGGCACACACACTGGTGTCTCCGTTGGGGGTGGTGCTGGTTGGTTAGGTTCACTTGTGTCAATAGTGGCTTCGGTAGCCGGTACAGTGGAAGGATCGACTGGACTACCATCTTCATTGACAAATTCTGAAATGGGAGAAATTTTACGATTGAAATTATCTAGTTCGATAGAGATAGATACATCTAGTATGATAAATTCGGAATCCATAAATTCTTTTATTTAATTACTTACTTTTTGCGTGGATTTGAATTTTACTTTCAAATATTACTCTAAATACTAACAAAAGTGTTATAAAATTATAAGGAAGACTTTCTATTATTACTGAAGAAATTTCGAAGAAACAATTAAATTTTAAAACTTAAAATAACCAAATGGAAAAAAATCATAGTCACTATTATGAAATTTTATACACTTATATATATAAAAATAAATAGTGGAAAAAGTGTATAAAATTTCATAATAGTGACTATAACATGAATTTCCATCAAGGACCGACAGTACATTCTATCAATTAGAAAAAAATCATATTATCCAGATTGACGATGATTATTTTTATAGCCTGTGTTAACTTATCTTTTATGACTACAATAGTAATGAAATGATTTTTGAAGTCTGTTAAATAGATAGTTTCAAAATTTACAACCATTCTCACAAAACTACCAGCTTATTAAAATTTTTATTGCAGATTCTATATTAATAATGCTAAGATTTACTATTTATTATCTACAGGAATAAACGGAATCTGAAATCTGCAAAGCAGAGTGTACATATTATTATGGATTGCCACTTGACAAAAGTATTTGTCTGAATACAAAAAATTTTAGCTAATGTCAATAAGTAAGTAAATAAAACTTCACACAAGCAACTTTTTGAGTTTATTTTGGGCAATGCGTAAAATGGTGTATTTGGATATGCCATGATCGAATATAACTAGAGAATAATAGGTATAAAATAAACATAAACCTATGAAATTGCCGTCCAAGTACTGGCAATTTCAAATCAAAATAATTTTTGTTTTTCCAAGAGTTCTAATTTCAAAATAAGTATATTTTTTTAAACGTGGAATTCTTTATAATGAAACAACTTTTCCGCATTTTATCGCAGTTAATTAAGTTTTTTTTATGCCCGACGTTTCGGATACTTTACAGCAACCATGGTCACGGGAGGATTGGTAAAAGTTGTTTCATTATAATGAGTGAAATTAGCATAAACATAAGAAAACAAAACATGGAATTTTTATATAATTTGGTTTTAATTTCATTCTGCTATAAGTTGCAAACATAAATCATAAATATATAACATTGCCGGTCTCAGTATCGGGCCCTAGGGAATCCCGAATTCAATTTAATACTACTTAAAATTTTATCAATATATAATACTACGCGCATCATTAATTTATAATAAACAAGAATATATCTAATGTACACACATAAAAACGTATGGAATGTTTAAGGAAAAAATATTGTATTTTCAATATAATAGAAAATGCTTTAAGAAAAAATAAATACTTGTCACAATATATTATCAGTCAAGGTAATTAATAGATGATATTTATGATGATAAACTCAGATTCTCTTTAAAGTTATGACCTTAGTTCTAATCATAGATTTTAATATATAAATATGATTCTGCTCAAAATCCTTCAATGGCTGAACATAAAAAAATTACTGTGTCAATAAAGTATTATAATTGTCGATCATATTATACTTTTTAACTTTATGTAATCTACCATCTTTCATCAATGTCTGGTCTGGTCTGTCCCCCTAGAGAAGTGTCAAATGCTCCGAATCTATTTAAAGTCTAAAGACTCTATCGCCTGAGCGTTGTCGCAAAAAATTTGGAAGCCAAATGTACAAATACTTGTCGAACGCCTATTTTATTAATCAGGCACATAGTCTATGATTTCGTTTGTAAAAACGTCAATCTTAAATTGTGAAGACTGAATTGAGGCTGCATTTCCACCGGAGTAGAGCTAAGCTGCGTTGCGAGGAATGTGTTTTTAAGAACCAATAGAAGCGCTTCATTTGCCTGACCACGTTCAGCGCGACGTCTCTATTGGGTCTTGTAAAGCACATTCCTCGCAACGCAGCTTAGCTCATCTCCGGTGGAAACGCAGCCTGATACTTGGCTACCAATTGTCTATTCTATTCCTTGGGTCTAATTACATGTCGTGAGCTAGTGTCATGCCCATGCAATGAGTATTCTATTCTACTCTATCTATAGCATTTGTGCCACTTCTCTAGAGGGTCTGATTTGATGATATTAAACTACACTCACCGGTAACAGTCCAAGTGCCGTCATCTTGTCGGTATCCCAGGCCATTCTTAATAACGTAAGTCCAAAAGTATACTTTGTCCCCAAGTTTCAGCTTGGCGTTCTTGTCCCTGAACGTCCAGCGTCCGTTCTTTGGGCTTGTGATGTCCCTCGCCCATTGACCAGCTTCCAGTCCATCCATTTCCTCGTTAAGGTTTCCATGGAACGCGAAAAGGGTGTAGCCATCGTCTGGAAAAATTGAGAAGTGTCACAAAATAAATGCTTAGATTTTTTTGAATGAACATAGTAACAATATTATTTGTCTACAAGACATACTGTAACATGAGACAATTTCGAAATATCGAGTCCTAAGTAATTAAAACATGTTCCGTTCGTTATGTGATAGAGCTGAGTTACGAACCTTGATGATCGAACACCTCGATTGAGATATCATTATTAAAATAATTAAATCATTATCCAAACATAATAAGTCACAGATCAACGACACTGCTGTCTGCGCAGAAAATCCTAAATAAAATATTGATATCATAGCGTAGTTTAGAATAACTTTGTTACATTAAGCCTGAACCGCACGCTTGCCAAGCCTCAGCAAGCCCTCACAAATTCAAACGTGTGGATACAGAGTTTGTCTTGGATTGCGTAGGTTTGCAAGGGTTTGTAGCCAATCCAACGAGTGTCGGTATTGTGCACAAGCCAAAGGGAACAAAAGAGAATATGCTGCAAGCGCTTGCAATGCGTCCACATGCTTGAGACTTGTGGAGGCTTGGAGTTTGCGGCAAGCCACAAACGTGTGGATCCGGTATTAAGAAACTTGACACCCCAGTCCTTACGTGACCATGGTCACTGTAAAGTATCCGAAACGTCGGGCATGTAAAAAACTCAATCAAAAATCCGTAAAAGTTGTCTCAATATAATCTTTAATTAAAATCATATATTCATATATCAATATACATAAATTTATTACTGAGCTATTATTAGTTGGAGGTGTAAGCCTAGATTATATAAATCACCCAACCTGTTTAAGAGGAAAAAATAACTCCCATCAGACAGTTCATAACTGAAACACAGCAAACTTGCTTGTCTGGTAAATGAGAAGATATTTATAAATACCAGTCGGAGACAAACCGATTGAATTAATATCTACTAAATAACAATTAAGGTCTCAGTGGAGTGGTGTTCAGAAGAGGAGGGATAAAGGCTGATGATGATGATGATGTGTAAATTATTATTTTTAATGTCATAGTTACTACAGTGCTTTTCTATGTGTGATGCATGTGGGTGTATATTATATCGAAAAAGCTTTCTATTCTATAAGTTAAGCTCACAAAAAGTTCTCTTAATAATAGGTCAATGAACCCGGTTTAGGCAGGTAGAGTCTGGCGTGACTGACCTAAGAACAGTGGACAGACCAGTTTTTTAATCAACATAATAATGTACTCGATAACAGCAAATAGTTTGTTAATTCGCTTTTTCGATTGTTGATTGTACCAAAATTAAAATCTAAAATTTTATTCAACAAATTATGAACGGCGATTCAGTCTACCAAAGCATCCAATATCCAAGATGAGAATGAGAATAAAAGAAAAGAAGAATCAGCGAAACGAACTATTTAGAACTAAGCTTTTCAAATATTCTATACTAGCAGTGCCCCGCGGTTTCACCCGCGTACTTCCCATTCCCGTGAGAGTACGGTGATAAATTATAGTCTATGTGTTATTCTGATGTATAAGCTATATTATTGTAAAGTTTCATTAAAACCCATTCTGTAGTTTTCACGTGAAAGAGTAACAAACATACATACTTACAAACTTTCTCGATTATAATAATATTATATACGTATATTTAAGATAAATTCAGTGCAGGCAGGCACTAAGACGAAGACGAAGAGAGAACACGAATTAGTGCATAGATTTGGGGCCCATTTGGGCCCTTAGGGAATAGGAGGACAATGCGTCAGCATTACCTCTGATTGGGAATTAGCGTTTATAGTCGCCAAAGGGCTTCGATAGGTCCTATCCTTACTGGTTTTATAAATGCAAAAGTAGGGACGTTTGTTACGCTTTGACGCGAAAACTACTCAACCTATCATCATGAAACTTTGTATACTAACGCCCGATTTCCGAAAGGATCAACGCAAAAATTTACAAATCAACTGTCAAATGTCCTGTTACGTGTCAAATGAGTTGCTAGAAGCATGGTTAAATTACTTTATTTGATCAGCCTGTCAGTTGACAATTGAAATAAACACTGCAATAAAAAGGTGTTAAATTTGACTGTAGAATCGTATGTTAACCGCCATTAACAGTTAGTTGACATACACTTTGACCAACGTTTCAGAGACCGGGCGACATTCTTGGAAGTAACACTTGGATACATTAGGGAAAAGGAATTTTTTTGCTAGCGCTGGAGAAGCCGCGGGCAACAGCTAAGTTATAAAAACCTTGTTTCAAGATAGATAAAGGTGTTTAAGATACTACTAGGGACACACGTTTGATGGAGTTGACTGAGCATTTTTTAGATGATAATTTTTTTTGGCCTTTGTTAAGAGTTGTCCAGTAATGGATGGTAAAGGAGTGATGATGATTAACTAGCCCATTAGAGCTATAAAGCATACTTAATTTAAAAAGAAGGTATTCACATACTTAGATACAGAAGCATTTCTTTGTATAAGCTACAGTGTTATTAACCCCACAAGTCATCCTGATGCAAGAGCAAAACTATTATTCCATTATTGATATTGATAATTAGTGATGAGTTATTTGTGGTTTATTGCAAATTGTCTGGAATGAACCACAGATACGCAATTATAATTATTAAATACTAAGCTATGAATTCCCGCTTCGCTGGGTCATTTTTAACTGTTATTTTTTAATGGTTAATAATATACATCGACTACGTCATAACCCATAGGGCATAGACTAATGTTTGATTTTCCGTATTAATGCATTCTGGCAACTAGTCAGCTAGTTGTCAGAATAGGTGAGACGAAAGGCTGTGATTAGCTAATTCAATGTCATACATTACCAATCACGGAACGTTAAAAAGAAATGGATATATTTCGCAACGGAAAAGATTGAGACGATACGATAGTTTAAGTACATTGTTTACGGCTTACATCGGAACTATAAGTCAGATGTGTCGCCAGAACCCGTTCCCCTGTTATTAGGAGTCTATGGGTTATGTGGTCGATGATAATACATCACTATTTACTTTACAATTTTTATATCAAATACCACAGATTTATAAATAAAAATTAAAGACACATTAAAAGACACCGAAGGATTTAGGCGACCATAAATTTTCATAATTGTCCACTCTGAAACATAGGCACTCAAAGATCGACCCCCCGAGATAAAATCATCCCGTAGCGATGACCCTTCTATTAACGGTGTCAACATACCCATTCCATTGTCATCATCAACGACCACACTTACGCCAGTAAACGTTTTATGTTCTCCCATGTTGTGGTAATTGGTAAATAAAATAAACGATCAAGGTGTGCGCACACTAACGCTTACGCTGCGGAAACGCAAGATTAACAACACAGATATATTGAAACAAATATCTCTTAGTTTTGTCGCAGTATCGCAGTTTAAGCTTTTTTTTCCACTATTGTCTATTCGGATATATTATAACAGACTCGGATACGGGAATACTGCGGTGTCAGACATCATAATATCACAAAGTTACTCACAATACAGTCACATAACAATGTACTAATTAATATTAACATCGTAATTTGATTGTCCGTTTGACATTTGTTTCACCATTTTGGACAACAAGCAGTAATTGGCATTAAGACTATAAGAAGGAACCGGGTTTGTTTCTTCCAAAAAACTCCCAAAACTGGGCAAAACAGTCACTATAAATGTGGCCTATTGGAAGCGAGGTTATCTCGGGTCTAAAGACCTAGATTAACCTGCCATGGTCGATATGGAATATTAACCATCAAGTCATATCATACCACGTTGCGCCTTTAATGATAGGATAAGAAAGAAAATTAAGAACGTACAAGAAAAATATTAAAGATAAAATACTTTGTAACTTTAAATATTGTGAAACTCTTAATTCTTAATACAAGGTTCTAGTATTGATTAAAATATTTTTAATAAGTACATACTTGTTTTATTTTAAAACTATAAACTAGCATGAAAGAATATTAAAAGGTCGTAAAAAATTACTGACAGTATCTTTTTAGCGGATCCGTCAGTGTGCGGAGGACCTTATGAAATTAATTCTAGACCAATTTACAAGTAATAGATAACAATCCACTTTATTTGACTTGCTTTTAACATTATTTTATATGATTTAAGTTCAACATATTTATATATTATTATAAAACGTCTTTCGTTGTTTTTTAGCGACTAACTGTTGCTGGTGGATAGCCCGCGTTGGCAAAAAAAAAAAAAAAAAAACTGTAGCCTGTAATGTATCCTGTCTTACTTCTAGTGCCTTCGAGAATATATTATGTGCAAAGTTTTCGAATGATGATTAAGTAGTTTTGTGTAAGGAGGTACTTACTTAAAAAATGGTTGTCATGCGATGATGATGATGATGATGATGATGATAGATGTTTTATCTATGTTAATGTTATAATTCATAATTAATAAAAGTAAACATGACATGACCGAGTTATATCGTTTGTTGTCACGGGATCCGAGTCCATTTTACTCTCAAATTTCAACATTAGTTGTGTATTAGTTCAACGTTACACATCAAAAAATGACAAAAATCTGTACTACAGTAAATACAAAACTTTAAAACCCATCGCACATCAGAACACCATAGACAAAGAAACATTTAAAAACAACAACAAAGTTCGAAAAAAAAATGTATGGGATTGACATAAGTCGCGCTAAATCACGTGGTAAATCGTTAACGTAACAAAATCACAAACTGTCTATTGGTTATCGATCGTTATTGTCAATAAAATTGGCTAGGAAATTGTCATTGATAACTCAGAGAACATGACGAATTTCGGTATCGTTTCGCTACGAAACGAGGTTAGTTTGTCTAAACCCTCTGAATTGATAAGAAAACCAATAACTGAAAATATCAATCATTCACTTCTTTTAATTTTCTAATATGCGGTGTTTAGCTAATTACAAAAGAACTAAAAAAAGTAATTGATACTTAAAAATATGATTTATATAATTAATAAATTAAAATTAATAAACTATCATTATCCTCGTTAAACGTCATCATCGTCAGCCTTTATCCGTCATGAACATTAGTTATAATTGTTTTAATTCATTTTTTACTTTAATGATATCTTGGAAGAATTTTGAACTCATATGAAATTACATATTGTTATTTTCGAAAGGCAGTGGTGATCATTAAAATTATTTGATAATGTTATTGATTCATAACAAACTAGAATAAAAATTATTATAATTATTTCTTATTAACATAAAATATTTAAAAGAAGAAAAATTTCGCGTTACCAAGCATAATTGGCAAAGATAATGAAATACTTTGAGGCCTGAGGAAAATTAAAAATCTTAATTGCGGCTTTGTAAAACTGTGTTAAAGATTCTTTAAAAACTAATTTTCAATCATTAAATCATCATCATCCTTTATCCGTCCACTGATGAACAGGTCGTATATCACGATGAACCCTAAAGGCCTTAAGGCCAACAACATAGGTCCATTCGAAAAAAAAATATGTTCGTATAATCGTTTTTTTTTATCACTAACAAAGTACACCGAGAACGTTAATAATTACATATCTCTACAGTCATACAGCAAGTGCTCTGGAAGAACTGACGAAACAAACTCAATGGAAACAAGGATGAAGTGATCTGAAGTGTATTTATTGTATACTATAATAATCTAATGGATTGTATAGACATCGGACAAAATACGAAACTAACCCTTATTGCATTAAAAATAAAGCATATTTTGACTATGTTCTTATGACTACTACCTACTCGTAAAAAACATTCATCAAAATCGGTCCAGCCGAGTTTAATGACACATATGATAATGTACATTTATAAATACCAGCACATACATTACAAGAAAAAAATAAAAACAAAATAACATCATACAAGTTTCCACAACAAATAAAATATTATAAATATGTTTTGTTAAAACATTAAAATGCAAAAATAAACTTACCGGGCACAGACACTCTGAAGCCTTTAGGGTAGATCGCTTCTAGCTTCGCTGGGGGGACCTTGTATGCTTCTGAGAAGGCCAGAAGGCCCAAGAAGGCCAGGAGAAGAGCAGCCATTGCACGTCCGTCTGACACAGAAGGTGAGTCAGACTGTCAGATGTGCGCGTACGCATCATAGATATAAGCGATTTTAGACAGCGACATTCATTGTAGCTACGAGGAAAAGATGTTTGTATTGTTATTGCATTTGACTTTATATTGTCTTTATATATTATTAGGTTGTTGTCCAGTTTCATCCGTTTTATTTTTGTCAGCAGATATTTCGTCCACTATAAAGTAAAAAAAAAAAGATAACAATATAACCGTAATAAATTAATATGTTATTTCTTCATGATTGGGCCATCGAATATTAAAATAGTTATTCAAAACCTTCAGGTCAATACCTGAGATAAAGGCGTTCCAACCAAACTGGCGTAGATTTATTATATCGATATACTATCATCTGTTTCATCTGTTTCATTCTTTAGACTGAATAAAGTTAGTACTTCGTTTATGGGACAATGTATACGTTTTTACAATAGGATCCCAGAAAACGTTCAAAATCTTTCCATTAATAAATTTAAGAAAACTGATAAGGAACGTTTGTGTGGTAAAGCCTATTACGAAATAAAAGATTTTATTGAAGATACCACACCTTGGGAATAAGACACTCACTCTTAAGATATTATGGTGTTACGTTGTATTTATAAAATATTATGTACTCATTTCATTGACAAAAGAGCAACCCCTAAGTTTTTTTCTCGTTTTTCCTAGGGGATCCTGCATCTCAAACGAGTTTTTTTATTATTTTTTTCTTATTACTATTACTACTTATTGACTACTTATGTTTTGACTTATTTCAAGTGTACAAGTTGTACCTACGTAATAAAGATATTTTTTTGAATTTTATGACCATGAAGACTGAAGTAAAACATCCTTAATATCATCAAACAATTATTATTCAAATTGGTCAATTTCCCTGCTCTCTCATTCCACCTCCTCCTTATGCAACATTTGATTATCAACAGCAGATTGAGAGGACTGGTTGCCATGCGCTCTCACTTTCCACGCTAGGAACACCAGGGGGAGTGACATTTTCTACCCCACCTCAGCGATAAGTGGCAAGCTTTCAGCCCCCCAACCTGGCTACTTCGCCTGGCGCTGGTCTGCAGTGTCTTCCCTGCTGCTGATGCACACCCTGAAAGTGAAAGGTGATTATACCGTGCCGCCGGTCACCACACTGCTTCAGGTATGGATCATCGACTGACATAGTTCCATGGCTTTTGATTCGGACCTGGACTCATTACGGACGTCGCATTAGCCACGTTCTCCGGCGTCAGAGCAGCCCGCCTATATCAGCGCGCTGTACAGCGTCATCGACTGCCAGTCCTCCGCATATAGATGGCAACAGCCAGCGCTAGATCCATCTATGTTGAGGAAGATGCAACTCAGTACCCGGCTCTTAGCAACTTGGGTATTATGCGTCGGAATATTATATGGGTGATCAAGACTAAATTTCATGTGATTCACCCTTAAAGTAAGCCCTGAACAAATTCGGAGACTTTTGTAGATAAGATCGTATATTTATTAATTTAATATTTTAATATATTCTTCACTACATGCGTCATATGGCGTGTGAAATTGTCAACAAAAAAACCCGATCTAAGTGTTGTATGTTAACATTTATATTGAAAATGTTTATCAGTATAACAATTTCATATATTATAACAACTATAAAGTGGTTATAGCGTTTATGATATTGGATAGAGTGCAATGTATGACATAATATATTGTCCAGACTACCTCTCAAATTGTATCTTGCGTTTTACTAAAATCGGTGCAGTAATTAAGGAGTTCATCACATATAAAAAAAGTTACACATTAATAAAAAAATAGATAATGTTTTAAACGTGTAAAATTTAAATAAAATTAATTAAATTAAATGCATGTTCTTAAATTATCTACGAATTTTATGTGCTTTCTATTTATTGATAAACTCTATGGCCCTAATAACTTGAATGACAGGTTCTTGCTTATTACAAAAGTTATAAACTATACAAATAACCAGTCTTCTCTATTTAACTAAATAAAAACGGTGTGTATGTTTGTATGTTTCATATAATCGAAAGGGTAGCATCGATTTTGGTTTTTCGAAAGTATCCAGTAAATTTTGGTAGAGTTAAAAAAAATGTTCTAAGCATTAATATTGCGTTACTATATCTATATGCCAGTGGTTTCCATGTAAAGCCGGGACTTTGAACATAATATTGATGTAGAGGCCTAGGGGTCAAAATTGAACCTATGTAATTAAAATTAACTATATTATCTATTTGTGATAACTCTGTTGCTTAAAATATGTCCATCAATTGATTTTGTTTACAAATCTAATAATGAATACTTACTAATATTATAAATACATATGTGAGTTTGTTTGTAACGTTTTCAAGGCCTCCATCAAAAATATTCATAATTATAACGATGATAAGTAATGAAAATGGAACTAGTGTTGTACCTACATAATATATTTAAATACACGTATTTTTTAACATTAATTTTCGTCCGCATTAACATTTATACTTTTTTTCAAAAAAAAAAGTCACTTGGCTCGTTTTAATTAAACCTTAAAGTATAATCAACGTCTATCCCTAAATTGTCTTTATTTAAATCCACTGACCTCTTCACTTATTTATGACTTATTGAAAAGAGCAAACGCCTTAAAATTGAAGATCTTTCATCACGATTACTCTTAAGGATTAAATTTTATTTCAAATATAAAATACTCCACTATTAGGGATGGCGATCTGAGATCGATTAATCGAAGAATCGATTTTTCGAGCAGAAAATATCGATTTTTTAAATCGATATGAAGTACTGTGTCGATTCACTGAATCGATATATCACCCTTGAAAATCGACATTCGATTTTTTCTGTTTTGGTATAAACCATACAATTATTTGGATTTAGTTGAATGTGCCTGAATTATAAGAGTGCTGCCGGTTAAAGAGTTAACTACTCATAAACTCGCGAGATGGCTGTATGTTTAGTATCCTTTACTCGCCACCCTTTAATAAAAAAGTTACGTTTTGATTGATATTACATTATTAATTTGTTGTTGTCGTTTAATGAATACTGTTATAAGCGTAATATAAGTATTTTCATGATTGATTTCTGTGCTTTACTGGCAAGAACAAAAGAGCTCCATTTATCATCACGTTCACCCAATCGCCATGATGTATATGAGTATCGTTGGATCATGCGTTCCTTGTGAGCGCCTGTTTTCAATTGCTGGAAACATCTCAAGTGATGAGCGTAACCGCTTGGATCCCAAAAGGCTAGACAGACTGTTGTTTTTAAAAAGTTTAGATATTGAGCATTGGGAACTATAGTTCCCAGTTATAATTCCCAATGCTTAATATTTAAACTTTTAACTCTTACCTTATTTTTTACTTTTTTGCAATCAATAAAAACATTCAGTATATAAATACTTATCTTATAGTTTGATACGGTAATAAAAATAATTGTTACTTTTGAATTCCCTGATTTTATTGATAAGATATCGTTAATTGCAATATTAATCTTGTTTTTAGTAAAATTGATACAAATTTACATTGTAAACGCAAACTTGAAAAAAAGATCGATTTTTTAAGAATCGATTTTGTAGGCCTCGATTTTTTCGTGAATCGATTCATTAGACTACGATTCGGCAATTGCCTCATGTTGATACGACTTGTTTATTTTTTTTTCTAGTATTAATATTAAAAAGGTTATTTTTTTTAGCATATACTCTAAACTCTAAATTAACGCAAGACCCCTTTCCAACCCGCCATTAATCTTGATTATGAAGGGGTAGGTACATTTATATGTTATGTTCGTCTCATTTCAAAGGCTGGTTTGGGGAACAAAGAAACATTCCAGTAGTTAATACTGCACATAAAAAATATAGCCAGATGTACTTTATAAATAATTTTGATACATATGAAATGTTACCATTTCATATGTATAATTATATTTATCCCTATATATTTTTATTACAGACAGACACATAACAATAGTATGCCAACGCTATCCCGATATAACCCCAGCACCCACCTAAAACATAAAATAACGCTAGGAATTACTTTTAAATTAAAAAACCGCATTTAAATCGGTACACTAGTTGGAGAACGATTTTACGCTGACACCGGTTATACATTAGTAGTCTTAGCACTGATACTTGACGGCCTAAATTATATCACCCGTCTTTGTTCATGTGTTAAAGGGGGTGAAAATTGGTTTCACTTTTACATTTCGTTAAACGCGCACTTTCTAATTTGAAACAATATGTTGAAAGTTGTACGTACAAAACAGAATTCAGCCTACTATGTAATATTATTTCGAATAAAGTTTTGTTTTCCCTTCCAAATAAACTTTATTCACAGACAATCATTTCGCACGGTTTCCCATAAGATACGTATGAAAATGTAACACGTAGTTTAACCAGTTGGCCGAGCAATTGATTTTTCTAGGAGTATCTGAATAGACTTTTTCTTGAGCTAATATAATAATACCTTAAAATGTTTGAAATGATATAGATTATAGAGTATGTACGTTATAAAAGTGGATAGTGAGGGTGATTTTTTTTAGCCCCTACATCAAATGGAAACAACTTTTACGCTTTTCGGCCCGAAACGTCGGGCATATAAAAAACTTAATAAACCGCCATAACATCCGTAAAAGTTGTTTCATTATAATGAATGACAGTAATATCTTGTATCTTCCACTGCTTTGTACTGATTTCCTCTTCAAAATCCGTAGAAGATGGTATTAGGCTATAGCTCACGAATGCTGAAGGCATGCAGGTTTCCTCACGAGGGAAAACCCTTCACCGGTGCCATGCCATGGTTTAATATTGAAATGCGCATTATAATTTAGAGTAACGCATTTCAAGTCACGACATTGTCCAGGATCGAATCTAGACCTCTTACTCAAGAGGTTTTTAACCACTAGACCTCAGTCGCTTAATTAACTATTTTTTATTTGGAGACTTCATTTACCAGACACCTTTCTTCTTATTATGTTGCTAGGTGAGGTTCTATAGGGGCTCCGTAAAAGCGCTGTAGAACTAAAACTTATAATTAGTTTTTATTTTTATATTGTACGTTCTTTTAATTTATTTTAAACTAGGTTCTGTCCGTTACTCTCCTTGCGTTGACCAAGATATAAGTACTGATATTTTTTATTGCCAAGGTGTGTGACAGTACACATTTTTTAAGTACTTGTACGCTTTTTAACTAATAGGTACGCTAAAGATATGTCTCAAGGTTTGCCAATGCGATGTAGGCAACCTAACCAACCGCATAAAGAACTATCTGGAGCTCTATAACTAAAGCAGCCGGTGTCACTCTGACAGTTTAACTTAGACGGTACTAGGCTGAATACAAATCTGTTGCAATAAGTTGAGGGCAAAGAAAACTTCAGACCGACTCCAGTTCAGAGCTATTTTTTCTCTCGTTCCCACTGCTGCAACTCCTGTATAGCCAGGACCGACAGCGGTAGCCAAATGACCCTTTGATACGATCTCCGGGAGCCCAGGGGATACTTTTATACTGCCTTGGGACCGGCAAGGAAATTAATCAGAAGAATTTAGGAGGAGTAGAAAATATTCCAGTTTCCCTCCCCGATCAAAGCGGGAGACAGTAAAGGGTTGCAGTGACTAGCAAAAGTCAAGAAAAAAGGTCCAGCTGCAATGCATCACGGAGAAATAAATTTAATGACTTCAAATATCTGCATAGTTCAGAGTTAGGAAACACTCGCTCTATAAGCACTTTCTACCTCCCGTCTAACGGGACCTGTGGCAAGGCTGGAAACCTGCTCCGGTAGAAATGTCCCGGCGTCAACGGAGGTGCTCCAGGTTGTCGGAGCTCCCACATACTAGGAAGAAGTCCGGTTAGCCCTTTGAGGGAACCGGCCGGTTGCAGGGGGAGTTCTGGTTACTGATGCGGGATACTCCCCTTCAATCGTCTGAAGGCAACTCGTAGTGGTTTTAGTGCGATTACCGGCGCAGAAAGTAGTCCAAGATATCCTCGGGTGAATGCGCAAAGCATTGCCTTTTTTTTTAAAGTTGGCAAACGCAGTGGACCTTGACGGAGATGGGACGACCTCAACGCTTTTTGAAAATACTTTAATAGTTTCACTTTCGGTAGAGACCCGTCGAAAAAAGAGAGGAAGGTATTTGTACTGCAGAGGAACAAAACGTTTATACTAGAAAAATTGATGAGATATTAAGACAGTTAATTATGTTAATCCCTCGTTTTATCAGTTCCCAAACTCTGCGCGGTTCGCTTATCTCCAAGTCTGTTAAATCTTACAGAGTTACAGATTTATGGGACTGAAGAAAATCTAATCTAATACTCTAGCATTCGTTAGAGTTAGTTGTAAGAGGATTTTTTAAGAATTCCAATTATTTTTCTTATACAAAGTTCTCAAATTCATTGGAATGTGATCTTTAAAGACGAGATCTATAAAGAATCATTAAATTTGTTTACAAAAAATAATAATGACATTTTTTTTATCTCGGGACTTTTTTAAAGATTTTTGTTTAATAATATGTATTTTTTATAGCATAGGAGCGCAAACGAGCAGTCGAAGGCGAAGATTAATTATCGACGCCCATACTCATATACACAAACAGATATTATGCAGATGCGCTGCCCTCCTATGTCCTATGCGCTCCATGGCGTATTGGCCACCGGAAACTCACAAACCGAAAAAAAAACGCGACCCCATAGCCGTCTCTTTGTGAACGAGAGATACAACTCATTTTTTCCGGCCCAAATCGGCTTCTTAACTTTTTTTAATCAATTTGAATTAAGTTCAAAATGATGAATAGAGCTGCACTGCTTACAAGTGCTCTATTTAAAATAAAATAATAATAATTATTATTAAATTATTATTCACCATTTGTGAAAATACGTGCGATATTTGATTTGTTTCGGAATAATGTCTAGAATAATGTTTCAGAAGAATTTATCAGTAAGTACATAAAAAAAATACCTGAAATAAAAAAATATTCTAAAAGAGTAGTTTAAATTTCTCTTTTTAATTTATAATTAAACCTTTTTTATTCCTGAAATTCTAACAGTTTCGGTGCTATTAAAATATACATTTATTATCATCCTAACTTTTTTGTTAATTTCTTGTATAGCAATATTAATCTCAAATTGGATCACCGTATACCTAATAATTATATCTTAATACTCTAAGAAGCTCTACGGAATCCAAAAAAGAATCACATTCAATAATTTGTTGAAAATTACATCAAGATTGTAAAAACGTCAACATAAAAAAATCATCATAATAATATTATGTCTATTAAATATATCAGCTCTTGTTTTCTGCATATCTTATGAATAAATATCATTTAGTTAAATGAAAAAAACCAACAAACCATTAATCTCGCGTATTAGTGACATTTAAAATTGCCCTAATCCGATGCAACAAGTAAACGGGGGCGGGCGGGCGGCTGGGCGGCAGTACCGTCGCGACCATGGCCACGGACGGACGCACGAAACGCTCCCAGTCGATATGCGCGCCGGCCTCCGCCAGCATGGAGGCATTGGCCGCGCCAATGGAGACCACACCAGCACCGAGGAGACGACCGGCAACCCGCTCCCAGTCCGCCAGGATCACAGGCGGCAGGTCTGTCAGACACCGCCGACAACAGCAACAGCAGCTGGATAGAGAAACGAGAGCACGTTACAGCTCCGAGCCGCGATTTGCCGAAGCGGAAACCCCTCCTCAGGTTAGGAGGCAAGCTTCCGCAAGACGGCGACCACCACAGCACAGCCAGCCGCGGCGCTCAAACGCCTTCCTCGACGTTCCTCGATCCCACCAACCCGAGGAGGAGCCAGACGAGGACTCCTACAGGCTACGCACGTTCAACATCACGCAAAAAGGAGGTCAGTTGACGTACATTCACCCGATTCTATATTTGAATTTTTCTTTCATTTTTTTTTCATTGTCAGTTGTCCTACGGTGTTCATATTATATGCGGTGATCGTTAAAACATTTCTCTAGTGAATATGGCGGGTTTACGAGGGCGTATAAATCAAACGAATATTTATTTTGGCGGTAAAAATAACTATATTGACGTATTTACCATATGGTAAGTTGCAAATTATGTTTATGGTTAAACAAAATTTTTTTACACGTCACCACTTTGTGTGAAGAATTTCGTACACGAAATAGTTTCGAACATGTGTTCTTGTGTTCTGAAATTAAAAAAAAAACAGACTATAGACAATATCTATCGAATATTAGTTTTTAATTCGTATGTCGAAGAAAGCTTTAGAATTTAATTTATAATTAACTCAATCATGCGTAAAGTATTTACATAAATATATACATTACATTTCGTGAATCACTGTTCGTGTACTGAAAAATATATACGAAACTATTTATCTCTATCCATCTTCACTGTTAAAAAAGTCTGAAATGTATGTGGCAAAAAACCTGTAGAGTTGCCAAGAAAAAAAAAGATAAAATATATAATTACATTGAAGACACCGTTTATTAACAAGCCGTGGGATCATTGCAATAAATTAGGCCAAACATATTTAAGTATATTGTATAAGGGGAAAAGGCGCCAAATTTATTTCAGCGGCTTTCTCCCGTAAATTGCGACTCCTTATAAATTACTGCAAACTTTTGGAATTGTATGAAATTTTACGCGCCATTTTACTACGACAAGATTTAAAAAACGAATTCACAGCTCAGTAATGTGATTTGAGAGTTTATTTTCAGAACGTGTTTCATAACTGAATATTTTCCTAAACATAATAACAAAGAAAGACGCAGATAATTAATAATTAATTGATCTAATAAAATAGTTTTATTTATTTCTTAGTCTTCAACAAATTCGTAACTTTTTTAAGAACCATTGTAAAATGTTATGTGTATGTGTCCAACTATTGTATTTTAAAATTTATTTTTGTATACTCTAATTTTTAAGGAAAGTTAGTTACATTTAAGATTTTTTCTTCTACTTTTGACTATCAGCCATTATCCGTCCACTGCTGAACCATTAATGGCCTACTTTCTCAAACTCCAAGACGGCCGATCTCTTGCCACTCACGTCCCACGAAAGGCCACTGAACGGAGATCGTCTTCCCACCTGGTTAATGGCCGACCGCTAGTAATTAATTCTAAGTAATTAAAACGATATTGCCGAAGCTTCCGTGATTGAAGAAACTTTTCATACTATATAATTCTCGAGACAGCTTTCAACTTTTAATGATATTTAAAGAACGCTAATTATAGAAATGTTTAATATGGTACGCTGATATTATACACGTTATTCACTTTCGTGTAGTTCGATACTTCGGTATTGCCAACGCTTTCTTCAGTCAAGCGAAATGAATTTAAAGAAAATGTTAGTTTCAAATCTAAGCAATGCTATACTTTAATCAAAAGTTTAACAGAGTTATTTGTCGGAAATGTGCATACAATTTTATTCGTGCATATTTTATGAAGGTATACTAACTTCTGAGCCATATTTTAACATCATCAGTCTTTAACCATCCACTGCTGAGCATAGGTCTCTCTCAATAAACGCCAAGACGACCGATCCCTTGCACCACCACACACAACATTGCCACTCGCATCCAACACGGACCGGCCACTGCTCGGAGATCGTCTTCCCACCTGGTTAATGAACATATTATAGACTATATTATTATATATTATAAACCTATTTATTGACCATAAAATGTCTAACAATTTTTTCGAGTCATAAAAACTTCTACAAATGCAAATCAATATTTTGTTGCTGGGAAAAAATACCCGTACAGGCTTAAACTCCTTTATAGGGTCCTTTTTACGTGAATACCTGATCATTTTATGCTGTAAGGTAATAAGGGCTAAACGTAAGGTACAGTTACTGGTCCTTCTATTAAGGTAAAGTACCTTCATTAGCCAATATATCCCGCAACCCTTAAAAGGGTAGATTGTATTACCGTCTGCTTTGAGAAATGCAAAAATCGATGATTCTAATTTTATTAAAAAGGGATTACTGTGGCGGTGATCCGTTTTGGCGTTCATTGAAAGAGGCTAGTCCAGTTCTTTCAGACCCTTGAGGTGTACGATTGGCTGAAAGCGTCACGTCCTGACGGCATTGGCTTATATGACTTTCACATGATGCTGCATGCTTGAGATGAGGCCTGGCAGGCAGCGGTCAACTCCTGTGAAAACGCACACCACAGGAGCCGTGGAGTGGGATAGAAAGGAGGAAACCACGACCATCCCGCTCCGTCGACGTAGGACGGGAGTGCGAAGGAGGCGCTCTCCTGCCGCTTGTCTAAGCCTTACTCCGAGTATTTTTAGGGGTCTACCACACGCGCAAGCTTCACCACACTTTTGCCTGCGCAAGCTGGCTTGTACACGGAACACGGATACAATTTTACCAACCACACGCACCGTGTTCCTTGTACAAGCCGGCCTGCGCAGGCAAAACTGTGGTGAAGCTTGCGCGTGTGGTAGACCCCTAAAAGTACTCGGAGGGATTCTGCCTTGGCAGCAAAGTCGGCGTAGGTGTTAAAATAAACTTAAATGCTATTAAAGAAAAGCTGAATAACTTTTCAAACGACTGAAGAAGAAAAAACATTTTTTTTGATCACGTAAACAAAAATATTTTTGCTTCAGTCAACTATCAAGAAAGGCATATGGTATATAATAAAGGCATATTATAGGGCAGATGGAACCACGCTGAGCGTCTTATCTATGGTGATATAACTAAGACTTAATGTTTCTGATTTAGGAATAATCTGAGAAACAATTAATACAAATACGGACAAACGGACAAAGCTAAGACAAAAGCTAAGCATAATCGCGTAATACACACTTAAAATATTTACATAAGACAAACATACGTAAATGAAAATTCTTATACTAGGCCGTAACGTGCTTCCGTTATTGCGATTAAAATTTCATAAAATGCCCGTCCGGCTATTGGAAAGCTGAAAGGATTTTAATAGCTTGAACAAACTATATCTGGTTTTATGTAATCACGTGTTTCTTTTTAGTCGCTCTTTGTGTTCTTTTTGTCGATACCTTTTGTTAATTATTGCATAATATGAAGATGAGTTTGGGGTGCACTTTTCTAAATTTCTAAAGTTAAAAAAAATGCAATGAAAATTTTATTAGTCTACTGGTCTAAAAGCATCAACCCTTCATGTCTCACTGCTTGGCAGTCCTCCTCGAAATCAGGCGAGGAGGGTAATGGGCCAATAGTTCACCGCGCTGGCCCAGTGTGGGTTGGTGAAAACATTTCACCGGTGAGCGAGCAAGTCTCGTGTTTAGGAAGCACTTAGAAATTAAGAAAAACCCATTTCAAGGCACACACGGGTGGGTCAGGATCGAACCCGGAACCTCTCGCATAAGAGGCCGAGTCCCACCACTGGACTATCGTCGCTCCTCTCGTCGCTCTCTTCTACTGGTCTATTTCTTTGTTAATCACATGAAGTGCTGTATTTACTGTACTGCTGCACTTGTACGGAATTTTGCATTTATTTACAAACATACCTACATACGTCTTTGAGTAGACCGGTGAACGACGATGGTCCAGTGGTGCGTGGACTTGGCCTCTTATGCGAGAGGTTCCGGGTTCGATCTTGACGCCCCGGTGTGTGTCTTGAAATTGATTTTCTAAATTTTTAAGTGCACTCAAACACGAGACCATCGCTCGCTCACTGGTGAAGGAAAATATCGTGAGGAAACCTGCATGCCTGACAAGATTGAAAGTCTTTGAAGTTCACCAACCCGCACTGGACCAGCACATTGGTGAACTATGGCCCATTACCCTCCTCGCCTGATTTCGAGGAGGAGACATGTGCCCCAGCAGTGGGACATGAAGGGTTGATACTTTACTTTTATGAAGATGAGTAGAAGTATAAAATTTTCATTTATCAACCTTTAAGACGAGGCGTTTGCGTGAATTTACACATTATAATGAAACAAATTTTACGGATTTTATCGTGGTTTATTTAGTTTTTTACAAGGTTGCTGTAAAGTATGCTATGGACTTGTAAAAAGTCAAAAAACCGCGATAAAATCCGTAAAAGTTGTTTCATTATAATATTATTTTTTATCCTAATATATTCTAACGAACTGGATAGGATAACACGATTAGTACAAATACTGTTGGCCCGTGATGGGTGACCATCTTTACATACCGAGACTCCTCCGTGCCTCGGAGCACGTTAAGTCGTTGGTCCCGGCTGTCATTCATGGATCTTTGACATTCGTTACGGGTCATTACAAGACTAAAAGTTGGACAGTCTTAACACGTGGTGCCGTGTTGCCTGGTTACTGGATTGTGAGAGTTAGACAGGAAGTCGCATTTAAAGTATTCTTATTCAGCTCAGGTTAGGCTGGAAGTCGACCCCAAATATAGTTGGGAAAATGTTTGAAACTATAGTCAGATGGTAATGTCATAATTTTTTTTTCTGAATAAAATTGGGGATTCCACGTCAAAATTAAAATATTTTATACATGCGTTGTAAAGAGGGTTAACAAACTCTATCGTTACGTCGTCTAGACAGAGATTGAATCAGAAAGATGACAATAACATAGACTATAGAGTAATAAACTTTTGTTACTTGTATGTGATAGTGTTACAGCATTGCTCGCTCTCAACACCGCAAGCCGTATCGTGGCTGTGTTGATTCTTAGAGTAACTGGCTACTGTTCATACGAAATATCTTCACATATCACAAAATTTAGTTTCGTTTCTTATTTAGAGCCTGTTTCACAATTTCCAGTTAAGTTCCCAATAGGCTATCGGCAACATATTTGACAGATATTGGACAGATACTCCATACTCTATACTCCGATAGCCTATTCCGCACTTAACTGGAGATTGTGAAACAGGCCCTTAAACTATTTAAAACGGGATATTTACCATGTTTTTTTGTTATCATTTCGCGGAGCTAGCTAGCTAGCGATATAAGATCTTATATATTTTAGTTTCGGTAATTTTTACAAAGAACATAGTTTGTGTCAACAATGTCTGTAACATTTATAAAAAAAATGCACATGCATTGTCCAAACGAATTGCTAAAAAGTGGTCATTGCTGTTTGCCTGTCATAGCTTATTTTTGTGTGGAACCCGATTTTTTGTACGGGACAGAGTAATTGGCTTTAACTGGCTCTATTCACATCCAGATAACAGGGCCACGGGAATTGGACCGACATGACCGACGTACTGTCGGTTAGCTCAAATTATACCAGCGGAAAGTAACAGCTACGCTGTCACGTTTCTTGCGGCTTGTGAGTTTCTAGTAGCCCATTGCATCTGCAAAGGAGAGCAACACATAACCTCTGATTTAGTGGATGTGTATGGGCGTCGATAGTCGCCAAAAGGCTTTGACAACTGACAGCTCTGTTACTTCCTTACCACGAAGGTATAGATAATTTTTTTTTTTAAATAAATTTTAATTATTTTTTACTGAAAGGCGAGATAATCACGTCGCTATCGAGACGTCTTTGTTCGAAGAAACATAATAAAGTAATTAAACCTTTACAGAGTTTGTCGTCATTTTATCATGGACTTCCATGACCACGTTTACTATAAAGTATCTAAAACGACGAACATGTGAAAAACCTAATGAAACGCGATAAAATTCGTAAGATTTATTTCATTGTATGCTAATAACAATAAGAAAAATAAAAAAGCAAGAATATTTTTGATGCCGATAAAAAGCATAAAATACATCATTTCCTTCCTTCTTAGCTTGGCCTTATTAAGGCCAATACAAAGGCCACAAGAAAATGACCAAGGTAAAAGTGAAAGATGTAGCAATTTTCGTTCGCGCGGCCAAAAATAAGTCTGCCATATACAGCTGTTGCGTTTCGTTCTATTTTTAAACGTGTTTCGTATGAGCGGTTGCAGAAGCTTCGTATTATGTATGTCTGTAGACTAGATATTACCCGGCTTTAACTGTGTAATTTGAAATATGAGATGGCTAGTTGTGTTTTTGGGATAGCCAAAAAAATAATTTTCTTCATGTATTTAAAATTGTTATTACACATAATCTATAAGTACTAATATTATAAAGAGGAAAACTTTGTTTGTTTGGTTGTAATGAATAGGCTCAAAAAGTACTGGAACGATTTCAAAAATTCTTTCACCGTTTGAAAGCTACATTATCCACGAGTAATATAGGCTAAATTATATTTTGAACAAAAAATATGGTTCCGTAAGATATTTGGATTTTTCGGACACAAGGTGTAAAAAATCATCCAGAAAAGTTACTTATTTTGCGTACTAAGATCCCGTTGTAAATCTTAGTTAAAGCAGGCGAAGCTGCGGGCAACAGCTAGTCTTTAACATTTTGCAAGTGAAAATTTCTATAATTTCTATAAAAATCCTCATAAGCGCGCCACGATTGGCCGCCATGTTTATGACGTCATATTATTAATAGACAATCACAAAGTTAATTTGATTGAAAGTCAAAAAGTAGGTTGAACGAAAACTGTTGGCGTGATTTTTGGTAGTGGGGTATTTGAAGCTATGGTTACCACTCCCGGAATAGGGCAAGGCCTTTTTCGATATTGTAGAAGGGATGATTGAGGGAAAGAGAGGAACAGTAAACCCAGAGGATTTCATATCTGATCAAGGAGAAAGTTTAGGTCGTATCGCATCATAAGGAGATGGCAGGAAGAAGTAAAGATAGGTAATTAATCCACCGAAAAGAAAAAAAGCTCTTAAATAGGCTGGAAATAAGTGGAAACTTATAATTTAGAATTTAAAATTTCAGAATGACATCATAAGATCACATTAGCTAGTCAGTGGCGCAAACCTATAACATTTCTCCGTAAAAAAGTGCTCAACGCGGCTAAAAAGTTTTCACTTAATTATAGACAAAGAGAAGGAGAGGGAGAGAGACAGAGATATCGTGAACAACATCAGACATTTACCAGTATGAAAAAAATAAGTTTTTAGCCATCGTTGTGTACTTGAAATACTAAATAGCTGCTTAAATATGTAAATAAGCTCTCCATTATACTCATGAGAAACTTCAGCATTAAGGAATATTTAAATTATGCACATTTTAGTCGTCCATTACACGAGTCGACGCCATTTTGTTTTTTAAAATAAATTTCGACGAGTCTCATGTTTGCGAGGTGATTTTTGGAGATTTGATTTACATGTTTATTAAACAAGTAATCTCAAATCAATGATCTGTATATTTAATACTACTAGCAACCGCGGTTCCACCCATGGAGTTCCCATGCCAGTGGGAGTACGGGGATAAATAATTTAGCATGTGTTATTCTGATTAAGCTATAAAATTGTAAAGTTTTATTAAAATACACTTACATACGTGAATGAGTAACAAACATACAGACACACAAACTTTAGCGCTTATAACATACTAACTGTAGGCCGCGACTTCTTCCGCGTCAGAAATTTTCTTTTTAATTTTTTTTTGTATCCTATGTTACTTTAAGTAGGTAGGTCTGAGAATATGTGCACAAAGTTTCATGATGATCAGTTAAGTAGTTTTCGAGTCAAAGCGTAACAACCATCCTCTTATTTTCAGATCGTAGGTACTACTTATATTACACGGGTCAACATGAAATTTGACTTTGATTGCAAAGCATTAAATTTCGGTAGTTTAGGTCGTAATTAGACGGAAAAAAAATATATGGTATGAAAAACTTTGCTTTTGTGCTTCGAAGACTGATTGAACGAAATTTTTAAAAATCTCGGATTTTAATTTTTGATTGAAAATAAAACTATTGAAATAAAAATGTTTATTATTTTTTTAAAGTTTTACTATGAAATTAGCTTACAGAAAAGTAGAAAATAACTTAAAAGTGCACACTTTTACTTTTTCTTTTATGTTCATAGCTACTTTCTCTCAATAAACCCCAAATATAGTCGCCCATCATGTTTTCATTGTATTGGCCTTGATAGCGTTGTTCAAAATTCATGATGTCCTGATGGAAACGTTCTCCTTGCTCTTCGGAATAGGCTCCCATATTGTTTTTAAATTTATCCAAATGAGCATGCAGCATATGTTCATATTTCACGTCTCGAACTTTAATAAATTGACCACATATAAAACAAAATGCATCAGCATCGTATTTGCACTTTCGTGACGACATTTTAAGTTATTCTGGGCTTGTAAATAACACCTGCCGGCCTAAGATGCGCGCCACGACAAAAAGACATATCTCTTCCGAAGAGAAACTCGTCGAAATTTTTACTTTAATCTTTAAAACTACGCAACGGATTTCGATTTGGTTTTTTTTAATAGATAGGACAGTTCAAGAGGAAGGTTTATGTATATAATTTATTAAGCTTTTATATACATTGGCTAAGATATAACAATAATTGTTGGAGGTGTCGGAAAAAAAAATCCCGCCTGGGAGTTTTCAACGAAAACGCTGCCTAAACCCTTTGAGATATAACAAAATAATGTATGGTGGAATTGTATATCTTAAATAGGTCTACAAAAAAGTCCGCGATGGCATATGTCTATCTATTAGGGATATCATACTATATCCATTTAATACTTTAAAAAATTAGCAATTATAACGCGATAATTTGAAAGCTATTTACACAAATACTGTATGAATCCTTATCATTTTAAATCAGTTAATTAGCTTCAGCACTTCATGAAGATTAATCTTCCCCTTTACATCATGCAAATTAAATGAATACTTTAGGAGATATAGCAAAATCAAAATAATACGCAAGAAAATAAATCGTGTTGCCGTGATTTGAATGGGTAGTGTAATAATAGAAACCTAAATCTACACTAATATTATAAAGAGGAAAACTTTGTTTTTTTGTTTGGTTGTAATGAATAGGCTCAAAAAGTACGGTGCCGATTTCAAAATTTCTTTCGACATTCGAAAGCTACATTTTCAACGAATAACATAGGCTAAATTATATTCTGAAAAAAAAAGGGTTACGTAAGATATTTGGGTTTATAATTTTTCTCGTCCCTTCTCGTCCATATGTATTGACATCGAGAAATTTCTCTTACTTGAACGACAAAATTCGAGAGAATTACGATGTCATGTTGCGTCCGTAGACATTAGTACATTATGTCTTCGATGTAGACATTATGTCTCTCTCTCGTGAAGAGAGCGCGGGATTTTTTTTTCCGACACCTCCAACAATTATTGTTATATCTTAGCTAATGTATATAAAAACTTAATAAATTATATACATAAACCTTCCTCTTGAATTGTCCTATCTATTAAAAACAACCAAATCAAAATCCGTTGCGTAGTTTTAAAGATTTAAGTAAAAATTTCGACGAGTTTCTCTTCGGAAGAGATATGTCTTTTTGTCGTGGCGCGCATCTTAGGCCGGCTGATGGTTGTTTATCACTCGGGTGCCATCTAGCGGCACAGTGTAAACGTTAATACCCCACTCTCACCGCGCGGTCTTTTTAAAAATATTAAAATCAATTAAAATTTATGAAAAAATTGAAAAATGAGTATTATTATTATAACTATCACAAAAGCAAACTTTATACCGAAAAAAGGTATTTTCTTTTCGTTTTTGTGCATAACTAACTGGAAAATAATAGTATAAACTTTAGGACAAAGATCGAAATTTTTTTTGTAGAGTCGTGTTATAAACGCGAAAGTTTGTAAGTACGGATGGATGGATGGATGTTTGTTACTCCTTCACGTAAAAACTATTGAATGGATTTTGATGAAACTTTACAACAATATAGCTTATACATCAGAATAGCACATCACTACATATTATAAAACAAAGTCGATTTTTCTGTCCCTATATCCCTTTGTACGCTTAAATCTTTAAAACTACGCAACGGATTTTGATGCGGTTTTCTTTAATGGATAGGACAATTCAAGAGGAAGGTTTATGTACATAATTTATTAAATTTTTATATAAATTGACTAAGATATAACAATAATTGATGGAGGTGTCGGAAAAAAATTGGCCGTCTGGGAGTTTCCAACGAAAACGCTGCCTAAACCCTTTGAGATATGACAAAATAATGTACCGTGGAATTGTGTATCTTGAATAGGTCTATAAAAAAGTCCGCGATGGCAAATGTCTATCTCTTCGGAATATTATACTATATCCATTTAATGCTTTAAAAAAATGGGCAATTATAACGCGATAGTTTGAAAGTTATTTACACAAATACGGTATAAATCCTTATCATTTTAAATCAATTAATTGGCTTGAGCACTTCATGAAGAATATTTTTGCCCTTTACATCATGCAAATTAAATGAATACTTTAGGAGATATGGCAAAATCAAAATAATACGCAAGAAAATAAATCGTGTTGCCGTGATTCGAAAGGGCGGCGTATGTATACAGAAAGTCTGCGGAGGGATTTAATGTGTCTTTATGTTCAAGATAACATAATATAATATCCATTTTAATATTTAACTTAGTTATTATTAAAATAGAAAATGATCATCGTCAGACATGATAAATCCGTAAATCTAAGTTCACGCGGGCGAAGCTGCGGGTAACAGCTAGTAGGCTATAATTTATCTCCGTACTCCCACGGGAATGGGAAGTACGCGGGTGAAAACGCGGGGCGCTGCTAGTTTATAATATTATCAAGGGATAGTGTACAGATAGGAATCTGATGATCATGATGATGATTGGAAATGGATTGCCAGGTACGTCAATGATAATATCAAATGGAAATCCATTTCCGAAACGCTATGATAACATTTTTTATGAATTTCGCTAACCCGAAGCCGCGAAGGCGCGAAAACGCGATTTCGATTATGTCCCCATATTTATTTAGATGAAATCTCGGCTTACGTTACGTACGACGTTAGCCTAAAGAATGAATATGTTTATACGGTAAAAAACAAACATTTTTAAATAAGCACTCACCTATATTGCTATTTATATTATAAACTTTGAAAAAAAAATGTTTTCTAATGTTTTGTTAATATTTCAAATTACATTAATAATAATTATAATTAAACATTTTTTTTAAGGATATAATATGGCAGTTTATAAGGTGGCCATGGTTGTTGTAAATTATTCAAAACTAAGGACATGTTAATAATAATAAACCTAACTAAAATCCGTAAAGTTGTTTCATTATAATAAACTAGTAGCGCCCCGCGGTTTCACCCGCGTACTTCTCATTCCCGTGGCAGTACGGTGATAAATTATAGCCTATGTGCTATTTTGATGTATAAGCTATATTATTGTAAAGTTTCATGAAAATCCATTCAGTAGTTTTTACGTGAAAGAGTAACAAACATACTTACAAACTTTCGCGTTTATAATATTAGTAGGACTGATATAGTTGTTGTTCACGTAATATTGACAAAATATATAAAACTAGCTGTTACCCGCAGCTTTTTTGTAGACCTATTTACGATACACAATTCCACCATACATTATTTTGTTATATCTCAAAGGGTTTGGGCAGCGTTTTCGTTGAAAACTCCCAGGCGGCCTATTTTTTTCCGACACCTCCAACAATTATTGTTATACCTTAGCCAATGTATATAAAAACTTTATAAATTATACACATAAACCTTCCTCTTGAATTGTCCTATCTATTAAAAAAACCGCATCAAAATCCGTTGCGTAGTTCTAAAGATTTAAGCGTACAATGGGATATAGGGACAGAAAAAGCGACTTTGTTTTATAATATGTAGTGATTGTACACAATGTACATTTAATATTGAACACAGAAGTCGGTCAACTGTTAGTGATGTATCATTTAAATATCGCTTAGGAGAGTCGAGAGCTTCGGAAGTTAAATCGCCCGTTGTCTACCCTAACCCGACTGTATTATGGGTCACATGTCATTAAAGTAAGTGTATGTATAGACGTTGAATGAGGTTTAATGATCCAAGATTAGTACATATTATTTGGGCCTTGATTCAAGGTACTTGACGAGCTCTGTGGCCCAATGGCTTTGGCTCAAGACGGAATTAGCGGGTTCGAATCCCGCCAGGGAACAATACATTTCTGTGTTTCTAGGTAATAGATGTGTATTAAATATGTGTATCATATAATAAAAATCTTAAATATATTATGTAATAATAGAAAAGTATTAAATGTATGTATTTTCTTTGTCTGGTATCCGTAACACAAGTTCTTCGGAAACAGCACGGGACCAGATTGACGTGTAAAAGCGTCCAAAGACATTATTATTAATACTCTTCTTATATATTTTGTATGTGGCTGAAGACGCTCACATCTGTGAGCAGTGTGAGCTGTTTTAAGGTGACAGGAGCATCTCCACGACATCCGGCGACAAACTGTCCGGCCACAACACAGTACCGACGACATCCTACCTGAACCAGGTTCATATTCATACAGGTACGGAACCCTGTTCGTCGTCGGCGGTGGAAGCATCATCGCCCCCCCCTCCTCGCTTACCAGATGAAAGGCATATGGATATCTAATATATAATTTTATATATTGTACCTAATATATAAAATTCCCGTGTCACAATGTTCGTTCCCATACTCCTTCGAAACGGCTCGACCGATTTTGTGTGCATATCGGGTAGGTCCGAGAATCGGCTAACATCTATTTTTCTTCCCCTAAATCAGGGCTGTCCAAACCAGATGTGATCCTGGGCCAATGCAAATTACTAAATAGATTAGAGGGCCGCACAAATAAAAAAACCAGCCAAGTGTAAGTTGGACTCGCGCACAAAGGGTTCCGTACCAGAAAGCATTGCCCTAAATAATAAGGATGACCTAAAATATCTTTTTTTTATAAAAAAAAATCATTTTTTTATGATGCAGCATTAAAAATACACACAAACCTAAATTTTCACCCTTCCACGATCTACCTCTCTCTTTTAAAAGCGATATTAGTACTTTTACAGAACAAAGTCTTTCGAGGAAGCTAGTATACATAATAAGGCTGAAAAATTTGTTCGCTCTAATCTACAAAACATCGAGATGCATTTAAAGAATAACACTGAATAGATCAGTTGAGAATGGTGAGAAGAAAAGTGTTTATTTCCCCTTTTTATGGGAAAAAATTACCCTTATCCGCGGGGTTAAGCTAGTTTTGCCGTTTCCGAAATGGATGGACTCAGAACTGTTATTAAGTTTGTTATGCTAAGTGAATGGGCCCTTTAATGCCCATCAAACCGAGACCCCGAATTTTAATTTGGAATAAGAGTAAAATATGGCGGTCAGGGGAGGAAAGAAAATCATTTCGGCGTACAAAAGGTTTTGGGGGACTTTCGAAGACCATTTGTGTAATGCATTTGAGGATTTTGTCCTTACAGTCTTTGGGCTTTAGCCATATTTACTGTAAACTTATATATTGGAACGAAGTTCCTTACGGCAGGCTTGGAGGGGATAGGGATTTTGCTGCGCGACCGAACCGATGTGATAGTAAAACCGTAAGAAAAAATGCGTGGAATAAAAAAGCGTTAAATGAGACGTGCGCAGGCGCGACAGTCACATACACAAGCGAGTAGTGTATAATACCTTTCTTTTTAGCCGAAGGAACCTCGTTCCTACGTCCCACGACACCACATTTTTATGTGTATTTATTAATAGAACTTCACACGCCTTAAAAATCTTTGAAGGTGTGTGAAGTTCACCAATTCGAATTTTTTTTTTTTTTTTTTTTTTTCGAAAGGATCTATGCTGTTGGCCTTAAGGCCTTAAAGCTACATCGGAAAAGTAGATGAGCAGATGGCTCATCTAAAAACAATTCCAATTCCAAAACCAATTCGAATTGAACCAGCGCCCCGGTGAACCATGACCCGATACGCGCCTCGACTGATTTCGAGGAGACCCGTGCCCAGCAGTAGGACGTGTATGGGTTGCTACTTTACATTTACTTTTAATCTTCATAATGTAATATAATTTGAGATTGTCAAGTCTCGCTAAGGTAAAATTGCTGAAGCAAGCTGAAGTGGCTGAAAAGCGGCTGAAGACATCTGTGAGCTCTGTAAGCTTTTGAAGGCAACAGTAGGCTGGAGCCTACGAAGGCCAGACTGCCCTGCCGACACAAGACGACGACATCTTTCCTATATTGGACCGAGTTCCCATCCTGGCCCGGCACAAGCACAGGGGGTTCAGTAACGCCTCCTACTCCTGTTCGTCATCCGCGTTGGAAGCCTCGTCAGCACCCCTCGCTTACTGGATAGGCATAAGCTTTATTAATAATTGAATACGGTTAAAGTATAACTTAAGCAAAGCCCCAGCAACAGCTAGTGATGGCCATAAATCACCACCCGACATAATATTATCGGAACAAACATCGATAAGGATTATATCAATATAGATAACATATTCATAATTAATGCACGCATTTTCGTTGCTAAAAACACCATGTTTTTACAGTTCCTACTAATATTAGAAACGTCAAAGTTTATAAAATCTATTGGTGTATGCTTGTTATTGTTCCACGCAAAAATTACTAAATGGATTTTAACGAAACTTTGCAATAATAGGCAGTGCTGGATTTACGTATAGGCCCGTGAGGCCCGGGCCTAGGGCGGCATGATTTGAGGGACGCCAAAATTTCAGAGACGAAAAAAGTAAAGAAGACTTTGAAAAAGAGTTTGGATTAATTTTTGTAAAAAAATCTCTATAGAATATACCTATAACAATTCACTTTTTTATTTACTTTTCAGTCTATGAAAAAGATTGTTTTTTTTTTTAAAGATTAATTATAATCTTTACCGAATAATATTTTTTACTTTTTGTTTCATTACTGAATATCTATATATAACTTTTAAAAATGACTAAATCTTAATAATTTCGCCCTGGCCCAGCAGTGGGACATAATATAAGGGTTGATACTTTACTTTTTTCTAGCATTAAGGGCGGCAAAATAAACAGGGCCTAGGGCGGCATCAAGCCTAAATCTGTCACTGCTAATAGGTATAGCTTTTTATAAGTCGTGGATGTAACCGACCAGTCAGTGCTGTACAGTTTTTCTCGACGCATGGGCGCACATCTATTTACATTAAAATTCGAATATAAAAAATGTGATAAGTATGCAAAGTTTGCCAACCCTATGGGGTAAGGTGAACTATCATACCTCATCATGGTACAGGCCTTTTCGTGGCGGTGGGGCTCAGTAGCCTAGGGTAAAACCAGCACCTTGGACGAAGCAAATTGAGCCGAGGGTGCTCTTTGTACCCCTCTTATAAGAAGATGAGGCAAAAGAGCAGGGGGCAAGGGACGAGGACGGGAACCTCGCTTCATTGTACAGTCCTGACGTTGAGAGGGGTTGTTCTGTGGTGCGGGACAACCCCTCTGTTGAGGTGGTGTCGGTCCCCTGAGGGACTGACTAGCCGTCGAGGTGCCGTTGCTTGTAGATCACCAAAGGCGGCATTGGTGGCACTCGCCGGGTTTTAGTGGGTAGAGCTGCGTCCACTTACCTTTCGGGCGCAGCGAGTCCCACATACCAACCTGGGGAGACCCACTCCTCCGTGGGATGCCTAAGCGCATCTCCCGGCGATAAAGGAAAAAGAAGGTAAACTATCCTATATCCTTTTCGAAGACGGGAACCCAACCCAACAGTAGACCAAAATTGAGCATCCATACCAACCCAGGTTCAAAACATATTGCATTTTATTAAATCAAATCAAATCAAAAATATCTTTATTACGTAGGTACAACTTGTACACTTGAAATAAGTCAAAACATAAGTAGTCAATAAGTAGTAATAGTATATAAAATTAGCTACTATCTGTGGCCCGTGGCATCACTCGCTATTTACATTTACGCACTTATTCGGCTTGATGATAATTAGTCTTATTGCATTCTTGTTACATCAGCTATCAACTGTTTTACAGATTAGTAAAAACATACCGACAGATGTACATAAGTTTGTTTTTGGTGTTAGGACTAGTGGAAAACAATAGAAAATTAGGCATACTTTTTATTACTATTACTACTTATGTTTTGACTTATTTCAAGTGTACAAGTTCTACCTACGTAATAAAGATATTTTTGATTTGATTTGATACGTTCGTCAAACATATTTCATCCGTTTGAAACCCTCAACCGAATTTGACAATTACCAAGTTAGCAACCGTTACACAAACCAGATTATACAGTTCATTCATCTAACTGGATAAAAAGTTAATCTTCGGTAAAAAGTTGACCGAAGTTTGTCTTCTTCACTGCCTGAATTAGTTATATATTCATTTATAACTTGTTTCCGAAATAAAGTCCCTCGACAACTTTATTTTGTAGAGTCAATAAAATATTGATTCGAAAACTTCGAAACTTCAGGAACTTACAACGCTTTTTAACTCTTTTTTTTGGTCTCTTGAGCGAGAGGGTCTGGGTTCAATCCTGACCCCATACAGAGCCTTGAAATGGGCTTTTCTAAGCACCCTGAACAAGAGACCATCATTCGCTCATCGTTGAAGGAATACATCGCGAGGAAACCGTCCCAGTACCCTCCTCACCTGATTTCGAGGAGGAGACCAAGTTCAGCACTGGGACATATGGGTTGCTACTTTTTAAATAAAAATATATTACAGATGATGAATCATATAATTATCGCACTAGCACACAAATATCACAGCATAACAGCGTATTGTCGTTTACCGTCACGCCTTTGCTTCGATTTACTGTCAAGGCGCGCCAATAGATTTAACAAAATTATTAATATCTTCTTATAGCCAACGCCCATACGCTTTTAATTCCGATTCTCATTATTAACGTATAGGATATCGAAGAATTATGTTATAGCTAACATACACGCGACTTTAAGGGGAACGTACTATGAATGTACTTTTACCAATTTTATTGCGGCTTCTTAAAAACTACAACCTGCATGGTCACGGGAGGACTGGGGTGTCGTCCTTGTGTTAAATATCCTTCTTTTTTCATTATAATGAGTGAAATTCGCGTAAACATTAGAAAACAATCATGTTTAGATCAAACTTCACTTGTTCTAACGTACATTAATTAATGTCTGGCAAAAGAATCATACGTCTAATTACGTAAAAAAAATATATGTATACTGACTACAGAGTGTAGACATATATACCTACAGACTATGATACAGTTAATACAACCTTTGGTTACTAAGTAGACTAGTTCAAGATAGCCACCCAAACAAAATGAGGGATCACATTTTTTTAATTTAGATAATATCATCATTTCTTTAATATGATTAAATATTACAGCAATGCTAACATTATTGCAAAACCAATTTTGTTGTATAATTATTAGAAGCAATACTAAAAATGGCGACAGCGAAATTTTTCTAAATTCAAATTAGCGTTCTTTTATTTTGCCATGGCTCACAACTTGACAACGAAATTGGGAGCGTGAAAACGCGCGAAGAATAAATAAACATGTTGAAAGGTTTTTATGTATTTTTACGGAAAGTCTGTATCTAAGGCCTGAATAGATGATCTAAGATTATTCAGGAACTTAAGTTATTTGAGTTTTTCAACTATTTAAGAGATTATGAAACAAAGTAAAGTTATAATAAAAATATGAATATTTAATAGCAAGATTTTTCTAACAAAGGCGAATAATAAGTTTTCAAATCGAGCTGTCTTAAATGAGGGTAATAGCCTGCGCCAAAGAACACTGCTCCCTGGAGGGAGATTGTCTCACCGCAGATATATGGGTTTTATTCAAGTAGGAGAAATTGGGTTGGTTGACTTTTGAGCTTTGGCTACGGTTGACGATTTCTGAATACAAAATCGGTGTGGTTGGTGTGTGTTTCAACTGTTTTGAGGTGGTTGGATTAAAAAACTGGAAAAAAAGATAATATTATCTCGTGTAAAAGTATTCCATGATATGTTTTTTTAGATTTAATATTTTACGCTTAGATCAATAATATGTCTAGATAGTGTCGCGCGGAAAACACGTCCAAAAAAATTTACGGTAAATTTCGGGAAGTTAAAACGACGAAGAACAGACTTCAGAAGTCAGCAGTTTATGAAAGTGAGCTCACATAATAAGGTATAGCATATTTTGTGCGCTCCGGCTTTTCAGAGTAACTTTAAACTAAGGTAAAACAAATTTGAAGTTAATGCTTATAACGTAGACTCTCATATGCTATGCTAACTTCTCGTTTGTTTGATTGAAAAAGTGTGTTTTTTAGTTTCTTTGAACTATGTAATAATTTTTCATATTTATCACGGTTTATTCAGTTTTTATATCTTAACAGCAAGCATTGCAGGAGGTATCATAGGATATTTGTACTACAGTAGCAAAGACCAAAGTTATTCGAAGTATCCTAAGTTTAATGAATAATCTTAGCAATTCGATTCACGCAAGTGTCAAGTGTCTCTTTAAATCGCTTTGGGATGTAAGCATTATTGTTAATGCTTTCATAAATGACACGGCAGATATTCACTCAGCGGTGGCTGCATGATCATTGTTGAAGACTTTTTCTTCGGTCGACGTCACCCATGAACTTAAACTAGTTTACCCGGACATGAAAGTAAAACGAAATAAAGAAACAAAAAGCAATTCATTTGTGGTACCTATTTTGTAGCTCGTTGGCCCGTTTGCCTATTTTCTTATCATAAAAAATTGGCGCTACCAACCAACATGATTCTGTCTCTTGCTTTCATATCTAGGAATAAGTACGGGCATATACGACATGATTATGATGATGATGATGATGATGATGATGATTTACGACATATTCCTCTTGAATTTTAATCAACAAACACAGTAAATACCACTAAAGTTACTATCCCTTTAACATTCGCACTGCTTGATGATATTTTGCAAATTGGACCCAAATTTAATCTAAGTTTCGGAGTAATTACACTTATAATTGTACAATAAACAATGATTATGATGACCTTCAGTATGAGTTTCAAACACAGCTAAAATAAATGTCACCCTAAATAGGGTGACCATTAATTTTGAAGTAAAAACTGGACACAGATACAAAAATAATATAATACAGTTGTAATAAAATAGGTTCTTAAATGATAACCCCCCCTTTTTAATAATCAAGGAAAGTTTTAGTTTTTATTAAACAACACTTATTTAATTTATTAATGGTAATGCATGACACCGAAAAACGGGACGATTTTCGTCTCAAAGCTACTTTCGAAATAATGGTGAAAAAAGTTAAGTATCAACCCTTAAATGTCCCACTGCTGGGCACGGGTCTCCTCCGCGGAATCAGGCGAGGAGGGTAATGGGCCATAGTTTACCGATGCGCTGGCCTAATGCGGGTTGGTGAACTTCACATACATTCAAACTTTTAATCTCATCAGGCATGCAGGTTTCCTCACAATGTTTTCCTTCCAGTGAGCGAGCGATGGTCATGAGCTTAGGTTGTGCTTAGAAAATTAGAAAAACTTATTTCAATGCACACAGGGGGGTCAGGATCGAACCTGGAACCTCTCAGATAACAGGCCGAGTCCACCCACCACTGGACCATCGTCGCTCCTAACAATGGTAAAGCTACCGAAAAACGGGACCGTCCTGTAGATCCCAAGACGTGAGGTCACGTTATCTTATGACCCGCAACAATTTTAGTGTGTCTTGCAATTAGTTTTGGTAACTTGTACATTCTTCAATGACATATTATGATCAACATTCATGTTTGGATGATTCGTTATTGTCAGTAGCAGCTTATTTATAAATACAATTATCATATGTGTCGGAATGTTACTGAATAGTTTTTGAACTTTAATCCGACTGCAAACAAACTCCTTTTAAAGTCTATTAAAATCTAACCTTCGACCTGGACAAGGAAACGATTGACATTATGGTATAAGTAGTTTAGACACTACAGTAGATCAACATCTTACTTCTTACTAATATAATAAATGCGAAAGTTTGTAAAAAACTACTGAATGGATTTTAATGAAACTTTACAATAATATGGCTTGTACATTTGAATAACACATAGGCTATAATTTATCTATGTACTCCCACGGGAATGGGAAGTAAGCGGGTGAAACCGCGGGGCGATTCTAGTGAATAATATATTGATATATATAATTATATATTAACTCTTAATAATTATAATAAGAGTGGCATATTGCCACACTTCAAGAACAGATATAAAAGGGCAAACAAACCCTACTAATATTATAAATGCAAAAGTTTTTGAGGATGTTTGTTACTCTTTCACGCAAAAACTACTGAATGGATTTTGATGAAACTTCATAATAATATAGCTTATCCATCAGATAAACACATAGGCTATAATTCATTCCCGTGTTGCCACGGGAATGCGGGATAATGTAGACTATATTATCATCCCGCTAAGATGCCGTAGTAAATCTTAGTTAACGCAGGCGAAGCTGCGTGCAACAGCTAGTCTTAAATATAAGTACCTACAACAAATTAAGACCTACAAAATAACACTATTTGTGGGCAAAAGGAAAGCTTGTGCTGTCCCGAGAGACTTTGTAAAACACTGGTTAGGGACTTTGAAACGACTCTTTCCTTTTGGGCGGGGTAAAATGACCGGACAGCATTATTACTAGCAAAGAGACTCGCCTTTGGACAGGCAACGCATATAGAGTGCGTCCTGGCATGTTACGAATACAATAAACCTCGTTTGTGTTCAAGACTGACGTTTAAATGACCTGTCAGTAAGTTATCAGCCAGTAATTAACTAGAATTGATATATACGATAACTTTACGTTCGATAGCTTTACACTTATCCTGAGGGCCTATTTCACATCTACACATAAGTGCCGAATAGGCTATCGGCAACATATATTTTGACAGATACTTGACAGATAGAGTATGGAGTATCTGTCAAATATGTTGCCGATAGCCTATTCGGAACTTATCTGGAGATTGTGAAACAGGCCCTTAATCTAATATATACAATTCTCGTGTCACCTCCGTTACCTCCGAAACGGCTCCACCCATTTTTGTGAAATTTTATATGCATATTCAGTCGGTCTGAGAATCGGCCAACATCTATTTTTCACCCTTCTAAATGATAAGGGTGAACCACCCCAGAATATTTTTATTTATTTTTATGGCAATTTTTTTTTTGGTTTTGTTTTGTTTTTGTTTTGTTTTTATATTTTTATGATACAGCAAACAAAAATACATACAATTCAATTTTCACCCCTCCACGATCAATCCCTATTTTATAATCGCAATTTTAATTTTGGCAGAACGTAGTCTGTCGGAGCAGCTAGTATTATAAACTAGCAGCGCCCCGCGGTTTTACCCGCGTACTTCCCATTGCCGTGGGAGTAAGAGGATAAATTATAGCCTATGTGTTATTCAGATGTATAAACTATATTATTGTTACGTTAAAAAAAAGGAATAAATGGGAATAATTAAAAAATAAAAGATGTAAGCTTGTTAAAGATATATTATGAAATTAAAATGTTGTACATTAAAAGTTAAGTTAAATTTGGAAAACAGTTTAGGCCGATTATTAAAAATGTGAGGAAACAATTAAATAAATAAGTTAATTAAGGTTATAAGAGAGCGTGGGTTCGTTATTCCTGATATTAAGTTGGGAGCTAATCAAAAAGAGAACTTAACAAGACTGCGTCCGTGTCTCGTGCCACGTGGTCCGTGCTTCGTCCAGCGTGCCGTCCCGTTGCTCAGCGTGGCGGTGAGCAGGACCGAAGCTAGTCTTGTGGTGTGCACCGTGCCCGAAGAGAGAGGTCGGGAGAAGTGTGGGATCAGTGAGATCCTTGGGTAAGTGAGATCCGTGGGGTCCGTGGGTAAGTGAATAAGTGGGTAGTGGGATCCCAGCTGCTCTGGTTCCCGTCGTCTGCTTCCTTCCTGGTCCCCGTAACAGCTACTCGGCCACGCCCAGGAATAGCACCGCACCGACCACGACGGCAACGCCTGGGACCTTAAAATATAACGCGGCGCGTGTGCGCTCCTCAGCACTCTCAGGCTTCTAAAGAACGATCGACCGGTCCGTAACCGGCACGCCACGACTTCAGGACGTTCCACATATCGTGACATCGTAATATGACACGACCAATAGTAATTGAGTAAGCGAATGAAGAAATTCGCGCGCGGAATATGAATTTAGTATTAAAAAACTAATAAATAGTACATAACTCCTAACTAAATCTATGTAACATAATATATATGTTACATTATTATAGTTTCAAATCATACTAGATGATACAATTTACAAAGGTACAGATCCATATTAACCTGTTTTTGAAAGGCTTTATTCAATTCTCGTAGCATTCGTTCTAATGAAGTACTATTCAACGTGTGATACACAAAATGTTGCAACCCATTTTTGTTGAATCAAAAAACCAGCGATTGATTTATGAAACTAGTTACCGGGAGATAGCGGTGGAAGGGTATCGCTGTACACCGTTCCTGACTGCGTGGTGACCACCATATTGCTTGTTTCTAAGAAGCAATTGTTTGGGCTGGTCCTAGATTAACTTGTTTGTCAATGGGAGATTCGGCCAATTAGTGTGGTCTTTTCGCCGATCCAACCATCATTAAAACCGGTACTTCGTTTATGGGACAATGTATACGTTTTTACAATAGGATCCCAGAAAACGTTCAAAATCTTTCCATTAATAAATTTAAGAAAATTGTTAAGGAACGTTTGTGTGGTAAAGCCTATTACGAAATAAAAGATTTTATTGAAGATACCACACCTTGGGAATAAGACACTCACTCTTTAGATATTATGATGTTACATGTTGTATTTATAAAATATTATGTACTCATTTTATTGACAAAAGAGCAACCCCTAAGTTTTTTTCTCGTTTTTCTTAGGGGATCCTGCATCTCAAACAAGTTTTTTTATTTTTTTTTTTATTACTATTACTACTTATTGACTACTTATGTTTTGACTTATTTCAAGTGTACAATTTGTACCTACGTAATAAAGATATTTTTGATTTTGATTTTGGTAGTCATCAGGAGTCGCTAACAGAAGTGAAGAATTTTAAAAATGACATACTTACCGAAAAATTAAATAATGACGTTATGAAGTCACCTTTATATGTGTCGCAAGCATCGACCACACATCCCTATGATCTATGTGGTCTCAGTACTGAAAGACCAATCCGAAGAAAGATCGACTTTCAGATACTACCTGTTACGGTGCGACCACGATACTTGGTTTGTGGTGTAAGGTTGTATAAATTATACATATTTAATTATTATTTTTCGTCGTTCTTTGAAATCGTATAGTTCTTTGAAATATATTAAAACATCTTTCGAAGAGCACGATGTTTCGGCATTATTGGACGTTTTGTTCTAAGAAGCCAGAAATACGCTCCGCAAATGGAAAAAACATAATATTAAGTATGTCTATCTATACTAATATTATAAAGAGGAAAGATTTTATTGTTTTTTTGTATTGAATAAGCTTCGAAACTTCTTGACCGATTTAAAAAATTCTTTCACTGTTGGAAAGCTACACTATCCCCGTTGAACATAGGCTATATTATTTTTTTTGAAGTTAGGGACCCGTTTCAAATCTTAGTTGACGCTAGTCTTTGGTAAAATTGAAAATGACCACTTTGATTTTATATTAGTTATTGGACATTTTAATTTTGGTGTTATGAGTCATCGAATCCTTTGGTGTCATGGCGTCACTGGACATTAAGGTTATCAACGTGACAAATATTGACCCAACACACATGTGGTAATTACAGGCTTTGTTTAGTCTCATATTTAACCCCCATGCGTAAAAATCCGTATTTTAAGCTTCCATCCTCATTACAAAGTAACCTATATTGGATCAAATTATTTTCTACCTTTTTAAGTGAGCCATCTGCATCTGATTTTTAAAGGTCTTTACACCAATAGCATAGGCCATTTCAGAAAAAAAATCCGCCTGTCAAACAAAAATCTATAGAGAAGGTACTTCCTATTAACTGATTAGTGACTCTGACTGCTAAACCAGAAGGTCGTGAGTTTAATTCCCAACCAAAATAATTTGTGTGATAAACGTGATTGTTCTGTGTCTGGGTGTAATTTATCTATATTATGTCATCATCATCATCATCAGCCTTTATCCGTCCGCTACTGAACATAGGCCCCCTTAATGAACACCAAGACGACCGATCCCTTGCCACTCGCATCCAACACGAACCGCCACTGCACGGAGATCCATACATACACACCGACATTTTCTGTCTCGCTCTTTTGTATTTGTGTCTCTTACCTGTCGTTTTTTTCGTTGCATCCGGTTTGAAATCACAACGATTCTAAAGAAGTTTCACTTCAAAAGACAGTCAGTTGCAGTCACTACTGCCGATAGAAGCAAATACATATGAAGCAAGCAAGGAGTGCTAAGAATTTCCGGGCTACGGTTCGCTTCCACCAATTTGACCTGGCCACGTATATGACATTATAAAAGTTAAAATTTAAAACTTCATAAAAAATTAAAAAATCTATTAAAACTTTTTAGGGATTTTTTAAATTGAACGCACTTTTAAATATTTGACAAGCAAGAGACTCTGTCCGAATTTACTCTAGCCATGAAATTCAGCTTACGGAACGTATCTCTCTCTTTTTCTATCATCACTAACTTATATCTTCCTTTCAACTTCTGTAACAGGTCTCGCCAGATAGTCACCAGCTCCCCAAATACGTGCGTTAAGGAGTACTTCAAAAAACTCTCGCTCTACAGTCCCTTGGCCTTGTAAAAAGAAGATTCTAAGTCATCAATAAGACCGTGATGATCGCGATTTTCATACTTCATGACCTTGACATTTTTCAACGTAACTTATGCTCTCTGACTAAGCTCCGTAAGCTCTATTTTTCTCTACTGCTACTCGGCATAGAAACGTAGTAGTAGCATCTGGAGTCATAATTGTAGGAATAAATCTTTAATATATCAGTTTATTTTCTCCATACATCGTATGTGTACTGGCAGCGAAATAATATTTTGGTAGCGTTAGCAAAAAAAATATGAAATGTTTAAGCGACTGTATAATCCTCACATGTAGACGTATTTAAGGCGGAATTTTAAAAGCTTTAAGATTTCATCTTAAAGCTTATCACCGATTAAAGGTTTCAATTAATTTATTATCAAAATCCGGTATTTGAAATAAATTTCTGGTTGATTTTAGCTTATTCGTTCCTTGGCGGCAGTCAATGTTAGCATCTCTTGTTTAAACTAACTTATAAAATAACTTATTACTCAGTTATTCCAATATACAATATAGTCCAAGTCGAGGCACCGGATAGAATCCATCCCACAGTAATCCGTTGATCCATCACGGTAGGCTTATCCCGCTGGTACGCTCGTTTTAATTAAAAAACCTTGTTTTACGTATAGGATGCAATTGAATGGGGTAGCAATTATAAGTAAACCCATAATACGTAATATATGAATAATTAAAATTGAATCATCATCATCATCGTCATCATCATCATCATCACCACCACCACTACCCTCATCATCATGATCATCTGTTTTATCATCATCGTAATCATCATCACCACCACCACCATCATTATCATCTTCATCATCATCATAATCATCATCTTCTTCATTATTATCATTATCTTGTTCTTTTTCATCATCATCACCTTATTCTTCTTCATCATCATCATATTTTTCTTCTTCTTCATAATCTACATCATCATCATTACCCACAAGCAATGAAACTGAAAGAATATAAAGCCGGTGGGTGGGACGCTTGCCCCGCACCCACCACCTCCCTTATATCCACAGACAGAGCAATTACTTACAGAGAATAACTAACTTACGTCTCGGAACAAGCAACACAATTCCATGGGCAAGTCGGGATTGTGTGTTGTGTTATAATAATATGCTACTTACCATCTGGTGACAAGATAAAGAAGACAAGACAAGAAGAAGACAAAAAATTTCATGATATTTCAACGGTAGCTTAGTGGTAAGCTTGGCTCATGGATATCAAAAGGTGATGTTTTAAAAGCTTTTATAAGATTTTATCCCTGCTATAGAAGCAGCCTATTTTAGTTTAAAGCATTTAGCTAAAACTTAAAAAAAACGCACAATTTTTAAATTTGCTAAGAAAATTCGATTTGAACATGGCAAGCTTGCTTAAAAATACCTTTCTCTCAATGTCTCCAAATTGGAGCAAATATGAAATGGACAAGCGTGTGCTCGAGTGAAAAATCGATTCGAACTAATGAACGATCCGCGGACGAGTAACGAGTGCTCTCGATGCGACGACCACTTACAATATCGATGGAATCGATAAAAACTCGACTCGGGTCTCGTAATGCGAAGGACTGTGGACGTGTTGAAGTAATATCTGCATTATCATTATTATTTGTCTGTATCTGTACAGACATGCTTTACTTATTTATGTTCTATGTATCATACTCTCGAAAATAGACGAAAAGAGTTATAGTATGTTAATTTTTTGTAGTGAAAATTTCTTAAACCACTTTGAGCACTTTTTGGTAGGGTTAAAAAAATATTTTTTAATTTTCCTATGTTACTTTTAGTACCTCCGGGAATATGTATTAAGTTTCTCCAGATTCCAAGATATGCCGAGGTACATCTCTTAGAAGCTTCCCACATCGCACTGCCGCGCAGATAATAACGCTTTCAAACCCGACACCATACCCCACCATCCACCATCACCATCAACCCCCCACTTACTATGTCACTGGGTGATACCAACCGGCTCACCCCACTTCCAACGATGCGTTAGGGCCATTAGCATAGCTCCATCCGAAAAAAAAAGAAACCAAAATAGGGCCTTTGTTTTTTTAGTTTGGTTTGTATGTGATTGTCTGCTTTTATGTCTTTGTATTAGATTTTTTTTGCTTCTTTATTACTATTTTGATCATTGCACTACGGTGCAATGTAAAGATTTTTTCTCATATCTATTCTGTTCTTATCCTACAAATGTATCTAATACGAGTATAGCACCTAAATAGTTTTGTGATTGCAACATTTGGTAAATGGCGTAATTCTCAAGACCCTGCGATTGTTGACCGGTATTCAACGCACGTATTCCCAACCTTTGGAATTTTATCCAATTTTTCGTTAAATACAATCTTATCAATTTGGGTAATTTTCCGTAATGGAGCAATTCCGTTTGGACTAAATAAATGAGCTTGCTTAGGGTATTTCGCTTACGGAAACTTTTATTCTCTACATTTTACTTTGTACAAAAAGAGTAAGGTATAAACACATATATGGGCACTGGTCTCTTCGAAATCGAGCGAGGACGGTACCGGGCCACAGTTCAACGATGCGCTGGCCCAATGCGGGTTGGCGAACTTCACACACCTTACCAGACATGCAGCATTCCTGACGATGTTTTCCTTCACCGATGCGATCCTCAGGATGTATAATCTATCCTGAGGATGCCTCGGAGACGGGGCGAAACGTGCGTAGATTTTAAGGTAGTGGTATTTTATGGTAGTGTGGGGTGGTGATGCATGCGAGTATACGCATATGCAGTGTGGGAAAGTAGGGCGGTGCTATGCATGCATATGCGTGCACTCACACATTTTCTGCAAAGACTGCGTGATTCGCGGGATATTGCTAATTAATATATAATTTAAAATAGATTTCAGCAAAGTAACGCCCGATTCTATTAACTCTCTTCAGCTTTGTATTTTAGTATAAGATTAAGAAAAACCCCTATAAAGCTTGATTCTAATGTTAAAACTAACGTCAATAACTCCATCGTTTGATTCAAAAACCCAAACTATGAGACAAATATAAAATAAAATCTTAAACTTACAATATTGGAAATACAAGTCATGTAGGGTCGGCAGTAAATTGTGTAAAAAAGATTATTTTTCAACAAGGGTTAAATATTTCTCCAGAGTTGCGACGCTGGTACTCCCACTAAGTAAGAGGTTAACATTGCTGCAATAGCTGAATTGGGCTGATACCTCTCCCTCTCATGATACCGCCGTAAAGTGACAGCTATGCTGTTGAGTTTGTGCTACTGGTGAGGATGTGTGAAGTCTTTTTATGCATGATGAGCATATTATAAAAAACGATTACTTTTACAATTTAGTATATAATACGTTGTTTGTTTGTGATATTTCTAGACTACCAAGCCAATTTTAGTGAAATTTAGCACATTATATTTTGTTTTATAAAAATTAAGAGTTAGCGCCAAAATGCAATATATGTCTAAACATCAATACGGCAGCATCTATAGTGAAAAAAAAAACAATCATTAAAAATATATTCAAACATAAATATATATGTAACATATTTCTCTATAGAAATTACTTTATAAATAAAATTATTGAATTTACAAGTTCATTCAGTATTTACATCTTACTTTGTATTTATGAAACTTAACTTATTAATAAATTGTCAGGATTGTGGCTTCCCCGGACGTCACAATTAGGTACACCACTGAGTGGTTGGTTTATGGTTACCTCAACAAAATTTTCATACTTATGTTTAAGTTTAATTTTACAATTTCTTATTTCTTGTTTGTTTTTTTTTATATATATAATTATGTGCCTTGTGTGTGTATGTATAATATTAAGTAACAGTGTATGTTCCTCAATAAACGTTTATTATTATTATTATTAAATGAAATGCTAGTAGATAATGATGATGATGAATATTCATTGCGGACTGTACGGGTGGGGGTGGTGTCGGCCCGGGCAGGTCGATGACCCCGTGATAGCTCGTCGGGACACGGAATAAAACTTATCAACGATATATTGAGCGAGTGTCAGCGATAAAAGATTATATTAATAAGCGTGGTTGATATATTCAAAGAGACCGCCGCTTTGAGTGCAAACATATTTGAACTGCTTGAGTTGGAGTTCAAACATATTTATATCATTTGAACTCGAATTCAAAATGAAATATCAGTATTTAATAGGTTATAATTAGTAATTTGTTTAACACATTTTTAAGAATCAATAAAAGATATTGCAAGTATAATATTGTACTTGGCTTGACAGGCTACCGCGTGTCTAGATATATATACAACTATTTTAACCTATGCCTTTAGTCAAATCTTTAGGTCTAATGAATTGTCCATGTGCGCAAGTAAATCTATTGAAGAATTGAAAATATTTAAAAAAAAAATAGAACTTTCAAAGCGATAATATTTCTTATCCAAAATGGATTACTACTCTTACGTCGTCTATATCGCAAAGTTAAAGACGAAAGACTTCAACTAATGCCTTTTTACCGCGCAAAAATCTTAAACATAATCAAATAACGCACGACAATTTAATAGGCAATGCTTTACTTCCTTACTAATATTATAATTTATTAAATGGTGATAGTAGGGATATTTGTTACGCTTTCACGAGACAAAACTACGCAACAGATCATCATGAAACTTGCTACACATATTCTCGAAGTTACGAGAAGAAACATAGGATACATTAAAAAGAAAGGATTTTTTTTGCTAACGCAGGCAAAGCCGCAGGCAACAGCTAGTCATTCATAATTTATCACGCATTTGTAAAATAATAATGTAAGCTATTCTCCAATTCCATTTACCTATCCTGCCTTATTAAGTTTTTCAAAACAGGTAGATAAAGTTATGTGACAATAAACGTAAATCCTAAGAAAAAAGTGCATATTTGCTCGCACATTTTGGCACATAGTCCGATGTCTAGCTACTATAAAAGGTCTTAACTTTTTTTACTAGAAAAGGTTCTAAATTGGTCTAAATGAAGTGCGCGTGAAACGGCATTCGATTTGCTGAAGGCTATAATATCCTTATATCTCTAAATCTCTAAATCCAGGATCTAAACCACATTTACCCGGCCTTGAAATAAAAATTATTACAGAACGAGAGCAATTTACTTACATTGCTTTCTTAAATAGCACGAAAGAAAATGTGTTTTGAAACCAAACTTCTCAAGCTTTGATTCTCGTAGTCGATTCTTAACTTGACAATTACTTAAGTTTTCCAGAATATGAATGAAGAACTAAAACGGATTTAGGCAAAAAAAATAGTTTTCGTCTAAAGTTGCTTTAGAATTTAGATGAATCAATGTCTCATTAGATTATAATAAAATAGTAATTAATATCTTACATTATATATTTAAACGAGCAATTCCTGTATTATAATATCAAATCAGATGAAAATATCTTTATTTCGTAGGTAACAAATACTTGAAATACTGAAATACGTCAAAAGAAGTCAATGTAGAGTATCTAGAAAAACGAGAAAATACTTAAGGTCTCTTTTGTCAACCAAATAAAATATTATATAATTTAAATTAGATACGTCATGTATTTTTTTAGGGTGAATGTCTTATTCCCAAGGTGTGGTATCTTCAATAAAATCTTTTATTTCGTAATAGGCTTTACCACAATAACGTTCCTTAATAGTTTTATTAAACTTTGGAATGATTATGAACGTTTTCTGGGAACCTATTGTAAAAATATACATTGCCCGATAAAAGTACTAACTTTGTTAAGTCTAAAAATGGAACATTCAATTTTTAAATTAAGTATATTAATTGTTCCTTGTATTTATGTTGTGATGCGATAAATATAATATAATCTGTATCTCGAAAACGGCTTCTATAATTTTCATGAGTATACATGGAGTTTCGGTGACGATGAATCGATCTAGTTAGGATTCATTTTTAGGATATTTCCTTTTATCCGAGTTAGTAGGCTGTAGTGTAGGCTATGAAAACCACCACTACATCATTAGCATACGAACGTAAATTATTATGTCTGTCGTTTACTATATTTAGAGCTCAGGTGGAAAATCAGACAGTTTCAAATCTAAAAGAGCCTGGTTTGTGTATCCAGTCCGATTAGTTCGGCTAATCATCGAGTGAAAGGATGCAAATGTAAATCTAAGTTACCACGAAGCTGTGTTCAAGATTTCGTATATTATACTAAGTCACAGATAATAGAAACACACTTGAACAAACATGTTAGGGGAATCGATGCTAGTAATAACAAGTAATGAAAACCCGCCAAATTGCTTCTGTCAGTGTAATTACTTTTTCTTTGTCGCATACAAGGAATCCGTACACATACAGCCTTTGTAGATTTCAATATATGGTTTAGGTACGAATAAACAAGCAAATAAACGAAATGTTGATTGCTATGGTTACAAAATTACTCTCTGGTTACTATATATAATATCTAACTCTATTCTTTCTAAAATATAATTTGAAAAAAGAGAAAAAGATAAAAAAATATAATTTAAAGGTAATAAAACATTCAACAATATTATTTTTCAACATAACTACACACCTAATCAAGAACCTAAGATATTTTTTACATATAGTATATTGCATCTTTTTTTCTAAACTACCACGAACTATCGGAATCTTGCCAGTATCAAAAAAGTTTATTTAGAGGACACAGTCCATCATTTATTGTCTTGGGTCAAGCATATCTATGACATATTTTCATTAGCAAAAATTAATATCAATTAGTTGTCATTTGGTACATGATATCATTATCTTAATAAAATTATTATTAGGTTCACTCCAATAAAAAATGTTACATACTTTTTAGACGGTCATAAAAAAATATATTATCTGATTTCAATCTTATGAATGCTTTAAACATTTATACTTTTATAACTTTTTTTATGGACTATAACCCTGTAATAAAAATAATAAGATCAATGTGACAATTTTAAAACGGTTGGTTCCTCTGAGTTCAAATGAGATACATGCTTGTCTTTGATTTATTTAACTTGCAACTCTCATTTATTTGAATATAGAACACTTACGCCCAGTTTCCGAAAGGCTGATCAAGGCAATAATTAACAAATCAATGGCAGCTAATCTCAAAAGCTCGAAGCAGATGGCGCTAGTGTAGTTGGGGGTCATGCTATCTGTCAAATTGTTCAATTTCTTTTAATATTATTGTTTTCGTGCATAAAAGGACTAAGTGAATAGAAATAAAATGCCTCAGTGTTGTGTTGTGCCTTTGTGCTCATCTAGAGTATGAGGACATAGGGTTCCAGGAGATAAACAGTTGAGGAAAAAATGGATTATAGCTATAAGAAGGGATAAATACATGTCGACAATAAACTCCCGTGATTGCAATTTAAACATTTCATTCAGTCGTACTATGTGATGCCTTTGGACTCTATTGTTGAAAATCGAAAATATTGTGAGCATAATTGAATAAAATGTAATCCAAATACTTAACGATATTATTCCTATATTTTATAACATCAATTTTATAATATTTTGTTTATTTTATAGCTAAATCTAGACTTAAGAAGGATGCTGTGCCCAGCCAGTTTAAATGGACTAAAAAGCCACGAGTAGCAGCACTGTAGAGAGAACAACGTACGACAAAGCGATCAGTCTTAAAGTAATCTTTAGATTTGTCTTCCGAACTTAATTCAATAAACCCAATCACACCAGAACCTTGCAATGAGATTGAAATACCGATGGATTCAATGGTAGCTTGTTAGTTTAAAGAGAAGCAGAAATGTGATGCATCAACTATAACAAGCACGTTGCTTACTTCATTTTGCAAATTATTATGGTACTAGCTGTTACCCGCAGCTTCGCCCGCGTGAACTTAGATTTACGGATTTATCATGTCTGATGATGATCATTTTCTATTTTAATAATTACTAAGTTATTGTATTAAAATGGATATATGTTATCTTGAACACAGAGACATATATCCCTTCGCAGACTTTCTGTAGGCATATTTAGGATACTATTATATATATTATAGATCTAATATATTCCACCATACATACGTTAATCATAACATTATGTCTACCAGAGTTGATACACTACGGCCTTAGACACCAGACAACCGCCCGTTCGAACTTCAAATCACGGCAACACGATTTATTTTCTTGTGCATTATTTTGATTTTGCCATATCTCCTAAAGTATTCATTTAATTTGCATGATGTAAAGGGCAAAAATAATCTTCATAAAGTGCTCAAGCTAATTAATTGATTTAAAATGATAAGGATTCATACCGTATTTGTGTAAATAGCTTTAAAACTATCGCGTTATAATTGCCCATTTTTTAAAGTATTAAATGGGTTATAGTATGATATTCCTAAGAGATAGACATATGCCATCGCGGACTTTTTTGTAGACCTATTTAAGATACACAATTTCACCATACATTATTTTGTTATATCTCAAAGGGTTTAGGCAGCGTTTTCGTTGAAAACTCCCAGACGGCCTATTTTTTTCCGACACCTCCAACAATTATTGTTATATCTTAGCCAATGTATATAAAAACTTAATAAATTATGTACATAAACCTTCCTCTTGAATTGTCCAATCCATTAAAGAAAACCGCATCAAAATCCGTTGCGTAGTTTTAAAGATTTAAGCGTACAAAGGGATATAGGGACAGAAAAAGCGACTTTGTTTTATAATATGTAGTGATACCTTTCGGTGAGGTCTTCTTTTTGCCAACTATTCTGGCATTTCTTCTCCTTAATTCGTTTTTTAATTCAACTACACTCAAAGTGCCGTATTTTTCTGCCATTTTTCACAAATTGCATAGGTAAAGTACAAAACACCATACACGCAGTATGGAGATGTCAAACCGATATGACCTCCAACAACACTAGCGCCTCCAAGCGGGAGCAATGGCGGGCATACCCACCATTGTCAAATCTCTTGTTAAGTGTCAAATTAGTTGCTAGAGTCCGCGCCACTTAAAAAGTCCGATAGACGCGGCGCTGCGGTCCCATAACTCAATGTTGCCAATTTATAGTGTAATGATTTTCCACCAAGTCTAGTACAGTAAAAAAATTAAATAATTATAGGGCCTATGGTCAGTAGTGGACTGATAAAGACTGATGATTTACGGCCTTTTTACACCTCACTTTATATTATATGCTCCATATTTCACGTAAAACAATTTAAAATATCACAACTTCTTACTCCAGACAGATGTCAAGATGTCAGTCTTGTCAAATTTAGTTCGGACATTAGTCACAGGACTTCATAAGTGGCGCGGACTATAGAAGCATGGTTTAATTACTTAATTTAACCTGTCAGTTGACATAGCCTCTACAATGAAAAGCTGTCAAATTTGACTCTAGAATCGTATGTTAACCGCCATTAACAGCCATGTTAGTTGACATACATTTTGACCGACGTTTCAGAAATCTGGCGTTAATTCAAACAAATTTTGAGACATTTAAAAATACATACAAATGTCAATCGTGATCAATTTCATGAATGAACTATTGTTGTCATAACACATTTTCGATAAAAATCTGTAAGATAACCATTCAAATTTACATTCTAGCAATTGTATTTGTATTATCTGTAAACAAATTTTGATAAAATTAATAACGGTGATGTATTAAGTGATAATAAAGCGAACTGTTGTTTTAAATTATCGATTGAAATAAGATATTAGTTAAAAATATTAAATTATACCCCAACGATTGGAAAATATCGTACCATCGATTAATTTTCTCTCTTTCATTTCTATGTAGAGTGACAAAGACTTTCGATAGCAATTGCCCCGTACTTCCCTTGCCTCACCCCCTCAAATAAATTTAAAAGCTGTCCATTCGCCGCACCTTAAGTCATTGTGTTTGTAATTACATTGTTGCATTCCCTTCTTTCCGAAACAACAAAGTTGTTTAATACAGCCTGTAAAACTTTAATCAGACGTGTCTTACAAACAAAAGAGCCCTTGCTCGACCGATTTTAACGAATATATAATCGTTATAGTAAACGAGCGACGGTGGTCCAGTGGTGGATGGACTCGGCCTCTTATGCGAGAGGTCCGGGTTCGATCCTGACCCCCGTGTGTGTCTTGAAATAGGTTTTTCTAATTTCTAAGTGCACCCCAAACACGAGACCATCGCTCGCTCACCAGTGAAGGAAAAACATCGTGAGGAAACCTGCATGCCTGATGAGATTGAAAGTCTTTGAAGATATGTGAAGTTCACTCGCACTGGGCTAGCGCAGGTGAACTATTGGCCCATTACCCTCCTCGCCTGATTTCGAGGAGGAGACCCGTGCCCGGCAGTAGGACATAAAGGGTTGATACTTTACTTTTTACTTTAATCGTTAAAGATGGCGATAACGAACGTTAGTGACCAAACAGCCTTGTTTTTAACATACGTTAAAATTTAACCAAGTCTCTTACGTTGACAGATCATTTGAAACAACCGACCCTTAAATTTATGAAGGTCGTATATCGTTATTTGTTGATTTGTACATGTTTCCGTGATTTCTCTAGTTATCTGGCTTATATCCGATGGGAACGGAAGGCTGGTTTCCGATTGATCCAAGATACGTCTCTTGAATACACTCCTCAAAATATTGTGTTTGTGTTGTTTTGGAAAAAAATCTTGGTATACTGAGGTGATTCGTTGTATAAGTGGCTCTTTAGGTTCTTCTGTTTTGGATAATTCACTCTTTAAAGTAACCACGGTAAAATTTCAATGTGGTTGTTTTTGAATGAATCGTTAAAATGAGAGAAAATAATTGAACGTCACAGGAGGCCTGCCAAGGGGTTTCACATATTTAATAGTGAAGAAATACCTAAATTTATAATACAATAATAATTATAATTCATCAACCCTTTATGTCCCACTGCTGAGCACGAGTCTCCTCCTCGAAATCAGGCGAGAAGGGTAATGGGCCAATAGTCCACCGCGCTGGCCCAGTGCGGGTTGGTGAACTTCACATTCCTTCAAAGACTTTTAATCTCATCAGGCATGCAGGTTTCCTCACGATGTTTTCCTTCACCGGTGAGCGAGCGATGGTCTCGTGTTTGGGGTGCACTTAAAAATTAGAAAAACCCATTTCAAGGCCCACTCGGGGGGTCCCAAAGTTCATATTATCTCACCGATAATACAATATGTAGTTATTATTTCCTCGAAATAAGGTGAGGAAGGGATGTAGATCCTCGAAATTTGTCGACCATATCAGACCTGTCACTCTTGCGTCATAACTAGCATATCAACAATATTTCATTATGAAAATTAATTTTCTGATCATTTCATTTCACATTCGTATGATAATTTAATGACTGACAGATTGATGGAAAAGGTCAGATCGCGAATTTAGCGGATGATGACGGGTGATGACAGCATCGATACCACCATTATTAGCATCACTTTTGGTTTATTTTAATTTCCAATCAAAGCCTTATTAGTTATTCCCGAGGTGTGGTATTTTAATAAAATATTTTCTTTCGTAATAATAACCACACAAACCTTCAGATTTATTCCCACATCCTCCATAACAGTTTCTCTACGCAAAAACGACGGTGTGTGTGTGTGTGTGTGTGTATGTGTGTGTGTCGCGAGTGTTCTTAGCTATGTTCGATGAAGTTTCGCCAAAATGGCGGATTACATTTCTTTTTTCATAACTCCCTCAATATGGGTATCAAATGAAAGGACTTGACTAGTAGAATACCATACTCTGTCCCAAATTTCAAATCTAAGATGGCCGTAACTACAAATGGTGCAATATTTAATACGTGGAGCTTTCTAAATAATGAATTCAATTTGTCTGAAATTTACTAAAGCAAAATATTTTGAACGTTTTCTGTGATTATTTAGTAAAAAGTCAGATACCATAATATTTTTATAATAATATGAAAACTAAATAGATTTGTGAAGTCTCAAAAACTCTCTGTTTGTCTTGTTCTAACCCTTACGCGAATATAATTAATGGAATTTCATATCTTCGTTCGGTTCTTTCGTCATCATGTATATTATCAGCCTCTATATCCTAGATCTCATTAAAGGCCTCATTTAATGAACACCAATACGGCTGGTTCGTTGGAGGTCTTCCTACGTCTTCTCAAACGTGTTTATAACTTGCAAAAGTATGTTCATTCTTCATCATCAGCCATCACACATCATGCACTGCTGAACATAGACCTCTTCAATAAACGCCAAAACGGCAAATATCTACTCTTTAATATTCTTAAATGGTACTCTTTATCTAAAATATAGATTACTAGCAGTGCTCCGCGGTTTCACCCGCATGGGAAGTATGCGAGTGAATTTGAAATTCCCGTGGGAGACGGGGATAAACTTTAGCCTATGTGTTACTCTGATGTATAAGCTATACTATTGTAAAGTTTCAATAAAATCCATTCAGTAGTTTTTACGTGAAATAGTAACAAACATTCATACTCTCAAAATTTTACATTTATAAATTATTAGTAAGATTCAATCACTTAACAACGATTCAACTAGCAATCAAACACAATGAAACATACCCTGAGCGTACACAATAGCAACAGCACACAGCTAATTCAATAGCAGCTCCATTCAGGGCGTCCCATCATCAGATTAAGCTAGACTCAGGTAATGCACAAAGGGATTCACAAACTACGTTCGCTGTCTAGAATCTAGATCGCTAAGCTAGCACTAGCTTTGGAATGACATGGGTCGTTTTTAGTGTTTCCTTATGGAGACTATTAAGCTTTAAATATAGGCTGTGAGCGATGGTCTAGTGCAGGGTTTCTCAAATTTTGGGCTCCACGAACCCCTGTTAAAATAATTTTCAGATGACAGAAGACGAACCTATTTAATACACCCCGAATTGCCTGTTGAAGTAAATAAGGTTTTTTTTTAATAAAAGGTAACAAATAAAGTGCCAATAGAAATATATTTTTGATATTAATGTGATGGGTGTGCTTGTTTCATGTTGGAAACGGCCCTATAACATAAAATAACCTTCATTCTGACTGGGTATGAAACGCTTTGGGTGAGAGTGTCAGTTATCAAGGCAACAATGCGTAACTTATCCCTGCCGCCGAATGGCGAACCCCTAGGGGTTCGCGTACCTCACTTTGAGAAACCCTGGCCTAGTGGGGGGACTCGGCCTGATGAGGGAGAGGACTTAGTTCGATTCTGACCTCTGTGGTGTTATGAAATGGGTTTAAAATTGAACGTTCACCTGAATATGAGATCGCCTTCTCACCGGTAAATCAGAAACATCGTGAGGAAACCCATACGCCTGATGAGATTTAGCCTTTTAAAACAACGCAGTGCGGCGCATCGGTGGACTATAACACTACACCCTCCTCGCCTGATTTCGAGGATACCCGTGCCCAGCAGAGGGACATATAAGATAGATATTAAGATAGATAGATATTAAGGGTTGTAGGATTTTTTCACTAAACAAAAAGATATCTTTATTTAGAATCAATCTTGAAACACATCAAACTACACAAAAGGTTGTCCCGGGACGCCAAGTAGATGTTGAAGCATTTATATATGAGCTCATGTTATTTAATAAAAATATGTAATAAAAGATGAAACAGAAAAGAGAAATGGCAGCGCCTTTTGTCGCCACCGCAGTTAAGTCAGTTTTACAGTTTACTGTCGTATATAATATTATGATGATAAACAAATGTATGGTACCTATGTTATTATTTAAAAGACGATCTCTGTGGCTCAGTGGTTAGCGCGTTGGCGCACAAGCCAGAGGTAGCGAGTTCAAATCTCGCCAGGGAACACTAAAAAGTTCCTGTGTTCCTGGGTCATGGATGTGTATTAAATATGTGTATTATATACTAAAAATCTTAAATATAAGTATTAAAATAAAAAAGTATTAAATATATTTCCGTTGTCCGTGGGACCAGATTGACGTGGTGTAAAAGCGCCCATAGATATTATTATTATTATTATTATTATAAAGGCACTACTGTAGGTACATTATTAAAAGCAATAATCAACGCATGTTATACCTATTTCGGTGTAGCATGGTGCGGGTGACAGTTCCAGTAACGTTACGTTTTACTCTTGCAAGCCGCCGCAATTAAAAAAATATAATTAAGTATTTTATTAATACCTCATTCGTAAAATAGTAGATCGCTAATTACTGTGGTAAATAAAATCAAACTCAACCAGAATGTGATAGTCTCCAAATAAAGTCAAATGGAAAGAAAAATTAAGCAAAGTAAATAATGCGTAGTCCTAACGTAAAACCATAGACGTGCTTAGTGATGGGATGTACTATACTAAGATGGAAAGTCGATGTTCTTTATAATAAAAAATGTATATTGGGCGTAGTTCAATTATTATTGTAAAAAGTCTATCATTATATTAATGAAACAACAGAATCTATCATTATCGTTAAAAAAGTTGTCACGAAAAAAATATAAACCTGTTTTGATTATAATGAAACAACTTTTACGGATTTTATCGCGGTTTATTTAGTTTTTTACAATCCCGACGTTTCGGACACTTTACAGCAACCATGGTCACGGGAGGACTCGGACTGTTTTGATTATTTAATATAAATTCAAAGCTACTATTATGTAGCCCCTAAATATATACATTGAAAAGTTTATACACCTTGATACACTGCACAACAGAATAAACACACTAACACACACTACTATTAATAAGAACTATACTTACGCTGCGAGTATCGTTAGCGATAAAAATAAAATGCATAACGTCACATCTCTAATCATGTATGTCAACGTCATATTGGCATGTGTCAGCCGCACCAAGCTACACCGCACGGAATATAGTTAAGCTTTGCTTTACAAGAAAAAATGATATGTAGTGTCTCTTTACAAACTAACCTACATAATATGTAAGTACTTCATATGTTTATTAAATATATTAAAATATATAGTCTGAAACCATTATAAGCACGCCAGCCCATTTATCCGAATGCAACGTTGTACCAAGAAGTTTTATGTACTGCAAAGGAAAACCTATTATTGGCCTTATGTCTCTGTAATGTATGTATTAATTGAAACGCTGTTGCTTTTCTAAATAAAAAAAAGACTAGTCGCGATTTCGATTTTCGAAAGCCCCCCTCGATTTCTTTTCGATGCCCTCATCTGATGCTGGTTTTCTTACATAGGACTTATACTTGACAAGTCTCCTTTCCAACAAAATCTCTTTTTTGTTGGAAAGAAGACTTTTCAAGTTTTATTTCAAAATTAGAAATAAAACTAAATAAAACTAAAGCCGCTATAAAATCCGTAAAAGTAGTTTCATTATAATGAGTGAAATTCGCGTAAACATAAGAAAAATAAAATTAATTTTAAATAAAAAACCAAAAACCGACTTCAAATCAATACCTTAATTTATGTACCCACAACTAAAAAATTTAAAATAATATTGAAATACTTCGAGGCGAAGTAGAAGTATACTATTTAAAATCGGGTATTTTTGGAGTCGGTGCCAGCCAAAGAGAATATTTTAATGATTAATCACATACACCAAGTATTGAGTAGATGTCTGTGAAGGACATCGATGTTTTGGCTGGCACCGACTCCAAAAATACCCAATTTTAAATAGTATACTTCTACTTCACCTCGAAGTATTTCAATATTATTTTAAATTTTTTAGTTGTGGGTACATAAATAATACCTTATATTATAATACTAATAATACCTTAGTATTAATTTGAAGTCGAATTTTGGTTTTTTATTTAAAATTAATTTTATTTTGTGCTTTTTAGTTTTAAATTTGTACATAAGTAGGTAATATAGTTTTTATTTTTTCTTGCAAAATTTTTGGCGTTCCCGATCTGTGTTGGATACTAGTGGTAAGGGGCCTGTCATCTTAGCGTTCATTGAGGGAACCAATGTTCAGCCATGGACGGATGAAAGTTGATGATGATGACCTCACAATACTTTGATACTTTAAAAAGTATCATTATTTCATATATTATTATATCATATATTATTCAGTGGTTTTTGTTCATATTATTCATATCACATTGACAAGTAATAAAATGAACAAATCGTCTGTGTATACAAAACCAACTAAATAAGCATTATTGAAAATACCCTTAAAACTGCTGATTAGATGTCGATCAAATTAATATGGGACCAATTCGGAAACATAAGCTTTCAAACAAAACAAGAATCACCAAAGTCCATTCTCAAACAGCGGAGTAATCGTGTAACAAACATACAAAAAAAACATATAGACGAATTGATAACCTCCTTCTTTTTTTGAAGTCGGTTAAAAAGTAAAGTATCAACCTGTATATGTCCCACTGCTGGGCACGGGTCTCCTCCTCGAAATAAGGAGGGTAATGCGCCATAGTTCACCGATGCGCTGACCCAATGCGGATTGGTGAACTTCACATACCTTCAAAGACTTTCAACCTCATCAGGCATGCAGGTTTCCGTACGATGTTTTCCTTCACCGGTGAGCGAACGATGGCCTCGTGTTAGGGGTGCACTTGGAAATTTAGGGAAACCCATTTCCCTGACACACACGGATCCTGACCCCCCGTGTGCTGACTGCTGGGGGTCCCCGTGGGTCAGGATCGAACCTGGAATCTCTCGCATGAGAGGCAGAGTCCTCCCACCACTGGACCATCGTCGGAAATGAAAGTTAGCTCATTTAAGAAAAATTTCCGATATTTTAAAAGACATCCTTGACCGATTTGATGAGTTTTGGAATACTTTTAAAATGCCCGTAATAGAACTCTTTGTGATGAATAAATAGTCGAACTTTTTTAATTTTCCCCTCGTAATCAGCTTATCGGAACTCCCGATATTGATCTCCGTGATGTGACCGGTTCCCGGTGGGGGGATGCGCTGGGGGGGGGGGGGGGCGTTGGAAGAAGTCGGCTTTTTTTCATCCAACGTAACAAGTTGCCTGTTCAGGATTCAACCAGTACGGATGTTGACACGTGTTACAAATTCACGTAAAGTTATGTTTCAATAACATTTTAAGAGTCTACTTATGTCTTAAAATTTAGAGAATTAATTTTAAATATGTTATTTATAATGCATTATCATATGACAGCAAACGCCAATATAGCGCGATGACGTCACTGACCAGTGAATTAAGTACAAACTGTCGTAACTTATAACATAGCGCGAGCTCTGCTTAACGGTGTGTGACGTAATCACGGTATCATGACAGCTTGGAGCGTTTTAGCGGCAATTTGAAAAACTATTTTTTTTTACATATTTTTTGTTAAAATTGGACATATTTCTTAACAAAAGTCTTTTTTCGTGTTACCTATGGTCTATCTATCAAATAAAATCAATAAAAAAAAATTGTCAACATCCCTAGCATCCCGTGACGTTCATTGATATCCCAGCATTTGTGGTTCCAGTAGTGATCCGAAATGAGCTGATAACACTATTTGTATGTTAAACAATAAAGCCGTTTCAGTAATATCGAAAGTGACGGCAAATTCTCTATTTTATCCTGTCCCCGTGTCTATATGATACCCATGTATCTATTCACATGAAAGCGTTTTTAAGCGCAGCACGTTTTTATGGAGTACTGTCGCATTTTTGACGTTCAACCGAATTCAGCAGGCGGGGACGACGGGACTTAACGCGACGCTTTAAGATGTTCATTAGGGGAGTTTTCTCATTATCAAAACATATTATTTAATTTTATGTTATTTTTCTAACATTTTTACTTATTTGCGTTATAGAAAATAGTATTAAATACAACAATGTTCACGTTTAATACATAAATGAATGTTTTCGGCAACGGTCACATCTGCGAATGACAACTCTAATATTCTCTGGAATACAATATGTACGCGATATAAATTACATTTATAACGTTTCGCCAAATAAGTCTGAATTGTATTTGCTGAATAATAAATTATTAATGTCTTTTCAGGTAAGGTGTACACTACTTACGTACATTATAAGAAGATGCAAACGTGAGTAATGTTTGTCTTGTTAGTATAACGCTCGCTGGTTCAAATCCGGCTCAAAGGACCACAACCAATATTTTCCGTGTTATCTTATTTTTTTATTAGACGGCCGAGTGGTCGGGTGGTCAGGTTCGAATCCCGCCAAGCGATGTGACAGTTTGATAATACATTAAAAAACCCTTAATTTGTATAATACAAACTTTAACTTTACAGAACTCTGAACTAAATACTTTATTAATAAAGTTATTATTGCCTTCGTTACATAGCGATGATGGTCCAGTGGGTATGAAATGAAAAACTTATATATATGGGCTCGGCATCTTAAGCTATATGGTCCGGATTCTACCCCCCAAAATAGTTTTAGGGTGCCAAATTGCCATATATCCGAAACGCTGTGGTATGTTGACAAAAGGCCTCAGTTGGCGACACTGTAATATTGATGATATATAACTTTGTCAGCAGTCCCTTGAAGAGGTTCGGGGCAAATTGTTATAAACTTCGTCCGAGGTCTTGGACCCGAATTTGCTTAAAGTTATTGGCTTATCTTCACCCTTAAGCGTGTAGGCTATAGGCATCCTTATTTGGTAAATTACCATAAATGTGCGCCATTATTAAAATATCAAGATTTATTTTTTACTAGCCGCGCCCCGCGGTTTTGTCTAACTTGTGTGGGATAAATTGACTATGTGTTATTCTGACATATAAGCCATATTATCGTAAAATTTCATCAAAATTCACTCTGTACTTTTTGCTTGAAAGTAAATAACATTTATGCATTCTTACAATTTTTGTTTTTATATTAATAGGAAATTAGGACTAGTAGGATTCCGCAGATATGGTTCCTTTTCATCTAAAAATTCTAAAAATCTTATTTTTTTTTTTTTACATTATCACGTTTTGGATATTCTGCCATAGTCAAATGAAGACCTCTCTTGGTCTCCCTATAATAGCGATTTTTTTTTAATATATTCAATAACTGATGACACACCATGATAAATTAAAATTATAATAAATTAACATCTATTAATAATATTTAAGATCACATCGTGTGCACCTTTAAACGAGCAAAAGAGTACATATAATCTGAATCTCAGAAACGGCTCCAACGATTTCTATGAAATTTAGTATACATAGAGTTTCGGGGACGATAAATCGATCTAGCTAGGATTCATTTTTAGAAAATGTCGTTTCATTTGTGTTTTCAATAATCAACTTTACCGAGCAAAGTTAGGTCATCTGGATTCTATTTACTAAGTCAGCGTCATTGCTGTAATGGTGTTACAAATGTTAAGTGGCTGCCTGTATTGTTCACAATATTAATATTTATGTGATTTCGATTATAACGTCTTGATTTTGGTGTGAACAAGTCCCACCACCAACCTATGGCCCTATCAACCTGTCGTGATTATACGGGCCTAATCGCGGGTTGCACACCCTAATGTCTTGGGTTCTCTGCCCTTAAGGTGCGCACGCTTCGCTCCCTACAAGTTATTTAATTCTTTTCCCCTTGTCCCTTACTCCTTCTCCCCTTTCTGGGGCGGACGGTAAAGATACGCCTTCGGTGTCTGCCGATAGTGCGTTCTGCTATCTGCGATGGTCTTCTTTACCTTCTTTGGTTTTCCGCTTTGTTGCCTCCGTTCTTCTCAAGGTCGCTCCTTCTCTTATGCCAGTTTTGGTGTGAACAGTAAAAATATTTTCCTTCATATCTTTCTTTGATTAATAAAAAATCCCATCCTAGATTCTTCAAAACTAGCCATCTCATGGATGTCGCATTTCCTGCAGTCTCGGGAGACTATTTCCTTGTTATTTCCGTTAACCTTATTCTTGTTTTTTATTAATAGATATTCTTGTATCTTTGCTTAGTTATGACATGTAGTACCTAGAGAATTTCATGTACTAATTCATGGCAAGGCAATCACTAAAAAAAAGTATCAACTCTTTATGTCCCACTGCTGGGCACGGGTCTCCTCCTCGAAATCAGACGAGGAGGGGTAATGGGCCAATAGTTCACCGCGCTGGCCCAGTGCGGGTTGGTGAACTTCACATACCTTCAAAGACTTTCAATCTCATCAGGCATGCAGGTTTCCTCACGATGTTTGGGGTGCACTTAGAAATTAGAAAAACCCATTTCAAGGCACACACGGGGGGTCAGGATCGAACCCGGAACCTCTCGCATAAGAGGCCGAGTCCATCCACCACTAGACCTTCGTCGCTCAGGCAATCATAATAATATTATGTCAATTCTGCCCTTCTTTCTACATCAGAATTATAACATTTACACAAGAATTTCGTTAAATATGTAGCTTGAAGCCTTAGGAGTAGATTTTGACAATTTTTTTTCTAGTTATAACTTCTTATGTGAGGGTAAGCCGATTAAGTAAAGCGTTACTTCGCCGGTCTATATGGCTTCTCTTTCTTACCCATACGGCAGTATGCAGGCTCTTTCTCTCTCACACTAACCTTTAATTAGCTCTAATTTTAATAATTTGGAACCTTTTCACATCTTTACATTATCATCTTTATACAAATAAAATTTAAGTTATTAATAAATAACCTAAGCTTATCTCAAATTAAGCAAATGCAACTATAAATAGTTCAACTTGAGTTAGCTTAAGATACACATCTATTAGAGGGAACAAAAGAGCAGAGGGCGAGGAGTGAGGACGGGAACCTCACCTCATCGTACTGTCCCGACGTTGGGAGTGGTTATTCTGTGGTGCAGGGACAACCCCTCTGTGGAGGTGGTGTCGGTCCCCCGAGGGACTGACTAGCCTTCGAGGTGCCCTGTTGCTTGTAGATGCGGGGCACCTCACCAAAGGCGGCATTGGTGGCACTCGCCGGGTTTTAGTGGGTGCTAGCTGCGTCAACTTACCATCTTTCAGGATACCCGCCAGGGGAGACCCACTGGGAAGTGTCCCAGCGGGATGCCTAAACGCATTTCCCGGCGTTAAAGAAAAAAGAGATACACATACATTGGGCATCCAACGCACACGTTTTTTTACTACTTACAAAGTACATTTTTCGTGAAAGGAAAAGGTAAAAAGAGAAAGACATAACTAAGTTGTTTCACGGAAGAAAAATGACAAACAACGATCCTTATCTCAACAATAGCTACAAGTATAATATAGTTTTAATTGCATTATAATTCGCAACTTTTTTATCAAAATCCACACTAACAAAGTAACAGGATCTCAAAGGCTCTAGTTACCGAGTTTGCTGAACTTCAGTAATTATACTGTCATTCCCAGCGCGGTAATTGTTAGACTTCGGATAAAACAATATGTTCTCTAATATGTATATAAGACTTGCTCGAAATTCTGCGAGGAGGAAACGTAAGGAAAGACGTTTATGCAAATGTCTTTGATGTTTGTGTTTAAGATATCGGATTTTTTAAAGTGAAACTTTTATTACATCGTCGCAAACTTTATTGTCTATGTGTTGCATGTCGCGTGACGGTCGGAGGCCAATATGGCGGCGCCTATAGTTCACATCAGCTGACCGTGTAGTTTATAGACTATTAATTTGTACAGTAAAATACGGACACAATAATATACATTTCAAACTAAACCATGAAGTAGTGCAGTTAGTTTTGGCGTTCATTAAAAGAGGCCTATAAAATACGATAAAAGATTCATAATATAGTGACGATAATTAGGGCCTGTTTCACAATCTCCAGTTAAGTTCCCAATAGGCTATCGGCAACATATTTGACAGATATTTGACAAATACTCCATTCTCTATCTGTCAAATATGTTGCCGAAACAGGCCCTTAATATTATATAAAGATTATTACAATTGATCATGATTATATATTAATGACACAATCAGTTACAAAAGCAATCATAAATAATGATTAATCATTCATAAGGATGAAGGATCGTCCGGGAAAATGGGAAAGCGATGAAAGAAATCCCTTGACTACTTTCCTCCGGTTATTCTACACAGTTCGATTACACTTGTTTTTGTGCGTTTTTAACGTTTTGTATTGACACAAAGGAGCCCTTATAGGTTAATTAACTGTCCGTCTATCTGTCAATCAGTCAAACTAAAACCATAAGTAAGACAACTTTTACGGATTTTATCGCGGTTTATTTAGTTTTTTATGAGCCCGACGTTTCGGATACTTTACAGCAACCATGGTCCTCCTCCTCAGTCCTCCCGTGACCATGGTTGCTGTAAAGTATCCGAGTAAATAAACCGCGATAAAATCCGTAAAAGTTGTTTTATTATAATGAGTGAAATTCGCGTAAACATAAGAAAACAATACCATAAGTAAGTTTAAGTATGGGTTCCCGTCGCTGGGCAAACATCGCCACATTTTTGGTGCCGGAAGATGGACTACGTCCCTGAAGTTCGCCCCAAAAAAATTGGCGCGATGATCTAGTGTCTAGACGCATACCAAGCTGACTGGCCTACGGTGGGCAAAAGAGCGCGATATATGGAAGACCTTCGGGGAGGCTTATGTCCAGCAGTGGCACAATATAAGTTCGTAAAAAAATAGTTAAAGTATTTTCTCTATCCATGGCAAGTTCTCTACATGTTTTGGTTTGACTAACAGACAGAGCGATTTTAAGGGGTTTGGAAATTTTCTGAGTTTTTGACCTATAAATCATAAACAAGCAACGCCGCGTGTATACCCTATACGTGTCTACGTTCAATACGGTTGATATATAATGCATGAACGACAGCAATAGAGTCAGCCAGGTTAGATAAACACACACGGGGTACGTCCATATTGACAGGTAGGTTTTAAGTAATTGTATTTGTCATTTGAACGCCATTTTTTTTTTCGAAAGGTCTAGACTTTTGGGCCTGATAGATTTTAAACTCAATCAGTGAAACAAACGCCAATACTGCGGTCATTTATCTACGAAAACATTTGTGTAGTCCCTCCATGCGCCCCGGTGGAACCGCGCCTCAAGTAACATGACAAAAAATTGAGAAATTTCACTTAATTCCCTAGCCGAACATGGGGTAGTAACGGAAGATCTACCTCCGGCTAGGTGGCGACGCGCAGTGGCCGGTCTGTTTTGGATGTGAGTGAGGCCTTTGTTCAGCAGTGTACGATAACGAATGAAGGCTGATGATGATGATGAATTAAAAAAAGTATCAACCCTTTATATCCCACTGCTGGGCACGGGTCTCCTCCTCGAAATCAGGCGAGGAGGGTAATGGGCCAATAGTTCACCGCGCTGGCCCAGTGCGGGTTGGTGAACTTCACATTCCTTCAAAGACTTTCAATCTCATCAGGCATGCAGGTTTCCTCACGATGTTTTCCTTCACCGCTGAGCGAGCGATGGTCTCGTGATTGGGGTGCACTTAGAAATTAGAAAAACCCATTTCAAGGCACACACGTGGGGGTCAGGATCGAACCCGGAACCTCTCGCATAAGAAGCCGAGTCCATCCACCACTGGACCATCGTCACTCGATGATGAATTGAATGTTTAAATTATAACAATTTAGTTAATTCAATTCAATTAGAATTGCGATATAATCAGTTGTTTCATAATAATGAGTAAGTTTCCGAAACAAACTATATTATGATAGCCACGCTGATGATGATGATGTCTCGCAGTTATTTGTATTAATTAGTGCACACTGCACGCGCTAATTAAATCGCTAATTATATACAAACCCCGTGAAAAACACAGTGAAGACAGTTCACTATAATAATGGTCGTTAGTTTTGACAGATTGTACGCGCTTGTCTACCATCGGTAACACCTGCACATTTATTCTGAAACAGCATTGCTGTGTTTTTTAGCTTTGGGTTAGTAGTTAGGTGTTGTTTAGTTGTTACTCATCATCATCATCTTCCTAGACTAGTTGCCTAGTTTAAGTCTAGTATTTTCATTCTGACCTCATGCTCATTAATTCTCTCGCCACTCCACACTCTTCTTTGTCTCTCTTTGATCTAGTCCAGCCATCTCTTCTTCGGTCCTCCTGTGAGTACTGTAAGTAAATACTGTCTCTGGTGTTTTTTTAATTTGCCTCCTTTTTACTTTTCATTACATTTACTCCTTTCCACTTTAACACAGTCTCGTTGAAATATCCTTTTTTTCTCTACATATCAGCACAGTCTAGGCCCCCTTTAACCTATCGGGGGCCCTGGGCACAATACCCTTAATCCTTCCACCCGCATGTTTATTATCCTACGTGTCAGAACTCTTTCCCTTCTTGATTCTTCAAACATGACCAAACCATGCATGTAGAAAGCAGGCAGGCAGGTAAAGAGTAACAACTCCTTCACCTAAAAACGGCTGACTTTATTTTAATGAAACTTTACAATGACATAGCTCATACATCAGACTAACGTATGGGTTATAATTAATCCCTTTACTCCCTCAGGAATGGAAAGTACGCGTGTAAAACCGCAGGGCGCTTCTAGCAACTCATAAAACATCAAACACAAAATCATATTTTACTAGGTTTTAGGATTCCGTACCCAAAGGGTAAAAACGGGACACTATTACCAAGACTTCGCTGTCCGTCCGTCCGTAATAGCTAGACAGTTGAAATTTTCACAGATTGTGTATTTCTGTTGCCGCTACAACAACATATACTAAAAACCAAATAATAATAATTAAGGGGGCTTTCATACAACAAAAGTATTTTTACCGTCTTTTCTGGTACGGAACCCTTCGTGCGCGAGTCCGACTCGCACTTGGCTAGTTTTTTATTATAATATCGTAACTGGGCTGATTATAATAATGGAGTGTGTGCTTGATAAAGTGAGTGATGCTTATATGGAACAGCAGTTGTGAGTACAAATTGAGGACGGAATATTTATAAAATGTGACAGGGTCATATTTATTATAATATTTATAAAATCACTGTGCTCATAGCTTGTTTCAATGAACGTAAAGACCGATTGATTCGAAGTGACCGATTTTCTAAACGTAAAGCATCAACCCTTATATGTCCCCCTGCTGGGCACGGGTCTCCTCGAAATCAGGCGAGGAGGGTAATGGGCCATAGTTCACCGATGCGCTGGTCCAATGCGGGTTGGTGAACTTCACATACCTTCAAAGACTTTCAATCTCATCAGGCTTGCAGGTTTCTTTACGATGTGTTTGGGGTGCACTTAGAAATTAGAAAAACCCATTTCAAGGCACACATCCCCGTGTGTGTCATGATCGAACCCGGAACCTCTCGCATATGAGGCGGAGTCTACCCTTCACTGGACCATCGTCGCAACTACACCTAAACGTACTACACATTTTGATCTTTTACTCAATTTGAGGGTGAACCCAGCAAATTGAGCCGAGGGGGCTGTTTGTACCCCTCATATAAAAAGAGGGGACAAGAGGCGAGGACAGGAACCTCGCCTCATTGTACAGTCCCGACGTTGGTAGAGGTGGTTATGTGGTGCGGGATAACCCCTCCTGAGGGGCTGACTAGTCGTCGAGGTGCCCTGTTGCTTGTAGATCCGGGGCACCTCACCAAAGGCCGTGGGAAGCCTAAACGCTGATCTCCGGGAGCGTTCTCGAGCTTGACGCACATGTTTATTATCAAAATTATTTTTATGAAGCCTATTATTATTTAAGGAGGTTATGATATACATATTTCATTTTCAAAACTGCTCACACACAAAAATTCCATTAACAAATTACGTAAATCTTATCTTATCTTATACCTTTAAACGAGCAATTCTTGTATATATATATATATATATATATATATATATATATATATATATATATATATATATATATATATAGAATCGGGATCTCGGAAACGGCTCCAACGATTTTCATGAAATTTTGTATACATGTGTTAAAAACGGCGATAAATCGATCTAGCTAGGATACATTTTTAGAAAACTTTTTTTCTATCCGTGTTTTGAGGCATCGAAGATCATTTGTTTTGGAAGAAAAATTTTATCGTATTTTATCACTTAGGGTACCGAGCAAATGCTCGGTCAACCAGGTACTTATGCCTAATATAATAATGCTTAGGTCAATTTGTGCTGTAAAGTAATCGAAAAAAATCTTAATAGCCCGTGTCGACGATCTCCGTGTAGTATTGTCTAGCAAAACTCCTACACTCCTGAATAGCGGGCGCGACACACCGCGCCCCCTTGTTCGCAAAGAGGGGCGCCCCCCTTTCGAATAATTTCTAGGTGAGCTATTTGCTCACCTACCTACCAATTGAATTTAAAAGCCATCAGGCCTAAAACTAGAACCTTAAAGAAAAAATCCGTGCAATGGCCAGTCCATGTGGTTGTGAGTGGCAAAGGATCGGTTGTGTTGGCGTTCATTGAGGGAGGCCTATGTTCAGCAGTGGACGGATAATGTCTGATGATGATGATGAAATTCACGAAAGTTGTTTCATTATAATATCGACGTAAATTATCTTTATTATTGATGTTTTTTTTTTAATTTAATATACCTTATCACTATAGTGTAAGTGAAAAAGCTATAACTAATTTTTTATGATCGACGTGGAGCACTTGCCGTCAGGTGTCACGTCGGAAAGTTAACCGTATACGAGTATAAAAGACGCCCTTTATAACGGTAACTGAGGGTGTCGCTCCTGTCACTGCACCTGACGTTATTGCATTTGGCTTCACGCGGGGACTGCACACGGCTGGGAGACACGTTATGATGTCTAGCCTTATTGTATTAATAGCTGCCTCAGCGCATTTTACAGCGTAAAAGAAAAAAAAGGCAGGCTACAGCTATGCCATTCCACTATGCCGCTGTCAATCTTAGTTAACGCAGGCGAAGTTGCGGGCAACGGCTAGTAAATTATATGCCTGTACATCGACCAGTTACCTTCAGGCTACCAGTTTGCCTGGTGCAGGTTTAAAAAAATGATTTTATTTACACGGATGTTGTAAAAGCTATTTTCTCATAAATAAATAACCAACAATTTTCTTCGTTGAGACACGTTTTCTTTACGATAAAGAACGGGCGGTGTAATTGGTGGATAGCTTAACATCATGTCTAACGACCGATAGGGAAATAGCCTAGCCTAGCCTCCCTAACATCTCAGTCAAGACACCACGCGGCGGCTGCTGAAGCCACCGCGGTGGATGTGGTTCCCAGTATTGCGCGCACCTCCCGCCGGATCACCACTTCTATGAAATCACCCGGTGGGGGTAGTCCGCCTGGGGATGGAATTCACGGCTGGCGGGGGGCAACCCCCCACTTACTATATCACTGGGTGATACCAACCGGCTCACTAGCATAATGGTGACGTTGTACTTATCTTAACACTTACCATCAGGTCCATCAGGTGTCCCCACCATGGTTCAGGCCTTGTCGTGGCGGTGGGGCACAGTAGCCCAGGGTGACCCAAACACCTTGGGCGAAGCGAATTGAGCCGAGGGGGCTCTTTGTACCCCTCTTATAAGAAGAGGGGACAAAAGAGCAGGGGGCAAGGGGTGAGGATGGGAACCTCACCTCATCGTACTGTCCCGATGTTGGGAGGGGTTGTTCTGTGGTGCGGGGCAACCGCTCTGTGGAGGTGGCGTCAGTCCCCTGAGGGACTGACTAGCCGTCGAGGTGCCCTGTTGCTTGTAGATCCGGGGCACTTCACCAAAGGCGGCATTGGTGGCACTCGCCGGGTTTTAGTGGGTAGAGCTGTGTCCACTTACCATCTTTCGGGCGCAGCGAGTCCCACATACCCGCCTGGGGAGACCCACTCCCCAGCGGGATGCGTCAGTGCATTTCCCGGCGTAAAAGAAAAAAAAACGGCATCAGGTGTACTTATTTTATAAAATATGCTCCTTTATAACTAAGTAACTATGAAGTTGGTACATATGCGAATAAAATAAATAGGCGAAGCTGGGAATACGTAATTGATAAAATGAGTATCACCTTGCTATTTTCCAATTGTGATACAATTCATAAAAATGTACTCTACATTATACGAGTGGTCTAAGTTATTGTTTCGTATCCAATGAATAATAAAATTGTTGTTTTATCGCTTACTTGTTATTACTTAATTTGAAATGGTGAATATTGTGATTAAAATATGTATGAACCACATATATATTATTATTGTTGAAATATAAAAAATATACTTTCCAATATTCATTGAACAAATGGAAAAACTTTTTTTTAATATTTAAATGAGATTAAAATACGTCCTACTACTATTATGACTACAAAATATTGCAAGAATGTATGGATGTATGTTTGTATTTGCCGAAAGTTGAGTGGTCAGCCTACTGGCCACTTTAAATAGTAGCAGCGGGTTCGAATCCCGCTGCGAATACAAAATTTGTGTGATGATATAGACTATAGGAAGGTACCTCGCCTGATTTCGAGGAGGGGACCCGTGCAGTGGGATATATAAGGGTTGAAACTTTACTTTTTATAAATAATAGATGTTGGCACCGAGTCAAGAACGTATTATATTACGTATTCAAATGAATTTATTAAATTTATTTCCGTTTCTGATATCCGTGACATGACTTCTTATGCATACCACGGGGCAAGGTTAAAGTGGTGTTAATTTTATATTATTTTTTATTGTTATTGTTATTATTTGTTTTCACCCGCTGACTTCCCATTCTCATAGGATACGGTGATACATTATAGCCTGTCTCATTACAGCCTCCTGTCCGGGAGCCAGGTGAAAATTTAGTCAATCATTTCCTCCTGCGAGATACTTCGTGAGACGTATCTGAGAACAGTATCATAAAGCCTCGTGAACGTCAGCTGACTCTCGGTTGGGGGGATGAGCGGTGGGAGCCCCCCACGCATGAAGAAAAATAAAATAACAATTCAGTCACTTCCTCTCAGCTCAAATATTTGTTAAATTGTAGTTAACCCAATATCTCAACGAAAAAAATAATAATCAGCTGGTCTAGAAAATGATTTTTTTTTCACATTCAGTAGAGTGGATACATATAAATGTATGATAGCTTAATATATGAAGATATCATCCATATAAACCACTCCACTGAAAGTGAAAAAAAAAATTCATGTTCGAGTCACCAGCTGACGTACAAGGTACCATGTCATAACCAGCTGATAATTTTTTTTTTCGTTAAGATATTGGGCTAACTACAATTTAACAAATATTTGAACTGAAAAATTTGAGGAAATTACTGATTTGTTTTTTTCTACATGATTGGGAGGCTTCGACCCCTCACTCCCCCACGTCCACTAGGCTTTATAATACTATTCTCTGATACGTCTCACGAATTATCTCGCGGGAGGAAGTTGGTCATGAAGACCTGTTACTGGCTCCCGGGCTAATATTATTGTAGTTTCATCAAAATCCATTCTTCGCCATTCATGTTGAAATTCATGGCGATCAAAAAGGTCTATGAAGCTAGTCAAAGTCAAAGTCAAAGTCAAAAATTTTATTCAAAATAGTACTATCCAAGTATCTTTTTGAAGGTCAATTGAGTCTACCACCGGTTCCAAAGTAAGTCCACTGAGAAGAACCGGCGAAACAAACTCAGTGGAACTAGTCTTTTCAAATACAATATTACAAAAAATAATAATACAAACAATATATTGTACTATACTAGTATAGTACATAAGAAGAATTCAGCAAGAAACTCTGTTGGGTTGTTCCTTTCAAAATATAGTTTACAATTTTTTATAAACATACATAATTACATACATTTATTACTATAACACATTTATTGCAGTCTTATACACACTATCCTAAGAAAAGTAAATAAGTAGATAAATTTAGACCCCGCAATATCCAAAACAAACCAGTGGATGTTAATAAAAAAAAGAAACTCAGCTAGGTAGAAATCGCATAACACGACCAGCCACCACAGCAGCACCTCCACATAGGCCTGGACGCGTGAGCCAGCGTCAACCTCTTCCACATATTAGAGGGAAGTGGAAGACCCATCCCACAACGCCACCACTGCAGTAGCGTAAGCGAGCATGACATGTCATACGCTAGATGCTGATAGTGATGATGGAAGCTAATAAAAGCATGTTAGAACGTTATCTATATGCCACTTAACATGGCCTACGCGCTACGGCGTAGCGGCTACGTCACGGGTGGGCGTTAACCTGATGACGTCATCGACTACGTAGCCTTTGTACTGAAATTATAACGCCCTTATTAGTTCTTATACAGGGGGATGTTTCTTGAATGAAAGGAATAAAACAACTTTTACGGGTTTTGTCGCAGTTTAGTAAGTTTTTAAGATATTGCATTGCTTTCATCAGGCCTTGAGGCATGCATATGAATATATACGGTACCTATCTATACATATAAATAAAATTGTAGTGTATGTTTGTAATATTAAAATAACTGCTTTGTACTACATGTACATGAATATATAGGGTACATATACCAAAATAACAAAATGCTATGCAATAGCTTTAACGCGGCAGTCCCCGAGTGGCACACGTTTTTTTATAGGCCCGAAGTCTCGGATACTTTACAGCAACCACGGTCTGGTAAAAACGTGAGTACTGAAACAGCTCATAAAAAACTAAATAAACCGCGATAAAACCCGTAAAAGTTGTTTCATTATAATGATTGAAATTCGCATAAACATAAGAAAACAATAGGAGAAGGAATATTTTTTTCACATTGTTTTTCTTATGGGACAATGTATATAGTATATATAAAGTGGCAACCCATACATGTCCCACTGCTGGGCATGGGTCTCCTCGATATCAGGCGAGGAGGGTAATGGGCCATAGTTCACCGAGGAGCTGCAATTGTGCGGATTGGTGAACTTTACACAATTTCACTTTCAATCTGTTCAAGCATGCAGGTTTCCTCACGATGTTTCCTTCACCGGTGAGCGAGCGATGGAAAACTATTTCAAGGCTTTTGCCTTGAAATAGTTTTATCAAAATTTCGAGGGGGTCAGGATCGAACCCGGAGCCACTCGCTCAAAAGACCGAGCCCATATCCGCTGGATCTACTGGCCACTGCGTAGCGGTCACTAGTTCAAATTATACACTAAACGGAACAGGACATTCGAAAATCGATACCGATTGAAACCGATCGATACCGATCGTAACCGATCCAACTCGTACCGATCGAAAAATCTGTTCACAAACTTAGGACAATTGTTAACGTTTATATGGCCTTTATAACGAAATAAGGACTGACGAAGCCACCTGGGGAATTAAGCTGAGATTCATAGTCGCGACTTTATTAAGCGTCAAAGTTCTCAAAGCAAACTTTACTTTCGAATGTAATGAAATTCATAATCAGTGCTTTAACTTTGATTAGCTAAGCACGTATTATGTATAAAAAAAGTACTAGGGGAAATAAATTTGGGCCTAAAATCGTGAAACGCGAATTTTAAAATAAGCACAATTGTTAATTATTAAATTTTAATATTATGCTAAAAATACAAATATAAAAAAACGAATTTACATAACAAATACAAAATATCATTAATAAGTTTTGAAGAAAAAAATAAAACGAAATATTAATTATTGACTAAAATAAACATGAAACGGAATTAATTTATTATGATTTTTTGTTTTTAAAGTTTGGGACTTAATTGGAGTTTGTTCCAATTAATTTTTGTAAAAGTTGCTTGCTAATTAATTTATGTTATTTTTATTTACCAAAAAAAGGATTCGTCAATATATCAAAAAATAAAAACATCCACAATCGATACAATATGATAAATAAATAAATACAATCAATAGACCAAATGACAAATTAAATAATTCAAACTTTGGCTGGAGGCTTGACGTTGTTCTAAGTCAAGACTATAAATCTAAGCGTAAGACTTTCGCAGTTAAGATTTTAATTGTATGTAAAATGGCAATCCCAAGTTTTGTTTCGTTTTCTTTACCCGTTGAGTTTGTTTAGCCAGTTTCTTTTCAGTTACTTCGCTTTGAAAACTTTGTTTTAGATTGATTTGACGTTAAATAAGCTACTTTACGACAACTATGCTAACAATACCTGCTATAATGAAACAATTCTACGTATTTTTTTAATGTTTGGAGAAGAAAGAATGTCAATTTTTTATAAGAAAGGTCAGGCATGATTTCGATCGATTTTTTATGAAAAGATATTATATTTTTAAATAAAGAACTAGAAGTACATCACGTAAAAAGGATTTGCTTTTTTAACAAATTAAAATCTCCATCGGACGGAGCTTTTATTAAGTTTCAAGATTTAAAAAGGCTTTCAAGCTTCTAAAGTGAAAAGCTTTTTTAGAATTATGAAATAACCAATAAATAAAAGAACCTATCAAATACTCTTTAATTACTTTTTTCTATATTACAGTTAGCAAAACAATCTTTTCCCCAACTTTACTCAAAGAATATCGAATGCAAAAATATATCAATATGAATTTTAGTTCCGGAGATTGGAACAGAAAACAATCAAACAAAGCTTATTTTTTCATCATCATCGTCAACCATTTCATTCAATTAGCTAAACTAACCTCATGACGAGCTTATCAACCTAATGTTAGAACAATTTGGCGTTAATGTAAAATCAATAGTGAGTATGAATTTGATGGCGTTAATTACTTTGCTAATAATCTTCGGGGCATTTGGCCTCGTTTCGAGGGCCAGCGAGGATATTCTGTGGCCTTTATATAATTGGACCCGAAAGAGTCCTCCAGTGGCCATGATTGTTTCCGAAAACGTCGGGAATTCAAAAAAAATTCGTAGAACCGTACGGAGAAAACAAAAAGGTATATATTATATCATCATCATCATCATCATCAGCCTTTATCCGTCCACTGCTGAACAATATATTATATAGTGTGACTTTTTATAGCATATGAGTTAAAGCCTTAGTGACTATTGACGCCCATAAACATCCACACAATTAAATTGCATGCCGATGGATTGCCCTTTTCGTCCAATACCTTCTTGGCGTTCGTTGAAACGTCAAAGGGTCGAGCAGTGAACGGTGAAAGGCTGATAATGATGAGGATACATAATTTCAAGACATCTGTGTATCCTTATACTAATACAAATATTTGAGTGCATATCTCACTGCTTTAGTAACTACTTAACTATCTGCATTGTATGATTTATCTTGCGAGGTTTACTGTGTATTCATTAACTTGCTGCGTTCATCGTCATCATCATCATCATCAGCGTTCATCCGTCCGCTGCTGAACATAGGCCTCCCTCAATGAACACAAAGACGACCGATCCCTTGCCACTCGCATCCAATGCGGACCTGCCACTGCTCGGAGATCGTCTTCCCACCTGGTTAATGGCCGACCAACACTTCGTCTATCTAAAAGTGACCCTATATTGACCCATCAACCGTTCTTCTAAGTGTGTGACCAGCCCAAAGCCACTTCAACGTGCTTATTCTTCGCGTGATATCGGTAACTTTAGCTCTCCAGCGGAGGTCTTCGTTTCGAATCCTATCTGCCAAAGAAACACTTAGCATAGCACGCTCCATAGCACGTTGAGCTACGGCAAACTTTTAAACCAGTAGTAAATTAAGAGGCCACGTTTCACGAGTCATCACGGGGAGAACGCATTGGTTGAAGACTTTCGTCTTCAAACTCTGCAGTATCTGTGTTATAGCATTACACTTATTAGTAACAATAAATTTTAATTATTTATATTCAGGTAATATACAATTTAATCATTGCACTTTGCAATAGTATGTTACCGTACGTGAACAAATCAAATAATGAAATAGATCTGTGAGATTCGAATTTCTTAATTGGACACACAATAATTGATCTCCTAGTTACGAGTGTAAATGTAAATACCAAAATATTTACCACATACCTACATTCATAGTACTGTATTAACTGTAACTGTAATGTCAGGAATTTTCGTTATTTATAATAAAACGTATTTAATTACTTTTACTGAGACATCTCATTTGTAAATGTTAAAAACCTAATTGCATTCTTTCATTACAAGAGTTCTAAATGTTACATTCGCCGTTTCAAAAACGCTGTATTGAACATTTGAAATTGGCACATGTTTTATTTTGAACGGAGATATTTTGCACAAACAATATGGAAACAGCGGGGAATATTAATCGATGTTTTGTAAATATTTGAAGCAGATTTACGAGCGGACACTGTTGAAAAATTGCACGATAGAAAATGGTTTCTAAATTAAATTAATAATTTTAATAGCTATATTCTATCATAAGTAATTTATATAGTATACCGCGTGTATCTATCTATATAAAATTTAAAACAGGGTTATGTTGCACGCCACACGATGTGGCAATAATTTTTTCGCCGATTTATTCTCCGAGTTTGAACATAATAAAAGCTAAATATAATAGATAAACGTCTTCTTTAAAAGAAAAACCATGATTGTTTGTTAAATTTATTGCTTTGTGTTAAATTTATTTTTTTAATTATTTTAATACTACACTAAAACGCTGCGTCCGAATCAAATTATTTTTGAAACATTCGAGAGGATTAATATACGTTGTTTGTCAGACAATGAAGTGAAGAAAAAAAAGAAATGTGGTATCGTGGGACACCAGGTAGGAACGAAGTTCCTTCGGCCAAAAAGAAAGGTATTATACACTACTCGCTTGTGTATGCGACTGTCGCGCCTGCGCATGTCTCATTTAACGCTTTTTATTCCATGCACTTTTTCTTACGGTTTTACTATCACATTTTTTTCTAATCTAAAAAAGCAATGTTTTGTGAGAGTAAACGAGGCTGTGAAATCCGTAAACTTGACTTTCCGGGGCACTTTAACGCACAAAACGCTCTTAAACTCTAAACCCGTAAGAAGTGTACCTACGGATGCTAGATAACAGAAAGTATCATGAAACTCCTATAAAACTATGTTTTTTATGGATCAACGCCAATCCTATATTTAGGCCGAAGCATATAAAGGGGAGGTGTTAATACATTTTTTTGAAAAAAAAGCCCTTTTCATGACCTACTAGATTCACTATTTTTATAACATTTATTTGTATTTTTTTTTAAGGATTGAAATATTTGCAATCGGTCGGTGGACCATAAGCGAATTTGTTAAGTGAGGTATGATTTTTCTGGTGGGGTAGCCAGTGCTGCCCCTACCAGTTAAAAAAGGTGGTTCCGTTTAAGCCTCTTAACCACCGCAGTCTGGTCCAACAATTCTGCAACAAGCGGATTTTGGTGTAGGGATAGCCTGTGAATGTATTTTTTTCTGTACTCCTCGATTTCAGACATGACTGTCGGCACGTTGAGGTATTCATGAATTTCATTGTTTGTTGTATACCATGGTGCATTAACCATTGCTCTCAGGATGTTATTTGTATAACTATAAATTCCATAGCCTTTGGCAAATTGCTGGGAGAAGTTTTATCTTAAGGAAGGCGAGAATCGGACAGAACAAGGCTAAATATGATAAAAAGCTTATAATACGTTAAGCTATCGGTTGAATTAAGAGCACCATATTCTTCAGTAGCTTTTGCATCGGTTTCTTTCGTATGTCTCCAGCGGTCGCACAGATTCTTAGAATAAACTAGTTAAACATATTATTATAGCCATTTTGAATGTTTTTAAAATGGCCGCTACGAATTATTAAAAAGAAACTGGTACCATCTCACCATCATTAGTCTTTATCCGTCCACTGCTGAACATAAACCTAAACAATGAACGCCAAGACGGCCTATCCGATTTTTAATTATACTTAATATTAAACAAATACACGTAATTGAAATGAAATTAAAAAAATGTGAGTTTTACCAGCCTTCCTTCCTGGCTAAATGGAGCGTAGCGCACAGCTACGAAAACCCAAAAAGTTATTATCCTATAATTTCCTATATACGGTGTGTATTCGGTATTATACCACCAGATTACAGCCCCAATCACCATAACCCAGCCGAATGGTAGTACCACTAAATCAATGGCTGGTAATTAGCGAGATTAATATTAACACAATATGGTGTTCGAAATTCGAAAGTTTTTGACGTCAAAACGTCTTATAAATTAATAAACGCCAGCTGCACGCACGAAAAAGTATACGCTCACGTTCCGCCAGAGTCAAGCGTCGAACAAGCGATAGAGACACGATCGGCCTAAGCGTTCGGCTTGCGATGCTTTATGGTGTTATCACATTAAATTATCGTCCGTAAACTGACTTCATGGACAACCATTCGTTTTTTCAAGGATTCTGCCATATTAATATAATCACATAACATATCTTCAAAAACGTATCCAGAAGTCATTTTAAATACAATCTCAGTTCCTAACAGATATCAAATCCTATTGCTCACCTTAACCAACGCGTCGCGACCTTCGCGAGGGTCCGTGAAGCTGACAGGTCCATTAGACCTCATTACCTGGAAGGACCAGCACTAATAAGGTGCTAAACGACCTTCTTCCTGAAATACCGTAGCGGAAAATTGAATAATTGTTAAGTCTGTAACAAAAGAAAAAAAACTCGGAAAATTTGTGTTTAAGTAATACTAAAAACTTAATAATAAATTTACAGTTTGCAAATTTTTACGTTTTGATTGATTGTGACAGTAGAGTTCCGTTTTCTCATTTTGGAGAACAAACTTAATAGATTAGGAAATTTATAAGTGAAATTCGCGTAAACATCAGAAAACTACCTGGATCTTATGTTCCGAGTGTCGTAACTATGTATCAACATACACAACTAATAGATTCTACTAACGACCAGCTCAGCTGGGAAAAAATATGAACTTGTGAATGAAAAAATATGAAAAAATATGAATAAGTGCTCACACGCACTAATCGAGACGGTTACACGCCTTGCAAAGTATATTAAAAAAGACGGTTGCACTCCGGTAGTGCCGGCAGAAGTAAATACTTAATTAAGAAAATTTTTAAAATTTCATTTTCTAATTCTTTTCAATTTTTTTTTGCATACTTTGACAACAAAAATTAACATTTTTTATGAAAAAAGATTTATAAAAATCGATTTTCTTTAATTAATAGAAACCCTTACAATCGATTAAAAATATCGACAATCGAAAGACACTATTACTACTAAACAACACTACTCTCCAACCGTCTTACGAATTTTCGATCAGCCCACGTGTCCTGACGCGAGTTTCACAGTTTTTACCCATCCCACAAAAGTGTTCAACGCCGCTAAAGAATTTTTCACTTCAAAAAGTAATTATAAGTGATAGTAACATTAATTCCTATACTATTGTAGTGCACAATCCGACTACTCGCAAACCGCTCCGATCGCTCTGCGTGCTGTTTTTAATAAGACTGCCTCTACGTGAGTGATGCGAAGCGCACGCGAAGCGACGCTGCGTTGTGCGAAAACAACAAACTGTCAAAACCTATTGAAGTACGGTGACAAGCGCACGTGGTGTGCGGTACCGAGTAGGCTCGTCGATTCATTTAAAAAAAAATCGATTTCCGATTCAATTCGAATCGAACTTACTAGAATCGATTCTAGTAAAAATCGAGCATTAAAAGATCGATTTTCGATTAATCGCGCCAATTTCAAACATGCCTAATTGCCTAAAACAAACGCTATAGAAAATTAATGAAACCACTCCGAATTAATAAAAGCATTCATTATTATTCACACATTCACACCGCATGGGCCCCGGGGTCGTATGCGACGTCGAACCCTACACTCCGTTGACCAGTTGATCCGGATCAACCGCGACAGCATAGGCTCAGATCAGCTACGAGTCGACACCAATATAGACCGTGTAATAACCGATAGCACTCTGCTATCGGCAGCTTGCTCGGGTCCCGCGCTTGACCCGCCTCCCCCGCTACCGGGGGAGGGGAGGGCCGGCCCTCACGATAGGTTTCTAACGTCACCCGTTCCAAACCAGTCGACCGTAGCTGACCAAGTTAGGTACAAACCCGACGCCATGAACATGGCGGGGACAACCCCCCAAATTTTTAACGTCATAGGATGATCCAACCGGATCACCCCATTTCCGATGACGCATAACGGTCACTAGGACCATTAGCATAGATCCAACCGAAAAAAAAAAAAAAAAAAAAAAAAAAAAAACATTATTATTACGTTATTTACACTAAGATGCGTTCAAATTACGACTAAGTACTTAAATTTTGCGTCCGACAACCGCAAAAAATTAAAAAACTAAATACCGCAGCCAGTTGAGGAATATTAAGTTCTTTGAATTGATCGCTCCGATTCGGGAGGTTTATGAATCGATTCATTGAATCGATGTGGTGTTCAAGATCGATCTGAAAAATCGATTATATTACCTAAAAGAATCGATTTAAAATCGACATGCCTAGTACCGAGCAGCGCACCGCATTCAATCGTAATGTCGTACCGCTTCGTAATCGCGTTCGCTTCGTTTGTTTTTTGTTCGTTCGTCTACGTAGATCATAGGCTTAGGACTACCTAGTACGTATGAGCTTCAACTGATATCCGTCGGGCTTTGCCTGTGCCGCGGTGCCGGCTGCATTAGTATCACCATCTTGCTTGTTCATTGAAAAAGCTTTTCGGTGTTTAGGAGAGAAAAGCATAACATCTTATGTCTCCGGCTAAGCAACTCGTATACGGAGTATCCTATAGGTTAGGTGGGTAAACTAGGGCGACGTCGACCTCTGAGATGGTATTTCTGCTAATTTGCTAATCTTAAAAACTATTAGTCAGGTTTGAATGATTCTTTCAGTGTTAGACTGCCAATTTATTGGGGGAGGCTATAAATAGGCTTTATAATATCATTCCGCTAAGATCACGTTGTAAATTTTAGCTAACGCCGGCGAAGCTGCGGGCAAGAGTTAGTCAAACTAGAATTTAAAAAATTCTGCCATCGCGGGCGAAGATGTGGGACCTAATACATCGCGTAACAAATAAATTGAATTAATAGTTGTCAATTCTGTCTTTGGCTTTTACTTTGGGTCTTCCGATATTCCAATTAAAGGGATTCTGGTAAATACAGACGGACCATTTGATTAAAATGTTTTATTCATCACCACTTGAAGGTTACATTGACAGGACGGCGGCTTATTTAAAATAAACAAGAGCCAATCACTTCCTAAAGGGAGGCGAAATTCGGATATCTTTAGTGGCGATAAAATATAAAGTACATTCGAGAAAAGATTAGCTTGAAAGGCTTTTAGAAGCTTAATTAGCTTCCTTGTTAGTTTTAAAAATTTCAAAGATTTTTTTTGAGTACCTAGGGGCCATTAATTAATTACGTAGGGACAATTTTGGTAATTATTGATCCCGCTTGACCTCATGTAAGTATACATAAGATTTCTCGAAACCCCCTCCCCCTTTTCTTACGTAAGATTCTATTTCGTTCTTCCAAATAAAAAAAGGTGTGTGTGCGATTCACACACGATAGAAGTGAAACACATGTTAAATGCTCAAATACAAGCAAGTATTAAACAGTCTGCAATATACATACACACCGACATTTGCTTTCTCGCTCTTTTGTGTTTGTGTCTCTTACCTGTCGTTTTTTCGGTTGCATCCGCTTTGAAATCCCAACGATTCTAAAGAAGTTTCACTTCAATAAAATATTAGAAATGGATCAGCTCGACTAAAACTTACAGTTCAGTCTACATCTCTCTATCAGATCTAATAAATAATATTTTTTTTTTATTCGAGTAACTAAAGCCTCTCTTCTTAACAAAAATGTTATTATAGTAGTATTTTTACATTTTATTTTTTATTTATGACGACCTCTATGGCCCAGTGGTTAGCGCGTTGGCGCACAAGCCGGAGGCAGCGGGTTCGAATCTCGCCAGGGACCACAAAAAAGTTTCTGGGTTCCTGGGTCATGGATGTGTATTAAATATGTGTATTATATAATAACAATCTTAAGGGCCTGTTTCAAAATCTCCAGTTAAGTGCCCAATAGGCTATCGGCAACATATTTGACAGATATTTGACAGATACTTCATACTCTATCTGTTAAATATGTTGCCGATAGCCTATTGGGAACTTAACTGGAGATTGTGAAACAGGCACTATATATAAGTATTAATGTAAAAAGTATTAAATATATGTATTTCCGTTGTCCGGTACCCGTAACACAAGTCTCTTATAGAACTTAGCACGGGACCAGATTGACGTGGTGTAATAGCGTCTATAGATATTATTATTATTTATTTTTTGCTACGCTGATGCATCCACTATGATAAGCCACTTTTAATGAAATTTAAAATCGCCACATTATTCTGCTAGGAGTCGCGCCTACTAGTTAGACATTGATATCTGTAGTCTTGTTTTACAATTTCATGACTTAAATATATTTTTTGTTACAGGTAATATACGAAAGAGCTATATGGAAATAGATAAGATTTGGTAAGTGCAAGAAAAGATTTAAAGATTGTACAAAGCTCTAGCTTTGTACAATCTTTAACTTAATCTATTAAGTTTTACATGTTCGATGGATGATAAAGGTCTGTCGTATGATTGTAACAGGACTTATTTTATATCATTAATATGTTCACCCGGGATTGATTCTTATGCCTGGATGCCATGCATGCTCAAAAGCCGGGATCCCTATACTTCAAAGATGAAAGAATTCCAACCTTTTTTATTTAATGGAACCCCATAACAACATCGAAATTTCTGAGCTTTTTATGAAACATTTTTTTAGGAAACTTTATACATTTGAGATCATAAAAATATATTAATCTTGATTATATTTATGGGTGACACACTTTGAAGAAAAGCTCTATAGCATAAATATTATATAATAACGGATAACCATTAAAAATTACATTCCAGCCATTTTATATGTATTATTTATAAACAAATGTTGATGAAATCAATAAAGTGAGTGAACATTACATTGTAACTAGAGCCGTAAGTAGAGAGTAGAGACTTTTTTGCGCCCTGTGCGAGCTTCTATAACTGCACCCTTAGCAAACCGAAAAAAAAATATATGCCTGGTCTGGCCATTCTTGCGCCCCCCAGAGTCTACGCCCTGTGCCTGGGCACCGGTGGCACCGCCCTATTTACGGCTCTGATGGTAACATGAGAGCTTTTGTTTTTATTTATGAAAACATCGTACGTATCCACTTCCGCAAGAAAATCGTTGTTTGCTTAATTTGCTTCACCCCCTTAAATACATTTAGAAGTTGTCTATACAAGCCTTAAAGCATTCTTACTTCAAGCAATTAAGTGACGGGCTCTTCTAATCTACACTTCTACACTATAATATTATAAAGAGGAACACTTTGTTTGTTTGTTTGGTTGTAATGAATAGGCTCATAAAGTACAGGACCGATTTCAAAAATTCTTTCACCATTCGAAAGCTACATTATCCACGAGTAACATAGGCTAAATTTTATTCTGGAAAAAAATATTTGGGTTTTTCGGACACAAGGTGTAAAAAATCAACCAGAAAAGTTACTTATTTTGCGTACTAAGATCCCGTTGTAAATCTTAGTTAACGCAGGTGAAGCTGCGGGCAACAGCTAGTCACATATATTGAGCTATTTCTTTTGATATTAAATACTGTTGAACCAACCCTGATGAATATTCTACGAAAACCTTAGGAACCAACCGGGCAATCCCTGCTGTACACTATCCGAAACGTCGAGAATGCAAAAATGATTCCACTAAAATATTATCTTTAGACAAGTGAAAGCAAAAATGTTTAAATACACGCATTTAAATTATCGTCTTTAGAAAAAGCCTTTATTTTCTTGAATGGCTAAAACGTTATTCTTAACATTTGAAATATAACAAGATGGTCCATATTCGCTGGCTGGAGGCAGCCGTGTGCGAACAGCACACTCCATTTGGCCAGCCTTTAGACTCACTGGGCTAGAAATAGAAAGGTTGCCAGCTGTTTTACATTTTTTTTAATTTCGTTTTATATATTTTTGTTGTAATTGCTTAAATTTAATTTATTCTATGTAAATCCTATCCTATTTATTATATTGTTACTATTTTACGTAAAAACTACTGAATGGATTATAATAAAACTTTACAGTAATGTATCTAATACATCAGAGTAACATAGAGGCTATAATTTATCCCCATAGTCCCACAGTAACGGTAAGTTTACGGGTGAAACCGCGGGGCGCTGCTAGTATCTTACTAATCACATTTAAAGGTACGATCATCAAAATCACAAAACCATTACCTTGTTACTTGTACTTGTATATCTTTAAACGAGTAATTCTTGTATATAATCTAATCTCGAAAACAACGATTTTCATGAAAAGTATACATGGAGTTTCGGGGGCAATAAATCGATCTAGTTACTAAAATACCTTATCCTATGGTAAAATATTGTCTTTTGTATTTTTCGTGCAGCCCTATAACCTACCCTGAGTTTCTAAACACTTTTTGTTTCACAAATAACTTTAGGCATAAGTTAGGACAATGTGTTTTATGATCTTAATTTGCCTTCAAAATTACTTAACTCGAAACTCGAGCCTCTTTGACTTCAAACAACATAAGTTGCAATTCATTTTAATCTCTATAATATTATGAAGAAGTGTTTGGTTCAGTAGCCGTACAATAAGCCGACAACTGACACATACAGTACCCGGCGATAAATATTGCACATCGACCTTTGGAAAGAGACAATCGGCTAAATTCGGCGTCGGGTGTTCGGCATGCTCCATCTGTCTTTATTTACAAATCTGTGTATGTAATAATATTATTTATAGACAAAGTTTCAAAAGCAAGATTGAAAAGTGAGGCAACAAGAAATATGAACGATACAGATTGATATTGACATACATATTACATAATACGTCTATGTCTGTCTGTGCCAAATCGATCCATCAAACATAAATTTTGTATTCGTAGGAAGATAAAAGTAAAAAAAAAAAGAAAAAAATTACTGATACATGTAGTAGATACATAATAGATTAAAATACAAATCTATGATGCTGATGATGATAAAAAATTTTAGTAGCGTTACATATATAAGTTAAAATTTACATACGTTTTGTCTTTATCCCCCTTTTATGACATAAGGAGGCAACCAAACAGTCGGAGTCTTAACACATTTTATATCCGCACAAACAAAAGTTATGCAGATGTGTTCCCCTCCCTATAAATGGGAAGGATGGGAAGGATGGGAAGCATAGGAAGGATGGGAAGGACCTGAAAGTTATGGAGCCACAACCTTCCTGAAAACTAACCTTTGGTTTCAATCGGTTGTATCTCATGCAGAGGAAAGCGAAAGGGCAAAGTGTATGTATAAACATGTGCTGCTTTTGCTTCAAGGATTACGGCATAATAATATAGTAATTGTGATTTGTTGATAACAATTTAGACATTTGTAATAACATAACTTGTTGAGTTCGACAAAAACGGGGAAAAAATAGTTTTTGATGTTTAACATCTACAGCTCGCCTTGGGAGTAAAATCGACTCGGTTGTCTTCACCGCAAATGGCATGACACTGACGAGTGACGTGATACTATGCTGTTGCTCTCGACTCCTTCGTGTGTACTTGTTTTTCTTCGCTTGTGTTCATTAAAGATTTTAATGAATTCTGATGTTAAGTCAATTTTTCAATAGGCGTTTCACATTCCCTCATACTTCGCTATATTGCAATTTCGAAACCATATAGTACTCAGTCAAACACATTATCCGGTTTTAAAGCGGCGTGCCACTCCGAAAATAGCCGACACGAGCCGAACGGCGCCGAAAATAAACGAACACACGCACGTACGTAATTCTTGACCCTATTTCAAAAACGTCTAATTTCTATACTTAGATTGCGGCGACCATTTCGTGGATTTTTGCGGAACACTCCCGAATTAAAAACCACATTACCAGTAGCAAATTTAACGTTTAAGGACTTGAGAAAGAATATACAAAATATAATTTATTACCTTTTTTGGGTTGGTAAGTATTACATTATTTGATATGATATTTATATTAACTTTGATTTGAATATGATAAATATCATATTCAAATTAAAGTTAATATTATAAAAGTAAATATTATTAACTTTAGCGTAAATATAAAAAAATATATATATAAATATTTAAATAATTCGTTAAGCAAATGGGGATAAATCATAGGATATACGAAAGCTTACAAAATTCCAATATACATAATCTCCAAGCTCGCTTCGCTCAATTCACATTATTTCGATGAGATAATGATGAGATAGCTAATATACTTTCCTGTGCAAATAAAAGAGACAAAAGACTAATGAATGAACAGAAACGCGTATGCGGCATAAGCGTCTAAAGTATAAAATAAATCATATAAAATAAACTACACAAGTAAAGAACATGATTTATTCCAATTCGCTAGATAAGTAGCATTACTATGGTTTCTTAAAATTATTAGGTAAGAATCCATAATATAGATGACAAATTCGTAGCAAAAAATAAAATAAGGACATGAAATTAAAATATATCTGAGACAATTTTACTAATCGTATTTTCCTATTGCAGTTCGTTAACATATCTGATGAAAATAGCATAATCAAATTTTATTCACACTGTAATTTTCTTTGCTTACAATAACGTAAGATACACTGCCAAAACTTCGTACGCCTCATCTTATTAAACAGCTAAAAATACGGTTTAGCAATAAAACATCTCATTCTTTATTATTGCTTATTATTAATTTCAATAATTACGTATTAATTGTATTTTTATCAACGAACATCGAAAGAAGCAATATTATAATATCGCAATATCTAAATCGAATAACCCTGTAAGTAAATCCGTGAGACAGGTAGTTAATAGAACTTCAAGTAATTACCCAATGAAGTTATCCCTCGGGACATAAAGATAAATATCGCTTTGATTCGTTAGCCTTAATTTACATTACATAATACAAATTAACAAAATACTCCAATTCGTAATTAAATTACCTTCTAAATAGCTGTTTAAACATTTCGAATACGCTAGATATCTTAACTTGATTTGGTAATGGAAACAAATTATCATCGGTTTCTCTTAATCTTTGCAAATTTTGAAACAAACTTCATAGATTACGACTGATACTGTTAGTTTGCTTTGAACAGTCCTGATAAAAGTCGGTTTCCTTTCTTTCTGAACTTTACAATATTTTACAGAAGGTTGCCATGTTATCAATGGAAAGGATCAAACCATGCTAAACGCGCAAAAAGACACATTTGAACAAATAACCACTAAGGACATCCCGCCTTCTGACCCCTGCACATTATGTGGTTGGATCTGTAAGTCTCAGATTTGCTAATTTAACCGCCAAAGTTAATGTCGCAATACTCCCAAAACGAATAATTAACGCTGTTTAAATCATCTTTCAAAGATGTGCTCATTCCTTACGTCGATAAGATGGTCACAAAGTCAACATGATTACTGGCAACCAGACTGTTGCCTATCCTCAGAAATAAGAGGGCTCTGGCATCTTATGAAAGGCGACATAAAAAAGTTAGAAACGAACAAAAAACTTTTTTTACATTCTTATTTATTAGTGCTCTCCACTTTTATATTTTATCTTCTTCTTCTTCTTTGACTATAGCTCCCATAATTGCCAGTATTATCTATCCATTAAAATATCTTAAAATATTTATTTATTTATTTGATACACCAGCAGTTATACAATTTGAACAAAATTATATATTATATATAAATAATATTTAATATTCACCCAAAATGACGTCGTTCTCAGATTTAATCAGTGCGTTTTTAATTGCACATATTTCACGGATTATTTAAGGTCGTTCTCATTTACGTGATACACGTTCGTATATGTTTACACTTCGTATCTTTCCGAGCTCATCAAAGAGGAAAGTCTTAGGATATTCCAACTTTTGATATGGTTCGGAAGTTTTGGGTATGTTGATTAGTAATGGAAATGGGTAATTTGAATTGTAAAGCCTTAAGCTGTATAACGCATGTTACGTATTAGATTGGTTATTTATGTAATGCTTATACAGAGAGGCCTAACAGACTGTGTTAAATTTACCTTTATAGTAATACGAGTATTATTACACTTATGTCTATGTCGTACTATTAGCGCCCCGCGGTTTCACCCGCGTACTTCCAATTCCCGTGGGAGTGCGGTGATAAATTATAGCATACACTATAATATTATTCTTTTTTTTTGTATGACGTAGAGGAAATCCTTTTCGGACCCTACCAGGCCTTGGGTAAGCGAGCTGGCGTGTGTGGAGACTCACATTGGGTGCACTACCCCACTAAAACCGCTATATCTGAGGGACCCGGATCTGAAGGCGACGGGAACTGGTCCCGGCAAGGCCAGATTCTCCACAATAGGGGGACTACCCTGCTACCACTTGGCTGTCCCCACGGCGTCGTGTCTAGCGGAGCCCGGGTACCCATCCTGAGCCCGACACGAGCAATATATTATGTTATTCTGATGTATAAGCTATATTATTGTAAAGTTTCATTCTTAATTAAAATAGACTATTTTTATCGTTATAATAAAATAACTTTGATAAATTTTATTTTATTACAAAATTTAACCCTTACAGCCATAATGGTAGCCATAAAGTATTAGAAACGTCGGACATGTAAAAATCTTAATAAAGCGCAATAAAATCTGTAAAAGTTGTTTCGTTATAATTATTTTAATTAGTACAAACATTAGCAAAACAATAATTTATCCTTTCAATATATTACTATGACATAATATACTCTGCCATAACTGTATCAAGTAGTATTATTTACTTTAAGGATTCAATCTGAAATATCAATATACATTCATAACTTGCTTTCAAGTGCTCTAAATAGTATATGTGAGTAGTTTAGTAAGCTGCTTACTCTGACAGGATTTCTAGTGAAAGCCTGATATTAAATCTACAGACTGTAGTTTGCCACGGTACACGTGAATTAAAGCAATCTAGTCGTACCTTATGATTGACGTATTTGAAGGGACTCGAGTCTACAATATAAATACAAATACGCATAGAATGTCCATAGTTTCAGTTTAGTAATAAACCGCAATTTGTTATTTTATTGAAGTTGTATAGAAGAAAAAATGGCCGTAGTTGGTTTGACATTATAGTCATTATAGTCGTTCAATAGGAATTTTACACATTACTTATGATTTTCACGACTTTCAAAACACATTTCACGACTTGTAGCGTAGGTTGATAAGTTTTTTATAGATCTATGAAAGTACCTTGGCAGTGAAATTGACGTTGTGAGATTGAACTCTGTCATATACCTAGATATCTTTGTGTCATCGAGTAAATTTATTTTACTCATAAAACATTGTGAATTTCAAACAGCAAAACACAAACAATTTTGAAAATCGTGAAACATTACAACGTGAAACACATTTTTCGTTATAATTTTTTATTCATGATGAACATACATGTTTCACATCTCCCAGACATCGTGTTACCCACTACTTTCTTAACAAACTAAACTAACAAATTAATAGGTCTTCATGTTAAAATTTTAACATACATCTTTTCATTATTTATATTATATTATATACCTTCTAGCATATTCCGATGAAATTTTGCGTAAACTGATTCTGACAGTATAATAACATGAATATTTCTACTCGTATGTTTATTTGTGAAATATGTATTATGCAAGTCGCTCATCAACTTTATTTTTCTTAACACTCATTTTAGCCAAACTTTGGGCATAAATAAATAAATAGTGTTTAGTTTGCACACTGTATCGGGGGATATAGTATTCGTTTAGGGTTTAGGCCACCGTTAAATGTTAAAAAGTTTTGTCCGCAAATATCACAAAGTGTTGTGTCTGTAGCTTGTACGATTGAAAATTATTAAGGATGTCGAGATATAAAAGTATATTATTATTGAATTTTATCTTCAAAGCAAAACATGGTTTATTGGTATGTATAATATTATGTATTATGTTTCTTTACATGTTAAAAGTGTATCTCACTGGGTAAAAGTGGCTATCGGGCGTATTGATGTCCACTATAAGAGGTTATGTCCGTCAGTGGATGTAAAAGGAATATCATGATCATGATCATCATCATCATCAGCCTCCATCCGTCCACTATGGCCAATCTCTTGCCACTCGTATCTTACGTACTGACGTAACTAAACTGCTAACGCCCGAATTCTCAAACGCCACTTAAATATTTGGGGGCTCCTCAAACTACTAAGCACGCCTTAAATACATATGTCATCAAAATGTAGGCAGCTCCCAAATTTGAGTTGCGTTTGAGTATTCGGGCATAAGTTTGGTAGTAAGTTCTATTACGAAAATAATTAAACAGTAATGTTCTTAATATATGTATTTATAGGCTAATGGTCATTAGAAAAGAGAATTAAACAACTATTTTATTGTTTATTGTAAAAAAATGTTTTAGATTAGAACATAAGTTTGATTCAATGTCGGAGGCATATTTCCAGACGAATAAAGGCTGATGATGATGATGAGGTGGTAATCACGTAATAATTACAAAACAGTGAGAGATGGAATATCAATATTATGGTATTATTTTTTAACGTTTACGCGAATTTCACTTGTTATAATAAAATTACTTTTACGAAGTTTATCGCGGCTTATTTACTGTAGGACTCCGGTTCTTAATCTTAATCCGCAATAGAATCCATTAAAATGGTTTCCTTACAGTCATATCGTTTATTAGTATTCTAAATCTGCCGTGGTATGACTAAAATGCCGTTATCCAACATCTGGGCGATTTTCGTTTTTTGACACTAAGGAATAGAGAAAAAAATTCTCTATCGATCTGTATTTTCAGTTTTTTGATATCTTCATTAGTTTTAAAAATAAAAATTGAAATATTGCCGTTAACGGCATACGTTATGTACTATTACAAATCATAGTTTTTTCGCGTTTACTCAAAACTATGATTTGGTAGATAACGGCATTTAAGTCATACCACGGCAGAAATTGAGAAAAAAGGGGTATATTAATTATTTGATAATGAAAATATTGGACGGAAAATAATACAAATTTTTTGACAATAACGTCCGGTTTCTGAAACGTCGCACACAGGTGAAATTTGCTCAAAAGTTGGCCAAAATTACGTTACATGTGTTTATGCCTGTAGATCGGTATAGTCTGTCTAAAATAATAGTTTGAACGTGTTTTAAAAAATAAAACTAATAAATGTATGTTTCATTGATATCTACACTAATATTATAAAGAGGAAAACTTTGTTTGTTTTTTACAGTTACTTTAATTACAACCAATAATGAATAGGCTCAAAAAGTACTGGACCGATTTCAAAAATTCTTTTACCATTCGAAACCTACATTATCCACGAGTAACATAGGCTAAATTTTATTCTGGAAAAAAACAGGGTTCCGTAAGATATTTGGGTTTTTCGGACACGAGGTGTAAAAAATCAACCAGAAAAGTTACTTATTTTGCGTACGCTGCCTAAACTATAAAAGGTAGAACCATAAAATGTTCTAATTAAGTAATTGTAGATCTTATAAATGTCCACAAAAAAGTCCACAACACACTATACCTATCTATGTCGAGTGAGGCACAACAACCATATTTTATTCAGAAATTTTGATTTTTTTGGACTATATTTAAACGAGTTTATTTTACTCATGCTTTTAATCCTTAAGATATGAAGCTAAAGAGTTTGTTTATTTAAACGCGCTAATCTCAGGAACTATCGGTCGGATTTTAATGAAACATTTCAGTGTTCGATAGCCCAATTATCGGTAAAGATATATATCTTCCCGCTAAGATGCCGTTGTAAAACTTAGTTAACACAGGCGAAGCTGCGGGCAACTGCTAGTATTTAATATTACTAATATTTGTTAAAAATGAGATACCTAAATATTAAAAAAAAATACGATAAAGAAGCTATTTCTGGTTCTTTTAAAAGATTTATTACATAACAAGCTGTTAATTTGGATTACAAACAGAAATATCTTGAGGGTAGGGCTTAACTTGTCTTTGTGGTAGTTTTCTGAGACTTGTGATGTGAGGATCTGATGATATTAAAAGATGGTGAAACAAATCTTCCGTAGTTTGTTTCCTGGAGAATTTCCGTGTGAAACCTTCACGTAATTTTTTTATATCTTTGTTCCTACTTTCTTGTGCCTCTTCAGATAGAAGACCTATAGGAACTACTGCATTGTGTACTATAATATACCCATGGATTAATACTATGTGAATTGTAGTTGGCATATTATACCATGGATACCATTTCAAAAAAAAGCAGCGGTTTTCAGGCAGAATATTTTGAACTTTCCCTCATTTATTGATAGACCACTAGACATTGCCATCAAAATAATCCATAACCTATAAATCAAGTTTTGCACTATTTTGTTCAGGTGACGCAATTAGACGCAGCTAATTTTGGTATCACATGAAAGCTAAAGATATGTTATTTCAAAATATGTAAAAGAAACAGGTTGAGTGCGATTGAGTATGAACTTTTTCACTGTGTAAAAAAAAATAAACTGTTAAAATATAGACTTCAATTCAAACCTTCATATCTATAATATCGTAAGTCATGTGAACTCTTTAGTAATACAGAAATAGTAAACTAACCTGAAGGTAGAGAATCCATTATGTTTTTTACCAAACATCAACTCAATAAAATTTTAACGTTGTTGTTAAACAAAATCTCAAAATTATAATAAATTACTCAACAAGTAAAACTGTTTAAATTGAGTGTTGTGGGTATCTGAAATAAACGTGTCAAAAGTTTTAAGGATCATTCAAAGATGGCGCCATACGTCTTGTTCCTAAATTAGGTTACTAATTTGGAATTGGAATAACTTTGTTTTTTTTTAATTTGGCCACAAATTACGTAAATTTCACCTGTGTGCGTCGGTCAAAGTGTATGTCAACCAATATGGCTGTTAATGGCAGTTAACATACGGTTCTAGAGTCAAATTTGACTGCTTTTCATTGTAGTGGCTATGCCAATCTACAGGCTGATGAAATTAAATACTTTAACCATGCCTATAACAACTCATTTGACACCTACAAGAGATTTGTCAGTTGATTTGTTAATTTTTGCGTTGATCAGCCTTTCTCAAACCGGGCGTTACTCAATTAAAAGATAACCAGTATTTTCCCCTAAACATGTTGTGTACTTGATAACCTTATTTCTCTACGGGATGAAAATAAAATATTTAGATGTACAGTCGGCAAAAAAAATGTTTATCGTCTAAAGTTTAAATAAAAGTTAACGTCTTCGTTAAATCGTCGTCGTGAATAAACGTGCATGCCTGAAAAGTCTTTGATGGTGTGTAAGTTAGCCAACCCATACTGGGACCGCATCGGTGAACTATAACTCAATACCCTCACCTAATTTGGAGGAGGAGAGCCGTGCCCAGCTGTGGGGCATATAAGAATTGATACTTTTTTATCGTGAATGTTATTCATTGAGCACTCTGAAAAGCTTCGATAAGACGTCCTACACCTTTTGTCAACGCAAATGCATTTCACGTGTATCCCGGATACCCCGGGTAAGCTTGGACCTTATGTGGGTCTCGAACTTGCAGTACCTCCGAGCGCCTACAACCGCTTTTTGGGGGTACTGCATCTAGGTGTCCTACATCTCCCGTCACCATGGTTAGGTACCTGCTGTAAAATAACCCAAGCCTATTTTTTTTTCCTTAAGTTCTTTTTTCGTCCGTAATAAAAAATAACCAATTTCATTGCTAACTGTACCAAATAGTTATGTCCAGGTGAAAAGGGTCACAGAAAAAACCTATTTAAAGGTCCCTAAATTGAGTTATTCTCCGAACGTGCGCCGCTTGAACCCGTAACACGCACCAAATGATATACGTAATGACCCCCAAATATCCGCAAAGTTCCGTAAAAGTCTGTTACTGTCCGCAAATTTTTACAGGTGTCTGCCAAATGTACGCAAATTCGCAAAACGTTTTTAAAATGTCCGCAATCGTTTACAAATATCTACTAAATATTTGACACATCAAATTACTGATAATTATGTGTGACTCAGTATTTAGCAATAATTTATAAATGTAAAAGAATACCAGTAGCATTTTTTTAATTATTCGGTGGGGACAATAAAGTCCGTGAAAATATTTTCACAAACCGGCAACACTGACAACCACAACATGTTTTAAATTAAGCCTAACTAATTACAAAGTAGATACTGTGAGAGGAGCCATATCTGGCTCCAAATTAAGTGCTTCAAATGAGCGTGGACTATCTTGCTATGGGTTATTCTATGGTCTACGTGTTAATTATCAGTATATTAAATAGGTGTCTAGTGCACTGCTCAGCCAATCCCGGAGCTATTAGCCGGATAATACACTCGGACGGGCAATTATATTATATTAGGAATAAACCTATGGAGATCTATATTTATACCAAGTTAATTAAGGTTCATTGTATCTATGTTACATAACGAACGTCATATTTTACTAAATATACTTGGTAACGGAAATAAACTTACGTATAACACGAAAGTATTAAGCTTTATTATTATTATCAAACAATATCCGTCAGCCAGAAATCGGACTCTTTTAATGAACGCCAGGAGTCAGATCGATCGATCTTAAATGGTTAAATAACAAACGTGGACGTCGTGCGACTTTTACTAGCAAATATCAACGAATACTGGAATAAAAAAATGGAGTTTAGAAATCTCCTGACCAATAATGAATGAATGAATGAATGAATGAATGAATGAATGAATGAATGAATATTCTTTATTACATACAACACACAAATTAACAGACACAAGATAATAAATTTAAAACTTACAGAGTAAGTGCAGACGCAAAGGCGACTTTATCGCTAAAAAGCGATTTCTTCCAAGTAACCTTAGGGTAAAGGAAATATTCATTATAAATTATATGGGTGGTGCAGCTAAAGTATTATAATCAAAATATTAATATAAAATACATACAAACAATATAACTATAAAGATAATATATACATATAATGCATACTAAATTTAAACACATACATACATATACATATAAAAACAGCGATATATACATATATACATACATACATATAAGTTCAGCATTATAAATATCACATGCAAATAGAGACATTATTATGTAGAATAATTAAAAGTCATTAAAATTGTGATTTTTAACCAATGATTTGAAATTATTAAAGCTTGCCTGATATTAGCAGGTAAGGCATTCCATAATAAAATGGATTTCATAGTGAAAGATAAACTGAAATAATTGGTGGAATGGACAGGGATGTGGAGAGCTAGATTTACAGTTGACCGTAATTCTTTCACCTCAGACGTACGGAACACAAATTTTTACAACAATAATGTAATCTAAAAAGTGATAGGAATATTATAATCGTTAGGAACCTAATGAAAAACTATCACATTGAATTAGAACACATCAAAGCTATTCGACAATTGTTATTTACCATTAACAAAGTCATTAACGAAAAATTATTAATATTTCAACTAATTATACAATCAGTTTTAAAATTCACAGACAGAAAATTACCAACTTCGTGTGAATCGTAAATAATAAAATATTATTTTGTTATTTTAAAAGTTACACTCGTTTCAGTATTTTAAGCGGATTTCGCTGATTAGTTTTTTAATCGCAGCCATCATATTCTGCACCGGCTTTTTAGAAGACATAGATAACATTATGTATTTGCTATGGTGTTCATTATTTTCAGGCTTTTTGTGTTGCGGCCATTTTGATTTATGTATTTCTCGCGCTTTTTATTCTTGTAGTCATAGTTATTGCGACGACGACTTTAGTGAAATAATAAATAATAATTAGTTTACTAAAGTAGTTTATTTTCATCAGGTTTATTATTTTGAAATAATAAAACAGCATCCATTATTCTATTAACTTAATAATATTGTTTTCTTGTGGTTGCTATTTCACCTCCTTAATTAATAGAAATCTAGAGCAATGTTCAACTTGCAAAATATTATCTTTGAAATGTGAGATATTATTCAATTTCATACTGAAATTTAACTCACAAAATACGATAAATATGACCTTTGTGTGATGAAATTGGAATATGGAAAATAGAGGACATGATATGAATTTTCTGGTTTCCGTGCCCAAAGAATGTGGTCTTATTATTGCGCACCTTTACCGTGACGAAGTGGATGCAAAGAAAATAGTGTATTTTTTCAAACCGTACGCAGACTCATAAAATATGTTATTATAACAGAATTCAGAATAAGGAATAAGAAAAACTAAGAGAATCATTAATTTGTTATTATATTTTTAATTAAAGCAAAATCTATCGAGAAAACTTAATAGTCTGCGGTAATCATAGCTGCTTCAGCATGCACACAGGTTCATTAAACCTACTAGATCTACAACCTGAGGATGTTATATTACCATATAATTTTAAAATGCAATAAGAAAAGTTTACCATTAAGTATTTAATACAGGTACAAAAATATCAGAGTTGGATTTTGACACGAATTAATATTCAGACGAAACGACAGACAGAAAATATAGTTTCAATATTATTTAAGTTATAACTATAAAGTATATCTTGTTAATATCCGTGTATCGTTTAAGACAGTTAAATACGTATTTGTTACTATGACGTTATCATTCGATAGCGGCTCTAAGAACCGCAATGCGGAATTTCCGCACACGCTACTTTTTTTTATGAATTTCGTATTGATGAGTTTCGGAGACGGGGTAAGACTAGCAACAGATAATGAGATGTTTAAGCTGGTTCCAGGTAAATTATGTTAATCAGGTGGCAAGTCTGTCCCTTTTTTATCCAACTAACATGAAAAATGTCCTGCCCTTTTAGTGTGAAAGAAATGCTCTCAATCGCATCTCAGCGGTAAAATGATTGAATAATAATTGATGGTTCATTCGCCCGTACTTTTTATTATCATTTGAATAAGCTTTTTAATATTTAAATATTATAAAAATCGATTCAATTTTATATAGCATAGGAGAGCAAACTGTCAGTCTTTCAGAACAGTATTCAGAGCTTTTGGCGACTATCGACGCCCATAAACAATCAGATGCTATGAACATGAGGGAAACGCGTCCCATGTTTTCCCCTATCCCCCAGCGGACCACCGGAAACCTCACAGAACTCGACAACATAGCTGTCTCTTTATGTCAAAGTCAAAGTCAATTTTTTTTATTCAAAATAGTACAATCAAAGTGTCTTTTTGAACGTCAATGAGCACGGGAGGACCCTCCCGCGGTGGCTGTGAAATTCATGAGTGAATGAGTGAAATTCGCGTAAACATAAGAAAACAATATACTTACCTCTTACAAAATTCACTATATTAATACACATATGAGCTTATTACGAAGCATATAGTTATGATAGACAAGTAATATAAGTTTGCTTGATTAAGGGCCTGTTTCACAATCTCGAGATAAGTTCCCAATAGGCTATCGGCAACATATTTGACAGATAGAGTATGGAGTATCTGTCAAGTATCTGTCAAATATGTTGCCGATAGCCTATTGGGAACTTAACTGGAGATTGTGAAACAGGCCCTAAGCATACTAATCTCGTGTTGGATTCTTTTGTACCTACTACTAAAGTTCCGAATAGGCTATCGGCAACATATATTTTGACAGATACCCCATACTATACCTTTCAAATATATTGCCGATAGCCTATTCGGAACTTATCTGGAGATTGTGAAACAGGCCCTAAGTAAATGAAAAGTAAGATTAGCAGCTAATATTTTAAAGTTTTTTTTTTATGTCATAAGGAACATATCTATTCATGTACGGAATAAATACGAATTCAAACGAATCCCACAAGTAAATCCATTATTTCCAAATAGGACACACGGATCGCAGATGCTCTTAAGCAGTAGAATATTTACTGGCTGTACTCCCAAGTGCTCCGGCAGCAGGAATCTTTGTTCAGGTAGAATATATAAGATGGTATCATGCTATTTATTTGCAACTAGTTGTCGCATTATATTTACCGAATACGACGGTTTTTAAAATGTTTCAATGGTATTTTACACTTATTTTAGTTAGTTGTTGATAATTCTTCCGGTAATAAGATTGATTTGAAGATATTTTTGACCACTCTGGATGCTTAGATACCTTCAGACAGTCTGTATGCTAAGATGTATATGAATACTCTGGCTGCTCCGATAAATATGGAAAATGTGTTGCTTAGATGTTTTGACTAGTTTGTATGCTATCAATATGACCACTTTGAATGCTTAGATGTTCTTGAATTTCTGTCCGTCAGATCGTTTTGTGATCTTTTGTTAAGATCAATCTGACGCTGACTGTACACATTTATTAAGCCTTAGTATCTCCGTATGTATAATGAAAAGTTTAAATTTTATTTTTATTTATTAATTTGATATAATCCAATAGAATTAGCTTAGTAGCTTTTCGCGATTAATCAAAGATCGATTAATGCTTTTTTTTTATTTTGAAAAAAAAAAGAGGATTAATGCAGTAAAAAATAAACAAATAACATGCTTTGATAGTAAACGAAAATAAAATTCTAGTATAACAATGAACTAAAATCTACATAAAAATTTTATAATAAAAAAAGAGATATTTGAACCATAGTATTTTGATAATATTTTCATAGAATATCACGCACGCTTTTTCACACAAACACAAAGCAATATCCACGCCATTTATCCAAAACTTAATTTCCATTGAATATTCAATATCAACACTAAATCGCGTAAATTCATTCATATTCTTATTAAATAAATAAACCATAATTGAATCGACAGTCGGTTTCAAGTCCCAAGGCGTATAAACTTGGAAGAACCGAACTTAGCGAGACATACTTAGTCATCATCATCATCAGCCTTTAACCGCGAGTGATGGTATTGTATTTAGGGTGCACTTAGAATTTTAACACAATTCAAGGCACCACAGGAAGGTCAGAATCCGTTACCTCTTGCTCAAGAGGTGGAGCTCATACTCATTCGACCATTGTCTCTATACAAACTAAAACAATGATTTTATTCGTTTCTTTTTGGGCCAACAAACAGTTTCACAATATATATGACACAAAAGAATACTATAAGTAAATTTAAATTTGGTTTTTAAGTTTCGTATTTTTGCATTAAAATGAAATATATAAAGAGAGAAAATATAGTAAGATAATTAACACGACTGTTAAATTAAAACAATAACTAGTTTGAAATAAGAGATGAGAGAAATTCATAAAGTTCATATTGTTTCAACTTCTTTCGTGTTTATTTCATGTTCAATTCCCGTAACCGCTCGGCGTATTCAAATGTATTTATTAAACATCTTCCTCTCCTCAGATGTATTCATGAACTAATTGATAGCAGTTCATCTCGCTAGAGCGGCCATCTTGGTAATCAGAAAGATTGGTGTATCTTTTTTTAATAGTCATGAATTAACAGATAGTTTAAGGCCCATCTGGCCGACCAACACTTGTCTACCTAAATAATGAAAATTTATAGTAATTTAAAATCGCGTCCCTGAAAAAGGGCATACGGATAGACAAACAAATGATAACGTTCATAATATATTTTCCATTATATCTTGATAACTATAAAATACTCAAGCGAAGTATAATAATAATTTTAATACTATACAAGAATAATAAACACTATCATATCAATGTTCCCGCTCATCGTCGAGAACAAAGCTCCTCACAAATGGCACCAGGTGACAGCCGGACCTCCCACCAGGCCCCCGACGAGACCCCCCGACCCCCGACCCCCAACCCCCCATACAACAAAGGGTTTAGTTTCCATTCTAACTTTTGATGGAAGTACACGATTAAAGCTTTTGATTAGAGATGATATTTAGCTATAAAGGCGGTAAGGAGCAAATACCTTATAGCATTGTTTGTCAACCTTTTTGGTTTGTCGACCCCTGTAATATATTTTTGCGATCCCTATAATATGGGTTCGAAACGAAGAAGGCTCTGTTTCCAATATATTATTATGTTACAAAAAGTGTGTTTGTCAGCTTACACGACAGGAGTTTACTCCTCCGATTATAAAATAAATGGATTAGTCAATAAGGGTAAAAAAGGTGTTTGTGCGATTCACACACGATAGAAGTGAAACACACGTTAAATGCTCAAATACAAGCAAGTATTAAACAGTCTGCATACATACACACCGACATTTGCTCTCTCGCTCTTTTGTATTTGTGTCTCTTACCTGTCTTTTTTTCCCTTGCATCCGGTTTGAAATCACAACGATTCTAATGAAGTTTAACTTTAATAATCAAATCAAATCAAATCAAAAATATCTTTATTACGTAGGCACAACTTGTACACTTGAAATAAAAACAACAATAATTAATGCAATAAGCTAAACAACCATTTTTGAATACTGAGACTGAGTTTGCGTTCGTGTAACATCGTAGTTTGACTTTACTCCCATAGATTTTCATACCCCGGCCTTATATATGAAAATCGACTCGACGAGTAAACTCCAATGGTATATTTATTAATTTTTTGTTTTTTACAAGCTTTTTTATAACCTTCATCTGTGCTATTGCCCCACTTTAAACGTCCAGTAGGGCTATTCTGTAAGGTTGTTTTCGAATCTCGAAAGCGGAATCCGCGGTAATATGATAAATTTGACGAATTTCTATTCTTTAAAACTCGACTCTTTACCCATATCAATAAAGATCATTTTAGAAGTGACGTAATGTGAGCTCTATCACTCAGGCGAAGCTCGATATTGAAATAGTTTCTTACAGAATAGCCCTACTGATTTCGTTCGAACTTTCGGCAGCGCATAGTATCGAGTTAGACGTTGTCACGTCAAAAATAAGTTTATATTAAAACATAATATATATAACAGGTATATATAGCTATATGTGTGACATCTACATTTATACAAATTTATCTGCAGCTGGCGGAATTCGAACCCACCACCTCCGAGCTAATTATCCAGAAGCCAGAATACTCGGGCAAAATGTTGCTGGTTCCATTGTAACCGAAAAATTAGTATCTATGCTGTTTTGTTGGCTAGAGGGTCCGGATTTCCGTAGGGGAATGATCTTAAGTCATAAGGACCTGTTATCAAGCTTACTCGGTCAAACAGGGTACGGGCTTAACCTCTGAGGTCTTTATGGCTCCTTATGTAAGGAGGTACATATTGATTACTTTAGCGGTAGGAGGTGATCCTTCAAACTTCTCCTTTGGATATTTTAACTAGCAAAATAGAAAAAAGAATAGACTAGAAAGAAAGATTGGGAAAAAATATTTGTATGACTGTAAATAGATAATTAATAATTAGTAATTGACGATCAATCTATAAAAACATTTCGCACATTTATATCTATTCCTCCTCAATCAAAAATGCATTGAAAGGGGTTTTTCTAAATATCTAAGCGCACCCCAAACATCAGACCATCGTTCGCTCACCGCTAAAGGAAAACATCGTGAGGAAATCTGCATGCCTGATGAGATTAGAAGTCTTTGAAGGTATGTGAAGTTCGCCAACCCGCATTGGCCAGTGCATCGGTGTACTATGTACCCTATGTATACGTAATACCCTCCTAACCTGATTCCGAAGAGACCCTTGCCCAACAGTGGGACACAAAAGGGTTGATACTTTACTTTTTTTACTTTGCCTACTCAATTCTTCTAAACCAAAAGAGTAGTTCCATTACATCCTCTCTCTCTCCTCTTAATTATTTTGGGGCGAATTAATAAGGAGGCATTTTAAATGTACAAGTTGTTACTTCTTTTGGCGTACCTAGAAAGGCATTGCAGTCAGCTTCTCTTCATTGCTGTGTCCCTTCAGCTGTGTGCTTCAATTAATCTTATACTAATATATAAAGCTAAAGAGTTTGTTTGTTTGCACGCGCTAATCTCACAAACTATTGGCCGGATTTATCATGAAGGCTATATATCATCCCGCTAAGAGACATGTCTTAGTTGACGTAGGCAACGTAGTCAAAAGTTGACGTATACGTGTAATAATCATCATCATTATTTACTATCAATTATGATTATTTTTTTTATTTTTACTTCTGAGTTCTGACATACGGCCTAAGTAGAAAAATATTTTTTTTAAATGATTTCATTTGAATTATGGGTCCCAAGCAGTAACATATGCGTGGCATACCTGAGATTAAGGCAAAGGAAGGTGATGACTGCAGCTTCAGTTATCAACTGATCCTGGCTACAGTATTGCAATGGTGGAAAAATGAATGAATTTCTTACCTACGTACAATATACTTTGATTCCGCCTAATATTTTATTGATATGTACCTAATACATGATATATAATGATACTCGATCAAGCGAAGCCGCGGTCAGCAATTAGTGATGCTAACGAACCATGTCGCAGATCAAAGCAGATGCACGTTGTTTGTTCAGTAAACCAACATGGCCGCCATGAACATGCAGTGTTGCCAGACCATTAAATTGAACATGGACCTAAAAATATAGTTTTTTATGAACATACAGTGTTGCCATTAAATCGAACAAAGGCTTTAAAATTTTTTTTTGGCCTGCACGAGATTTCGAAAAGGTTTGAATGTGACTATTGCTAAAGATTTTTTTAGATGGTGTAGTAATAATAATTAGTCGCGAGTGAGGTTTTGGTTAATCTGATGAAGGAACATAAGATCCTTGACTGTAATTTAAAATTGAAGATGAGCTTTCATCACAAAACTCTTCCTAATAGGAATGAATTGTAGCAACATCATCATCATCAGCCTTTATCCGTTCACTGCTGAACATAGGCCTCCCTCAATGAACGCCAAGACGACCGATCCCTTACCACTCGCATTCTATACCATTCGTATTTGTAAATATTCTTACATCCGTATTCTAGAAGCGTACTTGGCTAGGTAATGATATAATACTATGCAAAGAAAGCTTCTATCTATGCGCTCCTGGTGTCAATGGTCGTGTTTGATATGGGTTTGACAGACGCACAGTTGCGGATTTCAATTAAATATTGTCTATAAATTAGTTTAGCGAACGAGTGAGCGACGATGGTTCAGTGGTGGGTGGACTCGGCCTCTTATGCGAGAGGTTTCGGGTTCGATCCTGACCCGCCCGTGTGTGCCTTGAAATAGGTTTTTCTAAATTTCTAAATGCACCCCAAACACGAGACCATCGCTCGCTGACCTGTGAAGGAAAGCATCGTGAGGAAACCTGCATGTCTGATGAGATTGAAAGTCTTTGAAGGTATGTGAAGTTCCCCCGCATTGGGCCAACCCATAGCTGAATTATCGCCCATTACCCTCCTCGTCTGATTTGGAGGAGGAGACCCGATAAATTAGTTTGAATGACCCTATGCGTTCGGGAGTACTGTGACAGCTCACAGTATTGTTTGTGAATACGGGTGTAAGACTTGATAGTCAGATCTAAAGCCAATATCCCAGACATCAATCCATCAAGCTGCCCTCAGACTCAAACATTACGAATATTATCCTATATATAGCTATACTTGCGTCACTCTGACGTCCAGACGGACGAATGGAAATTATATCGTAATAAAATAAACTTTTGATAAGCGATTATGGTCTGTGGAGAAAGACTGCATCTTCAGCGAGAGACCAGGTACGATCTCCAATGGTGCCTTAAAATGGGTTTTCCCAAATTTCTAAGTGCACCCTAAATAGAAGACCATAGTTCGCTCATCAGTGAAGGAAAACATCGTGAGGATACCTGTGTGCCTGATGAGATTAAATGTCTTTGAAGGTGTGTGAAGTTCACCAACCCGCGTTAGGCCTGTGCATCGGTGAACTATGGCCCAATCTCCCTCGCTTGATTTCGAGGAGTAGCCCCGTGGTCAGCAGTGATTAATTTATTTTGATGATACAAATATTAATACGTTGTATTTAATATTACAATGATACGTATAGTCCGCGCCACTTATGAAGTCCTGCGACTAATGCCCGAACTAAATTTGACAAGATTGACATCTTGACATCTGTCTGGAGTAAGAATTTGTAATATTTTAAATTGTTTTACGTGAAATATGGATTATATAATATAAAGTAAGGTGTAAAAATTGAAGGCCGTATAATGATCGTAAAAAAATAATTTTGTGAATTAGAAAGTAAAAATAAACAACAATTAACCCCGTTGAATAATATGTTTATAAATGTCACTGCCATGACAGGTAAATTTTAGAGATGCCAGTATCACTCATTTTTGCCTAATTTATGGTTAAAATATTATCATTAACTCTATACCTACATTTATCTTATGATATATTATAATATGAATATAAATACTAGGTAAAAGAATTAAAACCTTGCTCAGATGAATTATATTTTCAGGTGTTTCTGTAAAAAAAGGTCGAATAATAAAAGAAATAACAATGGCAGCAATTACTTCTGAGAAAATCGTCACCCCTGGCAAAAGCCGAACACAACCGAAGATGCTTGTTTTAGATAAATTCTACTAATCGGTTATACGTAAAAAATACAAACGAAATATTTAAAAAAAATGTTTTATTTATAATATATATTACTATAATTATTTTTGTCATTATTATCATCATCAGTCTTTATCAGTCCACTACTGAACATAGGCCCTATAATTATTAAAAAAAAATATTGTACTAGACTTGGTGGAAAATCATTACACTAGAAATTGGCAACATTGAGTTATGAGATCGCAGCGCCGCGTCTATCAGACTTCTAAAGTGGCGATCACAGAGTACTTTTTAACATGGTGGCGATGACTCTAATTGTATATTTTCATAAACACGAAGATTTAAGTCTTATACTACCTTCACCTTCCCATTAAAAAATAATTGAAAAATAATAGTTGTCAAGTGGTTGTCAAATCCAAAGTCAATATATCCTACTTCAATAATTAGCACTTCAAACGCAGAAACATTTCCAAATCCGATTAGTAGTTCCCGATATTGCCGCGGTCAAACAATCATATTTTCATACACTTCTATTACAACTGAAGCCTTTATTTATATTACTCTCTTTTGAACGCGACTCAAGTATTGGAAATATCTTTCGTTTAAATACACATTTTTTTAAAGGTTTTTTTAGACTATACGATAGACTTTTTGGCATTTAAATCGGTAGGTAAAGGTAGGGAAGGTCTACACTTTTGACCTCAATCGATAGGTAATCGAAAGTTGTATCTTCCTCGATAAGCTATCCATTCAAAATGTAATTTCCCTTCCAGATAGGTATTATTAGCACAATATCCTTACTAATATTATAAATAAGAAGAGATGTTTGTTACGCTTTCACGCGAAAACTACTTAATCGATCATCATGAAACTTTGCACACATATTCTCGAAGGTACTAGTAGTAACATAGGATATTTTTTAATAGCATAGGAGGACAAACGAACAGCCGAAACCTTACGACTATCGACATCCATTAACATCCGCATAACCAGAGGTTATGCAGATACGTTGTCCTCCTTTCCCCTATCCCCCCCAATGGGCCACCGGAAACTCACAAAAGGCACGAAACGCGACAGCATAACTGCCACTTTACGCGGGTATTATGTGAGTGAGAGGTACCACCCGGTCGTGCCGGCCCAATTCGGCTGCAAAGCAGCATGGCTCTACCCCTTTACAAATATATTATGTAATTACATTAAAAGAAAGATTATTTTTGCTAACGCGGACAAAGTCGCGGGCAACAGCTGGTATTTTCATATAACATTGTCTGCTATTTCAATATTATATATTTAGTCACACTAATAAACCATGAAACGGCTGTCGATACCAAAATAACGATGTTTTGGAGTAGCGAGACGGGAAGGGACTATATGCGTCCGTAAACATGCACCGTATTGACGTCAGCGCATATGCAGGCGTGACTCAGCCCCCAGGAGGAGTGGCGATAACATGCAACAAACGCTCCTCGAATAGGGATGTTGACACATGTTACAAATTCATGTAAAGTTATGTTTTACATATTAAATGCAGTATTTGAAAACCTAATATAACATTTAAAAAGTCTAATTATTTGCCTTAAAATTTAGAAAATTAATTTAAAATGCGTTATTTATCATGCATGATCACGTGACTGTAAACGCCAATAAGGCGATGACGTCACTGAACATTGAGCTAAGTACAAACTCACCTAACATAGCGCGAGTTCTGAATGCGGTGTGTGACGTAATGACGCTTGGAGCGTTTCAAGGGCGATTTTAAAAACCATTTTTCTTTATTTAATTTTTTGTTAAAATTGGACATATTTCTTTACAAAAGTAATTTTTTCGTGTTCATATATAGTATACCTATCAAATAAAACCAATTACAAAAATAAGTCAACATCCCTATTATAAGACGTTGTCACGTCAAAAACTTATGATTATTGTAAGCTGAGCTCATGTAAAAATCTATATAAATGAAAAATTCATTGGTAATTTCATTATTTATCTACGGATTGCGTGGGTTTCATGTTTATTTATTCAAAGAAATAACTTGTTTTAGAAATAAGAGTGGAATATACAGTACAATAACTTGCCATCGAGCGCGGCATTACCGACAGACAAAACATCATCATCATCGTCTGCCCGTTATCATCCACTGTGGAACATACAATCTTTTATCTACCAAACTCCTCTGTCTCTTGTCTGTTTCATCCATATTCTGTCGTTCTGGGCTTCTCAGACCTAAAGACCACTTCTTTTTTTTTCTTCAACGCCGGGAAATGCGCTTAGGCATGCTGCGGAGGAGTGGGTCTCCCCAGGCGGGTATGTGGGACTCGCTGCGCCCGAAAACTGTGCGTGAACGCAGCTCTACTCACTAAAACACGGCGAGTGCCACCAATGCCGCCTTTGGTGAGGTGCCTCGGATCTACAAGCAACAGGGCACCTCGACGGCTAGTCAGTCCCTTAGGGGACCTACGCCACCTCCACAGAGGGTTTGCCCCGCACCAAAGAATAAGTCTTCCTAACGTCGGGACAGTACAACAAGGCGAGTTTCCCGTCCTCGCCCCATGCCTCCTGCTCTTTTGCTCCCACTTCTTATAAGAGGGGTACAAGGAGCCACCTGGACTCAATTCGCTTAGCCCCAGGGTTTTGGGGTTGGGGTTGGTACTGAGCCCCACCGCAACGACAAGGCCTAAGCCGTGGTGGGCAAGACCACTATTCGGTTCCCAGGAACCTGTCATCGCCACGTCAAGGCAATAATAATGATTGGAATAATTCCAGGTACCACCACCATATACCACTTTTAAAGAAAAATAGCGACCCATATATTGTGTCCCTGGCACATGGGTATTTAGGCCATAGTTCACAGTTCACCGAGGCACTGGCATAATGTGGGTTGATGAATTTCACACACCTTCAAATAAAGTTTAGTTGCGATAAGCGCTAACTCCATAGGGTTGTTGCAAAAACTTTGAAGAACGTTTATTCAGACACATAAAGTATATGGTTTTGTTTGTAAAAACGTAAAACGTATACACGGTACTTTGTATGAATTTATTAAACGAGCATTATTATTATAATATCCCTTGAGTAAAATTACATGTCGTAGGCTAGTGTCATTCCCATACAATAAGTATTCTATTCTATTCGTTTGGCGTTTGTGCCACTTGTCTAATGGGGCTAGACCGGACCCTCTCGCTCAAGAAGCCAGTAAATTTAGGCTACCTATATTTACTGGACCATCGTCGCTCGATATTTTCTTATTACTTAAGCGCAATAATTATTATACTCAAGATTGCAGTTAACGTTAATAGGAGTCTTAATAAAAAGCAATAAAGACTACTTTTTCTCGAACGGACCACTCAACCCTCCTATTGGTTCTTCGACTTCTATCCTTGAAGATCTTTTCAATACGACTAAAACACTAATTATACTTCTAACTAACGACTTACCGATACCGATTGGTATTCAAGTTATCTTTTTTATGGTAATAATGGTCCGCTATCTTTTTTTATGGTAATAATGGTGGATGTTTGCCGTCTTTATAACTAAAACATTGTTAAGAATAGAACATAGCTGCGTTTCATAATCATCAATCCGTTGTCGTGTAGCGTTGAAGCTTCAAAGAATATGGCTGATAGCCAGGAACTGGAGTGTTGTTTATTTTCATATGTCTAACGTTTATTAATATTAGATATGTTGCCGGCGTAGAATGACATTGCACAAGTCGCGGATTCGATTCCCGCCAAGACACTTTTAGAGTTCCGTTCCTAAAGATTACGAAACGGAACCCTTATAAATCATTACCCGTCTATCTGTCAGTCCGTCAATAAAACGCAAGTGACAGAGCCAAAGAGATTATAATATGAATTCTCAATATAATATGTGAATATCAATTACACATAATTCCAGTGTCACGATGTTTGTCCGGGATGAACTCCGAAACTACTGAACCGATTTTAATTGTGTTTCTTTTAAAATGTGTTCTTTTCTCCAACTCAAAAGATAGGATAGTTTATTTCTCGAATTTGAGATATCAATTTTATTTATTGCGAATTAATTGTTTTTATATACTATAAAACAGGCACATATTGTAATAAACATAAGACAAAAATATACTAAAACTACTTAAAATAAACTATATACTCTATATCAAATTAAAAATAAAAATAAAACTAAATAATATAAAAAATCGACCCCAAGTCGCTACGCTCACAGGGTAGGGTGCCCAAGAGGCTGGCGGCATTTCCCCGTTGAATGGCAAGGCTCAACCTTTGTCCGAAATGCGCGCCAGCCCTTGGATCCCCGGAGACGTCAATGAGGCGTGCGGAAATCTCCTTAAACAGCTGACGGGCTTCCGCACCCCAAGGCCCCAAGGTCTCAACTGCAAAAGGCGTAAATATATACGGCTCTCCCAAGGCCGCATATTTACGCCTTTTATTGTTTTCGGCTGTCGCCGCAGCTGCACCGGCTTTGCGGGCGGTCGCTCTCACGTGGGATGGGGCCACAGTGTCCACGCATGTGGCATCCCACACGAGTGACCGCCCGTTTTTCCATGGGATGAGCGTCATACCATCGGGCCTCTTGCCATCATCTCGGGCGATGTGATTGGGTTCAAGAGCTGCTGGTACCCCCGAAGAGGCAAGGGCGCGACGGATGACGTCATTTAAGGCGGCATGGCGCGGAATGCGCCCTGCACTGCGACGACACGCTAAACCGTGAATATTATATTATATTGTTTTTTATCTAAGAAATAGACATATAGTTTGGTAAGATTCTAACAGAACGAAGTCTGTCGGGCCCGCTAGTAATAATTATAATACAAAGCATGAATTTGTTATTATCTTCTTTTCCCATTACCTCTCTACCAACGAACATAGGTCGTTTCGTTATATAAGTCGCCATTTTTCTCTAGTCGTAAAAGTTGTGCAAAACGTTGGCTATTCTACACCAGAAATTTAGCTGGTGCTTTGCCTTTTAAATATATACTTTTTCTTGAAGGTCCCAAAGTCGTATTCAGTTCTGAAATACTGTGTGGCAGATAACGTCTGTAGGAGGCAAAAAAAGCCGTGAAAATCGAGATGTTGTAGATTTCTGGACGTCGAGATGGTGTGGGTGAAATTAGTATTTTTTACGTGATGTTGGTGGAATTCTGCTGCAGGTAACAGAGCGTGGTGGATACGGGAGAAGATGCAGAGTGACGCGACATCTCAACGCAGCGCCAAAGAATTTAAAAAACCCATAAATCTTACTAATTACATATAACATTAGGGTACTGCAGTATATACAAGTACTACAACAATATATCAAGGATTTTTATACGCTTTATATGCTAACGCTACGCTGCAGTTCAAATGGCTTGGAAATCATTCGAATTTACATTCAAGACACTTAGCACTTTGTGCGAAATCAAACTAGTTAAATTAAATCGATAAATCTAGGGGCACTTCAAATAACTTTGGGGGTGATCTGTAGAATAATTTTGGTATATTAGGAAGCTTTTGTCACTGTAAAGTAAAAAAAGTAAAGTGTCAAACCTTTATGTCCCACTGCTGGGCAAGGGTCTGCTCCTCGAAATCAGGCGAGGAGAGTAATGGGCCAATAGTTCACCGCGCTGGCCCAGTGCGGGTTGGTGAACTTCACATACCTTCAAAGACAAATCTCACCAGGCGTGCAGGTTTCCTCACGATGTTTTTCTTCACCGGTGAGCGAGTGATGGTCTCGTGTTTGGGGTGCACTTAGAAATTTAGAAAAACGTATTTCAAGGCACACACGGGGGGGTCAGGATCGAACCCGGAATCTCTCGCATAAGAGGCCGAGTCCATCCACCACTGGACCATCGCTCTGGTTTTTGTCACTGTGGTTGTTGCTAAATTCGGAACTACTCCAAAAAAATGCATTAAAAGATTCTCACAAGCCGGAATATAATCCGTAAAACTAATATCATTAGGATTCAATTCGCTTGAACATTAGATGTAATATATACTCTTTTTCCAGGGATCGTCAACAGAGGAGACTCGTTCCGTCGCCGGCGCTCGCGCTCCGGGAGCCTGGCACCTGCCTCACCAGCACAGTCCGCGCCAGACACCCAGGAGAGGTGTCCTGTCGCCTGCCATCGGGTGGCAATGGTGGGAGCGCCAGGGGTGGGGAAAACAGCCCTCATCAGCCAGTTCCAGACCAGCGAGTGTATAAACGCCTATGACAGGCAGAGAGGTTAGTAACCTGTTTCTAATAATCTTATACTTATACTAGCTGTTGCACGCAGCTTCGCCTGCGTCGAAGAAAATAATTAACTTTTTATGTACCTACCATGTTTTATAAGGGACATTTCCACGCTGTTAAGCATTTTCATCCACTTCTGCGTTAAGATTATTTTAAAACAAGTAAATAAGATTGTAAGGAGGCGTGAGGATGTTGGCGTGTGTATGGTTCGGGTGCCGGTATAATACTCCTTTATTTAATTATGCTATTGCAGTGGTGGCGTTGTGGGATGGGACTTCCACTTCCCTCTAATATGTGGAAGAGGTTGATGCTGGCTCACGCGTCCTGGCCTGTGTGGAGGTGCTGCTGTGGTGGCTGGTCGTGTTATGCGATTTCTACCTAGCTGATTTTCTTTTTTTTTACTAACATCCTCTGGTTTGTTTTGGATGCTGCGGGGTCTAAATTTACATACTCATTAATATCTTAGGCTAGTGTGCAATATTTTTAAATATTTCATATTTTAAAAAGAGCAACCCAGCAGAGTTTCTCACTATACTAATAAAGTATTATGTATTTCATTTTTTGTAAGAAAATATGAAAAGATTAGTTCCACTGAGTTTGTTTCGCCGGTTCTTCTCAGTGGGCTTGCTTTGGAACCGGTGGTAGACTCAATTGACTTTCAAAAAGATACTTTGATTGTACTATTTTGAATAAAAAAAATTGACTTTGACTTTGACTTTGAAATGAATACATTAACTTATATACTTATTACATATGTTAGGGCACTACATTTCCCTTCCTCAAATTAAAAAAAAACTTAAATACATTTTATGTTTTTTTTTTTAAGAATAATATTCATTACCTACGATATAATGTTAAATTTCTAATATTTTGATTACATATTTTATAATAATAATGACAAAACTACAACAATAACAATAACAAATGACAATAATTTTAACACACAACAATAATTACAAATAAAGAATAGAACACAAATTTTATAACCTGGATTATAGTATGATACATTCTTATGGGGTCGTATTGAGATGACAGAGTTTGTTTATTAATTCCATGCTACAAAATATAAGGTAACGATATCAAATACATCTGTCCAACGATAAGTTATAACAATGTTTTAAATAACTTAGCTATTGAAGTTTCTCGTTACTGACTGATATTACAAGTCACTTATAACATTCATCATCATCATTTGTATCAACAATCACTTTTACATAGTCATTTTCTATAACTTCCATATGAATTTCAGATAAAATAAGATAAAATTAAAGAAAGAAAGAATAAACTTTATTTGACACATAAAAGCATAATTAAACACACATATAATAGGGTCAAATACAAATTAGATAGATTTAAATCAATTATTATATGGCAGAGATAATTAAAACAAAACTTTTTTGTTACTAAGACTAGCAAACAACCAGACGAGTAATGATTGGCTTTTTGACAATTGGAGCCAACGTCGCCTTTGAATACTAAAGACTATCTAAAGTCAGGCAAAAAGAATCCTTCATCAAGGAAAGATTAGAGACAGGAATAAATGGGCTGATATAAAAAATATAAATGTTATCTTCACCAACCCGCACTGGGCCAGCGCAGTGAACTATGGCCCATTACCCTCCTCGCCTGATTTCGAGGAGGAGACCCGTGCCCAGCAGTGGGACATAAAGAGTTGATACTTTACTTTTAATTAATATATAGTACCTGGTTGGCCGAGCATTTGCTCGGTTTTTTTTGTATTGTTTTATATACCAAGTTTTTCTTTAAATAAAATGACTTTGAAAAAAAGACAAAAAAATTATCGGACTGAAGATTCGAACCAGGCTCTTTTCGTCGATTAATAATTTCCTAATTTCTCAACTGAGCTATCATGACTTATTACTTGACAGCGAAATATACGTTCGTATTCTAATGACATTTTATCATTGCCTTAAAACACGGATAAAAAAAGTTTTCTAAATATTTATCCTAGTTAGATCGATTTATCGCTGTTTTTAACCCGTGTATACAAAATTTCATGAAAATCGTTGGAGCCGTTTCCGAGATTCAGATTATATAGCAATATATATACAAGAATTGCTCGTTTAAAGGTATAAGATAATGTATATCAATACTATGGAGCGCGCTATGCTGGGTGTTTCTTTGGCAGATAGGATTCGAAACGAAGACCTCCGCCAGGGAACTAAAGTTACCGATATCACGCGAAGAATAAGCACGTTGAAGTGGCAATGGGCTGGTCATGCACTCAGAAGAACGGATGGCCGATGGGCCATTAAGGTTCAAGAGTGGAGGCCGCGTTTAGGTAGACGAAGTGTTGGTCGGCCATTAACCAGATGGGAAGACGACCTCCGTGCAGTGGCAGGTCCGCGTTGGATGCAAGTAGCAAGGGATCGGTCGTCGGTTCATTGAGGGATATGTTCAGCCGGACGGATAAGGGGTGACGATGATGATGATGTAAAATCCAAAATACAAACCAGACCATAAGAAAAAACTTTCGCAATACAGCGTTGAATATTACTCACATGAAGTAATAACGCTGAATACTGTATATATCCAGCCCAGCTAATCCTCAAACGATATTAAAAACACAATATCCGGGACACTTTGATCTTTCTCGTTATGCTAGACATGAGCCTACCTCTAGCTAAGACGACCTCTAAGGCTCAATGGTTCGTTGGTGCTCAAGCCGTAGGTAGCGGGTTCGAATCCCGTCAGGGAACTAAAAGGTTTCGGTGTTCCTGGGTCATGGATGTGTATTAAATTTGTGTAGGTATTATAATAACAAATCTTTAATATATGTACAAAAAATCTTTCGCTAGTATAATGTTCTATAATACTTTGTCCATTCTATAGTTCTATAGTACTATAGAACTATAGAATAGAAAAAGTATTATAGAACATTATACTAGCGAAAGATTTTTTTTTTTTAATCGGATTCTAACAAACATTACCTTTTTATTATATATTCGATTTCCGATATGAAATTGCTGGTTTCTATAGAAACATTTTGCAGATAAATTAATACGTATACCTCATATAGATTAACTGTAACATCTCATTCAGTCCCAGTTTGACCCATCTGGGCTTCATCTGGGCGATAACGGTTGAATGAACTGAAAGGGTCAGCCGATATTCAGCTGATTCAATCGTTCATTTAATCCGGTCGTTCATTATGTTTTAATTTTATTTCAATCTTTCAATGACTGATAAAGTTGCCTTAAAGTTATTTTCGACTAATATTTGACTAATATTTCGTTGAAAGGAATGCTCAGCCCCCCTAGACAAGACTGACTAGCCGTCGAAGTGCCCTGTTGCTGACAGATCCGGGGCACCTCACCAAAGGCTGCATTGGTGGCACTCGCCAGGTTTTAGTGGGTAGAGCTGCGTCCACTTACCATCGTTCGGGCGCAGCGAGCCCCATATACCCGCCTGGGGAGACCCACTCCCCAGCGGGATGTCTCAGTGTATTTCCCGACGTTAAAGGAAAAGGAGGTTTCTAGTGGGTAAAAATTGCCACATACACCGAATTTGTGCCCCGGTGAATCGAGATTTTTCGAAGAAAGGTCGCGGACGACCATTTCGAAGAAATTCTTCAAAAAAAAAATATGTATCGCTACTTGTACTATTATTTATTCTGTGGTACCGCTAAATCGTCGTCGTCTCGTTATCGGGGACGTCCCGGTTCGGGTACGATGCCTTAGGGTCTGATTGGACCGAATCCCTTATTAACCTGAGGCATTCGGTTGAGACTTGAGGGTCGGCGATTCCTTCAATCATTGGGTACAAAGGAATTTGACAAAAGCATATTTCTTTTATCTTCAAACCGTGGTTACGTCAGCCAAAATATTAAGACACAGTCAAGTGTGCTTGTGTAAATAATTGTTAACAATAACACCACATTCAAAAGAAATTGGGGTGCTGGGAAAATAATGAAAATCAGAGGATCTTAACTTATTCTTTCTTTATTTTCAAATCACTGAAAACCCCCCGAACCAAGGGACACAAACTCTAACCGAATAGAATAGAATAGAATACTTTAATATATTACTTTAATATAATACTTTAATATAGCTAGTGTCATTCCCATACAATTAGTATTCTATTCTATTCGTTTAGCGTTTGTGCCGCTTGTGGGACGACGCCACCTCCAAAGAGGGGCTGTCCCGTACCACAGAACAACCCCTCCCAACGTCGGGACAGTACAATGAGATACCCGTCTCACCCCTTGCCCTCTGCTCTTTTCTCCCCTATTCTTATAAAAGGGATACAAAGAGCCCCCTCGACTCAATTCCAAGGTACAAGGCCAAGGCACTGGCTCACCCTAGGCTTCTGAGCCCCACCGCCACGACAAAGCCTGAATCATGGTGGGGATGATGTCAGGTCTAGATCAGTTTAACTAACTATGCACTGAAAGTAAATTATGCAGAGGCCTTATTATGGCTTATATACAGGCGATGATGGTTCAGTCAGATCAAAATCAAAAAAAAAAAATATTTAAAGTAGTACCATCAAAGTGTCTTTTTAAACGTCAATTGAGTCTACCACCGGTTCCAAAGCAAGTCCACTGAGAAGAACCGGCGAAACAAACTCAGTGGAACTAGTCTTTTCAAATATTCTTTTACAAAAAAAATAATTGAATACAAACAATACATACTACTGTAGTAGTATAGTGTTTAAGAAGACCATCGCTCGCTCATCGGTGAAGGAAAACATCGTGAGGAAATGCAGGCCTGATGAGATTGAAAGTCTTTGAAGGTCGGTGAATTATTGCCAATTACCCTTCTCGCCTGATTACGAGGAGATCCATGCCCTGCAGTGGGACATATAAGGGTTCATACTTTACTTTTACTTTACAATAAGTACAGGGATCAGTCATCTCGGCATTCTTACTATCACGATTAACATATCGATAATTATTAACACGGCGTCTCTGCTAATCGTCTGCGAGATTCATAGAGACAGCTCAATAGCTTTATTGCTAGATACAAGATTAATTCCTCTCTTGTTTCTGTGGGTTCCATGCGATTAAGCCGGGAACGCGTCTGTTAATCCTCTGGTGCTGGTGTCTGTGGTTGTCGCTTTCACTTGCCGTCACGTGAACTGATGGCCCCCCTATTGGCCTCTTATTTAAAAGCTATGACTTAAAATACGTTCTATTAATAAGTAGAACCACAAATTTGTTTTATTTTTATAATTTCTTTAATACGATTTATATTACAGAATGCTAGTACAGTACCCCGCGTAGTACTAGGACGGTTCTGACGGTTCACAACTCCTTCGCCCTGACGGTTTCACAACTCCTTCGCCCTGGGACAGTAGTTCATCTACCGTACGGTCTAGTTCTCCGCCTTCGCAGTGGCTAACGCATAAAAGCGTACCATCTTACATTCGAATTTATAATATACCAGCTGTTGCCCGCAGCTTCACCTGCGTTAACTAAGAATTATAATATCTATACAATATATCTACACTATCTACATCTACATCTACATCTACATCTACACTAATGTTATAAAGAGGAAAACTTTGTTTGTTTGTTTGTTTGGTTGTAATGAATAGGCTCAAAAAGTACTGGACCGATTTCAAAAATTCTTTCACCATTCGAAAGCTACATTATCCACGAGTAACATAGGCTAAATTTTATTCTGATAAAAAATAGGGTTCCTTAAGATATTTTGGTTTTTCGGACACAAGGTGTAAAAAATGTTATTTTGCGTACTAAGATCGCAGGCGAAGCTGTGGGCAACAGTTAGTTATAAATAAAATCGTTGGACCATAGTTCACATGCGTTGGCCCAATGCAGATTGGTGAACTTCACATACCTTCAAAGACATTCAATCTCATCAGGCATGCAGATTACCTCACGATGTTTGAATTTAATAGCACAAAGCGTGTGAATTACGTTCAAAGAATTCATCTCGTTGTTATAATACCCATACAAGTAAAGCGCGTCCAAATTGGGTTTCCCTCCAATTATATTAATGCCCTAAGACCCTCCCTGATGACGGCGACCCGTTCCTGTCGTGCTAATGATGTCTGCGCTTAAAAAGCCCTCATTGCTCATTCGTTTATTCCTCACATTCGCCTTTTTGAAGTAAAATTGGGTTAAAAGATACCATTATATATGTTACATGTATTTTTGTAATTTTAAATGAAAAATGGCGTTAATTTGAATGGTTAACTATGAGCTTAAGCTAGTATTTGAGCTTAAGCTCATATTGTTTTCTAAAACATTAGAGAACAATATGAGCATCACTTTATTGCTGCGAAGTAAACGTTAAAAACTTATTATAAGGTGACTTGTAAAATTATTAAATACCAACTCTTCTGTGTTCTACTGCTGGACACATGTCTCCTCGAAATCAGGCGAGGAGGGTATTGGGGCATGCCGATGCGCTGGCCCAATGCGGGTTAACATCCACATAACCAGAGGTAATATAGTGCATTGCGCTCCTTTTCCCTATATCCCCCCAATAGGCCACCGGAAACTCACAAACCGCATTAAACGCGACAGCTTAGCTGTCACTTTTCGTCTATACAATGTGAGTGTACTTAACACACCTTCAAATACTTTTGATGCACGCAGGTTAGCTCACGATGTTTTCTTTCACCGGTGAGTTAAAAAAAAACTTAATTTTGTATAGAAATAAATTATATTATGTAGTTTAATATAAATGGTAAAATATGATTAATGAAAATTAATGAAAACGATTAGCCCTTTTAGTCTGAACAACACAGGATTTCCTAGTTCAGGCAGTCTGTTCACATATTGTAAATACGAAAACATTTTATTATATATACATATATATACATTGTTATTCTATATTTTATGGTACTTATGTATGTGTCAGGTAGCCCATTTATTTATTATAAGGCTATACGCTAGATATTATCATCTTATACTATGTAATATATAAAGCTTAGAATAGTTTGTTTGTTTGAAACATAAACTAATATTATAAACTAGCGGACCAGACAGACTTCGTTCTGTCAAAGGTCATGGGGATTTAATAAGCATAAATACAATAATCAACAACTTATTACAACAACACACAAACTCATCTATTCTGGTTATATTCTTGTGATGGCATTGTTTATAATGGGTACATCATCATCATCGGCATATATCCGTCCACTGCTGAACATAGGCCTCCCTCAATGAACGCCAAGATGACCGATCCCGTACCACTCCCCTCGACCTGCCACTGCACGGAGATCGTCTTCCCACCTGTTTAATGGCCGACCAACACTTCGTCTACCTAAATGCGGCCTCCACATTTGAACCTTATTGACCTATCGGCCATCCGTTCTTCTGAGTGTGTGACCAGCCCAGTGCCACTTCAACGTACATATTTTTCGCATGATATCGGTAATTTTAGTACTCTGGAGGAGGACTTCGTTTCGAATCCTATCTGCCAAAGAAACACCAAGCATAGCACGCTCCAGTCGTAAATTAAGAGTTTGTTTCAGTCCCGTAGGTCAACACGGGGATAACGCATTGGTCTTTAAACTGTACGGTATTCGGACGACGTGAGAATATGGCGAAACTTCCTAAATGCTGCCCACCCTAATTGAATCCTCTTATTGGCTTGCCTCTCGAAGTTATGTCGACCTAGCTGCAAGGTATGCCTAAGGTAGAAATACTCTTGCACGGCTTCGAGAGTTATGTCATCGACGTTAACCGGCCTAAGGAGAACGTGTTCGTTGAACATGACTTTCATGTTGTCCAAGTTCACCCTAAGGCCCACACGTCGGGATGATTCGTTTAGACTGTGCAGCATCTTCTGTAAACCCTTCAGCGACTCGGCCAGTATAATAAGTAAGTATATCGTCGGCGAAACGAAGGTGTGAGAGATACTCGCCGTTAATGTTTATGCCACATTCTGCCCAATTTAAAGTCTTGAAGATTTCGTCCAAATCATTCGTGAATGGTTTCGGGGAATGAACATCCCCCTGTATATATCCCCCTCCTCGATGCAGTTGGATTGGTCTTATTTGACCTCCCGGAATCAGAATGAACATAAAAGCGGCTTCGTATAATCCTCTCATTACTTTAACGTATCGCCAATCGACATGACATCGCTGCAGAGCTTCCAGAACAGCCCAGGTTTTAAAAGAGTCAAAAGCTTTCTCATAGTCCACAAAAGCAAGGCACGGTGGCTGGTTGTACTCATGGGTCTTCCGTATAACTTGCCTTATAGTATGAATGTGGTCTATGGTGCTAAATCCTCCCCCTTTTAGCTACTTAAGAGCCAAACTAACCTCATCTAATCTGATGTTCAGAAGCTTTCCAGAGAGGTGTCGTGTTAGGCTGGCACGCGGATCATTATTCCGGGTATTAGGTTGAGGAGCATGGGACGCGTACAATTTGCTATAGAAGTCTCCGTTCTCCGATAAGATCTCCGGCCTAGAAGAAACGGTCTCGCCAGAAGTGGTCCTAATCTTCGACAGATGGCTTCATGTGTGTGTACAAACTGTAGTGAAATTATTCATTTTCAAAAGCTTATACCACCCGAACAGATAAGTTTTCGATACTATATAATATATACAAAATACATTTAAAAGTAAATCACACGTGTGTAAAGTTTTCATTTTCCTATATTTATTATTTAATTCGGTGTTCATCCCAATTACATAATAATATTAGAATGTATTTAAATAATTTTGCACAGACAGGGATATTAAATTAATAATTAAAAATAATAAAACACTCTTGGTAACGCGGTTTGTGTTTGACTGATGTAATGACGTGGAAACTGATGCATTTTATGTCGCGTGCTTGCCTGAAACTAAAACAAACGAAATAATATCGCGAAACCGACCAAATTGAAAGTCAGTACTAATGATCCATAGCCCGTAAATTGTGTAGCTATGTAATTTGGTCGGGTTCGCGTTATTATCACCTTTTATGAGTTTCCGAACACGACATTAGACCCTCCAACAGCAAACGCACACTGTTTTGATAGAATAAATGAAATTCCGACTTTGCTCGGGTGAAATTTGATTTACAATGCACATAACTAACGATCTAATAATAAGACCGGTAGGGTCCCATTGCACAACCCAACAGTAGGGTTTAAATTTCTTAAAAGCATTTCTATACAACCAACGTTTAATTTAAGGAATGTGTGGTGGTAATCCTGCAATCGTTATATCGAGTTTAGGAATTCTATGGGATAGTCTAAAACATCATTATGATCATCCTCAACTACAGCGTTATAACTCTCTTAAATTTTAAACACACCGGAGGTTTTTTCAACAACTTAGTCGTGCAATTGAAAACGATCTCCGTTTTGAGGAGTAAGTAACGTTTTCATTGAATAATTTTTATTAGGTATCATTTGTGTCAAGCGACACATCAAACATATGGTCTACAATTGAATTATCTACAATGCATCGCTATGGTCAACACCATCCTCATTTGGTGATCAATTGCCTGAATCCTTATGACACGTAAGACGTAGAGATCTCATCAGAATTAATTGGAATTTTTAATCTCGAGTGATCTGTTCTACCGCCATCTAAAAATTTGCTGCAATCCCAGTAAATGCTATAGCATTATTTAATTTTTGCCTATAGGCAGGCATATTTTGTTTTCAGATCTTAAAATGTACAATAGTTGTAAATACAAAAGTTTTTCCAGTTCCTCTTGGGCCGTCAAGTTGGAACAGAATGTATATCTATAAATTCTTTTGATATAGTACCTATAAATTCTCCTGATCATAATATTTCTTTGTCTAAATAATCCTTTTCATAATATAAATACAATACAAAACAAAACTTGACACTGGCAAATAATAAATACTCCTTGCCAAAAGCGTATTAAAAAAAGTAAATGTCACCCGTTATCAATGACAGTGATAATATGCAATTATGTCATTGTATTTTAATGGACTGCAATATTTTGTCTGTCAACACTATTAGAATTTAACAAAATACTCAACAATCCAAATTTTGGGGATATATGTTGTCGACTCGAAACCTTTAATTTTTTATGTTTTATTATTTAGGTAACTTTTAGATTGAGTCTACGACGAAATTATTAATATGATATAGCTTAGACAACAATGAGTGTTTGTAATCTAATATGAGCTTTATATAATAGCGATAAAGTTCAGATTGACTCTACATTTTAGTTAGAAAACGTTTGTATGGGAAAAAGAAAAGGGCTGTTTTTAGGGCTTTCCCGGCAATTATTCGATTTTTTTTCGCCGGAACATCCATCCTTGGACTTCCACAAACATTTAAAAAAAAGAATTATCGAAATCGGTTCAGCCGTTCACACGTGATGCCGTGACAACGCGAAACGGGTTTCATTTTTATATATATAGATGTGAAAGCGTGCGTGTACGCTTTCACGCTAAAACTATTCGACGAATCATAATAAAACTTTGTATCCAAATTCTGGGAGCTATTAGAAGTAACATAGGATATTTTTTATTAAAAAACAACAACAACAACAAAAATAGATAGCCTATTAAACTAGTCATTCTGCTAAGATAAATCTTAGTTAATGGAGGCGAAATTAATTCAATACTAATAGAAAATTAAGAGTATTTTCTTTATCGATTTACAAAAAACAATATATATATATAAGGAACTATACGTTCATATATTATTCAAACACTCACTAATTGCTCTTTACACCACATTTTTCAGACGACGGAATTCGTTTACAGTCAAACTAAATAATGGATGCGTGATTTGCTATGTTATCGTTTCGGAGGGTTGCCGCGTAAATCTCGTCTCCATTACGTCACGCGGTCGGATTTAGCGCGGCCGTCTGATTGGACGCCTTCACACGTGTGACGTAGTTGATTTTTAAATGCCATGTATTTTAACACGTCAGAGCGAACATATAGTCGTCGCCACTTTTAAGGCGCGGTCTTAGTACGATTTAAACTTGCGATTTCACTCACACAACCGCATATCTACGCGCGATACGGTAACACACACACACGCGCCATCAACCATTTTTGCTCACAGAAAGATGCATGGTTATACGCAACGAGCAGAGTAAACATGGGTGTTATATTCAAAATAAAAAAGCGTAACCACCAGCATAAGTGCATACACTTTTATGTTTATAATAGATAGTTACAATCATTAGTTAAATAAAAGAAAAAACAAAAAATAAAATTATTTTTTTTACAAAGTAATCAGACATTTCCTACTCATATCACTACATATTATTAAAAAAAAACCGCTTAAATCTTTAAAACTACGCAACGGATTTTGAAGCGGTTTTTTTCATGGATAGGACAATTCAAGAGGAAGGTTTATGTACATAATTTATTAAGTTTTTATATATGTCGCAGTCATCTGGTTGAATCAGTCATTTGATTGTATCACTAACGCGTTAATCAAATGACGACATTTAATTGAATGACTAAAGGACAACTCGTCAAGTTGTTGAATGTGACGTTTAACGCCTTGACTGAACGTCATTTAGCATTGACTTTGTAATGTTTTTAGAGTGACCATAAGTTCGCAACTCAAAAGGTAGCTTCCTTTACATAACAAAAATGAGCAATGAACATTATGATTTTATATTGGTCTTATCATAGTCAAAGTCTTATCATAGGATAAAAATTATTGATATTTTTTTTAAAGTAATCTATTAAAATATGGAAGTCTCTATGACTCCAGAAAGTTTTTAACTTAAGTCTTTGTCACCTTGTGAAATGAAAGTTTAGGTAAAAAAAAAACAAAAAATTTATAATCATAGGATCAGTTTCTAGCTGTTTTACGCCAAGTTTGTTTTAGTGACTACTAACGCCGCGGTGGGAAAAAATGAACTAAATTACAATCACCTGACTGATTTTACGTCCGCTCTGTTCAAAAGGCTATGTTACAATCCGCTATCTAGTTGGACGATGAGCGACGCTTGTTCAATCAACGTTCGGCCTAGTCATTCAATTAAATGTCGTCATTTAATTAACGCGCTAGTGATACAATCAAATGACTGATTCAACCAGATGACTGCGACATATACATTATCTAAGTTATAACTATAATTGTTGGAGGTGTCGGAAAAAAATAGGCCGTCTGGGAGTTTTCAACGAAAACGCTGCCTAAACCCTTTGAGATATAACAAAATAATGTATGGTGGAATTGTATATCTTAAATAGGCCTACAAAAAAGTCCGCGATGACATATGTCTATCCCTTAGGAATATTATACTATATCCATTTAATACTTTAAAAAATGGGCAACTATAACGTGATAGTTTGAAAGTTATTTACACGAATACGGTATGAATCCCATTTTAAATGAGTAAATTGGCATCTGCACTTCATGAAGATTATTTTTGCCCTTTACATCATGCAAATTAAATGAATACTTTAGGAGATATGGCAAAATCAAATTAATGCACAAGAAAATAAATCGTGTTGCCATGATTCGAACTGGCGGTTGTCTGGTGCATGGGCGTAGCCACACTGGGGCAAGCTGGGGCGCTTGCCCCACCCTGGCACCTATAGGCTGCCTAATTAAACATAAAATATTTTTTTCTAATATTAACAACAATCATAATTTTTGTTTTGTTATTATGTCAAATCAATCAATAAATCAAAAAAAAAGCGGGTCCGAAAACCCTCAAAATTTATAGATTAACAAATTGGCATAGATGCAGCCCAAACGGCTTAATTAAAAAACCCCTTTGTTGCCCCACGTTGAGCCCAAAGCTGGCTACGCCCATGGTCTGATGTCTAAGGCCATGGTGTATCAACTCTGATAGGTGTAATAATATTATTAAAGTATGGTGGAATATATAATAATAGTATCCTAAATAAGCCGATAGGACGATTCAATTAGGATGGGCAGCATCCGTGCAGTGGCAGGTCCGCGTTGGATGCGAGTAGCAAGGGATCGGTCGTCTTGGCGTTCGTTGAGGGAGGCCTATGTTCAGCAGTGGACGGCTAATCATCATCGGTTGAAGACTTTCGTCTTCAAACTCTGCGGTATAGACGACGTGAGAATATGGCGAAGCTTCCTAAATGCTGCCCATCCTAATTGAATCCTCCATCGGCAGTCGCAGTCGCAGATGACAAAGTCGCATCGATGGCACTGCTGCCTGATCAGAGTAGCACGGGATCTAAGTTCAGCAGTGGACGGATAAAGGCTGATGATGATGATGGTATATTGTTCTTGTTGTATTCGAGTGGCAAGAGATCGGTAGATCGGTCGTCTTGGCAATCATTAGAAGGGGCCTATGTTTAGCAGTGGACGGATTTAAGCTGATGATGATGATGATGATGAGTAAGCAAACACTTCACTACTAAAGATGTGTGGTTTTTACTAACAATAATTGTATGTAAGTAAGCTGTTATCTGTAATTCGCCTTTGCTCATAACTGCCACGCTGAGCAGGCGGATTGACAATCGCAGATGATGATGAAGTCGCATCGACGGCACTTCTGCCTGATCAGAGTAGCACGGGATCGGCCGTCTTGGCGTTCATTGAGGGAGGCCTATGTTCGGCAGTGGACGGATTTAGGCTGATGATGATGATGATAAGTGAGCAAACGTCGAGAGAGGACGTCTTCCCACCTGGTTAAAATGACCAACCAACATTTCGTCTACCTATGTACTTATGTGAAATAAACCAATTCCATAAAAATTTATTGTGGTAAAAAATGATTGCAAAGTATCAAATTTGGTTTATTGAATATTTTGTATTTTGTCAGCTGTGGACGGATAAAGGATGATAATGATGATGGTATATTGTTCTTGTTGTATTCGAGTGGCAAGAGATCGGTAGATCGGTCGTCTTGGCGTTCATTAGGAGAGGTCTAAGTTCAGCAGTGGACGGATAAAGGCTGATGATGATGATGATGATGGTATATTGTTCTTGTTGTATTCGAGTGGCAAGAGATCGGTAGATCGGTCGTCTTGGCAATCATTAGAAGGGGCCTATGTTCAGCAGTGGACGGATAAAGGATGATGATGATTCGTTTTGTTGATCTTAAAAAGAAAACATGATATTATACAAAATACTAGCTGTTACCCGCAGCTTCGCCCGCGTGAACTTAGGTTACGAATTTATCATGTTTGATGACGATCATTTTCCATTTCAATAATGACTAAGTTTTTGTATTAAAATGGATATATGTTATCTTGAACATAAAGACATATTATATTCCTATGCAGACTTTCTGCATGCATATTTACTATTTAGGATACTATTACATATTACTCGCATCCACTGCCCTCTCAAATCACGGCAACACTATTTATTTTCTTGCGTATTATTTTGATATTGCCATATCTTCTAAAGTATTCATTTAATTTTCATGATGTAAAGGGTAAAAATAATCTTCATTATGTGCTTCAGCTAATTAACTGATTTAAAATGATAAGGATTCATACCGTATTTTTGTAAATAACTTTCAAATTATCGCGTTATAATTGTCCATTTTTTAAAGTATTAAGTGGATATAGTATGATATCCCAAACAGATAGATATATGCCATCGCGGACTTTTTTGTAGACCTATTTAAGACACACAATTCCACAATACATTATTTTGATATATATCAAAGGGTTTAGGCAGCGTTTTCGTTGGAAACTCCTAGACGGCCAATTTTTTTCCGAAACCTCCAACAATTATTGTTATATCTTAGCCAATGTATATAGAAACTTAATAAATTATGTACATAAACCTTCCTCTTGAATTGTCCTATCCAATAAAGTAAAACGCATCAAAATCCGTTGCGTAGTTATAAAGATTTAAGCGTACAAAGGGATATAGGGACAGAAAAAGCGACTTTGTTTTATAATATGTAGTGATTATTCGTTCATGTTACGTTTACTATGCAAGCCATGACCGATACGGTCGATCGACGTAGCAGACAAACCACGCTTGCACCTAGCGCATTCAAATATGTATTCTATGCGCATATAAATAGAATGCCACAATATGTTTTTGGATTTAGAATGTTATGTTTGTGCAATTACTCAAATTACACAATATCGTATATTTCAACAAAAAAACATTATAGCCTTATTATCCATCCTATACTTTCCCAAAAATTCCAATAATTTTTTACAATTTACGCATAAATCACAAAGTTGTATGCACAAGACGAGCGTCCGTAACAGAACCTATCAGCTCGGGGGTCGCCCGAGAACTGAACATGACCGCGTAATCTAATGCTACATTTACCACACATTGAATAAGGTTAAAAATTGCAAAGCAGAAGTGTAACCACGTTGTAAATAAACATTTAATTTGCGGGTTTTTCTTTAATAACTCAGAATATACGCATTAAATTCAATATCTGTTGCGACGAATTCTTCATAAAATCATATTCTAATTATATTCTTACAAAAAAATATGTTGTTACCGCTGAAAATACAGAGAACTCCAACGTCTTAGTTTATTTTTGAGAAGGAAATTACGATTTTTTTATTGGATATATTAAACAAATATTTAATATTATATTACCGTAAACATTTTCTTTAGACCCTTTTCTATGGTCTGTATTTTTTGCATTAGTTATATTCATTGGGTTGTCTCGTACTGGAGCGTCAAAAAAACCCCGTTTTGTGAGTTTTGAGCTAAGACCGCGCCTTAAGTCCTGCGACTAATGGCCGAACTAAATTTGACAACATTGACATCTTGACGTCTGTCTGGAGTAAGAAGTTGTGATATTTTAAATTGTTTTACGTGAAATATGGAGCATATAATATAAAGTGAGGTGTAAAAAGTGAAGGCCGTAAAATGATCATTAAAGTGAAATAATTTTGTGAATTAGAAAGTAAAAATAAACAACAATTAACCACGTTGAACAAAATGTTTATAAATGTCACTGCCTTCATCTAAAACAAGCTTCTTCGGATGTGTTCGGCTTTTGCCAGGAGTGACGATTTTCTCAGAAGTAATTGCTGCCATTGTTACTTCCTATGTTATTCGACCTTTTTTACAGAAACACATGAAAATATCATTCATCTGAACAAGGTTTTAATTCTTTTACCTTGTATTTATATTCATATAAAATATCATAAGATAAATGTAGGTATAGAGTTAATGATAATATTTTAACCATAAATTAGGCAAAAATAAGTGACTCTGGCATCTCTAAAATTTACCTGTCATGGCTGTGACATTTATAAACATATTATTTAACGGGGTTAATTGTTGTTTATTTTTACTTTCTAATTCACAAAATTATTTCACTTTAACGATCATTATACGGCCTTAAATTTTTACACCTTACTTTATATTATATGCTCCATATTTCACGTAAAACAATTTAAAATATCACAACTTCTTACTCCAGACAGATGTCAAGATGTCAATGTTGTCAAATTTAGTTCAGGCATTAGTCGCAGGACTTTAAAAGTGGCGAGGACTATACGCTATTTTGGAGACATATATAGTCTTCCTTCACCGAGATGCTTATTCGATGAAACAATAAAACACAGGCCACGATTCCTATAAGAATAGCGACTTTACCCAGACTTTATACTCAACTGACCATACTAGACAATAGAACTAGAACTAGACCATATAGTCAACTGCTTTATACTTGATTTTACGAATCAAATAGCATAGGATACGGTATATAAAACGACCTTCACCGAGATGCTTATTTGATGAAACGTATTTTATATTTAATTTAATATGTCATTAAACATGTTGCATATGGGTTGCCTAAAAAAGTTCAGTTCAGTCCAGGATATGATTTCAAAATTCGTCAACCGGAATTCGGAGCAGATTTTTCGCAGACAACCCTTTACCACGGTATTCATAATGAAATAATCTTTGATATCATTTGATTTCAATTCAATCACCGCACCCCGAGCACGAGATCATTGCTCGCTCACCGGTGAAGGAAAACATCGTGAGGAAACCTGCATGCCTGATGAGATTACAAGTCTTTGAAGGTATGTGAAATTCACCAACCCGCATTGGGGCTGCGCGGTAAAATATTGGCCCATTACCCTCCCCGTCTGATTTCGAGGAGGAGACCCGTTATAGCAGTGGGACATAAAGGGTTGATACTTTACTTTTTTTTTAATTTAATATCCACTACATAGTGGCATATTATGCTTTGTTAGTGTTGTTAACATTCTTCGTAATGAATATAGACTTTTTATTGGGTGTTATTTAAATAACTAGCATAATATTCGTATTTTTGTGAGCAGAAAAATATAATTTGGTAGCAGAAATAACTAATTGAGCGGCAACTTATGTGCAGCAAACATTTTAAAATCAAACAGCAATTTTGTGTCATTCTGGATGGCTGTAATTATTTTCGGATGGCATATTAATTGAATGAGGGGCAATGTGCTGTCCCCGTTTAATAAAATTTGGTAAGCACTCAAAGGGCAAGCAAAAAAAATCATTTTGTGCTGCATATATAAGTAGCGTGAATTTACCTTCAAGCAACTTTCTTTTTCATTAAATTCTGCGTTACAGTAATCCCAGTCTACAGTATTTAGCGTCATGATTTGAATTAATTCCCTGGTCCTTTATTAAGAATGATAATAGAATTTATTAATCTCTTATTCAATTTTTATACAAAATTTTAGTTTGTAAATCGTATTTATAATTTAATTATTGTAATATCAAAAAATATTATTTAAAAATGTATAAACAAACAATAGAAGAAATTCATAGCTAATGGTACGTAGAGGATTTGAACTTACGAACGACAGCGTACGGCCTGAGCGCGCGCGGACAGTGCTAACCGTAGAGTTGTACGTCTTGTTTCAAAGAAGTTTAAAATTGTGGATCCATTCTTGCGTATTATGTTTATTTACTTATATAATGTTTTAATTTGATTTGATTTTTGTAGGTAATGATTGAATTGAATATTGCAAGCTTTTGAAAAGCTTGTTTATTTTACACACCACCTACAAATTTTTAATACCTGCATAATCTATCTACTATCTACATAAATCTACGAATCTGAAACAAAATAAAATCTTAAAGAAAAAAATTTCATCATCATAATATTATCAGCCTTTAGTGGACGGACCACTGCTGAACACAGGATTTGACGACGTCATGACCTGAATTAAATCACTTGTCCTTTATTGAGAATGATAATATTATAATTTATTAATTTCTTCTTCAATTTTTATAATTTTGTTAAATAACATACTTACAACACCATCTAGCGGCAAATAGCACAAACCGACACCGGTGTGAACACAGGACATAAAATGTAATGCAATGAAATTGCATATAATTTCACTCGCTTCTAGTTCGTTCTACATTAAAAGTCATATTTTTTTGTAAAGTCGTTTCGTTATAAATATAAAATATACATTTGTAAAGAAAGTAAATAAAGCATTCATTGAAGAGTACTTTTGTCCTCAACAAATAGGAAAGAGTAGATCCTCAATTTTTTTTATACAATATTTTAGTTTGTAAATCGTATTTGTAATTGTAATACCAAAAAATATTATTTAAAAATGTATTTAAATAAACAAACAAAAGAAAAAAGTCGCCTGCAGCTAACGGTATATTGCTCATCATGTTTAAATAGCCATACCAATCAAATATACTACTTGTAGACATGGTTTTCTACCGAGCAATATTTAAATCTTGCCGTTCAAGTAGTTATTTTGCCAGGCGAATGTTTATTATGCGAGCTCATAATATTGTAAGCTGCTTATTTATGATTTAATTTTTGACCAGTATCAAAATTATTTGCGGAACAAGAATTGCTACCAGATTTATTTTATTGCGTACAAAATCTTTGTATGCCAACAAAATTATTTAAATGCCGATTTTTTTTGGCCCTCAAAAATTTATAATTGCCGTTCATTTAATTACTTCCCCTTTTTATTCCGCCTATGTATCTCGGTGTATCTAAAAGTAAAGTAAAAAGTACTGCACAGTACCACTGCTACACATGAGTCGCCTCCTCGAAATTAGGCGAGGAGGGTAATGGCCCATAGTTCACCGATGCGCTACCCCAATGCGGGTTGATGAACTTCACATACCTTCAAAGATTAAATTTTATCATGCAAATTTCCTCACGATTTCCTTCACCGATGAGCGAGCGATGGTCTCGTGTTTGGGGTCCACTCAGAAATTTAAAAAAACTCATTTCAAGGCACACACGGGGATCAGGATCGAACCCGGAACCTCTCGCATAAGATGCCGAGTCCCACCACTGGACCATCATCGCTTACTATCGTATGTATGTAACGTGTTGCTATTATTATCCTATTATTCCTTCTGTGACCAAAAGTGACGGTTACTGTAAAGTATACTAAACGTCGGGAGTGTAAAAATATTAAACCACTATAAAATCCGTAAAAATTTCATTATGAGTGGAGTTCGCGTAAACATTAAAAAAACAATATTGCTTAGATCGCAAAATTGAAGGCGCTATTAGATCCAGTCGCAATTGTGTTTTAAATTAATTTTTCCGTCGCCATTTTGTGTATCGAAATTTCCCCGGGTATTAAAAGTTTATAAGATCCTCGCCCGATCGTTAAAAATGTTTACAAAAGAGAAACAGATATTAAATGATATAATCTTACAAGGTCTTATGATTAAAAAGAGAAATATCAGATTTGTATTTTGTATTTATTTGTTTATCGTCATTCTTCCATTACTGGTGGGAGTAGGGTTCCCAGGCGTCCGGATAAAGCCGGACATAGGTAGGCTTATTGATAGCGTGACCGGCCAAAATAAGCAGTGTCTGGCTTGTCTGGCTTTTGTAAGGCTTTTCACATAAGCGATGTCCTAAGACTAATTTGGCATTCGATTTAATTTATTATTCCACTAAAATTTATAAAGATTCATGGTGCAAACAAAAAAGCTTGATTTTACATACATTTTTTTTGTCGTACCTATTAATACAAGACAAAATGGTGAATAATGTAGGATGTCCGGTCTTTCTCCACGATTGTCTAAAACTAACTGCTCTATCCGGCTATTAGGTTTGGCGACCTGACAATAATAGTCATAGATAATATTTTAATGTTTTTTTTTGTCAATTTTATACCGGTTAAGACCGCGTATAATACTGATATTTATATACTAAGCTCTCGCAATGATGAAGGGTGATCTCAAATGGATTAACTTAATTTTTGTTTGGCGGGCTAAATATTGATGACTACCTAAATAGGTAGTCATAAATAGTCATAATAGGTAGTCAATGACTAAATAGTCATCATTATTCGCTTAGTTTCGTTTATAATATATTTAGTTCTGACAGATAGTTTCGAAAAAGTGAATAATATGCACCTATATAATAAGTTTTATTTTTGACTCACAAGGAAGAATACATTTTACGGAAGAATGTGAATTATGTTCACCTCTGGCAGCATGTTTTCATAAAACACCGCACCGAACCAATAACTGCTATATAAAAACATGATGAAAAATTCCGTTCGCTGCGTATAAATACTAAAAGTTATTTTTTCTAGACAGTATGTATGGGTTTTTTTTTAGCAAATTTTCTAACAAATTATCTCATAGGATATGTTTCAATGAAATGTTGAAACTGTTTTGAGGCCAGCTCTTTTGTTATTGCTAATTTTATAATTAGCAGTCATCTTCATCCTTGCAAAGCCTTTCAGGGACTAGTCCTTATTTACAAGCCCATTCGAGTCCGTACAACAGGAGGATAAGGTACCTCTTAACAACAAAAAAGCTGCCTATTCTTGGCGTGCACAGCGCAATTCGACGAAAGAAATGGGCGGATTAAGTTTCCCAGAAAGAGCGTACTTCCTGTCAGTAGAAAAGCCTCCTTTCTACGCGAGGGCAGTAGCTTGAGTTGAGGAACAATTCTATCAAGCTCCAAGGTGGACTGTCAGTGAATGTCGCATTTAGGTGTTAATGTTCTCACGGTATATTTGTTATTTGAATAGGACTCCAGTCGAGAGGGATTTTTGGCTTCTCCAGAAGAATTTGTGTTCGGGCAATATTATTGGGTTATTTTCATTATTCTTAATCTTATGTTTACGCGAGTTTCTATCATTAAAACGAAACAACTTTTACGGATTCTTCCCGTGACACAGATAAGATAAAGTATCCGAAACGTCGGGCATATCTACACTAATATTATAAAGAGGAAAACTTTGTTTGTTTGTTTGGTTGTAATGAATAGGCTCAAAAAGTACTGGACCGATTTAAAAAATTCTTTCACAATTTGAAACCTAAATTATCCACGAGTAACATAGGCTAAATTTTATTCTGGAAAAAAACAGGGTTCCGTAAGATATTTGGGTTTTTCGGACACGAGGTGTAAAAAATCAACCAGAAAAGTTACTTATTTTACGTACGCTGCCTAAACTATAAAAGATAGAACCATAAAATGTTCTAATTAATTGCAGATCTTATAATTATCTATAAAAAAGTCCACGACACACTATACCTATCTATGTCGAGTGAGGCACAACAACCATATTTTATTCAGAAATTTTGATTTTTTTGGACTAAATTTAAACGAGTTTATTTTATTCATGCTTTTAATCCTTAAGATATGAAGCTAAAGAGTTTGTTTATTTGAACGCGCTAATCTCAGGAACTATCGGTCGGATTTTAATGAAACATTTCAGTGTTCGATAGCCCATTTATCGGTAAAGATATATCATCCCGCTAAGATCCCGTTGTAAATCTTAGTTAACGCAGGCGAAGCTGCGGGCAACAGCTAGTATATAATAATAATAAACCGTTAAAAAATATGTAAAAGTTGTTTCATTATAATGGGCTATTTTTATTTTGCTCTTTTTATGTTATTCGCCTGAATTTCTGTTCTTTTTATATTGATCAATTGTGGATCAGACGAAACCAACAGCATCCAGAATCCATTTGATCAATACAGCAGCTGTAACGGTTCAATCGTACGTTTATTGTATAATTCGGCGCTGGTTGTTTTACGGCCACAGATAAACAATTTTGTTTTACAACCCGCGATGAAGGATTACAATTTCGCTTTACGTTTCAACATTATTACGTGACGTGTGAGATAGTGTGCGTGTGAATGTGTGCGTGTGAAATTGTGTGTACGTGTGCGTTTGAGAGAGTGCTTGTGTGTGTGTGTGTGATATTATTTATTTGTTGATAAAGCATAAAAGAGATGCCAAGGATAGAGAGGGATGCGCTGTCCCGCGCTCTGGGGGCCTAGCCCTGGGATTGACATAAGGCCGCGCTTAATCACGTGGTCCATCCTATACATTCTATCATTTCGAACTTCGCTAACGCTTTCTTAATGGCATTTTGGCTAGGCGCCCTTGTCTGCTTAGATTACCATCATTGTCCTACTTATGTTAAGGTGTTAGACTTAATCTTCTGTCACATTCGGCACATGGTTTGGTTCCGTTTTATCTTGTTTGTGTTCTTGGGAGACGCTTTCTACTTACCGAGTGCTACGTATGCCAGTATGCCAATCCAACTTTAAAAAATATCAACCCTTATTATATGTTGCACTGCTGGGCACGGGTTGGTGAACTTTACATACCTTTAAAGACCTTCAATCTCATCAGGCATGCAGGTTTCCTCACAATGTTTTCCTTCACCGGTGAGCGAGCGATGGTCCCGTATTTGGGGTGCACTTGTAAATTTTAGAAAAACCCATTTCAAGGTGCACACGGACGGGTCAGGATCGAACCCGGAACCTCTCGCATCAGTCAATCCAAATTACATATAAAAATATTTGTCTGCTCAAGACAACACTGCAGAAACTAAAATAAAAAATGTATCATAACTAAAATTATTATTGATGATAATTATTACATATAAACTTAATATTATAGTATACAGCGACACAGCAGAGAAGAGCAGCTGATTGTATCTTTCTCGCTCGGGAACCCTCGGCGGTCCCGAGTTCACCCGATCGAGCCTTTCACTTCCAAGCGTGGTGGATCTGCCTCATTCACAGTCTACAAAAACACTCGGAAACCTAGACTTTATACTTGACTTGTAGGCTTTGACTTGTAGGTAGAATTATTTCATGAAAACCACAGAAACAATGCGATTCGTAGAGAGAGTTTCTATTCATATTGTCGAAGTGATTCCCTAGGGAAAACCTTTTTGTTCCAATCGTCACTTTCAACGGTAAATAGTAAAGCCACAGGGAGTTGTCACACTGAATTTTACTTTTTTGATTTGAAAAAGTATATAGATTAAAGTTTTAAGCTTGCTTACTATTGTTAGTTTTTTTGATTAAATTCTAAAGTAAAAAAGTAAAGTATCAACCGCCTCGTCTTATTTCGAGGGGGAGACCCGTGTCCAGTAGTAGGATATATCTCGTATGTTCTACTCTCTCTCAATTCTGTCTCTCTCTATCTCTCTATTCTCGTATGGTCTCCTCCTCAAAATAAGACGAGTTATTAGGCCATAGTTCACCGATGCGCTGGCCCGATGCGGGTTGGTGAACTACAGACGCGTCAACTATGGTCTCGTGTTTAGGGTGCCTTTAGAAAACACTAGGTTTCTCCTGAAACTCTGAGTTCAATCCGGACCCACTCTTTCAAGGGGCCAAACTCGTATCCACTGGACTATCGTCGCTCGAATTCATGCTGTATTTTAATAATACCATTTCTGACGTGACAACGTCTTATAATTCGATGGAGCCGGCTGCACGCACGATAAAACTCATGCGTTACCTCGCTCTGAGGCGTTCCATTTTATGCTTGAAGTGCAAGCGAGAGCGCGGAACGACAAAGACGCACAATCGGCCCATCAGCATTTTCTTATGACGTCGTTCAACTATCGTCAGTAAACCGACTTTACAGACAACCGATTTTTTTTATCCAGATTTTTTTTTTTCTTTCGCGGAGCTCAATATTTTCGTTATTACCTACGAATGTCTTGTTCAAGCGACTTACGAGCTCTGGGAAAATGAAATTAGTACGGGTTTCATAATTTAACATTCTCGACGTTTAATTAAATACTTTTTTAGCTTAAATAGCTTTTCTCGAACAAACTTTTTGAATTTTATTATTATTATATTCTCTACTATATTCAGCAGTGGACGGATAAAGGCTGATGATGATGATGATGAATATACTTATAACTCAGCTGAGAATTACTAGCAATTGTTTTCGCGAATTAAATATTTATCCAAACCAAAAGCTCGGCCTCACATTCATTTGGTACTTTATTTCCCTGAAGAGCAGTTTTATGAAAAGTTATTTGTGTTATTTTCACACATAACGACCCCTAGATGATGTTGGGACCTCAAGAAACACTTATGGTCAATTGCCATAGTCCTTGGTATATTCTAGCCTAGATGGTAAGGCTAGTGTTGCTATAACTTGGCCAAGTTCACACGGAGGTCGCTAGCTCTGGCAACTCAATATGTTGGCTGTGATGAGTATACCTAACCCTCTTGGGTTATATATGCTTGGATCATCGACCACATAACCCAATGACTCATAATAACAAGGGAACGGGTTCCGGCGACACATCTGACTTATAGTTCTGATGTAAGCCGTAACCAATGTACACAAACTATCGTGTCGTCTCATTCTTTCCCGTTGCGAAATATATCCATTTCTTTTTAACGTTCCGTGATTGGTAATGTATGACATTGAATTAGCTAATCACAGCATTGCAACCCTTTTCGTCTCACCTCAGCTAGTTGCCAGAATTCATTTAATGCGGAAAATCAAACGTTAGGAGTCTATAGGTTGTATGGTCGATGGCTTGGATAAACAAGTTGGCTGTCATGCAAAGACTGTCAAATGTGAAAAGCTTATGTTAATTGTATAATTTATAATCAACTAGCTGTTTTCCGCGGCTTCACCTGCGTTATCTTAGATTTACGGAGGTATACGGATTGATGATTATTACTTTTATAGCTTAGTTCACTCCTTGTTATATTAGCTATCTGCCAGTGAAGGTCCTGTCAAAATCGATCCAGCTGATCCAGGGATTAGCCAAAACAGACAGACATGCAATCAATAATTGTAAAAAACGTTATTTTAGTGTGTGAACCGTGTATAAATCCATATCATCATCATCATCCTTTATCGGTACACCGCTGAACATAGGCCTCCCTCAATGAACGCCAAGACGACTGATTCCTAGCCACTCGCAACCAACACGGAGAATATTATGCATTTAGTACAAAATAGCTATTTTATTATTACCCTCCATTTTTTTTGTGCACCTATAGAATGATAAATATTTTATTGTTCACAAAAAAACAGTCATTTGATATAGATGTTAAGGACGTTAATGAGTCCACTGAGCATATTTTGCAAACCATCCATTACAAACAGATAAAAAACCATCGCGTGACAGCGTCATGCCGTTTGTCGTCATGACTTTCGAGTCAATTTTACTGCAGGGCACAAAAATACTAATCTATGATTATCATTACTAGTACAATGAAAACTTTTAGTGATATGTGGGTTACGTGTGTACAGATGACTGGGCGCCATTCACCCGTATTGGGCACGCAATTACTTGAAACAAAGCTTTCTCAAAATATTTAAATATTTAATAAAATATTTAAATCACAATACTCCATATTTTCCCTTTTTTATAGCGTGAAGGGCAAACGAACAGTCGAAGCCTTGCGACTATGGACGCCCACCCTTAACCAGAGGAAATGCAGATGCGTTGCCCTCCTTTTCCCTATAAATAGGCAATCGGAAACTCACAAACCGCACGAAACACGACAGCTTAGCTGTCACTTTACGCCGATTTCATGTGAGCGAGTAGCTCCTCCCCGGTCGTGCCAGCCCGATTTGGCTGCAAAGCAGCATGGCACGACCTCTTACTCTTACTACTTACTTCTCTCTCTCTCTCTTTTGTTAGAAGATATCTCTGTACGCATGTTATCCGTACCCGTGGTTACACTCTTCACAGATATCAAACCACATCTAAATGATAGTATAATGAATATTTTTTCACTGTGTGTGAAAATCGCGTAAACATTAGTAAAACAATAAGTTCCGCCAATTCTAAACGTTATAAATCCGCGTTTAAATATCGCTCGAATGTAATTTATCTGTTGAAAGATTTATATTTAAATTCCAACAGGCCGCGTCTAAAGATTTATCTTCTAATAAAGTGATTAGATGTTTGGGAATTCAGTGCAAATTTTTCCGTAATAAAAAAGTATACGCTTATAATGTGTTTTTTTGCGCAGAGGAATCTTAATATCCATAAAGATTTCTCTCGTGATATTTCCTTACAATATGTGGGACTCTTGGGCAGAGCATACCCAAACTATTACCACCGCGAGTGACTTTTTGAGGGTCCCGGAGGAGGAGGAGCACCTCAGCGACAGATCCCGATGAACTACCCGACCGCTACTAAGCTATTCGAACGTCGTACCAATTAAACCCAGGGGAGCCAAGGTGAACCCATGAACCCGATACGAGCATAAGGTCGTTACTAGAAGCGTCCCCGGTCTCCTCTCTCATCTGCTTGTCGGCCTCCTTTATAACTAGCACTATGCTTTACTGCAAAAAAAGTATCAACCCTAGGTTATATAACCCTTATAAGTAACATAGGATACTTTTTTTGAAAAAAAAAATGATAACAGACAAAAAATTACATTAGAAATAATACGACAAAAATACGATCAAAATCGCGGACTACTTACACGATGCTATTATGCTATTAGATTATAGTTTGCTATTAGTTTTGCTTAGGTGGACTTTATAAGACACTAGCTGTTACCCGCAGCTTCGCCCGCGTAAACTTAGATTTACGGATTTATCATGTCTGATGATGATCATTTTCTATTTTAATAATTACTAAGTTTTTGTATTAAAATGGATATGTTATGTGAATATGTTATCTTGAACATAAATACATATATTCATTCGCAGACTTTCGCTAGGCATATGTGATTACACAATTCCACCATACATTATTTTGTTATATCTCAAAGGGTTTATTTAGGCAGCGTTTTCGTTGAAAACTCCCAGACGGCCAATTTTTTTCCGACATTTCCAACAATTATTGTTATATCTTAGCCAATGTATATAAAAACTTAATAAATTACATACAAAAACCTTCCACTTGAATTGTCCTATCCATTGAAAAAAACCGCATCAAAATCCGTTGCGTATAGTATAAAGGGATATATATAGTCCCTTTGTACGCTTAAATCTTTAAAACTACAGATAGAAACAGCGACTATGTTTTATAATATGTAGTGAATTGTTGACAATATCGAAATATCGAGCTTCGCAAAGTAGAGTTACAAAATATGGTAAATATACCGTTTTTAATTTTCATACTGTAAATAACCATTTAAAATCTTCATTTGATGAGATTACGTACTCAAACATCACAATTATTATTGTGCTGATGGCAAATAGCTTTTGAAACGCGTTTAAGTATACCTTTTATTAGTCATACAAAGTTAGCAATCATTTTCTTACGATCCTTCCATTTGCATAATATATTGTAATTTCTCAGATGATTGTTAAACGCATTAAAACTCGCTTGAAAAGCTGTAACAGTTCACATACAAGGAAGAATAAAAAAGCTTTGGATAAGAGTGGTTTGGCGTATATAGGGCAAATTGCTTGTATCTACCGCATTTACACGCTATCTTTTATTTTTAACAACTCAAATTTACTGATAAATAATATGTTTATTATGTTAATATTTTAATAATTAGCACAACTGACACACCAAAAGCTTTTTAGCCACGTGCCTATAAGGCTCAGAGGCTACTACATTAAGAATTGTAGCATTTATCAAGTTATTTATTAGACTCCACTCCACACCACTTTTGACAGATACTCCATACTCTATCTGTCAAATATGTTGTGAATAGCCTATTCGCCACTTATCAACAAGTGGTGAAACGGGCCCTAAAAAAATAAGGGATGATTATTTCATAGGAATATTAAAAAGGGTAAGGCTGTTATCTATTTGCTGACAAGTGACAACTGCCAAGTAACAAACTTTGCATTGCAGACTGTGACGTCATGATTTCTGATTCGCGTTCATTTTCACGCGATCAATGGGTTTATGTTCGTAATAATTTAAAAAAATAATTTCAACATCTGTCATCTTTCATAATATTTTGGGCAAAATGCATAATATTATGCATATATATAATATTTTGCATTCTTGTACCTGACCATCCACAAAAATCTTCCTTTATTTCTGTTACAATCTATGGCCTTGGTACTTTGCTCTAAGTCAACTTTATATAAATAGATTCTTGTAGCTAGAAGAAGCGGCTTGCGCTTGATTCATTTACACATCAAAAAGAAAATTACATGTAAAATCTATTTGCGGTATACGTCAGTTGTTGTTTTTATTACGCTCTGAATACAAATACTTTGCCCAGTAACGTTGCGCCTACAGTTTAATACCGTATGTCTGCTCATAAAAGCCTTTATTACATGAGATTACTTTATTATCAGAATGAGCATTATGTAATTCCTTCCATTGAATAAAAGTAACATGTTTCTTAGGTTTTAGTATTTATTTAAGCTTGGTGTTTGTTAAAAATACAATCGTCAGTAATCGAATAGTCTCCTATAGATTATCGCTGAATGTAAAAGACATTCTGGAAAAGCTCAAAACCCGAATAAGGGTTTGAAGTGAAGGTTAATACAGTTGCGAAAAAATGAAGCAATTTAATAAAATAATAAAAACACAAAATGGCGCCGAACGTAAAAGAATATAAGCAGAGATTTTTTTTCTTCACCCATTCTGGGTAGGCAAAGGGAACTATGCCCATACAGCCAAGTCTTCAGTGGAATTGTTTTATTGTTAAGAAAAAATTAAATTTAATAAGATAAAATAAAATGAAACCTAGCCGAACACATTGAATTAAATCATTAAATCTGATATTGAAACAAATTAGTAGCTTCTTTTTAAAAATATTTGCATTAAGTAAAAGTAACATGTTTCTTAGGTTTTAGCATTTATTTAAGCTTGGTGTTTGTTAAAGATACATTCGTCAGTAAACGATCTTCTATAGATTATCGCTGAATGTAAAAGACATTCTGGAAAAGCTCAAAACCCGAATAAGGGTTTGAAGTGAAGTGAACTGATCAAATTTCAAGTACTCTTTGTAGTGTAGCTCCAAATATGATACTAATGAGATATCAGCCATCTTGATATTCAATAAAGGGATGATATTATTAAGCAATGAATGATAGATTGAAAACTTGTCATCTATACGAATCAATAAAATTCAAGATATTTTTGACGTGACAACATATTATGATTCGATGGAGCCGGCAGCTCACACGAAAAAACATGACTCATGCGGCGTTACTTCGCTCTGAGGCGTTCCATTTAAGGCTTGAAGTGCAAGCGAGAGCGCGGAGCGACAAAGAGGCATAATCGGTCCATCAATATCTTATGACGTTTTCACGTTAAACTATCGTCAGTAAACCGACTTTACAGACATTTTTTTTTAATTTAATTTAGAGATTTTATACTCGGTGCAGTGTAGCTTGGTGCGGCTGACACATGCCAATATGACGTTGACACACATGATTAGAGATGTGACGTTATGCAATTTATTTTTATCGCTAACGATACTCGCAGCGGAAGTATAGTTCTTATTAATAGTAGTGTGTGTTAGTGTGTTTATTCTGTTGTGCAGTGTATCTAGGTGTATAAACTTTTCAATGTATATATTTAAGGGCTAAATAATAGTAGCTTTGAACTTATATTAAATAATAAAAATCAAGTTTATATTTTTTTCGTGACAATTTTTTTAACGATAATGATATATTCTGTTGTTTCATTAATATAATGATAGACTTTCTACAATAATAATTGAACTACGCCCAATTTTACATTTTTTATTTTAAAGAACATCGACTTTCCATTCTAGTATAGTACATCCCATCACTAAGCACGTCTATGGTTTTACGTTATACGCATAGGACTTTGCTTAATTTTTCTTTCCATTTGATTTTATTTGGAGACTATTACATTCTGGTTGGGTTTGATATAATTTACCACAGCAATTGGCGATCTACTATTTTACAAATGAGGTATTAATAAAATACATAATTATATTTTTTTTATTGCGACGGCTTGCAAGAGTAAAACGTAACGGTACTGGAACTGTCACCCGCACCATGCTACACCGAAATAGGTATAGTACACTAGAGTGGGTATGTCGAGCTAATCAACCATGTATGCATGAGAATTTTTTTTAAAGAGCGAGAACAAAAAGTTATTAAAGAGCGTTTGTATGGTAAAGTACTATAATGTAAAAGATTTCATGGAAGACAGGCATTTCAAAATAAAACGTATTTGGTATGGAATATTTTTAAAAATCGACTGTTTGGTTTCGCCAGTTCATCTCAGCATAGCCCTATATTCGGTAAAACCATTTCGATATCGAGCTTCATCTGAGTGATAGAGCTCACTTCGAAAGCGAACTTTATTGTTATAGATAGATAGTCGAGTTTTAAAGAATACAAATTCGTCATATCATCGCGGATTCCGCTTGTGAGATTCGAAAACGACCTTACAAAACAGCCCTACAGTTACCTTAGATGAGTATAAGTAATTCGCTATATCTCTTATAGGACATATTAATGAAATATACCGAATAGTACACCGCCCTGTACATTAGAATTCATTAGACAGCCCCAGGGCATTCGGTAGGGCTCAGTCTGACCTAATTTCCATTAATTTGGGTCATAAGCGTAATGACACGAATACTAGCCGACCTATGAGATAAATAATCTTTTTACATCTTTCTTCTGATTAATAAGAAGTTTTGGAAGAAGGTTTTGTACAGGCGTGACCGGGGTACCCCTCGCTCACATAATACTGTCGTAAAGTAAAGTAACAGCTATTCTTTCCTACTGTTTGTGAGTTTGCGGTTAGCCATCGGGGTTGCCTGATGGCTAATTGTATAATGGTATCAACAATTTAATTGGTCCTGTCAAGACAAATGCGTATTTAATCTGCGATATTTTGTTTGTATTTTGGCGTTTGTATTCAAAATCGCTTAAACATTAAAAAACAATACGTAATACGCCACAAACAATGTTAATAAACTAGTTAAAGTTCCTCCTTAAAGTGTAGCTTTGTTAAAAAAAATCGACTGAAATATTTCATCCTATTTTGTACATCATGTAATTAAAAAGTAAAATTATGTGATTTTATTGACCTTTAAATTTTTAATTATCGTGTATTATTTTTTCTTAAATATTAAGAATGTTCAAAAGTTTTAAAAAAATGTCGTAAAAAGGAATCTTAATTATTATTTCTCTGTCAATCATAAAAACTCACAAAGAAAACCGTGTATAAAAACGTAAATTTTTGTTAATTCGTAAACAAAAAAAAGCAATGACTAAAACAGAGAAGCATTTTTTAATCATTAAAATAATGTAATTAAGTTTCCCGTACCAATTTGTATAAAAATTTTGAAACAATAATTACGACATTATTATACAATCCACAGATTTTTTTTACTGGCAACACTAGATTTATTTTTCTCAATTCATTTGCCGTTTACGCTTTATGGTCTCTTTCTGTGAAATCGATTTAAGATTAAGAATTTCTTTTGAAGCTGCTAATCTTCAAGCGTAACGTAGCGTACCTTAGAAAAAATATTTTTGCACTTGAGACCCCAATTATTAAGGAAGCATATTATAATAGTTTAAAATATATAGATGGGATATCATCATCATCATCATCATCATCTTGATAATTTGTTCTTTTTCTATTGATGTGAAACATAATTGGCGCGTCTAAAAATTTCATTATAATATAGGTATTATTATATTCATCTTAATATTAATATAAGTAAAAGTAAAGTATTAACCCTTATATGTCCCACTGCTGGGCACGGGTCTCCTTCCTCGAAATCAGGCGAGGAGGGTAATGGACCAATAGTCCACCGCGCTGGCCCAGTGCGGGTTGGTGAACTTCACATACCTTCAAAGACTTTCAATCTCATCAGGCATACAGGTTTCCTCACGATGTTTTCCTTCACCGGTGAGCGAACGATGGTCTCGTGTGCACTTAGAAATTTAGAAAAACCCATTTCAAGGCACACACCGACGGGTCAGGATCGAACCCGGAACCCCTCGCATAAGAGGCCGAGTCCGTCCACCACTGGACCACCGTCGCTCGCCGTAGCAGCATTGCAATGTTATATATTTCTTTATTATTATATATTCTCTTTTACGAAAAATCATATGACCTCATAAAACCACTACTACGTAGATAAAATAAAGTGAAAAATATTTCAAAAGTTCGCTTCTATCGGAGTATCGTAAAGCAGGAAATGCGAAAATCGGCGAATAACAAACTGCAAATGAATTTATACAGCTCGGCGAGTAATACCGTAAGTGTACCTATATCTAGTCCCTAGGATACCTAGGTTAAGTACACAAAGCTAATACCCTATTTAACGGTTGGAACCTGGCATTCGTTCAAAATGGCGGCGCAATAGGGCTGCCAAATTCCTGAAATCCGTTACCATTTTTAATAATATTCTGAACATAATAATTGCTGTAGCTCGTACTATGGAGCGTGCTATGCTGGGTGTTTCTTTGGCAAATTGGACTCGAAACGAAGTCCTCCAGAAAACTAAAGTTACCGATATCACCCGAAGAATATGCACATCGAAGTGGCAATGGGCTGGTCACGCACTCAGAAGAACGGATGGCCGATGGGACAATAAAATTCAAGAGTCGAGACCGCGTTTAGGTAGATAAAGTGTTGGTCGGCCATTAACCAGGAAGGCGATCTCCGTGCAGTAGCAGGTCCGTGTTGGATGTGAGTAGCAAGGGATCGGTCGTCTTGGCGTTCATTGAAGGAGGCCATGTTCAGCAGTGGACGGATAAAGGCTGATGATACCTGCTGATCATGATGATGATTCCTTTTACTCTTGACTACCAAACCCTACAGCTCAATAAAAAAAGCTTGTAACTCGTAGCCACAACCCTAAGTGAAGCTTATTGCTTGACTTTAAAGCTGTTTAACGTAGTGGAGTGCATTGCAGCTTATATAGTTAAAGCTCGTAGTTATATTTAAGCTAAAGTATTGTAACGACTTAATCGCTCACGTGCTAAGAGCTTTTATAGGGAAAGCTTTTTGTTAGTGGTTTTTAATGAACGATATGTATTATGTAACCGCAAGAACATTTTTTTATATTTTTAACATGGCATACAACCGCATCCAGAATTGATGATGATTATTTACATCCCTCTTGGCATTCATCAGAGGCTGATGCTGTTGATGAAAATGATGTTTTAATTAGCATGTTATGTCATATTTTGTTACAATTAGCAAGCGTTTAATGCGTAAAAATAAAACAGGCTAGGCTGTTACAAAATGACGCTTAGGTTAATATTATGTCGGGGATTTCTAAATAATTAATTTTATTTATTAGATTCGTAACATGAACATAATAAATCGCGGTAGCACGCGCCCTCTAACACAAATCAACCGTTATAATAAATGCTGGGCACAGATCTCGTCCTCGAAATCGGACGAGAGTGTCGGGCCATGGTTCACCAATGCGCTGTAATTCTCCTCCTCGTTGGTGAACTTCACAATCTCTTAAAGATTTTATGATGCAATTTTTTCTTTTACATGGATGTTGATAATGGGGGTCACAAGTGAGACAATTTTTAAATTTTTTAAATCAAGTGCTTTGTACCGATAATTCAATGTGAGACTGAAAATAATATTAATTTGAGATAACATAAACATCTCTTTATAATAACCAGTTTACACCTTAGAGCAACACAGTCTTCCTTACGGAACCGTAAGGAGGAAGGAGGTCCCGCGTTGTCGTAATGGTTTACACAGATTACGTTGATGATTATTGGGAAAGAGAAAAAAATAACTCAATTTTTCAGCAATTGTCATTGACAGTTCAATTAAAATTCGCCGCGACTTTGTTAGGGAGTACAATGTTGAATATTAAAAACGTCGATGAAACCTTACGACTTTTTAAAAGGACTTTGGTACATTGGTAATAACATTATTCCTAATCTAAAGCAAAAAGGTTTGCTTTGTTTGAAAAGGAGAAGGGGAAGACAGGCATTGTAATTATGACATATATAGACCTTAAGGCTAAGGTTCTAGAACCTCCTAGGCCCATCTGCCTCATAAAAAATCGAAATCAAATCAAATATATTATTATACTAATTTATGTATTATTATAGATACTTGACACTGGCAGAATGCAAACAGTGACAGTTTGCCAAGAAAAATAAAGAAGTAAAAGAATTCGATTTTAGGATTTTTATCCAATTTCGAAAAACGAATTCACTCATTGTTTTTTCTTTTTAATGCTTTTTAGCTAAGCAGCAGTCAATTTAAATATACCTTTTCGTTTGTAACGTATATTTATTTTAGAATTTTCCAGTATTGGATCATCAATCATATTGTACATGCTTTAGAAAATCCACTAACGTTCAAAATAGCAAGCAGTAATGTGTTTGAACATGCAACTGTGGTGTGGTCGCAGACTAACAGCATTAGTACCTTCAATGTACGTGTTTTGTTTGATACGAGAGTTGAAAAAAAAATTGCGAATCCTAATGTACAGATTTCCTTTTTTTAATCAACATCAAAAAGGAGGTTTTCACCTTCGACATTCGACTGTATTTTTTAAGTTAATTTTAGAAATTTATAAAAAACTTTTTACCTACATAATTTCTTCATATAATTACTTTCTCGTGCTTTTAATCTTGACACTAGAATCGATTAAAACTCTAGACCAGGTTAGCATTCTTTAATATATTATCTACATCTACACCAATATTATAAAGAGGAAAACTTTGTTTATTTGGTTGTAATGAATAGGCTCAAAAAGTACTGGACCGATTTCAAAAATTCTTTCACCATTCGAAAGCTACATTATCCACGAGTAACATAAACTACATTTTTTCTGGAAAAAAATAGAGTACCGGAAGATATTTGGATTTTTCGGACACAAGTTGAATGTTTCTTTAGTTTTAGATAGTCCATTTATCAGGTAAAGGTATATCATCCCGCTAAGATCCCGTTGTAGATCTTAGTTAACGCAGGCGAAGCTGCGGGCAACAGGTAGTCTTAGATAAAATTAGATCTTGCAAGAGAGATGCTTTCCAGCCGAATTGGACTGGTGACAGTGATACCTCCCGCTCACATGATATCAACGTAAATTGACAGCTATGCAATCGTGTCCCGACTCCCGGTTTGTGAGTTTCCGATGGTTTCTCTTGGGAATTTGAAGGCAACGCATAACCTCTATTTGTAATAGTCTGTAAGAAGGTTTGAAGATTGTTTGATTACCATACTATTCTAAAAAAAAGGAGTTATTTCTGAGGTGGATATTTACTGTTAAGTTCACCAAGAAAATCTGAACAGAAGCTGTACACTTTAAATACAGTGATAAAACGTCGCTAAAAAATATAAATACGATAAGACCACAAAAACGAGATTATAGAGCTGCTTTAACTAAGTTTTAATACGGGTCCCTTTTTTGAAAATAAATATATAGCCTATGTTCACCGGGGATAGTGTAGTTTCCCAATAGTGAGAGATTTTTTTAAAACGGTCAAGTAGTTTCGGAGCCTATTCAATACAAACAAACAAACAAATATTAGTATAGAAAACACAGTGTAAAAAATACTGCAAGTTATGTTCGGTATTTCTGTAGTAATTTGAAAACTCTTTAGTGGTATAATAATTTTTAGTAATTCAATAATATCTAAAACTATTCGAAAGTAATATAAAAGTTGGTGCGCCGCCTGTCTCCAGAGGCGTTTTTTCGACAAATAACTTTGTTATGTGTCCGATATGGTAGTGTAATTGCTAGTACTAGTAACTAAGACCTACCTTTTCTTCCACTTCAATCATAGTAAATAGATTGCTCCATCACCTACATAAATATGGCAAAATCTGAATAAATATTAAAACAACTTTTACGGATTCTATCACTGCTTATTAAGTTTTTTAATTTTCTTAAAGGACTGGAAATGGTTGTCCCGCGACCATGGTTTCTATTATTAATTATTATATTCTTAATTCTTAATACTATAATTAATTATTATATTCTATATTGTTTCGTAATGTTTACTCGAAATTCGCTCATAATGAAACAACTTTAAGGCACTTATTTAATTGCGGTTCGTTAAGTTTTTGAAATGCTTATCGTTTCGGATACTTTTAAACAGAAAATTAATAAACCGCGATAGACTCCGTAAAATTTATTCCATTATGATATTTTATACATTAAGTAATTAGTCATTCATTAAAATATAATTTTCTGGCCAAAGAATTTCAAGGTGTTCGACACTACTTATTATAAATTACAGGCAACGGGAAAAATATTTAATCATGATGCTATTTTCTTACTTCTGCTATGCTATTATCTGATCTGTGCAAAACTTTCACCCATCAACACCAGTCTTTATCAGTCCACCGCTAAACATAGGCCTACTTTAATGAACGCCAAGACGACCGACCTCTTGCCACTTACAACACGGAGGGCACTGCACGGAGATCGTCTTCCCACCTCGTTAGTGGCCCACCAACACTACGTCTACCTAAACCTCCATTCTTGAACCTTATTCCATTCCATTATATTCCATTATATCCATCCGATCTTCGGTGTGTGTAACAAGCTCCTATAATAATATCTATGGACGCTTTTTACACCACGTCATTCTGGTCCCGTGTCCTCCCCAAGTTCTCGAAGAGACTTGTGTTACGGGTACCAGACAACGAAAATACATATTATTATATTTAAAAAATATATAAAAATACTTATATTCAAGATTGTTATTTTATAATACACATATTTAATACACATCCATGACCCAGGAACACAGAAACTTTTTTGTTCCCTGGCGGGATTCAAACCCGCTAATTCCGGGTTTGAGCGCCAACGTGCAAACCATTGAGCCACAGAGGTCGTCAAAGCCAATACAATATTTCAGTTACAACCATTAAAATACAGAGAAAATCTGATATTACATTATAGAATATGACAGTTTATAATATTATAATATATAATAAGATTGAATTAATCCAAACACAATACGATCAAGCATAATATTACTAGCGGTATTATTATAGAGCAGGGATTCCCAAAGTGGTTCGAGGTGGACCCCCAGGGGTCCACGGAAGACTCGAAGGGGGTCCACGATGAGCGTGACAAAAAATGGGGGTCCACAATCGTAAGCGGGGGTCCATGAAAATGAAGAAAATGAATTTGGTTTCGATAGTGAAGAACCAATGAGCCATTCAATCAAGAATTTTACTATTTTAATATTATCTCTAAATGAGCAAAAAAAAAGCTCAGCAAGGGTTCCACCTGATGCGAGAAAAGTTTGAAAGGGGTCTAAGAAACAAAAGAGTTTGGGAAACACTGGCCTAGAGCAATATTACAAAAATATTTTCTTCGATAAAAATAGTCACAGGGGGCGGATATTCATGAATTTCAGATATCAACAGTGAAGGCCAAGTCTCACATTCACGACATATTTAAGGGCCCACTTACAAGACCCTACCCGATCCGTGAAAAACGCTAGGCCAAATTCAGAAATTGGAACCACAAAAATTTGAATACGTAATTTCGCTAAGCATGTGTAAGGTTCAAAGACCTCTAAATTGATGCGCAAAATTGGTGTTGATCTAACGAAATAGCTTTGGACCTTATTTTATTGAACATCTAAATAACTCTACTAAATGTAATATAGCGACGATGGTCCAGTGCTGGGTAGACTCGGCCACTTATGCGAGAGGTTCCGGATTTGATCCTGACAAGTGTGTGTCCATAGCACCCTAAGCACAAGACCATCGCTCGCTCACCAATGAAGGAAAATATCGTGAGGAAATGCATGCTTGATGAGATTGAAAGTCTTTGAAGGTATGTGAAGTTCACCAACCCGCACTGGGCCAGCGCGGTGAACTATTGGCCCATTACCATCCTCGCCTGATTTCGAGGAAGGAGACCCGCACCCAGCAGTGGGACATAAGGGTTGATACTTTACTTTACTTTTTACGTGAGAACTTACTCCGGATAACTCCTTTCTACTTTAAGAAACAACTTAAACGGAAACAGCTCAAACGAAATAAACAAAAGATTAATGAACAGAAACTCGTATGCGCCATAAGCGGTGAAAGTATAAAATAAGTCGTAATATAAAATAAACTATGTAGAAAAGTAAATAACATGATTTTCCTAATTCCCTAGATAAGTAGCATTCCTTATAATCGTTGCTGAAAATTTAGAAGTATAAAAACATAACATATTTCCGGAATAAATAGCAGAATAAGATGTATATTTTTAGAGACAGATTCTTTAATATCGATCACAAATTTTACCACCTAAGTATATGAAAATCTTAAGAAGTAATCTTCAAAAATGCCTAAATCCATAGATGCTTTATAAGTATAGGAATTGAAACCTTACCACAACATAGCCATTGGTATGTGGAGAATATGAGGGATACCTGTGGTTGACCAATTAGACCATAGATCGATCCATAGCTCTTGTTAACTACGTTTATTATCTGTGCACATTGCAACATATTTCTTATATTTATGATATTTTTATGGGCATCAAAATATTCACTAGCCCCTGATTTAAAGCCTTAATATACTGGTGATTATTATTTATATAACTTTAGCCACTCTGTGGTAAATATCGCGGTAGCATCTTAACCACGAAGTATAGATATAAGGAGTCCGAACGGTGTAGGCTTTTCCATAGTATTCATATACACAATAATAAACCCAGATCTTAGTTCTTATTTCTTTTTTTAATTCTGCCGCTGTCTGCGCTAGAATTGAGTACGTACCGATGCTATTGTAGCGGATCAATCAGCGCCACAATACTTCCCGCGTAAAGATTTGAACGAGTACTTCTTGTAAAAGGCGCGCTCTACCGGTAAAATTCTTGCCCCTAAATTGAGACTTTTCGTTCGACATTACTTTCGTTCTCCTTATAGAATCTTTTTTTTTTCAAAAGACTTTTAGGCCTGATAGCCTTGAAGCTCAATCGGTAGGTTCCATAAAGAATCGTAATCTTAACGATGAAATAGTCTTTCCAAATTTATAAAGTAGTTTTTGAGTTAATTCGTAATAAACATAGTTTTAGTTATGTCATGGCTACCGCAAGGATTTCCTATCATAATATAATATATTCATACACTATGATACGTTATTCGTTAAACAAGAAAATACATATGTATGCGTGAATAATTAACACAACGTAGTTTCAACAGAGCATTCAAAATCAAAGCTCGAATTATACATGTAAACGCGATGTAAATTTATATGACATGTGTAACATTTTGTCGGATAGAAATTCTGTAATTTTAGGGCCTTTAGGGATCGGGCAGACAATACGAGCGGTCTGCCTTTGTAGTATGACACATACCCACCGCGTTTTAACCGCATTGTGACAACGCAAAACGTGTGAATGTATCTGTAAACATAAAATACGTATACACAAAACGTCCGAAACGCGTATAACCCCGTTCGCTTGAGCGCTGTACAAGCGTCGCGTTAAAATCTGACGTTGGCAGGAGTTTCAAAATTCGATTTAACGTCCAACGCTGAAACGTAGTGTTTACATCCTCTTTGCCCAACGTTCAACGTCTAAAAACTAATTACACTGCTCAACAAAAGCGCCGCGCTTTAAAAACATATTATTGTTATAACATAAGTATCCATTTGTTTATCTCAAACGCTTTAAACGCTCGGTAAAAAGTTCGCAGGAAGCGCACATTATTGGCGCAGCGTTAAAAAAATGTTCGAATGAAACAAATGAATACCCATGTATCGACAACGTTCTTAGAGCGCGGTGCTTTTTGACCTGACTTGACAAGCGCTGTTTTATTTTCGACGTTCAACGTAGGACGTTAGGACAAATTTAGCATACAGAGCTTGCAACTCGCGCTAACGTCGGGTTCATGGGCGTCTTTCCCTTAGGTGCAGTGTGTGCGTTGCACACGGGCGCCGCGGTCCTAGGGGCGCCGAGTGGCGCTCTGTTGCGCCCGCACCCGCGTTGGCCGGCCGCCGCGCTTGATTGACCAACATAAAAAGAACTTCAGTTTGCATACATTTTATGTAGCATCTGGCGCTCGTCTTATATTTGTCATTTTATTTTGACCGCGCGCTTGCTGGGGGCGCTAAGGTAATGTTTGCACACGGGCGCCACATGGTCTAGAGACGGTCCTGGTTGGGTTTTAACGCCAGCGCTCGTACGAACGATAGTAGTTGAACGTATGAATACAGAACGCACGAACGCAAAACGTTTAAACGTAGAACATTCGAACGTAAAGGGTCTAAACGAAATACTCGTGAAAATAGAATGCGTGAGTGCTCGAGCGCATGAACGTAGAACTTTTGAACGTAGAACGCGTGAATGCGCAAAAGCAGGACATTTAAACGCAAAATGTATGGAACATGGATATTGTACGTAGGCAAGTAGCCTGCCTGTGCTAATTCTTCCAAGAGGAATTGATCAGTACGCGAATACCTACCTACCATAGACAATCTAAAAAGTCGGTTGTCTATAAAGTCGGTTTACTGACGATAGTTGAACAACGTCATAAGAAAATACTGATGGGCCGGTTTCGTGCTCTCGCTTGCACTTCAATCCTTAAATGGACGCCTAAAACGCCTCAGAGCAAGGTAACAACGTATGAGTCATGTTTTTTTCGTGCGTGCAACCGGCTCCATCGAATTATAATATGCTGTCACGTCAAAAAATCTTGAATTTTATTGATTTGTATTGATGACAAGTTTCAGTTTATCTACATTCACTGCTTTATAATATCATCCCTTTATTGAATATCAAGATGGTTGATATCTCATTAGTATCATATTTGAAGCGGCACTACAAAGAGTACTTGAAATTCAATCAGTTCACTTCACTTCGAACCCTTATTCGGGTTATGAGCTTTTCCAGGATGTCTTTTACATTCAGCGATCCTTCTCTCCTTCGAATTATAAGACGTTGTCACGTCAAAACCATAACGTATTAACATACAAATACAATAAGTTCATTGCTTCAATATCAGTCCGAGGGTTCGTTAGGGGTTCGTTAGGGCAGCAGATCCCCAATTAGCCGGCTACCTAATGGGGTTCCATGGCTATTAGCCGGCGGCTTACAACGAGAAATACTCCCGGGATTGCTTGTTTAGCGAAAAACCTATTCGACGGTCCCGGCTTATCGTTGATACGCCATGAAATGTTTCGTTATTTTGTTATTTGAGATAAACTTTGATGAAAGTGGCTTGTGTACTTTAAGACTCGACAGATGACATTATTACTTATTATCTCTCACAACACATCTGCCAGAGCATTTAGTTATATTATACAAGATAAAAGTTCACGAATAACCACATCAAAACTACCTTGTCCTACGGTATTGATAATAAGTAAAATACCTAGGAACACTGCGTCCTCTCTGGTTTGAACCGCGAAGAATCTCATTTCGATAAACCTATAGGTTTGGGTCTGAGAGAATGACAGACAAAGACGGAGTGATCCCGCAAAATACTAATTTTTCTGTTCATTTCAGAATCGGACTGCACGGAGCAGAAGGTGTCCATAATGCTGAACGGGGAAGAGTCCGAGCTATACTTCGTCAACTGCACTAGCACCAAGGTATCTCTCTCTCTCTCTCTCTCTCTCTCACCTCTCTTTCTCTCTCCCTCTTTCTCCTAGGTATTTTGCCGTCCTATCCATTTGGAAGTCGACCCTCGGTCTTCCGAACGTGTTTCCCTCAGTTTATTAAAAGTATTTTCTTCTCTTTCAGCTATCCATATCTACCTTGGATGAATGTGTCTCCATAAACTTATTTTTTCCCAGCTCTTACTCTTTTCATCCCTTCTCTGCCTTCAACAGTGGTGCAATAATTCGACTCCATATTTAGTTAGTTCTCATGAAAAGACTTACCTCTTTCCTTATCCCCTAGTGTCTAGAGCAGACTATAAAGAATTTATTTGTCTTCATATCTTTAATATTTCCCATCACTTTCTTCCTTTCTACCTACAGGTATAAAGAATCTGTCTCCATTTGTCCCCAGGAGGAGATAGACAGGTCGGAGCCACCCGACGCATTCGTGGTGATATACTCCGTGGTGGACAAGTCGTCGTTCCAGCGAGCAGAGCAGGAGTTGGCGCGTCTCACCGACTGCGACATGCTGCGGGCCCGCCCCGCGCTGCTGGTGGCCAACAAGATAGACCTTGCCAGGAGCAGAGCCATCTCTACACAAGGTAAATACTCAGACATGAAGTATCTATATTTTATATCAATACTAAGGTAACCCTAGAAAAAATTGAAAAAATTATCACGGTAAGATAGATGGCATACAAAGAGGAAGAATAACATTTGCCGTTCGGTGTCACGACATAAAGGTCGATTTTACCACCATGGCGTGCCAACAGAGGTTTCACATCAAAACTATATTACTTACCAAACAAACGATTAAAATATGATGCTTTATCTTTTTCACGTAAGTCCTAAACTGGCAAACGTACTTAGTGGTAATAAAAAATCTACTTTTTAAAAAAGGATTAAAGCTTGTAATTTACAAAATCTGAATCACTCGACATACTAGAGAGAGTTCTTGTTAAATCTTTATTGATGCCGTTACTGATGGTAACTACGATATTATGTATGTATATTCAACCAAAATCATACATTATAAACCAAAAAGGTTACATTATAAATTATGAACTTTACATATTAAATTGCATCTCAGTAATTTTAGCTGTGCGTTGATAGTACTTGATAGTCAGCCAGGACAACGCTTTTATAAGTATAGATAGATGCATGTATCAAATTGAACTATGAAACCCATTTCTGTATCGCCCCGCTGCCATTCCTGTTAATTAGGTTGGACAATGCCGCCATTTATATTGAAACCATAGACTTTAGGGAAATACAGTTCAAATATAAGGACTATTATATTCAACTAGATTAACATGTACCATGAAATATTACGTAAATATTGATGAACCTTAAAACATTACTATTAAAAAATACACACATTTATCTAAATAATGATCACATGCATAAAATATTCCATAGATTTTTGGCGCCATATAATTTCCTTCTTCTCCTTTTCCAACGTTTGCATTCACAATTTAGACGAGAAATGGCGACTTGTCATAATAGCATGGCTTCAAGTTACATACACTGTTACGTGAATGTACTCGACGCGACTTGAAATGGTTTCCATTGAAAGTATAGAGCGAGCCTACGTCAAGATGGAGATAAGAGCTCTTTATTACGCTCCTCTTTGAAATACGCTTAATTAATGTTCATACTCTATGGCAAATATTCGAATTTGGAATGCATTTATAGGTAATTTACTATGGCACTTGAATTGATTGTTAACGTAAAACAAACTATAAATAAAATAAATTAATATTTATGATATTTTTCTAAACTTATTATCCTGGCATAAAATTCCTTCAATAAAATTTTAAAACAAAATCAGCTCAAATACAATAGAGCATAGACAGAGGACTTCCTTTTTGCCATTGAGGCACAAAAGAAAAAATTGAATTTGGAATTGACAGCTCAATTTATTTTCCGCTATAACATTACATAAATTTAAATACGAGAGGACGTGACTAACTTTATTATGTTCCATTATCAAATAAATTGCTATAGATGAAGTCAAAATTACAGAATCATTCCATAATACATTTTGTGTTGTAAACAATATTTTTTTGCGTATTTTATTTTTGTGGCGAATTCGTTTCGTTTGTAATACTCAAATACTTTTTAGGGACATACGGCCCGCTTTTACATTTCGTTTTACGATAAAAAGACATAATTAAAGTGTGTCTTTTAATGTGTAGTAAACAAGTAAACATACCTAATATTATGCCTAAATAGGCAAAATGGTGGTACCCATGTAAACGGTTAGGCAGCAAATTATTTTGATTTATGGTATTACAGATTAGTATGACATGTCATATCTGCTAATTTTATCTTTTCAGTAAAATTGGTGTAACAAGATATTTAATTTTTATCTATATATCGCTCTGTTTTTGTGTCTGTATTTTATTCCTAAAAAATCATTCATGGAAAATTGTGACGATATGTTTTCCCTAGTATGCTGTGTTATGTATGATATAATTAATTTGTTTTTTTTTTGTTTCCCAGACGGCAAATGCCTGGCTTGCACATACAAAGCGAAATTCATCGAGGTGTCAGTGGGAATAAACCATAATGTCGACGAATTACTTGTGGGTATTCTGAACCAGATACGACTGAAGAGGCAGCAGTATACTGCCGAAGGTGGGCGCGAATCTTCCCCAGCACACTGGTACAAATCACGGAGCGTCGTGCGCGCCAGCATGAAAGCGCGCCAAATGTTGACGTGGATTTTCGGCAAGGAAGATTCGAAATTCAAAAACTGTGAAAATTTAAACGTCCTGTGAGTGGAGAGTGCCGGCCCCGTGTTTGTGTAAGACATTTAAAATATATATAAATATATTTTCAACGCGGGGATTTTTAAATAATTTTAGTCTAATGCGGGTCGTGTTTAACGTCAAAAAGGTTGTCATGTTTATTTGTGACATACTGTTTCTTTTTTTTATTTTGACGTTTCTCTAACACGGCTAATGCTTTATGTATAATGCCAAGGGGTACTTTATTTTATATTAGATACGAGCGTACTCAGCTTTTATGATTATGGAAGAAGGGTCCACTTGCAGGGCTTAGCCTAGTAATTAATTTATGAATATGATACATCATTCTACTTTGATGATTATAAATTTGAAAGTGTAACCTTCCTCTATTCTCTTTGAACACGCAATAATGTGCCAACTTTGTTGTGACATATTAATTAGTGGTAATTGACTTAAGCGTAATTTAAATACAGTATTTTCCCTTATATCAATATAATATAATATTTATAAAGTAACAGCAATACTAATATATAGTGAGATATTCGACTTATAAATTATGTAGCTGTGTATTACATTTTACTAAGATATATTATTATGCTTAACATTATTGGACCACTTGACGTATATTTAGTGTAAGTTAATATTGTGTAAATATTACATGATTCGCGCCAAAAGAAACCAAGGGTTCTTAACTTTCGTGTTTTTGTACAAAAAATGATACTTCATATTCATGTCAATAGTGTTTTAAATAGCGAATCGATTTTTTTTTGTATCTATTCATTTGTGTACGATACCATTGAAAACACTCTGCAAATGGACAGTTATTTTTGGCGCGAAATCACATCTGACATTAATGTACGAATTATACATAAATACATAAAAAAATTGATTGTATGAAATATTTTCTAAATTAAGCATTTCAAAATATTACTTTTAATAAAATACCACAGATTAAAATCGCTAAGATAGTTCTTTTTTATATTTTTTTTTTTGTATTCTATATTGTAACCTTTACGCTAGACAAATAGTCATTACCTACTTGTACTAATTTTTTTTTGACGTGGCAACGTCTTATAATTCAATGGAGCCGGATGCACGCACGAAAAAACATGACTCATGCGTTACCTCGCTCCGAGGCGTTCCATTTAATGCTTGAAGTGCAAGCGAGAGCGCGTAACAAGCACTATCAGCCCGTCAGTATTTTCTTATGACGTTGTCACGTTCAACCATCGTCAGTAAACCGACTTTACAGGCAACCGATTTTTTTTTTTTACTATATTGACAGTTTTTTGTCTTCCGTTAGTTTTTTTTAGAAAATTGGATTATTCACTTCGATCCACATCCAATCAGGGTCCTCTTTGTATTCCATCCAAATGTCCTAAATAAGATATCCAACTACTACATAGATACGTTTAGATTAAGGTATTCTAAGGCTACTTTTTCGATAGGTCCTAAGTTTCAAGGGCGACATAAACTTTTTTCTTATTTTAGCAATAACCTTTTTAAAGTAAAGCCAATACACGTCAACGATAATCGTAGTTATTTGAGTGCTTAGGCCACGGAGTATAGGTATAAGAAGTCCGAACGTAATGTTGAACGAATGGTCGCAATTCAGATGACAGAAGTTTTTCCGGTAGAGCACGCCTTCTTTAATAAGTACTCGTTTAAATCTTTACGCGGGAAGTACTATGGCGCTGATTGGTCCGCTACAATAGCATCAGTGCCCACGATCCTAGCGCGACAGCGGCAGAAAAAATAACTAAGATCTGGGCCTATTATTGTGTATAAGAATACTTCGTGGCTCAGACGCTACAGTAGTATACTACATAATATATCAATGGTTACCAACACAAAGATGGCTCACCCGTCTTCCTAATATTGTTTTTTCTTATACTTTTATAAAAAATTGAAAACGGAGATAGTAATATTATGCTTACGGTAAAATGTGACAACACGCTAAAATGAAAAGTGTAGAGTGTAAAATGTAAACAGTAGATGTCATGTCAAGAATACCTATATTATCTGCGAAATTCAGACATTATAAAAAGTGTCAGCACTATAATAGCATTTTGCTGCATTATAATGCGAATTGAATCAGTATTTCCTACTTAAATAAGTAATATTTCTTTCTCTTCATTTCTTTCCTCAAAAATCCTTTTTATATTTTAAATGTATAATATTATCTTAGATAAAATTTAATTAGATTTAACATTGTAAATATAACATGCAAACGCACCCATGGATTTGACTCAGTAAATTGTATCGATGTTGTCATTAACAAAATCCCAAATGTTTTATGGCCACTGCCAATTTTTGTAATGTGAACCTTTGTATTTATCCTTTATGTATAAGTGTAAAATAACACCAAATATTTACGTTTTGTTTTTATTAACCAGTGCCTTTGATTGCAAATGTATAAAACCTAAGTACTTACGAATTTTATTTATATTTAAGAATTTAATGTAAATTATTCCTAAATAGTATATTATATCAATTTATTTAATGTAATTAAGGATTATGTATATTTAATGTTGTCTCGTTAAATGTTGTTGCTTTAAAAATTGTAATCTACCGAAAACATGATGCATAATTTTTTAAATTTTATGCCATGTGAAATTACACAATGCATACAACATGTATTTGTAGAAGTTAATTAATGAAATACTTAATTTCATATTATAGTCTGTTATGGAGATGTATGTTTTTATTTATAGTCCTGTTATTATTTTTGTTTTAAAATTTTAACCACAGATTATATAAAGTATTTAAAGCTCTCACATCGGCTGTATAATTGAAACCTTGTTACCTATTTTAGCTGAACACAGTTCTAGTCGATGAATACAAAAAGTTTAAAAAACGTTGAAAGCCTTCACTGTATTGCTACTGGCTAGTTTCATCGATGTTTTTAAAAGAAATTTCTGCATTTTACGAATACATTGAGTAAAAATTCTAACTTCTATAATATACATTATAATTTATATTATTGCATACTATAGGTAAACTGTATTATATATATATATATATATATATATATATATATATATATATATATATATATATATATATATATATATATATATATATATATATTATTGATTATATCATCTACATATTGAAAATGGTATCTGAATAAATAAAAAAATTACAAGCTTTATTGCTTTCTCTGAAATCGATATCTAAAATCTATGTACCTTTAGCTTTTGCCCACGACTTTGTCCACGTGTCTAGTTATCAGGGCATATTATAACCGTTATAGTTGTGACAGGCTACTCCTTTATCTTTGCTTACGCAAATCATTTTTATTAGTAATCAGGACCTCTTAAACCAATTTAAATACTGCTATGTCCAGTACGTACCTAATGAGAAAAAGTTCATTCAATTTTTCACTCCATCTTACCCCTTCAAGGGGCAATTTTATCCACTTCACCAATGCAAATCATGTTTAATTGTAAACGAGAACTTACATAAATATTTTCATACTAAGTAAAGAAATTAGAAAATATAATATAAATTTCACCCCCCTATTTCATCTCCTTAGGGGTGAAATTTCTTAAAATCCTTCCGCAGTGCTTATTCACTTTATGCAAGGAACCCCTCTACCAAATTTTAAGTATTCTAGGTACAGTCGTTTCGGTTGGTGAGCTGATTAAAGTAAAAGGTAGTAAAGGTTCACTCACACAACATATACATGAAATACGCTACCATGTTGATTTTATACTCTATGTGTATATCTTTAATACAAATAATCGTAAAGCAGAAACTGCTTGTCCACAATATAAAAGACTATGATACGTGTACATGAATTTCATCACATTGAAACCTTTTTCTCGCCCCTCTGACATCAGAAAATCGGTTTCGAAGTGTAAATACGTATAATGTGATTTGAACGACACGCGAAAAATGCTACAAATCGGATTCAACACGACCAAATAAAAATATTATATTTCAGATATCATTAGTGAGTAATTTGTTCATATAGAAATAGTGATAAAAAGTTCATATAATTTAATGGATTTTACGCATGCGGATAAGTAATAGTTATTAAATAGATAATATATTATAATTCTGTATGCATTTGTCTATTGTACTATAAAATATGGTTACTAAGATTCGCGGTTAATGTTTACATAAAAATCTTTAAAATCTGTCAGGAGTATTACAAAATAATAATTAATTTCATGTACGTACAACTTTTTTTTCATTTTAAGCACTAAAACATAGTTCGATGTATATGTAATGAAACAACAATATCGGTTTTGCAAAATACACGCCAATTTGCTGTCTCCATTTTGTCTCTAAACAAGATAAACTGAAAATTCAATTCAAATTCAAAGTCAAAAGCAATCGCGTATTTTTCGCGAATGTATAAAACTGTTTGTATTTAATGATCACGTATAATTTTATTTTCATTACAAGTTTATATTATATTTAAAAAATTAACGCAACTGCGTAATAAACTCTAAATTACACCAGCTAATTTGAAATTTACGCTCAGTGGAGTGGAAATGCATTTTAATATTGTCAACTTTTGTTGAATTATTCGTATTCAAAATACGAATGAAAGCCATTTTGGAAATTATTAACGAAACCCGTTAAATATTTATTGAAAACTTTGTCTTTCGCATAAATTTTATTTGGAACAGATTACGCGTTTTTTTTATTTACTTGTGTTATTAAAGTTAGGAAGATATAAGACGTATTTTAATAGTACTGGCAGAAAAATATAGAATCTACAAAATACGAATGCATTAAAGAAAAGAGCACACTCTTGAAAGACCGGCATTGCTGCTACCTGCTTGCAAGTCCTGGTGTAGCAGATGTCTATAGATGTCACAATCGCCTAACATCAGATGAACCGATAATACATATCCTCTTATAAAAAAATCATCAGCAAAATTTGCGTAGCTTAGGTATTGCGTATCTCTCCAATTAAGTTAATATCACTTCAACACGCTCCAATCATATCAGCCCCCTAGACATGTGGCACAAACGCTAAACGAATAGAATAGAATAGAATACTTATTGTATGGGAATGACACTAGTTTACGACATGTAATTTGACAGCTAGTTTCATTCCCATATAATAAGTATTCTATTCTATTCGTTTACCGTTTGTGCCACTCGTCGAGGGTAGATTAGAACATTTAAAGCATTTACACACTGTCCGATTTCGTCTCATAGCAGGATCAATCAAATATTTTAGTTGTATTATTTATTTGTTCTATTTCTTATTACAATAAACATGATATTTGGTAGGTACATATGAATACCGTGGTATCTACCTCTACTCCTAACTACTAAAAATATAATTTATATGTAAACGCTTTTATTATTTTTATTTATGACTAGCGATTTTCCGTTCTGTTTTTATTTCGTAAGGAGGTTAGGTATATTATATACTAAGTATTTATAATATTATCTTTGTCTGTATCTTTGGATTATTATTCTGTAAATGTGTCACTATATAATTTGTGTTTATTGTAAATATTAAACAGATTGACAATAAATTTGATTACTGTACGCGTTGTGTTTATTTTTAGCCGTTTCAATGAGTGGTAGGTAAAGTAAAGTGGCAAATTATATAGTCCCACTGCTAGGCACGGGTCTAATCCTTGAAATCAAGCAAGGAGAGTTATTGGACCATAGTTAACCGATGCCCGATGCGAGTTGGTGAACTTCACATACCTTCAGAGACTTTCAATCTCATCACGCATGCCAGCTTCCTCACAGTGTTTTCCTTCACCAGCGAACGAGCGATGGTCTCATGCTTAGGGTGCACTAAGAAATTTCGAAAATCCAATTTCAAGGTACTGTTATATCGCAAGTCACATGGTTGCATATGTATAGTAAAACTGCTGAGTTTCCCATTGCATTATTCCTAATGCAATAGGAAACCTCTATTTTTCTCTTTGATAATTCAAATTGTTTTTCAATCAGATTGAATTGGACTTCCGTCGGGTGCAGGTCTATTTTAAGTTATCATTTTTTCATAATATATTTTAGTGTTGAAATAAAGAATAGTTTTTTTTAAAAAGCAAATCCTGAACCGCTCCGTAATAGTGGTGTCAGAAGTGGGATTCCAGTGTTGAAAAGCCGTATTCGTTCCACTGGAATTCCATAACGGTTCGCGGAAAATAAAAATAAAAGAACTGAACTGTGAAAAATAAAATATATTATACAAACTCTATAAGCCAATTCATCTCCGGAGTGTGATCGTGATCTTAGACAAAAGGCAAATTATTTTAATATCCACTTCGTCAAACTCTATACTGTGTCTCGACAGTCAGCCTTACTCGTAAGCCTGCGGAGCAGTCCAAGTCCATCCTGCACCCCATATATCGCTTGTGCAAAACACGCACAGCCGCCGTTCCTGTTGCCGTTCTGCCGCCGTTCCTGCCGTCGTTCCTGCCGTGGCTCTGCTGCCACTCTGCCGCCGTTCCTGCTGTCGTTCCTGCCGCTGTTCCTGTATTTCCTGACGCAGTCGCGTTTGTGGAAACGCGCTGCCGCTGCCTGCTGCCAACTCATCGTTGCTGTGATGCCGTTCAAGTCCCTGGTGATCCTGTCTCTGTGAGTAAAACATATTATTATCTGTTACTGCTACATTTCAGCTATAATTTAATTGAGTGTCTTTCAATATACTTACCTATTTCCTTACCCATCTTTAGTCCTCACGTGAAAAATATATAAGTAATTAGTAAATTATATACACACATATTATCGTTTTTATATAGTTGTACTTTAATTTTCTCTTACAATGTCGACTGAAAGCAAAAAGACAGAAGTTTTATTAACCGAACAATTTCCTATTAATGTTTTATGTAATTTTATTAGTCCTTATAAAGGAGATCGTGAAACATTAACCGCTTTTCTTACCAATTGCCAAAACGCCTTAGATTTAGCATCAATATCTCAAAAAACATTATTAAATAAGTATATTTTGTCGCGTTTAGAAGGTAAAGCTCAAATTGCTTGTTCCAATAAAATTTTTGAAGATTTTAATCAATTAAAATGTTTTCTTAAGCAAAATTTTGGTCAGACAAAGCATTACAATCATTTATTATTAGATCTGCAATCGTGTAAACAACAAATAAACGAATCCGTTTCACAATTTGCACTTCGTATTGAAAGCTGTCTTACTGATTTACAGTCCGAAATCTATAATTCAGAATCTTTAAAAAAGGATATTTCCGGTCGCATCGCTATGACAGAGGACTTAGCGTTATTTTCTTTTTCTCTTGGACTTCAGCCACGAATTAGTAACAACGTAAGATGCAGAAATCCTAAAAATCTTAATGATGCAATTAATATCGCTCTCGAAGAGGAAAAAATTCAAAACCTCTTACATAAAACTACCAAATCTAAATGTGAAACCTGTGGGAAAATAGGACATGCGACATCGGAATGTTACAGTGTACAGAGGCGCTCAAATCCACGACATAATTTTTCGAAACACCAAAATGAAACATATTCAAATAATAATAAATTCAATTCCCACGTTTTCTGTCGATACTGCAAAATAGGTGGTCACGACATATCAGAATGTCGTAAAAGGAAATATGATTATGAAAAACGCAATTCGTATAATAAATCTAATAATTATAATAAATCTGAGAACGCGCATCATATAACATACGAGCCGCCGTCGCCGCCGTCGCCGCCGTCACCGTCACCTTATCATATTCCGTGTGAAAATGTCGGCAACAATGATTTAAACTAGGTGGTCGGATTACGAAAAAGTGCCGCCGTTTTCCGAATAATTCAGGCACACGAAAACTTAATAAAAAATCAATTATTTCTAAATTTCCTAAATCTAATTATGAATCAATTAATGACTCTTCTTCGGTATCGGTAAATCAAAATCAAAAATTGTCAGACATCGCCACGGGTAACCAGTCCCAAATATGTCTCCAAAATAGAAAATTGTCGGACATCGCCACGGGTAACCAGCCCCAAATATGTGTCCAAAATCAAAAATCATCGGACATCGCCACGGGTAACCAGCCCCAAATATGTGTCCAAAATCAAAAATCATCGGACATCGCCACGGGTAACCAGCCCCAAATATGTGTCCAATCTTTTAAAAAATCTACGAAAAATTCCACCGATACTAAAAATGAAATTGACTCTAATTCTGAAATTCAAATATACGAGATAAATTCATTCATTACAAAAATATCACTACCTTATATTGAATTAAAAACCGAATATTCTACGCGTCTTTTAAGATTTCTTATAGATACCGGTGCGACTATAAGTCTTATTAAAAAATCTAGTTTAGACATCGATAAATATATCTTATCCCGCGAAATTGTAAAGATAAAAGGGATTAATAATTTTGAACATTGCTCCGAATCTATAGGTACATCTCAGATTAATTTTTTCATATTTAATAACATTTATAATTATAAATTTCATATCTTTAATGATGATGTACGTCTAGAGTATGATGGAATCATTGGTAGTGACTTTTTAGGTTATTTTAAAGCTAGCATTAACTATGACTCCAAATCAATTAATATTTGCGGGCAAACCATAGATATGAACTATGTTCAGCCAACTTATACAATTCCTGCTCGTTCCGAGGCCGTCATCGAGTGCGCAGTGTCAAATTACTCACCTGAGCGTTTTCCGAATAACCAAGGATTATTATTAGATCATACTTTAATTGATGGCATTTATTTAGCTAATTGTATTGTCACAATAAAATCGAATAAGAGAATCAACGTATCAATTTTAAATACCACTGACTCGCCTATCGAAATCAAAAATCACGCTGTAGAGTTAACTCCTTATGATTCACAAAATACTTCTAATATTAAATCGTCACAAATCGTTAATACTATTTCTTATTCTTGTTCAAATAGAGTACAAAAAGTACTTGCTCTTATTCGCTGTTCACACTTAAATCAAGAAGAGAAAGAATCTCTCTTGGAATGTTGTTCACATTATACCGATATATTTCATATGGAAGGTGAACCTCTATCCTTCACGAGCGCGCTAGAACACAGTATAGATTCAGGAGACGCGCCTCCTATTCATGTAAAATCATATCGTTTCCCTGAATGTCATAAGGAAGAGGTCGATTCACAAATTCGAAAAATGCTTAGTCAAAATATCATACGTCCATCTATCTCACCTTGGAGCGCCCCAGTATGGGTCGTCCCCAAGAAAATGGACGCCTCAGGTAAAAAGAAGTGGCGTATCGTTATAGACTACCGTAAATTAAATGACGTCACTGTGTCAGAGAGTTATCCTTTACCTCTTATTACCGATATTTTAGACCAATTAGGACATAGCAAATATTTCAGCACCCTCGATTTATCAAGTGGTTTCCATCAACTTAAGATGAATCCAAAAGATGCCCCCAAAACGGGATTTACTATAAATACAAATTCTGACGTTTCTGGGCACTACGAATTCATAAGAATGCCCTTTGGGTTGAAAAATGCCCCTTCCACATTCCAGAGGCTGATGAATACGGTTCTCTCTGGTCTTCAAGGTCTTCATGCCTATATTTATCTTGACGATGCCATAATATATAGCCACGATCTTCCTAGTCATATTTCAAAACTTAAATTAGTCTTTGACCGGCTACGAAAATTTAATTTAAAGTTACAGCCGGATAAATGCGAGTTTCTAAGACGTGAAGTCGCTTACCTAGGCCATATGATTACTGACAAAGGTGTCCGTCCAAATCCTGATAAAATCAAGGCCGTAACTCAATTCCCGATACCTAAAAATCCAAAAGATATAAAGTCCTTCTTGGGCCTAGTCGGCTATTATCGACGTTTTATTAATAACTTTTCACAAATCACAAAACCATTGACATCTCTTTTAAAGAAGGATGCAATATTTCAATGGTCTCATGAACAAGATCGAGCATTCGCGATTCTAAAGGATAAATTAACGTCAGCACCTTTACTCCAATATCCAGATTTTAATCAACCTTTCTTATTAACCACCGACGCCTCTAACTACGCGGTAGGTGCCGTATTATCGCAAGGAGAAATAGGCAAAGATAAACCTATCTCATATGCGTCACGAACGCTTAATAATGCCGAAGGTAACTACTCTACCATAGAAAAAGAACTCTTAGCTATTTTATTTGGGGTAAAAACATTTCGCCCTTATTTATATGGTCGTAAATTTAAAATCATAACAGACCACAAACCGCTAGTGTGGTTGTTTAGTGTTAAAGACCCCGGTTCCAGGCTCATTAGATGGCGTCTTAAACTAGAGGAATATGATTACGAAATTGTGTATAAAAAGGGAAAATTGAACGCAAACGCCGACGCATTATCTCGCTATCCAATTCTCGCCCTAGACGATAAAAGTGATAATTCAATTATATGTAATCCTACACTGTCACCTGGAAGTGACATCGACTCTCATAATCTTCCGTCAATATCCGAAACTTACGAACAATTTTTACAAATCTCAAAACAACCTGGTGTCATCTTCGATACCGTTATTCAAGAACACAACGAAAGTTTACTAAAAACTAAAATAAAATTAATCGCATATCCAACGTCAATTGATCTAGACGAATCCATTCCGTATTGTAGTGATATCATAGAAGCATCCACAAGCGACCCTAATATCCGAAATGTCGAACGCGAGCTCCATACCTACTATTCAACCTCTAACGATAATCATGTCTTCACACATTTGTTCATTAAATTAAATCATTTTGATGAAATGACTTATAAAGATATATTCAATGTACTTCGCGAATACCGAGAAATGATAAAATACTGGTATTCCGATGAGAAAGAGATAGCATTATCAGATTTTACAGATCCTTTTTCTAAACTTTCATTTACAAAAATATATAATATTATTGCGTTTCTTTTTCATACAACCAATATAAAAATTCATATTTATCATAATTGTATTAAATATCCGACGCCGAGCGAAACCAAACAAATCTTAAGAGATAATCATGACTCACCTGTCGCTGGGCATCCAGGCATCTCTCGTATGCTAGAAAGAATCAAGTCACAATTCTGGTGGAAAAACATGAGACAAGACATCGAAGATTATGTAAAAAATTGTCGCTCGTGTCAAATAAACAAACCTCTACGACAAACCAATAAGGCACCGATGATAATAACTTCCACAGCGTCGCGACCCAACGAGAAAATCTATTTAGATCTGGTTGGTCCACTTCCTGAAACATATGAATATAAATATAAATTTTTACTTACCGTTCAGGATGATCTCACCAAATATTCGCAAGCTTATCCTATGCAGTCGTGTTCGGCTGAAGAAACAGCTAGAACATTCGTTAATTATATTTCACACATAGGAATACCTAAAATGATCATCTCCGACCAAGGCACAAACTTTTGTTCAGACCTTTTTAAGCAGCTAGGAAAATTATTTAATATTAAACATATATTCGCTTCTCCATATCATCCCCAAACATGTGGCGCTCTAGAAAGGAGCCACTCTACCCTCAAGGAATATTTGAGGTCTTATATAGGCGAAAATCAAAACACTTGGGACCTTTACATCCCAAGCGCTATGATAGCCTACAATTCAAACGTACATAGTACCACAGGCTACAGCCCACTAGAACTATTATTTGGCTTTAAGCCCTATCTACCGTCTAGCATAGACGTTCTCGATAATAACACATATACAGATTATATTCGTGCACTTAATCATCGTCTTTATTACAGCCGTCAAAAGGCTCAACAAAATATTCAAATGTCTAAGGAAAAATCTAAAAAGTATTATGATTCTCGAACAAAGCCTATTATATATAATGCTGGCGATATGGTATATGTCCGTTTCCACCATAAGCAAAATAAGGCCTTATCTCCGGTATGGAAAGGTCCATATAAAATTATAAAACTAAGTGGTAACCATACCGCAACGTTATTAATTAATCGTAAGCATGTACGTCACCATTTCGATGAAATTAAGCCAGCAAGTGACGACACAACATAGTGTCCTAGGTCAGTAAGTTAGTAGTAACAATAGTAAACATAATAATATAATCGTAACATAAGTCTTTTCATTCTATTTCAGATGCGCGCTGTCGCCGCTAACTATATCAGATTACGTATCGCCCATAATTAGTAGTCCGGGCCTTTATTTTGATAAACTCCTAGATCTTAAGTTTACTAATAATGACTGGAAAGTCGTATCATATATAGATATAAGTCATATTCAGCCTAATCTAGATAAAATAGAGTTTTTATTACAAAAGTTAAATGTGTTTTGTGATTCTCTTATGTCATCAAAGATACAGTCGGATTGTATTAATTCGCTTTCAGCACTAAAAAATCAGCATCTCATAAATGTGAATAAGTTTTCTTCCGTTTCATATTTGTTACGTAGTGATAAAAGTAAAGATCGTATTAAAAGAGGTCTCATTGATTTAGGAGGCTCTTTCTTAAAAACTATTTTCGGTACTTTGGACGCCGAAGATGCTGTCAGATTTTCGGAAGCAATCAATACTGTACAGACAGATGAAAAACATCTCGCTCATCTTATGAAGGACAATATTCATGTTATACAGTCCACTATTTCGTCATTTAATAATTCCATGTCTAAAGTTAACTTAAACGAAAAACATCTTTTAGAAAATATGTTAACAATACATAAAATATTAGACACAATCTCTAACACGAATGACAAGCTGACATTAAAAAATCAAATTAATTCCTTATCAAATTCATTGGAAGCCATAATCCTGACATCATCTTTTGACATCGACGACATCAATAACGCCATATTATTCGCAAAGCTCAACGTTCTACATCCTACTATACTGAGTCCTTATCAATTGTATAATGAACTAGATAAACACAGAAATAAACTTCCTAGCCATTATGATTTGCCTGTACCATTAACGCTACAAAACATACAAGAATTAATAGATATTTCTAAATTAGTTTCTTATTATCATCAAAATAAAATCATATTTGTCCTTCACATTCCTCTAGTCTTACCTCAAACCTATAATCTTTATAATATAATACCATTACCAGTTCCTTACAATATATTGAAACCAGACACTTACATTTTAATCGAGCCAACTAGCTCATATGTGGCAGTAACAGCTGATCGCATGTTCTACTCGCTAATAAGTGACATAGACAAATGTAAATTAATCAGTGAAAAGTGTTATGTGTGTGTGCTCGTCGACTCGTTTTCAGCTATTGCCAACCCTACGTGTGAAACAACTCTGTTAAGTGAAGTGGTAACTAAACTCCCTGATTCCTGTGTAGCTAAAATTATTCATGGTTCTATAGATGTATTCCATAAACTTAGTTTTAATCGTTGGATTTTTGTTCAGTCTGAGCCAGGTAAATGTCATATCACGTGTGAGAAATCTGACGTAAATAAAGATGTTATTTTATTTGGAACTGGCATCCTGACCTTGCCTAAATATTGTAAAGCATTTTATAAAACCTTACAGTTTACCGCAGTTGGCGAAACGTCACTCGGCAATGTAACAAATGTGGTGTCAAATTTTAACATTTTACTAGACGATTGTTGTGAACACTCAAAAATTAATAAAACATTTGCTAAGCTTCCACATTCTAGTTTAAAAAATATTGGAAATCTTGACTCACTACTACATGCAAGCATCCATCTCCATACAATGGAAGATGAATTATATAAATTAGAAAATCCATCTCATTTAGATACATATGGAATTCATTATTTGTCTATTAGTTTGTTAAGTAGTATTATATTCATAATATATCTAATGTTTAAATGTCGAAGAAATGTAACATGTAAAAAATCGCCTTGCTGTATTCAGATTTTCAATCAGTGTCATAATTCAAAATCTCGCACAGATCACCCGACATCTCTTGTTGTCCTTAAGGATAGTAATATTAAAAATGATTCTGTAATGGAGGAAACATCCATCAACACGCCAACTCCTTTGAAAAGAAATGTTATGTTAACTAATATAATAAAAGATCATGAAATGTAACTTTAATGTTAAACAATTTAAATCTGAAAGTTATAATAATGAGAATGATAATTGTAATTGGTTCTTAAGTTCAAATATAATATTATATAAACAATAAATATAACTAATGACTTAGAAATCCTATTAAGTATATAAATGTTATAATAGTAATTGTGTGTTAATTTAGAATTTAGAAAAAAAAGTTTTTGATAAAATCTTAGTAAATAACATTGTTTTTGTAATTTCGCAATTACTTGTATACTCCAAACGAAAGTCCAATCTCCGCGTTAATCTAAGTTAATCTCTCATCACTTTGAGATGTGATGATCGATCTTAACGGGGGGGTTGTTATATCGCAAGTCACATGGTTGCATATGTATAGTAAAACTGCTGAGTTTCCCATTGCATTATTCCTAATGCAATAGGAAACCTCTATTTTTCTCTTTGATAATTCAAATTGTTTTTCAATCAGATTGAATTGGACTTCCGTCGGGTGCAGGTCTATTTTAAGTTATCATTTTTTCATAATATATTTTAGTGTTGAAATAAAGAATAGTTTTTTTTAAAAAGCAAATCCTGAACCGCTCCGTAATAGTACACTGGGGTTCGGAATCGAACCCGGATACATAGCTCATATACTAACATAGACATTATTAGAATGAGTTTTGTTGTTTGAGCGCACTCATCTCCAGAGTTATCAGTCGTGGACTCGACTGATAAGACTTTTGCATTTTATAATACAAGTATATAAGGAGAAAGCTGCTTGTGTTGTGTGTTATTTAAAGACATCTCAATTTGGAGCGGGTAATAACACGAGGAACATAATATCAAACTCAATAATTTCAATACCTACCTCTATAAAATTATCGAAACTCTACGCCAGAGAAACCTGATAAGTTAATGAGTATTTTGTCGAGATATCAGACTCTTCCAAACATGCTCATGAAAATTTGTATTTTGATAATTTCATATTTATCCAGCTTATTAATGAGAGCATTATTGACTCATGTGCTTTTATTCTCAACTTATACTTCAGTTTATACGTAGTAGTACAAACGCTACTTACATCAGACAATCAATTTCAAAAATATTTTGTCTGTTAATCGTCAAACTAATATCTGTGACTGCATTATAATGCGACATACACTGGCAGATGGCTGATGTTAGAAGGGGTTACTTAGGCTATAAAAGTAATAATCATCAAACCGTGTATTAAAACCGTAAAGTTAAGCGAACAAAACCTTACAATAATATTAGATTGACTCCTTTACGGCGGCTTTCAATATCCTACCTATCTTAAAATTTTATTATCGATCTTGGTATTTTGACACATTTTCTTACAAAATCTGTGAAAATTATAAGATTGATAAGAAAATTTTAAGATAGATAGGATATTGGAAGCCGCCGTTAGCTAGTTTCAGATGCAGGTTGAATCCAATACAATATTGCAATGTAATGCAATTAGAGCTCTGAATTCTAATCAAGGACTCTCTGTGGCCCAGCGCACGTCTCAAATTATAAATTCTATACCGTCTTACAGGCTACTAGGTGGTTTGTGCACGATAGTAAATGAAAGGTTATTACTAAAAGTTATAACTATACTATTTTAAACCGTTTTCTATTCTAATATTATAAAGAGGAAAACTTTGGTTGGTTGTAATGAATAGGCTCAAAAAGTACTGGACCGATTTCAAAAATTCTTTCACCGTTTGAAAGCTACATTATCCACAAGTAACATAGGCTAAATTCTAATATTTTAATTTGTTTTTTTGTGTTTTTTTTTTTTTGTTATTGTGTTGGTTTTCGGACACCTTGTGTCCGAAAACCCCAAATCATCTTATATAATTGATTATATTATAAAAATCATCCAGAAAAGAATAAATTACTTATTTGGCGTACTAAGATCCCTAAGTTGTAAATCTTAGTTAACGCAGTCGTCAGCCATATGGCAAACGCGTAACGGCTGCTCTACGCCCGGTCCTTGAGCGGTGGATGCGCCGTAAGCGCAAACCCCTCACCTTCCGTCTCACGCAGATGCTCACCGGGCACGGATGCTTTGGTGATTACTTGTGTCGGACGGCCCAAAGGGAGCCGACGACTGGATGTCATGACTGTGGCGCGGCGGTGGACTCTGCCCAGCACACCCTCGAGGTGTGCCCGAGATGGGCGGCGCTGCGTCATGATTTGACGTCTGTCATTGGAGGGGACTTGTCTTTGTCGAGCGTCATCACCGCGATGCTTGACTCTGACGAATCCTGGACGGCAATGGCCTTTGGCTCTTTCTACGAGACAGCGATGTCCCAGAAGGAGGCCGACGAACGGGTGAGCGAGGAGGCTACTGACGTAGCCTCCCCCCGTAGACGGCGAACGGGGGTGCGTCGGAGGTGCTATTTAATGCGCCTTCAATAAAGTCCCTGTGCTCGTGTCAAGACACGACGTCGTGGGGACTGCCAAGTCGTAGCCGGGCAGTCCCCCAATTGTGGAGAATCTGGTCTTGCCGGGACCAGTCTGTCGCTGAGGGTATCCCGTCACCTGCAGTGCAGGACCCGGATCTGTGCAGGCCCTGCACAGATCCGGGTCCCTCAAATATAGCAGCTGAAGGCTCACGCAGCGGTTTTAGTGGGGTAGTAGTAGTGTACCCAATGCGAGTCACCACACACGCCAGTGCGCCTACCCTGGCCCTGGTAAGGTCCGAAAAGGATTTCCGCTGTGTCATTAAAAAAAAAGATAAAAAAATGGCGAAGCTGCCGGCAACAGCTAGTCATGAAATAAAGTATATTTTATATGCGTATTGGAATATATTATGGTATGTATTATTTAGGTAGACGAAGTTGTTGGTCAGCCATTAACCAGGTGGTAACACGATCTCCGTGCAGTGGCCTCCGTGTTGGATGCGAGTGGCTAGGGATCAGTCGTATTGGCGTTCACTGAAGCCTATGTGGACGGATAAAAGCTGATAATAATATCTATGGACACTTTTACATGTCAGTCTGGTCCCGTGGTAAGCTTCTGGCAGATTTCCATTTTACCAACCTAAAAAAGGCAACGCACCTACAAATTCTTTGGCGTAGCGCGTGTGAAGAGCCAGTTTTTTTTCGAAAGGTCTAGACTCTTGACTTTTAGGCCAGATGGCCTTTAAACTCAATCGCTAGTGAAATTACTGCCCGTTTGCCCCCGCTTATATACCTTCTATCATCATCATCAACGCGTCCATCTGGACATCTTCGATCTAGTTGAAAGGTGAAAAGGGGAAAATCCTTCTTATTCTAAAACAAATAATGACTAATGAGTTACCATGACCGATTTCCATATTGGCATTTTGAATTTGGAACGGAAAAGGAAATGGCAGTTGGCACCGACAAGATGGCGGCGCTGTGTAGGCATTCAGTAATAAGCCTCATTTTAAATAATGGGACCTCTGTGCCAAAATATCGCGTTTACGGACATATATGATCGTTTAAACTTTAAACATGCGAGTAAATTGCCTCGTATTGATTCCTCGAAATTAGGCGAGTAGGACTAACAATTGTAATTTACACACGCTTGTAGTGTTAGTAGTCTATTATTTTAGGTTTACTCTTCCTCGAAATTAGTCGACAATAATAATACCATGTTTTTAAAGTACCATGATTTTATTTCACTTGTCACATACACTATTATTTTACCTCCTCGAAAGGTGACGAGGATAACTAGGTCTTACGACTGATACGAAATGTTTTGTACAGGACAATGTCTGTTGGATCCGCTAGTAGTAGTAGAAGAGAACTGTCATGACCATGGTTGCTGTAAAATATCCAAAAAGTCGAATGCAAATTAATGATCCTTGGCAGAGACAATTCCCCTGCGATAACCAACATCAGATAATATCGCATATCGCATCGCCACTCAACCTATGACCCGACAAAAATAAGTTTCCTATACAACTAACAGACTCTCTCTCTCTCTCTCTCTCTCTCTCTCTCTCTCTCTCTCTCTCTATTTAAGAGCTTTCCTCTTGTCGGTGGAGTATTCGCCACTCATTCCTCATCTCCGCCAACACCTTCACCTCCGGATACGACATAACCTGTACCTTCTCCTTTATTTGTTGCATATAACTCCTTCTCGGTCTACCTCTTCCTCTTTTTCCAGCAATCTTTCCCTCTGTGATATTTTTTATAAACAAGTCACGTCGTATCAGGTGACTAATCAAATTTCCTCTTCGGTTCTCAACAGTTTTAATAATATTTTTTTCCTCTTTCACTATTTCCAAAACTTTTGCGTTTATCACCATTTCTGTCCATTTTATCCCCTCCGTCCTTCTCCAGCACCACATTTCGAAGGCTTCTAATCTTATCCTATCTTTTTGCGTCAGTGTCCACAATTCACTTCCATATAACAGACTACTTAATATGTATTATCCTTATCCTCGAAATTATTCGAGCAATCTTCTCCCAATCAACCATCATTAATACTGAATGTGCTTTTGATCATTTTAATTGGATTGATGTTCCCGTATTTAGTATTTGTAATAAAAATGTATTCAGAAAATATAAAACCCTCGAAAACTCGCTATAATTAAAAGCCTTTGTAAATAAAATGTTTTGTAAACGCTGTAGTGCTCCCAGCTTACGTGGAAATATTTTGTACAGTTAAAGTACCCTTACCATTTTATGGACTAACAAAAAGTGAGGACTAAACGTTTGTGAGGACCATACAAAAATTACGTCACATGTTAATTGGGGCGAGTGTGACAAAGGTTGGGTCCTAGATTGTGTGACATCACATTACCACCTCAAGATGTATATTGAAAGTATCAACCCTTATATGACCCACTGCTGGGCACGGGTTTCCTCCTAGAAATCAGGTGAGGAGGGTAATGTCATAATTCACCGATGCGCTGTGGGCATGCGGGTTGGTGAACTTCATAAACCTCTTAAGACTTTTGACTCTTCTTCTCCTCAGACATGCAGGTTTCCTCACGATATTTTCCTTCACCGATGAGCGAGTGTCTCGCGTTTTAGGGTGCACTTATGTAGAAAAACCCATTTCAAGGCACATGGGGGTCAGGATTGAACCAAGAACCTCTCGCATAAGAGGCCAAGTTCACCGCTGAACCATCGTCGTTCCCTTCGTCTGTTATTAAAGCAGGAAATTATAAACTAACGTATAATTTGTAAGAGATTGATTTGCAGCCGAATCGGGTTAACATTATTTTGGACAATTTATATAATATTATAAGATTTTAAATTATTATGGTTATTTTCATTACCTATCAAGATTCAAAAATTCAACAGTGCTTGATAAAAGGCGCAAAAGCGCTTGCTTGTAAATAAACGCAGGGGGGTCCGCTTTTGACGTTTAAATGTTTTTTTTTTTGAAAAATGTTGATATTTTGAAATTTTATATACCTATCCTGTTTTAAATCATTTTAACTTACACAATAAGTATCATCTTAAATTATCATTATTATTATTATAGTATTTGTGTTATTCAAATGTATAAGCTATAATAATAAGATAATTTAAATAATAAGTATTTAAATTTCTATGGTGTAAGCTATATTGTTCTCAAATTTCATTCAAATCCGTACAGTAAGTATTTGTGTAAAATAGTAACAAACATTCACACACCATACATAGAAACTTTCGAATTAAATGGCTATTTAATCTAGAGCTTTTGTTTTTAATATATTATGTACGTATAAATCCTATTTGAAATAGCTAGTTATTGCACAGTAAAAAGGTTTTAGTACTACAATGTAACAACTGTGATCTCAAACGAACAAAAGTTTGTCTTATAATGCTTATTATTATTATAAAAGCATGGCTCGTGCTCACCAATGCCCTGTTGTTAATTGTGTTACCCGGACGTCACCGTTTCTGCAAATAATTTACGAGTTAATTAACCCCTAGGGTCACTTGAGATTGAAATGTGCTTTGGTGGAAGAGTTTGTTTCTTTATGTCATGCGATCTTTACTACAATTCCATTTCCAAAGAATTTTGCGCTCACGGCCCCTAGTCATAATTAATGAAGAGGATATAAGTTATTTTAATAACAGATAAACGGAACGAAGGGTTCGTTTGCGAGATTAAAGCCTCGTAGCCTTACCTGAGAGAGCAGGCTCCCGCAATCAGATATTTATATGAAAGTGAATAACAATGTTCTAAATATTTTGGCGGCATTTGAGCGACGATGGTCCAGTTAATAATAATCCATAAATAATGTTAATCCGATTCGGCTGCAAATCAATCTCTTACAAATTATACGTTAGTTTATAATTTCCTGCTTTAATAACAGACGAAGGGAGCGACAATGGTCCAGTGGTGAGTGGACTCGGTCTCTTATGCGAGAGGTTCCGGGTTTGGTCCTACCCCCTTCCCCCCCTCCAATGCCTTGAAATTGATTTTTCTACATTTCTAAGTGCACTCTACACACGAGACCATCGCTCGCTCACCGGTTAAAACATCGTGAGAAAACCTGCATGCCTGATGAGATTTGAAGGTGTGTGAAGTTTACCCGCATTGCTTGCATTGCATCCGTGAACTAAGGCCCATTATCCTCCTCGCCCGTTCGAGGAGGCGACCCGTGCCCAACAGTGGGACATAGTTGATACTTTACTAAATATTTAAATCTATTACCGTAAAGATGTAAGATTTATGAGTTTACTAGTACCGTAAAGATGTAAGATTTATGAGTTTGTGCAATTGAAGGGGTAATATCTGAATCTACTAAACCGATTTTTAAATACTTTTACTAATAGAATATAGACTACGTTATTTGTCAGTGACGAGGAATATATTTTGTCCCCATACTCCCACGGGAAGTACTCGGTTGAAACCGCAGGGCGCCGCTAGCAGTGAATAAAACAATTTTTACACTCATGAAACTAAAAATATGTCAGCCCTGTAGGGCTATTCTGTAAGGTCTTTTTCGATTTTCGAAAGCGAAATCCGCGGTGATATTATTATGACGAATATGTAGTCTTTAAAACTCGACTCTCTATCTATCAATAAAGTTCGCTTTCGAAGTGAGTGTAAAGTGAGCTCTATCACTCAGGTGAAGCTCGATATCGAAATGGTTTTTACAGAATCCATCTTTATCCATACTAATATTATAAATGGGAAAGTGTATGTGTCTGTTTGTCCGTCTTTCACAGGAAAACGTAGTGACGAATTGACGTGATTTTTAAGTGGAGATATTTTCTTAGATGAGTCATCTGCTCATCTACTTTTCCGATATAACTTTAAGGCCTTAATGCAAACAGCATAGGTCCTTTCGAAAAAAAAAGTTAAAGGGATGGAGAGTGATATAGGCTACATTTTTCTCTCTTTCTAACCCCTCACTCCCCTAAAACGGGTGGTGGAATTTTGTATGGAGCATGGCGCAATTTTCAAGGTAGAAACTAATAATTGGTATGCTGACTATTTAGACTAACAAAAAATTATGTACGGAAAGGCTGATGATATATTAGTTTTGCCTATGCACCTTCATGCAGGTGCAGAGAAGATTCTGCCACTTAGAAATAGACCAAGTTAACATTTTTTTTTTCAAAGAATTCTATTCAGAATTTAATAAGAACTTACCTTAATTTGATTACTGTATTATTGCATGCATTCCATCGTTCAACATCGACGAGTGGTACAGCCCTTCGTGTGTCCCTCGTACGTAGGGCTCCGCAGATCACGTAGGGCTCCGCAGATCACGTAGGGCTCCGCAGATCACGTAGGGCTCCGAGTCGAGAATTACCCTTTCGACGTAATATATATTCGCAAAGTAAATGTTATCTTGGGAGGAATTATTGTTTTCGTTTTATGTATACCTTCGGCTATACAATATATTGATGAAAAGCCTGTTTTTTTTTTCTTTGAAGTTTTAGATCAAAAAATTGGTACCTAGTCGTAAATTTGTACCGATTAGCTGAATAGGTACATCGACCACACAACCTATAGACTCCTAATGTTTGATTGTTCTTATTAAATGCATTCTGGCAACTAGCTGAGGTAAGACGAAAGGGGCTGCAATGCTGTGATTAGCTAATTCAAGGTCATACGTTACCAATCACGGAACGTTAAAAAGAAATGGATATTTCGCAACGGGAAAGAATGAGACGACACGATAGTTTGAGTACATTGGTTACGGCTTACATCAGAACTATAAGTCATATCATATCAAGTCATAACTATGTGTCGCCAGAACCCGTTCCCCTGTTATTAGAAGTCTGTGGATTATGTTGTCGATGGCTGAAAAGAAAGCACACGAAGTAGGTACACCAGATTTTCACATAAACTTGATGTGCCATTTATAGGCTTCATGAAGTCTCTCTTTTGTGGGGCAATGTATAAATTGGTCCAGGATCCATTGCTACATGAGCAATAGCTACGATCTTATAGTAAAGTCATATCTCATCTCATAGTCATATCTCATCATTTAAATGTGAAATATTGGTGAATATTTAGCAATCAATGAATAGTTGCACGTACAATTACAAAAGCCGGCGCCGTGATTAAATTCCACCCTCTGAGGACCTGGAGAGTCATCCCGGATTCAAATCGTGTGGGATAAGCGATGAGTGGCAGCGGGATGGGATATCGCAGCAATCGAACGATTGGTATTTTTTGAGCTATGTAAATGAAGTTTAAGTCACGTCATTCGAAACCAAAATTCTATGGAACGACTCGTTGTCCAAGGGCAAGTGGAAGGCAAGCGGTCGCGAGCTCGAACGCCTACACGGTGGACAGACCTGATAAATGCTGTGACACTAACCACCATAGCGCAATGTTCCCGAAATACTAAAGATAGCAACACGTGGAGGCGCGTCGCGGGAACTAATGCAGTTCCACCACATCATCATCATCAAACCAGACCACTCTGTTAAGAGTGCACGACTAGAGAGAGAAATGAAGTTCAGGATACCCACTTTGTCGTTACGATTTTTTTCATCGGTAATGCTTACTTCACTTTATCAATGATTTTAGGAACCCTTATGGCTCAAAATCCGCCTCAAGCATAAGCTTTACAGGTACTATTTCGTGTTAATTAATTGGTAGGCCTATGTTTCGCAGTTGACGTATAGCTGATGATGATGAGTAATAGCTCCATATTTAGTATATGTTTACGAGTGCGAGGGATCGTCTGTATCGGCGTTCATTGAACGTGGCCTATGTGCATATACGGTAGAAGATTGATCAGTATGGACAGTTTTAAATGATACCGTGATTCATCATCATCATCATCATCTCAGCCTATAGCTGTCCACGGCTGGACATAGACCTCTGCAATGGTTGCCCAGCGAGACCGGTCCATTGGCACCGTGATTAGCGTTTATGTAAAATACATAATAGTAATATAATATGATATAAGTCTTTTATTCTTTTATTTTTCATGCGATTTCAGTTTTTTTTTTTAATGTTTTGTTTCATTTTTTAATGTATATTTTTTTTGTATTTCTAGACACTTTTTTTTATCAGAACTCCTGTGTCGTTTTTCCTTTAGGCCCTTTATAGAATGACAGCTGAGTCCATCAAGTGTTGTTCAGCTATATGGCCTCCGTATTTCCATTTAAGTTTCATGAAATGAAACTTAATTCGTTATTGATCTCACTCCACACAACATTGACTGCACTCCTGGATAATGTTATGATAATAGTGGTACCTAACACCTATGCAATCAAGTCTCCAATTCCGCAGTCGAAAATCGCTTAATCTTAATTCTTAGAACACACCCACAGAAAATATAAACGCAACCACTTTTGCGAAACTTCTGTTTGGCGACAGCTTGTACGTGAGTGAAACACACAGACAAACCCATTAGATACAAAACATTTTATACCTTCATAATATCTGTTTATGTAAAAAAATGTTACATTTCTCAAGAAGGTTATATTTGTAACTGGATGTTTTGCTACCCAAAAATAAAATTAAGTTCTGTATTCAAAAACAGCGTCCACCGCTGGAAGAAAATATAGTGAGGAAACCTGCATGCTTGATGAGATTAAAAACCTTTGAAGGTGTGTGAAGTTCAGCCAGCGGATCGGTGAACTATGGCCCATTACCCTCCTGATTACGAGGAGACCTCTGCCTAGCAGTGGGATATATACCTAAGGGTTGATACTTTATATTTTTTTTTATTGTTTATATAATTTAAAACGTGTACTTTATCTTAATCGGCGCCATTTCTTTTAGTGTTAGTTGGAAAGGCAAACGGGCAGACGAGCCACATGATGTTTAGTGGCCAGCGTCGCCCATCAACACTAGTTAACCTGAGAATAGCCGAGGCAGCACATTCACCTCCACCATGGTTCAAGACTTGTCGTGACGGTGGGGCTCAGTAGCCTAGGTTGAACCAACACCATGGGCGAAGCTAATTGAGCCAAGGGGGCTTTTTATACATTTCCTCCTCCTCCTCCTAGAAGAGGGACCAACAGATCAGGGGGCAAGGGGTGAGGATGGGAACCTCACCTCATTGTACTTTCCCATCCTGAGACATAAGATAAGTCTATGTGCCAGTAATAACACCACCTGTCTCGCTCCCACCTCCTAAATACAGCAAAGCTGTTTGACAGGAGAAAAAGGGAGATGTTGGTACCATGCAGCCGGGACCGCGGCACAGCGTCCCTGTAACATGAGTATATCATGCATGTCAGTAACGACTATGGTAATATAATGATGATTAATAATTAACGCATACAAAACAAATAATACACGAATACACCAACATAATAAGTTAATTTAAAACGTAATTATGTTTATAATTTTGTTTGTCGAGTTAAATCGATATTATTTTCATTTACAGTCCAGCAGGTTTTATCCGTTCATTGGTCATTTATAATTTATTTTTGTTGAAATCACTTACCATCCAGTTTATCTTACGCTCGTTAGCTTATATATTTATCACAAACACAACTTATGGTTATAATATTTTACTGTATGCAAGAACAATATTTTTCCAATCATATATATTTTATACCACAAATCTACAGCAGTTGTCCCTTTAGATAAGCAGATCTCAGATACTGTTAGAGTTAGTTTGATTATTTTCTTAATTGATAGATTGTTTGCTTTATAGATTGAGTAGCTTTTGCCCGCGGCTTCGCCTGCGGTAGCAAAAAAAATTCCTTTTTTTTTATAAAAGTTATCCAATGTTACTTCTAGTACCTCCCAGAATATGTGTACAAAGTTGCATGATGATTCGTCGAGTAGTTTTTGCGTGAAAGCGTAACAAACATCCACGCTTTCACATTTATAATGTTAGTAAGGATAAAAATAAGAAATGCAGGTTACGTTTTGTATCTTAATCCTAAATATGACCTGTGAGGAGTGTATACATAATTTTCGAATCAGTCATCTGAGCCTCTTTAGCTCAGTGGTAGAGCACTGGTCTCGTAAACCAGGGGTCGTGAGTTCAAACCTCACAGGAGGCATAAGCTTTCAAGTTGATTTTTATATTCTACTCAGTCTTGTACTCATATTCATCTAATAAAAATATTACTTTAATAAATACTATAAAAGATAAAAGATTACAGGAAAAGAAGAAAATTAATGTTACGCATTGTGGTGTTATTCTTTTGTAATTTTTATGTGTGTATGTATAATTTTTCTGTGCGTGTGCCACTTGGCATTTTGATGAAATATGTATGTCATTATGTTCAAGAGGTTTCGAGAAAGGTTCAGTTAATTTTTGTGGTTTAGATTCACAATTCGTTCAACTACAAAATGTTTTGTAGACAGAATTACTAGCTGCCACCACAGACTTCTGCCAAAGTACTATCGCTGTCAAGAAAGAACAAGGATTGGTCTTAAAAGGGTGAAAAATTTAAATTGTATTTTTGAATGTTGTATCATAAAAGAAAACATTAAAAAATCGGTTGTCTGTCAAATCGTTTTACCAACAATAGTTAAACATGACAACGTCATAAGAAAATACGGATGGACCAATTGTGCTTCTTTGTCGCTCGTTCCCGCTCTCGTTTGCACTTCAAGCCTTTAATGGAACGCCTCAGAGCGAGGTAACGCCGCATGAGTCGTGTTTTTTTGTGCGTGCAGCCGACTCCATCGAATTATAAGACGTTGTCACGTCAATAAATAATAGGTGAAACGTTCTTAACAATAATGGATATTAAAAATAGATATCGAACGATTCTCAGACCTGCCCGATATTCACAGAATATTTCGAAACGGTCAAACTATTTCGGAGGAATTTAGCAACAAACACTGCAGCAACAAGACATTTGTATATTTTTACTTTACACACAAGTTCTTATACGCTTTGAAATGACGACTAACATAACGTAAATAAAAGGTATGCAATATTTATTATCATTGTCACATTCTGTTTAATTTATCCTCGTAAATTATGTCATAATCACCCGCTGAGCTTAGATCAACGATGCTTGCGAAGTTGCGACCGGGTTTATTACTCAGGTGTTTGCTTCAATTATGATAATTAGGGTAATAGGTATTTCGTTAGTTCATTAGTTAAGTTGGTGTGTTGTTTTGGTGTGTGTCTATGGTTTTCGCTGATGACTCATCACCAGTCGAATCGACTGCCTCCAGGCAAAGCCGTAGCCATTTTTGCGCCCTGTGCGAGCTTCTATTATTGCGCACTTAGCAAACCGAAAAAAAAAATTCTCCTGCCTGGTCTGGCCATTCTTGCGCCCCCCAGAGTCTACGCCCTGTGCCTGGGCACCGGTGGCACCGCCCTATTTACGGCTCTGCCTCCAAAGGAGTGCCGGATGATACGCCCATACAAAAACGCAACTGTTTTAAAATTAATCAGTGGGGACAATAAAGCCGGTGAAAAAAATTCACAATTCAGCAACACTGAGCTTTGAAACAAAACGTTTTCATCTGAAGCTAATTAATTACAAAATACTAGGAATTATTAAAGTTTTCCTGTTAAAAGTTATGTTATTACACTTCTTCTGTTTACAGATGTGTTGTGACCAAATTTTCCCGCATAAATCGTATTTTATTTTCGTGAGTCACGTTCGGTGTTTGGAGCCATTTATGGCTCCAATTAAGGTGCTTCAGCAGACTTGGACAACAGATTTGCAGACTTGGTTCTGATAATATTCTAAATTTCTAAGTGCACCCCAAACACGAGACCGTTGCTCACTCACCGGTGAAAACATCGTGAGGAAACCTGCATGCCTGAGGAGATTAAGTCTTTGAAGCTATGTGAAGTTCACCAACCCACATTGGACCAGCGCATCGGTGAACCTGATGACCCTCCTCGCCTGATTTCGAGGAGACCCGTGCCCAGCAATGGGTAATAATAAGGGTTGATACTTTACTTTTTTTTACCGGTAATATTTACCTTCAGTAATAATGAGAGCCCTAAGCCTCTAATAATCTAATAATAATATCTATAGTCAATTTTACACCACGTCAAACTGGTCCCGTGGTATTTATTAGTTCTCGAAGAGACTTGTGTTACGGGTACCAGACAACGGAAATACATATTATATTTAATACATATATTTAAGTTTTTTATTATATAATACACATACATGAACCAGGAACACCGAAACTTTTTTGTGTTCCCTGGCGAGATTCGAACCCGCTACCTCCGGCTTGTGCGCCAACGCCCTAACCACTGAGCCACAGAGGTCGTCACCTATTAAATGTGCTGAATAATAAATATACCGTCGTGATCACACACACTCGGGTAACCAATATCCCGTGTAAAGGTTTAAATCGACGCTGACAATGGATTCATCGAACACGTAATTATGTTACGGCGGTTTTAGGCTAATGAAGCCAGTGGCATTAGCTAATCTAATACTTCCACTATTACAATATCAAAATTATACTCAGTAACTAGCTTTTGCACGTAGTTTTGTCTGTAACCTACATTTACAGCCGCTTAATTGATTTTATGTCGGACAAGGCATTTGAAGTTTTAGCAGTGTACCTTTCGCTGTTAAGCAAAGGTAATTACGTGAATTAAATCATCATCATCATCAGCCTTTATCCGTCCACTGCTGAACATGGGCCACCCTCAATGAGCGCCAAGACGACCGATCCCCCGCCATTCGCATCCAACGCGGACCTGCCACTGCACGGAGATCGTCTTCCCACCTTTTTTTTTCTTGACTGCCAAGAAATGCACTGAGGCATCCAGCTGGGGAATGGGTCTTAGGAAAGCTGGTAAGTGGACGCAGCTCTGCCCACTAAAATCCGGCGAGTGCTACCAATGCCGCCTTTGGTGAGGTGCCCCGGATCTACAAGCAACAGCACCTCGACGGCTAGTCAGTCCCTTGAGGGACTGACACCACCTTCACAGAGGGACTGTCTCACACCACAGAACAACCCCTCCCAACGTCGCGCGTCTGTACTCGGGACAGTACAATGAGGTGTGGTACCCGTCCTAATTCTTGCCCCCTTTTCTTATAAGAGGAGTACGAAGAACACCCTCGGCTCAATTCGCTTCGCCCAAGGTTGGGCTCACCCTGGGCTACTGAGCCCCACCCCTGCCGTCGTCTTCCCACCGGGTTAATGGCCGACCAACACTTCGTCTACCTAAACGCGGCCTCCACTCTTGAACCTTAATGGCCCATCGGCCATCCGTTCTTCCGAGTGCGTGACCAGCCCATTGTCACTTCAACGTGCTTATTCTTGGCGTGATATCGGTAACTTTAGTTCTCTGACGGAGGACTTCGTTTCGTATCCTACCTGCCAAAGAAACACCCAGCATAGCACGCTCCATAGCACGTTGAGCTACGGCAAACTTACGGACCAGTCGTAAATTTTTAATTTTTTGTAATTAAGATGCCACGTTTCGGTCCCGCAGGTCATCGAGGGGAAAATGCACTGGTTGAAGACTTTCGTCTTCCAACTCTGCGGTATAAACGACGTGAAAATAAGGCGAAGCTTCCTAAATGCTGCCCACAAGTCCAGCGCATTAACCAACCCGGGCTCACCCATCTCACGATTATAAAAACATATAAAGCTCTCCATCCTCTAAAAGCAATTCTGAAATCAAATGAAAAATTATTTAAATTCGACTGAAAGTTCTGTTCAATTCAAACGAAGTCTAAGTTTTATTGGTTGGTTCTACAGAAAATATAGTGCCGCAGCGCCATATTGGTCTCAAGCGCCATCTATGATAAACTGAAGGAACTATACCAGTAACCACACACAGTATAATAACTGCAAATAGTCCTTTTAAGCGGGGCACCATGCAAAGGCAGCATCCAATTACATAGAATTTTTTAACGCCATCTTTTGGCAAATAAACAAGACAGCACACTAGAAAAGAGAGGAGATAAACGAATTATATTTATAATGTGGAATATGGACGCTTACTTTAGTGATTGGTACAGCGCCATCTATTACAAATAAGACTTCATAAAAACCTGCACAAATAGACAATTTTCAAAAAATAATGTCATTTCAAAAAACTGTTAGCTGGGCCATAACATACATGCAACACTTTAATACCTAGATTGCCAAATTCCAAGCAAACCAAATTGTGCTGTCTGTCTGAGAATAGGAAATATAATTACTATAATTGATACTTACAAAATACAATATTAGACCTCTACCAGTAGGTCTCTAATATCGGTCTATAATAGTTGACAAGTATTTATGGTGACTGGGTATTTTAATAATAAAAACTTAATAATACTAATAATTTATTAACTACTTAGTACACTAGCAATCTTTTCCTTTATTTCAATGCCTTCCCTTTCGCTTTAAGTCTATTGCTAATAATTCTATCCCTCTCTTCCTGCTCAGCTCGTAACTTATCTTGATGTCTCTGTTTGGCAAACTCTAATTCTGATGACAGCTCAACAATTTTTGATGCAAAGTCCTGTTGCAGCATCATTCTCTTCTTTTGCTTTTGCTAAAAAAAGAAATGAAGTTAAATAAAAAAAAAAAAAAAATCAAATTGTGTGAAGTTCACAAAGCTGCATTGGGCCAGCACATTGGTGAACTATAATGGCCCACAACACCATATTTGTCTAATTACAATGACTTTTGTAACTTTCCTTTTATCTTAAATATATGTAATGTATAAAAATATAAAATATATTTCTGTTGTCTGGCACTTTCCTTATACAGAACTTACCAAAGGACCAGTTGAAATTGAGTCATAGCATCCATAAACATTATTATAATATATAAATGATTTATATTAACTGATTATCTAAGGATTCTGTACCTAAACTAAATAAAGTTTGGTACCGTATTGCTTAAAATGCCCATAATTGTGTTTAAACCATGTCTAGATGGTTTTTGCTGCACTAACAACTACTATGCTAACCACTACTACTATGTATGGTTTTTCTCAATTTCCCGTGTGAATTTTTAGCTTGCAGACCAATAGGGAAAGCGAAAAAAATCTGAAAGGGGAGTTCACAACTTGCTTTGGTGAACTATGACTCATCACTCAACTATGGCTAGAACTGTTGCTTTAACAATGGTTTTTTATGATTGTTAAATAGAAAAACGGGCAGACGAGCCACAATGTAAGAGCCAAGTGGTCAACATCACCTATAAATATAAGCAAGTGAACCTGAAACAAGCCTGTTATTGTGGTGCTTTTTCTAGAGATAGGATGTTCTCTTTGATAGTAATTACCCTACCTCTGAAACACGGAAAAGCTGTTTCACATGGAAATAACAAGCAAGATGATGGCACCCCAGTATAGCATATGTATAGCAAAGAAACACATATTATAAACAAATACTACAATGTAATCCTTTGTTGTGTGGAGGTATGGCAAATGTGCTCAAATAAAAGGTAGGCTAGGTACATAATTACATTAAAATGTTAATCTTAAAAACAACGTACAAGTAAAGGAGTTGGACGTCCATCTAGGAAGGTGTAATCTGGGCCATCAGTGAGGAATCCCTCAGCATTACGGTTTTCAGGCAAACCTCTTTCAATACGCCACTGCTTTATTTGTAAACTTTGCGTACAACTTATGTGCCTTGATAAAGCTGAAAAATAATTTTAAATTTTCATTATTGACTTATTTTTTTCGATAATATTATTATTTTTTGGTTTTGATTTTACTTACCTCTTGGTATAAAAAAAAATCTTGTTTGAACGATCATGACGATACTATTTACTGTCTTTAATTAATACAATTTATTATAGTACGTAATTTAAAAATAAGCGCTTTTTAATTTCCTATTTGAATTTTGAAATAATTTAATAACCTTAAACTAAAACAAACACTTTTTTTTCGTATATTTGTCCCTGTTGGAACCAGCTAAGACCAGAGGCCATGCTGCCATATCTGACGTAACGTAATTTAACAATTTAACTCATGGATGTAGTATAATAACAGGATGGCTTACTCGGAAAAAATGTATTTACGAAAGTGAACACTAACTCAACGCATTAAGTATTATATTCTAATGGGCATTACACAGATGCTGATCCGAGCCGAGCGGGATAGCAATATGTAAGAAGTGTGTCTCGTTCTTTTATCTTGCCAGCTTAAAAATGTATTTTATTAAAAATTTGGGCTGATCAAAAATTTCATCGAAAAAAAATGACTTTTTAATATTATTTTGACAATTGTATGTCAAGAAATTGTATTTGAATTTATTTATTTAAATATATTTCCAATTCAAAAAGAAAACATAAATTATTATTTTGCTTATTTCTTTTATTTCTTATGGTAGCCCAGTTAAGTGTCATCTTGACATTTTGTATTGTAATGGTTGCTATGGTTACTTAAATAACATAATTAGTAAATCAAACTACTATGGTGACCATGATTTTTTGAAACGAAGTTCCTTACGGCAGGCTTGGAGGGGAATAATAGCAATGCGAAAAGCAATGGTCAGAACGTGAGACAGAGTGACTCCGTACTAAACTTCCCACGTTCCTAATTATTTTAATCAGTTTGAATCCATGGCATCTTTAATTGTTTTGTAATCTTAATTCAAGAATGCGTTATAATGAGAGTAAACCTAAGATTTGCAGTTAATATTTTGGGATGATAATGATAACTCGACCACCTGATGACGGATTCCTGTCAAGTCTGTAGTATGGAAGTATTTGTATTATGTATTTCGTAATCCATCTACTATACTTCAGATTTTAACCATTGCTAATGTTGGTATTTTCGTTTATAAGTAAGTATAATACTTGTGTCAGATTTTTCAAGCACCCTAAATGCATTCAAGCTAACTTGCGATATCTGCCGGGGCTAAACGCGCCTTTTGAAGAACTTAAAAACTCGAGATTTATAATATTATGGCAGACGTGGTAAACTCATGCAGCTTAAAACTGCATACATCAAGTATGTACTAGTAGGATATAAACCTTACAAAAAAAAAACCAATAAAAAAAGACGTGTGGCACTCGGGGACTGCCGCGGTAATGCTATTGCATAGCATTTTGTATCAACTTATGCAATTATAATTATTTATTTATTTTAATTATTAATGCAGTATTTCTTTTTCTTTGATATTAATTCAAGTTACACTTTTTGAGCGTGGTGACCGATAAGAAAACATTTTTTTTTTCTTTATTAAATAAATAAAAAAATATAAATATTTTAAACAATATTAACTAATATTGTTTAAAATATTTTTATTATTTTACAATACATGTGTTATATTTTATTGTTATTCGTGCGAGCTTCGTAATGTCGTACAATACGTCTAGTTGCAAGCACACAAACACCGTGTCGAAGACTGCCGAAAAGAAACGACGTTAGACGATGCATGGCCTTCAAGTCACACCTCCGTGCCCGTCGGAGTGGGGAGCGTTAGGTTTTATTTTCGTTACGGAATTTCTGTACTCGGTCCCCGCGCTCAAGGCCCGCGATAGAAGCTATGCAATAGCTTAAAAAATTAAAATTAAATAAAAATTTTCAATACCCTTTTCCTGACAGTTTGAATTTTTGAAAGACATTTGTCCCACCTGTCAAAATCTTATTGTCACCTTATAAGAAAGGGACACACTCCTTAACACTGGCTATCTCTGTCGGCTCGTTTTTCTGTTACGAGTGCTCGGTCCTGTTATATATTATTACGTCCATTATTTAACTTAACATTTATCAAACACTATTAAAAAGATTTTGCTACAACCATCAACCAGTTAAGACCGGAGGCCATACGACCATGTCTGTCGTAAACGATATAATTAATTATTATTAGTCTTCGTAATTACGGTTGTAGAGCGAGCCAAAAAATTATTATATATATAAATATAATATAATTATTATATATATATATATATATATATAATATAATTATTATATATATATTCCTTGAGCTGGATGCCAGCCGCGACGAGCTGAAAGCCCGACCACCTGCGGCTATCAGCTACAATTATGTAAACGGTGTGCTCTCATGCCCGCAATGTGCGAGGATTTTTACAAACAAAATTGGCTACATAAGCCACATGAGAGTCCATCAACGGCAAAACCGGAGTTGAAGACAGTCGCCGTGGCCGAAATCGGCCGGGATTTACACACACACACACACACATTATATATATAAATATGAGTATTTCATTGTAAAACTTGCTAATATTGCTCTGAAAACGCAATGATTATATTATGTCCTTTAATAATTATTATTGTTTGTTTCCTATTTATGCCTTTTTAATATTTGTAAAAAGACATTAATTAATATTAAATTATCTCGATTCTATATAAATATATCAATAAATAAAATCCAGCGTTCAATGTTATTTTTACATTATTTATTATTTTTATTACTTAAATCATACAGCTCCATGTGAACTCCATTGTCACTATGTTGCCATTTTAGAAGTTGGAGTAAAATACAAGGAAAAATGAAATACAGTTTGTACCATGGATGTAGTATAATAACAGGATGGCTTACTCGGAAAAAATGTATTTACGAAAGTGAACACTAACTCAACGCATTAAGTATTATATTCTAATGGGCATTACACAGATGCTGATCCGAGCCGAGCGGGATAGCAATATGTAAGAAGTGTGTCTCGTTCTTTTATCTTGCCAGCTTAAAAATGTATTTTATTAAAAATTTGGGGTGATCAAAAATTTCATCGAAAAAAAATGTCTTTTTAATATTATTTTGACAATTGTATGTCAAGAAATTGTAATTGAATTTATTTATTTAAATATATTTCCAATACAAAAAGAAAACATAAATTATTATTTTGCTTATTTCTTTTATTTCTTATGGTAGCCCAGTTAAGTGTCATCTTGACATTTTGTATTGTAATGGTTGCTATGGTTACTTAAATAACATAATTAGTCAATCAAACTACTATGGTGACCATGATTTTTTGAAACGAAGTTCCTTACGGCAGGCTTGGAGGGGAATAATAGCAATGCGAAAAGCAATGGTCAGAACGTGAGACAGAGTGACTCCGTACTAAACTTCCCACGTTCCTAATTATTTTAATCAGTTTGAATCCATGGCATCTTTAATTGTTTTGTAATCTTAATTCAAGAATGCGTTATAATGAGAGTAAACCTAAGATTTGCAGTTAATATTTTGGGATGATAATGATAACTCGACCACCTGATGACGGATTCCTGTCAAGTCTGTAGTATGGAAGTATTTGTATTATGTATTTCGTAATCCATCTACTATACTTCAGATTTTAACCATTGCTAATGTTGGTATTTTCGTTTATAAGTAAGTATAATACTTGTGTCAGATTTTTCAAGCACCCTAAATGCATTCAAGCTAACTTGCGATATCTGCCGGAGCTAAACGCGCCTTTTGAAGAACTTAAAAACTCGAGATTTATAATATTATGGCAGACGTGGTAAACTCATGCAGCTTAAAACTGCATACATCAAGTATGTACTAGTAGGATATAAAACCTTACAAAAAAAAAACCAATAAAAAAAATTAAAATTAAATAAAAATTTTCAATACCCATTTCCTGACAGTTTGAATTTTTGAAAGACATTTGTCCCACCTGTCAAAATCTTATTGTCACCTTATAAGAAAGGGACACACTCCTTAACACTGGCTATCTCTGTCGGCTCGTTTTTCTGTTACGAGTGCTCGGTCCTGTTATATATTATTACGTCCATTGTTTGTACAAAAAATATAAAAGAACACTGTCAGAGCCCGTTTGGTTAATGATACGAACAGAAGATGTACTGCATTCTTTATTTAGGCCCGTATTCTAAAACGTAACTTGAGTGCTGATCGGTGCTTGATACTAGATTTGGCGGTACCAAAATCGAGTATCAAGCGCCGATCAGCGCTCAAGTCACGTCTCTGAATACGGCCCTTAAAATCCACGCTTTTTGACTTATTACGCCAACTAATGGCAAAGGTCATAATAAAGTAGTGTCATTCATGATAGTTTTACTTAACTACAGTCACGCGTAAAGGAGACGGTCCATTTTTGGTGTATTCTTTGTACAGTATGCTATAAATAACTAAAAATACATAGATTTCATTAAAAATTAAATAAATTTGTTTATCGTAATAAGTTACGTGCAAGAAAATTAAAAAAATTGACAAGTTTTTCAAATATTAGCTATTCAACACAAAGATGGTGGCTATTACTTAAACGTCATTATTGAAAAATGGCGTCACTCATGGTACTTTTGTAACTATTTGTATCTATTTCAAGCTTTGTTAAGGAGTTATTAACTCGTGAATGTGTTTCTTGCATTTTTGTGGATATTTTGACGACTTGGACTTTTTATTTGGACATAGATTTATAGCCATAAACGCCAAAGAAAATATTCATACGCCATTGTTATATCATGTAGTGTTGCATATCTTGTTATATTAAATTATGCTTACGCTGAAATTGAAAAGAATTTATATGGATATGAACATATTAAAACTGTTTGAATATTTATTTTCTTTCATATCATTATGTGTACAAGAGTACACCAACATCCCATACAATTTTGGACCGTCTCCTTTTACACATATTTATTTATGGCAACATTTTGATGGTGTCATCTTGTCAGTTGTCTATGATCTGTGTGTGTTGTCACAATGGACGTAATAATATATAACAGGACCGCGAACTCGTAACAGAAAAACGAGCCGACAGAGATAGCCAGTGTTAAGGAGTGTGTCCCTTTCTTATAAGGTGACAATAAAATTTTGACATGTGGGACAAATTCAAATTTGTCTTACAAAAATTGAAAATTTTAATTGCAGTAAGGTTGATATTCTACCAGTACATACTTGATGTATGCAATTTTAAGCGCTGCATGAGTTTACCACGACTGCCATAATATTATAAATCTCGAGTTATTAAGTTCATCAAAAGGCGCGTTTAGCCCCGACAGATATCGCAAGCTAGCTTAGATGCATTTAGGGTGCTTGAAAAATCTGACACAAGTATTATACTTACAAACGAAAATACCAACATTAGCAATCGTTAAAATCTGAAGAATAGTAGATGGATTACGAAATATATAATACAAATACTTCCAGGTATAATATACTTGACGGGAATCCGTCATCAGGTGGTCGAGTTATCATTATCATCCCAAAATATTAACTGCAAATCTTAGGTTTACTCTCATTATAACGCATTCTTGAATTAAGATTACAAAACAATTAAAGATGCCATGGATTCAAACTGATTAAAATAATTAGGAACGTGGGAAGTTTAGTACGGAGTCACTCTGTCTCACGTTCTGACCATTGCTTTTCGCATTGCTATTATTCCCCCCAAGCCTGCCGTAAGGAACTTCGTTTCAAAAAATCATGGTCACCATAGTAGTTTGATTGACTAATTATGTTATTTAAGTAACCATAGCAACCATTACAATACAAAATGTCAAGATGACACTTAACTGGGCTACCATAAGAAATAAAAGAAATAAGCAAAATAATAATTTATGTTTTCTTTTTGAATTGGAAATATATTTAAATAAATAAATTCAATTACAATTTCTTGACATACAATTGTCAAAATAATATTAAAAAGACATTTTTTTTCGATGAAATTTTTGATCAGCCCAAATTTTTAATAAAATACATTTTTAAGCTGGCAAGATAAAAGAACGAGACACACTTCTTACATATTGCTATCCCGCTCGGCTCGGATCAGCATCTGTGTAATGCCCATTAGAATATAATACTTAATGCGTTGAGTTAGTGTTCACTTTCGTAAATACATTTTTTCCGAGTACTCCATCCTGTTATTATACTACATCCATGGTTGTCACTTGTCAAGTTGTGTATACTGTGTAAAATACCCAAGTTACAACAATCGATTACATTGCGCTCATTTATTTTTGATTTCTATATTTAGCAGTGATTATATTGCGTATTCTCGACGAATTGTTTATCAAAACTACTGCAACTATCTTATAGGTGAGCGAAATTTACTAATAAGAGACCTCCTAAGTGTATTAATATTGCACCACTTGATTAAAATTCTCGTACTTTCTAGAGATGTCGTGATAGTAAAAGAAAATATTGTATGTTTTGCTTTATTAATAATTATACCTACGCAATTATAATAATGTTTAAACAAATCTTTAAATTACTTCAATAAAAGTTTTACGCATCTATTGTACATCGTTTGATAAATATTTTTCATTGCATCATAGTTTCATCCATTCAAAATGGACTATTTCAATATTTTATTTTTAGCTATGAATTAAAGCGTTTAAAATATTAAAATTAAAAAATTACTTAAACATAAATAACCAGTAGGAAAATTCTAATCGGGATTTTAAGGTCTAGCTGAATCATACCATAAACAATACTGGGAAATACTTATTTACTTAACATTTGAATGACGTGTAGTGACTAGTGATCAAATATTGCAATGCACCAAAACATCCTAGACATGCATAGCATTTTTGAAATCATAAATACATGATACTATAATGTTAAGATTTATAAGATGAAAAATAGCTGCAGTATGTCAATATGTTGTTCAGAAGTATCTATAATCTAAATCAGTGATTCCCAAAGTGGTCTATATCGACCCCTAGGGGTCTATGACAACATGCAAGGGGTCTACGTGAGCGGAAAAAAAAATTTGGGGGTCCATGAAAATTAAGAAAATTAATTTGGTTTACATAGTGAAGAACCAATAAGCCATTCAACCAAAAAGAATTTTACTATTATAATGAAATATCTTTAAATGAGCAAAAAAAAAAGGGTCAGGGGTGCAGGAAAAGTTTGAAAGGGGTCCATGAAGCAAAAGAGTTTGGGAAACACTGATGTAGATTCTAAATGGTCTTGGTGACTATAACATTAATGACTGATTTTCCTTTTTTGCAGTTACGAAACAAACAAGTATCTTCAACCAGTGCAGTAAGGTACATTAAAAACGGCTTCCAATAAGTTAAACGACAAAGAGCAACCTAACTACAACACAATGTGTATGTATATTATTTTAAATTATTTTTGTTTTTCCCGCAGTCTTTCCGACTATGTGGCAGGCCGGTGTCTATCCTGGAGGTTTTTATCTATTTTATTAGACACTTATCACTGTTGAATGTAAACAAAGCTATTTGTTGTGATGCTGACGTTTTATCTATGTTTAATGTTAATGCACTTCATATCTGCTATATTGCTGTAATGTTTAATCGTAACCAGTTTTTGTTTTTCAAATAATAAAATCCTCTTTGATGAGTGTTTCACTCACAATTGATGTTCAATTTATAAATACACATGGGCACTGCTGAAAAAATAATGTTATTATAGTTTGTGTGAATTTTCCTTACCTTACATATGGTATTAGCATTGTTATTGTATGAAGTAACATACACAGTGTTTTTTTGGATAAATCCTCTTTCAATGAAAGTTCCTGATTCTTCAAGTACCTAAATAAGTTTTTACATAATTTATTAGCTCCATTCTAACAGATGGTAAATCCTTTCTGTCAACCTTTTGAAATCAGTGTTTTGTGAGCAGATATAATTTAATTTCTTTGAATATATTTTCAAGATCAATGAAATTGTATATTACTATTTTTATTTTTGTTTGTACATAAAGAGTAACATAAAAAAAATTGAAAACAGTTTAATGGTTTGGGTATTTTAGTTTATATTAATATATAATTCGCAAACTCAATTTATAATAATAAAATCAATTTGAAAAATTACCAGTAGATTAAGGAAAACACTTTATCCTAAGTATTGTTTTTTTTTTTTTTTCTTTTTCTTTAAAGCCTTTGAACACTTAATGTGCTCATGTCCGCTGTATAGGTACAATCTCTTACATTAAACTGCCGTTTAATGGGTTTCCATATACCTTAATATTATTTAAATTCTTTTAGCATTCTATTTGGGTTTCTCCCATCTATGTTAATATACCTTTAGGATATTAAAATTATTTTACCTATTTAATATATTATAATATAAAAGATATATCTGATAACTGATAGTCATACCAAATTTCATTTTACTACTCTTGCTTAATTGTTGTCAAATGTGATCAGTTAGTACAAAGGTCGAAATTTCTTATTACGCTTTTACGCTAACAAGAACTATTAAGTAGTTATATATGTACCTATAGTTTCTTTGAGTGTGTGTGTGTATAAATATGACTGAACTCTTGTGAACTCTAAATTTCTTAACTTATTTTGATGAAATTTTTTGAGCGTGTTTTTTACTTTATGACGAGACGTGCCACCTGATGATAAGTGGTTAACATCACCCATTAACATAAACTAGTTTACCTGGAACTAACCCAGGCAACTAGTTTATGTGTTGCCTAACCTGAGACAGATAAGATGTTAAGTCTCACTACCCAGTAATTACACTGTCTGTCCTGCCCTTTCCTCCATAGCACAGCAAAGCTGTTCAACGGGAGACACGAGCAAAATTACGGTACCCATGTAGCGGGGAGCTCGGCACTGCGCATGCCTGATAAACCGGTGTGTTAAAGTGGATTCGAAAATAATTTCACAATCGTGAATATAACAAATATTGTCGACGTCCTGCACAAAATAATATTAGTAGCTAGTATTAGGGCCTGTTTCACAATCTCCAGATAAGTTCCGAATAGGCTATCGGCAACATATTTGACAGATACTCCATACTCTATCTGTCAAATATTATAAAATTCCTTTTAAAAGGATGCGAGAAAAATAATTATTATTAACTTGCTTACTATTACAGACTCTCAAAGACCCATTTCTGTCAAAGTCTGATAAAACCATATTCTTTCTAGAACTGTTCTCGCTCATGACATTTTACTCTAGCCCTGTCTAGAGTAGAACTTCATAAAGCTTGAGAAAAACATAAATATTGTGCCTTCGACTAAAACTAGAAAATATCTACGAGTCAATCTTTATTAGCTATTTACTAGAGCATACAATCTTGGCTCATTCATTACATGAACACGGCCACCACGCTAATGTAATAATAATTTGACTGAACAACCTGAGTACTCATTGGGTTCGCCCACATTACGCTTCCTCTTGCGACTCTGACTAGAAGGACTTTAGGTGGAACCAAGTAGTCGTGAAAAACATTGATTTTCAGGCTTAGGTTTGATCGTGAGGGTATAGACCCCTGTCCCCCAGTCTAGGGCTGGCTTGCGCCGGTTTGTCTAGTTCCCCGGTGTGCTACATTGGTTAGCTATGTCATAACCTTGCTACATCCTCTTTTTTTTTTCTTATGCGCCGGGAAATGCACTGACGCATACCGCGGAGGAGTGGGTCTCCCCAGGCGGGCATGTGGGACTCGCTGCGCCCGAAAGATGGTAAGTGGACGCAGTTCTATCCACTAAAACCCGGCGAGTGCCACCAATGCCGCCTTTGATGAGGTGCCCCGAATCTACCAGCAACAGGGCACCTCGACGGCTAGTCAGTCCCTCAGGGGACCGACACCACCTCCACAGAGCGGTTGCCTCGCACCACAGAACAACCACTCCCAACGTCTGGACAGTACGATAAGTTGAGGTTCCCATCCTCACCCCTTGCCCCCTGCTCTGTTGTCCCCTCTTATAAGAGGGGTACAAAGAGCCCTCTTGCCTCAATTCGCTTCGCCCAAGGTGTTGGGGTCTCCCTGGGCTACTGAGCCCCACCGCCACGACAAGGCCTGAACCGTGTGGGGGGGAGCTATATCATAACCTTGCTACAACCCTACAATAAAGTAGCAACGTACCCCGCTATTTTACCCGCGTACTACCCGTATTCCCGTGGGATTAGTTAAATTATGGCCCATGTGTTATTCTGATGCGTAATATTTTATGTCTTTATTAGTTTTTAAAGAAAGCGTAACAAACATGCTTTTATTATTTAAAGATTTGCGTTTATAATATAGGACATCGTTACTAATAAATGTGACAGTAGGGATGTTTGTTAATTATGCTAAACTACTCAACCGTTCATCATGAAACTTTGTACTCTTCTCGGTGATACTAGATGTTACATAGTATACATTAAAAAAAGGATTTTTTATGCAAACGCGGGTGAATCCACTGGCAATAGCTAGTCGTATTATAAACGCGAAAATATGTCGGTATAATTTGCATCGATAGCTACATCTATATCCAACAACGTTTGAAGATATTTGTGGCTTCGGAGCCCTAATAAATGAGTTACTAATTGCCGTTTCAAACAATGTAAAAGAACGGAAAAAACGCGGGCATTTAATTTTGTGAGCAACGTGCTTCAAAGGTCACGCAGGAGACAATACGACACCATACGACTGACGAAAACTTGAAGGAATTTTTAATTGATCAAACGTTTGTGTGGTAAAGGTCAGCGTATGTAAAGTCTTATTTTTGTACCTGTTTGTGTTGAGAAGTTATAATGATCATCATCATGGTAGTAGCCTACTTTATTATTTAGCCTACTTTAATATTATAAACGTAAAGGTTTGTAAGTATGTATGTTTGTTACTCTTTCACGTAAATACTACTGAACGGATTTTGATGAAAATTTACAATGACATAGCTTAAACATCAGAATAGCACATAGGCTATAATTTATCCCCGTACTTCCACGGGGATGGGAAGTACGCGGGTAAAACCGCGGGGCGCTGCTAGTTAGAGATATGAACGATAAAAGCGACTATGGCCCAGTGGGTACGGGCCTTCTTGATCTAGAGGTCCGGATTCGATCCTGACCCCCCTGTGGTGACTTGAAATGCATTTTTTATAAATTGCTATCTACAAAGGGTAAGGTAGGTGTTAATTTTATTTTAAGTTGTTAAGATTTATCGCTAGATGCCGTTGTGTCATGTCTAAATCGCGCTAGCGTTTCACTCAGATAACATTATATATTCGGAATGGTTCAATGTTTAGTTGAGTACAAGCAATATGAAATTAGTATACAGTCCACTAGTCAATAAAGTGATATATAAAAGTGAGTCGAAGTATGATTTAACAGTAGGAAAAGGTAAGGTGAAGGAAATCATCGTGAGGAAACCTTCATGCCTGTGGAGATTAAAGTGTTTGAAGGTGTGTAAAGTGCACCAACTGATGCCGGCGCATCGGTGAACCGTTTTAGAGATATTGCCCTTTTTATAAAGATCAATTAATTCTAGAATTATGTATGATTCTCGAAGAGGCTTTTACATGATATTAATGGTTATACAAATATATACGTTATCAATAATAAGGCTCTTATTGGAAACAAAATTGATCTTGACATTGTGGGATATAATAGAATATTATAGACAAGTACCACGCGCACATTATGACGAGCCAGTTGGCCACTATTAGTGGTGCAAGTTAGTAGCCGTCGGCCGTCTTCGCGTTTATAGAAAGATATGTTTAGCAGTAGACGGATAAAGGCTGATCATGATGGTGATGGTCCGAATATCAAGGGGAAAGATTTGATCTTTTGTTTGTTTGTTAATCTTTAATAAAAATCTGTTTCGTTATTATAATAATATGACAGATCCTGGGTGACAGGCTATAGTAGAAATAATCATCGTCAATCAGAATATGGTTGTTTCGTTAACGCAGGCGAAGCTGCGGGCGACAGTTAGTCGTTAAATATAATTAGTAAATAGCGTGTAGAGTTACCTTGCATTGTACTCGTATTTCGTACCAAGGTTATATATGCATTCTAATTAAAAACAAACTTTAACACTAGGATCATAACGTTACAAATAGAATTATTGTATAATCAAACAAAACACACTTTTAAAAATCACATATCGGTTACCAAAATGATTCAAGCATTCAGTTTCAATCGTTATTAAGAAGTTTTACTTTTGAATTTGATGTCTTATGCCTTCCTTGGACGTGGTATCCTTATTATGCTTATGAAGATACTGGAACAAACTTATTAAATTATTGTATTGTCACCGGTCCTTGATAAGTGTGCAGAGTTTCAGTTTTTTGTGGCGTCGTAAAGGGAGTAGAAATCTTGTTCAAAGCTTTCGTTACATATACCTAATGCCCTTGAACTTAGCAGATCCTTGTCCAGCAGATCTAAAATAAATTGGAGTTCCCTTCGCATGCAGCTCAATTATATAGTTCCTGATTTTTTTTACAAATGGTTTCGGTATTTCTTACCTCGAAACATGTCAGTTGAAAAATTTATCAGCTAATTTTGCGGACTCTACAGGTAGAGTACAGGTACCGAAATTTACTCTATATTTTAGACTAAGCTACGAAATGAGTGAGCACGTTTTATTTCACATTGATTGCATTGGACAATGTTATTCATCATTTACCAAATGATGAAACCTTCATAAACACATTAAGTGTTTTGCAACATTTGTACTTGTTGACAAAAAAACCTGCGCTCACGCACACGTCCTATCATTTGTGTTCTTAGTGACATGACAATTAAAGAAAATAAAATATTTTTATTTTGTTCATTGTACACTTGTACACTTGAAAGTTGAAATACGGTCAGAAGTAGTCTGTAAAAAGTAAAAAAACAAAATCGATAATAACTTGAGTCTTGCTTATTTGTCCACAAAAATAAAATACATAATTTATACATAAGTCATGTCTTAATATATGGAATGTCTTATTCCTATCTTTCTTTCATCTTTAATAAAAAATCTCCGTAAAAATCACGAGAAGTTAATAGAAAAATATGATTCATTTTCGGGGAAGCCCCTGACGTTACTACGCCATTGGTCACGCGGTCGCGATCAAACGAAACGGCTCTCTTGACTAATTTATATTTGGAACTCTTTTCAATCGTTCACGTTTCCTTTAACTAATGAATTTGATTTTAATATTCACCTTTACCATCATTATACTGGATAGGCAGAGATAAGCCATCTTAACGTTGAAAGTTTTTATCCGACGGTGGTGAGGCAGAGATCCGCCACAGGTACAAACCCATGAAGGCTTCATGGAACCCATGATTCCATGAAGCCGTGGAAGTCACACTCCACTCTAAATATAGGATAAACTTTATGATTTAATTGAGTTATCATTAATTCATTAATATCCGCGCCGTGTATCGACACATCCGGCAAAAAAATGGGATTCTGCTAGTTTTAAGACATTTGCTGACATACTCTTAGCTGTAGCCGGTCCCGCACTATAGATACGGCATGTACAGCGATAATGCTATAGGCAGAGCGGATTTTGTAGGGACAGCTAGTATTTTTATAGCATCAAGTGAGAATAGCTCTCTCTTTATCTCTCTCTCTGTCTCTTTCTCTTTATTTAAGAGCTTTGCTCTTGTCGGTAGTATATTCGCCACTCATTCCTCCTCTCCGCCAATACTTTTGAAAATAGCTATGGGTTATTTAATTTTATGTCTGTTTTTTTAATTTGCAGTGGAGCAAATGGTTGTAATGATAATAATCGAATTTAGTAAGAGGTAGTGCCATGCTGCTTTGCAGCCAAATTGGGCCGGCACAACCAGGGAGGAACCTCTCGCTCACATCGGCACGAAATCGGCGTAAAGTGTCAGCTAAGTTTGACCCAATGAAAGGGGGAGGGGGGCAACGTATCTGCATAACCTCTGGTTGTGTGGATGTTAATGGTCGTCGATATCCGCAAGGCTTTGACTGGTCGTTTGCCCTACTATGATATAAAAAAATGCAAACGAGACAACCGGTGACCTATCTAAGGACAAACGGACATTCCATAAACCCTTCGACTTTTATTACCTGTTGGATTCACGTAAACTATAATATTTACTGTCGCAGTTTTCTTCAAGTAGAGCCATGTTGTTGAAAAAGAAGTGGCAATGACAAAGTGTCAGCCTTGGCATATCGATCCGCTAATGACTCTGCGTCATGTTGTGACCCAGTGTGGTGGGGCTGCCTACAAATGGTGGTACCATTTTTGTAATGTGGTAACTTAATTTGCAAAAGCGGTAGTTTTTAAATCGCTAACTAACACTGGGTTCACCAGATATAGGGATATGCGTTTTATTCATTAAAACGGTTCCCTAACTTTTTTGAAAATGTAATATAGCCTATGTTCACCGGGGATAATGTAGCTTCAAAAGCTTTTAAAGAATTTTTCAAATCGGTCAAGTAGGTAATATAGATCACAGCCCGTATGAATCCATTGATTTATATTGTCATTTTTGTGTTGCAGAAGATAATAATTAGATGGCCTTACAGATTTCGATACGAAAAAGGTACTTTTACGAGGGAAAAATACTTTTTTTTATTACATATTATATTTTTGTATAGTAATGGGATAAATATCAGTAAACAATTATCATGATAATTTCAAACGCTACTGGTAAGATGCAGTCAACATCTACTTGTCTCCTCAGTCTTAAAGTTATTATTTTCTCTTACTTCCCCTCATTGTTCCAAATGCTTGCATTTGTACCTAAATGTGTTTTCATCGTTGTTTCGTTTTTCTGTTGTTTGTTTTGCCTGACCATGTAAATATTTGTTACAAACCACTGGCAACACCAGCCGGTTGTGATTATAGCATTAATAAATCTAAATATAGTGATTAATAAAGCTAATAAATAATACAAAATGTATTTTTGTTACTATATTTATTATTATTATTATAAATATAACGAGTTGTCTAATCTAAAATAAATCAATTTGGTATTATAGTGGACCGAATTGTAAACCTAAATCCTTTATAACATACACCTATTGAATATACAAAGTAAAACATCAGAATGGGTTAGTTTAGGAGCTTAGTGTCATACGCACAGATGAATTGTAGTCCTAGCTTTTGCCTGCAGCCCCCCCCCCCCCCCCCAACTTAGATATACAACCGTACCCTAATTTCAGTGACCAGTCGGAAAAAACGAACTGATAATTTAAAAAATGTTTTTTTTGGACGTAAATACAGTGCTCTCATTTTCATTTTGTGAAAAGCTGTTGATGTCTCAAATAAGCAATAAAACTATGACTCACAGAACATCGTTTAACACTACGTAATACCGACGTTTAAGATACTATACATTATTTTAACGTGCGAAAATATTGCATGCGTAAATTCCTTACCGGTAATTTTTATACTTGAGAATCCAATTAGCATACAATATTAAACAATACACCAAGATTTACTGTAAACATCCATATTGATCCATAAGTCAGTGCAACAGGATTGATAATAAAAAAAAGTATCTAGTAACATTCTCAGTGGCGAAAATTACGCCGTCAGTCCTTGGCTAAACGCGACGGTGAACGGTTGTGTCTGAAAAAATAAGCAAATATTTGACATAAACAATATTTAAGAATTTACTTTAGTGACTTTGTGTTAATATCACATTTTTTGGTGTTTTGAGATAGTGACATGAGTGAACCTAAAGGTAAGCTTGTGATAAGAAATATAAGATTCCTAGGCTAACAGTGGAATCACTATTAGCCCAGGCATCTTAGCCTCCAGCCGGCTTAGCCTTCGACGTTCTTGTTGTAATTAATTTGTAGATGAATAATAATTGGGAACTCGGGCTATCAAAACGGAGCCAGATCCAGAACCAGCATCTGGTAGACTGGATTTCGATGTAGTGTACCATTAACCGTCAAGTGATAGGCTACCAGCCTATAAAGACAGCTGCTGTCACTGGCTAGCGATGCTATGCACATCTATTATAGGCTAGCAATGACTGGAGTAGTATTAGCATTCAAGCAACATATCTTGTATAGTAAGTAGTTCCATATAGCCCATGTTATGCCAAATGCTAACCATTGAAATTCATGATTAGTACTAATATGGAGAAAATAGTTTTTGAGAAATAACTTGGGATAAAAGATTCCATTTCCATGTTCCTATGTTTACGACAATTCCACCAATTATAATGAAATATTTTGAATTATAATGAAATGTGAAAAAACATAGACATTGATTAGGTTTCATATACGACACTACGTCTGATATAGCACAATAGCACTAAGATCGGTTGACACATTACAGTTAAATGAGACAGACGGATGAAACGGTTCAATTTAACTGAGTTTGTTTTGCTTCAATGGGCTGGATTCTAGAAAGTCATTTGAAACTCAATAAGTAATGTGTGTACAACTAGTTGTATAACTTAACCTTTTTATAATATTACTATAGACATTTAATAAAAAGTTATATGAATTTAATCCTCAAAAATTAGGTAACAGGTTGATAATAAAGTATTTGTTTTGATTTTGGCAAACATGTCGTCTAGCCCGCGCGGCGCCGGTGCGGGGTCGCTCCGACCAGGGTTGAAGGACACTAACATCATTATTACCACTTCCTTGGTGATATTAAAATACCATGACGTCATATTATGCTCACACACACCAAGAAGACCCAAGAATAGATGGCCGATAGGGTTATAGAATGCTAACAGATATAGGATAGGGTTACAAATATAGCCCCACCACGGTTCAGGCCTCAGTGGGCCGGTGGGGCTCAGTAGCCCAGGGTGACCCCAACACCTTGGGCGAAGCGAATTGAGCCGAGGAGGCTCTTTGTATCCCTCTTATAAGACTAGGTGGCCACGAGCGAGGACGGAAGCCTGTACTGTCCTGAAGTTGGGAGGGGTTGTTCTGTGGTGCGGGGCAACCCCTCTGTGGTGGTGGCGTCGGTTCCCTGAGAGACTGACTAGCGGTTCAGGTGTTGCTTGTAGATCTGGGGCACCTCACCAAAGGCGGCATTGGTGACACTCGCCGGGTTTTAGTGGGGCCACATGGGTACTTAGCCCACATACCCGCCTGGGGAGACCCACTCCCCCGCGGGATGCCTAAGCGTATTTCTTGGAGTTAAAGAAAAAAAAAGGATTACAGACAGGGTTCCAGAACGGAGGCCCGGTTAAAGATGATGTGTCGGTGTCGGCCATTAACCCGGTACGAAGTGGCAACGTTTATTGAAGAAGGCCTATGTTCAGTGTTGAGCAGTGGACGGATAAAGGCTGATGATGATGATGTGATTGAACATTCTCATTATCAATCGTCACGAACACCGCTGGACATGTTTCAATTAACGCCGAGTGGGCCAACCTGCACTCGGCAAAATAAACACAGTGTTTTACTACCTACTACTAATTAATACTACTATATATACTGATTTTAGTAAGTACTAATTTAATTAAATATTTTAGTAATTCGATATGTATACAACAAATCTGTCGAATTAATTTTTATTTTTATTTTATAATTTCTTTATTTACTTAATAATTGTTTTACAATTTTTTATAAAGTCTCCGACACCCAAACTTAAAAAAAGTAAAGTAGCTTAACCCATAAAATATGGTCTATTGCTGGGCACGGGCCTTCTCGAAATCAATACTATACCCTCCTGGTATAGGTCATTAATTCACCTATGCACTGGACCAATGTGAATTGCTGAACTTCACATACCTTCAATATCTTCAGACATGCAGGTTTTCTCACGATGTTTTACTTCACTGGTGAGCGAGCGATGTTCTCGTGTTTAGGTTGTGCTTAGAAATTCTGAATTTCAAGGAACCTCAGGGGGACAGAATCGAACCCGGACCCTTTCGCTGAAGATGTTGAGTCCATTCCCACTGGACCACCGACAGGTCTATCAAAAGTATTTTAACATTTTCTAATTTCCATTTTTGCAGCAATAATGGAAAGATATGAATTTATTTATGAAGTGGCTCCTAAAAAAATGGACAGGGGTTTTTTTCGGACCGAAATATTTTTTAACCTAAGTATTTAACTTAATATTAAAATTGAGCATAATTTCTAAATGTTTGTTTTATTCGTGGTACGGTACGGCTTTAGTACTCAAAAAAAAAATACATGCGCTAAAGTTGTTTTAACAACATTCGGTGACATCGCTATTATTGTGACCTAGATCAAGGGAAATATTCTAGACTCAAGGCCGTAGTGATAAACAGAATCATGTCCTATTTGTTTATTACATAATAGGAAGAAGTGCCAGATTTTGTCGATTTTTTCACTAAATTTTACCTCGTTTTTCTATTGGTAAAACGTGTTTTTAGTTGGTTATTTTTATTTATGCATTTCAGACGTTTCGGATACTTAACAGCAACGTCATTGGAGCCCTTATTTTAAATTTTATCATATCAATGAGAGGTATTTTTCTACACGACCTAGAAATTTCTGGGAATACTTGTGTGGTTTCGTTAACCTAGATTTTGTACATTTGCTAACGCATTTGTCAGGACGTCCTCCATTATTATACGCGTTCAGTGATAATTTACAGTTGCCGGTTCGAGGGAATATGAGTTTTTGAAGTAAAACTGACATTTCAACTGTAGTGGTAACTCGGATGTTTTTGTAGTTTTACTAAAATCGTGCTTAAACACAATATTTTCTAAACCATTTCGTAGTTTCGGTGATTAGCGCATTCAAACATACTCTTCACCGTCATGAGGTATCCATCATCATCATCTGCCTAGCCTTTTCCCAACTATATATTGAGGTCGGCTTCCAGTCTAACCGGAGCGACTGCTATTGGACCTCCACAACCCAGTAACCGGGTGATACGGTACCTCGCGGTTAGACTGGTCAGATTCTCGGGCTTCTGACGACCCTTAACGACTGTAAAAGATCCACGAATGACAGCCGGGACCAACGGTTAACGTGCTTTCCGAGGCACGGAGGAGTCTCGGTATGTGAAGATGGTCACCCATCCACGGATCAACCTCGGCAAGCGTTGCTTAACCTGGTGGATCAATCCGCGCGGCTGTTACCACTGCGCCACGGGCTCCTCTAGGTATTCATATTTTACATAAACTTTGTTAGAACGTTCAAAATTATTTCGACCAATCAGCAACAAATGGCCACTCGCAAAACGTCATTTGTGTGGGCCTATAAAAAACCAAAACCAAAAATAGTCGAGGCCGGCGTGTTGCGATTATTTGGGTATGGGGCGGAGTGATGATTCATGCTTCGTACATCATACGGGTAAACAACAGGCGACAGTACAGCGCATGAGGGCATTTCGCTTGTAATTTGCTGTCAGTTGATGTGGGCAGGTCGAATTCGGAAAATGTGAAAGACGAACGTTGCTTGTACGTTAAGCCGTTGGTCCCGGCTGTCATTCGTGGATCTTTGACAGTCGTTACGGGTCGTCAGAAGCCCGAGAATCTGACAACCAGTCTAACCGCGGGGTACCGTATCACCCAGTTACTGGGTTGTGGAGGTCCGACAGCAGTCGCTCCATGTAAAATACTGGTATTCAGCTGAATCCGGTTAGACTGGAAGCCGACCCCAATATATAGTTGGGAAAAGGCTAGGCAGATGATGATGATGCTTTGATCAGTACATAGCCAAATCTACCGCTGTTAAAAACAGTTTATGAACATTTCGGGATTGGACGTCTTGAATTTCATTGAAAGGGTCTGTGATGGTGACATAATACTTGTAGAAACCATGTGGTTAAGCCTCGTTGACGCTAAAATTTGTGCGCAGATATAATTGGCACTTTGCAAAATTCCTGTGTCATCAGTAGATCGAACAAAAACCAATCAAAAACAACAATATTACCATAGTTTTTACATCGTCTTATCTTTATAATGAAATCTTATGATTTATACAAACAAGGGTTATTTACGTGCAAACAGATAATGTAATTTATCGCGGTATAAACCTTGGTTGTGCAACATCATTGAGTATCATCATTATCCTTTATCTGTCCACTGCTAAACATAGGCCTCTCTCAATGAACGCCAAGACGATCGTTTGCCACTCGCATCTAACACGCACCGGCCACTGCACGGCGATTGTATTTCCACCTGGTTGATATTATCCTAATAGACACTAGAGTAAGACAATCACAGAACACCGCACTATCACACGAAAACTGCTTACTGGAGTTAGAGAGGGATGAGAATAGGAAGAGATCATCATCATCAGCGTTTCGCCACCACTGTTGAACATATTATGTACCCTTCTTTCATAGAAAAAGATATAACTAGTGCCTTATTTTCTTATATTGTGCTAACTGTTGGCTGCAGCTCGCGTTTCGGTTACTATGATATAATATGTTATTATTGTAAAGGTTTATTGAAATCAATCTATTAGTTTTTGTGTGAAAAGTAAAGTAACACACATATATATATATATATAAAAGTAGTTATTTATATTATTTAATGTGTATTAAATGAGATATAATTGAAAATTATAATAAATATAAGGGGAAAACTTACTTTTGCAATAATATTTAAGATTTTGTTAAAAATTACGACATTGAAAAATGTTTATATAAGGTAGTTTAGGTACCTACTGTTCTCGCCCCTGTCTCACCAAAAAGCCTTTTTAGAGCCTTGTTTTTGACCTTTTTCGAAAATAATGCGGGACAACTAGTGTATTTTCGAAAATGGTGCGTGGAGTCTTCACAACCAAATCAAATCAAATCAAAAATATCTTTATTACGTAGGTACAACTTGTACACTTGAAATAAGTCAAAACATAAGTAGTCAATAAGTAGTAATAGTATTAAAAAAAAAAAAAAACTCGTTTGAGATGCAGGATCCCCTAAGAAAAACAAGAAAAAACTTAGGGGTTGCTCTTTTGTCAATAAAATGAGTACATAATATTTTATAAATACAACATGTAACATCATATCTTAAGAGTGAGTGTCTTATTCCCAAGGTGTGGTATCTTCAATAAAATCTTTAATTTCGTAATAGGCTTTACCACACAAACGTTCCTTAACAATTTTCTTAAATTTATTAATGGAAAGATTTTGAACGTTTTCTGGGATCCTATTGTAAAAACGTATACATTGTCCCATAAACGAAGTACTAACTTTATTCAGTCTAAAGAATGGAACATTTAATTTATTTTTGTTTCTAGTATTTATATTGTGGTTGTCGCATTTTTTTACAAATTCATTAATATTTTTACGGACATACATCACATTAGCAAATATGTATTGAGAAGCGACAGTCAAGATGGCAATTTCTTTAAATTTATCTCTCAATGATACACGGGGGCCTAAACAATATATGGCTCGAATAGTTCGCTTCTGCAACAAGAAGATCGTATTAATATCCGTGGCATTCCCCCACAGTAGAATGCCGTAAGACATAATACTGTGGAAATATGCATGATAGACTAATCGCGCCGTATTTTCATCCGTTATGATTCTTATTTTCTTAACTGCAAAAGCTGCAGTACCGAGCCTACTTGCCAACGTGGCTATGTATATAGTATAGTGGCGCCCACTGTAGCTTAGAATCTATGGTAATTCCGAGAAATTTGGTTGAATCCACCAAGTCCATCACCTCTCCGTTAAGTGATACACTAGTTTGCACCTGCTTAACATTAGGGAGCGTAAATTTTATCAGTTTTGTTTTATTTGAGTTAAGCAATAAGTTATTGGCGCCAAACCAATGCACCATGTTCGAGAGAGCATTGTTTACCTCGTCAAAGACCATTTGCTGTCGTTTAATTTTAAAAATTACAGATGTATCATCAGCAAACAATACAATTTCATGTTTATCCTTCATGAGTGAAGCCAAGTCATTTATATAAACAAGGAAGAGAAATGGACCAAGAATGGATCCTTGAGGCACCCCCATTTTTATTTTGGTACCAGGGGAACTTTTACCATTTATAATTACTTTTTGAGTTCTATTATTTAAATAAGATGTCAATAGTTTAAGTTCAGCACCCCTGATACCATAGTGGTGCAATTTCCTGATTAACGTCGCATGTTCAACACAGTCGAAAGCTTTGGACAAATCACAGAATACACCTAGAGCATCCTGGGACTCCTCCCAAGCTGTAAATATATATTTTAGAAGATCAACTCCCGCATCTGTTGTAGATCTACCTTTAGTAAATCCGAATTGCTGTTTATGTAGTAACTCATGCTTATTAAAGAACAGTAAAAGTTGATTTAAAATATTTTTTTCGAATATTTTACTGAGAGTTGGAAGAATGGAAATTGGTCTGAAATTCGAAGGGTCTGTACTGCTACCCGATTTAAAAAGTGGTAATACTTTACTGTGTTTCATTAAGTCAGGAAATTCACCACAATCAATACACTCATTAAATATGATAGCTAAAGTCGGTGCAATGATATGCACAATGTGTCTTATAATTTTTACAGACATGCCCCACAAATCTGTAGTATTCTTAACATTAATTAGTTTAAAAGCACTGATAACATCTTTCACAACCGACACAATTTATAACCACATTAGATTCAATAAGCACACCCAAGATACAATACCTACACGTAGTTTTACACCAATGTTTATACAGCTTTATACCGATCATAAATTCTCTCTCTTTATTTAAGAGCTTTGCTCTTGTCGGTGGAGTATTCGCCAATCATTCCTCCTCTCCGCCAACACCTTCACCTCCTGATACGACATAACCTGTACCTTCTTTATTTGTTGCATATAACTCCTTCTCGGTCTCCCTCTTCCTCTTTTTCCATCAATCTTTCCCTCTATGATAATTTTTATAAACAAGTCGTGTCGTATCAGGTGACCAATCAAATTTCCTCATTCCTCTTCGGTTCTTAACAGTTTTAATAATGTTTCTTTCCTCTATCACTATCTCCAAAACTTTTGCGTTTGTCACCATTTCTGTCCATTTTATCCCCTCCATCCTTCATAAATTAAAAAACAATATTTTGTTACTTTCATTATTGAAATTATAAATAAATAAATGAAAATTTCTTACAGATCAGCAAGGCGGTGGGTACCCGCAAGGGGGCTATCCGGCCCCCGGAGGCTATCCCGCTCAGGGGGGATATCCTCCACCAGGAGGCTATCCCGCCCAACCAGGATACCCCCCTCAGGGAGGCTATCCGCAGGGCACCTTCCCTCCCCCACAGCCGGGATTCCAACCTGCTTACGGAGCTGGCGGTTATGGTGAGGTAAGGAGGTGTTTATTCTTGTTTGAAATTATTATTATTCAGATGTTAAAGCATAATATGCCGTTTAGGATAATACTTTATTAAAAAGGGTCAGGCGTCTTTTTTTTCTTTTATGGACTAAACTAAGTGCATTACTAATGACGAATTAATTGTGTTGCCTAAAAATTTATCAAAAATGAATAAATAATGGAAAATCGGCGGGAAATCTCGAGGCGCGCGGCTTCGCTACCCCCAGTCTCCCATCAATCAAGCATCAATCTAATCAAAGCAATCCAAAATATTCGCCAACCAATCACAATATATTATACACTTAGAACTCTCCAAATGAACAGAATAAAAATAAATTAACTGGATCTCATTTAAAAAAAAAAAACGATCGCACACCCCTAAAGTATTCCGCCGATTACAAGCGATTTTATTATAACAAAAATATTTATTCTCCGATTAAAATAATCTAATAGGTCGTGGCTTTCATTATTATGGCCGTGCATTACAAAATAAAAGTTTAGAGATGATTCACTATGGAACAGGCGATAAAAATTGTTATGGCAAGTTATCAATATCTAGGTTATTAATTAATATCTAGTTTAAGGGAGATTTCACTCGAGTATTGCTCGTAATTTACAATCAAAGTAAACTAATTGTGGATAAAAATACAGAGACTACTTTTATTAACGAAAATAAAAAGCTCCAAAAGTTGATAGCAATGACCCACAAAAGACGACTTGACGTCGCTTGCCGCTTGACTGCTTCCTATCTGATATATTTGTTGGGTTTTACATCTCAGGATTCCAAAGGTTAAATTAATTAATTCAGCAGTTGCAGGTTAGAATCCCGCAATTGTTAACAATTTGATAAATATAGATGTAGCTATCTACGTGATCTAAGATTATTATAGACCGCGATAAATAATAATTATAAGACAAATAATACATTGAATTAATATGTTCATACCGGGTCGTGAAATAATAAATCACATTTTATATTTATGTTATCTGTTTTCCATTTCTATACGCTTAACACAAACTCTTATTGATGCGATCATTATTTATTATTAAAAGATAAGTTTGTATGTTAGTATAAATGTTATGCTACAAGTATACTTATGTGGGCCTCTTTATAAAGGACTTTCTTTCGATGCCAGAAGGCCGTGCGGTCATTCTCGACTTCGCGGCTGGCGGGGAAGACCTCCTCCCTCATAAAAATTCTTAGATAAGCCATCTGCTCATCTACTCTAATTCTACTACTCTAATCGGAATTAAGCGTAAAGGCCTTAAGGCCACCAGCATAGGTCCATTCGAAAAAAAAATGCAAAGATCATTGTATATTGGGATTTTGGTTATTTTTTAAATATTCTTGTGTTAAGGCACGCACACGGCTCCGCTCCACATGTGTTAAAATTTTAATTAAGCCTTATATCGGCGGCTTGCATTAGAGACAATAACGTGCATTTTATTTCAAAGCGAAACTTGACATATATGCATTGCTTCCCCGTGCGCCGCTGTGGAGCTGCGCCCTGATGCTCCGTATATAAGTTACTAGCTGTTGCCCGCAGCTTCGCCTGTGTTAACTAAGGTTTACAACGGGATCTTAGCGGGATGATATATCTTTACCGATAAATGGGCTATCGAACACTGAAATGTTTCATTAAAATCCGACCGATAATTCCTGAGATTAGCGCGTTCAAATAAACAAACTCTTTAGCTTCATATCTTAAGGATTAAAAGCATGAGTAAAATAAACTCGTTTAAATGTAGTCTAAAAAAATCAAAATTTCTGAATAAAAGATGATTGTTGTGCCTCACTCACATATATAGGTATAGTGTGTCGCGGACTTTTTTGTAGATAATTATAAGATCTACAATTAATTAGAACATTCTATGGTTCTATCTTTTATAGTTTAGGCAGCGTACGCAAAATAAGTAACTTTTCTGGTTGATTTTTTACACCTTGTGTCCGAAAAACCCAAATATCTTACGGAACCCTATTTTTTTCAGAATAAAATGTAGCCTATGTTACTCGTGGGTAATGTAGCTTCGAATAGTGAAAGAATTTTTGTCTCGGTCCAGTACTTTTTGAGCCTATTCGTTACAACCAAACAAACAAACAAAGTTTTCCTCTTTATAATATTAGTGTAGACAAAATACTTATCATTTATTTACGAACTATAGTAGGGGGTGCATGTTAATGCAGCGGGAGCTTCGGGCTACAGCTAGTAGTATTTATATAAAATGTACCCATACGTCTTCATGTTTTGTCAGCAATTGTTATATGTCGTAAACTAATGAGAAATGTTAAACCTTCCAGCCGGCTGGCTACCCCGCCGGGGGACTCGGTGATGACGCCGACGTCAAGGGGTTCGACTTCAACGAGCAGAGCATCCGGAAATCATTCATACGAAAGGTAACACACACACACACACACACACACATTCAAAACATCACACACACCACCTCGATATCGCACAAACACTACAGTAGGGCTATTCTGTAAAAAACCATTTCGATACCGAGCTTCACCTGAGTGATAGAGCTCACTTTACGTCACTTTGAAAGTGGACCTTATCGCTATAGGTATGTAGTCGAGTTTTAAAGAATACAAATTTGTCAAATTCGTCATATCACTTGCGGATTCCGCTTTCGAGATTCGAAAACGACCTTACAGAATAGCCCTAAAGGACCAAACACAGCTACCATCGACAATATATCCGAACCGACACGACTTACGGACTTCAAGAACAGTTTTGACTAAGCCCCCTGAGCGTTATGAAAGCCCGACACCGCACCAGCTAATCCTCTGGTGCTGGTGTCTGTGGATGACGCTATCACTCACCTTCAGGTGCACCGACTGTTCGTTTGTGTGTATAACATGCAACAAACATTAAAAAAAAATATAGCTTTTGGGATGACGGACAGCTAAATGAAGGCTTACTCAGTTTAATAATAATAATATCTATGGACGTATTTTTACACCACATCAATCTGACAGACCACGGAAATACATATATTTAATACTTTTTATAACAATACTTATATTTAAGTTTTTTCTATTGAATACACATATTTAATACACATCCATGACCCAGGAACACAAACTTTTTTGTTCTCTGGCGGGATTCGAACCCGCTACCTCCGGCTTGAGCGCCAACGCGCTAACCATTGAGCCACAGAGGTCGTCAAGAAGTAGGGAAGATTTCCATTCCGTATGTCAATTTGAGCAAACTTCCTCCAGGTGTCAACGCTCGTTGAAAACCGCTTCAACGAACGGCTCCTAAGGGTTTCTCTTTGTCATATTAAAGGCTGATTGTATAAACGTGTTGTCTGGTTGCAGGTGTACTCGATCCTGATGTGTCAGCTGCTGGTGACCCTGGCCTTCATTACGCTGTTCGTGTACCACGCCCCCACCAGGCTGTGGGTGCAGAGGAACACCTACATGTTGTGAGTACAATATTCATATTCATGGTACTAACGAACTTTTTTTTTTTTACGCCGGGAAATACACTGACGCATCCCGCAGGGGAGTGGGTCTCCCCTGGCGGGTATGTCGGACTCGCTGCGCCCGAAAGATGGTAAGTGGACGCAGCTCTACCCACTAAAACCCGGCGAGTGCCACCAATGCCGCCTTTGATGAGGAGCCCCGGATCTACAAGCAACAGGGCACCTCGATGGCTAGTCAGTCCCTCAGGGGACCGACGCCACCTCCACAGAGCGGGTGTTCCGCATCACAGAACAACCCCTCCCAACGTCGGGACGGTACGATGAGGTGAGGTTCCCATCCTCACCCCTTGCCCCCTGCTCTTTTGTCCCCTCTTCTTATAAGAGGGATACAAAGAGCCCCCTCGGCTCAATTCGCTTCGCCTAAGGCGTTGGGCTCACCGTGGGCTACTGAGCCCCACCGCCACGACAACGCCTGAGCCATGGTGGGGATGGTACTAACGAAATAGCACAGTCATCACTACCGGTGAACATCGATCATATAATATAATAAGAAACCTTTATTTTCAGGCTACATAGGCTCCGTAGATAAATAAACACCTTAACCTAATAATACATAATATAAATACATTTATTACAGAAAGAAAGCCAATTTTGTTTTGATTTACTTTTTTGTATAATTTATTGTAAAATCATCTTACACATATAATAACATTAAGGACCTGTTTCACAATCTCCAGATAAGTTCCGAATAGGCTATTCACAACATATTTGACAGATAGAGTATGGAGTATCTGTCAAATATGTTGCGGATAGTCTATTCGGAACTTATCTGGAGATTATGAAACAGGCCCTTAGTGTTGGTAAATAACACTTAAAACTAGATATACCCTAGAATACCGGGGTTTCGCACTTATAGTATTACATAATGCGCCCAACGTGTAAGCCGTAAAAATTATTACCAGAGATTACTCGCTTAGAACAGTTTTAAGCACAATTGGATCGAGACACTCTGTAGTGTTCGCGCGGTATCGGTATTTGATCGATGCCGGTGAAGGAAAATATCGTGGAACCTGATGACTGATGAGATTAAGTCTTTGAAAGTATTTGAAGTTCACCAACCCGCATTGGGCCAGGGCATCGGTGAACTATGGTATCCCAGCAGTGGGACATATATGGGTTGATACTTTAGCACAAGGATTACTGGCAACACTGAGTGTGTTGCCAGTAATTTCACTGCCTTTTCTTCTTATCTCTTCGAAACGGGGGGCCTAGCCAAAATGCCATTAAGAAAGCGTTAGCGAAGTTCGAAAATGATAAAATGTATGGGATTGACATAGGCCGCGCTTAATCACTTGGTTCATCCTATACATTTTACCATTTCAAACTTTTCTAACGCTTCCTTATTGGCATTTCGACTAGGCCCCCAGCAATGCTGTTTGACGGGAGAAAAAAGCACAATGGTGGTCCCTCACAACGTTGATCACAATGAAATAGTTTAAGATATGCCCTCACCGGGACTCGAACCTGTGATGTGGTTTCCAGTTGGATCGCGCTGGCGATGGTGTTCATATGTCTGATCGTGATGGCGTGCTGCGGCAACGTGCGCAGGCAGGCGCCGCTCAACTTCATATTCCTGGGGCTGTTCACCGCGGCCGAGAGCTTCCTGCTGGGCGTCACCAGTAGCACCTACAAGAGCGATGCGGTGAGTACCTCAGTTTTTTTCTTTTTATTAACATCCTCTGGTTTTTTTAATAATAAATGTGTAATAGTAATAAATGTATGTAATTTGGTATATTAAAAAAATTGTAAACTATATTTTGAAAGGAGCAACCCAACAGAGTTTCTTGCTGAATTCTGCTTATATACTATACTACTATAGTAGTATGTATTGTTTGTATTTAATTATTTTTTGTAATAGAATATTTGAAAAGACTAGTTCCACTGAGTTTGTTTCGCCGGTTCTTCTCAGTGGACTTGCTTTGGTACCGGTGGTAGACTCAATTAACGTTTAAAAAGATACTTTGATGTTATTATTTGGAATAAAACTTTTTGACTTTTGACTTTGACTTGACTTTGACCGGCCCAAGTAGCATTAGGGGCATGCTTGACGGTAGCTCAGATTATATTATATAGATTACTAGCTGTCACGACAGACTTAGTTCTGCCAAAAGTACTGATATTGCTATCAATAAACAGGCATTGATCGTAGACGGATGAAAAATTAAGGTTCTATGTATTTTTTAAATGCTACATCATAAAAAATAAAAAAGGTAGGTAGGGGTGAATAACCCCAGAAAAATAAATTCACTTAGGGATATGAAAATAGATAGTAGCCGATTCTCAGACCCACTGAGCATATAAAATTTCATAAATATCGGTCGAGCCGTTTCGGAGGTGTATGGTAATTAACACTTGAGACACGTGAATTTTATATATTAGATTATATATACGGATAGATAGATTCAGTTAGGGATTTGATATAAATAAACTAATGAATGAATTACGTGAAATAATGGTAACAAATAATTTTATTATAAACTAGGTTTTGCCCGCGTTAGGTAAAAAGAATCCTTTTTTTGTGTATCCTTTGTTACTTCTAGTAATTCCGAGAATATGTGTACAAATACAAGTTTCATGATGATCGGTTGTGTAGTGTTCGCGTGAAAACGTAACAAACATCTTTACTTTTTATTTATTTATAATATTTGTAAGGATATTAAGGATGTTGTTCTGTTCGCAGGTGATGATGGCAGTGGGCATCACTGCGGCAATCTGCCTGACGCTGACGCTATTCGCTATGCAGACCAAGTGGGACTTCACCACCATGGGCGGAGTGCTGCTGTGCTGCACCGTCGTGCTGCTGCTTTTCGGTGAGGGTCTTAGACTAAATTTTATTTTTAAATTTGATTTTAATTGCTTGCGGCCAGTAAATGGCTGGCACTGGTACTGGCTGTCCGGCCCTTAATTTTAGTAGCATAGGCAAACAGATGTGTCACCTGATGGTAAGAGGACACCACCCATGATCCAACTCATTGTGTTGCTTATCCTTAACCGTACGATGACCTTGGTACTACAAATTTTTTGTCTAACATAATAAATGACTAATGTTCAAATATATACAGTTAGCTATTAAATACTAGCTGTTGCCCGCGGCTTGGCCAGCGTTAGCAAAAAATTTCCTTTTTTTTTAAATAAAAAGTATCCTATGCTACTTCCAGTACCTCCCAGAATATGTGTACAAAGTTTCATGATGATTCGGCGAGTAGTTTTTGCCTGCAAGGGTAACAAACATCCACGCTTTCACATTTATATTATTAGTAAGGATTACTTGGACGGGCAAACAGGCAGACGTGTCACCTCATGGTATGGTATAGTGGTCAACGGCAATAATTTATGTGTTGCCAATAATTACACTTTCTGTCTTGTCCTTATCTCTGATACAGCAATGTGGTACCAAAGCGGGATAGTCCTATCCTGGGAGGATTAGACTGACCATACTCTCTGGTGAGTTAATGATGGAGTATTGTTGTATAAAAGATCTTAGATAAGTGATCAACTCACCTAAACAGCTAATATACCGATGTACTTTCAAAGCCTCAATACCATTTATATAAAATTAATGTTATTTTCAGGTCTGATCGCGATATTCATACCCAAGAACAACATAGTCACCTTGGTCTACGCCTCTCTTGGTGCCCTTCTCTTCTCCTTCTATCTCATCTACGACACGCAGCTGATGATGGGCGGGAAACACAAGTACAGCATCTCGCCCGAGGAGTACATCTTCGCTGCTCTCAACCTGTACCTGGACGTGATCAACATCTTCATATACATCCTCACCATCATCGGAGTGGCAAGGGATTAAGGTGACACAGTCGAGCCCGTTGGAATATATGTTAGTAAAATATTTAAAGATACATAACTTGCATATAACACCTAAGTACCACTAAAAACATGTTTTCATGTCTTATAGCGACTAAACAACTGATTCTAAATTGGTTAATATGTTTAAGTACTATCGTACCTCAGACTAGAGACCGCTGTCTTGCTTATAACAATCTCCCTGCACTAGGGATTCCAATCCAGCTACGTAGAGACATAATGAGTAATATGTCTGACGTATGTTTTGTATTTTATTAACATATATCAAATACGGGTCAGATGTGTGTGTGTATGTAACTTTACTGTATTAATGTGATCTGTCTATGTTTAACTTGTTTTTAATTCGAATATGTAATCTTATGGTGCTCCCTGTATTACCCTGATTTTGTTGCAATATACCCTATACGCAAGCATCATGCAAGATTTTCTGTCCATAGAACAAGTGATACGTTAACAGAATACTTGTTTATCAGAGAGCTATTTTGCACGGAATAAGAGTGTATTCTTATATTTTACTATGTATTTATTACAATTGTAGTATATTTTATCTTATTTTCTTGTTTATTCATTTAACACATACCCTCGAATATGGGAGCACCTAGAAAGTTTGATAAAATAAAAAAAAAACTGATTAAAATAAATGTCTTTATGTAATGTGTGTACTCAATTGATTTGTATCGTTTTCTGAAATCACTATATACAAAAACGTTTGTCTATCTTTATCTAAAACTAGATTGTCATGGGATTTACTTTGTATTTTTCTTGAGGTTCTGACTTTTATTTTCGATCTTAATACACTACAGAAACGGGTATTATATTTTAGCATGCTAAAATACAAAATATATGAAATATTATTTATGCCCTAAGCCCTGGGCCATAGTTACCCATACGCAAGACTGAAGAGATTTGTAGGGTTGACCTCTCAGATGTGAGAAATCTTATATTGCAAGGGCGTTTATAATTTTCGCACTAAACCAACAAATGTTTAGTGTTCTTTACATTCCTTCATCATCAACAGTTTAACTGTACAGACAATAAATCGTGACTGAAATCATCAAAACATTTCGCTTAATTATTGAAATTCATGCTTAATAAATGTTTGTATAAAGTCAGTTGAAGTAATGATATTACTATATATTAATAAACAAATAGTAGTTTGGAGACAGTTTTGTTAATCATAACCTAACACCCTAGAAAGTACTTCAAATGTGAAAAGAGGTTTTTACATTTTAGGTACAGAGTCCATTCTATATTCCAAGTATAATCCATAATATCGCACTTCTATCACAATTCTACTTAATTATATAAATATATTTATTACAATGTTATATAGACACCAAACTTATTACTTATTTGATTGTATTTTATGCATATGTCATTTTAACGGAATTTGATTATTCTAGTGAAATTTTTGACACATTTGTATCGATGACTATGTCAAAAATAATTTACTCAATACGCGGGTAGAGAAAAATAAGAGAGCTATGTAATAGAGATACGCTTATTAGTACTGCTACGAATTTATTAGCATTACTGCGGCTTGTAACACTTTTAAAATAATCGTAGCACTGCTACAGTCATATTGTAGTAGTACTAATGTATATTTGCAATAGCCAATAAGCCACTAGCCACGTAAGCGTTGCTGGCGACAGCGAAGCACTACTAATAAACGCGTAGCACTACTAATAAACGCGTAGCAGTCTAATAAACTCGTAGCAGTGCTACGGCTTATCGAATATAATATATTATGTAGCTGATTGAGTTTCGATTCTTTCGTGTCATAATATGATTTAAATACGCGCTAAGTAATGTTAAGTATGCGTTGTCTTATTGTAGTTTCGAAATTATTGATGTTGAAGTATATTTTTGAATGCTGAATATAATATAATATTATGGTGAAAGTCGTCCTGTTGAGTCAGCTTTATGTGTTAGTTTTAGTAAGATTCCTGTGGATTTGTACATGCTTAAATATATTAAAAAAAAATCCTTTGCCTCTGTCTATATACAAACAAACTGGTTACATATATAATATATCCATATGAATCGATATCATTGGAGTTTTAACGTTTCACACTAATTACTTAATATAATATGAGGGCTCGTTTCATGCAAATAGAATATATTTATTTTTTGTTTCGTACGGCGAGTCACTGGGTTTTTTTGTAAATAAGATATCTATATGCTTATCGGAGATTTTTTTTATTGCCTCAACGTATGTAACAGCAGTGACTCTCCCTAGCAGACGCCAGTACAAAGATTAAATCAAAGTATTATACATAAAACAAGCCTGTATTTAGAATTAGTTTTTGTTAAGAACGTTACTTTGATTTTTAATAAATATTCTAATTATTTCATTGTTGTTTTATTCCAAATCCTCTCCTTTGATCCTTTAATCACTCACTCACTCGTCACTAGATCTGTTTCGGGGTGAAGTACAGTCATTTAAGATGGTATTATTGATCAGAGGGCTTAGAAAAACCAACATCGTTCCGTAGGTAAAAGATATCGAAATTCGTCATCGTCTCTGAATTGTCATAACAAATTCCTAGCCAATAGAGTTCAATAGACAGTTTATGATTTTGTTATGAATAGTGACATCTCATCAACTCGCGATAGCGATAACGATTGACCACGTGATTTGGGGTATTGTCTCGACCTCCTGATTCAATCTTGTCGGGCTATTTAAAAACCATTTCGATATCGAGCTTCACCCGGGGGAAAGAGCTCACTTTACGTCACTTTAAAACTAATGATATAAATCGATAGTCGAGTTTTAAAGAATACAAATTTATCATATCACCGCGGATTCCGCTTTCAAGATTAGAAAACGACCTAACAGAATAGCCCTACTGACCCCTATGGACTATGGTGCTTTGAGATGGTTTTAAAGAATAGCCCTACTGACCCGTATGGTGCTTTGAGATGGATTTACTAAATTTCAAAACGTGAACACGAGAACATCGCTCACCATTGAAAGGAAACATGTTATAAATAAATATCTTAGGAAACACCCATGCCTGATGATATACAAAGTCTTTCAAGGTATGTGAATTTCACCAACCCGCGTTGGTGAACTATGGCCCAAAACCTTCGCCTGACTAAGGAGACCCGTGCCCAGCAGTGGGACATGTTGACACTACTTTCTACTTCCTGGGTGAGCCACCTGCCAACCCACAGCTCCGATTTCGCTCAAAGGCCCGAGGGCCACAGCATAGGACATTTCGAAAAAAAAAACTACTTTCTACACTTTAAAGATTAACTGTGGGAGTTTGCCACTGCAAAAGAGGGGACAAAAGAGCAGGGGGCAAGGGGTGAGGATGGGAACCTCATCGTATTGTCCCGACTTTGGGAGTGGTTGTTCTGTGGCGCGGAACAACCGCACTGTGGAGGTGGCGTCGGTCCCCTGAGGGACTGACTAGCCGTCGAAGTGCCCTGTTGCTTGTAGATCCGGGGCACCTCACCAAAGGCGGCAGTGGTGGCACTCGTCTGGTTTTACTGGGAAGAGCTGCCTCCACTTACCATCTTTCGGGCGCAGCAAGTCCCACATACCTGTCAGGGGAGACCCACACCCCTGCGGGATGCGTCAGTGCATTTCCCGGCGTAAAAGAATAAAAAAGGTTGTCACTGCAACACCATTCATCGAATTAAATCATTGATACTTCCCATCGTTTTAACGGTCATTCGAAACCCTGGCTAGAGTTTCTACACAGAATTCATATGAAATGTTTTCTCTGAGTCATAACCGGTGATATTATGGCTCTTATCGTGCTATGGTTAAGGATGATGATGATAATATTGTCTTTATCAACTGGGTGGCCCGTATCATATCAGTTATCATTCTGCCGTAGTGATATACACACGAAATGGCTCAGGTATGTTAAAATATATTACTTTAAGACTTTACATCCATATTATTTATTATAACGAAATGGGAGTTTTATGAGATGTAATCTTAGAAACTATTTTTATGAAAAACTACGATACAGTTGCAATATTACTTATAAAAAGATAATATTATACCTATTGACGGGCGGTATTTGCTTATTAAAATCGGCTTATGTGCGTCTATAGATTCACTTAATTTTTTTAACTTAGCATTGCGTTTCTGTGTAAGATTGGATTTAACAGCGAACCTGCATTTTCCCAGAGCGTGCTTGATCTGATCTTAAAGTGACTTAGAGTTGGTAGAGTAGTAGAGAGAAGTTAGCAGTGTAATAATGTTTTTTAAATTAAACAATACTATTCTACCAAACATTATTTAGCACATCAAATTCTTCTAAATCAATATAGGTTGTTCCTTTAAAATCTCGTTGCATGATGTAGTTTTGAAAGTGGTACAAGTTTGTCAAGTACGAAGTAAAGATATAGAATTTCTAAAGTTCGATTTGATTCTAACGTAACAATTTTTACCAAACATTGTTTGTATTTGCCCATGTCACATGCGTATTTGCAATCCTAATAAATACCTGTCTAGGTTTTAGGTACATACCTATGTGACTTCATTTTAGCCGACTTAAAAAAGAGGAGGAGGTTATCAATTTGGCAATGTTTTTTTTTTTTATATATTTTTTTATTTGATACTTAATAACTTTTTAAATCGGCGGTAGGGCTTTCGATTACACTTACAATAATACGTTTCATATGGCGTTAAAAATGATAAACAAACACACAATCGTGATTTCTTGCGGATGTGACGCACGATAACAACAAACAAATCGATAAGGAAAATAAAAACGGGACGAATCGGTGGCACTCGAGAGGGTTCCTTAAATAATAAAAAGGATTGTGTGGTTTAATGAAACCACGGTAAAAGTGAAACTTTTTTCACCTTATAGACACACATTATACAAAAAAAGTAGGACGTGGAATCCAAATTGATCTTAATGAGTTTTAATTACAATAGCGCACACTAATCGGTTTAAAAGATGTTTAAAGCTAGAGAATAAGAGAAAATTGCGCTTTAGTTTAGAAAAGTGTTATCAGGATGCCCTTTATCTGTTGCATATTATTTAAATAGATGATAAGATTTGAGTGAAAATACGAACGCTTAACAACTTTTTTTTAGCTGCACCTGCGTTAACATTTTTAGAATTTTTAGTTAGCTTTACTGATAAAGCGTGATTTTTAGTTTACAAGAGTATTTTTTTTTCCCCAATCGAAACTTAGACATCTAAAATCTGTACATAAAAATTGAATTTATAATCGTAATTTTATATACTCGCCCAAAGAACCATAAATTGTTATGAGATATTGTTATCCGTGGATTCCGATCAATAAATACTTTGTGTGGATTCAAGAGCATCACCTGCAAGTTGTCAGTTATTACATTTAATTTATCGGTAGAATAGACTCGACACGGGGTATTAACATGTCCTAGAATCATATATCATTCGAAGGCATGTTTATACTTCGTGTCGAATGGTAAGTAATCTATACCGCATGGACACTTTGCAAGGGGCTAATTAATTATATTAATTAAATATATAAATAATTAAAATAGTCGTAACCTTAAAATATTTAAAAGTAATTGATTATTATTTATTATAATCAATTCGATTCTCAAGAATTTTATCCTTCCTATATTTTTCCTTATTGCACTGCAGACGATTCAAAAATGGAAAAAAGGACACCGGCGGTAGTAAGTTTTAAATCAGATTATTTTAAGTTTAAATATACCATCCAGCATTGAACCGGAATAGAGCAGCAATTTTGTTTTATATAAAAAGAAATTCCGCCAAATCTGTGCTGTGTCAAAATGCGTTAGCGAAATTCGAAAATGATAAAATGTATGGGATTGACATAAGGCCGCGCTTAATCACGTGGTCCATCATATACATTTTATCATTTCCAACTTCGGTATCGCTTTCTTAATGGCATTTTAGCAAGGCCCCCTGCACGCTGATTGGGCGACTGATGGCCATTAACGGATGATTGGACGGTTGGTCGTACAAATAAATCACCGTTTGATTAAATTGCTCTTGTGTCAGTGAAAAATGTCTGATGAGTATAGAGTTTCAATGTTAAAAATTGCTACTCTAGACGGTTTATACGCTCGATGAAATTTCCTAACTGCAATGTGTACTGTTGAGGATAAATAACGCATACCAATATAATTGCAGACGCAGTACGGAGGGCCTATTGGCTTTGCTGAGGATGGCGACGTCCCAGCATTCGATTTCACGGAGCAGAGTATTAGGAGGGGATTCATACGGAAGGTAAGTCTGATTAAACGTCTCTTATATATTTATATAGCGAACGGAACAAACCGGCACGCGGCTTGTATGTTTTCAGTAAACGGTGAACAATATTCATAGAAACCTTGATCGGAAGATTTACAGGTGTGTTGTCATTCGTTAAATAAGAATATAGGCTATTGCCAATATTGGCCATAACATGAACGGCCATTCCTGTGCCAAAATGAGAACTAGGCCACTCAACTCATTCTCGTGTTGTCTTTTCTGCGACATAAGACGTTGATTCTCTCTGCCAGTAATTACACTGTCTGTCCTATTCTTCTCTCCGATATACAGTAAAGCTGTTTTATGGGAGAAACAAGAATGTGGTACCCATGCATGCAGAAGCAGTATCCCCTCCACCTTCATTGAATATATAAATAAAATGAACGGAAACCGCGGGATTTTCAAAATATTACCAGATGGATGCTGGATGATGATGATGCAAATCTTTGAGACGTGTCGTGTCATCATGTCATCTACTTTCCCGCTTACATCGCATTACCAAGGTTTATCATGTAACCGTCACAATTTTAAAGAGACAGGGGTCCTAGCCAAATTGCCACTAAGAAAGCGATAGCGAAGTTCGAAAATGATAAAATGTATGGGATTGACATAATGCCGCGCTTAATCACGTGGTCCATCCTATACATTTTATCATTTCGAACTTCGCTAACGCTTTCTTAATGGCATTTTGGTTAGGACCCCTGTCTCTTTAAAATTGTGACGGTTACATGATATCCTGCTGTTCTAAGTCTTCAATTTGTATTTACTTTATATTGTAAATAAAAGAACACAAACAGTTAAAATAAACACAATACAATTAAAACAAACATAAAACATAAGCTAAAATATGTGATATGTCCACAATTGTTTTTTTACAGTCAGCTTCCGGCTTCCGCTTAAACGATGAAACAATGACAAAAAAACAATTGTAAAAAAAAAAAAAAATCAACAGTTATAATTTCAAAAAACCTAGGTAGGTATATTTCTATAACTTGTTACAAGATACTCCAGTTATTCATATTCTCGATTTTTATATCGTTTCCAGGTATACGCCATCCTCATGTGCCAGCTGCTGGTGACCATGGGAGCCATCGCCCTCTTCCTATTCCACGCACCAACCAAACAGTTCGTCGCAAGGAATCCATATTTATTGTAAGTGTGCTTTCTACTAAATATATTTACGCATGATTTGTGAACCGATTTGAATTGCCGAAAGATAAATTCTCTTTTCTAAATTGGATGTGTCTTGGATGTGTTAATATGTTAAGTATAATAAAAACAATAATAGTTCTCTTCTTTCTCACCACCACGTCAATCTGGTCCCGTGGTAAGTTACCGAAGAAATTGTGCTGTGGGTAGCAGACAATGGAAATACATATATTTAAGATTTTTATTAATATAATAGTCAATATATTTGTTACATATCCATGACAAAGGAACAGTGATTTTTTTTTGTTTCATTGCGGGATTTGAACCCGCTACCTCCCGGCTTGAGCGCCAACGCGCTAACCTCAGGGGTCGTCCAAAGATTGTCCTATAGGGACGCCAAAATGTATACTCCAGCATTCACTCATTGACCTCTGTGGCGCAATGGTTAGCGCCTTGACTCTCAAGCCGGAGGTAGGGTTCGAATCTCGTCAGGGAACAAAAAAATGTTCTGTGTGCCTGAGTCATGGATGTGTATTAAATATGTGTATTATATAATTAAAATCCTAAATATAAGTATTAATATAAAAAGTATTACATATATTTCCGTTGTCTGGTACCCGTAACATAATGTCTCTTCGAGAACTTACCACGGGACCAGATTGACGTGGTGTAAAAGCGTCCATAGATATTATTATTATTATTTAGCCCGAGGTCGATCATCCGCCCTCCCAAAAGAGGCATTCCAGAACTATTTAAACCGTACTAGAGCTAATCCGGAGCATGAGAGTTTTTCTTCTTTTTGATCCGGGAGACATGTTTTTTGTAGTCCAAAAACTAAAGTCGTTTAGTTTCGGAAGCTCATATGAATTTTACTTGTAATTAATTTTGAACTTAATATTACGAATAATTTGTATAATTCCAGTTGGATAGCCATAGTGGTGCTGTTCGTGTGCCTGATCTCCATGGCGTGCTGCACGGAGGTGCGGAGGCGGGCGCCCATGAACTTCATCTTCCTGGCTGTGTTCACGCTGGCGCAGAGCTTCCTGCTCGGCATCACCACTAGCGTGTACGATGTTTCTGAGGCGAGTCGATATTTATATCCTTTTATATACCACAGGGGATAAACAGACCTTCAGCTCACCTGATGGCAAGTGATAGCGGCATCCATAGAAACCCAGCACCAGGGGATTAGCAGGAGCATTTCCAGCCTTGTAAATATGAGTGTGATATTTTCTTAAAGGAAATGACTATGCGACCTTAGTTTAGTCGTAACACAAAATCGTAGTGGTAGTTTTGGGAGGGAGGGATGTGCTATGCCGCACTCTGCTGCACCAATACCACAATCTTGTTTGTTTCTTCCGTGAAACTAAGAAAAGTAAGGCAGGATTGGCAATGAGACTTAACAACTTACTTTTATGCAACACATGAATGAGCTTGGACTTCTCTTAAGATATCCTGTACAAGGCCGTGTGTGACGCCGACCACAATGCATCATCATCATCTTTACCTGTCTTCGTAAAATAATAATCCTATTTATTAAGCTATTGCATAGCTTCTATCGCGGGCCTTGAGCGCGGGGACCGAGTACAGAAATTCCGTAACGAAAATAAATCATAACGCTCCCCACTCCGACGGGCACGGAGGTGTGGCCGAAAAGAAACGACGTTAGACGATGCATGCATCGTCTAACGTCGTTTCTTTTCGGCAGTCTTCGACACGGTGTTTGTGTGCTTGCAACTAGACGTATTGTACGACACTACGAAGCTCGCACGAATAACAATAAAATATAACACATGTATTGTAAAATAATAAAAATATTTTAAACAATATTAGTTAATATTGTTTAAAATATTTATATTTTTTTATTTATTTAATAAAGGAAAAAAAAATGTTTTTTTATCGGTCACCACGCTCAAAAAGTGTAACTTGAATTAATATCAAAGAAAAAGAAATACTGCATTAATAATTAAAATAAATAAATAATTATAATTGCATAAGTTGATACAAAATGCTATGCAATAGCATTACCGCGGCAGTCCCCGAGTGCCACACGTCTTTCTACATTTTGTTCAGGAGACCACGAGACAAACATATGAATTTATCACTGTATTTCATTTCAGGTGATGATGGCTGTAGGCATCACGGCGGCGGTGTGTCTGGGCCTCACACTCTTCGCCTTCCAGACCAAGTGGGACTTCACCATGATGGGGGGAGCCCTGGTGGCGTTGACCATGGTGCTACTAGTGTTCGGTATACAAACATTTTATTATTCAGTATTGAAAACCCTGAAAAGCTAGGAACTGAAACGCGGAGTCTGATCTATATTACATAAACTTGTTTTTTCTGTGGTCTAGATTTATCCGTCTACATTTTTGGATTTTGATCGATAAAAAAAATCATAGTAAAAGAAAGTAAAAAAAACTGTCAAATTACATGTCGTAAGCTAGTGTCATTCCCATACAATAAGTATTCTCTTCTATTCTATTCGTTTAGCGTTTGTGCCGCTTGTCTAGGGGGGCTGTTGTCCCACGACACCACGCGTTTTTTTTTTGTTTCTATTTAAAGAGTACTTTATCTAGTCCATATATCGGGAACTCTTTTCAAAAAATTCTCTTATTCCAACGTCAAAATTTGAAAAGATTAGGATGTCATGTAAGCTCTCGTAGAATAGAGATAATATAGATATAGGTCTACCAGGATCCGATGGCAAAAAATCGGAAAATAGTGATTTTCACAAGGATCAAAAAAAATGTCACGTGTCAACTGAAATTTCGAGAAATTATTTTTGGCTTGGCTTCAAATTTCCTTTAAAAAGTGGTGAAAATGTCTAAGAAACCTCTTCGATTGCAATTTCTTTTTTCCTTTTTTGCCATCAGATCCTGGTAGACCTATACCACTGACAACTACAATATTCTGTTATGTCTTCGATTGACGTAATGAGAAGAGTATCGCGCATGTTAGCTACGGTATGCAAAAAAATTAAAGTGATAAAATGAGAAAAGGGATCGACAAAATTTTGACGTGACGCGCAAGCTAAGCCGACTGGGCTTAGGGCTAGTCAGGTTATCTAGTTTATGTTAATCGTTGATCACTTACCGTCGCCTGACACGTCTGCTTGTCTTTTCTACTAATACGGTTTAACGGTTTGCTAATAATTTATCTTAATTTTAATATCCAGGCATCATCGCCATATTCCTGCCCGCGAACAGGATCCTCACGCTGGTGTACGCGTCGGCTGGTGTCCTCATCTTCTCTATGTACCTGGTCTACGACACGCAGCTGATGATGGGCGGGAAACACAAGTACAGCATCTCGCCCGAGGAGTACATCTTCGCTGCTCTCAATCTGTACCTGGACATCATCAACATCTTCCTGTACATCCTCACCATCATCGGTGCATCGAAGTAAAACTGGTCCTGTGGATGTGATACATGTACATTCTTGATAAGACTCATAGTATATTAGATACAATAAAAACACGTCATGCGATACAGCATCGTAGCATTCAGATTGATTTGGCGCAAATAGAAGTTCATGTCATAATGTGCGCTTTATAAGTTTAAGGGCCTATTTCACAATCTCCAGTTAAGTGCCCAATAGGCTATCGGCAACATATTTGACAGACATTTCGCTACGTCCACATTCGTACACGGTGGCCCGTGGCAGCGCGGGAGCGGCAGGATCTTTGCGTAGAAATCAAATGGACCGGTTCTCGAAAACAGCGGAGCGGCAGCGGCGCGGGTCTACGTTGCCTGCACCGGCCGCCACCGCCGCCGACCCGCTGCCCGCTAAATTCGAGGGCGAGGCTTAGATTTAACTATAATAAATAAATCCACGTTTTAAAACATTTATTCACAATACAAATCATTGTTCCAGGAAAAAGTACCAGGAGGCCATACATGACTAGAGGCTCTGGTTATGAAATTGGAAAAAAAAGTCTTGTTTCATAACTGGTTACGAAACAGGGAAAAATTTCCTTTTTCGTAACCAGTTACGAAAATTTGGTTACGAATGTGGACGTAGCGGACATTTGACAGATACTCCATACTCTATCCGTCAAATATGTTGCCGATAGCCTATTGGGCACTTAACTGGAGATTGTGAAACAGGCCCTTAGTAAAGAGGTAGCAATGCTGCTTTGCAGCCGTATTGGGCCGGCACGAGCGGGTACCTCTCTATTATTTTTATCATAGGGAAAGAATAAGGATATAATACACATATCAAAATGAATATCACCAGCTTCTATATGGATGTACACCAAAAGGAAATATTATATCTTAAGAACGTTAATTTATTTTAGATTTTTTTATCATATATAACTTATTTTTTGTAACTACGTTAACAGAATAATTACATTATTTAAAACCGTTTAAATTCTTATTGTTATCTATAATGTGTTTATTATCTACACATGTTATAGATCTCTGTCTATCTGTATTAATTGTTGATGTAAGTGAATGTACTTACGTTTTTCTAGGTCTAATTATTTTAAGCTAAGTGATGTTAATGAATAAAATTTTAGTTGTACGAATATTTTAATCTGTATTTATTCCATCATATTTTTGCGAACATCATCATCATCTGTGGTGTCTGAGCATCTATTAGTAGAATTTAACATACTGCCGCTACGCCATCATCATCATTATCATCATCATCAGCCTCTTTCCGTCCACTGCTGAACATAGGCCTCCATCAATGAACGCCAAGATGACTCACAACCATCACATCACATTAACCGAACTGTTAACCCCATAGTATGTTCACAAGGACTACCAAGAATGGAAATAAATTAAAAAAATTATACATAATATTATGTTATACACATCTATACCCCGGCGCAGACATCTATATTCATCATACAAATCATAACTTGACGGGATCCGAACCCGAGACCGCCGGACGTCGCCGTATACAATAAATCTAATATATAAAATTCTCGTGTCACAGTTTTCGTTGCCATACTCCTCCGAAACGGCTTGACCGATTTTGATGAAATTTTTTGTGCTTATCCGGTATCTATAAGAATCGGCCAACATCTATTTTGCATCCCCCTAAATGTTGGGGGTAGTCCACCCCTAAATTTTTATTTTTATTTTTTAGACAAAATTTTTAATTTCTATTTTTTTATGTTACAACATACAAAAATACATACAACCCTAAATTTTGACCCCTCTACGATCAACCCCTATTTTGTAATTGCAATTTTAGTATTGGCAGAACGAAGTCTGCATTTACATCAAATATGTAATGTAGTACCTACGCATGCATATACATGCACATAGCATGGCCCTCCTTCCCACACAGCATATACGTGCATTTGGATGCACCACCACCACGCACCACAATCAGGACCGTCTCTAGACCATGTGGCGCCCGTGTGCAAACATTACCCTAGCGCCCCCAGCAAGCGCGCGGTCAAAATAAAATGACAAATATAAGACGAGCGCCAGATGCTACATAAAATGTATGCAAACTGAAGTTCTTTTTATGTTGGTCAATCAAGCGCGGCGGCCGGCCAACGCGGGTGCGGCTCGCAACAGAGCGCCACTCGGCGCCCCTAGGACCGCGGCGCCTGTGTGCAACGCACACACTGCACCTAAGGGAAAGACGCCCCTGACCACAATAAAAGACCATCACCACACAATTTCAGAGTATTTCGTTCCGCTACATCCTCAAGATAAAGACCCTACGATTAGTAATCGTAGGATCTAACCAAATAAAAAATCACGTTGGTTGTATCAGAGCCTACTTTAACTATTTTATTTATTATTTATTTATTCAATAATTTATGTACACTGAGAAACACATATAATAATGAAATATTAAAAATAAACACTGGTACAAAGGTACTACTTATTCCATAAGTGGAATTTCTTCCAGTAGTCCTACTATAGGAAAGTTTAATTGACAAAACAAAATCAGTGTGCACATAACAACAATACTTTATAAGCAGTAAAACAATAAATACTTAATAAATACATAGGCATTAAATAAATATACACAGCATATTATATGAATAATATATACACATACATGCATTCATATTTGTTGTAAGTGATCCAGCTTCAATACTCATTATTTTCAAGTTTCGATATTTTTTATTATAGCACCAACAGAAATACATCACGTGTGAAAATTTCAACTGTCTAGCCTGTCTAGCTATCACGGTGCATGAGATACAAACGGACAGACAGACAGACAGACGAATAGCGAAGGCTTAGTAATACGCACCCTTTGGGTACGGAATTCTAAAAACATTTTACCTATCTTACGTCACTCTTATCAGTTATCAAACCAAACAGTCGTCGCCGAGACTCCGAGCAGACAAAATGTATTTTTTATTATGTGTTACGATATTTGTGGTGCTATTTATTTATTTACTGACTAAAAAGGAGCCAGAGCCACTGTTCGGTGTTTACACGCAACCGGGTAAATGGTATTATGTGAAATACGTTGCTTTCGCCTGCTTGTATTATTATAGAAAGGTTAGTAAAAAGTGTGTTTTCAGCCAAAGAATTCAGACGTACATAGAAGGATAGCTCTTATGAGCGCTTTGAGGACAAACCCTGCGATGTAAACGTCCGCTTCTCGGCGTGACGAGAGGGATGTCGCGATGTCCTCAGCATATGAAGCTACGAGTGCGAACTGGGGACATGTCCCCAGCAAAAAAAATTCTTAAGATACGTTCTTCTATATACGTCTGAATTCTTTGTTTTCAGCATAGCATTTGTTTTGTGTATTCAATACACGGGTTTCAGTGTATATGTTAATCAGACCTGATTAATATGTAAACGACATTTAAAGTAAAATAATATTAGATTTGAATTTTGAACGAAGAAAATATTTTTTGCTAGGCATTTCCTATCTATAGGCAAACTGGCAGGCAGATTTGAGTGGTCGCCCATCAACATAAACTAGTTTACCTGGATCTAGGCCAGACATCTCTGTGTTGCCATGCTCAGACATAAGATGATAAGTCCCTGTACCTAGGGTTGCCAGGCGTCCGAATAAAGCCAGACATAGGTAGTCTTTTTGATTGCGTGTCCGGCCAAAATTAACGGTATCCGGCTTTTGTTAGACTTTTTACATTTTGCAAACGAGTAATGCCAAATTAGTCTTGCGCTAAGACTGTCTAGGCATTCGATTTTTTTATTAGTTTACTATAATTTAACAAAATGTCATAAAAAAAGCTTGATTTTATATACAATTTCTTTGTCGTACCTATAAATACTAAGACAGAATCCTCAACAATGTTGGGTGTCCGGTCTTTCTACCCATATGTCCGGCCAAGCTATCTGGTCTGTCCGGCTTTTAGGTTTGGCGACCTAGCAACCCTAATTGTACCAGTAATTACATTGCATGTCTAACGCCCGGTTTCTGAAACGTTGGTCAAAGTACATGTCAACTAACATGGCTGTTTCTCCCTCAACAGCTCTGCTATGTTTAAGAGAGAAGGGTAACACCAGGTTTCCGAAAGGTAGATCAACGCAAAAATTAACAAATCAAGTGTCCAATCACTATTTATATGTTAAATGAGTTGCTAAAAGTATAGTTCCTAAATTTAATCGACCTGTCAATTGACATAGCAACATAGCAACTACAATGAAAAGCTGTGAAATTTGACTGTAGAATCGTACGTTAACCGCCATTAACAGCCATGTTATTTGACATACACTTTGACCAACGTTTCAGTAATTGTCGTCCTGTCAACGACCATCTGGAAAACATTAAATGAAAACATTCTCTTTCTTCTTTCGGTGAAGGAAAACATCGTGAGGAAACCTGCATGCCTGATGAGATTGAAAGTCTTTGAAGGCATGTGAAGTTTACCAACCCGCACTGGGCCAGCGCATCGGTGAACTATGGCCCATTACCCTCCTCGCCTGATTTCGAGGAGGAGACCCGTGCCCAGCAGTGGGACATTATTATAACAATTTTATTAGGAATATAACATTTATATAATGTGTTACAGTTGTGTTATGTGGCACATAACAACTAAATTTATCTACTTGTATAAACAGTTTTAACCGCAAACGTATCTTGTCATCAAATAAAATGTGGTAATCATATCGGTCATTATACTTTCAGTTATCGCACAAACGAACCTCAGTTATATGTCTAAATATAAACTATCACAAGACATCATCATCACCAGCCTCTATCCATCCGCGTTGAACAATAGCCCCCCTAATGAACTCCAAGACGTTAAAAACATCACTAGTGCCTACGTTTAATATTTAAGAGCAATATTTGATATAGGATTTTTATTGGTTATTTTCATTATTTAAACGGGTATTATTTAAATGACTAGCATAATATTCGTATTTTTGTGAGCAGAAAAATATAATCTGGTAGCAGAAATAACTAATTGAGCGGCAACTTATGTTGAGCAAACATTTTAAAATCAAACAGCAATTTTGTCTCATTCTGGATGGCTGTAATTATTTTCGGACGGCATATTAATTGAATGAAGGGCAATGTGCTGTCCCCGTTTAATAAAATTTGGGTAAGCACTCAAAGGGTAAGCAAAAAAAATCATTTTGTGCTGCAAACATAAGTAGCATGAATATAACTTCAAGCAACTTCCTTTTTCATTAAATTCTGCGTCACAGTAATCCCAGTCTACAGGATTTAGCGTCATGATTTGAATTAATTCCCTAGTCCTTTATTAAGAATGATAATATAATTTATTAAATTCTTCTTAAATTTTTATAATTTGTTCACAATATTTTCGTTTGTAAATCTTATTTGTAATTATAATACCAAAAATATTATTTAAAAATGTATTAACAAACAAAAGAAAAAAGTCAACCTAATGCTAACGGTATACGGAAGATTTGAACTTACGAACGATAGCGTACGGCGTGAACCGAGCGGAAAGTATTAACCATTGAGCTACGCATTTAGTCCCTATTAAGTTTAAAATTATGAATCCATTCTTGCGTAATTTTGAACCGTTAAAATTAACCGTTAAAATGTTTTGATTTAATTTTTGTACGTAATGATTGAATTGAATATTACAAGTTTTAAACTGCTTGTTTATTTTACACACCACCTACAATTTTTTATTATCTGCATAATCTATCTACTATCTACATAAATCTATGAATCTGAAAGAAAATAAAATCAGAAAAAAATTAATCATATCAGCCTTTGGTGGACGGACCACTGATGAACACAGGATTTGTCGACGTCATGACCTGAATTAATTCATTAGTCTTTTATTAAGAATGATAACATAATTTAATAATTTCTTCTTCAATTTTTATAATTTTGTTCAATAACATACTAACAACACCATCTAGCGGCAAATGGCGCAAACCGGTGTAGGTTTGCGCCATTTGCCGCTAGATGGTGTTAACCAGGACATAAAATATAATGCAATGAAATTGCATATAGGTAACTTGACTCGCTATTAGTTCTTTCTACGTTAAAAGTCATATTTTTTTGTAAAGTCGTTTCGTTATAAATATAAAATATACATTTGTAAAGAAAGTAAGTAAATAAAGCATTAATTGAAGAGTACTTTTGTCCTCAACAAATAGGAAAGAGTAGATCCTCAAATTTTTTTATAGAATATTTTAGTTTGTTAATCATATTTGTAATTGTAATACCAAAAAATATTATTTAAAATGTATATAAATAAACAAACAAAAGAAAAAAGTCGCCTGCAGCTAACGGTATATTGCTCATCATGTTTTTAATAGACATACAAATCAAATATAGTGCTTGTAGACATGTTTTTCTACCGAGCCATATTTAAATCTTGCCGTTGAAGCAGTTATTTTGCCAGGCGAATGTTTATTATGCGAGGTCCATAATATTGTAAGCTACTTATTTATGATTTAATTTTCGACCATTATCAAAATTATTTGCGGAACAAGAATTGTTACCAGCTTTATTTTATTGCGTACAAAATCTTTGTATGCCAACCAAATTATTTAAATGCCGATTTTTTTTTGCCCCTCCAAAATTTATAATGCCGTTCATTTAATTACTTCCCTATTTAAACTATGTATTTGAAACGGGATATTTACCATGTTTTTAGCATTATTTCGCGGAGCTCGATATTTCTACATTGTCTACGAATGTCAGGTTCACGAGACTCTCGTGACTCTCGTGAGATATCCCGTTTTAAAAAGTTTAAACAATATTTGATAGTTCAGAAAGACCTATCATCTTCGACTTCCAATGAGATTTGACGACGATCTCGGAGAGACGATCAACGAGCCGTCGTGTCGTTCATTGAATGGGACCTCCAGCTGCGGATGGAAGCCGTTTGATAATGATAACATGGCCTAAAAAGAATGGACGATTTGTACAAGACATAAACCACATCGATTCGTAAACCACAATGGCTGTATGTTGCAATGGAGTTGGACCCGAATAAAATTTACCTTCATCATCATCCTCAGCCTTGACTGGCCTAGACAGAGATGTCTACTGCTGAACATAATCCTCAATTAACGCCAAGACGGCCGATCCTTTGCCACTCGCAAGCACAGGCTGTCGCGGAGACCGACTTCATTCCCATCGAAACGCGGTCTTCACTCTTAAACCTTATTGGCCTATCGGCCATTCATCAATTTAATAAGTCACTTACTTGTCAACATGTCCACCGATCCGACGAATGATTTATCAACGAATCGGCAACCTTTGACCACCTAAGCGTGATAACAGGTAACTTGCAAACCATCGTGCGATAAGGGTCATTAGTGACTTATCTGTTCTACCAGGTGTCTAGAGCTGCCTGTTTATCTAATAAATACTCTGATAAGTTATAATAGTCATCATTTATCAAATCGATTAATTATTAACTGGCCATTAAAGTAAATTAATTCTCTGATAACTTATTCACTGATTTGTCATCGTTACGAATGATTCTTCTTTTATTATCATTAATTAAAGAGTGGAATAGAATAGAAAATGTTTATTCCAGACAAAAAATGCCCATACAATATTAGGTAGGTAGTTACGTTATTTAGTACAATATTATTAGTTATTTAAAGTATTTAAAACGGGATATTTACCATGTTTTTTAATATTGTTTTGCGGAGCTCGATATTTCGACATTGTCTACGAATGTCATGTTCACAGGTCACGAGACTGGTTATTTTCATTATTTGAATACTTTAAATAATGAAAATAACCACGTTAATTTAAAATCCAATATTATTAGTTACCTGTTAAACTGTGAAACCGCGGACAACATCTAGCAGATATTAAATATTTTAACCAATCACACCACGTTAACCCCGTCCTAAGTTCGTAAGTGAGACGAAATATAAGTCGATATTTTTTCTACATCTACACTAATATTATAAAGAGGAAAACTTTGTTTGTTTGTTTGGTTGTAATGAATAGGCCCAAAAAGTACTGGACCGATTTCAAAAATTCTTTCACCATTCGAAAGCTACATCATCCACGAGTAACATAGGCTACATTTTATTCTGAAAAAAAAAATAGGGTTCCGTAAAATATTTGGGTTTTTCGGACACAAGGTGTAAAAATCATCCAGAAAAGTTACTTATTTTGCGTACTAAGCTTCCGTTGTAAATCTTAGTTAACGCAGGCGAAGCTGCGGGCAACAGCTAGTATCTTATATGTTTATTTTAATGTTTTAACAAGATGTAGAGTATACGATTAGTAATCGGTTCGCGGGATTATTGCTATTAGTATATAATTTCATATATCTTATTTTTTCAGTATTCTAAGAAAAATGAAGCTGCTGGTCCGTCGGATCGTGCTGGTCAGGGTGTGAAGGCGTTGGCAGACGCTGCCGACATGGATAGACCGCAGGCTCTGAGTGACGATGCTAAGGTAGCATAGCTTAAACACGACGTTAGATACGTCTAAGTTATCTATTATCCGTTCCTTAACTTTTTTTCGGATGGAGCTATGCTAATGGCCCTAATGGCCCTAATGCTTCGTCGGAAGTGGGGTGAGCCGGTTGGTATCACCCAGTGATATATTAAGTGGGGGGTTGCTCACCGCCAGCCGTGGAGTGTGACTTCCACGGCTTCATGGCGTCGGGTTTGTACCTGTGGCGGATCTCTGCCTCACCACCGTCGGATAAACTGAGCCCCAGGCGGACTACCCCCACCAGGCGATTTCACAGGGTGGAGACCCGGTGGAGGGTGCGAGCAATACGGTGACCCACATTCACCGCGGCGGCTTCGGCAGCCGCCACGGGATGTCTTGACTCATATGTTAGGAAGGCAAGACCCCCCAGTACCCCAGCGGACGTGTCGTTTAAATGATTTGAACTAGTCAAATCAGTTACAGTCGACTGGTTTGGATCGGTTGAAGTTAATAACCTATCGTGAAGGCCGGCCCTCCCCTCCCCCGTTGACCCGTCATTCGCGGGACCCGGGCAAACTGCCGGTAGCGGAGTGCTATCGGAGGTTACGCGGTCTGTACTGGTGTCGACTCGTAACTGATCCGAGCCTATGCTGTCGCGGTTGATCCGGATCGACTGGTCGTCGGAGTGTCGTTCCTTAAATCTTTGGAGCGTTCTTCTAACATGTTTAATTTTCAGGCATTCGACGCTGTGTTCTTCATATCGGCGATGGAAGACGCGGGGAAGGAGAAGGGGATCTACGTGATAGCTGGCTGCGAGAGGCGCCCCATGGGGATGTGCAATGGACTCTTCTACATTGGAGTAAGATCCTTATTTAGCTCGTCGGGGACCGTAGTTGTGGAGCTCGTGGCTAAGTAATAACAGCTCGCGGGTCAAACCGTCAGGTTAAAATTTGTTTTATTATTGATAAACAAATTAGTATTATTCAACTCTTATATACTATCAAATCGGATCACAAATGGCAGCGTAATCGATGTACATACATAAAAAATAAAAAAACCTACCGAATTGATAACCTCCTCCTTTTTGAAGTCGGTTAATAATAATGAGACAATGTTTCAGATGCCGGGGAAGGGTTTGCTGTGCAGCAAGAAGATACCAGATACGGTGCTGTTCGGAGCACCGATCGGTGAATTTGCTGCTGAAGGTATCAAAATAGCAGCTGTTACCCCGATGAAGAAGTGGACGGTTGCCTACAAGGGTCAAATGTGGTAAGTTGCCTTCGCGAAAAGACCTTTACTGTCAGAGTTTTATAATTCTCATTCTGGTTTGGCCCACGGGATTTTAAAGTACTTCTAATTGGAAGGAATTAAGATTTTTACATAAGTAGCTAATTTTATCAGTTATATATAAAGCTCGAGATATAATTTTTTAAATTATTGTTCACGAAGAAAACTACTCACAAAAGTTTTGTAGTTTTATTCACCTAAGTCTGGACTTAATTATAAACTCAAATATGAATTATTAAAAATGTTATTTATTTCAAACTTTTAGAAACGTTTAATTTATGTATAGGTACAGTCTACAGAGTACAATAATAAGGTTTTTAAAAAAATCATTAGTGAGTTTCCGATGCTAGTTGCATGCGATCGACGTCTGGTCGTTCGTTGGGAAGGGCCTATATCCGGAAGTGGACGACAAAGGCTGATAATGATAATGAATTAAATAAAGTATAAATAGGTACAGAATTTTACAATATTGGACACCAGCAGCTTACCGTTTCACCATACGTACTTTCCATTCCCGTTTGAGTACAAAGATAAATTATAACCTATGTGTTATTCTAATATATAAATGTTAAGTTTTATAAAAATGTAGGTATGCATCTCTATATTTTTAAAAACTTTGTTCTAGATTTTAAAAGTCGTTTGTCAAATTCGTGTCCGGCAGATAACATACACATTAATCATACAAAAACCAAATCGTTGCTTAAGGTATCAGAGTGATCCACAAAAACTGGTGGATGTTGAGTTCACTGGAGAGTGGACGGCCACCAGCAGGTACTTCGACTACGACACCGAGCTCCACCCCCCGGCCATCATCAGATCCATCGCCAGGGAACCCTGGAGTAAGAAGTACTTTGAACACTTGAAGACGTAAGTTTTTATTTTGGAAATACATGACCGGTGGGGAGAGGCGCTGTACCGCTCTCGTCTGCATGAGTTATGGGACAATAAAAACAGCTTTTTACTGTTCTATGGCATGTATAGTAAGTGCCATGCTGCTTTGCAGCTGAAAAGTCGACGCGATCGGGGTGGTGCCTTTCGTTCAAATGATACCAGCGTAAAGGGAAGTTATGGTGTCGCGTTTCGTGCCTTTTGTGAGTTTCCGGTGAACCATTAGAGGGATAGCGAAAAGGAAGACAACGCATCTGCATAACCTCTGCTTGTAAGTACGTCTATGAGCGTCGGTCGCAATAACGCTCCGATTGCAGCTCTGCAAAAAAATATTTTAGGTTTTTTGGTGATAGTGTTATTCGTAACTTTTATGTGTTTTAAAGCAAATTTCTTTTAAAATCTATAATCCTAAATCTAAATAATTTGTTTGTACTGTGAAATAACTTATTGGATACTTGTTCTGTTCTGTTCTAGAGCCCACCAGTCGCACTACGAGCAATTCGGCTCCATGAAATGCAAATTCTCGATTGACGGCGAGACGTTTGATCTTACGCTGCCGTCTTTCCGGGATCACAGCTTTGGTAATGACTTTTTGGGAATACTTACCCTTCCCCTCACTCCTCACCTCCGTATGGGCCGTGATTTCCTTTTATAAACGTTTTATTAAATTCAATAGGCTATATCAAGTACGAATATGTAGTACTATCAATTTGGTCAGGCAGATGGTTTTTGAATTTGCAAGACTAACACTACGCTGACTCATGTCCCCTATAAGTCGAATGCTTTTGAAGTTAAAAAACCATAATTGTCTCGTTAATTTAGGTTCAGTGCCGGATTAGCCATATAGCAAGAGTAGCAATTGCTACGGGCCCCACGCGAAAGGGTGCCCTGCGCGTCCACTCATCTCTGCCTGAGCGTATTTTTTTGAAAATTATTAAGATGTGGTATGCTACGGGCCCCGCGCTTCCTTTATCCGGCACTGTTTAGGTTTGCAATTACCTTATAGGTTTCCTAAATGAGTAAGAATAATGTAAAAATAGAAATATATAATGTAAATAAATAATGTAAAAATATAAAATAGAAATAGAATAAAGTAAAATAATGAGTATTCTCGCCGCAGAACGAGCGACATGGAGGCACAATCCATCAGTATTTTCTTATGACGTCACGTTCAACTATCGTCAGTAAACCGACTTTACAGACAGCCGATTTTTTTTCAGGTAACCGACGGGATTGGAGCCTGATGCACCGATACATATTCCACCACATCTTCCTCAAGAACGGCGTCGGCATCAGCGTCGGCGTCATCAGCCAGCCATCCACCGCTTCCATGTTTGTATTTTTCTGTAGAAAGAGACGAAAAGACTCCTAAGAAGAAGACTTAGAAGATATTTAAGGGAGATATAGTTCTAGCTTCCGGCAATTATGGTCTGATGATGACATGAGTATGAGACCTTAAGGTCTTATCTTAGCTTAAATATTATTATGAACACTGGGATCCGGCCTTATGCGGGTGACTCAGCCGTGCAGTCCTAACGGCTAACATGAATGGTAGCTAGTATTAACGCCTGGCACAGAATCATAACGCTGCAAAGCATGATTGCTACTTTATCCTGACAGGCGCTATTCATCTAATTCATCAAATCTTCGGACTACAGCCTCGTAACCAGAGGACGTCATCGTTTTAATTCAAATCCCTTTTAAAAGCAGATTTTAAAGATGTATAAACGAATGATTTGGTTTAACTGGTCCCAGGTGATTATGTTATCATCAGACGTTAAAAGCTCGTTTGGATTCCTCTTCATCGTCAGCCTTTATCCGTCCACTGCTGAACGTAGGTCATCCTCAACGAACACCAAGACGACTGATCCGCCGAAGGCTGTACGAAGATCGTCTTCCCAACTGGTCCACCAACACTTTGCCTTATACGCAGCCTCCACTCTTAAACCTTATAAGTCATCGGTCATTCGTTCTTCTGAGTGTATGACCAGCCTACTGCCACTACGCCACTTCTTCGCTCAAGTTACCATTTACCCCCTAGGATGGAAGCCGGTGTCGTCAAGTTACCCAACGGTGACATGTTACCTGTCGAATGGGTGGAGTTGGAACTTTACCAACATGGGGAGGGAGGTACTCCCCCTAAGGACTACGCGTTCAGGCTTAAGGCTGGTGATGAAGTCTATACTGTACAGGTGAGTCTCCTTATTTTCCCCACCCACCGCCCACTTCTTGACTTCTAATGCTGTCGCTGTAGCCAGGAAAGACACCCCGATGAGATATGAACCAAATGAAGGTTACCTACTAAATAATGCCGACCTTGGGTGGGACCCACAATTAATTGTGTCAGAAGAATTCAAGAAAACGAAGAGATTTTATTCTGCTTTGCAGAAAAATTGAGCCGGAGTAATGCGCACATGATACCAGCGTAAAGTGACAGCTGTGCTGTCGCGTTTCGTGCCGTTTGTGAGTCTTCGTTGGCCCATTGGGGGGATAGGGAAAAGGAGGGCAACGCATCTGCATAAACTCTGTTTGCGTGGATGTTTTATTTATTATGATAATCAAAGATCATTTAAAAATACCTTTCTAATAGAATAGTAGTAATAGTAGGAAACGAAGTACTACCACTAAAATACTTCCAGGTCCTGGTAGAATACGAATCGGTCCACTACGTGTCCGAGGATTGGGAGGCGAGGATGGTGGAGCGGTTCTGCAAGTTCATCGTCAACGGAGTACCCGGGAGAGGAGTGAACGAGTTCCACTATCGACGGACTGATGGCAGACCCGACAGCGTGGGCAGAAACGACCCGGAGTGGTACAGGAAGATGCGGCATAAAATGTGATCACAAACAAATTCAAATAAATAAAAATTAAAAGTACTCGTGTCAGTTTTTGTGTTTATAGTTTCCTCCGAGACGGCTTAACCGATTTTGATGAATTATGTCACTAATATCATCATATTTTTTTATATCACTTATTTTTGGCAATAAAATATTTCTATTTCTTTTTTCTTTTGTGCTAACATGATAACTGGCGATTTTTTTTAAATCAGTTGAATAGTGTCAATGATTATCATATAAATATGTGTATACCTAAATTCACAAACATTAGCTCTTTATGTTAGTTTGATGGTAGATGGTAAATGATAAACTGTTAGACTTGCATGAAGGTGGTCAGCGTCGCCCTTGTTTTACCAGTTTGCCTAGAACTAGTCTAGTAGTAGATAAGTTTCATTCAGGCATAAGGATGTTCTCTCTCTGCCATTTCATGCATTTTGTAATGCAAACGTCCCTTTAAAAACAATAGTTTCAAATAAGAGGCACTCCCTCAAGTAAAACTATTCAATACGGGTTATTTACCGCGTTGTTCAGTCTCGTGGACAAGGCACTCTTAAATAATGTCGAATCATCGAGCTCTGTGACAAAATAACTAAAGGTCCTAGTAAATAATTTAAATAATAATAAACAGTTGTGGAATACTAATACAGTGATAATTTAATTTCCTTATTACGTGATCTGTTTATTTTAGTCGTAGGGTCATATTTAGGGTCCCCTAAAAGACTTTCGTAAATCAGCCGGTGCGGTACGTAACCTTGGTGGGCCAGGCCTGGCCAGGGTCCTTTCGCCCACAATTAGCGGCTAATCGAATTGACTGACTGCGCTGGACAAATGGGATAATTGTCCCCCATCCCATCCTGTATATTGGGTGATGTTTTTCAATGAGGCACGAATTTTAATAATTTTTATTTGAAAAAGACAAATTCATTGAATGACAACAGACGAATGAATACAGAATATATTTTTGAGTGTGCAAAAAACTATGAAAACTGGAGCTTTCTTTTATTATAGGGAAAACACTACAGTCTCTACGCGATAATATGAGATGAATTCAGACAGTTGGTTTGATTCATAACTACATTTATATTATTTAAGGAGAATTTAATCTGATTCTGAAAGTCTGATTCTCAATACGCTTATTTATTGTGAATGAAATCACGTATAGGTGATTTCATTCACAATTAATTATTTCAAATCTTTTATATGTGAACAAATGACGTAACAGTGTCGCGACCAATCAGAACAGTTTTTGTACTATATACGACCGAGTGACGTCACTGTCGTACTCAGTACTTTTCGTTCACGATTGCTATTTTTTCACGTGACCAAACTTTGTAGTGAGTGTGAAGCAATTAAACATGAACGGGCTCATCCTCGATCAGTTCATCTTCACGAGCCTTAGCCTTCCTCGATGAATGGGCTAACTAACACTGAAACAATCTTTCAAATCCGACCAATAGTTCCTGAGATTAGCACGATCCAACCAAAAAACTCTTCAGCTTTATATCAGATTATACATATCAGTATCATCGTGGGTGTAATACGCCGGTTCGAAACTGCTGTAAGGATTATAGTGAGATTCACGTTAGAAGAGAATTTATAGTTGTAATAAATTTCTTAGGTGAAAGAATTGTTCAGCATCTCAAAGGAGTGTTAAAAAGTGTTTATTATAATCTCGTTCCCATGAGTTTAGAATCCCGCTGTGCGTGGTCCAGCATTTAGTTCCCTACAGATGAGCTACTTAGCTGAGTGCGCCAGTTGACCGCTCCGTTCAGCCTGGATACACGCCTCATATATTAATTAAGGTAAGTATTAAAACTATTCAAAACGACATACTTACCATGTTCGATTATAGATTGAAGCGAATTATTAACTCGAATGATTTATTAAATAATAATTATTAAAAGTGTAATTTCCAGCTCTTACAAATACTAATTAAGATTAGCAATATCATATTTTTAAATCGAATTTACTTAGCCATTTATTAAGATTAAAAAGACTATTCCTTTTTAAGCCTTCTTTTATTTTATTTTCATAACTAAATTGAAATGCATTTAATTTTTTTTAGACTGGGGATCTATATTCTATACTATAAAAAATCGTCTGTTCTCGTTTCAAATATTTCTTGAATTGGTATATCCGTATGTTTCCAATGATAATTTTTCCTTCTTCTACGACTTACGAGTCTTTCTTTCACCGTGATTAGGGTAATGCTTGTGAGAGTAGACCAGCAAGACGATCAGCTAACTTATTTTAACCCATAAATCTTGATACCTCTTCTCAGAGGACCTAACACAATGGTGAAAACCAACAACCCTCGCGACCCTCTCGCGCTCCAGCGAACGGGCACAAAATAATAAAATCTTTTTCAAGATTTTTTTTTTAAATTACGTATTAGGAATTTCTGTTTCCTAAATTTTTAGATTCGGCACGTTTTATACACATCGCGAAAAAGTTAATCAATGCTAATATTATCATTATAAGAGTAACTTTGAAGTTAATGTCGCTGTTCCTACTTCCTAAGTCCATTCAAAAACAACAATAAGGACATGGTAAACGCAAAGATTGTGCATTAGTATAAGTTGATATATTATAAGTTATAGGCACAAAATTAAAAAAAAATGCAACAAATTTTACTTTTTGTTATTTTTTAAGTCGGTTTTATATTTTCTTTATTTTTTAGAATCCGAAATTCGACAATTGATTTTTTTTTTCTGAAATGTAGGTTACTGTTAAACGCGTTGCTCATATTAAACAGCGTCGTTTTAATGAAATGAATAACGAAAAGGTTAAAACCAATAAGAAAATCAATTTGGAAAAGGAATTGACAAGAAAATTATCATCGAAATCCGAACAACATACAAGAGAACTTCCCTTTTTTTAAGTCGGTAAAAAACGCTTTAGTAACAAATCGTATTATATATATAGATTAGCAAAATAATCAATTATCAAGTACACTAGCTGTTGCACGCAGCTTTGCCTGCGTCAACTAAGATTTAAAACGGGTCCCTCACTTTTTTGAAAATTTAACATATCCTATGTTTACCGGGGATAGTGTAGATTCCCAACAGGGAAAGAATTTGTCATATCGGTCAGTAGTTTCGAAGCCTATTCAATACTAAACAAATAATCAAATCTTTCCTCTTCATAATATTATATTGTACACATTGTAACGCTGTGTTAAAAATACAAAAATAAAAATACTTTACGCCTTTTAACGATAAATTTATACTGAGAAAAACATGAAATTGAATTAACTTCACTAATCGGATTAGGAAAAATAATTTTTGATGGAACACTTTAAGAAAGCTTTGGGAAGCTTATAGACTACTTATTTAAAGAGATAGAGAGAGAAAGAGAAAGAAGAGAGAGAGACAAATTCCTACACCTTTCAACGTCCTATCAAGCTAATACAAAAATTCCCTTTGTCTGTCAAAAATTAAAATTCCCTTTTTATGACAGATCATGGACTTCGACGCGATCCTGGAGGACGTGGGCGAGTTCGGCAAGTACCAGAAGCTGGTGATCTACTTCATCCTGTTGCCCGCGGTCATCCCGTGCGGCTTCCATGCATATGCACAGCTGTTCATGGCTGCGGACGTGAAGCACTGGTGCTGGGTACCAGAGCTGGACTACATCACCGATATCGACATTGTCAAGAACTTAAGGTTAGTGGTGTAACTTTTTATATTTCATCATCATCATCAGCCTATATCCGTCCACTGCTGAACATAGGCCTCCCTCCATGAACGCTAAGACAACCGATCCATTGCCACTCGCATCACGGAAATCGTCTTCCCATCTGGTTAAGTGCCGACCAACACTTCTTCTACCGCATCCTCCACACTTGAACCTTATTGGCGTTCTCCTGAGTGCGTGACCAGCCCATTGCCACTTCAACGAGCTTATTCTTATTTTTTATATTTGTCCGTGTGCATCTGTGTCTTGAAAGATGATCATGATGATGATATTTGGTTAGATACGCAGCGATCAAATCCCTGCGATCAAAAAAGGCTCAACTTGGGAAAAATGGCAAATCATCACAGTAAAAAAAGTTTGTATAAGGTAATAGCCCTAGAGTAAGGAGTAAAAATAGACATTTTGGCAACATAAAGCAGCACTTCCTCCTTCCGATGTCGGTTTGGCAAACCAAAATTTTTTTTCTATTTATGTGCGACTTAGTAGGTTATTTCTTAGGTAAGACAGCTTCGGTGTGTTTGGAGGGAAGAGAACAGACATGCTGCAGACAAGCACAGTGGCCCTGTTAACAATGTTTCGTGGCATAACAGGCAAAACATAAAATGTATATTATGTCTTTTGTTCAGGATAGGCAGTGTAACGCCCGGTTTCTGAAACGTAAGTCAAAGTGTATGTCAACTAACATGGCTGTTAAGGGCGGTTAATATACAATTCTAGAGTTTCACAGCTTTTCATTGTAGTGGTTATGTCAACTGACAGGCCGATCAAATTAAGTAATTAAACCATGCTTCTAGCAACTCATTTGACACTTAACAAGGGATTTGACAGGTAATATTTGCGTTGATTAACCTTTCGGAAACCGGACGTAAGATCTAACATAAAAAACCTACCATATTACCGCAATGTTTCACCATTCCAGTATACCACTGGAGCTGCGTAATGGTAAGCTGGAGTACTCACAGTGCAGCATGTACAACCTGAACTACACCGACCTCCTCAACTACACCAGCATTGATGAGGTCACGGTGGACCGGGACCTTGAGGTCATCCCCTGTAAGAACGGCTGGAGTTTTGATAGAGCGGTCTACACCAGCACTATAGTCACTGAGGTGAGAAAGCTGTTACTTTCAATCGCGCCTATCTGCATTACCGCTCTTTTCTTTCCGTCAAAAAGCTGTGCTCTTTGGAAATGAAGAGCACGGCAACAGCTTTAATTGCTGCAGCCAGGACCGTCTTCTTAGGATAGGCAATGCACGGATGAAACAGTTCTAAGTAGTGAGTAAATTTATGGATGACTTGGTCATTTACCATCACGTTTAGCCTCTCAGTTTGCCTATACGAATAACGTAAGGCCAAATTTGACTTATCGAATTTTGTAGCTATTTTCGTTATGACTGACTTCTTCTATAAACAGGATCTAGGTAATGGTCTCTAGATGTAGTGTTAGCGTGTTTATCTTCTTACAGTGGAACCTGGTCTGCAATAAAGACTTCTATCCCACCTTGGGCCTGGTGCTTTTGGCTGTTGGGGGCATCATCGGGAACTACATATTCGGCTATCTCCAGGACTCTTTTGGTCGGAAGCCTTCGTTCTTCGTCTATCTCTTGATTGAATGCATATTCGGTGTGGCGACGGCATTTGCGCAGAACTTCTACGTTTGGATCGTGTACAGGATAGGAGTGGGGTTTACGGTACCAGCTATCATGGCAACTCCGTATGTTTTAGGTTTGTATTTTAGAAAAATATATTTTTATCTTTATTCTAAATTTGACCTTCAACAGCTGATTATCTCGTACTCTAAGCATATAACGCCGCCTACTTTTGGAGGGCCTGCACCTAAATTGGTCCTATCTATTTTAGAGGTATGTTGAAGATGGAATCTAAAATTTGTTGAGGTCTGCTGTATTGTTAAATCAATACTGCTTGTTTTATAAATTCCTTATTTATCTTCTATTGTAAATATTTAGGCAAAGTTATTCAAGGCAAACCGAAAGCCAGGCAAAAGCGAGGCAAGAGTGACCACTTTACTACTATTTTTCCAACAAAATAACTTCTTCTTTCAAATAAATTTTTTGATAAACTTTTAGCGATAGAACTAGTGGGACCAAAATGCCGAACACTATGCACCATTCTCTCCAACATCGCTTATTCCATGGGCCTGATCCTCCTCTCTGGTGTGGTATACATGGTTCGCGACTGGCGATATCTGGCACTAGCCAGTACCCTGCCTTTTGTGACGTTTTTCCTCTGCCTTTGGCCAATGCCAGAAAGCCCGAGGTGGTTGCTTGCGAGAGGACAGTTTGAAAAGGCAGAAGCTATATTGAAAGACATGGCAAGGTAAGTTAAAGGTAAAGTTTTGGTTACGCAATGGTCCGATTGCAACGCACCTGCTGATCCGCTGGTGTGGTGGATGGATTTCGCTGAACAGTCACCATCAGAACCGACTGTCCGTTTGCATCCTCTTCTATAAAACAATGTAAAATAAATAATTCCTATTAAATTAGGAAGTAGAGTAAACGTGGCTCATATGTTAGATACCTACTCCTAAATTAGAACGCCTTGATCACTCTGTCTAAATTTTGAATAAGTTGAAAGTAAAAAGTTTATAATGTAAACAATAGATTGACACAATTTTTTTATTTAAACCTTACAACATCACCTCAACCAGATATCCAAAACTTTACAATTAATTACAACTATTTACAACGAATTTCTTAGATTCATTTAGGTACTTCGTTGTAAAACAATGAAGTAGTACGTATGCAGTGTTTCCGAATGGATACGTATTAAGGCACTTTCTACACCCTTTTGAGTCTATGCTCTAATTAAAAAAAAAAAAAACACTAAAAAATTAAACCTATATCCACTTCAATTAACTGCACATTTATGATTTCTCTTACTAAAATCTAAACAACTTTTAGAATAAACGGAAAGTCACTACCAGCGAATTACATGGTACACCTTCGACGCAAATACGAATCCGACAAACTGAAGCAGGATCTCGAAAAGGAGAAGGCTAGAAAATACGGCGTCCTGGATCTGTTTAGGACACCTAATTTAAGGAAGAAAACCATCATAATCACATTCATTTGGTTCACAAACACAAGTGTGTACGTTGGTTTATCGTACTACGCGCCGGTTCTGGGTGGTGACGAGTTCTTGAACTTCTTCCTGGCTGGTATCGTCGAGCTACCAACGTATCTGTTCCTGTGGCCATCAATGGAGAGGCTTGGGAGACGTTGGACGCTATGTATGAGTATGGTGGTGGGAGGAATAGCTTGTTTGACAACATTTCTTGTACAGCATGGTGAGTACATTTAAAACAATCGACAGACATGATGCTGAGGGACTCGCAAATAATATTCACACTCGCTTCACCCATTTCACATAGTTTCGATGAATGAACGCAAACGCGTATGCGGCATAAACGGCGAAAGTATAAAATAAATCATATAAAATAAACTACACAAGTAAAGAACATGTTTCTATCAATTTTGAATTATAAATACGTATAATTCCGAAACAAGAAGCAAAATAAAACAAAGGACACTTCTTTGAATTTAAAATCTATAGGGGAAATTTTAACCAAACCAATTTTCCTGTACTAATTTGTTAGAATATTGATTCAAAAGATAACATACTAAAATTTCATTCACGCATAGAAGCTGACCTTGGGGTCATATATAGAGTTGGGAAAAGGCTTGGCAGAAGACACAAGAATCATTATCCTATACCATTTAAAAGCATATTATTAAACGTAGTTCAAAAGGATATTTTTAAAGTAACTGCTCTCTGTTTGGTGGGGTTATAAGAACCAGCGTTAATTTGCACTCAGTTTTAATTCTGACAGCGCTGTTAGTCAGTTATAAGCCAAGGACAAGTGTCGGTAAGTGACCAACGTCCTCCACTAGCCCTGGCGACTTATGGTTATTCTCTGTTTAAGGGATGGCTTGTTCTGCTCTTTTTGCATTCACAGCAGAGCTGATGATGAACATAAAGATATTTGACGAAAGAAATGAGCGTGGTTTTAGAATTCTATGGGAAAACTTATATTTTTACAGAAACAAATGTTACTCTTGCGCTTTATTGTGTCGGGAAGATGGGGATTTCATCAGCGTTCGTCGTTCTACCTCTGATGGCTTCAGAGCTTTACCCCACCGTGGTCAGGGGTCTGGGGATGAGTTTGAGCTCAGTACTCGGAATGCTTGGACCTATATTTATACCTCTGGTCAATTATCTGGTGAGTTCATTGACATCTTTAATAAGACAATTGCGAAAGAGTTGGTTACTTTTAATTTTGATTGAATTTAGATTGATTTGGCAATGATCACATCATAGGAAATTATTTTTTTGTTTTATGTTATCTGTTTAGGAAAACCGTCAGCTGCTCCATCTGATAGAAAGTGATTGCTTTCGACCATAAGCCAAGCGACTCAATTATGTGTTGCCATCCTGGGCAGGCATAAATTGTTAAGACTCTGTACCAGTAGTTACTGCCTGTCTTGCCCTTCTCTTGGAAACACAGCAATGCTGTTTGAAGCGAGAAATTAGCAAGATGGTGATACCCATGCAGCCGGGAGCGCGCCACAGCACCTCCCTCCAACCAACAAAAATAGTTTTTTGTAACACGATTATTTTTATAGTTTTACAGAATTTTCTGTCTAATGTCTTGTTCAATGGTCGATAAAAACTTCAAATTCCAGGGTTCAGATATCATGGTACTACCACTAATAATCATGGGGGCGTTGCTGGTCGCTGGTGGTATCGCCAGTCTCCTGCTACCAGAGACGTTGAACCACCACCTCCCACAGACACTAGAAGATGGGGAGAAAATGGGTCTAGACACTGACTTCTGTTGCAACCCCCCAGTGAAAGAGCAGAAAGAAGAGATTGAGAAGTGCAAGAACTGTACCGCCCTATGCTCCTGTCAAATGACCAACGGATATTCCGAGGAAGAAGAGAAGAGAAGAAGGGAGAGCGATAATGAAAATGTTGAATTTATTGTTATGAAATAAAGGTTATTTATTCAGATATATCGTCCTTTTGGAGTGATGGATTGGTTCTAGATGTATCATTTTATCATTAACTGTTGCCCAAAACTAGGATTCGCCTATGTTATATTCAGACTTCTTTCCTTTTTTCTCGCAATAGTATAGAAATACTTCGTGCATCCATCTGGTAATGTATCATCCCTGGGGATATGCGGGGCTCCCTATGTCCTCCCGACTACAGCCGGCACCGGCAAACCGCACTAAAACCACTGCGAGTTGCCTACAGCAGCTTGAAGGGAGTGTTCCAGATCTGACTAACAGGACAGGCAGGACTGGACAGGAGGCAGTGCTGATAATAAATATTTTTATAACCCATGTCAGTGATAACGTATGGAAGTATTTGAAAGGATTAGTTTTACTGATTTTGTTTTGCCAGTTCGGTTTGGAACCGGCGATAGTTTGAAATGACTTTCCAAATACTGGTACTATTTTGAATAGCAAAAATTTTATTTGAATACGATTTTTTGAATTGTACTCGTGAACGATTTTAATCGGATAGGGAGTCACGTTTAAAATATTAATACAGATAAAGCGTTAAAAATAAAGAAAACCTAGGTCAGACATTAGCATTATTCACCGAAGTCATACGCATTTTGTCCCTTTCTCTCTGCTCTACTTATAGAAAGCGACTTTCACTTCAATTCGTTTGGTGAGGCTATTTATGGCTATTTATGGCTAACGATGGTTGTGGGTTCGACTCCCGTCATGAGCAGATTTGGTATTTGTTCATTACTATTAACTGATTGTTTGCAGTCTGAATGAAACGCTTATTTGCCAGACACAAATTCTTACGAACTTATTTAGCTTAAGAATATTTATTTACTTGTGTATTTAAATACTTTTAATGTTGATGAAATTAAAAAAAAAAACTGATATTCTTCTTTTAAATTTCACCAACAAATAAAGAATACATTGATATTTTTCTAAAGAATTATGTTATTGGTGACCGCTCACTAAGGAGTTTTAACTGCGTGAACATCTTGATTAAAAAAATATAAATTTCTATGCCTACATAATAACAGTTTAAAATTGATACATTTTATCAAAACATTATGTAGGAGCAAATTTTCGGGAAACCCGCAACACTCTGTTACAACCGGTTCCGAACGTTACATTCATACAATAATTAATAACCAATTGTGTGCTGCCATTTGTTAATTTTTACCCCTTTTGTGGGTAACTCTATATTTTAGAAAACTCAATTACCAGGTTCCGATAAGAGTTAAGACATAAAAATAGTTGTTTTCACTCCATTCGGAAAAACAACGACAAAGTAAAAATTTATTGTAAGGGCTGTATGTAGGACGTTGTCTTGTACAAAATATTTTGTAGTGGACCAAGGTATAAGTGTAAACCATTATCGAATCCACTTAAACCCACAAAAAATTTCAACTAATTTGGTTCAGCTCCTTATAAGGGGCACAGACACCTAAACTGCATTTTTTTTAACTGACTGTAAAGAAGTGAAAACTGAAAAGTATTCATCTGGACAAGCTGTCACGTCGCGTACCATATTTGGAATTATATAATAATACGAGCCTAGCCAATTACCTAAGATAATATGAATAAATAATGATGTCTTCTTGAGTGATTAAGATAATGTTCTTTTAAAGAACTTCTGTTGGCGCGCCTTGACCGTAAATGCCGTGGTGCCCCACAAACTGATAAACGCCCTAATTCAAGTTTCGATATAGATTGTTATTAATTATCTTTATCTTTATATAATTCTGCTGTAAATGTGTGTCACTGAAATATTGATTGGACCAATTTTGATATAATTTGTGTGTATTCAAATGAACTTGAAAATGGCTTAGAATAACAACTCGGTCATCTAAATACAAAATATTACGCACAGGACAACGTCTGTGAGATTCGCTAGTTGATTATAATATATTAGATGTTTCACATCTACCAGGCGTCCCCTCACAACCAAATTTATTATCTTTCTAAAACTATACCAACCTTTTTTAGATGCGTTTTTTAAATTAAATTTAAATACGTATATTAAATACATAGCAAATGAGTAAAAAAACTTTTAAGAAAATGTTTTGAGAAAATTCAATTGGAGATAAATGTTGGACCCATGTTGGACCACAATAAATACGATTGGCAATTGGTAAATGGTAAGGTAAGGCATGGCAGCACAGCATTCGCTGTCATTCGTTTAAAGTGTGTGGACGTGCATCAAAATTTAGAAGCAATTTTTCACATAAATCACGGTGTTGTTTGAAATTGTGTTTTGTTTAAATTATTATAGTGAAAAATGAGTGCTCAGAATGGTAAATTGTTTTTATAAACATTTGTATTTTAGATTTAAGTATTTCCTATTTGTTTCTTAAAGCCGGCGGCGCGATGGCTGGAATCTGTCCGTAGGAAAAAGGATTCAGTTGATAACTTTTAACTAAAAAAGGTCTGTAAAGGGCAACAAATACATGAATAGATATTTATGTAGTAGAAATCCGGAAGAAATCCCTCGAAATACGAACTTCTTACCCGGCGTTGTCTGTACTAATCTCTGTTTATCCTTATTCTCACAAAACTACAAGCTGAGACCCTACTTTCTAATGTTTTTGCTAAAGCTTATTCTTCGTAACATGAACCAAATCGCATAATATTATCTGGGGTATTCCGATGGGATTTTGACCATCCAATTGTAATCGGCCATCGGTGATTTCTATCGAGCCTTGACGTCCTTTAATGAAGGCCTAAATAAGAGGTCCGACCCACTCCGGTAACGAATGGCGGGAACGCGGAAGAAGCACTTTGCGCACCTTCTGATTCCCGTCTAACGGGACTAGGTGTAAGGTTGATTACCTTCCCTGAAAGAAATGGCGGGGATGCTTCAGGTTTTCGGAGCTCCCCCATACTATGAAGAAGCCCGTGTTAGTCAGATCCGGGCCACTCCCTTTCAAGCAGCTGAAGCTGAAGCTAATCAAAGTAATAGAATGAAAATAGGCTTTAGTTTTTTTAGGTTATGTTGATAGATATATTAGCAGACGAGCTAGCTCATGGCAGGTGGTCGACGTCGCCCATGTCCTAAAACAAGTTTACGCATTTTTTTAACATTACAAGCCCAAGCATTCTTATTGCCTATCCTTACGCTGCGTGTCAAAATAAAAACATTTTTTTTAATTTAAAATACTACCATCAAAGTATCTTTTTGAACGTCAACCGAGTTCACCACCGGTTACAAAGCAAGCCCAACTGAGAAGAACCGGCGAAACAAACTTAGTAGAACTAATCGTTTAAAAATATATATGGGTAATACACATTTTTAATGCTGTCCGAAACATGCCAAAACTGTTTCACAGAAGAAATAAGAAAGAAGAAACAAAATGGTACAAGGAACCCATGCTAAGAAGAATCTTACCGGTGAAATAATGTAAATTTCATAATGTTATGATTTTGTTGTGTACAAAACGTATATAAAGGTTGCCTTTTCCTGTTAGAACCAGTTCTGCCCGCGCATGCGCAGCGACGCGGCCCGTTTTTTGCGAGCTGTCTAATGTTATGATAATATCATCGACAACATAACCCATAGACTCCTAATAACAGGGGAACAGGTTCTGGCGACACATCTGACTTATAGTTCCGATGTAAGCCGTAAACAATGTACTCAAACTATCATCGCGTCGTCTCATTATTTCCCGTTGCGAAATATATCCATTTCTTTTTAACGTTCCGTGATTGGTAATGTATGACATTGAATTAGCTAATCACAGCATTGCAACCCCTTTCGTCTCACCTCAGCTAGTTGCCAGAATGCATTTAATACGAAAAATCAAACATTAGGAGTCTATGGGTTATGTAGTCGATAGTTAATATCATTGATTTCTTGTCTACATCTACACTAATATTATAAAGAGGAAAACTTTGTTTGTTTGTTTGTAATGAATAGGCTCAAAAAGTACTGGACCGATTTCAAAAATTCTTTCTTTTTTTTTTCTTTAATGCCGGGAAATGCACTTACGCATCCCGCAGGGGAGTGGGTCTCCCCAGGCGGGTATGTGGGACTCGCTGGGCCCGAAAGCTGGTAAATGGACGCAGCTCTACCCACTAAAACCCGGCGAGTGCCACCGATGCCGCCTTTGTTGAGGCGCCCCGGATCTACTAGCACAGTCGACGACCAGTCAGTCCCCTCAGGGGGCCAACGCCACCTCCACGGAGTTCCCCGCACCAGCGAACAACCCCTCCCACCGTTGGGACAGTACAATGAGGCGAGGTTCCCATCCTCGCCCCTTGCCCCCTGCTCTTTTGCCCCCTCTTCTTATAAGAGGGGTACAATGAGCCCCCTTGGCTCAATTAGCTTCGCCCAAGGTGTTGTGCTTACCCTAGGCTACTGAGCCCCACCGCCACGACAAGGCTTGAACCATGGTGGGGCCATTCGAAAGCTACATTATCCACGAGTAACATAGGCTTAGGCTATAGGCATTTAAAATCGGGTATTTTTGGAGTCGGTGCCAGTAATATAGCTGTTGCCCGCAGCTTCACCTGCGTTAACTAAGATTTACAACGGGACCTGAGTACGCCAAATAAGTAACTTTTCTGGTTGATTTTTTACACCTTGTGTCCGAAAAACCCAAATATTTTACGGAACCCTACTTAGCCAAAGAGGATATTTTAATGATCAATCACATACACCAAGTATTGAGAATATGCCTGTGAAGGGCAGCCATGTTTTGGCTGGTACCGACTCCAAAAATACCCGATTTTAAATAGTATGTAAGTACGTCTTCTACTTCACTTCGAAGTATTTCAATATTATTTTAAAATTTTTAGTTGTACATTAATTAAGGTATGATTCTGAAGTCGGTTTTTGGTTTTTTATTTAAAATTTATTTTATTTTGTACTTTTTAGTTTTAAGTTTATACATAAGTAATATAGTTTTTATTTTTACTTGCAAAATTTTTGGCGTTCCCGATCTGTGTTGGATACTAGTGGTAAGGGACCTGTCGTCTTAGCGTTTATTGAGGGAACCTATGTTCAGCCGTGGACGGATGAAAGTTGATGATGATGACCTCACAATACTTTGATACCTTCCAAAGTATCCTATTCAGTGGTTTTTGTTCATATTATTCCTATAACATCGACAAGTAATAAAATGAGAAAATCGTCTGTGTATGCAAAACTAACCAATAAGCATTATTGAATATAACTTAAAAACCGCTCATCAGATGTCGATCAAATTAATATGGGACCAATTCGGAAACATAAGCTTACTAACAAAACAAGAATCACCAAAATCCATTCCCAAACAGCGGAGTAATCGAGTAACAAACATACAAAAAAAAAAAAACATACAGACGAATTGATAACCTCCTTCTTTTTTTGAAGTCGGTTAAAAATAGACTGCAATCTGCATCCACCATTCTAATTCTTATAAGTTTTATTTTTACAAAAAAATCTTTAACCGCATCCAAGGACCAAAAGTTCACAAAAGTCAAAGGACAAAGGCTTAGAGGTCAATAATATTCACTTTTCCATGATCTGGGTCATAATGGAAAGATCCTAGAATTCGCTCGTTAAAAGTACGAAACTTTTTATCTATACTTTTTTTTCGTAAGGACCTATGCTGTTGGCCTTAAGGCCTTAAAGCTACATCGGAACAGTAAATGAGCAGATGGCTCATCTAAAAAAATTATCTATACTAAAATAATACAGAAGTCAAGTTGCCTGAGATTTACGACGGCATCCTGGCGTGATGATATATAGGCTATAGCCCTCCTCGATGCATGGGCTATCTAACACTGAAAGAATCGTTCAAATCCGACCTGAGATTCCTGAGATAAGCGTTCAAACAAACAAACTCTTCAGTTTATGTACCTACTCGTATAAACATATATAAAATATATTAGTTGCATTATATAGAACATTATAATACGTGCAGTCAATTCTTAGGGTCCGTTGTTTCAAACCATCTGTTAACGTATTACGTTAAATTTGATGAAGTGTCTTAAAGACACTTCGTTAAATTTTAACCTCTGTTAAAAACAAGGCAATTTTATTGGCTTTTATTTTATCTCTTTCTAAAAAGGGAATACTTACTTATATTATTATAATGTACTTTTTCGAACACCACGCGAAGCCGCGAGCAAAAGCTAGTATTGAATACTATAAAAAGATACCTATTTGTATTAGTCTATGAACTTTACATTTTCCTGTTATTTCTAATGTGGGTTTAAATAGCGATTATTCTTATGTCGAACAAAATGGCGCGCGATCCGCCATATTGAATTTGAAAAAATATAATTTAGGTATATTTTATATTATGACATTTCCTTAATGTTATGCCCTGCGTGTTTTCCCATCGCCGCAAAAATTCAACAAACTTTTGCTAACGGAAGATACACTCGTGGGGCTCCCAAATTCTCGGAAACCTGTTTCGTTACGATCAAGTAGGTTTCGCGTGGGGTAGAGTAGCCAACCAAGCATTATATTACCCTCTTTATTTTCAACTAGCTGTTGCCCGCAGCTTCGCCTGCCTTAACTAAGATTTACAACGGGTTACGGGACCTTAGTACGCCAAATAAGTAACTTTTCTGGATGGTTTTTTACACGTTATGTCCGAAAAACCCAAATATCTTACATAACCCTATTTTTTTTTTCAAAATAAAATTTAGCCTATGTTACTCGTGGATAATGTAGCTTTCAAACGATGAAAGAATTTTTGAAATCGGTCCATTAGTTTTTGAGCCTATTCATTACAACCAAACAAACAAAGTTTTATAATATTAGTATAGAAGTATAGATAAATATCAGGGATTAAAGTGTAAAAGTGTAATTTTCATTTGTTTAGTTTTTGACAAGGGTTTTGTTTGCAGCCCCCGCTCCGGCTAACGACCATGTCGCCGCTACTCTGGATGCCGTATATGGACAGGAATATGTAAGTTTATTATAATAGTACCATCAGTGGTTTTAGTTGGTTGGCGCTGATGGATGCGGGCCGAATGAAGTGTGGCCACCATCGACCACATAACCCATAGACTCCTAAAAACAGGGGACCGGGTTCTGGCGACACATCTGATTTATAGTAGTGATGTAAGCCGTAAACAATGTATTCAAACGGGTGTTATTTAAATGACTAGCATAATATTCGTATTTTTGTGAGCAGAAAAATATAATCTGGTAGCAGAAATAATTAATTGAGCGGCAAGTTATGTTCAGCAAACATTTTAAAATCGAACAGCAATTTTGTGTCATTCTGGATAGCTGTAATTATTTTCGGATGGCATATTAATTGAATGAGGGGCAATGTGCTGTCCCCGTTTAATAAAATTTTGGTAAGCACTCAAAGGGCAAGCTACTAGAACTACTAGAGCTACGCTAGATGCGTAGCTCAATGGTTAATACTATGTAGGTTATTATTATGTTTAAAATTATGAATCCATTATTGCGTAATTTTTAACCGTTAAAATGTTTTGATTTAATTTTTGTACGTAATTATTGAATTGAATATTACAAGTTTTGAACTGCTTGTATATTTTACACACCACCTACAATTACCTTTTTTATTATCTGCATAATCTATCTACTATCTACATAAATCTACGAATCTGAAAGAAAATAAAATCAGAAAAAAATTCATCATATCAGCCTTTGGTGGACGGACCACTGATGAACACAGGATTTGTCGACGTCATGACCTGAATTAATTCACTAGTCTTTTATTAAGAATGATAATAAGTATAATTTATTAATTTCTTCTTCAATTTTTATAATTTTGTTCAATAACATACTTACAACACCATCTAGCGGCAAATGGTGCAAACCTGGTATAGGTTTGCGCCATTTGCCGCTAGATGGTGTGAACCAGGACATGAAATATAATGCAATGAAATTGCATATAGGTAACTTCACTCGCTTCTAGTTCGTTCTACGTTAAAAGTCATAATTTTTTTGAAAAGGCGTTTCGTTATAAATATAAAATATACATGTGTAAAGAAAGTAAATAAAGCATTCATTGAAAAGTACTTTTGTCCTCAACAAATAGGAAAGAGTAGATCCTCAATTATTTTTATACAATATTTTAGTTTGTAAGCGTATTTGTAATTGTAATGCCAAAAAATATTATTTAAAAATGTATATAAATAAACAAACAAAAGAAAAAAGTCGCCTGCAGCTACATATATATTGCTCATCATGTTTTTAATAGGCACACCAATCAAATATACTGCTTGTAGACATGTTTTTCTACCGAGCAATATTTAAATCTTTCCCTTCAAGTAGTTATTTTGCCAGGCGAATGTTTATTATGCGAGCTCATAATATTGTAAGCTGCTTATTTATGATTCAATTATTGACCAGTATCAAAATTATTTGCGGAACAAGAATTGCTACCACATTTATTTTATTGCGTACAAAATCTTTGTATGCCAACAAAATTATTTAAATGCCGTTTTTTTTGGCCCTGCAAAATTTTAATTACTTCCCTATTCAAACTATCGTGCCCTATCATTCTTTCCCGTTGCGAAATATATCCATTTCTTTTTAACATTCCGTAATTGGTAATGTATGACATTGAATTAGCTAATCACAGCATTGCAACCCCTTTCGTCTCACCTCAGCTAGTTGCCAGAATGCATTTAATACGAAAAATCAAACATTAGGAGTCTATGGGTTATGTGGTCGATGATGGCCACGCAAGCGAAATTCATCGCGATAAAACCCTTTGATGTGCGAGAGTTTACCGACAGCGGAGCGATGAGCCTGAAGATTCGAAGTTCCGAAGCGTTCGCGAATATTTAGCTACATACATCGCGATAGCCCGAATATTCGGGTTATGGCGATGAGTGTGGCCTAGGCGTATCGTTTGTAAATAAGGGTGTAAGCCAGAGTGGTAACCTCTTATATGGTACCTCTCCTACCTAGGCCGCCATCATCAGCAGCCTTTCTCCATCCACTACAAAATATAAGCCTCCCTCAATTAACACCAAGACAGCCGATTCATTTCCGGTCATGGCCACGCCATGACTGCTCGAAGATCATCTTCCCATCTCGTTAATGGCCGACCAACACTTCGTCTACCTAAATGTGAAACTTGTATTTTTTATTTATCTTTTTTCAGCGTGACGTGGAAGAGTTTGCTGATGGAAGTCAGAAAATGTTTGACTTCACCGAGAAAAGCATCCGAAGATCATTTATTCGAAAGGTAAACTAACTTCAAGATATCCAATACTTATTGAAAGGAATGGGGTCATTAGGATAATAATATCAAGCCTTGTATGTCCCACTGCTGGCCACGAATGTAGGGGTACATTCGATGAGCAATGATGAGCAATGACCAAATGAGGCGAGGAGGGTATTAGGCCATAGTTCACCGATGCGCTTGCCCAATGCGAATTGATGATCTTCACATACCTTCAAAGACTTCTGTTTCATCAGACATGCAAGTTCCCTCACGTCGTTTTCCTTCATTAGTGACCGAGCAATCGCGTTTTTAGATGCACTTAGAAATTTTAAAAAACTTATTTGTAGTGGGGATGTAGGGACCGCAGGAGGTCAGAATTGAATCCGGACCTCTCACTCTAGAGCCCTAAATGTCACCCACTGAACCATCTTAGGTCCCGGCAATGTGGCCGGAGCCAGAGGTAGCGGGTTCGAATCCCGCCAGGGAACAAAAAGTTATCAGTGGTCCATCATGTCCCGTAGAAGTGTATTCAATGTGTATCATATTATAATAAAAACCTTTAATATATGGACACTGTACAGTAAAGTATTAAATATGTTTCAGTTGTCTGGTACCCGTAACATAAGTTCTTCTAGAACTTACCAGGGGAATAGATTAACGTGGTGCAAAAGCGTTCATAGATATTATTATTATTTGTAATGGACGGATTGAGGAGCTCGTGACGCAGTGGTAACAGCCGCGCGGATCGATCCACCAGGTTAAGCAACGCTTGCCGAGGTTGGTCCGTGGATGGGTGACCATCTTTACATACCGAGACTCCTCCGTGCCTAGGAAAGCACGTTAAGCCGTTGGTCCCGGCTGTCATTCGTGGATCTTTGACAGACGTTACGGGTCGTCAGAAGCCCGAGAATCTGAGAACCAGTCTAACCGCGGGGTACCGTATCACCCAGTTACTGGGTTGTGGAGGTCCGATAGCAGTCGCTCCATGTAAAATACTGGTATTCAGCTGAATCCGGTTAGACTGGATGCCGACCCCAATATATAGTTGGGAAAAGGCTAGCCAGATGATGATTGTATTGGACGGATGACCTAATGATGACGATGTAACAATTGCAGGTGTACTCCATCCTGATGTGCCAGGTTCTTGTGACGGTGGCGGTATCCACATTCTTCATATACTGTCGCCCTGTCAATGTTTGGTTGGGTCAAGACATGAACAAAACATTGACGCTGTAAGTAATTATGTATAATTATAAGATTAAGGGCCTGTTACAACCTCCAGATAAGTGCCGGATAGGCTATTCACAATAGGATATCTGTCAAATATGTTGTGAATAGCCTATTAGGCACTTATCAGGAAGTGGTGAAACAGGCCTTAATATTAATTTATCTATGGACCTATGTAGCCTAAAAATAATATTATTATCAATAAGAAAGAGTCAATTTTTAATTGTTTTGTATTAGTAGTATACCTATTAGTATAGTAGCCAGCTCTGTCATATCACAAATATTAGGACTGCATCGCTGACGTTATATTTTTTCCTTTACTTGTGTTTTAGCTTCTTATCAAATGCTTATATGACGATAGCCATTTGTTTTGGTTTGGATAAACAAACGGACGGACAATGGAGTATCGTACAAGCGTTCCGAATAACGAATCGGAATTCGTCATTTTTAACGGAACTTTATTTAGTTTATTTGAACGCTATTCGAAAATACCGATATTTAAAATTATCTTATTGTATCAACCCATAAAAATAGAAATCTCAATAAAAAGGTAATAGAAATGGTATATTATAATAAACTATTATTCATTGCGTAATACATTTCTTTTTGTGATACGATGCTCTTCTATTAGCATCGAACATAAGAAGCAATGTATGGTGTAAAAGTTGATGCCATCTGCGTCACCTGTGTTGGCGACAAGGTCCGCGCACCTTATTATTTAGTTCTCTATGTATCAACCCAATTATTTTATGATATAAATACTTGCTCTTATAAGTACACAGACTTGTACTACAGACACGCAGCGCGTAATGACAAAGCCCAAAACTTTCTTTATGAGTCATACAACATTCTTTCAACTTTCTATAGTTTAACAAAGATTTGTACACGCGGTTAAATGGCTTCGAGAATAAAGCGTTCGGAGAGTAATCTCGCACAGGTAATATATATTCAAAAGATAAAGATACCAATAAAAAATGACGACGATGAAGACCAGGAACAAAAGAAAACAACAATTATTAAAATAACATTTAAATCAATTCATAATAATTGGCGGACATATCGCTGAGGATTCATTTAAAAATATACATATCGAGAACCTCATTATTTATGAAGTCAGATAATTCGTTTTACTGGGTTTGTTTCGCCGTTCGAATTGGTAGTCCGTAGTAGGGTTTAAGTTACTCTGGAGAAGTCACATTTTATGAGGTGAGACTAGCGCGGCGCAGAGCAGCGCACCTAACTCGTTTTATCCTTTTTTGTGATTTGGCTAGACAAACCGTGACGTGGTCAATGTCGCCTAAGATGATAAAGGAGTTTATTAACCCTAGCTAACTAGCCCAGAGAACATATTTTTATGTTATCTATTCTGTTTTTTTATAACGCATTTAAATGCAATTACGCATATAGCCAAATTCATCGGGTAAGTTCCTTCCCCTCTTCTTCAAAACGCCTCTTATGCGGGAAGTCACCGGCCAGGAGAATGACTGCTGGCAAATGGGTTGACCAGTAGGGCTATTCTGTAAAAAACCATTTCGATATCGAGCTTCACCTGAGTGATAGAGCTCACTTTATGTCACTTCGAAAGTAAACTTTATTGCTATAGATAGGTAGTCGAGTTTTAAAGAATACAAATTCGACAAATTCATCATAATATAACCGCGGATTCTGCTTTCGAGATTCGAAAACGACCCTACAGAATAGCCCTACAGAGGCTGGGTCTTATTCCTGGCGGTAAGGTGGCCCAACCAGGTGATCCTAAGAAATCACATCATGTGACATAATATTATGTATACAACGAGTGTTGGTGTATTTTAGGCTCTTCGCCATTCTGGCGTACGCGATGATGCTGCTGATACTGGTGCTGTTCACGGAGGCGCGGAGGAGGACGCCCATGAACTACATCTTCCTCTCCCTGTTCACGCTGGCCGTCAGCACCATGATCGGCATTGTCACCACATGCGTACAAGCTGATAAGGTGAGTTTATTTCGTTTAGTTTTAGTTTAACCGCGTAGATGCTGTACCCGTGGGAATACACGAATATAATATGTATTTATGTGTTACTTCACTTACTTGGTGAAAATGTAGCTTTCTTGATGAGTTGAGTCGTAAATTACAAATAAAAAAATCAAATAATTTATCCTTGTAATATTAGTTTAGATTATTGTTCAATTTCTAGCCTGTCCTATGTCGCTAAGCGACGATGGTCCAGTGGTGACTGGTGGATGGACTCGGCCTTCCGGGTTCGATTCTGACCCGTCCATGTGTGCCTTGAAATGGGTTTTTCTAAAATTTCTAAGTGCACCCCAAACACGAGACCATCGCTCGCTCACCGGTGAAGGAAAACATCGTGAGGAAACCTGCATGCCTGACATTGCCTGATGAGATTGGCATCTTTAAAGGTATGGGCCAGCGCGGTGAACTATTGGCCCATTACCCTCCTCGCCTGATTTCGAGGAGGAGAACCTGTACCCAACAGTGGGACATAAAGGGTTGATACTTTACTTTTTACTTGACTATGTCGCTGCTTTCTGCGCCCCTCTTTTTTTCACGCGTTTCTGTTGATTCTACGCCAGTCTTTGGGTCACCAAACCCTGTTTAATCCAGTCGACAGTTTTCTTGGTCCACAAGTCATTGGGCCAGTCCCGTGTCTGACCCAGTCCCGTTTAGTTAGAATCAATCTGTAAAAATTTCAACTGTCTAGCTATTAAGGTTCTTGAGATACAACCTGGTGACAGACAGACGGACGGACAGCGAAGTCTTAGCAATAGGGTACCGTTTTTACCCTTTGGGCACGGAACTCTAAAAATGCTCAATACGCCCACAGAAGTTTTTATTTCAAAACTTATCTAATCTAGCATTTTTTCCAGGTTCTCATGGCCTTCGGTGTTACAGCTGCTGTGTTCTTGGCGCTGACATTGTTCGCTTTCCAGACGAAATATGATGTGACGATATGGGGCGCTGGACTGTTTGTTACGCTGTTGGCTCTTACCATATTCGGTGAGATCGCTATTTTATATTATATGTAGTAGATGGGTGACACATTCTTGTCATGACGGTAAACCCTAAAAATAGCTGAAAACCTGAAGCGGTAGGGGGTAGGTCACGTGACGATGTTTGTTGTTTTTTCCTTAAGGGAGTGTGTTGAAAGCTAAGGCTGTCCGTCACGACTAAGTGTCTTTCAAATTTAAAAAAAAACATACCTAAATCGGTTCAGCCGGTGTGAACTACGGTACCATGTTGGAGATAAAAATCAGGAATCAATAATAAAAAATAAAACTAATTTTTTTAGAAGTTTCAGCAGGGCCGTAGCTAGGGGCATTGTGGGGAAAACCTTGAAATCACTATGCCCTACCTTAAAAATACTAAAACTAAGATAAATTATTATAAACGAATACGAATTTTTCGAGGTTTATTATTTTTACATAATATATTAAATCGATGATGTTTTTTTATCTTCCGCCCTGCCTGTAACAAATGCTGCCCTACGCCAAATTAGACTTTTTTGCGTGTTCAAAGAAATAAAAACTTATTTATTTACCAAACAGTCTGCAACTGCCTTTAAATGGAATCAAATGTGTGTGTGTATGTCCGACCGATTTCGGCCATGGCGACCACTTATGACTCCTGGCACAGAATTTAGCGCTGATGCGATCGGAAATGGCTAATATAGCCTATTTTTGCACTGAAACTCCGTGCACACTGAGGGCACGTGAGGACCCCGTTAACAAAGTTGTACGTTAAGGCAGCAGGCGGACGAGCCTTTAACTGGTCACGTCTGGTATCAAGGTCAGCTTTACGCTGAGCCTCGAACTCGCGGACTTTGCTGTCAACCATCCTGCGCCATTCTGGTCGTTGTGCTGCCAAACTTTCCCAACGAGAGGGCTCTATATGACATCTTCTCATGTGTCGCTTTTGGACATCCTTGTACCGGAGGAGGGGTCCGCCTTGATGCCGCTTGCCCGCCACCAGTTCAGAGTAAAAGATGCGCTTCGCCACTCTTTCCTCCGCCATACGAGAGACGTGACCACACCACCGAAGAATCAAATAATGAACGATATTTTAGACTAATGTTTTGTTAGTTGAACAGCCTAAAGGGCAAGGGGAACCTATCCCAGGTATCATGTGTAGGCAGGACTCACATTCAGAAGTAAGACGTAAAATTTTCTTTCCAGGCTTCGTCGCGTGGTTTTTGCCAGAATATAGAACAATGCAGCTCCTATACAATGGCATTGGGGTGGTTTTGTTCTCGATTTACATCGTCTATGATACGCAGCTGATGATGGGCGGTGACCACAAGTACAGCATCACTCCAGAAGAATATATTTTTGCGGCGCTAAACCTATACCTCGACATGATGAATGTCTTTCTGCATTTACTTAGGCTCATGCGTTAACAGACTTGTTATGGAACTGAAATTGACATGTTTATTTGGATCAAGATGACATTATCCATCTCATAAATTTAAAAAACGAAACCTAGGTCAATGAGGGTAATTCACATTTTGAGCTGAGTTTTGTAGCTGTGACAAAACATTGAGATATGGTGTTTTATGAAAATACTGTTATTTTAATTGAGAGACAATGAAATGTATAAAAATTACCGTTTTTATATTAATAATTTATGATTTCTAAATCTTAAACTTACGTGATAATAAACTATATTATGTTTTAGTCTTTGTCTATTCCATACCCTCACCTTAATTGCAAATCAAGGACTAACTTCTCTGAGCTTCTCTGCCTTATTGAAGGCATAAAAAGAAATATGTTCTCTTTTGTTTTTCATCTTCTTATACAGTAGAATTTTTTAACTTTTTATAGCATAAGAGGGCAACCGAGCAGCCTTAGCTGCTGTTGACACTTGACACCCATACAGATCCACACAACCAATTATTATGATAATTGCGATGCCTTAATTTACCTCATAAAAATAGGCTACCAGCAACTTAAAAACCGCCCAAAACGCGACAGCATATCTGTCATTTAACGTCAAAATCGTTTGGACGAGAGGTACCACCTTGGTCGTGCCGGCGCAATTCGGCTTCAAAGCAGTATGGTACGTCAGACATGAGTTTCATTGCAAGAACAGATTAAGCTAATATAATTATATTATAAATAATTGCGGACGCGGGCTGCCGGGAGCGCACCGACGCACTCGGCACTGACCATTTTAAATAATTTGTTAGCATCGGATACCACAGTTGACATGTTCACAACGAATATCACTTACTTTATCCACTCATGTTCAAAATACTTTGAAAATACCTCCGAATAACAATTTAGTAATTAAAAAATATATATTAATAATATAGTTTTCACTTATTCTAATATGTACGTCTTGGCTTAGCTGTAAGTACAGAGAATTGTGTAATTGAAATTAAATAATTAATTAATTAATTACTACCTACGGGTGTTTTCCAATAACAACATGAATTCGCATTATTCGGCGTAGTGCACGTCTTTGATGTTCAATTTATAGCAACTCTTCGCATAATCGGGCACTCTCATTTCTCAAAAGTATATTAGTGAAAAAAATATCTAAAAAATGTAAAGATATTTGATGTTCCAATTATGCAATTCGGCACTGTGCGGCGCTTTGGAGTCGTGTTATGGTCTGTATTTGAAAAACACACTATGGCTCGTATTCTAAAACTCGTATTCAAGTCATGTTTTAGAATACGAGCCTATGATTTACAACAATGAAGCATGGCCTTAGCATGTTCTAATTAATGAAAATAAAAAATATATAATGTCAATGTCAATTCTCATCACTCAATTGTCATATTTTGTCTTCGCAGTTCGCAGTGCTTCGGCTATTTTATGCATTTATTATGAAATAGGTAATTTGTAAATTATTTACACAAAGAAGCATAGAATAACTAAGCAATAAAAATGGCTAGTTTTTTACGAAGTAGTGTTATCACTCGACATCTAAAGAGACCATTTTATCAAGGGAGTCGGACCAACTCTGGTTATGTTGTGCTGTAAGTATCAATTTACACTTATATTACGAATTAATATCTATCCAGTCTTCTTTTTTAATCCATCGCAATGCTTGCACCTCATTTCTTTCTTAAGTTGAATAATTTATTTAGTTTTATTATCAAAAAAGATTACTATCTAAAACTGACAAAACTCGTCTTCGTTAATATAAATATAGTGTTTATAAAGTGTATTTTATTATGTAATTAAGTAATGTTCTTATTTGTGAAGTGTAAGTATAATAATATATTTTGTACTTCTTTGCCAACCCATAAAACTATTTAATATTTCTGGCTCATTATAAGAGTGTTGAGATCTTGATACAACCCTAATACTGTTTCCATCTTAAATATTTATCAACATGTATTACAAATACCCAAAGATAACTCAAAGGAAAGAAAGCTCTCATCTTTGTTTATAATGTTCATCCAAATTTCACTTATCATAATATAGAGACATCATTTTACAGATTTTGTAGATTATATTTTTTTTTACATTCCTGACATTTTAACTTAATAGGGAACTGGTGTCAGGCAGGCTTGGCAACCATACTCTAATATACTGTATTGTACACTATCCTGTAGATGTAGTCTGTACCCTATGAGACTAATGGGGGATGATGAAATAGTTATTATCATTTTGTGTAAACTCATTTTCTAATATCTGTTAGTGCCAGTAATCCATATATGATGCATATCTATTGTTGTAGCCATGTGTGGTGGAAGGAAAGGAACAGAGTTTTAAAACTGATTAACAATGATATAAGTAGACCAAGAGTAACAATGTCAATAGAGTTGTGTAATTCATTTAAAAACCATAGAAAATCGTTTTGTTCAACAATAAGTACCAGAAATACCTTTTTAAAATGTCAACCCATCTTTTTTTCAGACTTTCTTTTAAATAAAATAGATTAATACTCTTTATTTACCAACTTTGAAATAATATTATATACTCTATAATTATTCTTGTAATAAAAGTTGATGACCCTATTGTCAAGCCATAATGAAGAGCTTTTGCTTTCAGTGATGAAAATAACTGCCTTAATTTAAAATCTTGAACAAAACCAATTTATGGATAGGTAAATGGTAATTAAGCTGACTATAGATAGGTATTGAAAGGACTTTCTTAGTATTTATCATGCGTTAGCATTCTAAGTAGGTTGAAAGTATTTAGTGGAATTAGCTATATTGGTGTTGAGAGGCCAATTCCAGTAATTGGCTGAGGCTGATGATAATGATTAGTTTGTGGAATAAGTAAGCAACATAAAGCATATCCTAAAGACCAGTTTAACTATATATTTTGTTCTCATTAATAAGCAGTATATATTTCCAAATACTTTATTTTTTTTTAATTTTGATAAGTCTATATATGGCTGTGTGGATAGTATGTTATGGGTGCTGATAGTTGCCAAAAACCTTTGACTACTTGTTTGCCCATATGCTTAAAAAATAACTAAAACCAAGATTCCCAAATTTTATTTTAATATTTTACTAGCGGACTCGACAGACTTCGTTCTGTCAAAACAATTAATTTGCAATAAATAAAAATGGCAATTTCAAATTTGAGAAATAAACTATCCTATCTTTTAAGTTGGATAAAAGCACACATTTTAAAAGAAAAAACTTAAAATCGGTTAAGTGGTTTAGGAGTCCATTGAGGACAAACATTGTGACACGAGATTTATATATATTAAGATAGTATATAGAACATACAAAAAGTAGCTAATAAACACTATCAAACATAATCGGAAATTACCATGCATAATGATAAAATTTGCAATAGTGGGTTGTGTGAGGGCTAAATAAATAAAAAACCAACCAGCTTCTTAGGGTATGGTCTCCTGAAGATCTGATTGACTGAGTGTGTAGACTAAGTTAATAACTCTGATTCATAGCATAATATGAAGTGCTAACTTCTACATCAAACATAATATAATGAAAAGATCTGCATATATTTAAGTCAGATTTAGAATTTTGTGACACCCCTTTACAATTATTTCAAATGTGCATCTTGGAAAATAAGCATTATTTTTCCTTAAAACTTTTAGGTTGTGTTGTAGTAGAAACTTGGGACTCCTATAAAGCTGTTCTCACTTAAAATAATGCTCATCTGTATTTTACAGAATTCCAGAAATAGGCGAAGATGGCGATAAAAATGCTCTTCTATCAGACAATGGTTTACCAGAATTCAGCGATGTGACAATAGAAAAATGCATAGCCTCAATAAGTAAGCAATGTTTAGAATATGAAAATGGTGTTCGACAAATTGAAAAATCATGTGGCGAATGTAAAAATGCTTTTGTTGAAATTTTTGAGCCCTTAGAAAAATTGGACAGTCCTTTAGAACTTACATGGGGTATGGCGAAAACATTATACTTAGGTAACAGTTCCTTGATGCCCACAAAGTCGTATATACAGATTCACGAAAGAGCACATAAAGCTAGATCATCCAAATTTAATAGCATACCAATATTCCATGCAGCAGTTACTGAAAAAAATCGTCTTAAAAAGTTAACTGATGAAGAACAACGACTACTGGATAAATATATCTTAGAAGGGAAACTCAACGGCTTAGATGTCAAAGGCACAAAACGAGAACGACTAAACACAGTTCTTACAGAAATGCAAAAAGAAAAGCAAACCATCAGACAAAAAGTGGATATTGCTACAAAAAATTTCAATGCTGTTATCAATGATGATATGCTTATAAAGGAATTACCTGAGAGCTTAGCAAAAGCGATGTCTGTAAATAACGATGCTGGGCGGGGACCTTGGAAAATGACTTTGCAACCTCATATATACGAGCCATTTATGCAATACTGTCCTGAAAGGCCTTTGCGCTGGAATATGTGGCAGGCAAATGTACAGCGCTGTTCAGGTTATACAAAAAAAGACTTGGAAACGAGTACACATATTGAAAAATTGCGTAATTTGAGACAAGAACAAGCAGCAATATTAGGATACGATACGTTTGTCGACATGAGTATGGAAACCAAAATGGCTGGATCGTTGGAGAATGTTGTTAATGTGCTCGAAGCTCTTCGTGTCAATGCGAAATTAATGCAGGACCTTGAACTAGAACAGCTTCAAAAATATGCTGAAGAAAGGGGATTCGATAGTAAACTAGAACATTACGACATACCATATTGGCAGCGAAAGCAAAAATGGTCTCTCTACAATTTCGATGATAATAAAATACGAGAATACTTCCCGCTACCCAAAGTTGTCAATAGTCTTTTTAACTTATGTAGCACCTTATTTAAAATACAAATAGTCGAAAGGTCGAACACACAAACCTGGCACAAAGATGTTAAGTTTTATGACGTGTACGATGAATCGAGCAACAAACCTATAGCTGGATTCTATTTAGATCCGTACGCGAGACAGGACGAAAAAATCAGAATATACGACGACGCTGGATGGCATGTATCGATACATAATAGGAGTTCAATAGCATCGACACAGCCATTGTCAGCATTAATTTTCAACTTCCAACCACCATCCAATAAAAACCAATCTTTGCTTTCGTTTAAAGAAGTGAACATTTTATTTAAGCGTTTTGGACACGCCCTAAGGCATTTACTCACCAAAGCGAACTATTCCGAAGTGGCGGGCTTATCGAATGTTGAGTGGGATGCGGCTGAGGTTTGCGGGCAAGTTATGACGCACTGGCTCTACGATCCTCACACAATAAGGGCGATAAGTGGCCATTACAACACCGAAGAGCCCTTACCAGAAGAAATAGTGAATAATTTGCAGCACATACGACGTCACATGGCCGGCTACGATCTATGTAAGGAGTTATACCTATCTCGATTGGATTTAGAGTTGCATTCTAAAAAAACTTTCTGGCGGGATTTGGTCAGGGAAATGTGGTCGCAGTACAACACCTTGCCGTTCGACAAATACGATTCTCACGTGTTGTCGTTCACCAAAATATTTTCGGAAGAATGGGGCGCCGCCTACTACTGCCACTTATGGTCCAAAATGATTGCCGCTGATGTGTACAGTGCGTTTGAAGAGTCCAAGAAGGGTGATCAAGATATTTTAGCGGTTGGCAAAAGGTATAGAGACACATTCTTAGCTACGGGCGGCAGTTGCCATCCCGGCGAAGTGTTCAGGAGGTTCCGCGGGAGAGATCCATCGCCACAAGCATTGTTAGATGACCTTGGACTCTCCAAGGATATCGTAGAAGAATAGATTTGAAATGTTATAATATGTTTTAATGATATTATTTAAATTAATAAAAGTCATTATACATTATGATCTTACTTTTATTGATATCAATATAATGAAAAATGTTTACAATAAGAGTATTGTTTGGTAATTTATTGTTATCCAGATTATATTTGTTAGTATTATGATGGGAATAGTACCTACTCTATACATATATCGCGTTGACTATTTTTAAACTGTGTCAAAAATGCACGTTATGAAGCAATTTAACTCGTTGGGATCAAAGTTAGGCGTAGTTTAATTGTGAGTCGTGATCTCGAACGATTTATTTTTAGTTTGATTGTTATTCAGAATCAGGGTTCTGTTCCCAGGCTCTCTCCATGTCGTATATGTCTTGTTTGATACTGTCATCTTCTGGTAGAAGTTTAGCAGCCGCCTTCATCTCGTCAATCGCTTTAGTCAAGTAGCCGAGTCGGGCGAGCGCTACGGCTCGGCGAGCTATACACTTCGCGCGACTTCGTCTATTACCTTCACAGACAGGTTTCATCAAATCTAGAGCGGATGAACAATCATTTGCCTGTAAAAATTATAATGCTTTATTGTCTTTCGATATGGCTTGGTAGTTGGCTTTTATAATGAATATTATCTAGAATCTTTTACCTAGTCAATTAGGTTTAAAAGTAGTTTTGTAAAACTAGTAATAGTTGATATGTAAATTCAAGTCACAAGTCGCTGGATACAATTTTTCTCACTTCATCAGAGCTTAGAGGTAGGTTTTTTTTTTAATGAGACTGGAACAGCTTCTGTTTTGGAGTAACAAAACAGATTCTAACAAGGCACGGTTGGTTCGAGATATTATATCCGCAGAATGTGGCAGGGGTGAAGGACTCGCCAGGCCACATCCTGCTGGAGTGCCCAGCTTGGGCAGAGGAAAGGGCGCCACTTGTTACTTATGTATAAGATGTACTCTCTGGCTTAGTGGGTAGAGCTGTATTCGTCACCATGCTTGGGGCGCAGCGATCCCTATACCTGCCTGGTCAACCCAGATCCTACAAGAGTATTTCCTGGTGATAAACAAGTTCTAGAATTTAAGTGCATAATTAAATGTTAACTTACGCATTTGTTAAAATTACCGAGAGCAAAATGAGTAGCGGCTCTATTGGCAAAGAGGCTGGGCAACTTGTCAGACAGTGTAATGCCGTGTGTGTAAGCGCTAATGGCACCCAAAAAATTGCCACTTCGGAAGAAATCATCTCCCTTCTCCTTACACCACTGTGGATCTTGTTCTTCCGGGCGCAAGTCCTCCGACATAAAACCTTCATGTAACAAAACAAATAAGAATTTGTAAATACTAATGTTATTTTGGTACTCAAATATGTGTGTTATATTTATGAAGTTCTACCGCTAGTGTGGATGTGTTGAGCCACTTGCGCCCATCTGAAAGCTAATTTCTTTAGCAAAGCAAAGCGAATTGACCTATAGGATTCATACACACTTACATAAAACATCATACAGCAGGGATATCAGATAAAATCTAATGTCTAACAAGAAGCGAACTGCAATCATAATAAAACCACCTTCGCCTGCGTTAACTAAGATTTACAACGGGATCTTAGTACGCAAAATAAGTCACATTTCTGGTTGATTTTTTACACCTAGTGTCCGAAAAACCCAAATATCTACGAAACCCTATTTTTTTCCAGAATAAAATTTAGCCTAAGTTACTCCTGGATAATGTAGCTTTCGAATGGTGAAAAAAATTTTTGAAATCGGTCCAGTTCTTTTTGAGCCTATTCATTACAAACAAACAAAATTTTCCTCTTTATAATATTAGTGTAGAACAAGAATTTCTAACATTGGTATTGTAAAAAACTTGACTAATACCGATAAAAAATTGTTTCATTATAGTGAGTAAACGATAAAAAAAATTAACATACCCGTTGCCCTTCTAGCTAATGTAATATTTCTAAGCCAGGCTTCTTCTTCCTCGGCTGTGGATTCTCTACTTGGTGTAGGAAACGTTCTTGGAGTATGTGTTATCTCCAAGTTTCCCATGTCTCTTAGTTTGGGTAAGATCCTTTTTGCCATTTCATCTTTTTTCTTCTCTACGAAGATAGATTTTACCACTGTTTTTGTAGGTCTTTTGGGAATTGGTTTTTGATGAGCCGTTTTTGTAGGTTTAGTTCCTTCACAAATTTCTTCGGATGAGGGTAGCTCAGTTATTTTTACACCAGAGCCATAAGTGATAGTATTGTGGGTTTCAGTTTTATGTTGTGTATTCAAACGCCAGTTCTCCAAGTTTTCCATAGCCTGCCTACGTTCTTCATCTCTACGAGAGTCCATTAACACGTGTTGTTTATTATCAATATCCATTGCCTTTTGAACGGTAAATCTGTTTAGTTCATTTTTCTTTATGCATTTCTCTTCAGCTTCCTTTTTAGCGATTTCCTGACAATTTTCGAGTATTTTATTTCTTATTTCTTTCTTTTCTTCTTTAGTTAAAGTCTTTTCCAAAACATCCCAATCTAGCTCCTCCTTTTTGATCAAGTCTAATATAATAAGTTTATCATTAACAATACATTTGCTTTTCTTAATTTCTACATCATGTGCTAAAAATACCTCAAAGAGAAAAGGATTAAAATGCACTTTTATATATGAATCTGTAGTAAAGAAATCTACCTTTTCCTTGTAAACCGGTTGTATAGGTATTTTTACATGCACGGTGTTCGCGGTTTGCGTCCAAGTATAATCTTTAACAAATATTGGCATTTTAGGGAAGTTATATTAATATAGGATATTAAAATAATTTATATGCACAAATACAATGAAATAAACGTGCAGTGGTGTAATTCGTTTATTGAATTAATAAAATCTTATAATCCAAATGTTAAATGTTTATTGTAACTATGGAAACTCTCCACGATCACGAAACGATTATTAATTATTACAAGGAGTATTTATGACATGTATTTGTTACGTTTTAGTCTTTAAAATATAAGCATTCACGTTTCTATATCCATCCTTAATATCTAATCCCATCATTAATACCTAAAGAACAATATTATTATGAGAATGTCGTGTTTTAATTTAACAACTCTATTATTCGTAAATAAATATTTTCGGTTTCGAAATTATGTTTTGAATAAAAAAATATAGTTTCCACCGTTTTTTCATAATATATCAGACTGAATATAGTTTACGACAGACTTGATGCTCGTCATTGGCATTGAACTATAATAAGTGCAGTGTCCATAAAATTTAAAAAAATATATTACTTGACATATGACATTTTAATTGTCAGTGTTATACTGTGGTTTGTTTACATCATGGATGTAGTATAATAACAGGATGGCTTACTCGGAAAAAATGTATTTACGAAAGTGAACACTAACTCAACGCATTAAGTATTATATTCTAATGGGCATTACACAGATGCTGATCCGAGCCGAGCGGGATAGCAATATGTAAGAAGTGTGTCTCGTTCTTTTATCTTGCCAGCTTAAAAATGTATTTTATAAAATATTTGGGCTGATCAAAAATTTCATCGAAAAAAAATGTCTTTTTAATATTATTTTGACAATTGTATGTCAAGAAATTGTAATTGAATTTATTTATTTAAATATATTTCCAATTCAAAAAGAAAACGTAAATTATTATTTTGCTTATTTCTTTTATTTCTTATGGTAGCCCAGTTAAGTGTCATCTTGACATTTTGTATTGTAATGGTTGCTATGGTTACTTAAATAACATAATTAGTAAATCAAACTACTATGGTGACCATGATTTTTTGAAACGAAGTTCCTTACGGCAGGCTTGGAGGGGAATAATAGCAATGCGAAAAGCAATGGTCAGAACGTGAGACAGAGTGAGTCCGTACTAAACTTCCCACGTTCCTAATTATTTTAATCAGTTTGAATCCATGGCATCTTTAATTGTTTTGTAATCTTAATTCAAGAATGCGTTATAATGAGAGTAAACCTAAGATTTGCAGTTAATATTTTGGGATGATAATGATAACTCGACCACCTGATGACGGATTCCTGTCAAGTCTGTAGTATGGAAGTATTTGTATTATGTATTTCGTAATCCATCTACTATTCTTCAGATTTTAACCATTGCTAATGTTGGTATTTTCGTTTATAAGTATAATACTTGTGTCAGATTTTTCAAGCACCCTAAATGCATTCAAGCTAGCTTGCGATATCTGCCGGGGCTAAACGCGCCTTTTGAAGAACTTAAAAACTCGAGATTTATAATATTATGGCAGACGTGGTAAACTCATGCAGCGCTTAAAACTGCATACATCAAGTATGTACTAGTAGGATATAAACCTTACAAAAAAAAACCAATAAAAAAAATTAAAATTAAATAAAAATTTTCAATACCCATTTCCTGACAGTTTGAATTTTTGAAAGACATTTGTCCCACCTGTCAAAATCTTATTGTCACCTTATAAGAAAGGGACACACTCCTTAACACTGGCTATCTCTGTCGGCTCGTTTTTCTGTTACGAGTGCTCGGTCCTGTTATATATTATTACGTCCATTGTTTACATTTAGCATAAATAAAATTTAAAAGTTAAATATATTCTCCTCTCACTGATAATATTATTCCCAATAACCATGGTCGTTTCACCTTATCATAATTGTTATGTAAGACTGACTATGTTGTCGTTTCACTCATCTGTAATCCTATTTACACTGACAGCTGATAAACAGTTTTGATGAAGCTCACCTTGGTTTACTTATTTCATAGAGCCGGTAAAGTGCGCTGCAGTTTGTAATAATAGTTATACATAAGCGATTTTAGTACTTTTAGTAAATTATAAAGCAATTATAATGGCTACAAAAGTTCAAACAGGTAAATAATAATTAACTAATCGTATTTTTGTTTATAGGAAGATTACAAAATATCTTTGTCACTAAGCATGTATGTAGAAATAAATTAATAAGAAATATTTTCATCTGTACCAAACGTTCTCCGTCTTAACCTCATATATATATAAGATCTCAAATATATAAGATAAATGAGAGTGGCATACGTAACTTTAAATTATCTATTATAACTTAACTGTCCTATAAAATCTCTGTGTCTTTGTTATGTTATAGTTTTGGGAGATATTAATCCAAATGATCTTGGAAGAACTCTCACACATGAACATCTGGCAATGGACTTTACACATTTTTACCGAGAACCACCCAAGGAGATAGCTGATAAATTCAATTCTGGTTTTGTTATCAACAAACTTGGATACATTAGACAATATCCATATAGTTCATCACTGAATGTACTTCTTAACGATCAGGATGCGCATAAGGCAGTGTTATTGGATGTCCAAAATTTTAAACAACAAGGGGGTGGTAAGTTTTATCCTGATTTATCTTAAAACCTGATAAAAATAAAGCCTAGATATAAATGAAATTTTAAAGTGTGTGTGTGTGTGTGTGTGTGTGTGTGTGTACGAGAGTGTGCATGTATACATGTACAGTAGAAACTTGATTAACCGGACAAATTGTTGTCGTTAGGCATTTGGATAATCGAAAATCCTGATTATCAAATGTATGAAGAATAGTGGGGTTTGTGCATATTATGTAGTACATAATATTTTGTGTTTAAAGAATAACAAATACATATTAACGAAAATCAATGTTTATTAAGAAATTATTAAGAGATATATCCAACATAGGTACTTTGTACATACTAAAATAGTTTTATGTTAATCATGAAATTAAATATGTAGGTACTTATAATTTCTTAACAATGTGTATTTGGCAATTTGCGTTTGTTAATCATGAAATAGAATAAGTAATATGCAAGTTTAATGTGGCTTCAAATATTTGATGATTATCATTTGACGGGAGGCCTCGGATGACCATGATTGCTGTAAAGTATCCGAAACGTTGGGCTAAAAGACTTTATAAACCGTGATAAAATCCGTAAATTACTAACTTAAACAATAATTAAATAATAATGGCGTGGGCAGTGATCCCGCAGGGTGAATGCCAGCTTAGTCGGACATTTGGATAGAAATACCGAACACCCTACCTTCATTATTGCTGATTTTTTTCAGTATAGAGATCCGGTCGGTCGGTAGTCCGGATAATTGCGAATCCGTATAACTGGGGTCCGGATAATCGAGTTTTTACTGTATCTGTCTGTGTAAACTATCAGTATTATAAACAAATTTATTTTTTCTCATTTCAGGTACAATTGTTGAAAACTCAACTGAAGGCCTCAAAAGAGATATACAATTTTTGGAGAAAGTTTCCAAAGAAACAAATGTACATATAGTTGCTGGGACAGGATTTTATATAGCAGACATGCAGACTAGTAATCTTCTCAAGTATACCGAAGAGGAGTTATACAATCACATGGTGAAAGAGTTGACTGAAGGCTGCATTGACTGTCCATCTATTAAAGCGGGATTTATGGGAGAGATTGCAAGCGTTTGGCCTATTAAAGGTATCATTTATATACATGCTCGATTGATATATGTCTTGTGTTTTTATTCATTCGGAAATACTATTCGAAGAAGTGTGAGAGAATGATTGCTAACAAGTCTCTGTGGACGGATTTCATAACTTATCACTCCTTTATTTTATCTGAACACTAAAGGCTTGGTATTGAAATAGTAAAGATTGCAGTCATTAGCCAAAATGCCATTAAGAAAGCGTTAGCGAAGTTCGAAAATCTATGGGTTTGACATAAGGCCGCGCTTAATCACGTTGTCCATCTTATACATTATATCATTTCCCCCTTCCCCTGATTCAGTATAAGCTTAACTAAAAAGTTTCTATTTTGAATTCTACTAAACCGCAACATACAAATATATTTTCAGATTTCGAACGTAAAGCAATAAAGGCTGCTGGCGAGGTACAAGCGCAGCTGGGCTTCCCCGTCAGCTTTCACCCGCACCGGGAGGCCGAAGCGCCCTTCGGGATCATTCGATTGTATCTGGAAGCGGGGGGCAAACCAGATAAGGCTGTCATGTCACACTTGGATAGTGAGTATCTAGTGGGAGCAGTGCCATAACTAGCCTTTTATGCGCCCAGGGCGATCCACAACTGCACTAACTCTCCACTGACATGAAGTGGATCTTGGCCTCCGATTCGATATGGCGCCACTGCGCCCTGTCTTATCCCCCCTCGGTTAAGGGGGTTGGGGGTCCAAGAAGTGCACCACTGAAAATATTTTGTATATTTAACTAGTTGTTCAAATAATAAAGCAGAAATAACTAGACTGTAGTTTAGTTTAGTTATTTCTGCCTATTAGAAAAATTTGTTCCTTGGCAATTAGTAAAGAGATGCGTACAGAGTAACGTCGTCAAGGTACCATGTTCGCATCGCACATAAAACAAATAATATTTTGTAAAAAAAATTATTTCGTTGCGAAACTCGGACCATAAATAAAAAAGTAAGGATGCATACCGAGAAAAAAAAAGGTGCTTAATCTAATCACATATCCTTAATTCCTCCAGGAACATTATTGGAACCGGAGAAGCTTCTGGAATTCTCCGAACTGGGCACGTACTGTCAGTTTGATCTGTTCGGAACGGAGGTGTCGTATTACCAGCTAAAGGAGGACATCAATATGTCTTCTGACGCGCAACGACTGTCTTTGGTACGACACCTGGTGGATGACCAAAAAGAGGATAGGGTGCTGATGTCCCACGACGTGCACACCAAACATCGACTGGTGAGTTTGTAAACAATTGCCCCTGCAGTTATAAATGCCACAAAATTGTTATCAACATTACTTTTAAGAAGGACAAAAGCGGAAACCATACAAAAGTAACCAATTAATTGAAAAGAAAATGCTGTGGACGTAGGATAGGATTTAGTTGAACAATATAGTATTATCATAAAAATTATATTTAAGTCTTGCATAGCTACCCACATTTTTTAATTCCAGATCGAATATGGTGGTCATGGCTACAGCCATATCTTCAGCAACATCCTGCCTTGGATGAGAAAGAAGGGTTTCTCAGATGACACCATAGACAAAATCACCATTGACAATCCTGCAAGATGGCTGTCTGTGAGCTCATGAGTAATATGATAAATGGGACGTAAAAAATTTAAAACTTAAATATTCAATTAAGATATTATCATATTAATATTTACATTTTGATTTTATGTCAAGTGACCATTTGTAACAGTGGCAAAATATGAACTTTGCGAATGTGAAAAACATGGTAAGTAGGTAAATAATATTATATTGCTTAAATAATTTTAAATATAAATATTTTATTTTTATAAAAGTTTATACAGCATGTATCTGAATTGTTAAGTCATATAATATTTTAATAAGTTTTGTAAATAAAACTTTATATCTGGCAATTTTGTTTTTATTTATCTGTATGTTAATAACACTTAGGGCCGTATTCAGAGACGTGACTTGAGCGCTGATCGGTGCTTGATACTAGTTTTGGCGGTACTAAAATCTAGTATCAAGCGCCGATTAGCGCTCGTCACGTCTCTGAATACGGCCCATAGAATTTGATATGTAAGTATAATATAAATTTAGAATAAATTGAACATGCATTGTTCAATGATACTAAATTTAAAATAAAAATGAAAAAAATAAACAAATTTCAGTTCTGTGAATCCTAAATTAGGGTTTCAGTATTTATATGAGGTCTATCATCTACCTAAGGGCTGTGGTAAGACTTTGGCAGAATACATTGAAAATTATGTTGATTTAACCACATGTTTATTGTTAGCTTTGTTTGCCTACACTTAATAAAAATCAAGCTCAACAGATGACAAATCAACTTCCTCCTATTAAAAAGTGAAGGTAATGCAATATGGTGTTGTTCAAAGTTAAATTTTCCTATTCTGCTTAAAGGCTTTGTGTAAAGATAGATGAGTATTTATTGATGTAAGATCTATAGATTTATATACATTAGAATTTATATTATTATATTATATACTTTAAAAACCATTTACAAACTCAAGATTGCTTACAAAATCTATTAACAAAAAAAATTGGTCATCTTGGTCTTCTCAAAGGATAAGAGTACAAAAAAAAAACAACAAAAAAAGTAAAATCCATTTTATATACATAATTAGTCTTCCAAGTCTAGGTTCTGCAGTTCCTCGTCTAGATCTTCATCGAGGAACAGGTTCTCATTGATGGGCACAGCACCACCCGTGTCAGGGGCTTCCCCGATAGCTTCCTCGCTAGTGCCATTCTCCAGTCCCTTGCTAAGCTGCTGGAGTCTGTCTTCAGTTGCTGTTGTGCCTGAGCCGTCCGCCTGAAAAAAAATACGCATATTTTTTGTCTATAGACATGGTAAATTGACCTTTGCTAGACAGTATACAGGGTGTATTTTGAACACTTTAAAAAACGAAGAGGTATGATAGTGTAGGTGTGGCCTGACATGATACAAGTGAAAAAAACACGAAATATTTTTTTCTTTTTGGTTGTCTTTTTTAACTTTTTTGTGTATAGGTAATCCGGTTTAGTAAAAATAAAGATACAGACATTTGGTGATAGTGTTTTAAAACAATCGCATCGCATCACATATCTAGTCTGCTGACATGTAATAATAGACCCAAGTCCCGAAAGGCACTACAGACTTATTTCTCTGTACACATCTATCAATACATCAGGTAACTCATTTGTCAAACTACCATATTATATCATATATATTACACACCTCAAGTTCCAAGCCCATTAGCTCCAGCTCGATATCCCTATACTGATTAGTATCAGGTTCCTCTCCATCGTAGTTGGCCAGGTCGAAGGTCTCATCGCCCTCTTCATCAGCGTCAGCCGCCAGGGCCGGGTCGAACGAGAACATCTCCCGACCGGACAAACCCACAGCGCGGCCCGCTTTGAAGTCGCTGCGTTTTTGTTCCTCAGCTTTATTTTGGGCTTCCTGTAAAGTTTTAGATTTAGCATAATATGGATTGAGAAGATAAATCCAAAGAGGATTGTAGAAGATGCTCGACCCCTTCGACGCATAAGAATCAGCAAACTAATATAAACCATATTAATTTAAAATACCTCTTGAGGATGACTTAAAAAATAAAAGAAAAACCTTTATCAGAACAAATTTCTTTTCAAATAAATATAAACTCACATGTTTCTCTTTGATTTTCTTCTTTTTCCATGCAAGGAAGGTTTCTAGCGTAATCTTGGTCTGATTGGGCCCTAGTGCGGCTCTCTCTCTTTCTATTAGGTCTACCAGTGATATTTCATTTTTCTTATCCTCCATTTTCTTCTTGTCACGTTTAAGAACAAAACCAGGTGGTAGAGCATGCCTGTATATACATTTACCACCCGACGGGCACTCCCAAAACCATCCATATTTAGATTTTTCAACAGCTTCCAAAAAGTGTTTGCAAATCTGAAATATAAAAGCAAATTTATGTGATTTAAGCACATTTTATACATATAGGTTATGCAACAAAATTTTGCAACTTAAGAATTTTTTAACTGCTATCACAGGTTTGATTATTTCTCATGTATTTATGTTTAAATGTCTCATATTTATTCAGACATAGTTGGTTAGTTTTAGAAGCACTTTTATTAATTGTGTCATAATCACTTACAATATCTGTGGTGGGCCTTTGCTTGTCTCCCTCTCCGTGTTTTTTCTCAACCACCTCCTTCAGTTTCTCTTCATCCCAATTATCCATATTGTCATCGTCATCTCTCATATCAACGTAAAGTGAACGTTTCTCAGCCTTAAATTGTATAAAACTCATTAATGACTTCTGTACATCTTCTTAGAATATTAAGGACAATGACATCAATAATATTTTTTATGCTACAGAAGCATGCTAGCTGTATAGCACAGCTAAATGTAATGTACAAGTTGCCCTCGTCATCATTGAGAGTAGTCAATACATATAAGAAAATTTATTGCACATCCAGAAAAACATGAATTTTTTAAGTAAAAAGACATTCATAGAATGTACACAACAGACACAGGCTATGCAACAGACTCACAATAATATGCAATTCTTTTAATGGCAACTATTTTATGATTTTACTGTAGGATCATATCTATATGCTGTAAGACATTGTGTAAAACACTAACAATTTTAGTCATATAAGTATTAATAGATACCTTTCTTTCAATAGTGAGGTCATGAGAGAACTTGCACCTATCACCCTTAGTACATTGTCCTTGCTTGAAGAAAGCACAGACAACAGATTTGGGATCAGTACCTGAAAAAAAAATTACAAACATATGTTACATAAATAGGTTCTATACATGTTTCACAATTTCTTGTTACTTTGATAGTCTAACTAGCAGAAGTACTAGCTGATGTTAAGTGGTCAGTGTTTCTAATGAAAAGAGTGGCCTCCTATGCCAACTCATTTCTATGTTGTATATTCTGAGATTTAAGATGGAAAGTCTCAAAATGAAAGATTTAAATTATAAATACAAACCTTTTTCAACCTTCTGAGTTTGGACGGGTTTGAAAAGCAATGCCATTTCCTTCTGTTCTTTTAGTTTCTGTTCTTTCTCTTTCTTCTTATCATCCATTGGCTTAGCCGGATGTATGCCTCCACTTTTCACCTGTTTCTCCACTTGTTGTATGAACTTCTGTTGCTTAGCTCCCTTTTTATTTTTTATACCAAAAGTTTTATCCTGGGAAAAAAGTATGTCTTTTAAGTTTCTTTATTTGCATTCAAGTTTGTTACATAGAATAACATATATCCATGTCCAAGAAAGGACATGCTAGGGACAGAGGTTTCCGTTCCTAGTTATTTTAAAATAGACATATTGAGCTTGACAGTATATCCTATGATTTTCTATAAACTACTATAACAAGTAAGTATAGATCTAGAGCGTAGCTCAGCCTTTTGAGTAGCGGCTGTAGTGACAACAGGTTTTTTCTACAAACTAATTGGAGGTATTGTTATAAAGATAAAGATGAGGTAGAACATGGATACATTATCAGCCTGTACCCTGCTTGCACTATAATATATGGACATAGCCTCATTATAAACATTACGACGCCCGATACATTGTTTTGTTTGTTGGCTACTAGAGAGATTTTATTTATTAGTAAAATTACTTACTTCTATGACTTTCTCTTTCTTCTTCTGTTCTGTCTTTTTGCTGGAAGCACCAGCAGCTTTTTTCGGCGGCATGGTTAGGATTTAGTTGTGCTAGAACCAGTTAGAACTAAAAGTTATCCTACTCAATAAACATCTACGAGCATTTACGAATTACAATGACAATCCGTATGTTATTTCAATCTTTATTCACTTCTTTCACCCTTACTAAGTAGAATTTCTTTCATAATTACTGTGAAACTTGACAGTAAAATGAACAGGTAGACATGATGATGACAGACATGGAGTGACAAGTGACAACAGACAGCACACAACTTTTTTTTATTTGACTTTTGTAGGTAAGTTAAGGCACGCTACTAATACTACTACGCGCTACTACGTATGAGATTAGCTAGTCAAATCTGATACAGTCGATGAGTAATTAGCGGATGAAGTTAAACTATTAGTCGTAGGCGGATTACCGGTGTTTTGCGTGGTCTGGATTTGCGTCAACTCATATCGGATTTGAACCTAATCTTACCCGATCGATTCGGATCGATTGATTTACCATGTGTAGTGATCGACGTCGCTCATCACCCCAAGGCCCGAGCGGTGTGCGTGAGTACATAACTCCGGACAGTAGCACTTCAGCACAAACTTATAAGTCATGCAGTATTCAGTCATTTGCATCGAGACTTAAATATACTCGTATCTATGCTATATCTATATTGTATTGCGGAAAGTCATTTTCACCAACCTAAATATAACATTTTATGTGTTGTACTAATTCATGAATTCAACACGATGGTCGATGTACGACTTACGAGTTGCCTGGGCATGTTTAGTAGTCCGGAAAACTAGTTTATATTCATGAGAAACGTTACAATCAGGTGTCACGTGTACCAGTTTGAACAATTCCAATAAAATATAAAGAGGATCATGTGCATATTATATAATAATATCATATTTTACATCTCTTAAAGAAACATTTCTTCGAGAGTTTTTGAACAACATCACATCAACAACATCAGTTTTTGAAATCACGCGAAGAATAAACTCGTTAAAGTTGATTGCACTCAGAAGACTGATTTTTTTTTTTTTTTTTTTTCGGTTGGATCTATGCTAATGGTCCTAGTGACCGTTATGCGTCATCGGAAATGGGGTGATCCGGTTGGATCATCCTATGACGTTAAAAATTTGGGGGGTTGCCTCCCGCCATGTTCATGGCGTCGGGTTTGTACCTAACTTGGTCAGCTACGGTCGACTGGTTTGGAACGGGTGACGTTAGAAACCTATCGTGAGGGCCGGCCCTCCCCTCCACCGGTAGCGGGGGAGGCGGGTCAAGCGCGGGACCCGAGCAAGCTGCCGATAGCAGAGTGCTATCGGTGATTACACGGTCTATATTGGTGTCGACTCGTAGCTGATCTGAGCCTATGCTGTCGCGGTTGATCCGGATCAACTGGTCAACGGAGTGTAGGGTTCGACGTCGCATACGACCCCGGGGCCCATGCGGTGTGAATGTGTGCCTAACACCGGCTGTGTTATGTCTGAGTGTGTGTTGTAGCTTACGTCGCGCTTCAGCGTCGCGCTTTAACAGTTCTGTGATTTTATCAACAGGATCGGTTATGACATTCTTAGGTAACCTAGACTTATTAGGTGCTAAGCTATCGGGGGTGTAGTTTGCCGCACTCACGACGAGTGGGTTCGGGTGGAGAAGTGCCTTTTCAAAGTGACGTTCTGACATCGCTTTGAAATGGCCCCTAATCGAATCTAGTCTGAGGTCGCGGTGTAGGTCGATGTTTCTTACGTACCACGGGCAACCGGTTGCCACACGTAAGAATTTATTTTGGATCGTTTGGAGGCCTCTGAGTCTATGCTGAGGCACATGCGCGAATGCCACACAGGAGTATGACATGATGGGGCGGATACATGATTTATAGAGGGTGAGCTTGTGCCTGAGAGGCATTTTGCTCTTTTTGTTTATGAGGAAGTACAGTCTACTACTGACGAAACGGGCTTTTTTAGAAATCGCGGCGATGTGTGGTCTAAACGACATCGACCTGTCAAGGGTGACCCCCAGGTACTTGACCTGTCTAACTCTGGGAATAACGACGTTATTTAGTAAGATTGGTTTCATCGTGAACCATGTTTGTCTGCGTTTAGGTAAGCGTGTCTTTCTCTTACGAGAGAAATGAATCGACGCGCTTTTATCGGGGTTAAGAAGACTGAATGGCTCATGTGCCATTATATAGGGTTCAAAGGTGAAGGCCACGTTTGGGTAGCCGAAGTGTTGGTCGGCCATTAACCAGCTGGGAAGACGATCTTCGTAAAGTGTCTGGTCGTCTTGGTGTTCATTGGAGGAAGCCTATCTTTAGAGTGATTCAGACCTTTTTTCAAATTTCTGATTCAATCACATTTTATTAATCAAATATTTTTTTCCAATGCAACACAGAAGCTAGCAAGTAGCAAGTAGCAGCCGCTGTCAAAGTGTCAATTGTCATTTGTCATTTGTAATTTTTAGTGCAAGACACAAGTGATTGCTCAAGAATAGCCGTTTTTGTTTGGATATCGTGTTCGTGTACAGATTGGACGTGTAGTACCTACTGTAGCCCAAATAATATTGTTCACGGTCAATCAGCCGTCTTGAATCTACGTTCCGCGCGAAATAAACAAACGGCAATGTAGGCCATGGGGAATAATGTACTACATTATTTAGTGTCGTGGAGTGTTGAAGTTAAAGTGTTTTTATTAAAAATATAATGATGGAAATCGTGGACGTTGAAGATGGACAACCCGATGTTGCGGCCACAACGAGAAAGAAAACTTTATGGGCTAAAATAAATAACAGAACAACGTACAGCTATCTGGTCAACATAGTTATTTCGATTCTACTTCTAACGTGTTTAGTTTTAATTTTATATTTCTTTAAGGAATATTTGAAGACGTTTTTATATTGGGTCGACGCGCAGGACCCTAAAATAATATTTTTACTATTCATGGGACTATTTTTGATTGTGAGTTTCCCTGTGACGATTGGATATTTAGTGCTAATTATTACTAGTGGATATTTATTCGGTATACTCAAAGGCTTGGGTACTGTGGTAGTGAGTGCAAACTTCGGCGTGGCTGTAGCACATTTCACGCTTAAAATGTTGAGGAGCTACCTTCCCTTAGATCGGCTCCTCAAGAACGAAACCGCAAGAGCCCTGCTCAAAGTGATATCAGGACCTCAAGCATTCAAAATCGTATTTTTTGCAAGACTGACTCCCATACCATTTGGGCTACAAAATACAATATTTGCTGTAAGTAATATTTTTTATCAATTAATTGATAATACAACATTATTATATTTAGCCAACTACAGTCAGTTGCAGTCCTGCAAGTATATACTTTAAATACTTTAATGTGGAAAATAAAATTGAAAAAACTTCATTATTAAGTACTATCTTATTATAAATACTTATAAATGGCTTTGATAATGTCAATGCCATGATCCAGTCTTGCCAGTAAGAAGGCATCAATGCCAATATGTCAACCTTGTACTAATTTCAGGGTATAAAACATCTAACTTTTGAACTATATATATGATTCTTAACGTAAACTAAATAGTGGAAGTATTTTCAACTAAACATCATCATCAGCCTTTATCAATCCACTGTTGAAGATAGGCCATCTTAATAAAACAAAAGACACCATAATCCTCAGCATGTCTCTAGAGACTAAGACTAGTCTTTGGATCTCCCTCAACCAAAATCAGGTGATAATCACTAGGACATGTTCACATTTACCGTATAATGTCTGTGAACTTCTGACAACCTTAAGACTTTTTAATCTTATCAGATATGTGAGGCTAACAACGTGTTTGAGGGAAAAAAGAATCTAGTTTCTTTTACTAGGTTTCAGAAGGCTATAGGTTAATATTCATGGGTAATAGATTGATATTCATGTTATTCATATCCTCTAAGCATTATACAACTCTAACTAAAAGTAGAACTAGTACAACTAAAATTTTAAATATATATTCTTCAATTTATATATATAATATTAATGAATACATATTTTGGTAGTTAACACTAAAAGAAAGCACATAATATAGAAAATAAACAAGTGATTGAATAACATCTTAATCAATGGTTTGTGCTCTCTCAATTAACTCAGTTGATTACATAATATAAAGATCCTTATACTAATATAATATTAAAGAAATAATGTTTGTCAGCTTGGATGCATAAGGTCATATGACTAAGAAAATATTCAGCCATAAAAACTGTTTTCACTGACTGATATAAAAATCTTCAAAAATCATAAGTGAATCTAATTAAGTACAAAGAGGTAAAGTTATCATCCAGATGTTAGACTCTAACTTGGCCAACACTTCATAATTAGCTTGTATTCGTCAAATTCATCAAGTTCTAGTCAGGATAAGCTAAAGTTTGTTTTACTAGATCTTCTATGTAAAGACAGTGAATTTCAAACTGGTGCCTAAAAGTGGGTAGTAATGGTGATAATTCTACTAATGATGAGACACTTCTTCATGACCAGTTCTTTAATTCATATATTATACCTGTAGCATTGAATTGTTTCATTGTGCAGTATTTATTTACTTTATGTATGTATTGTACACACTATTGTATGTCTGCAGTCACTTATCTTAGTTAAATGCACTTGATAAATTATATTTACTCTGCTAACAATTATTTGTACAGTGACAAGGGTAATCCCCTCAGGATTACTGAGGTTATTCCCCTGCTTATCTGTACTGTGAGACAAGATAGGTTTGATTAATTTCTCTATGGCTATTATTTTGTAATTTATTAAATATGTCTCACGTCTGTAATCTCATAATCTGATAATCTGTAATCTGATTTAAAATAAAAACCAGTGACATACAAAACAAGACCAAAACCAAATGGAAGGACAACCTTCAACTGGATGGCATGATGCAGTGGCCGGTCTTGGCGGTCATCGAGAGGGGCTTATGTATCGCGTACAGCGTCACGACCATGACAGTGCTCGGGACGTCCCGAGAGACGGCACGTCCGTCCCATTCCTTCACTTTGGAGTGCGAAGGAGACTCATCTGACGGAGCTCCAGGTAAGGCTGGACACCTGCCCCGAAAGTTCCGGCGCCATGTGTCGCAGTAAACGAACCAAGGTTAATAATGACGTGCTGACGCGACGTGATAAAACAAGATTCTCAGATGAAGCAAAGTCGCATTAGAGTGACTTCGGAGTAAAGTTAATTGATCCTAAGCTGGTTTAATACATCTTCGACTATGCTGTTCGGAATAATACCATTAAAGAAGCTGTAAATTGTAATACAACTTCTCTATGTTAAAACTTTCGTCCCCAGCTGAATATAGGACTACCTCAACGAACGAAAAGACGTCCGATCCCTTGCCAATCGCATCCGACATGTGGTGGTGGATTAAAACATTACGGAGACATGATTACGTGTAACGGGAACCTTCAAGCTAGACATTCACGAATCATTTACTCGATCCAAATATTGAATCGACCGGAAAGTCGACTCGCTCGACTGTATGGGGATGAGATGATGTACAAACGGAACTGTCTCATAGTGGTACGGAACACTTAATGCTTAGGTATGTATTCCTACTAAATTGGCTGTTCAAAGTCCCATCTTAACTCTGATAAAAAACTTGATCGAGAGCAAACTCTAATAAGGATTACTGTCTGTGTCTTCTTTGGTTCTTGATCGTTTTGTTTTTTGCTACAAAATAAAATAAAATAAAAAGGTGTGTGTGCGCTTCACACAGGATTGAAGTGAAACACATGTTAAATGCAAGCAAGTATTAAACAGTGTGCAATATACATACACACCGACATTTGCTCTCTCGCTCTTTTGTATTTGTGTCTCTTACCTGTCGTTTTTTCCGTTGCATCCGGTTTGAAATCACAACGATTCTAAAGAAGTTTCACTTCAATATTGCCGACTTGAGAGTTTCTATCATTTGATCTTTCGTTACCAAAACGCCATTTACGCCAATTATAACGCCATCACGATGAACGATGGTCACAAGATGCTGATAAAGTTTATTTAATGAAGTAGGTTAAGTGGTTAATGTCATCCTCGAGCCCCTGATAATCGGATAGAGTTGACCTCGTTAATTAATAGTGACTTTTACAGCTATCGTGAGCCTTCTATGTCACAAGTCCTCCTCTATCTTGGTACCGTCGGGAAGCACTCTTGCACTTAATAAACTCCTCTGTAAGAAATTATGATCTTCCTGCTTTTATATTTTTGATGTTTTCAGCAGAGGTTTTGATCAATTGGATCACTTTAACTGAATTATAAAAGTGGTAACCTTAAAAAATAATACGTGTTTCTAAATCAAATTAAAACAATTTTTTTCATATTTTGGTGCATTTTCATTTACTTTCTAGTTAGGTTAAGTTTGTTTAAAATCGAGTAAATAATTCCAACTGAATGAACCAAGTGTGTATAAAAGAATTAGAAGTCGATCTTAATAGAACATTGTCGATGCCTTATTAATAGCGGCAAGGAAATAGTTCGGCTAAGGTTAGTTTTTATTATTAGTACACCAAAAACACATTTTTTATAAACAACCAATAATTAATTAATTGATCCAATGAAGTTATGATAAAATGGACGACTAATTTCCGACAAGAACTTATTTATTGTATTCTAAAAGAAAGGCTTCCGACGCATTGTAAACTGGCATAAAGTAACATAGGACATCATCCGTTTGCTTAAGCCTGGCACAAGAAAGACCCTTATTTCTTGTTTCAAAACTGGCAAAAGTGCCACCCGGTAGTAAGTAAACCTGTCTTGTTCACGAGACTATCTTTGTGGGTAAATTTTGACAGAATATCTAAGATAAAAATAAGCGTCATATTTTTAAGTTCTATTTGTGACAAAAGTTAACGGAATGTGTGTCGCGTTTCGGCCTGGAGTCTCGAGAGTCGAGGCCCACTCCGCGTGAGAGGCGGTTTGTTGGAAGGGCCCACTTATTGGCACTTCGCGAAAGCGCTGTGACGCAAGCTGGATATTGTGCAAATAAATCTAATAATCAACTTTCTTTGGTTGGAGGGTCTTTCAAAACATTCCACTTGCCTCTGTTTTGTTTTCAGAGCGAATGATATCAGATAAAGTTTATTATCAAAGTATATGTTCACTGTGTATGTATAATAAGCAATTTCAATGAAATAATCCATCTCAGTCACGCAGTTCTAATGATGAAAAATCTTACGTTCTGGCTCAGTGTTATCTTGAAATGAATCGGAAATATTCGTCATTTCTCGATTTACTAGGATAAAAAATAGGTGACTTATTATATTTACTAAAGACACCGGTATAAAGCGTTAATTATAAAAGACAGTAGTTCCTGAGATTAATGAGTTCAAACAGACAAACTCTTCACTTTTATAATATTAGTGTAGATTAGGTGTATTAGATGTAAGTAAAGATAAAACTGTACTTCTCTAAGACTATTGTGTTTTAGTTATTAATGTGAAATGGCATTGGTTTGCAAAACTCGGAATGCCGGGCGCGGTCATAGCAATAAATGAGAAATATGGACTGGTCATAAAAGAGCCATAAAATAGCGTCTTACTGCCTTTAAGGCCGAGCCAAGGTTGCCTCGTAAAACGGTACCAGAACAGAATTATAATCTTGCTAGCTGTTGCCCGCGTTAGCGAAAAAAGAAACTGTTTTTTTTTATGTAACCTATGTTAAAAAGTACTTCTAGTACCTCCGAGAATGTGTGTACAAAGTTTCATGATGATCGGTTGAGTAGTTTTCGCGTGAAAGCGTAACAAACATTCCTACTTTCACATTTACAATATCGGTAAGGATACTCTTATCGTCTCTATGTATGTACATATTATTACGTATGAGATGTTATTCTTGACAGAAAAATCGATCTTTAAATTACTCTTCCTCTAAGAAAATCTTATTTGCACGGGCCTGTCACCTGCTTCAGCCTTCACCTAGTGGCAAAAATTGTGCCCTTTCTCATTTTGCCTCTCACCAGCAAACTATGTGCAATTGCACTAAAATCGGTATAGTAGTTGAGGATAAACACAGAGACACGTTTTATACGTAAATACTTAATATCACGCAGACAAAACCGCAGGAATCATGTTTCATATTACTCAACAGTATAGTAAACACTCCGTCATAATTGATTTGCATAACTAATTATATTAACCACAATAACTAACACAATTACCAATTATCAGTAAAATCACCAGCGTGTCTCCGTGTCATCGTGTGATAGCAGAACACACACACACACACGCACACACACACACACACACACACACACACACACACACACACACACACACACACACACACACACACACACACACACACACATGCTCTACACAGATATTGTCTTATTTTAACCAACCAATGCTTAAGGAACCAATGGTTGACACCTCCTGATCAGTATTGCTATTCTGTAAAAACCATTTCGATATCGAACTTCACCTGAGTGATAGAGCTCACTTTATAGTAGGGGAGGCGAGGATGCTAAATCGGGATTTACTCGAGCGTTAAAGAGACCTATTGGATTGCGAAGCTTAGATGATAAGAAGAAAAAAATGTCATATAATATATACAGTTACATCGGTGGGGGGAGCGGCTATGAATTTTCAAAAATGTAAAAAAAAACAGTTGCATGGACATACTCGAGCGCGTCAGATATTAACAGCATCCATGTCCTACGTATTTTTGAAAACATACGTATGTTAATCTGATTGTTTCCATGATGGGGGTGGTCGTACGTAAGGGTTGAAAACGGAAAAAAAATACATTTAATCGAGCGCGTCAGATTTTCAAAGGGGATGTTAAGTGAACCTAAAAGAAGGCTCTTATGTAATAATCTGACGATTTGGATGTGACCTAAACTCGCGGCCATTATTAGAATGTGCAAAAAAAAATCGCCATTTTGAAATACTCGAGCGCGTCAGACTAAGATATATATGGTTCATTTATATACCCTGATCGTGCTGTCTCATAATCTGACGATTATCTGGAGGGATTCGCCTAATCTGACAATGGAAACAATTTTTTTGTATTTTTTCAAATCTTATAAATTTATTTTTGCAAAATAGCATGCAAATGCAACAGTATATATTCTTTGAAGTACAAAACTTTTATTTATGAGAAAATAAGTATAAAAATTATTTATTTTTTTTGAGAATTTTTATTTTAATTATCATCTTCGTCGGTAGAATCATCTTCCTCTTCTGGCTTGATTTCATCCTATTCGAGTCCTATCAAGTACCTTTGGGTTACACCTCTCAGAAAATCCTCGTACCCAAAGGCCGAGAAAATCATCACCTTGCTCAGCTACTCATATACGCTTTCTTGAATGCCTTCTAAGGAAGCGTCTTTTGCCTTCTTCTTTAAAAGAGTGAAGTCAATAACATCACTAATGCTATATTCTCTGATTATTTATCTTTTTTTAACATTTAGGTAGCAGAGGATATTATCGATTATTTTTCCTTACTTCGGCTTACGGAAATCGTCAGATTATATATTATTTGTGAACGTTGAATTATTACCTTCAAAATAAAATAAAAATTTGCCACGCTCGAGAAAGTCAAGATGACGTTTTTTTTTTACAAGTTTGTAACCCACCTACTTCTTATCGTCAATCGAAAATTGTCAGATTAGTGGAATATACACTTTTTAGCATATAACTAACTTACCCTACCTTAATCTGACGCGCTCGAGAATTTCAGATGATCAATTTTTTTTTACTAATCTGATCCTTTATCCTTGACGCGCGGCCACATATACGGGGCTAATACTTGGTGGAGGTATTCAATGGGGTACTAGGTTCCTCCCTGTATGTTAATCTGCCGCGCTTTAGTAAATCCCAAAATCCCCTCTTGGGCTCCCCTACTATTACGCTCACTTCGAAAGCGAACTTTATTAATATAGATAGAGAGTCGAGTTTTAAAGAATACATACTCGTCAAATTCGTCATATCACAGATTACATATTACATATTACAGAATAGCCCTACTGATCACAGATGTGACCCGACTTATCAGCTTTAGGCCGGAAACATATTACGCCCATCCAAAGATAATTGAATAGGTAGGAATTGAATCTGAAAACCAGCATGGTTTTTTTTTCGAAAGTTCTAGTAGACTTTTTGGCCTGATGGCCTTTAAGCTTAATCGGTAGGTAAGTGAGCAGATGGCTCACCTAGTAAAATTCGAGGGGGGCGCCCCCTTCCGAACCAGCGTGGGCATATACCGTTACAGATGAATTTCGTCTGCCCCAAGTTAGATTTGAGCTCACCTAACCTCAGTGTTAAAAAGTGCTATGCTGGGTGTTTTTTGACTGATAGGATTCGAAAAGAAGACCTACGTCATGAACTAGTTACTGATATCACGCGATGAATAACCTCTTTAAAATGGCAGTGAGTTGGTCATACATGCAGGAGAACGGGTGGCCGATGGGCCAATAAGGTTTAAGAGTGGAGGCCGCGTTTTGGTAGACGAAGTGTTGGTCGGCCATTAACCAGATGGGAAGACAAACTCCGCGCATTGGTCTGCGTTGAATGCCAGTGGCAAGGGATCGGTCGTCTTGGCGTTCATTGAGGAAGGGCGTTCAGCCGTGGACGGAAAAAGGCTGATGGTGATGATGATGATGTTGAACCTCAGTACGGAAATATTATACTGACAGGCGTTTTCAAATAATATCACGTGATTATGTAACTTCCAATATTGTATGATTACTTGTTATGTTAAATTAAGGATTAATTAAATGGGTTATCCCCCATTAAAAAAAATGTTTTTACCCCTGTGTAGTATGTATGTACATGTACTTTCCATCGTAGCGCCTAAACTATTTATTCGACTTTATGAGCCACGTTCTTCGTAATCCATAGTATTTTTCACACGTATGTTATCTTTGACACATTTCATGATAATTCTCTCGTAGGTGACGAAGACCACGCTTCTGAGATAATTAGAAGCCGCGCTCGTATCGATCCTCCGACCTTCAGATGAAGCCCCATAAGAGCATCTGAATCCACTATAGAACGGTTCGAGTCTCGTGGACTCACGTAGTTATAGACTGATGAAGCCAGGGCAAACCACTCAGGACATATCCTACCTTAGGCCTTTAAAACAAATCAGTGTACAAGTGAAATTGGTTTTATAATATACAAGCAGCGTCCCGTTGTTTCGCCCTCGTATTCCCCATTCCCGTGAAAGTATGAAGATAAATAATAGCCTATGTGTTTGTTATTCTGATGTAAAGGGTATATTACTGTAAAGTTTCATTAAAATCCATTCAGTAGTTTTTACGTGTAAGAGTATCAAACATCCATACTTACAAACTTTCACGTTTATAATATTAGTAGGATTATTTTATTTTATTAAAATTATTTTTGTTGTGAGCAATATTTTTATTTATTTTATGAAGCTTAGATTTTATAGCAGTTTTCATACGTGGCACAGTTTTATAGCTGACACGCTGCACGGAGCCATTGTTAACCGCTATCTGGGCCGACACCTACACTTTCTACCACAGTTTCCTTTGGAAACGCCATTAACAATGGAAAGCATAGAAATGCATTCAAATCGTACTTTTATATTTACTTTGATATTCGCGAAAAATAGTAGTCAACGTCAAAGAATTCAGACGTACATAGAAGCACAAATCTTAAGGATTTTTTGTGCCAACTTTATTGGGGACTAGTCCCCAGTTCGCACTCGCTCGCTCTCGTAGGCTTATATGGTGGGAACATCACGGCGTTCCTCCCGTCACGCCGCCAAGCGGACGTTTGCATCGCAGAGTTTGTTCTCAAAGCGCCCATAAGAACTGTCCTTCTATGTACGTCTGAATTCTTTGTCAACGTCAAGAAGTTTATTCGTTTCCACCATTTTGAGCCGCCTGTATTGCTTCTTTATCATAATCTTGATGTTTAAGGTCAGGGAACAACGTCGCTGATTACAAACAATAACAACGTAACTGCATAAGGTTTGTTTGTGCGGATGTTTATGGGCGTCAGTAGCCACTAAGGCTCCGACTGTAAGGCCTTCTTATGACAAAAAAGTTCATTATACTGACATGAATTGCACATGCAAAGACTCCAGTAGTTGTCTATCTATTTGTCGATGGTTCACTTCTTCTTTAATATTAGCTTCCTAAAGGATTTGCCAATGTCAGAGAACGACCAGCTAAATTCAGCGTCCATTTACCTACTATAAAAATATTACAAACTAGCAGCGCCCCGCGGTTTCACCCGCGTATCTCCTATTCCCGTGGGAGTACAGGGATAAATCATAGCCTATGTGTTATTCTGATATATAAGCTATATCATTGTAAAGTTTCCTTAAAATCCATTCAGTAGTTTTTACGTGAAAGAGACAAGAGTAACAAACATCCATACTTACAAACCTTCACGTTTATAATATTAGTAAGAAGTAAGATCATTAATTTACCTTCACATATTCTGTTATGAAAAGCATACGTCATTCGTCCGTTTTTAAATACTAAAATGTGAAGTAAATCTTCACAAACACGTTTGAGTCGTTAGTAATGTCCACATCTAACTCGTGCTAGCCAGGACATTTTTATTGAAGTAAAAATACTTGAGCGGGACTAGAGGATAACTTTTTTTCTGGCAAATATGCTGGGCAAACTCAGTTTTCTGTGTACGAAAATAGTTATTTGCATTGGTCGTGAGTATATCTCAATGTATATTGTGTACTCCACGCCTCTTGACTTAACTATACGCCAACTAGTGGTAAATTTAATTTTTTTTCACGTGGATGGATCGTGAATAGCTTAGTAAATAATAAATCCTACTTAATATTATAAACGCGAAAATTTGTAAGAATGTATGTATGTTTGTTACTCTTTCAAGCGAAAAATGCTGAATGGATTTTGATGAAACTTTACAATGATAGCTTACACATTATTCGAATAGAGGGTCCGGGCTCGATCCTGACCCTCCTGTGGTGCTGTGAAATGAGTTTTTTCAAAATGTCCTTAGTGTATCTTAATCACCAGACAATCGCTCGCGCATCTGTGAAGGAAAACATCGTGAGCAAAACCTGCATGCCTGATGATATTGAAAGCCTTTGAAGTTATGTGAGTTCACCATCCTACATCGGACCAACGCATCGGTAAACTATGGCCCCATCACCTTGGGTGTCTGTCAGATGTTTTCCGAAGCACAGATTAAAATAAATAAACTTATTCCAATCGTGGACACGGCACAAGGAATTACCTCTTGTTGCTCTAATGATTATTAAAATCATTTTCCTTAAATTACTCACCCAGCTTATAAGATGCGCTGTTGTAAAATTGATTAGCGTGATTACCTTATCTTTCAGATAACCCCAATGTGATTTAACCAACGTCACTAAGATTGTTAAATAAGTTTGAACCGGTGAAAACAAGTAGGCGCTCAACCAGTTGAGTGATGGTGTAGCAATAGCTGTGAGCTCGTTTATTGAACGGGGCTATCATTCAATAAAACTATTTATTTTTAGATCGTGATTTACTCATTGATACAACGACGTGGAAAGCAAGCATTGAATCCTACCAATTATATAAACGCAAAAGTTTGTAAGAATGCATGTATGGACTTGTATTCGTTACTCTTTTACAAAAATATAAGTTAAAGTCATAGTAATAAGTTAAAGTCCAAGGGAAACACAAAATACATATTTTAAGTTATAGTGGTTTTAGGATATCAAGGGTCATATTAGTGATAGGTTAAGGGAAGGGATCATATTATTTTTTGAAGTTATAGAGGTTTTTAAGTTATCGGGGTTTGAGCTATCGAGGTTCTACTGTAATAGTTTAGCGTTTACACGTGAGAATAACACATAGGGTACGATATACTCCGTACTCCACAGGATTGGTACGTACGCGGGTAAAACGCGGAGCGTTGCTTGTATACTTATAATTAAAAGATTGTGCATTTACTGACCATGACCGTACATGCTCTCATGTCTGAATCAAATAAATCAAATCATTTTTATCCTGGACTGAGCTGGGATCGTCACCCTTTTTTAATTTCCAGTCATATTATTTCCATCTGTTCCAGATCATTCCAACGTCGCCTGCTTTAGCCTACCTATAATCTACACTAATATTATAAAGAGGAAAGATTTGTACCTATTTTTGTATGTTTGTATGTTTGTAATGAATAGGCTCAAAAAGTACTGGGCCGATTTAAAAAATTCTTTTACCATTCGAAAGCTACATTATCCACAAGTAACATAGGCTAAATTTTATTCTGGAAAATTTATATAAAAATTCTGGATATTTGGGGTTTTCGGACACAAGGTGTAAAAAATCATCGATAAAGATGTATCATCCCGCTAAGATCCCGTTGTAAATCTTAGTTAACGCAGGCGAAGCTGCGGGCAACAGCTAGTATATTATAAAAAAAACGGGTAATTTTCTTTGTATTTAAAGAACACAATTGATGGTCCAATTTCAATAAATTCTCTCTCGTGTGCAGTTATAGTTTTTGATACGATCTGTGGTGTTGTTATAGATGGACAGTACAAACAGACAGACAGTTCGACTGTCCCACGTAAATCCGCTAATATAATATTTTACAGTTGTGATAAAAAAATCATAATTTTCTCTTATCAATAGATAAAAATTCTTATCACATCAATCCGCGTTGATTTGTTACGTAGTATTTCACAACTTAAACTCGTTTTTGCATAATCTTGTAAAAATATCTGTCCCGTTTTTTTTTATAATTGTGGTAACCGTACAAACGTATACAAATTTAAAATAACCTACATATTTCAGACGCTTTAGTTTACTCGTAAAACGAGAGTAAATGCGACGCTCAAAATATCTCGCATGGCGCTTATGTTATCCTTACACTTTTAAAGCCCGACGTATAAAGACTTTAAAGGCGTGTCCAGTATTAACTTCAACCGACCCAAACCAGTCGACTGTAACTGATCAGCCGTGCTATTCTGTAAGAGTCATTTTCTAGGTAGTGCGCGGTGACGAGCTCGTCTCGCCCATCGCCTTCATTTCGATGACGAGCTTAAGTCTGAGCAAATCGGTATTCTGTAGCTACTATGCGCTCGTCGACGATATCGTGGCCGTACGTGAAAACGCCCTCTTAGCGTCGTGAGGTCGACAAGTTCTAGGGCTTGACACAAATGTCTTAACGAAATAATCGGTAAATATCGGTTAACTGTTTAGTAGGTCATAAAAATGGAAAATAAGGTTTTTTTAATAACTTAGCACAATATATTATTGTTACACTTGATTTTTCATCAAAACATGAGATTGAGGTATTTTATATTTAAATAACAGATTTAAAACAAACAAAAAACCTCCTTGGCATTAGACAAATGGTTGACAATAATGACAATTGATAATTTTAAAACAATAATAAATTTGTTATGAAATTTATTTTGTTTTTAATTAAACGTTTTGGACATTAAAAGGTACGTATTAAAGCTTATATATTTATGAATAATTAATTCATGTTGTGTCAAGGCTAATAATTCTCAAGTATTATAGGTATTATGAAGTTATGAAACTTGTGTCCATAGTATTCATGGTATATAAACATAACAAATCATCACAGCAAACTTACGATTTCCTTGTTTATTTTTAAATATTTATTTATCTTAACAGGATAATAATGTCAAGTGGAGAAGGTATTGAAGTGTTCGAAAGAAAGACGCTATCTTGTCACAGGGTGGCTCGAACCTCGTATGCTCGAGATCGCACACTACACGAGCAGCTTGGCAAGATGTAGCCTGCAGTGCTTGCGCAAAAACTCAGCAGCAATGGGCAAAGGTAATTTGTATTGTCTATTTGTCAATTTTATTTTCTTTTATAATGAAACAACTTTTACGGATTTTGTCGGGTTTTTTGAGTTTTTTACCTAATTTATTCACTATCAAATAGCAATTGAACAATCTAAATAATTAATACCCATTGCTCTAACATATTATATTATGTGTGTTTAGTTAGAGGAGCTCGTGACGCAGTGGTAACAGTCGCTCTATGTAAAATACTGGTATTCAGCTGAATCCGGTTAGACTGAAAGCCGACCCCAATATATAGTTGGGAAAAGGTTAGGCAGATGATGATGATGTTCTAACATATTATAATGTTTTGTTCATTGTTGTAGTATTGGAAGGATAAGAAGACTGCAGTGAAGAAGAAGGCAGCTAAAATATGAACAGCGAGACAAATACATATTATGTGTTTGTGGTCAAAGTGATAATACAGTAGAAAAATTTGGTTTGATGGGTGGAGACGCTTTTGCTAGTGGTGATGGGTATAATCTATTTGTAAGGCCACTGGCTCGAAGTCACGTAGACCTGTAGCATTATGGCGTCTCTACTATTGTTGGCTATAAAAGGTTCAGAGATAGCACAGCCAACTATAAACTATTACACCGGAGGTTCAGACTTAATAATAATGAGTGTGGTTGGGTGAAGTGTGCTCTCGTGTGGACAACTTTATTAAATAAAAATATACATTTTATATACGTTGTTTTCTTGTACATATTTTTTCTTATTATAGGTATTTATATAAAATATAACGAATTCTTATGAACCTCATTATAGAAACATATCATCATTATCATCATCACCCTTTATCCTATCCGTCCACTGCTGAACATAGGCCTCTCTCAATAAACGCCAAGACCACTGATCCTTTGCCATGTGCATTTAATCCATGTGGACTGGATACTGCACGGAGATCGTCTTCCCGCCTGCTTAATGGCCGACCAAAACTTCGTAAACGAAGTGTTGGTCGGCGTAGGTAAGCCTAAGCGCGGCCTTCACTCTTGAACCTTATTAGCTCATCCGCCACTGCCACTTCAACAAGCTTAGTCTTCGTGTAATATCGATTATCGATTTATTTAGTTCCCTGGCAGAGGTCTTTGTTTAAAATCCTATCTGCCAAAGAAACACCTAGCGTAGCACTACCATAACACGTTGAGCTACGGCAAACTTTCGGACCAGTCGAAAATTTCGTCGAGGCCACGTTTCGGCCCCGTAGGTATTTATATGAAATATACGAAATTCTAATAAACTTAATTATAAAATAAAATAGCCTTTATTGCTGTTTTCTTACAAAATAATTTCTCTACAATCTACAAATGCCTATTATGATTACTATATTAAAAATCTATCCCCCTCCCCCCCCCTGTCTCTTGCTACTCGGGTCCATAGTGGACCTGCAACCTCTTTTATTTCCTTTTTTTATTTTTATACGAAATAATAAACTTAGTTATTAAAATACTTATTTTATAAATATAGTATACGTATGTGGTACACAAACTTTATTGTTTCAATTCCGATTCCACAATAGATTGTAACTCACTCTTTATCATTTAATAATCACAACAAACACAACAAGAAAACAGTTTTTATCGCGATCGAATAAATCCATATTACTGGAAACGGTTTGAAATTTTCGTAAGCTTGTCGAGTTTGGTCTATGTCGTCCTTTTTTTGCTTCTTCCGAAGAATAAACCATTGAAAAAATCGATCTGCCTTATAAATTACTATATTTATGACTAAAATATATTTCGAATTTAAATAATTTAACAACAATATTATACTTTCAGCCTCAAAAATGTAGCTTTTAGTTTTGACACTTAAAAGCGAGCCGGTAGGCGAGGCAGTGAGGCGAGCTCGACACTATTTTTCGTTACGGAATACCAAAATGTATGAAGAAACGTCATGAACACGCCGTAGAGTAGTTCTTGTCCCTCCCGTCACAGCGTTGATGACGCTAGTGTGTGTTTGATATGGTTTGACAAGCTTAGTGAATACCAAATTGCATTCACGGCGCTGTCACAAGGCTGCGATAGAGCTGCGTTTCTTACAGAATAGCACGGCTGCAGTGCTATTCTGTAAGAGTCATTTTCTAGGCTGTGCGCCCACAGCGTTGACGTTGCTAGAGTGTTTTATATGGTTTGACAAGCTTAGTGAATACCAAGATGAATTCACAGCGCTGTCACAGCGTTGCGACAGCGCTGCGTTTCTTTCTTCTTCACTGGTGACTAGTTCAAATCATTTAAACGACACGTCCGATAGGGTACTGGGGGTTCTTGCCTCTCTAACATATCAGTCAAGACATCACGTGGCGGCTGCTGAAGCCACTGCGGTGGATGTGGGTCCCAGTATTGCGCGCACCCTCCCACCGGGTCTCCACCTCTGTGGAATCGCCTGGTGGGGGTAGTTCACCCATACATACCCAACGCCATTAAGCCGTGGAAGTCCACTCTACGGCTGGCGGGGGGCAACCCCCCACTTACTATATCACTGTGTGATACCAACCAGGTCACCCCACTACCGACGAAGCATTTGGGCCATTGGGGCCATTAGCATAGCTCCATCCGAAAAAAATAAAGGCTTGTCCAGTTTGTTTGCTGCGTCAGTTTGTCGCATTGTAACTCTTAAACTTGTATGATGCGATTATCGTTTTATATATATATATATATATATATATATATTATACTAGCTGTCCCGACAGACTTCGTTCTGCTAAAATCGCTATTAAAAAATAGGGGTTGATCGTAGAGGGGTGAAAATTTAGGGTTGTATGTATTTCTGTATGTTGTATCATAAAAAAATGGAAATTATTTCCAAATTTTGTCTAAAAAATAAAAATAAAAAATTAGGGGTGGACTACCCCTAACATTTAAGGGGATGAAAAATAGATGTTGGCCGATATAAAATTTCATAAAGATCGGTCAAGCCGTTTCGGAGGAGTACGGCAACTAACATTGTGACAGGGAAATTTTATATATTACATATATATATAGGGTTAGACGTTTTAAGTTGTTTTAATTACGTTGGCGTATTTACAAAAATAAATCCTCTTTGCCAAATTTCAAAGAAATCGGATCATCGTTGAGGAGTTAAATGTAAATAAACAGACGTAACATCGCGTTTGTGATATTATTAGCTCTTATTTATATAACTATTTTTTGACGACCTCTGTGGCTCAGTGGTGAGCGCGTCAGCGCTCAAGCCGGAGGTAGCGGGTTCGAATTCCGCCAGGGAACAAAAAGTTTTCTGTGTTTTTGGGTAATGGCATTTGTATTAAATTTGGGTATTATATAGTAAAAATCATAAATATACGTATTAATATAACAAGTATTAAATATATGTATTTCCGTTGTCTGGTACCCGTAACACAAGCTCTTCGGAAACTAAGCACGGGACCAGATTGACGTAATGTAAAAGCGTCCATAGATATTATTATTATTATAATTTAAAATAGGATATTACGTTTCTTTTCTATTTTTATACTACGCCTACTACGGAATCTATGAAATATTAAAAACAGGATATATATACGGTTTTAATGAAGATGAATGTATTTATGTAATGTAAAATATCTCGTGCCACAATGACGCTGTCAGTTTGTTTGTTTCTCGTCGCGCTAAACGATCCGTAACACGATACGACGGATTTCTTATATAATTATATGTATCTTGGTCATACGGATGTCAATATAGTTCTCTAAAGTCTAATACATCTATTTCTTTTTTACGTCACGAGTTCTTACGAGCACTCCGCGAGCTTCATGGTATCATGGTATCATCTAACATTAACACGTATTTATCTACGATTGTAATCTTTGTATTTACATTTGTTTATCCTTTTCAGGGTTCCGTTTCTAAAACGGGACCCTATTTCTGTCTATCTGTATGCCACCAGGTTGTATCTCAAGAACCGCGATAGCTAGACAGTTAATTTCTTTACAGATGTATTATAGAAATATTTAAAAGGGGCTCTCATACAACAAACGTGATGTTTTTAACCGCTTATGTCCGATATTAATAAGTAGAAACGGTTATAATAATATAGTTTAATGTTGTTTACCTACGCAAGAGTACGGAACCCTTGATGCGGGAATTCGACTTTTACCATACGTAAAACAGGACTTTTATCATCTATACTAATATTATAAAGAGGACTTCATTGTTGTTTGTTTTGAATAGTCTCCGAAACTACTTGACCGATTTAAAAAATTCTTTCATTGTTGGGAAGCTACATTATCCCCGGTGAACATAGGCTATATTATATTTTCAAAAAAGTTAGGGACCCGTTTCAAATATTAGCTGTCGCAGGCGTAGCTGCATGCAACACCTAATTATGAATAAGTATCCAGACCACGTCAACCTCTCTCCGCAGTAAGCCCGAATTAGATTTTTTTTTACTAAATAAAAATATAATAAAAGGAAAAAAATGAAGTGACTGCGAATAAAGACATAAGTGATACGTTTGTTCATACAGATTGCCGGAGTCATGTCGGCGAACTTTGCCACTTAACTACTACAGAGGACGTCATCATTATCAACACGCTATCAAGTGCTTTATGCTTCATATCATCAGCTCATTCCCCATGCATATATGTACACTGGCAGCGCCTCGCGGTTTCACCCGCGTATATCCCATTCGCGGGATATCCCATAAGTGGATAAATCATAGCCTATGTGTTATTCTGATGTGTAAGCTTTATTGTTGTAAAGTTTCATCAAAACCAATTAAGCAGTTTTTGCGGAAACGGTAACATACATCCATAAATTGTTATAAACTTTGGCGTGTATAATATTAGTATTTAGTAGGATATGTGAAATTTCATGCAAATCAGTTGAGCCGTTTCGCCTGATCGTGTTAACATACTTGCATATTGTTGACGCGAATTTCACCCATAATGAAGCAAATATACGACGAGGACAAGTCCTAAGTCCAAGTCCGAGGACAAAGGGTTGTTATGGACCATTAGATGACTTAACCAATCACAAGAATATTGTATCTTTCCGTACTCAAGGTCACTTTTTTAAAGTGAATATAAATTCGCCTTTTTAGTTTTTTTTTTCATATTACTTGGATAAGCGCACTGGCAGACGTGCCACCTGATGCTAAGTGGTCGCGTCTTAAAAACATAGACCAGTTTATCTGGAACACGTTTATGTGCTACATATTCCTGTCTTGCCCGTCTCTGAAACACAGCAAAACTGCTTTACGAGAGAAACAAGTAGAATGGTGGTCTCCTTACAACCGTGAGCGTTGGCACAGCGCAGAAAAAGACCTTTGTCCAGCAGGAGGAAAATGATAATAATGATGATGACGGTGATGATGGTGATGATGATAGTATAAATAAATACATAAAAGCTGGTACTCCTCGAAACGGCAACTGAAACGTATTTGACGTTTTCGCATGGCGTGCGAAATGCTTAGGAATAATTACTGCGAGTGCACCTCGATATGTTTATGGACTGTACAGGATGTTCACATTTCTTAATCATAATTATATTTTAAAAAATCCGTCCACTGCCTGATACAGGCCTGCATCAATTAAAGTTATGACGACCCACTCCCCGCCACTTGCATCAAACTAGATCACCATCCTATCTGATTAGAGGTCAATTGACCTGACCTAATGTCAGTCTTCCCGTAAATGTAGTGGTCTCCAGAACACTATTAGTTAACCGGCCATCTTTTGCTAATGAAATATGTATATAATAATAATCCTCCAGACCGATTTCGGTGACGGCGACCACTTCGACTCCCTGCTATTGTCGTCGAGCTTTTGCTCTTTTTTAATCGGTAGGTAGGTGAGCAAATGGCTCACCTAGTAAGAGCGTTTGCTGTGATATGGCTTGCGTACCCTATTATAATAATAAATGTCCGAGCACACTGTGGGCATGTTAGTACACCATTAGCAACATTGTAATCGATAGCCGCTGATGGTCGAGCTTTCAGTTCCTCTCGTTTGGAATCTAGCTCAGATAGCCGGCGACCTTAAAAGTTGGAGATATTAGTTTTGACGCGTGATCTCCATTCTCCGAAGTTGGATGCTAAAATCTACCACAGAGAAGGATCCACGTCACATCTCTTCATGTGGGCTTATCAACAGTATGTTCCTCTTCTTAGAACTCTTCTTCTCGACACCGATGGCTGAATGGGGGTAGGTAAACTTTAAACACATTCAAAGACTTTCTGATCTGCCATGCAGGTTTCCTCCCGAAATTTATCTTCACCATGCTCGCAAGGCATGGACTCGCGTTCAGGTGTAGGGAGAATTTTAGAAAAAAAAATCATTGTATCGGTCAGGATTGAAATTATAGGCGATAATCAATAGGCTAGGAGAAGAGGTTTAAATGGGAAGGCCCTTTGAAACCCAAAAAAAAAGAAAATCATTTGTAATTGTGTAACTGTAAAAAGGAACATCTTGTATATACAGGGTGTTTTAATCGCTTCCACTTACCGTGTTTGTTTCTATACGAGCGCCATTCTGATAATTATAGTTTATTGTGACATGCTATGCACGGGCTCTTTATGCGTTTTAATTAAAACGAGGTATTATGTCGCAGCACAGACATTTAAAGAAAGGGACTGCAAATGGCGTCGTTTGAAAATTATTTCATGTGTTTTTTCCTTCGTTTTTTTTACAATCTTTATCATAAAATGAAAGTAGCTTATTTTCGTTTATTACGAAAGAGTTAATTTAATTGTCTGAAATATGCTCAACCACTGTAGGAAGACTTCTCCTCAGAAACGACATCCTGATTGCACGGACGTTATTTATAATAACATATAATGACGTAATTTAAAATATAATAACAATGAAAATATAATGCAATTTGTATAAAGCGTACCTTGCTTGTGAATAAGCACGTGTTCTAATTAAAATAATGTTCCTAAAATTAAACTGCATCACTGTTTGATTTAATTGAAAATGCTTTCTTCCAATCGCCATTTTGTATTTACTGTCAACGTGACTGATGGCTCAATTAGTTGAAATGCACTTTCTATATCTTTATACCTTATACATTCATTGTAATTGTGAGATGCGTTTTGAGACGCGTAGGGCATGAGTTTTTTGTCCCAAAATATCAAAACGGAATCCTTAAAGCCTGCTTTGTCTACCTGTCAAACCAAAACCCGACGAACCAACTATAAATTCGAACAAGGAACTATAGGGCTATTCTGTAAAAACCATTTCGATATCGAAATCACCTTAATGATATGATATGAGAGCTCAGTTTACGTCACTTCGAAAGCAAACTTTATTGATATAGATAGATAGTCGAGTTTGAAAGAATACAAATTCGTCATATCACCGCGGATTCCGCTTTCCAGATTCAAAAACGATCGTACAGAATAGCCCTACTGGTCTCACAGCATCTAGATACGTGGCCATCGTATCATGTCTACGTGTGAAGGCTAAAGAAAAAAAAAGGTCTTACCAGTGGGAGAAATGCGTCGTTCCGCGCACCAGCCTGCACTGATACCACTGTCCTGTATATTTGTTTAGTATAACAGCCAGGCCCATCGTGGCCTCAAATTTATGGTTTCGGATGCACATGTAGATGTTTACCGTTGATCTTAAGTGGTTTGTTTGGTTGCACATCTCAAATGTTTACGATTTCGTGAATCAGTAGTAGTATCTTTAACACACGCGGTATCTATATTTACTATGTGTATTTATAGTTTATTATCTATTATTTGCGTGCGATAGTATTTTTAGATGGAGCATTACAACGCACGCATGCATTCGCTGCATGAGTCAAGTTACAAATTAAATAATAACCAGACAAGCAATGGGTTAGATCGTTCGTTTCATTATCTGTTAATACTAGCAATACCGCAGTATTAGATAGCTCATATCATAAACAACAATCGTTCTTCCACGGCTGTTCCTGAGTCGTTAGATTTTATTTCCACACAAAAATATATAAACATTTAATCACATCTAAATGTTATTAACTCTACACCCATAGCAAAGATTAGTTTTACAAGCTTGTGTCAACCACAAGACGGCGCTAGTACGTTTTAATACAAATTAAACAATAGATGGCGTTTAAAATACTAAATTTATAATAGAACGTTTGTATAACACCATGTATATTATAAGTACCAACATATGCTGCTGGGCACGGGATTCCCCCACGAAATCGGGCGAGCAGGGTAATGGGCCATGGCTTACCGATGCGCTGGCTTAATGCGTGTTGATGAACTTCACACACCTTCAAAGATTTTCAATCTCATCAGGCATTCAGGTTTCCTCACGATGTTTTCCTTGAACGGTGAGCGAACGATGATCTCGTTTTTAGGGTGCACTTAGAAATGGAGAAAACCCATTTCAAGGCACCACAAGGGAGAGACTCTTTTATAATATAAATTAAGTTTTTTTTTACAGTATTAGTGCTATCTATATGATCATTGAATGTAGGATTATACATCGTGTTCTCATATATGACATATTACTTGGGATGTATCATGCTTTATAACTATAATAATATATTAATATAATTATTCTATTCATATGCCTTCGAATAATGTTAAGATGACGTATCATATCAATATAATATCAATATACAGCGTGCTCTCTCCTATAGTTTATGCCTTTCGTAATAAACAATCTAGATTTGAAGTATACTGTCTTCCTAATGTAGTATGAGCTTTTCATGAGTTATGCCATATACAGCGTGCTCTATAGGGGATATTGTTTTCAGGTGAGCGACGTCCGCGGCTGGGGCTACCACCTGGCGACGCTGCTGGGGCTGCTGCCGGCGCAGGTCATCAACGTGTACCTGGGCTCCACGCTGCGGTCCATGCACGACGTGCTGCACGAGTCGCACGCGACGGGATACATCGTGTTTGTGTTCCAGGTAATTATTGGTGCTCTTGTGGTGTGTGGTAAAGGCTGTCGCTCACCTACTGGTCCACTTTAAGTTGGCGGGTGTAATATGGCACCCAGAAAGTAATCGCTTAATTAATTACTCGTTAGCGTGCAGTGGCAGGTCCGTGTTGGATATAAGTGGCAGGGGATCGGTCGTCTTGGTGTTCATTGAGGGAGGCCTATGTTCAGCAGTGGACGGATAAAGGCGGATGATGATGATGATGATGATGATGATAGCGTGTTCCGACAGGCTCCGCTGTCCGTTCGTCTGTCACCACTCACCAGGCTCTACCTATCTCATGAGCTGCGATGGTTGGACTGTCGACATTTTCACACATGGTGTATTTCGGTTGCCGCTATTAACTTACTTAAAGTAAACATTTAAGTAGGCTCCAATACAATAAACGTGATTTTTTCTAATGTTAAAAACATTAAATAATGGCGCAGAACCTTAAAGACCAGGAGTCCGACTCGCACTTGCCCGGTTTTTTATTATAATTGTTAAATACACGCGGTTAAATAATATATTTAATTTACACGATTTACTTATGTAATGACCTATCAAGTACACGCGCAAGTTATTTTATGACGTCAATGCGACCAGGAAAAATATAAAGGTATTTTTAAAGTAATTTAATTGTGAAATTTATATTTCATTTATATTTGTTTTGTCGGTCTTATACTGTGTTAACATCGTCATCCTGTCTCCGTCCACTAGTCTCTTAAGGGTTAATCTCACCAACCAGCTTTTGGCCAGCGCTTCCTCGCCTGATTTCGAGGAGACCCGTGCCCAGAAGTGAGACATTTATGAGTTGATATTTTGCTTTTTATTTTTATATACCTTTAGTACATGAATGTATTATATAATATAATACCCAGTAGCGTTGCACGCAAGGTGAAATGCAGTCCAAGGGCGATGCGTCTGGTAAGCGCTTGTGTGGGTTCACCAGGTAGGAATTGGGAAGGGGGGGGAGGTGTATCTCATCGGAGACGGCAATTCCAACGGGTGGTTGAACCATGTCCCTGCTGTTCCTCTCCCCTCCGTGTACCTCCTTTTTTCTTGTTAAAGAAATGCGCTTATGCATCCCGCAGGGGAGTGGGTCTTCCCAGGCGGGTATGTGGGACTCGCTGCGCCCGAGTAAGCGCGTAAGCAAAAAAAAATCCTTTTATTTAATGCATCCTATGTTACTTCTAGTACTTCCGAGAATATGTGCGCAAAGTTTCATGATGATCGGTTGAGTAGTTTTCGTGTGAAAGCGTAACAAACATCCCCACTTTCACAATTATAATATTAGTAAGGAAGTAAGGATACATTAGATATAAACATCTTTAATGTTTTAAATTAAAAAGTTTGGACATAATTTGACTATTCTAAACACCCTCTACTTGTGCCCCCTCCCCACACATTTTAGCCTTCATAACCGGTATCCGGGGGGAGGAAAGATAATGATGATGATTATACTAAGTATTTGAAAATAGAATAGCCATCACGCCATGTGACGTTTGGAGGTTCACTCCAATGGCAGAATAATTAAACGCCATTTAAATTGTCTTCTTTCGCTTTTGCAGAAGCTAATTGGATTTCCATCATCAGGATATTAGAATGGCTTGATGGTAGATGGTTAACGTCAACTATAAACACTAGATAATTATACATAAATTAGCTGTTGCCCGCAGCTTCGCCTGCGTTAACTATGATTTATAAAGGCGACTTGGCGCGATGGTATATAGGCTTATAGCCTTTCTCGATAAATAGGTTATCTAAAACTGAAAGAATCATGCCAAATCCGACCAATAGTTCCTGTGATTAGCGCGTTCAAACAAACAAACTCAGATTTATACATTAGTATAAGATAAGTCCCATCCCATCCCTATGTGTTTCCCGGCTGTACGGGTACCACCATCTTGCTTGTTTCTCCCGTGACAGCTTTGCTGTGTTTCCGAGAGAAGGGCAAGACGGGTAGTGGAATTACTGTTACCCGAGGCTTAACATTTTACATCTGAGGATAGACATTTTTTTTTTTGGATGGAGCTATGCTAATGGCCCTAATGCTTCGTCGGAAGTGGGGTGAGCCGTTTGGTATCACCCAGTGATATAGTAAGTGGGGGGCTGCCCCCCGCCAGCCGTGGAGTGTGACTTCCACGGCTTCATGGCGTCGGGTTTGAAGGAGAGACAGCAGATGGTTGAGTTCCCTGAGCTAGTTCTGTCGATCACTTACTACCGTAAAATCCCAATAAAAATAATAAAATTTAGCATATGTTAGTCGTGGATAATGTAGCTTTCGAATGGTGAAGAATTTTTGAAATCGGTCCAGTACTTTTTAAGCCTATTCATTACAACCAAACAAACAAACAAAGTTTTCCTCTTTATAATATTAGGGTAGATATAGATAAACGGTATGGTTTAAAATATTTTGTGAATAATAACTGTTAATAAAAAATGATCATCAACAACCTTATTTCGTCCGTCAATCCCAATCAATCATTGAAATAATCAGGCGACTGTATCTCCAAGGTTACCATTTTTAAAGCCTTTTAATCTAACATCATTACTACACTGCATTCGGACCGTGACTATGCGACTATTTTTACTGATATCCCACTTACGCTAGCCTAGTTTGAGGAGCTCGTGGCTCAGTGGTAACAGCCGTGCGGATCGATCCACCGGGTTAAGCAACGCTGGCCCAGATTGGTCCGTGGATGGGTAACCACCTTTACATACCGAGGCACGAAGGAGTCTCGGAAAGCACGTTAAGCCGTTGGTCCCGGCTGTCATTCGTGGATCTTTGACAGCCGTTGCAGCCCGCCTAGTATGCGCTCTCTTCACGAGAGAGAGACATATGTCTACATCGAAGACATAATGTACTAATGTCTACGGACGCAACATGACATCGTAATTCTTTCGAATTTTGTCGTTTAAGTAAGAGAAATTTCTCGATGTCAATACATATGGACGAGAAGGGACGAGAAAAATTATAAACCCAAATATCTTACGTAACCGCTTTCAGAATATAATTTAGCCTATGTTATTCGTGGATAATGTAGCTTTCGAATGTCGAAAGAAATTTTGAAATCGGCACCGTACTTTTTGAGCCTATTCATTACAACCAAACAAAAAAACAAAGTTTTCCTCTTTATAATATTAGTGTAGATTTAGGTTTCTCTTATTACGCTACCCATTCAAATCACGGCAACACGATTTATTTTCTTGCGTATTATTTTGATTTTGCTATATCTCCTAAAGTATTCATTTAATTTGCATGATGTAAAGGGGAAGAATAATCTTCATGAAGTGCTGAAGCTAATTAACTGATTTAAAATGATAAGGATTCATACAGTATTTGTGTAAATAACTTTTAAATTATCGCGTTATAATTGCTAATTTTTTAAAGTATTAAATGAATATAGTATGATATCCCTAATAGATAGACATATGCCATCGCGGACTTTTTTGTAGACCTATTTAAGATATACAATTCCACCATACATTATTTTGTTATATCTCAAAGGGTTTAGGCAGCGTTTTCGTTAAAAACTCCCAGGCGGGATTTTTTTTCCCGACACCTCCAACAATTATTGTTATATCTTAGCTTATGTATATAAAAACTTAATAAATTATATACATAAACCTTCCTCTTGAATTGTCCTATCTATTAAAAAAAACCAAATCCAAATCCGTTGCGTAGTTTTAAAGATTTAAGTAAAAATTTCGACGAGTTTCTCTTCGGAAGAGATATGTCTTTTTGTCGTGGCGCGCATCTTAGGCCGGCTGGTCGACAAAAGCCCGACTGACAATAGGGATGTTGACTAATTTTTTTAATTGATTTAATTTGATAGATATACTATAGACAAACACGAATTAAAAAAAACTTTTGTAAAGAAATATGTCCAATTTTAACCAAAAATTAAATAAAGAAAAATAGTTTTTAAAATTGCCGTTAAAACTCTCCAAGCGTCATTACGTCACACACCGCATTCAGAGCTCGCGCTATGTTAGGTGAGTTATGACAGTTTGTACTTAACTCAATGTTCAGTGACGTCATCGCCCTATACGCGTTTGCAGTCACGTGATAATGCATGATAATTGACGCATTTTAAATTAATTTTCAAAATTTTTTGACAAATAAGTAGACTTTTAAAATGTTATTTTAGGTTTTCAAATACTGTATTTAATATGTAAAACATAACTTTACATGAATTTGTAACATGTGTCAACATCCCTATCACCTTACCACGGTTTACCGTATCACTCAGTTACTGGTTTTTGGGGGTGAGATAAGCAGTCGCTCCATTTAAAATACTAGGTAAGACTGGAAACCGACCTCAAAGTATACCTGGAAAAAGACTAGGAGGTGACGATGCTACTGTCAAAAGCCCTCAAGTTATTGTAGTCTAAAATACAACAACTGACGGCAGAATCTTAGTAAATAATTACATTTATGATTTCAAAGTCTGGTCTCGACTGGCTGTTGGTCTGCCAAACCAGAAGGCCGTGGTTCGATTTCCATCCAGGACAAATGTTTAGGTGATGATCATGATCATTTGTTCTGTGACTGTATGTTTATTTATAATATGTATGTATTTAGAAATATTAAAGTATGTATCAGTTGTCTAGTTGCCGTACAGACTCTGTCTAGTTTGGAATCAGATGGCCGTGACTAAGCTGTTCGTAACATATATATAAATATATGTACTAGCTGCCCCGACAGACTTCGTTCCGTCAAAAAAAACTTATCATTTAGGGGAATTAAAATTAGATGTTGTCCGATTCTCAGACCTACCTGATGAGCACACAAAATTTTATCAAAATCGGTTCAGCCGTTTCGTCGTTCAATAACGTACACCGTGACACGAGAATTTTATATATATGTATAGAACAGGTTCTTACCGCCACTGTCATATCGCTCGAAAAATCTGGAACCGAATAAATATAAAGATTTGTACGGCGGACGATTAAGACATTTTTAGGAGTTTCCAGCGTCGCCAAGTCTAGACGGTACGGCGTCGACGTCCCGACTGCTCAATATCATGTTTTGTAGATGCTATTGTTTGTTACTTATGCACTTATCTCTGTTTTAAAGCTCTTTCTCTTTTACGAGCTCTGCTCTTATCGATGGAGTAGCCGCCAACCTTTCTGTCATGGTCAATTCCTTCATCTGGTGATATGACCTGCACCTAAATCTTGCTGCCTAAATCTGCTCTATAATATGTTCTCAACAGTCTCCTCTTCCTCTCTTTCCCTCAATGCTTCTTCTGATATTTCTCTAAAACGGATAATCGCGGATCAATTGTAGATATTAATTTAAAAAAAATTTTTGGAAATATTTTTTTTTCCTAAAATAATAGCTTTCGCCAATTTATTGGGCTTTCAAATGCATCTCTTATTTCCTGACTTCCTGAGATAAGGTGGTTAGAAAAAACGCCTCTCAGTTTCTGTAGATTAGATTCAGAAGATTACTATTCTGTTCAATAACAAAGTTCAGGAATTGACCGGTGCAGCCTGATGATAGTTACAAAATACTTCATTCGAATACCCCAAGAATTATGTCTATAGTTCATTTACTATTTAAATTCAATAATTCTGAGTATTTGTAATAAGGTTATTACCATAGTAATTCTTGTTATTCTTTAGTCTCGTAATAAAATAGTCAACATACGGCGAATGGCAATTATTTCTGGCACGTGATTGAAATCAAGATTACTTTTGTTACTTCATAATAATACAACTTTTATAAGGAAGGAAACAAAGCTGTATGTTCAAATTCGGTCATACAAGTTCGAACGATATAAAAATGTAAAGTTTGAATTTCGAAAATAGAACGCGACGTGATGGGGGCGGGATGTTTTTTTTTTACGTCTTTCGGCTTTTGATCGACTATTTTGAGTTCTGCATATGCCCGTTAAATGAGATGTAATTGAACCTGCATCTCTGACGTCGGGCGGCGGGCGATGACGCTGCAGTGGCTGGGAGTAAGAGCGTTGACACCGGTTGTTGAATTCTTCATCGTGAAACGAATACATGAATATGTTAATTTTACCTAATATAGACGACTTTGACCGTTCGTCGTCATTATTAGCACCGATATTACCAACCTTTTACTGTCCACTGAAGATAGGACTCTGCTAATGAACGCCTAGACGGCCGGGCCAGTTGAGTTCGAGTTAATATTTTGTGTGTATTTTGTGATTACGTCTGATGGTATTCGAACTCGTGTTATAGCTTTATACTACACGACAATGTGACGAAAACCAACAAACTTTACAAGACAGTAGTTAAGTGTGTGCATATTCTTTGACGGCCGACTGGACGAGTTGTCACATTACGCGGTGGTAGTGGGTTCGAATCCCGCTAAGTGCAGATAATTTGTATGATGAATATAGTCTGCGCCTGGTCATGGATGCGTGTAGGTATTTCACAAATTTCTTTTACATTTTATTATGATTTTATGATGAGCTGGGTTAGCGTGGTGTGATTGTTGGATATCATTCACTAGCTTTTCTTTATGGTACCAGCTAGATGCGGGTGGCGAGCAGGGCCGTCTCTAGTCCATAAAGCGCCCGTGTGCAAACATTACCCTAGCGCCCCCTAGCAAGGGCGGGGTCAAAATGAAATGCGTACAAATTACAAGTACAGTTTGTCCACGGCCAAGGCCACTTAAGGGTTCTTCACCCTTAAGTATTCTTATCTCCATATTAGTATGGATCATTTATCCTGCAGCGCTGAGTAGGGTTCCGTTGCGAGTGGCGCTCGGCGCCCCTAGGACCTAAGAGAAATACGCCCCTGGTGGCGAGGATCGGCCGTCTTGTCGTTCATTAAAAGATACATACCTATATTATGTCCAAGGATTATGTCGATGCTATCGTAAATCATTTCATGTCTTTATTTCATATCTTTAACTAATAAAGTTTGGATGTCTCGCGTAAATAATCTAATTAGTGATTTTGATTGCCATTGGCTTATCAGTAATGGCCCTTGGGCATACCGGGAATTACCGATACCTTATCATTACCTTTTGATTTTGGAAATCATTTTGTGACTAGTAGCTCATATGCAGCTGTAGCTTGATTACATATTAATATGAAAGAATAATTCGAAAATTTCAAATATATTGTTCTATATTTAAAAAGTTTTATGACTCACGTGAACAAGACATTCATAATTAAAAACAATTTCGAAATATCAAGCTCCGCGGGATAAAAATTAATGATAAATATCCCGTTTCAAATAGTTTTAAAAGTCGAATTTAACAGCATATTATAATATACGGTCTAATTGAGAAACGCTTCCTTCCTTGATGTCGTTTAGAAATCTACACTATATAGTGAATAATTTTGTATTATTCCACCTTATTTAGATACGTAAATGAAAACATCGTACGGAAACCTGCATGCGTGATGAGATTGAAAGTCTTTGAAGGTATGTGAAGTTCACCAACCGGCACTGGGCCAGCGCATCGGTGCATGACCCGATACCCTCCTCGATTTCGAGGAGGAGACCCGTGCCCAGCAGTGGGACATATAAGGGTTGATGCTTTATACTTTTATTTGGATATGAAAACTGGCATAACCATCATAAGATACTAATCACGTCGAACCAGATATTGAACATATAATATAAGAACCACCGCCAGTTTGTTCTCAATTCAAAAAAGTTGAAGAACCACGACGTCACCACACAGCGGTCAATTCCATAAAATTTGATAATGACAAATGATGATGAATATACGAGAATTAGGAATGCCTGCGGAAATTCAAGTTATCGGCACACCGCACATCAGTATGGCTATTCTGTAAGAAACTATTTCAATATCGAGCTTCACCTGAGTGATAGAGCTCACATTACGTCACTTCGAAAATGTTCTTTATTGATATGGGTAGAGAGTCGAGGTTTAAAGAATACAAATCCGTCAAATTCGTCATATTACCGCGGATTCCGCTTTCGAGATTCGAAAACAACCTTACAGAATAGCCCTACAGAGCGGCGATTCGCTTGAATGTTTCCTGACGCCCGATATCCTTTAAAGGGTACCCAATTTCCTCATTCCAACTTCCTTCCCCACGTGAACTAGTTAACCGATAAATGAGTTAATGGATGAAAAATTGCATGAACAATTACACCAAGTTAACATATAAGTGAGAAATTATCAGCAATTAAACAACGACTTCACCGTGACAAGTTTATTGGAAGACTAACAGGCTGGCAGCGTACATTTTTTTTAACGCCGGGAAATGCGCTTAGGCATCCCGCGGGGGAGGGGGTCTTCCCAGGCGAGTATGTGGGACTCGCTGCGCCCGAAAGATGGTAAAATGGACGCAGCATTACCTACTAAGACCCGGCGAGTGCCACCAATGCCGCCTTTGGTGAGGTGCCCCGGATCTACAAGCAAAAGGACACTCAACGGCTAGTGAGTTCCTCAGGGAACCGACGCCACCTCACAGAGGGGTTGCCTCTCACCACAGAACAACCCCTCCCAACGTCAGGACAGTACGATGAGGCGAGGTTACCGTTCTCACCCCTTGCTCCCTGCTCTTTTGCCCCCTCTTCTTATAAGGGGGGTACAAAGAGCCCCCAGCGGGCGTACATCATTCTATGTTTGTTAGTTATTTTTCTACCTACATTACAAAAAGTAGATGTGATATCATATTTACTTAACAGCACTTTAACAGTACCTACCGTCCTCCTTATAATGGAATCTTCAATTTTACTACTCATTATTATAAAATTATACTAACCCCGACGCAAAAACTAAACTAAAAAACACCGCTACTCCTTAGCGAAGACCACCAGTAACCTTCAAATGTCCCTGTGGGATGGCGCTGGACTGTAGCGCTGATTGGTCCGCTACAACCCTTTGGTTCGACCTCAGAGCGCCTGACGGACACGTGAATACTGCCTTGGGATTCGAAACAAAAATCCGAATAATTCAGGACAAGATGAGCTGGAATTCTAGAATATTAATGTAATATGCTCACGTGGTGGTGTGAATACATCAGCTGGTAATTGAATTATGGCTCATTGTATGCGTTTACACGTGAATCATAATCACATAGAACTTTCAATGTCATTAAATGAATTAAATAAAAAAAATGAAACAATTTTAGTGATAAAGTATATTATAAAATAAAAAAAGTGTGTGTGTCAGCTCCGACGCACGACAGGATTTTACTCCTTACGAACGATAATAAAATAAATGGATTAATGAATAAGGGTAAATAAATACATTTTTTATGATACTTAGAGCAAGCGCGATACAATTATTTTTCTACATCTACACTAATATTATAAAGAGGAAAACTTTGTTTGTTTGTTTGTTTGTTTGTTTGGTTGTAACGAATAGGCTCAAAAAGTACTGGACCGATTTCAAAAATTCTTTCACCATTCGAAAGCTACATTATCCACGAGTAACATAGGCTACATTTTATTCTGAAAAAATTTGGGTTCCGTAAGATATTTGGGTTTTTCGGACACAAGGTGTAAAAAATCAACCAGAAAAGTTATTTATTTTGCGTACGCTGCCTAAACTATAAAAGATAGAATCATAGAATGTTCTAATTAATTGTAGATCTTATAATTATCTACAAAAAAGTCCGCGACACGTAATACCTATCTATATCGAGTGAGGCACAATAACCATTTTTTTATTTAGATATTTTTAATTTTTTTGGACTACATTTAAACGCGTTTATTATACTCATGCTTTGGATCCTTATCAAAATAAATTATTTCATCACTAAGTGCAATTTATGAAGATAATATTTCGACTATGAATGAGTAAAATTGGACGATCGGTTTTGAAGTTATGGCGAAATCTATCTATACTGTATATCTACACTAATATTATAAAGAAGAAAACTTTGTTTGTTTGGTTGTAATGAATAGGCTCATAAAGTACTGGACCGATTTCAAAAATTCTTTCACCATTCGAAACCTACATTATCCACGAGTAACATAGGCTAAATTTTATTCTGGAAAAAAACAGGGTTCCGTAAGATATTTGGGTTTTTCGGACACGAGGTGTAAAAAATCAACCAGAAAAGTTATTTATTTTGCGTACGCTGCCTAAACTATGAAAGATAGAACCATAAAATGTTCTAATTAATTGTAGATCTTATAAATATCTACATAAATGTCCACGACACACCTTTCTATGTTGAGTGAGGCACAACAACCATATTTTATTCAGAAATTTTGATTTTTTTGGACTACATTTAAACGGGTTTATTTTACTCATGCTTTTAATCCTTAAGATATGAAGCTAAAGAGTTTGTTTATTTGAACGCGCTAATCTCAGGAACTATTGGTCGGATTTTAATGAAACATTTCATTGTTTGATAGATCATTTATCGGTAAAGATATATCATCCCGCTAAGATCCCGTTGTAAATCTTAGTTAACGCAGGCGAAGCTGCGGGCAACAGCTAGTATTAAATATAAGTACAATGAATTCGTGAAAATACATAACAAAACCATAAAAACATAAACAATAATAATTTAATGTACAGTTTTGTCCCGTTACATCGCCTGCTATTAACATATTTGTCGGCATATTTAATAATAAATCATTTGAAGAATGTATGGATGTTTGTATGCTTGTTACTATTTCACGAAAAATCATTAATTGTAAAGTTCAAATTCAGTAGTTTTTCTGTGAAGGAGTAACAAACTTTCATGCATACTGCTTTTGGGTTTATATTATTAGTAGGATTTTCTCAATCTGTGGGTACTCGAAACAAAGACAAGAAGACACAAAAGACATGTTAAAAGGCGAGCGAAAAGGCTTTGGCAATCTGCCAGGTGTCAATTGGTCTGATGCATGTACATCGAGGGGCTCTTGTCCAGCTGAAGGGGATAAAGATCGGATGCTCTGCATTTTGGAGTCGCGAAAATATTCGGAGGCGGTTTTCGAGGGTTTCATTTCTAAACGTTACATTAAAAGGTTGTATCTAAAAAGACTTACGCAAAATCAAAAGAGCTGTAGCCAAAACGGCTGAACAAATCACTACATATTATAAAACAAAGTCGCTTTTTCTGTCCCTATATCCCTTTGTACGCTTAAATCTTTAAAACTACGCAACGGATTGTAATGCGGTTTTTTTTAATGGATAGGACAATTCAAGAGGAAGGTTTATGTACACAATTTATTAAGTTTTTATATACATTAGCTAAGATATAACAATAATTGTTGGAGGTGACGGAAAAAAATAGGCCGTCTGGGAGTTTTCAACGAAAACGCTGCCTAAACCGTTTGAGATATAACAAAATAATGTATGGTGAAATTATGTATCTTAAATAGGTCTACAAAAAAGTCCGCGATGGCATATGTCTATCTCTTAGGGAGATCATACTATATCCATTTAATACTTTAAAAAAATGGGCAATTAAAACGCTATAGTTTAAAAGTTATTTACACAAATACGATATGAATACTTATCATTTTTAATCAATTAATTAGCTTGAGCATTTCATGAACATTATTTTTGTCCTTTACATCATGCAAATTAAATGAATACTTTAGGAGATATGGCAAAATCAAAATAATGCACAAGGAAATAAATCGTGTTGGCGTGATTCGCACGGGCGGTTGTCTGGTGTCTAAGGCCGTAGTGTATAAACTCTGGCAGACGTAATATGATCAACATAATATTATGGTGGAATAATATTATAATAATAGTATCCTAAATATGCCTACAAAAATCTGCGAAGGGATATAAGTCTTTATTTTCAAGATAGCATATTATATCCATTTTAATACAAAAACTTAGTATTTATTATAAAATAGAAAATGATCATCATCAGACATGATAAATCCGTAAATCTTAGATTCACGCGGGCGAAGCTGCGGGCAACAGCTAGTTTAGTTATAATATGCTTAAGGACCAACGCTAAACGGACTGCTTAAATTTGACACTTGTCTTTTTGAGTGGGGGCTATATTATACGCTAACGCTAAGTATTACTAAGTCGTGCGTCTGTTAAATCAAGATAGACTCACACTCGTGTCAAAGAATTCAGACGTATATAGAAGACCAGTTGTTATGGACGCTTTGAGGACAAACTTTCTGCGACGCGAACGTCCGCTTGGCGGCGGCGGCGAGCCTACGAGAGCGAGCGAGTGCGAACTTCGTTTAGCTGGATTTATCATTCAAATCAATTCATAGACAATACTAAAATAAAATCCGCCACTGTGCGTCTGTAAAATCCGACTATTGAGTATTGACACGAGGAGCGCATAGATAGTGCGTTCTTCGCATAGTATTGTTTCATTACTTAGCCAAGTACGCTTCTTGAATACAGGTGTCAATAAATTTGTCAAGAACCTAGGTCTTAAAGGAAACGATTGAATAAATCTGTGTTTGTTATGTATCTTCCTCTTAAATTAAACTCGTAACTTTTGGAACGAAGTTCCTTACGGCAGGCTTGGAGGGGATATGGATTTTGCTGCGCGACAGAACTGAAAAAAAATGTGATAGTAAAACCGTAAGAAAAAGTGCGTGGAATAAAAAGCGTTAAATGAGACGTGCGCAGGCGCGACAGTCGCATACACAAGCGAGTAGTGTATAATATCTTTCTTTTTAGCCGAAGGAACTTCGTTCTTACCTGGTGTCCCACGACACCACATTTCTTCTTTTTTTTTAGATAAAAGGGCAGAAGACCTGTTAATGGTCCAATATCGCCCCTAACCATATATTAAGACCTTATTGTATACCTCCAGCAACATCAAACGTTGTCCCAACTTTCCTTACCGTGACTTTGCAAGAATAAGATTTACAATCGCATCAAATAACAAATTGATGTTTCAGCTCGACAACTGTTATCACCGTGACAATTGATATGAACGATAGTCACACGCGAATGTCAACTCTATCACCTACGATCTGAGTAGTATTTCATACGCCTGATCTTGGTTATTCTGTCAGTTGCTATGTCATTTATGCCTTGGCCTTTAATAATAATATGGTTGACATAAAAATGCCTGAGAAAAGGGGGAAAGATGGACTTGGAAATGGACTTGGAAATTTGCATAAAGTTGACAAGAGCTTTCGTATTGAGCTAGTTTTATCTTATTAAGTTGTGGAAGAGACGGTGGTCTAGCAGATAGGCTCGGCTTCTTGAGTGTGATGGTTCGATCCTGACCCCCTTTAGTACATCGAGTTTGATTCACTAAATTTCGAAATGCGAACACGAAACCATCGCTCGCTCACCGGTGAAGGAAAACATAATGGGGAAATGTAAATGTCTGATGAGATTATAAGTCTTTGTGTTAAGTTTACCAACCCTTTTTTTTCTTTAACGCCGGGAAATGCGCAGGGGAGGTGGGTCTCCTCAGGCGGATATGTGGGACTCGCTGCGCCTGAAAGCTGATAAATGGACGCAGCTCTACCCACTAAAACCCGGCGAGTGCCACCACTGCCGCCTTTGGTGAGGCCAGACGGCCAGTCAGTCCCCTCAGGGGGCCAACGCCACCTCCACAGACGGGTTGCCACTCCCACCGTCAGGCGAGGTCCCCATCCTCGCCCCTTGCCCCTTCATCTTTTGCCCCCTCTTCTTATAAGAGGGGTACAAAGAGCCCCTTTGGCTCAATAAGCTTCGCCCAAGGTGCTGGCTTCACCCTAGGCTACTGAGCCCCACCGCCACGACAAGGCTTGAACCGTGCGTGTCGGTGAACTTCACATACATTCTAAGACTTTCAATCTCATCAGGCATGCAGGTTTCCTCACGATGTTTTCCTTCACCGGTGAGCGAGCGATGGTCTCGTATTTGGGGTGCACTTAGAAATTAGAAAAACCTATATATAAATGGTTTTTCTAATTTCTGGGGGGGTCAGGATCGAACCCGGAACCTCTCGCATAAGAGGTCGAGTCCATCCACCACTGGACCATCGTCGCTCGGTTCTGGTTAATTTGACATTTTGTACAACATTTTATGTATTTTTGCTTTTAATTGCTTTTAATTAGTAATTATATACATCAGAAATAAGTGACCGCGGTGAAAACTATACATTATACAGATGCATGATAACGATGACCTTTGCAAAGGTCACGACTCAGATATAAATACAGGTTGCTCGTAAATACCAATCTGCGAGCGTTTGATAATCATATATCAAACATATCCTTCATTATAATACACAAAACAATACATATTTGATACTTCCTTTATTATAATTTATAATACACTAACAGTTTTCACCAGCGCGGTTTCACCTACCTACTTCACATTCCCATGGGAATACGGGGATAAATCATAGCCTGTCACCTTCTATTGGCAAAAAAAAAAATCAAAGTCGGACAGTAGACCCAGAGAATACCTCCTGCAACTTCGCATACTAACAAACTAATTCTTTATGGATTTTATTGTTTTTTTTTCATGCACGACGTTTCGGACACTTTTAAGCAATGTTTAAAAAAAATACTTTAAAGCATGTCAAACAATCTCAATCTACCGCGTTCAAATACGTATGAAATGTTCATTATAATGAGCTGCAAAGCCGTTTGATAGGAGATAGACAAGATGGTCCCATGCAAACGCATGCACGATACAACGCTCCCCCTACCTGTATACCCCACCTCTCAAGTAGCTAGAGATGGAAAACTAGAACCCCGGAAATCCCGTAATCCCAAGATGGTGTAATAAGTAATTATATAATAATGTAAATATTTAATCCGGCACATAATATTACAGATACTCATCGGCATCACGCTCATGGTGTGGGTGGTGCAAAAGGCGCGAAAGGAGCTCACCATCGCAATAATGGCGGCCGAATTAGGGCGCGACACACTCTCGACCAGCAGTTCGTCCAGCTAGCCCACTGCCCCCACGTCCGACGTGGACAGCGCCAGCGACAGCTAGGGGCAGCCTTCCGGGTGCTGCGCCCGGCAATGTGAGACTTATGTGTAATGTGACAAAGTGTAAATCAGATGGATATTACGTAGTCGATAGTGATGAAGAACTACGCTTTCGACAATCGTCGTCGCACTCGTTAATGTGACACCAATTAAACATAGCAACATTGACACGACAGTGCAAGCCAACGTGTGACTTATAAGTTCACAATACTGTGATATTAACATTATGTAGAGATTATAGATTGGGAGGGTAGATAGTTTTCGTTCCTAATTTTATCTTGTATTTAATGCTCAATATAAGCTCGCAATTGAAAATTGTTGTAAAAAAAAATATTTATGTATAAAAAATTACGTCGTCAAACAACGTAGCGAATTTTCTTTTTACTAAATTAATTTTTAAGTTTACTAGTTCCTTTATTTTCTTTTTTACTCATGTATTCATATGGACATAATTAATTACCAGACTTACAGATTTGACAAGTTAACCCTTCTACGTTGATAACGTGTAATGATGTTCCCGTCATATCCAAGAATTCAGGCTTCAATAAAACAATGACATTTTTAATCAAATATTATATTTCAAGATCGACTTAAACGAGGCTGACAATAGCGTGGTATGGTAAACATGCCTGTGCCTGGAATAAATTATTTAAAAACCACTTGCGTGTTTTACATTTGTACTGGTACAAATTATTTGCTTGAATAATACTATTTTGTAACACGCAAGCATTCCAAAACCCTTGAGCGTTATCAGCAGAATCTTTTCCGTGTGTAAGTACTATTGTAACTTAATCACGTGCTATATGGAGCGACAGCAATTTCTATTTTTTGGTCTGTATAACAATTGACCTTTGCTTTGAATAACTTACAAAAATATTATTTATAATGAAATTTTTAGTAATAGTATTTTTATCTACACAATTCTCGTTCAGGTTTTATTTTGTTTTATATATTACAACATTGTAATTATACACACCCACGTGTCTTTTACGCGCTATCACGGTAGTAGAAAACGCAATGAAAATATTTTGCTATTTTTTATTATTGTTTTAAAAAAGTTAAACGCCTTTGGCATTCACTCAAGTAAAACTCATAAAAATGTGTAAAACATGTTTATTGGATATTGGCCAAAGATTATAGCATATATATTTATATTTGTTATTTATAACTGGAAAAAAATTGTGGCAAACGTGTATGCGGTACAAGTAATATGAACATTAAAAGGTAATGCGTATTGCGTAGGGTTACCCGATCCGAAAATAAGTTTTCGTAAAAAAGAAGTACCTCCTTTAGCAACGAATTTTCACAGATTTTGTGTCAACATTTTTGATTTTTTTAAAACTCGCGGGTTAGATAATGCATGTGAGATTCGGCGTGTTGAGATGCGGGGCGGACGTTGACCATCATATTCATTTTCATCTCTTATTTTATTCAGTTTTTTTTTAATATTCGTGACATTCTAAATTTTCCCTTTTCCCTGATAAATAGCCAACATTTTGTACAAAATTTTCGCTATTTATCAGGAAAATTTCTGCCTATCTGGTAACGCTAGTCAAGGCGAGTGTTGACAGTCCTAACAAGTTGCAATGACGGTTCCGCACTTGTACTGAACGACTATTTTTAATACAGTTGCGAAAAAATTAAGGTATTTAATAAAATTATAAAAATACAAAATGGCGCCGAACTTAAAAGAATAAAAGCAGAGATTTTTTTCTTCGCCTATTCTGGGTAGGCAAAGGGAACTATACATATACAGCCAAGTCTTCAGTAGAATTGCTTTATTAATATGACATAAAAATAAAATTTAATAAAGTATTTTTCTGTTCTGTTTTTGAAATTGTTGTTATCGCAAATATTAGCGAAAATTTAGGAACAAAATTAGGTTTTCTGTTATCTCGAGTGCCGTAGGGCGATCAGTGATAAATTTGACATAACGTTATAACCGCTATCATACACGTTATCAACCTACTCCACGTAACCATAGACAAAAAACAATTAACACTTAAAAACCACATGGACAATTTAATTCTATGTTTGTATTAAAAATTCCAGAATTATATTACTACTAATAGTCAAGTGTATGTCTCGATTTCATTTCTAAACGACGGTGCTGTTTATGAAATTTGACAGCATACGCCATGTTTTTAGAAAAATCTCTTTATAATAATAATTTTTACAACTTTAACCTTGTCATATTTATCTGAAATGCTTGGCGAAATGTTATCTATGACGATACTTTAAAAATCAATCGGTAGTTATATAATAATGTTTTTGCTACATTTATTACTATAGGTTATTACTGTGGTACCGCGTGCTTCAATATAAGGGCCTGTTTCACAATCTCCAGATAAGTTTCGAATAGGCTATTCGCAACATATTTGACAGATAGAGAATGGAGTATCTGTCAAATATGAATAGCCTATTCGGAACTTATCTGGAGATTGTGAATCAGACCCTAAATCTTATTAAAACTTTTAAATATATTATCTAGCTATAAATTCACTAACATATACTACAGCATAATGACATAATACAATCTTCAAATGAGAGAGAGAGAAATAAAATGTGACAATTTAAATTCAATTGTTTGTGTATAATTTCAAAGCTTTTTAATAAGTATAAAATTAATACAATGTATGCAAAATATTTTTCTGTTAAGGAAGTATTAGATGTGTTGCCAATTTAGCAAATGTCAAAGTCAAAAGAGAGATCTTCATCGCAACTGTCAAGACTGTCACTTGTAGAATCCGAAATTGTAGTTTTTATAAATATTTACAAGTTAACGCTAATTTCCTCATTTTAGTCTATCTATAATCTATATATTATAAATGATTTGTCGGGGGTTCGACTATTTTCCTTTACCGGTACAAAGTCTGTTTATGGGACCATATTGTTTTTAATAATGTTAATTATAAATATATTACTGGGCTATAGTTGTAGTTAAACCCACTAATGTTTTATTTTTATTTAGTAATGTTTGAATAAGGTAGATTAAACTAGAATAACTCTTTTGACTTTGACAATTCATAACACTAATGTATTCCATAATTTAACACACGATAAAATCCAAGTCACGCAACTTAATATCCTTGAATGATCTGAAAATAGCCTACTTTTATTAATATTGCACGATACACAGTACTCTGTCAAAGTTGTCTAAACCCAATGGATTGGCAGTTGTTGTTTTATGTGTATTATAGTGGGTAGGTTTTCCAACTGTCATTATAATGCCGGCTCATCACGTTTGCCAACATTGTGTTTGTGATGGTGTCCATAAGTTGGAAGGTCGTTCAGTTGATATTGGTTTAGACTAACGTGTGGATGAATTTATTAAAATGGATATCTCAATATCCATATTGCATTTCCGTTTGCTGCTACGGCTTATTATAAAAAAATATTGTTGCAAAATTTGCGTTTTCCTTGTGGAAAGCTTAAGAACCGTCGAATTTCCTTCAGTCATAACTCAACAGTATGCATGTATAGGTGACACCCACATAAGTAATTGGGGGTAATTCATATATTTTTTGTGTTATTCTTATGTATATTATACGCTACGTATTCTATTTATATAGAAAAGATTTTTTGAATCTTGGCCGAGGGAATTAACGAGTTTTACCACAATGTTGGTTGAAGTGAAAAGTTGGTGGCTTAACTAATTAATTTTTTTAAACTATAGTTTATTCGCTACCCAGATTAGTAATTTTATAGAAATCTGAGAAATGTAAATTTATATGCTAATCTTGTCATCTTCTGTCTATAAGTTCTGTCTAATACGAATTTTTCTCATAAAGCGAGGTAAAGTTACAATACTCAATTGTCATTCAAAAGTACTGATAAAAAAATTATGTGAACTTACAAACATTTACAAGAATGTGTGTATTGAAAATATTAAAACCATTGGTTGTTGTAGAAGAAATCAAGATATTCTAAAGAAGTGGTATTTTGTCATAGCTTAATAATATACTACGAATACTAATGTTTATTATATTTGTAAATTACAGATACAAGAAATTATCATTTGCCCGAAATATGTCATTGTGGCACATTTTAATTTCCTAAAATTATTTCATAGCAATGTTTGCTTAACCCTTAACTATCCACTAAGTTTTTGTGACATAACTGACCAAACCGGTGTCCAACAGAGACCATTATATAAATGATTTGAATGATACTACGATAACAAAGACTACCGGCTGTTTAGAACACAAACAACGGCTCCTATCGCTAACCCGATACTACAAGATCAATAAGTCAATAAAAATCAATCTACCCTCACACTTAAATCAAACAAAATGCTATTGTGTATGACATACAATTGTAGATAGATGAAGTAAATATTCTTTTATTAACAAAAACTAAAAATTATTCATGTTACAAATATTTTAAAGCGTCAACAATAAAAGTCAGATTTTTTTTCTTTAATACTTCACTTTATATGAAAACATAAACTCAAAATTATATCTTCTATACAGTTGTGGATTGTTAAGGGTTAATAGTATTTCTCTTAATTATGATAGAAACTTTATACTTAAATTCAATCTAGTTGTATGTTTACCTAACTCAATGTGTAAATGTTCAAGTAAATTTTCAACTAAATTAACGTTGTGAATGTATGTATTATATTGTCCAATAAGGTTAAATTTAGAAACTCTAAATACGCATATTATGTTAATTAAATTTCTTTCATATTAATATATTATGTTACATAATGTGTACATAAACACAAAGTAAGGCTCCGTTCGCACGAGCGCGTTTTTACCGAGCGTTAAAAAACCGTTCGAATAAGACATAATATGGATACCCATATATCTGTTCACTCGAAGGCATTTTTAAAACGCAACGCTTTATTGTTGAGCATTGTTGGATTTTCGACCTTGTGTGTTTGACGTCAAATCTCTCGCTCGTGCGAACGGGGGCTTAATATTAAACATGACATATTCTTTTTTTGTGACAGTTATCTTCCCTTTGCAAGAACTTTCTGTACTCATATTACAAATTATCATAGTTTCAGTTTGTATTCCTCCAAGCCATGGAGGATATAGACCATGAAGGCCATCTATGTGGTAAAAGTGTCGGTAAAACCTAGTCTAGTCAATACAGCAACTATGCTCGTGGAATCACCGTCTTTTGGGCGCCAGCGCTCTGTGTTATACTAGAAACTTTATTGTCATTAGACAATTGTGTTTCCGTTACCTTAGAAATTATTTAAAAATCATTATTACTAATAAATTTTTTTGGAGTTTACTCGTTAAGAATCGATTTTCATATATAAGGCCGGGGTATTAAAATCTATGGGAGTAAAATCAAACTACGATGTCACACGAAGCGTTAAACGAAATATTTTATAATCATTCGTTTCTTAAGGAGTAAACTCCTGTCGTGCGACGGACGTGACATACACACACACTTTTATTTAAATCTCTACAGTGTTTTGTTAAATTTAGTAAAACACTTTAAACTACGTTTTTTCCAAATAGCCAGAACCCTGGCTTCGCTATTAGAAGGTACAGAAAACTTTTCTTCTTATAAAGAGGACACTTTTACAACTAAACTCCAAACACAAAACATTGAAATCAGTTCCACGAGTAGCCGCTAGGGGCACTTGAGCCACATGTATGGCAGAATAATTCTTAACCTTCTAGTAAAATCTATGCTTGGTCCAACTATACAGAATGTTTGTTTTCACTTTATGATGTTTTTGGTGTAATCGTTACAGTAATATGTATAATGTACGTCGCGTTGTATGCCTCGTCTTAATTTCTTTGTTACTTTAGTATTAAAAAAAAAAGAATGGAACTCCATAAATTCCAAATTTGATTGTCAATAGACAACTCACAACAATATAATCATAAAATACTGGCATACACATTGTGCCATTTGATTCAATTCTTGAATTTCTAAGTTATATATTTCTAAATCTGTGTTCTAAGTCATATTTTTACTTCCCCGTATATTTATACTTTCCCCTTTAATAACTGTTGTTTTTTACACTATAATATTCGAAAGTATTTTATTCAGTGCCAAATTTTTTAACGTCATTTGTACATCGATTACTTGTTGCTTGAATTGAAAAATTAAAATGTATATAATAGTCTCGTTAACACCCACACTAAATACTGGTATATTTTCCATGATGTCTTTTTTTAACTTGTCTGTAAGGCTGTACGGACACAATAATAATGATACAAAAATACAGATTACTTTATCTATAAATGGGTTTAATTCGATATAACATTAATATGTTTTTCGTATATTGTACTATAACGTACCTATGTATACCTGGTATTATATCGAATAAGATATCAAAACTTACAAAAATATAGTAGGTATTAAATTACATCGCCAATGCTCTAATGATTGAAATAAAATGGTTCCGGGTTCGATACCCTATGGCGCTTTGAAAGGAGAGCTATATTTCTGACAAGAATACCATCGTTCGCTCACTGATTGGGTGAGTTAAAGGATAGGTGAGTGAAAACATTGTGAGGAAACTTGCATGCCACATGAGATTTGAAATATGTTTAAAGTCCACCAACCCGCATCGGTGAACTATGGCCTCAATGAACTTCTCTTGATTTCTAAGAGAATCCAGCAGTTTTTACATATTTACAAATCTAAAGTTGTAAAGTTGTTATTTTCCAAAATAAAAAATTAAATATCGTTGGCTTACTAAATCCCAAATTTTTTGATTTATTTCTCAGTCATGTCTATACTAATTCTGTATTATGAATAAGGTAAATATGAATTAGTATTTTACACTTATACTATGATTGTATTTCGGCGTATTGTCGAGTGTAAAATTCTGGTTTGTTCATGTCATAACTAAAGTAACGTTTCTAAATGTGTAATAATTTAATATTGCGTGATGCTTATAGCTAAAATATGCTCAGACACTTTAAAAGTACCTATTTATCTATTTTTGTAATAACCTAGTGATAAGGATAAATATGCATTTATTGTTAACGAATTTATTTTTTTGTGTTAACTTCATTATTTTTTTGTTCTTATAAGTAACTTCGAAATTGTTTGTTATAAAAATAAAACAAGCCATATGAATGTGTTTATGTTGTTTTATTGCAGTATCTTTATTGTGTGCGCGCGTGCGCGTATAATCCACAAGGCACAACTAATTGTTGCTATAATAGCGCCACTCTAAGCTTTTCATTTTTAAGTGCTTATTTCACACCGCAATGGAATGAAATATTATGATTCAATAAAAATAATAATTATAAGTTTACATAATTTTAGGAATTGCTTGTATCAAACTACACGAACAACACTACTTTACTCAGAATAAAGTAATAGGGGCCTGAAAATGCGGCGAAATGGTTCCAGTAATGGATGGTACGGCAGTGTTTGCTTCGCGCTCGACTTGGCGGGGGCACTGCCGTGCCCCCAGATCTGTTGAAAAGCATATTATATAATACGGTCGAATTGAGAAACGCCTTCTTCTTTGAAGTCGTTTAATAAAATTCTATTGGAACTTTTTTTAGCAAGAAATATTTTCCATAGACAAATTCGCAATTATAATATGACCGACGATCGTAAAGCACCGCGGACCTCCTTACGGGTAAGGAAGACCGTATCCTTTTACACCGACGATGGTCAGCAGTGGGACATAATATATAGAGTGTTACTTTAGGTTCATACCTAAATACACTGAAAGTAAATTACATACTTTACTGATATCAACTGATATGTTAAAAAACTTAACGTAGGTATAAATAAAATCTACTATTTAATATTCTTCTATTTGTATATTAACGTTATTTCTATTAGCCACATGATGTATGCCCGTCATCTACTAAAATTGCCACCGGCATACGGCCACTGCTCGGAGATCGTCTTCCCACCTGGTTAATGGCCGACCAACACTCCGTCTACCTAAACGCGATCTTCGCTCTTGAACCTTGATGATATTATGTTCTTGATACCTACCTAAATCAAAATTTTTCTGTTTGATATCAAATAAATTGGTTAATGTGTCTAGATTAGGGTATTGTTCTGTATTTCCTTATTGTCTTTATTGATGCAAGACTGTATTCTGTCCTAATAGATAAATAAATTCATCAAGGGATCAGTCAAGTTGGTATTTATTGAGGGGTGCCAACATATGTGTATAGTTATCATTGGCGTATTACATGTTTGAAAGATGCTTTAAATAATCTATGTTGAATGTTCAGTAGTGGACGGATAAAGACTGATGATGATGATGATGATGATGATGACGGTAATGATTTAAACTCTTAATTGTATTGATGTAACTTGTGAATAATCATGATTAATGTGAAGTCCTGTAAACTATCATATTTTAACGTTTATTAAGACCTTAGCTTCTTGAAGAAATGATAAAGAAGAATAAATAAGTCGATATTTGGAAATGATCCAATGTATCAATCACTGACGATAATTATTATATTTTTATATGAATAAAAATGTTCCTCCAAATAAACAAAATACACTAACACACAACAATTAATTAAAGGGAAAGCAAAAAAACAAATCTTTTGATCTGAATTCTGTCCTAAATCCAACAAACACAAAGGTTTTTCGTTGATCAATTTTTTTTAAGAATGTAGTCGAAACCGATAACTATACGTGCAAAATCTTACAAAACCGGAATTCCAAATTCTACAGTAAAAAAGGTCAGCAAAATTTTATAGCCTTGACAATGTGTAATCCCGCTGGAAATCACCATTTCACTTTTTTCTGCTGGTTTCTCAAGTTTGAATTGCAGCTTTGTGCTTTGCTTTAGCTTAGCAGTTTTACTAAGGTTTTCATTTGGGATTTGGCAACACTGACACTAGTTGTCACATTCTCTATATAGTTTGTGGTTGTCACTTTATATTACAATGGCGGAGGACGAAGATGGTAGTTCGGATAAAAATTCGCCTCAAAATTCAAACAATGCCGCATCTTCTCAAGACAATAAACAAAATTTCACAAAGCCAGATCTAGGGATTGAAGAAGCTAAATATGACATACGAGAAAATGGTGACATGGCTCCCGTAGAGCCTACCAGTTCCACATCCAGTGAGTGTTTTTGTTAAGTTGTTTTTTGTTCCCTAAATATAAAGACATTCTTCACCACTATTCTTTATTTTTACAGAGTCTACGGGAGCAATAAGGAAGGAAGAGAATCCATTTTCCTTTCGGCACTTCTTAAAACGGGATTTGTCATTGCCGGGCAATTCGACGTACGAAAACACTGGAGCTAGACCGAAAGTATATGCAAATACGGTGCAACATTCTCCAACGAAAATAGACATTCATTCCGAATCGAGGCGAGAGAAGACTCGTTCAATCGAAACCCAAGCCAAAGAAAGACAAAGTGACTGTATCAGCTATCGAAATAGTGATCATGCATCTACAAGTAGCTCAGTAGAATTACCTTATAGTGTAGTGGACAATGATTCTAAACATAACCTGTACTCTAATAGCTCCGACGGCCCCTTCTTCCATAGGCCGAATCTGGCTTCTGAACCTTTAGGTATGCCCTCTTTACCTGACTTTGTTCAGGACCATTTATTAGTGGAACAAGCATACTCAAACTCGAATGGCCCCATATCAGTGGATTTAGATAATTTACCCGATTTTACCTTTAATACTAATTTCAACGCTGGTTCACCGTTAGGAAGGCATAAAAAGCAGAATTATACCAATAATAGAGGGTATGACTATGACGCATATAGTGGGGACCGGTCTTCGGATTTGGGATCATCCAATCGAATTATTCCCTTAGATCTTCCAGAAGGAGCTGCTGGTCCAGTTCCTCTTGATCAACCTGTACATTTAAATTTGGACCTTACAGAATCTGTGAATCATTCAGATCGTAGAAATGTCTCTCCTAGGAATACTTTTCCACTGGATCTGCCACCAAATGCAGGTAAGAGTTTTGTATTGACTAATAATATATTTATAATTTGAATGTCATCAAAGATAACCAGCCAGTCTAGCAGCTGTTGCTTATTTGATATTCACACTTGAATTTGAAACTAAACCATTTCAAATCTTAAAGTGTGAATTACATAAATGATTTGCCGAGATGACCATATTGTTTATACTAGTATATTTTATATTTATGTACATAGAAGCGAGCAAATTATTGAATATAGCCCAAAATCATGTAGAAGGTAAGGAGAACTATCTCTTTATCATAAAAAGTGACAAATAAAAATGTTGTATGACAATGATGTACAAATTAACATTGTGCTACTTGCAAATTGAAGAATGTTTGAACATGTGTGCATTAAGAAATGACACATATATAATATATACAAACCATTTCCACAAGCCAATTTTTTATACTTGTATTGAGAATCATCTTCTAACTAAAGAAGATGATTCTCATTACTTTCTATACTCCATGCATCTGTGAATGTTTAATAAAATTACCTCATAAGTTATTATTGTGTGGGATAAACAGTGTTCTAAGAGCCTGTTTCACAATCTCCAGATAAGTTCCCAATAGGCTATCGGCAACATATTTGACAGATAGAGTATGGAGTATCTGTCAAATATCTGTCAAATATGTTGCCGATAGCCTATTGGGAACTTATCTGGAGATTGTGAAACAGGCCCTAAGATATATAATAATTATTATATCAAACATAACATAGAAATATTTCATCCAAGCATATCTGAATCAAGAGCTATAATAATAAAATAGCAGTTTGTGTTCATTTATTCAAATTCGTCACTTTGATTAACATTATCTGCTTAAATTATTGTTGGAAAATAAATTTTGCTAATGACTCAATTGTAATTTTCAATTTATTCTTAAAAAAATAAGTCTAAAGTCTACTATTTGTGTGAAAACTTATGTAGATATTTTTTATTTAAATATAGGTAAATAGAATGATAATTTTTATTTGTGGAATAGTAATATTAGTATGTTACTTGGTTTTACAAGTTTACCTTCTGAATTCAGGTTGAATATGAGAAGTTTTGGTTCATCTTTAACTATATGGGATAAGAAATGTGATGAGATGACCTTGTAGGATGCGATTGGCAATGTTGTTGTTATCATTTTAAGTGTTTATTTCCAGTATGTGGCATTGTTAAGCCGAATAACGCGAATTGTAATAGCGTGTTTCAAATTTAATTGATTATTTTATTAAATTATTTATTATAGTTTTCTTTTGAAACGAAACACCTAAAAAATTACAAATAAAATGATGTTTAAATGTTTGTTCTATTGCACAATACTCAGTAACAAGCAGTTGAATACATAAAAATTTCTTTGTATTTGTTTGCATAATTATTGGTCTGTGTTGGATGCGAGTAGAAAGGGATCGGTCGTCTTGGCGTTCATTGAGAGGGCCTATGCTCAGCAGTGGACGGATAAAGGCTGATGATGATGATGATAAAGCATATCTCATTATATTTAGCTATGACAAGTTCATGTACTAGCTGTTTCTCGCAGCTTCGCCCGCGTATACTTTAATTATAATATTGATAATTTTATTGCAATCATGGCATTATACAGAAATTTTGAAGATTTTTTTATACTAATATAAGATATTATAATTTTATAGGCGCAGAGTCTATGCGACTTCCGGATTTTCTGCCGGTGCATCCAGGACGAACCTCCCCGGAGCCCGAACACCAAGACGAACAGTTACAGCAAATCATATCGGAGCTGGAGAGAGCGAGGTTGGTGACAGGCAAATGATTTACTAGGATGACAATAACACAGGCTACAATGAAACAAATGTACATCGATTTTAATGCCGTTTATCAGTGTTTCCGATGTCCAGGATACTGTAGAGCAACCATAGGAGGACCAAGTACTTAGATGTCCTAATGTCCCTTGTCTTGTTGAACTAGGTGTGTCGTGTTATTAGTCGAGTGAGAAGTGGGGCGACCAGTTGGTCGTCTAGTTAGGCGAACGATTGATCTTCTAGTTGATGAAATTGTTAAGTGACCAACTCGTTGATTGGCTATTTAAACAACTAGTTGGGCGACTTATTGAGCTAGAACTAGTAGAACAATTAATTTGGTGACCAGCTGGTCGACTATTTAGATGACTTTCGTTTTTTTCGTTCGTCGATGAGTTAGACGACTAGATGTGCGATAGGTAAGGTGTTAAGTAATAATTACATCCAAATTTGCAGATGCGATCTGTTCACGGAGCGCAGCCGGCGGTCGCGCGCGGAGGACGAGGCAGCTCGCGCGCGGGAGGAGTGCGCGCGGTTGAGAGCCGAGCTGGCGCGCCGGCCCGAACACGTGAGTACCAGTGGGAATGGCTAGGACAAGTTATATCAGTACCACCACTAATTTGAAACTATCAATGACCGGTCAAAATGAAGTCCTCAACTATTTTTAATGATTGGACCACCAGGAGTGTTCTTTGTATAACGGCATTATCAGTCATCTCGGATCGCTGTGACCGCTGTAACAACTACTAGTGATCTAAAACCTCTTAATACCTTTGTATGACGGAGTTGACAAAACCACACCACACTACTACTCTATTATTTATTATTATTATATACACTTACACTTTTGGGCACAGATTCCTTTTTAAGAGCTTTTCACCGTAATAACATTACCTCGACACTGAGCTCTTGGTGTATAAATACACTATTTTATCCGTCTACCCCACTCCAGGTGGGGATGTTTGCACGTTGTTAGTGTGGCCAGAATAAAATATTAAAAGGTATCATTTAACAATACTATATTGATAGTTAAGCTTAAATTTACTCAAATCAAGGCAGAGTCTTAAATGTTTACGTTAATATGTCCAGTCGGCTGGCGACGAGGAGTCGTTGGTGGCGCAGTTGCGCGGCGAGGTGCGGCGGCTGCAGGATCAGCTGGCGGCGGCGCAGGCGGAGGCCCGGGGGCTGCGGAGCGTGCAGGCCTCCGCCGCGGACCAGCTGCGCCGCGCCGCGGACGTCGCGCACCTGTCGCTCAGGTGAGTACCCCGGGGAGCAGTAGATGGTAACGATGGCAGTGACGCAGCAGCAACCGTTATAACAACAGCGGTTGGTGGCATCAGCAAGAAGAGTGATAGCAGCAGGTAGAGCTAGCTGCAGCAACAGTGGCAATAGTAGCAATGGGCTCAACAGCAACAATAATAAAGATGTTGGTAAAAGCAACAATAAAAATAACTATGGCAGCACTTGTTACAACATAGACTCATTCACCGTGTTTCATTACTTGTAAATTCACCGATTGTCTTGTCTGCCCATTTATAATTCAACTCAAATTGAGTGCCAAAGTCATCTGATATGGAAAATCCGTATTTTATTGTGCGCTCTAGCAATACATGGATCGGATACATAGTTATTTTCTATCCCGCTGCACAGTGGACTGTCCATGAAACCTACACCGCTTAAAATAATCACCAATCATATGACTGAATCTGTAAACACCTAGTTACTATTTACTTATTTGTATTCCAGGGACCTCCTGTCCGGACTGGACCAGTTGAGGTCGCTGAGCTCGAGCCTGGAGCCCACATGATGACCACACTGAAGCACCAACCGTTCCACTGAAATTTTATATTTTAACTGTATCCTACCTATCGATGTTAAGGTATTTATTTTAATAGATAGTCCCATTATCCGTGTTAACTCCGAGTAGGTCGTGGCCCTGGTACGGACTGGTATTGACCGTAAAGCTATACAGAATAGCGTTGTTATGACATTGAATGAAAGCAAAACTACCGTTGACACTGATACTAGTCCGTATAGGTATAAAATTTGCATGTAAATAATTAGCCAAAGTCACAAAATGATAAAATGATTTTATTTCCATTACAAAAGAAGTTGGATATAATTTGGTTGGCTGATTGTACTTATGTTGCTTTGGTCACATACGGTCTTTGTCCTGTGTCAGTGTAACATAGAAATGTTACCAATCTGAAACTGACTGTATCGGGGATATTTTGAATTGTAATTCTGTATACTATTAATGTTATGCTGTTCAATTAAATGTCGTTACATCCATCAAAATAGCTTGTTGTCCAGGGCCGTGTATAGCTTGTATTCGTTGAAAAAAAAAACTGTAAATATAATATTTAAAACTAAAAACGATCATGTCCGACAAACCTATTTTAAATCATGAACGCCTAACGCCATCTATCGATTTTGACGCAATCTATCGAATCTTTTGAATGTAACATATTGTAATATATTAGGGAACCGCACTGACTACTGATAAATTATTTTTCTGATTAAAATAACGAACTTAGTTGCTAAAAAGTAATGCTAAATTTAAAAAAAATGTTATTTTTGAAAATATAACATCGCTAAATATTTTATAAGTCAAACATAACATTGGATAGTTTAGATGAACCTGCAGATTTAATCCACCCACGTCTTATGATACTTTTATATATATTATTATAATAGTAGCAGATGTCAGAATCCCGTATCTTTTTTTTACGGTTACAGTTGTGTACTAACACCCCTATTCTCAAACAATACTATGAGGTGTCAAAGTACTTCAGAACGCATAGGGTCATTCAAACCAATTCATAGACTTAAGTGAAATCTGCCACTGTGCGTCTGTCAAACCCAAACTATTGATACTAGGAGCGCATAGATAGTGCGTTCTTTGCATAGTGTTGTTTCAATAGTTAGCCAAGTACGCTTCTAGAATCCGGGTGTTAATTTCACTAGATTTGTTGATCTGTGAAATTCCTTGTTATTTTAGACTTCTTTGTTTCTTTTACCTAAAAAATACATTTAAATATTTACGCTGTAACTGTAAAAAAAAAAAAAAATTTGGCTTGCAATAGGAATTATATCTGATTTTACAGTTTTGGTCTTTTTACACTATTAATAGTTACAACAACTGTAAAAAATATACTCGTTGGTGATGTACATTTTTAAACGTGATTTTGTAATAGTTACCCACGAGCGTGTATAGGTAATGTACAGTCTTATATCACAATAACTTTTGAATAATACGTAACGGTGTCTTTGTTCTGTGAAATGTGAGCATAAAAATTGTTTGCTCCGACCGAAAATTATTATTTAATTAATTATAATAGTATAATTATTATATCAGAGCATAATATTTTCTAATCTTTTTTGCCAAGCTGCATGTTTAAAGTAAAAAATGTTTATAGAGATGACTGCAAATGAACATTTTAAATGGTCAGAAGAGAAAAACTATCATTTTGCAGATTTTGCAGTTTTGAATCCGAAAACTTAAATCGATTAGAAGGGTCGGAATAAATTTTTTGTCCCGTTTGTAGATCAGAACGTTATGCTTTAAACTGTAGAACTAAATCAAAAATTTGATTAAAATTTTAATTCTTTAATTAAATTAAAAATAAAAGTCCACCAAAAAAACAGATTACTTTTAGGCTAAAATGATGCGATTATTGAATATTTCTCTTAATTTGTAATTTTGAAAGCAACTTAATATACAGCTTACGTTTGAGATAATGAGCCTGTAACATGAATCTAGTTTACAAGTGAAACATTTCACTATAAAAAACGTTGCAAATATATCGATAAAAAGGTACAAAAAAAAAAGTGCGTGCGTACAAGGTACACATGACAACAAGAAGTGAAACTTTAATTTCTAATATTTAACTACTAAATACAATATTAATAATAATAACTACACAAACCAATGGTGTTGCATCATGCTACCTTGCCCTTTCTAATTCTCACTGGGAAGCAGGGGTGAAAAGTGTAAAACACCACCTAAAGCGAGTTATAGGTGATTCTACCTTGACGTACGAAGAGCTCTCCACAGTACTTTCTCCCTGTCCGTTCTCCCCTTCCTGGGGCCCAGTCTTCCTAGTGCGAACCTCTTATACAAGCTGTCTTGGGCAGTCCCGGCACATGGCAGCGCCCCGACCGGCGACTTGAATACTAGCCCTTGGGTTATGACCGGGTTGCGTATAAGCCCCACCATCCTCCTCCCAAACGTGGCCACCCTTGTTGCCGGTGTCGCCCAGTCTTTGGCTATTATACGGAGGCCCCATCCGAAGGGTGACGGGTTCTCTGCCCCACCTCTCTCTGGAGGTAGCATCCCCTGCCAGCCCCTCCGTGATGCTATGGTCTGGAATATCCTGCTGTCGAGGCGGTAGCTGAAATCGGCCGCTGCCTGCCTATCGGGCGTGGTAGAGTAGATCACGTCCTCCCTCCCCATCGCAAGGAGGTCGACCCTTGAAAGGGCCCTCTCAATCCCAGGGGCATCTTGTGGCGCACCGAGCTGCACAACCCTTCCGTGTAGCCACCCGTGCCCAGAGGCCGTGACTAGGGTGAACCCGTCTTTGTCTATTATATTGGGGGGTTCGGCACCCTGTGTTGCCTCGTATGTAAGCCACATAGCCGCCGGTGTCCTGTATCCGGTGTATGTCGTGTTAATCCCCTCCCTTTGGTTTGCCCGCCACGACAGTCCTGTCTCTTCCCGCCTTGTACTCAACAGGTCGTGAGCCACCTCCTCCGCACTGGCCCCTGCCCCGTCTCCTGCGTCTGTGACTAGTGAGCTCCAGAAAGAGCCCAGGTGTGCTTGCTCATGTGGAGCCGCGATCTCGTCTATCACAGTGGCGGCCGTCTTGAACTCTTCGAAGGCCCTCCTCAGGAACAGTGCCCTCTCTACGCTGTCCAGGGCCGTGGCCCGACCCAGCCTTCCGGCACTTCCGTTGTTAGTCGGCTGGTCTACGGTGGCATATCCGAGCCCAGTGGCTATTTCAGCCTCCGAGGACCAATGTCCTAGTGTCAGTGCGGGGTTCTCATCCGCTGTATCCCTGTCGGTTACCACCTGGTCGAAGATGTTCACCGCATGTTTGTGGCCGTAATCCCCATATACCTCCCCCTCCTCTAGTTCCGGGTCTCCCAATGGCAGTATAGCGGTCCCGAAATCTCTGTTTCTAAATGCCCTGGGCACCCCCGCACAAGTGGGCCTCCCTGCTGCATCAATCATCACTTCCTCTTGCCCGGGGAATCTGTTGACCAATAACCCCACGTAGTTGTCCACTTCAGCCCAGTCCACCCTCCTTCCTGAGACCCTTTCCTTTGCCCAACCTTCGAAGAGGGATGATAATGACTGGGGGTATATGACCAGTAGCCTAATACATTCCATGATGAGGTTTCTTGAGTTGTTGGGAACCAGGGCGCCCACCTGTCCCCTCCGGTCTAGATCCTGTACCTGCAGGGCGCTGTTGCCTATGTGTAACGTTGTAACCCCTGAGCTCACCACCAGGATGAGGCGCCTCACCGGCGAGTTTATTGTCACCAAGCCCTCGTTTCGCAGGAACCCCACTGGCTCGATAGCGTCCACGCTTTCATGTGTGTTTACTATGTACCACTCGAGCCTATTTGCTAGTGGATACGGTAGGGCATTCACTATCTGTAGTGCCCAGGTATTGGCGGGCATGGAAGCCGAAGTGTCTAGGACCACAACGGCTGTCCCCGGGTCATGGAGTGACCATACTTCTCCCCCAACGTCGATCTCCCCTTCTCTACCGGTCCTGGTGTAATAGTTAAGGACTTTGGGCGTTATCACAGTGTGGGCGAATTGCCAGTCGTCGAGTACGTCGCGTAGTGCAATTTCGGTTGGAATATCGGCACGTACAGGGACGGCCCACGGCACGCCCGTGGGGAAAGTACACCCATAACCGCGCATTGTATCTAGTAGTCTGGTCTTTAGCGCCAGCAACCTTATGTCCGCTTTCACTGTGTTTATGGAGTTGCCGACCGCCGACTGGAGGCGGGCACCTCCGGATATGTAGCTCCACGTGTCCCTATTCAGCGAAGGGTTTATCCGTTCATCTCTAGACGCCGGGTCCCTCTCAGCTTCTATAACCCGCTGGCATCCCAGGGTGGGGGTCAGGGTAGCGTGGCTGTACTTGGGGTCGCTACCCACCCCGATCCACAAGGCTCCCCCGTGAGCTCGTGCAGCCTGCGGCTCGCTACCACTCCCTATGCTCTCGTTTGATGGTGTGTCCGAGAGGAGTTCGCAGCTAAGTTGCCTCATTATCTGGACGCCTTCCGCCTCCCGCTTCTTATCGGAGGTCGGTCGTTTTACCAGCCCCTTCATTCGCTGGTAGAGGTTCTCTATGACCTTCCTCCTCTTCGTCTCCTTTGGTTGGCTGGGTCCGGGAGTGGGCTCTTCTTCTGTGCTTGTAGACCCTTGGTCTTTGCCTTTGCCCTTCCCCTTCCCTTTCTGTACCTCTGCCCCCTTGGAGGTCGTGGGCTCCGGTTCTTCCGCATCCCCGTCCCCTATCAGGTCTTGCGCCCTCCCCAGGTAGCAGTGCTGCGTCCCAGGGGTGGCCGTACTTTGAGAGCCCCCTATCAAGGAAGTCTGCACTGTCATGACAGGTAGCTCACCTTCCGACTCCCTAAGGGCGTCTTCCACTGATCGCCCTGGCCTCCACACGTGCCTGTCTCCTCGTTCCGCCAGGTTTCTGAGCCTCTCTGCCACGTCCATCCTGTTGTCAGTAGGCCCGGCGGAAAAGTGTATGTTCCCGTTGGTTGCGTGCATCTCTTTGTTGTGTATGGCCGCCATTACGGCTAGGGCCCGGGCACTCCTCCCCCCCCTGCTTACGATAGCCCTCCTTATCTCCTCGAAGGTCATCTGGGTGTCATGGTCGGTCTCCTCGGCGGGTGTGTCTTCGCAGCAGTAGTGGGATGCCAGACATATTAGGCACACCCTGGAGTCGACGGCCCGCGAAGCCAAAGGCTTGTTTGCTATCAGGGCGGTTACCGCCAACTCCAGTCGTGCACCCGGTGCGTCTATTTCCTCCGCGACTGCTGCCGCCTCTTCCGCCGGTAGCCCAACCAGCCTATCGAGCTGGGCCCTTTCTTCTCCTAGCGTAGCCGGTCTTTCTACTTCCCCCTCCGTGGCCACTACTAAGCCAGGGGTGTCACGGGCTGCCCACAGCTTAACTACCGCCTCAAGCGCCTCCGCTTCTTGCACACACCCAAACTCGCGCGCTAATCGGCCGGGCTCAATCCTTCCTATGAGCGCCCTGGCTACCGCCGTTGCAAATGTGGGGTTACTGGCACCTGCTGCGAAGAACCCGCGTATACTGCAATATATAAAATTGGTACCATTATCGCTCCATATGTGACGACATTGACCACGGCGAGAAACGAATCGTTTAAAAGCCGCTAGAAAACCCTCAGTGGTCAAATCTGATAATGCCTCGATCTCCCCTTCTCTACCGGTCCTGGTGTAATAGTTAAGGACTTTGGGCGTTATCACAGTGTGGGCGAATTGCCAGTCGTCGAGTACGTCGCGTAGTGCAATTTCGGTTGGAATATCGGCACGTACAGGGACGGCCCACGGCACGCCCGTGGGGAAAGTACACCCATAACCGCGCATTGTATCTAGTAGTCTGGTCTTTAGCGCCAGCAACCTTATGTCCGCTTTCACTGTGTTTATGGAGTTGCCGACCGCCGACTGGAGGCGGGCACCTCCGGATATGTAGCTCCACGTGTCCCTATTCAGCGAAGGGTTTATCCGTTCATCTCTAGACGCCGGGTCCCTCTCAGCTTCTATAACCCGCTGGCATCCCAGGGTGGGGGTCAGGGTAGCGTGGCTGTACTTGGGGTCGCTACCCACCCCGATCCACAAGGCTCCCCCGTGAGCTCGTGCAGCCTGCGGCTCGCTACCACTCCCTATGCTCTCGTTTGATGGTGTGTCCAATTATAATAGTCCTTTGAAGTTTTTTATTTCTGCACAGGGTGTACTTGAGTATGTTTATTTTGGTGGATTTAGGTTTAGGGTTTTCACCACAAAGTGAAAAAGTTTGAAAAATGAAACCTGAATAAATATAACATGAATCATGAACTACCAGTCTAAATGAATATTTATAATGGTAGTGCAATACTACTATAAATTATAATATTTTAAAAAGAAGGAAATTTTAGCGAATATCGGCTTGTCCGCATATCTGTAGTTGTGAAAAAAATATTGATGTAATAAATAGATAACATCGCTAGGTCCACGTGTAGAATGTTATTTTCTTCATATTATGTAAAATTGAAAATATATCATATATTATGTAATTTTTATTAAAAATAAAGGTCCAAAACAATTTAAAAATTAAAAACGTACGTGTGGCTGTAGAATCACTAAATTCCAGGTTGACGTTCTTGTGATGAGAATTGAAAAAAAAAACGCTTATTGGTAACGTTTACTTACCCAAGGCATTAGGGTGAAATGATAGGTTACAAATGGACAGATGAGTTCTTTTTTGGTGTCATTTTTTATTGTTAAAAATCAGCGAGCGCGATTTAAAATTATTAGTTCATTCGTGCATTTCGCATTATAAAAGTCAAAGTTGAAACTGCTTGTGCTGTATCAACTTAAGTGTTTACAAGACTAATTTAATATATTGACCGCGTTATAGCTATGGAATATTTGTTTAATAGAATTGGCAATAAGTAGCCATTTGAGTAAAAAAAATTGAGAAATGTTTTCCCTTGTTAAATATGTGTATAGACGGGACACGTACACAAAAATGTCTTTATATATGTGATCGAAAATAAGTCTTCGTGCTAAAGTTCTTAATAAACGATTAATTGGGTTGTTGGAGCAATTTAACTTGACCACATTGAAGTTAGTTTTAAAAATGAAATGTCAGCTCTGCTCGTACTGAAAAGGAGGAGGAGGAGTAAGGAGTAACATCTCTGATAAGTGTCAGTCGAAAACTGTCAAATAAGGATGGCGCCACAGAAGCTAAAGCGTTTAAATGTGTGTACATTTTCATTTCAATTCGTATGAAATTGCTGTATCATTCTAAATTGTATTGTCGCGGCACGATAAGAAGGCCGTTTTGACGCTTGTCCGCTCATGAAGTTTCGTAATTATAATAATCACATTGTAAGGAGAAAATTGCTGTACCTTATTGTCAAGTGCAGTTGAAAATTTATCGAATGTATAATTTTAGGAAACAAAATTTATTTAATTTCTTTATAAACTATATATTATTATATTCGAGAATAATTTGACATTTACATCCCTATTGTAATGTGTCAAAACGGCCATCATATCGTGCCGCGACTATAGGCCATCGTAAACGATTTTTAAACGGTTTGATATACAGCAAAAAATTTACTTTATTTTTTCCCCCGACATGCTACTCCTTACTTTTTAGCTTTATTTTACTAAATAAATATTGCTTGCGTCATCACTCTCAGCTAACTTCAGGCCGGTCGAGATAGCTCGTACTGTATACGGTAATACGTAATCCCTAACGACTTAGTTTATGTTGGGTTTGTGAAATCTGTTTACTGTTAATAATTATATTGTATTATGTAAAAACTTCAATGTCTGTGAAACTCAAATTGTAATTTATGTGAGCTGGTGAAAATAAATAAGATTAATTTTAATATTGTCATTATTTTATTTACCGTAGACTTGTAGTATGAGTGGAGTCGAACGTGAAAACGTCTAGATTTGTTGAAGACCCTCTTTACAAATAAATAGCTTTTTTCTAAATCCGTGCCTATACCAGAACTTAACATATCTTCCATTATAATGAAACAACTTTTACGGACCATTATAATGAAACAAATTTTATCGCGGTTTATTTAGTTTTTTATGAGCTCGACGTTTCGGATACTTTACAGCGACCATGGTCACGGGAGGACTGAGGTGTCAGACGATAAAATCCGTAAAAGTTGTTTCATTATAATGAGTGAAATTCGCGTAAACATATTAAAACAATATATAATGTCTTCCAGTTGAAAAGAAACGTGAGGAAACCCGTATGCCTTGTTAGTATTGTGTATGAAGTTTGCCATACTAGTCTTAGAGAGTCGTATAAGAATCCCTGTTTGTTCGTTGGCTGGCTGTGAGTACTAAGATGTACTGCAAATTGCATTTCTCCATAAAAAAATCTATATTAATAGTTAGATCATCGACCACATAACCCATAGACTCCTAATAACAGGGGAACGGGTTCCGGCGACACATCTGACTTATAGTTCCGATGTAAGCCGTAACCAATGTACTCAAACTATCGTGTCGTCTCATTCTTTCCCGTTGCGAAATATATCCATTTCTTTTTAACGTTCCGTGATTGGTAATGTATGACATTGAATTAGCTAATCACAGCATTGCAACCCCTTTCGTCTCACCTCAGCTAGTTGCCAGAATGCATTTAATACGAAAAATCAAACATTAGGAGTCTATGGGTTGTGTGGTCGATGAGTTGGGTCAACGAGTGTGGGTATATGTAGGTAAGTTATCGTTCAATGCTTACATAAAGTATTGTTTTATTTGGATATCCTTACATCTTATTACATCAGTGTTTCAATTAAAAGTAAATAAATAAGAAATATAATATCAACGTTTATTTAATTAACATATTAAGTATATGAAATAAAAATCTAATAATGGAATCACAGATTTATAAATAAAGACAGATGGAGCATGCCGAACACCCGAGTGACGCTTCAAAATGCTTGACAGAGCGTCGTACTCAAAACGTCTATTAGATTGTGTTCGCTTTTGAATTTGTATTCGCTTTGGTGGCGTCACTCGCGTGTTCGGCATGCTCCATCTGTCTTTATAAATCTGTGAATGGAATGGTGAGATAGCTGGCGAAAAGTTAACATAACTAACATCACAGTCTATTTTACGCCTTTATTATATAATATCAAGCGATGTACGAATTTTTTTAAACTTACAATTAGGGCCTGTTTCACAATCTCCAGTTAAGTTCCCAATAGGCTATCGGCAACATATTTGACAGATACTCCATACTCTATCTGTCAAATATGTTGCCGATAGCCTATTGGGAACTTAACTGGAGATTGTGAAACAGGCCCTTACAATAATTGCTGCCATCGCAACATTTACGGTTACATATTTTACAAATTATAGATAAAGCGTGAATAAACTTATATAACATTTGCCAGAGTTTTAATCAACATTGTGTTCACTATTAAAACCATATAAAACGATACATTTAACATGTTTCTCACTTTTAATTTGGTAAAATCGATATCTAGGCATCGTTAAAGCTGTCTGTCTCACGGCCTTGCCATTGCCTTTCACTGGTATCATACTCAGCAAAATGAAAGTGAAAAAAAAAAACAAGATATGTAACATCCTATCACTTGAGTGAATAATCTACTAGAAATACTTAAAATGAGTTATGCGTCTGCGCTCACCCCATATCGAATAATAGATTAACCACTCAAAAGGCATGTAATTATATTTTTGCCTCAATACATCACACAAAGGTATATACAAAATATGTCTTAATAAACTTATTTAAAATATATTTATTATGTATTATAATAATAATAATGATCAAAAATAATATTTTTTTAACTAATAATACTTTGTAGAATTTATAATTCACATAATTTCTTCTAACAAATAAATTAATGAATAAAATACAAATATAAAAATATATAAATGTAATAAGCAACTCTTACAGCTGAGTATCATCAGTGCCACGCTGTATTATGCTAAATGTATTAGTAATAGAGATGGTAGCATATAGCCAAGTCACTGGTAGCTGTCATTAATCATTATAAATTAGCGTATAGTCCTCGCCACTTTTAAAGTCCTGCGACTAATGCCTGAACTAAATTTGACAACATTGACATCTGGAGTAAGAAGTTGTGATATTTTAAATTGTTTTACGTGAAATATGGAGCATATAATATAAAGTAAGGTGTAAAAAATTAAGGCCGTGTAATGATCATTAAAGTGAAATAATTTTGTGAATTAGAAAGTAAAAATAAACAACAATTAACCCCGTTAAATAATATGTTTATAAATGTCACTGCCATGACAGGTAAATTTTAGAGATGCCAGAGTCACTCATTTTTGCCTAATTTATGGTTAAAATATTGTCATTAACTCTATACCTACATTTATCTTATGATATTTTATATGAATATAAATACAAGGTATTTAAGAATTAAAACCTTGTTCAGATGAATGATATTTTCAGGTGTTTCTGTAAAAAAGGTCGAATAACAAAAGAAGTAACAATGGCAGCAATTACTTCTGAGAAAATCGTCACCCCTGGCAAAAGCCAAACACATCCGAAGAAGCTTGTTTTAGATGAATTCTACTAATCGGTTATACGTAAAAAATACGAATGAAATATTTACAAAAAAATGTTTTATTTTACTAAAACCTGGCAGGGAGATTTTTATTTTGCTGCTATAATTATTTTTGTCATTATTATCATACTCAGTCTTTATCAATCCACTACTGACCATAGGCCCTATAATTATTTAATTTTTTTATTGTACTAGACTTGGTGGAAAATCATTACACTATAAATTGGCAACATTGAGTTATGAGACCGCAGCGCCGCGTCTATCGGACTTCTAAAGTGGCGATGACTCTAAGTTTTGATAGTGTAGTACAGGTAATAAGTTAGTACTGACTTCACCCCGCCAACTCATCTGTGAACGGAGTGGTGGCAACATCGTTGATTTAATGTTGTTAACTAATTGGGTATTTTGAAAAATACCTAGGTATTTTAATTTTACATTATTCGAAACATTGTTTATAAAAAAATACTTATCTACGACCAGTGGCATAAATATACCGTTCGGACACTTTTTTTACTAAATGTGTAAATAATAAATGATGGGAGTTGGAATTCTCCTCCGACCGGGGGCCCCTTTCAGCTGGGGGCCCGTGGCATTTTGCAGACTTGCCACGCTGTAGTTACGCCACTATCTACGACCTACAGACAAGACTGTTGTCTGTAGGTCGTAGATAAGTTTTCAAAAATAAAAAAATAATTTAGTTATTTAAATAGAACAGCACTTTAAATAGATTTAAGTTACAGTTACTTTCAACAAAAGTGGTAATAAATATCGGATAGTTACAAAAATAAAGTTGACAACATTTCTTATAAAATGACATTTCAATATGGCGGGCGTAGTTCTCATTTTTGACATTTCATACTAAATAAAACCAAATCTGTAAAAACAGTTAATATCTTCCATTGGTCTTAAAATTAGCTTGTTTATTTAAAGTAGATCAGTGTACCTTTATCTTCATCATCGATCGTTCCCACTGCTAGACATAGGCCTATCTCCATGAACGCAGGGACTGCCGATTCCAAACTCGCCATTTTTTATTACTACACTTACAACTTTTCAAAGGTGTCCAATGCAGTCGTGTCGACATAATACACTACTATAATCGCGAGGAAACCTGCATGCCTGATGAGATTATAAATTTTTAGGAGTGTATGAAGTTTACTACCCTACATTGGACCTTAATTCCGACCTCGACTAATTTTGAGGAGACCCGTTCAAACAGCTCAGGGTCAATGAGGGTACGTGCGCGTTGTTTTTAGACCTTGCGCTCTCCTCGCCTAATTTCGAGGAGACTGTAACAACGGCAGTGACTAGGGCTGTTCGTAGAGATGGTCCCAGTGCGTGGGGCACTGCAGGAAGTACTTGCGGGCGGCGGCGCAGAAGCGGCTCTTGTACTGCTCCGGCGACACCACCGTGGGCTGGCCGGAGCCCAGGTTCTTCTTCACCAGGTGCTCCAGTTTCTTGTCCCACGTGAACGTGCGGATGTAATCTGTGCGGGATGCAAGCGTTGAGATATCCTTATACTGACTGTATATAAACTACTAGCTGTTTCCTGCGACTTTAAAACTTCCTTTTTTTAATGTATCCTACGTTACTTTTAGTAACACCGAGAATTATGTCTACAAAGTTTCATGATGATCGGTTGAAAAAAAAAGTGATCTGTAGATCAGTTTTCGCGTAAAAACGTAACAAACATCTCTAATTTCACATTTATAATATTAGTGAGGATGCCACAGTCTACGTTAGCCCAGTGAGGTGATTGTGCCCCGACAAAAGCAATAATTTAGAAATTTGTGAACCTCAATTTCGGACTCAAAATAAAACCTGTTATCGGGGCACTATTAGGTATTCCAATGAGCGACTACTGGTTCGTTTCCTTAAAATTATGATTCAATCAGATTCTGATAGAAATGGGAGAACGAATCAACGGATTGTGGGGCCCCGGGCGACCCGTTTTTTCTATTGGGCACGCTGGGCAACCGCCCAGGGTCCTGTGATCCATGGGGCACCGTTATTTATATCAGAATATGATGTAGTGATAATTTTAGGAACTTAATTAATGCTAATTAATATGATTACTCTTTCTAGTCCCAAATTGAAGCCCACAGATGTATAAATTATTATTCAAGTCCCCATTACCCCAGCGCCCAGGGCCCCCGATAGGCTAAAGGGGCCTAGATCGCGAGGCCCCGCCCAGAGCCCGCAACCTGCACATGCAAGACGCACCAATGATCCCGACGACGAGGCGGTGCCCGTCGATGCCCAGCAGCAGCGAGTAGTCCATGACGTGGTTGGCCAGCAGGAAGTCCGTGTCCCGCTCCACGCAGCGCCACAGCCGCGCGCACGTCGCCGACCCCACGTACAGCTGCGTCTCCCACCGGACTGCGGGGGGACGGAACCGTTTTACCAATGACTTCTACTGTGGTACCCGCTTCTGGGGGCCTAGCCAAAATGTCATTAAGAAAGCGTTAGCGAAGTCCAAAAATGATAAAATGTATGGGATTGACAAAAGGCCGCGCTTAATCACGTGGTCCATCCTATACATTCTATCATTTCGAACTTCGCTAACGCTTACTTAATGACATTTTGGCTAGGTCCCCTTGTGCTTCGTTTGTACTTCGCTATTGACCGCGGTAAGAATGTAACTCTTTAATACGACCTCAGGGTTACCCTCCTCCACTTCACTGAAACCGCTATTCGTTCCCAAGGCTGCTTTCGTCGTTAGGAGTTGATTAGTTGCGGTGATTAAATAACCGTTTGGTACGATCCGAGGGAGCGACGTACACGCGTTTAATCTGCCTTAAACGGATTTTTTTGGAAGTGGTCAGTTTTTCCTCCTCAATTATAATTTAAATTTTAATAGGTTCTATTTATGTACTGCATACAAGAGCAAATAAATTATTTCACCGCATATTGTTGTTGTTGTTTGCAGTTAAACATATTATAAACGGTCCCAACACAGAGCCCTGCGGTACTCCAAACTTTGAGATGCCGGAGAATTAATTCCTTAAACCTCACCCCAAAACGATATTCCTTTGTGTCCATACGCTTTGCCCAATTTCGATCAGAGTAAAACCATGCGGTTATGTTTCTCGAGTTTCCAAAATACATTGTCTTCACTGCACGATTGGCTTTACCGTATCCTCTACTACTCACGTTTGAGAAGGTTTTCGTCCAACAGGACGGTGGGTGCGGGCGCGGGGGTGGTGGCGGGGGCCAGTACGCGCGGGCGCGAGGTGCCCTTGAGGTCGAAGCGCAGGCTCGGCGAGCGCGCGTACCACACGTGCTCCAGCACCAGCACCCCGCTGCCCGCCCCCCCGACGCTGAACACCCCCAGGATTCGTGCTGTGAAAATAAATGGATGAAAACAGTTCCACAACTGTATCCTTAAATATGTCATTTATGTAAGTGCAGATTAAAAGGGGACCCTGTAAATATCCCTGAGGTACACCCACCTTTTCCAAGAGGTTATTGACAAATCTATTTTTTTCCTTTCCTTCATTGTAAGACTTGTATATTATTATAAGAATGTAGTAATGATAGCTGTTTAAATATTGTTAATGTTTGATGATGTATCCAATCAAACGCTTTAGTTTAATCACGAAATCACAATTATTGCAACTTATAAAATGGCAAAAGCTAAAAATATATGAATAACGAAGCGAGTAATGTTATTTACGCAACAGCAATATCTAGCACGTCAAGCAGTTAGCTGCTTATAAAGTTTCAGATACAAAGTAAAAATGTAAAACAAATTTCCAGTCATAACTAATAAGGTTACCTACCCAACAGGCTAGGTTGCTTTTTCTGGCGACAGTTAGTGACATAGTTAAAGTAATGCGGCGCGAACTCTAAAAACTGCTGCCACTCCGGCTTCGTCATCTCTTTAAGCACGTATCGATCATCTAAAACAAAACCAAATCACAAATCATTAAGAAATTTCTGACCATTTTATTTTATTTTTCAAAATTCGCAATAGCATATATATATTTTTACCCTGATTTTATAATTATCATAAAAGAACTTTAATTAATAAAATTTAATAAGCTAGAAACCTAAAATTTGGCCATAGCTCAATAATGAATTACAACGTACGAAAATGGAAAATAATTGCAAAACAGAAATTGTATATTATACATATTGAGTCGATTTTTAAAATCGTGAACATTCGTTTTTTTTTTAATTTTTCAACCTACCTTTAGTTTTACAAAACGTAGAACCAGACTTTCCACCCCTCGCAGCCCAGGGCACGCAATGAGCGAGCGAACGTATGAACCCTTCTTCGATGTCACAAAGAGCTTTACCTGAAAACAACATACAAGCATAATTATTAGTATATTTCATTCACACTAGCATATTCGTGTGTTTAAACTCTGCCAGAAAATTTTAACGACTTGCTGGGACAAGGGTATTAAAATAAATATTTCTGTGAAATATTAATCCAACGCGCATTTTACCTGTTTCTATTATCGTATCGTTTGAGTTTTGACTTTGTTATATAGTTTGAATGAGCCAGATATCTTTTGCCATCCCATAGCTTCTGCCGCAAGCCTTTGTCACTTGCCGGCCTCTTAGTTGTAGCCCCTCCCTGGATCCCCTGATATCCCAAGGTCCCCATCTCACCGTCAGAGTCCTTGGTGTCGTCGCAGCAGGGCGGGGCGGGTCCGTCGAGCGCGCTGAGCGGCGCCACGAGCATGTGCCGCAGCTTGCGGAACTGTGCCGCGTAGTACACGCGACAGATCAGACCCTCCTACGGTTAAATCGACTATTTTAAACGGGTTCAAACAGTTTTTGAAGTGAAAACTTCTTTAGCGGCGTTGAGCATTTTGTGGGATGGGTAAAAACTGTGAAACTCGCGTCAGGACACGTGGGCTGATCGAAAATTCGTAAGACGGTTGGAGAGTAGTGTTGTAACATCGAAATCGATTAATCGAACAATCCATCGTTTTCGTTCGATTGTCGATATTTTAATCGATTGTAAGGGTTTCGATTAGTTAAAAAATCTATTTTCATAAAAAATTGGTAAAAAATTAGTATGAAAAAAAATTTTAACAGAATTAGAAAATGAAATTTGGAAAATGTTCTACTTTCTACTTTTTTACCATAATTGATTTCTTGCGTATAAATTGTATTTTTTTACCTTTTTTTTTAATAAATAAATATTGTATTTTACTACATAAAGGATAGTACTTTTATATTGATAATAAAAGCAATTCTTTCAAAGTTATTCCCTAACTATTCCAAAATATCAAAAATGCACAACGTTAGTAATCAAGATTTGTTGCTGTGCACGTACCTTGAGTAAAACTTCAATGTGATCGTTGGCTTTCGCTTTCGTCTTCTCTGCGTCGTTCTTTTCTTTTCCTGCATTCGATTCGCCTTCTTCACTCTCACATTGAACGCTGTTAGAATTGCAAGAACACAAGAATGTTATACGACAGATGGTGGTGTTTTAAATTAGTGTCCATACACATTCGAACATAACTATAGTGTGTGACAGAGAGAAAAAATGTTGGTCCTACTTTACATAAATTCATTAAATCTAAAATTCCGTTTGTTTATATTTTTATCTAATTAATAAAATTAATTCCCTGGGAAAAATTTAGTCTCATCGACTAGCACCAGCTCCTGGATTATTAGCCTTCATCGATTGCTATCGATAAACCTGTTCTTTTGCCTGGTAAATTGTTGAAAAGTTCTTTTACGTTTTAAAAATGATGAACCTTTAGACAAAAAATTACTTCTTGTATTATATTATACGCATAATATACGTTATCAAACGACATTAATTTATATACAAATCTATGTTATTATAGTACGTAACAGATTTTTAACAACGAGCTATTCCGGGAAAGACAGGAACGGCAGCGATAACCAACTAATGAGTTTCCCGCCCCAATTAAATCCGGAAACAGTTCAGTATTGCAATGATTAACAAAATTCAATAAAATACAACAGCCTGGAGAAGATCGTCTACAATGCACCACGGATAAATGATTGTCTACATTCTACAATTTAAATTGAACGTAACGAATAGTAGAATGTTTTGTCGCTGGCTGACCTCTGTCGATGTTGCAGGAGGCTCCTCTGGTAGGTGACGGAAGCGAGGGTCGCGGCGATGACGGAGCCGATCTCTCCCGCCTTTACCACCACGGGCACCAGCCCGCTCGATATTATTATACTGGCCTGGACAACAAACCATCCAACATTTACACAAGATACTTTCAAAGACAGGTAGAAGTTGTTTCACAGTGAGACAGATTCAATGGTCCTTCGAGCCGGATATATATTTCTAATGACAATTTGGTTGAATTTCTAATGACGATTCGCATAATAATGACTATAAATTCACAATGACAGTTTGGTTGAATTTCTAATGACGATTCGCATAATAATGACTATAAATTCCGGTCATTAAAATTTGATATTGAGTCGGTCACAATATTCTCTTCCTTATCCGATTTTTTTTTAATTTCATTACGACTTTACACTTTTTTAATTTGCTCACGCGTACCTGATTAGAGTGGTGGTTGTTAGACAGCAGTTGCGACAGGATCTGTTTTACCGTCTTTTTGTCTCCCTTCTCCTCGTCTTCCTCTCCTGTTAAATACGAGAAAACTAATGCAGGTACAGCTGCCTAAAGATATAATTAGCTGTTTAAAATTTATTGAACACTATCTGATATCTCATTTGGTAACCGTTCTGGTCTAAATCTTACTTAAAATCAAACATCATGGGTGCGTAAAGATAATTTGTATGACGGATGTAGTTCACTAATGCATACGTTAATATAATAAATGCCAAAACCAGTGACTCTACCCAGAAACGACAAGGACACGCCATAGACCACACCCACTATTAGGTATAAGCCACTCCTCTAAATTAGACGAGGTATTAATTTAATATTTTCCATTGAGTTTTGATCTTCAAGACGTCTTATCATTATAATCAGCTTTTGCTTGTCCACTGCTGAAAACAGGCCTCTCTTAATGAACGGCAAGACGACTGATACCATTTAATCAGTACATTTAGCAGATAGATTCGGTATCACATAGATTTATTATATTAATATATAATCTTACCTGTATGTCCATCGGAGTCTTTGAGATCTGTTAAAATGGATTTATGTATGAATATTTGTTAGAACACTACAATATGCAAAAATATGATTTTATCAATTAACATTAGTAGCGCCCCGCAGTTCCACCTGCGTACTTCCAATACCTATAGGAGTACGAGGATAAGTTATAGGATAATGTGCTATTATGATGTGTAAGAAATTATTGTAGTTTCATCGAAAATCATTCAATAGTTTTTGATTGAAAGAGTTACAAATATACATCCGTACATTCTTACAAACTTTCGCCTTTATTTTACTAGTAGGATATTTTTTATGATGATTTGTGTAAAATAACTTTCAAATACCTGTACTGTCACTGCTGACAACTTCAGTACTGTCTTCCAAATCTTTCTCGTCAGCTGTAAAAATATAAGCACTGTATTAATATAATAGTAGCTTAGGGCCTGTTTCACAACCTCCAGATAAGTGCCGGATAAGCTATCCGCAACATATTTGACAGATACTCCATACTCTATCTGTAAAATATGTTGTGAATAGCCTATTCCGAATAGGAGTGTTTCTGGAGATTGTGAAACAGGCCCTAAACGAAATAATTTAAACAATATTAAATATCCGAATAGTGATATAGGGCACCGCTCCACAGATTAGTGCCGCGGTATCGTCGTTTCTGTTTAACAGTAATAACTAATAACTGTACCAGAGGTATCTTGAGTCTTCGCTTTGGAGGCTGGGCTGGACCACTTCTCCTGCGCGTCACGCAGCATCTTCTCGCCGGTGATGATGCTGTCGTAAACGCCCCACAGGTTACGAACCACGGCTATAATATATGAGTACATATTAATATAATAAAGCGTTTGAAGCGTTGAGGAGTTTGTGTGATTGTGTGTTTGTTAAAAAATATTATTATAAAAAAAACTTGGAAATTCGTAATTGTTTTTTGTATTTGCTAGCCCAATTACGGAAGAAGGTTGCAGTAATAATTATCGTGAGGAAAAATATGTTGTGTGGGCGTGTCCTAGTCGGTGGGCGGGGCTACCCTATAGCGGGGACGGTGCTAGTGTACGTCCCGGCAGGCGGGGCTACTAGCGAGGGCGGGGCTAGCGGCGTACGTACCGGCGCGCGGGCGGTGCGCGGGCGGCGAGGTGAGCGCCAGGTGTATGAGGTCGGCGTGCTGTCTGAACGCCGCGTACTCCTTCTCCGCGTCCGCCTCGCCCACGCTGCTGAATGTCTCGTGACCTGTAAAGAAAAAAAAATATATTTTTTCTGTTAATTTGTAAACGTGGCCGTATTTTAACTTTGTACACTAACTTGTACGTACTGTTACAAATAAGAAATGGAAGACTGATTTATTTAATAAAAAATTATTGAAGAGAAAGGTCATATTATAAAAAAGGGAAAATAATTGAGATTATTTGTTTTGTATAGCATCGTCTTGTAGTGGTGTTATATTTCTATTGTGTAAATAAATAAATAATGATTATAAGGGCCTGTTTCACAATCTCCAGATAAGTTCCGAATAGGCTATTCACAACATATTTGACAGATAGAGTATGGAGTATCTGTCAAATATGTTGTGAATAGCCTATTCGGAACTTATCTGGTGATTGTGAAACAGGCCCTAAGTATAAAATTATATTGGACAGGAGAGGTGTCCACGTACCCTTGAGCATGAGCTCGTTGAGGTGGGCTATAAGCGCGTCCCTCATCTGCTTGGTGTCGTAGTGGGTGGTGATCTCGTCCGGCGGCATCTCAATGTCGTATGTAGAAATCTTGTTGTACCTGAAAACGAAACAGTCTTAGGCCACTTCATATCTAAGGCAGAAGGAACAAGGAAGACTTTTAAGACATTATTGGAATCATCACATGACGGTAGCTTCGAATAACTTAAACAATAACGGAGGAAGTAACAATAATTTTAAAAAGATACTCTATAATTGTTTTTTCAACTTTATTACAAAGAAGCAAAAATAAAGAATTATATAATTTATAAATAAAACACTCTAGAGTCTGGTTAGATGTGTTAGATTGTTATATCTGAAATTACGTGTCTATGGTATGCAACAAAAAAAATATGACAAAAAAGATAAATTGTTGATTGGAAATAAAGTATAGCTTTCATGCGATTCCGATCGTAAATCGAAATCGAATTTTAAGTTGTAAACCGAATTCGATATCGTATCACTCACCGGAATCTTGCCGTGGTGAGTCGGCTCTGGAAGGCGTGCACATGCGCGTGCATGGCGTGCTCGCAGTGGCGGCGGTAGCGCGGCGCGGCCAGGCGCGAGCGCACGTACGCGCACAGCGACAGCGCCCGCGCCGCACGCCGCACCGGCCGCCCGCCCCCCGCGCGCCCGCACACCCCGCACTCCGACCAGAATGTCACCTGCGCGAGTAATGCAGACATTTGTGGAGCCTCAGATACATAATTATTCGGGTAATGCTATTTAGCGGTGGCCCAATCTAGGGGCGGAGAACTTCGCACACCCTCAGATACTTTTAATCGTATGAGGCATGCATGTTTCTTCCACTAGCGAGTATTTTAAGCAGGCGCTAGGAGAAATTTATAAAAACCTAAACGGTGAGGGTAAAATGCAAACTTTTGAAGTGAAACTTCTTTAGAATCGTTGTGATTTCAAACGGATGCAACGGAAATACCGACAGGTAAGAGACACAAACACAAAAGAGCGAGAGAGCAAATGTCGGTGTGTATGTATATTGCACACTGTTTAATACGTGCTTGTATTTGAGCATTTAACATGTGTTTCACTTCTATCGTGTGTGAATCGCACACACACCTTTTATTTTTTTATCGAGAAAATATTCGGTATGCTACAAGGTCATATCTAGGGACCTCTTCTATATAGAACATTTTGTCGTGCGAGTGTTTCTATCAAATATTATCTGAAGATTTTTTTGATTCACAATTTAATGATCCGTATAAGCTAACTTTACCCCAAACATCATTCATATAAAAAAAAATAATCAAGCAAAAACCAAAATCCAACGCAGAGTGGAACCTTCAAAACCACGGTAAAAATCTACAAATAAACCTACTCATAAAAATATATCCTTAGTCATAAATGTAGAGATGTAAAGAACTCGAGCCTTTTGAGTCTTAAATTTTAGACTCGGCTGACAAATTGCACAGCTCGACTCGTTATACCAAGAACCCCAGACTCGAGCACTTAAGTCTAAATAAAGACACGAGCGCAACATGGCGCTCGAGTCTTGATTCGCGCTCGAGTCGTTTTACGCGACGAGTCGCGCTCAAGTTCTTTTCCATTTGGAGTTCCTTTATAAATAAACAGGAAATAAAATATGTAACTTTGTGAGATATAATAGTAATTTAATTATTTTTGTAACGTCTAATATTAAAAAAGAAAAAGCAAAAAAAAAAAAGCAAAAAAAAGCGTAAAATAAAAAGCAATAAATATTGTTCCGTACCCACATAACAAATAAGTGTCGCGTTTTTATCCCTCTTGAGGTACACAGAACATAATAATGCCATGCCTAAAGGCCACATTTAGCATGTTGCCACATAAACTATGTATTTTAAATAAATCAACCTTATTACGCTCAAGACTCGATACGCTCGAGCTCTTTTTAAGACTTGAGTTCTTTTTGAGACGTGAGTTTCTTTTTTAAGACTCGAGCTTTTTTGAAATACGAGTTCTATTTTGGCGCTCGAGTCTTCGAAAAAGGACTGGAGCTCGGGTCGACTCATAGCTCTGAGTTTTGTTAGCACACCGAGTCTTGTAAAATTGAGCCGAGTCTATCGAATTAAGACTCAAAGACTCGAGTTCTTTACATCTCTACATAAATGACTTGCAAAATTCATAAAGATACTAGAGACATCTTTTGATAGCTATCCGTATCACAACAAGAAGTTCTTTACAATATCTTCGATCGAGTAGTCAATGAGCTAGCTACCTTACTTAGCAAGTTTTGGAAAAAATCCACTAGAGGGCATCACCAGTACCATAATAATTGCTCATCAAGATCTATACACAGAATAAAACATAAAAAATGGAAGAAATAATGCACGAGCTCCGTAAAATACGAAGAGATCTAGACGAACAAAGAATTACTATAGAAAAAAACGTAGAACGAATCACGGAACAAGTAACACAAAATATAAACTATATATTGGAAGAAAAGTTCAAATTACTTGATGGAAAATATGAAAACCTCAAGGAAAAGATAGACAACCAAGAAAAGCGATTGTATTTCCTGGAAAAACAGGCAAGGAAAAATAACATTGTCTTTTTCGGAATAGAAGAAACGGAAACATCATACTTTGGCCTAGAAAAAAACATATTAAACTTTATTAAAGTACATTTCTCTCAAGAACTAGATCGAAGGGATATCCAGGAAGTCAAAAGAATAGGCAAGAAAGGGGAACGAGCTCGACCAATAATAGTCACCTTTTCGACACTTGGTACAAAAATTAACTTATTTAAACAGAGAAGTGTACTTAAGGATACCACATATTATATCACTGAAGATTACCCGCAAAATATTCTAGAAAAGAGGAAAGAACTTCAAAAACAAGCAAAGATAGAGAAAGAGAAAGGAAACATTGTAAAAATTAAATACGACAAACTTATAATACGTGAAATAAACAAATTATCTAGCAAAAACAAAAGAATGCTTTCAACTTCTCCTGAAACAAAAACCGCCAATCAAACCGAAAGAAACGGGCAGCCTAGCAAGAAAAATAAATCCCAAACACCTATAAAAAGAAGCTCTAGCCTGTCGGAGGGAACTGTAAAACTAGATATGCGGTGTTACCTGACAAAAAAAACCCCAGATATCACATCTGAGCCGAAGCAAATAAATAACGACAATATAATATAACAACCACTCAGCCCCTCTCCCAGCACCTACACAAAAACACCTCTATCAAAGCACGAAACCTATCTTCCAAGCCGGCTGGTCACCGTGGAAGATCACGACCAAAACCCTCCAAAAGCTGAAACAAATGCACAAAAATACCTATACATACTGACGTATAATGTCAAATCTCTTTCATCATACGAACGATTAATAGAATTATACGAAGCCCTTAAAAATATCAAATACGACATAATAGGGCTAGCGGAAACAAGGCGCATTGGAAACAAAATCGAGGAACATGAAAACTTTATCTTATGTCATACAGGCCACACCCCTGGAATGTATGGCATTGGTTTTATAATAAAAATCCACCTCAAAAATAATATAGTAAGTTACAATGGCCTTTCCGAAAGAGTAGCAGTTTTAAATCTAAAATGCGAAGACACTCATCTATCCATCATCCAAGTCTATGCCCCCACAGCAAAGGCAAGCGACGCTGAAATGGACAACTTCTACACGACAGTGAACAGGGCAATAGAAATGGCATATAAAGACTACATACTCATGGGCGACTTAAATGCGAAAATAGGGACTCCAAAAAAAGAAGAACATTTAATCATGAAAACACACGGATATGGTGAGAGAAATGAGAGAGGGCAACGATTAGTCCAGTTCGCTATCGAAAATAAACTATCAATTCTAAATACTTTCTTTAAAAAGAAACCAAAAAATAGATGGACCTGGCAATCACCAGATAGAACTATCAAAAATGAAATAGACTTTATACTTTCAAACCGACCTCTTATATTTAAAAACATAGAAGTATTAAATGTAAACTATCCATCAGATCACAGGCCAGTAAGAGCTACAATAATATATTGTAACGCGCAACAAAAGAAGAGTAGAACAAAGTTTACTAACTGTCAAAACTCCACACTAAAAAGCCAAGAAGAAACTCTAAAATTCCAAGAATACCTGAACTCCTACATTTTACAAGATCAAACTTTCGAACATGATATTACCTCAGTCCAAAAATACTACGACAACTTAATTAAAATCATTACGACAAGCTTACAAAAGGCCCGAAGAACACATACCTCCAATAAAAAGCATAAAATATTATCAGAGCGCACATTAAAACTTTTAGAGAGAAGGAAAGAACTACAAAAAACTAAAAACAAAACTAGAACAACAAAGAACGAAATTTCGGCCCTGTATAAGCTCTGTTCCAAATATATAAAGAAAGACTACTCCAATCATAGATATAATACTATAAAAAAATACCTGAACCAAACTGGAAGCACAAAGAAGGCATACAAAGAGCTGAAACCAAATACAACTTGGATTAACGGGCTTAAGCAAGGCGAAATAACCAAAAGCAATCGTAATGACGTCATCGCTATAGCGACCGAGTTTTACAGGGAATTATACAGCGCAAAAGAGCAAATAGCCACGAGCTACATGAACCAAGGTCCCATCAGTGAAGTCAAAAAATTAAATAGACTACAGATTAAGGAAAGCGACATAATAGAGATGATGAAAAAACTAAAATCAGACAAAAGCCCGGGCCCAGACAACATAGTAAACGAAACCTTAAAAATAGCCACCCCGATACTAGCTGTACCCTTTACAAAGCTATTCAATTTCATACTTGAGACCGGAGAAACGCCTGCCCAGTGGTCAGAATCAAAAATTATTCTGTTATATAAAAAGGGAGACCCAAATGACGTAGGAAATTACAGACCAATAAGTCTACTACCAAGTATATACAAACTATTCTCTACAATCCTCACCAAAAATATAAGCGCAACATTAAATAAGAGTCAACCCATAGAACAGGCAGGATTCAGAAGGGGCTTCTCTACTATCGATCATATCCATACACTTGAGCTTCTCATCGAAAAGTACCGGGAGAAAAACAGACCGCTATACCTGGCATATATCGATTATAAGAAAGCATTCGATTCAATATCACATAATTACATATGGAAAACTCTAGCAGAACAAAATGTGGATAATGAATACATACAAGTAATCAAAAGCATATATAATAACAGCAAAAGTAGAGTTCAGCTAGAAACAACTGGCTCTTGGTTCCCTGTTGAGAGAGGGGTAAGACAAGGGGATCCACTATCACCTTTACTATTTATAGCTACATTGGAGTCCATAATAAACAAACTTGACTGGAAAGAACGTGGCATACAAATAAAAAACAGGTACTTAAACCACTTACGTTTCGCCGACGATTTGGTGCTCATTTCAGAGAAAGCAACAGAATTACAGCACATGATTGATTCACTTAATAATAGTAGTAAGCTTACTGGCCTAGAAATGAACCTCGCCAAAACTATGATAATGACTAACAGCACCAAGATACAAATATATGCCGACGACGAGCCACTCCACTATACCGAACAATACATCTACCTTGGTAAACAAATTAGCTTCAACGGATCAAGCAACTACCAGGAGGTAGAACGCAGGGCACAGTTAACATGGAATAAATACTGGAGCTTAAAGGAAATATTTAAGAGTAACATGCCGATCAACCTGAAGACCAAGGTTATGAACTCCTGCCTTATACCATGCTTGACCTACGGCTGCCAAACCTGGAAGTTCAATAAAAATATAAAAAATAAAATTACGATGTGCCAACGTGGAATAGAGCGTAGTATGCTAAATATCAAGAAGATACAAAAAATACGACATACAAAAATAAGAAATATTACAAAAGCTACAGACGCTCTGACACAAGCTCTTGCACTAAAATGGAAATGGGCTGGGCACGTAGCCCGTCTCCAAGACCAGCGGTGGACAAAAAACGTAACAGTGTGGAAAGGACCAGCAGGCAAAAGAAAGAAAGGAAGACCGCCAAATAGATGGGAGGACGAGATAAAATACACAGCCGGTCCTAATTGGATGACCACAGCGAAATCCAGAGAAGACTGGCTCACTTTGGAGGAGGCCTTCACCTGCAGAGGGGTTCTTGCAGAATAATGAATAGTAAAAATAATAATAATAATAACAGTTTGATTTTTTTTGTATAATATTAAATACTAATAACACATCTGTAAACCAAATTCCTGTAATTCTGTAAGAAATATAGGCTTTTTTATTTTTTATTTTTTATTTTTATTTATAAGCTAACTTAAAATTATACAATGATATAGAACCTACGGCTAAAGTTGAAAGTGTAAAATCCCCTAAATGTTGTTAAAGTAAAAGGAGTGGTAAACCTACCTGCCGGCTCTGCTCCTCGGTAAGCTTGTCGTTGTCGACGTTGCTGTGCCCGACGGTGTTGCACGTTATAGTGATACACACGTCTCCATGCACGAACCTGCCAACACCCATGATAACAATGATCATCATCTGCCTAGCCTTTTCCCAACTATATATTGGGGTCGGCTTCCAGTCTAATCGGATTCAGCTGGATACTGGTCGTCAGACTCTCGGGCTTCTGTCGACCAGTAACAACTGTCAAAGATCCACATAAAGGCGGGACCAACGGCTTAACGTGCTTTCCGAGGCACGGAGGAGTCTCGGTATGTAAAGCTGGTCACCCATCCACGGACCAACTTCGGCAAGCGTTACTTAACCTGGTGAAGCCACGAGCTCCTGGGATGATAACAAGGATATTTCTACAAAATAGTATCAGGAAATTCGGTACATTTATTTCATAGCGACAGGAAACTCACAAGATATTTCAAATATTCGGAATTTTGGAGATGTTATTGTTTGTTTTCACTAGCCCGAAAATCCTTTGAATTTACCCAAGCTCTGAAAACACTATTCTTGGTAAAGGTTTTGAACTATCTATCTTTTTATAGTGTATGTGAATGTCCACTCACCGTCGCACATGCTGGTTCATGGGCAGTTGGCAGACGGAGTTGGAGCATTTGTGGTCACCGTTGAAGCAGTACTTCTCCAGGAAGGCGCCGAGCGATATGTCGTGTTTGCCGTACATCACCATCGTCACTATCCTGCAAGCGTTTATCATCACTACCCGCTGTTAGCCTAGATCAAGTTTATCCAGCACGTGGCCAGCCCCTCTAGACAAGTGGCAAACGCTAAACGAATAGAAATAGAATAGAATACTTATTGTATGGGAATAACAATAGCTGTCAAATTACTTGTCGTAAACTAGTGTCGTTCCCATACAATAAGTATTCTGTTCTATTTCTATTCGTTTAGCGTTTGTGCCACTTGTCTAGGGGAGGGGGTCTGTTCAGTCTGGACTCCTGTTAGAGGTGACGGGTATTGGCAGATTAGGCTGAAGACTTGTAGTATTTAAAGAAAATTGTACATAATATACAAGTAGAGAGGTAAACTTGGTATGGCAGGTAACATTCCGGTTGCAAGTAGCATCTTTACCACAGTCAAATGAGCGTGTTGTCAATCCTAAAAGATAAACGTGACTTTTCTGCCATCCTCTCCTAAACCCATAAAATTGATTAACGGAAAATATAAGCAGGATGTAGACAAGTTCGGAACATACATTACTACCAGTAAAATGATGGTATTTAGGGTCTTTGAAATGTTTTGGGAATAAAGGCCGGAAACCTGTAACTTGGGACGCACGTAGAAAAGCTGTAAATAGGGGCGCACATTGTAAACCTATAGATAGGGATGCACTTGGTAAAGCTATAACTAGGGATGTACCTAGTAAATCTGCAACCAGGGATGAACCTAGTAAATCTACAACTAGGGATGTACCTAGTAAATCTATAACTAGGAATGTTCCTAGTAAATCTACAACCAGGGATGTACCTAGTAAATCTATAACTAGGGATGTAAGTGGTAAATCAGTAATTGAGGGTGCACGTTGTAAATCTATATCTATGAGCGTACCAGGGGTTAACGCAGAAGTCGGGCACGTTGGGGGACTTGCTGCAGTAGCTGTAGACGAGCAGACTCAGCTGCTGGTGGTTCTCGGGGGAGAGGGGGTCCGGCACTTCGGGACCCTCCGTCCTCGTCTCCTCCGGCTCTACGCGCTTCACGATTGACGTGTTGTATTTTGGACACTCCGCTATAATAATCACACTTGTAACGATTTTCACGAGGGTTAAAACTTCTTCACTTTTTATTTGAGATTTACGATAATTTCTGATTCGAGATCTGATCTGAGACGAGATTCAACATGGAGGCTGTAAATTTTACGACTATTACTGTGTACTGTGGATCTGTGCTGCACTGCATGGATTTTAACACACTAAATAATTCTTCCGTGAAACATGTTTGCTGTGTTCCTAGAAGGCAAGACAGGCACTGATAGTACGTCTTAAGACCTCATTCCATAAGGAGGAACATCCGTCAGATCAGCTGTCGCGGGATAGCCAACACATAGATCGCTGCCTCGGCTGGTTCCATGTAGGCTCCTGTATGATAATGGGCGACGTTGACCAGACCATCAGATGTCACGTCTCCGAGTTATTACTCTACTAAAAAATATGTGTAAATTGATAGTAACAATATCTATGGACGCTTACAAACTGAGTCTGGTCCCGTGCTAAGTTTCCGAAGAACTTGTGTTACGGGTACCGGACAACGGAAATACATGTATTTAATACTTTTTATAGAGGAGCAGAGAAACTTTTTTATACCCTGGCGAGATTCGAACCCGCTACCGCTGGAGCGCTAACCCGCTAACTACTGAGCTACAGAGGTCGTCAATTATCCTAATAGAGTCGCGTATATTCACGTTTATGTTTGTCGGCCGTGATGCGGCAGCCGGTGGCGCGGTAGCTGGCCAGCGCCGCGCGGAAGGCGGGGTCGTCGGCGGGCGTGGTTATCGGCCGCCGGACGAACTCGTGCGGCTCCTGCTCGAGTACGTATGTTTGTTTGTATTTCTTACGGTATAATAATATATAATAATATCTACGGACGCTTTTACATCACGTCAATCTGGTTCCGTGGTAAGTTCTCGAAGAACTTGTGTTACGGATACCAGACAACGGAAACACATTTAAGATTTTTATTATATAATACACATATTTAATACACATCCATGATCCAGGAACACAGATTTTCTTGTTCCCTGGCGAGATTAGAACCCGCTACCTCCGGGCTTAAGCGCGAACGCGCTAACCATTGAACCACAGAGGTCGTCAAAGGTAATACAAAGATGATTAAATGTAATACAAAGTGACACCCTATTATAAATTTTATTCAAGCAAATGAAGCAATTTTAATTGTAATCGTATCTTTCCAAAAAAAAGTAGGCCGATAAATAATTAAACGTAGTAACCCAAAACGCAATGTTATTGTTAATTTGGAACAAGTTAAATATATTATCTTAATCCTCACGTCGTTACCTGAGCGTGCGCGGGCTCGGGCGGTGGGCGGGAGGCGCGGCGCGCGGGGCGGGGCGTGTGCGGCGCGGGCGGGGCGGGGTATCGCAGCGGGCGCGTTGGCGCCGGCACCGCGATGTTGGGAGACATGGATAACACCACATCGTCGGTACACCATCTGCGGCGATGGTAAGGTGATGGTAAGTGATTTGATGGTAAGATACATGATGATTTGACAATTTAACGGTGTTAATACACTCTAAAAAGTGTCATGTCAACATTAAGCGGTCTTGATACCTGTGAGGACATGTGTAAGGCTGTTGGCGTCTGTAAGGTTCGGGTGCTGGTATAATACTTCTTTATTAAATGAATACAATATATCTTATATACTAATCACATATAATATGTCAACAACCGTTAAAATGTCAAATCAATGTAAAATATTCCGAGGTATGACTTTTTTTTTCAATAATATCGATTTTTTTGAGACTTTTTTCGCAGGATTTTTTTGCTCACTCTCTATTTGGTTATATGCTCGATGGTCTATGTATGCTTAATATGCTTTCTCTTTCAAAGTAATTGTATTAATATTATTAACGCGAAAGTTTGTAAGTATGGATGTTTTTTACTCTTTCACGAAAAAAACTACTGAATGGATTTGTGGGATATGTGGCGGTAGGCCCCAAAGGGAGATGTCCGACCGAGCGTGGTGCAATGCTCGGCCAGGCCGAAGCCCACTAGCTATCGTGTCAGAAGTTGTATATATAGCGATCGGGTTGTAGAATTCCGATAGCGCGATTCAGGATTGTGGCGCTATGATTGGTCCGCCACATCACTCCCTCCCGAAGACCGGAGGTCGGATTCTTGAGTCTTCTTGCTTGAGTCGCCAGTGCCAGTGAGTCCCAGTGAGTCGGAACTGTGCTGCTGCTTGCACGGGGCTCCAGTGAGTCGGAGTGCCGCTGCCGTGCAGGGCTGATACTACGTGCTGCTGACCAGGAGAGATGAGTGTTCTGCTTGCTGACCGGTCGTGGTAGTGCGATAGCCCGTTGAAGCCGGTGAGGGTTCGACCAGGCCGCGGTGCGTTGAGGCTAGTGGTCGAAGTACCCGAAGAGGCTTGAAGCTGGCTGGCGTCGTGGGGAGTGATGATGATGAATGTCCAGAAGGAGGCGTGTTCAGTCGAGGGTCACCAATGTGGGAATATGGTGATAGGCCCCAAAGGGATTTTAATGAAACGTTACAATAATATAGCTTATACATCAGAATAACACATAGGCTATAATTTATTACAATAGTCCCACGGGAATGGGAAGTACGTGGGTGAAACCACGCGGCGCTGCTAGTCAAGTATTTGATACTCTAATCTTACCTCTCATTCTGCGTGTCCGCTTTTAACTTCGCCTCCTCCTTGGGCAGGAACACTTCATCATCCATGGACATGGTGGCGCGGAGGGGATCGCTGAAGTCCCGGATCGGCACTCCGCAGCTCAACGTCTTGTCGCTCTCTGTCTTCCTCACGAACTTGGGTTTGTTCTTCTCTCTCTCGAGATCTTCGTTCTTTCCATCTCCGTTAGTGGACGTATTACTCTTTATAGATTTACTCTCTTGTTTGTCCCCTTCATCGTTTGCATCGTCATTTTTGGAGCCATCGAATAAGTCATCGGATACGTTCGATATGCTGTCCTCTTTGACACCATCCACGGATGTGGTATCGTCGTCTACGAAGGAGTCGGGTTCTGGAAGCCTGGCCTCGATGTCCGCGAGGAAGGCCTTCTCCAGTTTCCAGTTGTAGCACGCGAGCGTCATGAACTTGACCAAGCGCTTCACCCGCGCCAGCTCCTGGATAGAGGCGCCGCGTAGGAGGATGCAACAACCTAGGTTCGGTTCCGCACAACCCTCCAACACCATAAGGGTTTTGCTGGAATCTGTGAAAGGGTTTTACATTTCATCATCATCATCATCATCAGCCGTAACATTTACATTTACTTAAATATATTATTTTACTGTCTCTCTCTCTCGAAAGTTCGTATTGTGGATCTCACTGAATATTGGATATATTCAATTCGAAACATCAATGTTATTAGAGACACAGAACCTCATGATGTCCGTTAAAAATAAACGAGTGACATTGACGAGGTGACGCGAAAAGTTATGAAAAGTTTTTCATAAAAAACAAAAGTTAGGGTCGAATTATTTTTTTTTACTTCAGAACTATAACGTAACCAGAAGATAATCTATATAGTAGGAATTTGAAGTATTCAAAACATCATGAATAAAAGTAACTTTGTTGCTATAGGCCGAGGTCAATTACATTTCTCATCATCTATTTTTCTTTCTTTCTCTTTCTTTTTTTCTTACTGTATTTGAAGTAAAAATTGTTTTAGCCCCGTTGAGCACTTTTTGATTTTGAGTAAGTAAGTACTAAAGTTTAAAAATGTCATAATTCTATGTTTTAAGTTTTCAATTATATCACCACTAACAATATAACTGCCCTTTGTTTATTGACAAAATGCATAATGTAATATGAAGTTGTCGTTTGTAATATTAATATTGTACTCACACGTGGTGACGTAGAAGCGCTGCGCGGTGCCGAGGCGCGGCGCGGCGATGCGTGCGTCCACCGAGCCTACAGCGTCCGCGCGCACGCACCGCGCCGCCCGCGCCAGCGCGCCCGCCCCCACGCGCACCGCCAGCGCCACGCCCGCCGCGCGCAGGCAGTCCTGCGCACACGCACACACACACATTGAGCGGTGCAGCCACTTATTACTAATACATATAATAATAATAATTTTGCCCCCTCGGCAAAGAACAATGTTGTCTGTCATCTTTAATAACACTCAAATGACCACCCCAGTGTAAGCGTGCGTGCAGCGTAAGTGTTTATCATCATCATCATGTCAGCCAATCGACGCCCACTGCTGGGTATGGGCCTCCCCCAAGGATCTCCACAACGATCAGTCCTGCGCTGTCCGCATCCAGCGGAATTAGTATGTTAGTGTGTATTAATATTTTTTTAAGTCCGGGCACTTAACTGGCCCGGCCCGCGAATACTTCTGACGTAATCAGAGATTGTTTTATTCTTTCTTTATTTTATTTTTTTGATGACTCTTTTTAAATAAATACATCAGCTCACAGGTACGTGATTAGCCATCATATCAGAACACCATGGGATTAGCAATTTCATTTCCGGCCTCTGCACGACCCGTCAACTGAAGACACATTACGCTAATGATCTCGAACCTCATCGGTTCTGTGCTGCATCCAGCGGCTTTTCGGGGCCTCAAAGATAATCAGTCCACCTAATACTAGGTCTTCCGGTATGCTGTCGCAACTATGACCATCACGACATCTTATATGTCACTAAAAGGTTTCGCCCTTTTACTCATAAATGTTTAAAGGCTTGTCGATACTTTTCGCCCAGGTGCGACCAGTGAGTTAACCTCGACGATTTTTTTTATTGCTTTGAAACCGATGGTAGATTTAACTAACGTTTAGAGGCTACTTTAAGTACTTACTACACTGAGTAAAATATTTAGTTCAATTCGACTCGATACAATATGTTATCTCGTAGGGAACATTACGATATGGGCGTTACCTGTACGGCTCTAGCCACGCCCCCTCGCACGAGCACGACGCGCGGCCGCAGCGCCGATATGCGCGCGGCGCAACGCATCAGATACTCTTGCTCCTGACAAATAAAAAGATACAATTATAAAATTATACAGTCTATTTCTATTCTAGTCCTGGAGTAAATCGATTGTAAAGCTGTAATTTATTCCGTAGTTTTAACCTTAAATAAATAAATAAATATTCGGCTTTGATACTGCTAGTTCTAATTTTCACAAGCTACTTCATCGGCAAACATAAATTTAAAATTTTAATTCGTACCTCTATATGATCCAAGATCATATATTTAAAAACATAGTCCAATTGAGATCTCCTCCTTTTTAAGTCGGTTAAAAAACACAGTATGACTTAGGTACCTGCATTAGCAAAGGTTCCAAAGAAGTAAGTTTCCCTTCGACCCTCTGGTATGCGATGGAACAGTCTAGAAGCAGGATGGTTGGGTTTGAGATCTGCTTCGGCATGCCCCTAAAAAAACTTACTATTAAAAAATTGACGCTAAAAATGACGAGTTAAGACGTATGTGGTATGATTATTTCTTTTTCTTTAGATACATAGCAATATATACTTTTTCTCATATAATATCGCAGTATGTAAGTAAAGCACATTCCAGAATTACATAGAACTAGCGCATAAATGTCTTGCCTGATATCAAGAAATCCCGTATCTTAAGCTACGATCCTGGCAATTGATATCGTATAGTCCATTTTTATAAAAGTGACCAAACTAGTAAACAAACCCTGTCGATTCGTAATTTACGATTTTTCGGCTTTTATCACTCACTTTCACAACACATTAGCTTACGGACATTTGTAACACTCCATTTACTACTTATTTCACTAAAAACAACTATCAATCTAGCATTAAAACACTTAAAATCTTATAAAATACGAATATCGCGAGCACAGATATTTAATAAATTGGAATATGACAGTTCATCTTACTTTTTTTAGAAGAGAAATAGGGATGGGGTCATTTCATTTTAGAGGTGATCATACATAAGTGAATGAACAAAATGAACAATAAAACATGCCGTGTTCAGACATATTTTAAAATTCCATTACAATTTACTTATAGTTTTTAAGACAATGTTACTATAATGCAATTTGTTACTAAGTCGTTCAATTTATTTTAATGTTGAGAGCAAAAAATGCTTACAAAATATAACAATCTTTTATATGAAATTGTTCAGTTTTTATTTTATAATATGAATATTTTTGAATATCAATTTCACCTTAAACACGTCTTAACAATGTCCCAGATAATATAAAAATATAGTACTGGCATGAAAGTTCACGATAGTTCACAGGGATTTTTTTGTAACTTTAGGATGCGAAAAACAATGTTATCGGTCATTGATTGGTTTCGATGTTGGAGACAGTGCGCCGCTGGCGCAAGGTTTTTAACCATAGTAAATACAAATAATATAATAGGGTTGACTTTTAGGCCAGGCTGCCTTATTGTATTCAAATATCAATAGTGAACACATAATGACATTTTACATAGCGTATTTTATATAAGCGTTCAAAATAACTAGCGTCTCTTTTGTTTCCTTATCTTATAGAAATTGTGAAAGGCTTAAATTGCACGTGTTCCTAAAAAACATTATTCTTTCTTTTGTCTATTGTTAGTCATTATATTTTTAGATGTGATTGTGTATAAGTGAATGATCAAAATGAACAATAAAATAGGCCGTGTTCTTTACACATATTTTAAAATTTCACAAATTGCAATTTATTAATAAACTTTTAAACAATGTTATCGTACTGCGATTGGTTATTAAGTTGTTATATATTGATTTTTTTTGTTGAGCGCAAAATATGCTAATAAAATATAACAAATTTCAATTTTTTACATCTTTTTACCAGTAAAGTTTTTATTTTATATTATGAATATTTCAATTTCTCCCTGAACATTTAACTTTGTATTCTAGTATTTTTCTTTAATATTTTCATAAATAAATCAGTTACAATAGTTTATTTATCTATACCAGTCGAAGATCAACTTATTTCTAAGAGGCAATTTATATTGACGAAATATAAATTCGTCTTTTTAAAGATAAAGATGCTCGATTAAAATTCTTTAAAAAAATATTATAAGTTAATAATATATTACTCATAAGTTTTTGAAATAATTTTAGCAATATAGTGTCGTTGAAATATTCGAATATAAAATTAATGTCTATGACCGGAAGTACGCCATATTTGTTTACTATTTTGGTCACTTCTATTAAAATGGACTATATATCTGTAGAGGAGGGGCTATCGAATGCCTCGCCTCATGTCTAATAGCTCACCTGTGGGCGACGTTCTTGGTCATGACCACGCCCTGAATGACGCAGCTGTCGCTCATGGCCCCGCCCGGCACCTTCTTCACTTGCACGTAGTTGCGCACGTCCATGTCATTGCTCATCATGTCTAGTATTAAATACAGATAACTTTACTAAATCTCGAATAAAACTTACAAAAATTACTTATTTAATATGTATACGAAACCAGCTTCCTTCAATTTTACTTCACAAATATATCAAATTCTTTCTCTCTTACAAATATTTTTATTAGCTGTATAGCTATGTAGTAAAATATTGATACACTGTAAGTTAATCATCACAGTTGTAAATTTTTCTATTTTATATATGTTAGGAAAAGGTATAAATTATTAGGGACGAACCTGGTTCCCGTTGCCCCGCGCAAGTTGTTAAAGGCGCCTCGTCTCCTTTATACTGTTTTCCACACCCGTGATGATGTCGCACCGCGAATAAAACTATACGCGTCGACGGGATGATGAGTCCAGACGGTTTTCGGTATTTATTTGAGGAGACACGCGAGAGCTCGACTTGACCACGATACGGCGAAACGTCAACTCACTTTTCCCAGTACCCTCAGATTCGTAGGAATAGAATAGATTTAGGATAAGGGTAGTAGGAAATGTTGCGTTCAGGAAGGCTAAATTCATTACATTTGGAAAGTATGAATGCGTTCGCCATTTAAGTTATATTATTACGAAACAATATAAAAATTAAAAGGAAAAGGACTAAGAAGCGAACCTTGAGGGACACCATTTTCATATTGCACGCAAATACTCACCAATGCAGATCAGTTCGGCCGCTCGGACGCAAAGCGGATAGAGCACAGGCAGCCACGCTGGGGACAGGCCTTCGCGCGCGAGCCACTGCCTCATCAGCAAGCCCAGGTGCTCCTCCCCAGACTGGTTGATAGCGCGGCAGAGGACTCGATCTCCTTCACCTACAAGCAATCAGCTCTAACAAACTCAAGACTTATACTCGTATAGCAAGACAATAACTAAGTTATAATTTTAGGAAACCTATCCAAAAAAATACCAAATGCTCTGACGAATTTGAACCAGCTGTGCCTATTTTAATAACAATTCTAAGAACAAATGTTAAATGCGGGTTGCAATTAAAAAAACCTCTTCCAAATCGGATCACAAGTTTAATCGAAGGCTAAAAATAGTTATCACTAACACTCACCATCGTTCTGTTCTATAACCGGTCGATCGTCACTCGATTGTGGTGTTTTGGGTTCTGAAGAATTCTCCACTGTCACAAAAATAATTAAATTACTTAGAAACGTGTAGATTTACATTAGAAAAGCGGAAACAATTATCACCAAATCGACTTAGATAGACTGTTTTTAGCAAGACAACCAAGCAAGCAAGACCTTAGCTATTTCATCTGCTAAGTATTTTGTGGGCATTTTTATGGAGGTAGCAAGTTTTTTTACATGTGCAATATTTTATATAAGATAAATTCATAAATGGTCCTTCGAGTCGGACGTATGTTGCATTTGAACATTTCAGTGTTTTAAGTAACCTTTTTAACATGTCTGTAATCTCATATTTCAAAATGTCAACTAAAGTATAACTTTTCGTACCTGTCTTAGTCGCCTTAGTGAGTCTAGCGGAACTGGTGCCTAGGTTAAGATCCAGGCAATAAGATGACACACTTCGAGTGCTAGCTAATATATTGTTACTGTCTTCGTCTGGAAAATATATATTAATTAAATTCCTAAGATAATACGGTAAAACATATACAGTAGAAGCGCATACAAAAGTGAAAGACGTAAAAAACGAGAACTTCACGACCAAGAAAAGGAAACACAAATATTAGAGAGGATAAAAGAGGTAAAAGTACAGGGTAGAGGAACGGACATAATCAGGGACATGATAGAACTTGGTTTCACCAAACAAAGAAAATTCACCAAAAAAAAAAAACACATAAATAACAAAATATAAACAAATGTAAGTAATGCATTGTTGGCCTTAGAATATGGTCACCCTATTGTATTATCACGTGCACTTTGCTCGCTAAATTTAGACAGGCGTTATTGGTAGGTATAAAATAATCGCGTCGCGTTACGCGATTATTATAATACTATGTCTACTTTAATTCAATTGTGCAGGATAATTTTGAAAAAAATTAAGACCCCACTTGTTATATATTTTTGGAATGAGTATCGCTAGCTCTATACGCTACTTGAATATGTCCGTTCTTCAAAAAATCACACTGTATATGTAATGATATTGTTGTGGTGTTACCTGCGGAGCCCTGTGCGGGCTCGGGCGGGTGCGCGGGCGCGCGGGGGCGGTACAGCGCGTAGTCGGCGAAGTGCGGGGGCTCCGTGACGCGCTCCACCAGCCCGCCGCGCACCAGCTTACCACAGAACTGCGTGGCTTGGACCCTACACGGGTTACAGTCGACGTCAATATCCCACTTAGAGCGTTTTCTGACTGTCTACGATCAGAATCCGGTAACATAAGTATCAAAGTAGCCGTAGAACAACTACCCATAGATAAGCTGTAGCGTGCCGCCAACGGAATCGGCTTTAAAGTGTTGATTTTAAAGTTAAATTTATCTTGATTAAATTGTCTTTCAAACGTAAGCATGAAATCGACACGATTTTTATATTTTTTGGAACGAAGTTCCTTACGGCAGGCTTGGAGGGGATAGGGATTTTGCTGCGCGACCGAACTAAAAAAAATGTGATAGTATAACCGTAAGAAAAAGTGCGTGGAATAAAAGCGTTAAATGAGACGTGCGCCGGCGCGACAGTCGCATACACAAGCGAGTAGTGTATAATACCTTTCTTTTTAGCCGAAGGAACTTCGTTCCTACCTGGTGTCCCACGACACCACATTTCTTTTTTAGTCAAGTACTAACGCTAAGTATAATAATATATAATACCTTGTCTTATAAGACGTATTGTCCATGACCCACTGCAGGATGTCGCAGCCGCGCCACACGGCGTTGTACTTCACCAGCCGGTACCTTAACGGAAAAGAGATTAGTCATTAGTTTCACCATGAAAATATATAATTCATGTCACATTCACATTATCACAATCACGGAGTATGGATATAAGGAGTCCGAACGTAATTTTGAACGAATGGTCGCAATTTAGATGACAGAAGTTTTGCCGGTAGAGCACGCCTTTAATAAGTACTCGTTTAAATCTTTACGCGGGAAGTACTGTGGCTCTGATTGGTCCGCTACAATAGCATCGGTGCCCAACCGATCCTAGCGCGATAGCGGCAGAAAAAAGAACTAAGATCTGAGTTTATTATTGTGTATGTGAATAATATGGAAAATCCCATATCGTTCGGACTCCCTATATCTATACTCCGTGATCACAATACTCATCATATTTTTTTAGAAATCTCTTCCTCATTATAAAAATTTGGGACTTTGGGAGTTTTTGATCTTTTTGATTATCCATATTGCGAAAATTACAGAGATTATACTATTGAATTTTAAAAGATACATGTTATAACAAAAGCGGGTTTTCAACTATCGCACTCTGCTGTCTCCAATCAGTACCAGAAGGCCGTGCGGTCGTTCTCAACTTCACGGCTGGCGGGGGAGAATATTTCCGCTTATAAAAGTTTTTAGAGCAGAGCTTATAAAAGTTTTTGCAGAGATAAATATAAGCTTGTAATACCTCAACAACGAATAAATGTATATAGTAAAAATGCTTACTGTATGGCCATCTCTATATATAATAAATTACCAATGCATTTAAAGTATCTTTGTAGGAAAAAATTTCAAAAGGACTTATTTAACTTACTTTTAAGAAAAATGTATTATTCGATAAATGAATATCTACTTGATAATGAGCTATGTATGTCATTTAAAAACTAAAGACACATTAACAAAATATCTTACTCTGTAACTGTAATTTTAAAATTGTATGATGACATGATAATAAACTTTGTGTTCTTTGCTGTTGATGTTGCTGATGAAATGTTGACATTGCATGACATTATAACAATTGTAATTTTGACTTTATAATTTTGATTTTGATATTATAATTGTAACTAAATATGAATTTAAATTACTTATTATATATCTATTATTTGAATTATTAAATATTGTTTGCACACTGACATGTAGAATATGTGAACCAGTCAAATACAAAGAACCATGTACACCATATTCTGGCAAATAAATGATTATTCTATTCTATTCTATTCTAGATGAGCAATCTGCTTATCTACTCTGCCTATTAAGCTTAAAGGCCAACAGACCAACAGCTGAACTCCATTCGAAAAAAAACTATACTGAATTGTAGAGTAGAGCATGCATTCATTACATATTAAGATGGGCAACACATGAACATGTTGCCTGCCCTAGTCTCAGGTTACCATCATGCGGTTTGTCGATATTCATATTTCATTCAAACTCTAATAAAAAAATAATAAGATACCGACCTGTGTTGTTGCGTCGGCAGCGCGAACGACAGCTGCCTGTACACATCAGCGACTGACTCCCTGGTGCCCGTCACCTCTTCCTGGTCGCGCGCGAACATGAAGTCCTGCTCCTTGTGGGACGCCTGCGCGACGTTGTCCGGGAACTTTGTCTGACAACACATTCGTAAATTTAATATCCAAACATACCTATTTTATATTTTTTTAAATATATGTATTTTTATAAATTTTTGTGTGTGCGATGAATTATTATTAATTCATATTAACAGGATAGTTTTAGCGTTTTATTCTACAGTCTAGCCACACTTTTTGTTTTCTGTATATGGAATGTTGGATGCTCAGGTAAATTTTGGCATTTCAATCACCCAATTAAGCAGGTATTACATATTGGATCAAATCCGAATAAGTGAAAATACGAGTATACAAAGTTTGCTGCCCGAACATCACTAATACAAATTAATCATAGTCCTTCAATTCTCATCATCTATCATTGTGATGGCGACTAATCTAGTTCTTAAGCTACCACAGTCCATAACAATATTTCTAAAACTACTTCATATTTTTAAGGATTAGATGCAGTACCCGTCTTTACATTTTTTCATTACCTGTAAGTTCTCCTGTAAGGTACGTAGATCAGGTGATATCTCGCCGGTCATGTCGTTCTCGCGGAGATAACTCAACACTACATTACAGCAATATGTACACACACGCAAGCCACCAGCACATCCAAATATTTGGCCTGCAATTATTAATAAGGGACCGTACAAGTAAGAAAAACATAGTACATATATGGTATGTTACTACCACATCAGCAAATGTAAGGTAAGAGAAAAAAAATAGCTAAATCAACATAATATCAACAATAATTTAATAATAATAACATAATATAATAATATCAGGTGTGAATGTCATAATATAATAATAATAATAATATCAGGTGGATCTTATCTGTAACTCAATGGGAGAAATCCACGCAAATGATACCTCACAGACAGAAATAGAAGAATTAGGTAATTTTAGAACAATTAGGAAATTTTGTGATCATACACAATTTTCTATCATACAAAATATCTGCACTTAACAGGATTCAATTTCAACGATTTCAACATTAGGTTGGAGGTCAATAATATTCTTGAGTAAATAATTTCTTCCTACACTCTAATGAACTATACAACTTAACCATTCACACACACCTGGTACTCTCTGACTGCAGCAACGTGAGCAGAATATCTGACCACATACACGGCAATGGTGCCTGCGTCTCAGGGCTCCAAATCTAGCAGCACACTCATAACACTCTCTCGAAATATCATCCGGCATCCAGTAACGGGCTAATTCTGTATCTGCATATTTTGTACCTCCCTTAAATGTTAAATAATAAATAAGACTAAAACAACTTTTTTTATATCAAGTTATGATATGTGATTCACAACAATGGTCACAGGAAAAGGAACATAAGCATGTCTGTATGTCATAAATTTCATTATTCACTTTTGAGTATTATTATTGTGTAACCATTCACTGTTATTTTTCACTTTCTAAGACTGGAAAAGACTGGACCATGTCCATTTGTTGTCTTACATGATTTTTGTTAATCAACTTTAGACTCTATCAGGTAGAGCGTCATATAACATGTATTAAATAAGATAGATTAAATTTGTTTATGATTATGGAAATGTGTCTGGTTTAAAAAGGAGGAGTGACCATACAAAATTTACTAGCTTATTGCAAACACTGAGTTCTTCAATTTTCACAGCAGATTAATTATAAAACATTATGGAACTACATCTTGTCATTGTTTTTAATATACTGATTTACATTATATACATTTAAAATTTTGGTTATTTCGAATTTAATATATTTACCCCTGAGCCTAGAGCAACAAGACTCCTTATCCTTTTTAGCACATTAGGCAAGCTCCTACCCTCTAATTCACCAGGGTAACAAACTGTTTCTGTTTTTAAGTCATCATATTCCTCCTTTTCATCTTCATGTGTCTTTGGAGTTAGTTTCTCATCAACAGAACCTTTACTTTCTAGATTCTCTGAGGATTCACTAGGGGAGAACAAGGGAAACTTCCATAGTTTATTAAAAAATGTAGTGACCCCACTCTGATTTGCCTCTCCCTCAAAACGAGGAAACTCCGTCAAATGAGACGTATCATACTTCTCCATAGCAAAAAGTAATAAACATTAATAAATGTGATAAATATGTTCTTAAATATATAAATTAAGACGCGTTATTGTAATAATAATATAATAACAAATAACTTAAGACCATACCAACTTAAGACCATTTCTTAATACTTAAGACCAACTTAAGACCAACTTAAGACCATTTCTTATATATAACAAAGTACTCTGTGCTTAAGACTACGAAATGACACTGGCATTAGGATTTAGGCAGGTGCCAACTGTCAAATTACAATAGGCATGTCGATTTTAAGTCGATTAATCGAAAAATCGATTCTTTTAGGTAATATAATCGATTTTTCAGATCGATCTTGAACACCACATCGATTCAATAAATCGATTCATAAACCTCCCGAATCGGAGCGATCAATTCAAAGAATTTAATATTCCTCAGCTGGCTGCCGTATTTAGTTTTTTAATTTTTTGCGGTTGTCTGAAGCAAAATTTAAGTACTTAGTCATAATTTGAACGCATCATAGTGTAAATAACGTAATAATAATGAATGCTTTCATTAATTTGGAGTGGTTTTCTATAGTGTTTGAAATTGGCGCGATTAATCGAAAATCGAATTTTTAATGTTCGATTTAAACTAGAATCGATTCTAGTAAGTTCGATTCGAATTGAATTGGAAATCGATTTTTTTTAATGAATCGACATGCCTAAATTACAACTTTTTTAAATATCTTTTCTGACATTCGACAATCCTTTAGGAAGCAGAAGAATAAATTTCTTTGTTCAATCACATAAATAGAGAAATATATAAATATAGAAAACACAAATATAATATAATATATTATATTTATTTATTATATATATTATAGTTATTATCAATAGGTTTTGACAGTCTCTTGTTTACGCGCTTCGCGATCCTGTCTCGATCGCTCATATGAAATTTGAAAATCATGTTTGTAATGTCAACATCCATATTGTGGCGAAAAAAGAAGAAGAAGAATTCAATTTTCAAATGTCATTATCAATATTCATTAATGTATAAAGTTAAATATTCAATTTTGAAATAAATATACTTTTCTGCTACTGAGTACAATTTTTTTAAAAAGCTTAAATAATAGTTATTTAAAAGAATATAAATAAAACACACAATGGGTGATGTGCACGTAGAAACCATCGCGTATACAAAGTTTATTCTTCATGCCGCAAAGTATCCGCACTGTGCTGTGAATGGTTTGCTAATTGGTGAGAATAAAGGAAAAGGGAGCAAAGAGGAACTCGTTATAGTAGACGCTGTGCCATTATTCCACCACAGCCACAATTTGGCTCCCATGGCAGAGGTAGCACTTACAAAGGTAATTTTGTCAATCCTGTCTACGTACACGCTTAAAAACCTATCTGAGTATTTTTTATTCAGTAATTATAAATTAATTTTGCTCAATAAATTTATTTGTATTATTCGAAATAGGTCGATTTGGACACACAAGCAAATAAAAGAATGATTGTAGGCTACTATGCAGCATGTGAGAATTTTCAAGATAAGACGCCTGAGAAGTGCCCATCTCAAAAAATTGCTGAAAAAATTTTGGAATTTTTCCCAAAAGCTGTCTTTTTAGTGGTAAAGTATAACAGTTGTACTGTTGTAATGTGTATGTTAGGTTAGGTTAGTTATATTTCCTTTTTTCATAATTGTTAGTACACAAATAATGAGTTATGAATAAGTTGGTATACATGTTTATATTATTTATACTCCTCAGTTTCCTTTTCTTATAATGAATAATTTATTCTTTAACACTAACCTTAGAATGTTATACTATTTTCTGGAAGTAAAATGTAAACCTAAGTATATAAACAGCAGAATTTGATGTAGTGGCAATGCTAAGTTCAATAAGTGACAATAGGCCTCTTTGAACCTTGTAAAAAGCAGATTTGGTAATATTGTCTTCAACAAATGTTTTTAATTTTACACTCAATTTTCAGATTGACAACAGTAAGTTTTTGCCCCCTGAGCTATTAACAAATGCAGCTATCAAAGGTTACAGATATAGTGACAGCAAATGGAAACTAATGGACTCTGAAAGTGGATCTAGAGTGAACTTAATCATGGGTGAGTGAAATATTAAAAAATTAAATATGTATATGAGAATAAAATTTGACCAATTTAAGCAATGTGGAGAATTCAATAAGAATCCATAATGTTAGTCCTTTATTGAATAGCTATTAAATTGTTTAATCGAGAATGGCCTTGTTAATTCAATAGACTATGTATATATTGGACGGAAAAATCTAGTTTATATAGTAATCTAGTTGAGACAATAGATTGTACTGTTGCTTGCTTTGCGTAATTAACGTACCAACCAATTAATCATAATCATCACTATCAGCCTTTATCCATATACTGCTGAACCTGAGGCCTACCTTAATGAATGCCAAGACAGTTGATCCCTTGCCACTCGCATCCACCACAGGATGGATAGATCACTCACCAATTACAGTAGAACCTCGATAACTTAAAAAAAATATGTTCCCTTCCCTTAACCTATGACCTATCACTAATGACCCTTGATAACCTCTATAACTTAAAATATTTTATGTTTCCCTTGGACTTTAACTTATCGAGGTTCTACTGTACATATAATAAAATGATGATCAAAACATAAACACATATTATCCCTACTATATGTATTACTGTATTAAAATGTTTTTAAAATTTACTTACAGCTGACGATGACCAGATATACTCAATATTACTTGGCACCGAAGCATGTAAGAAAATAGTGGACTTTGACAACTATTTAGATGACATGACACTGGATTGGACTAATGCAGAAATTGAGAATTTAATAAACAATAAGGAAGAGTATCGCGATTTATACGATGTTAGGAAACCAACAAAACAGTCTATTGAATATGTAGATAATGAAGATGAGTCTTCACAGGATAGTTCGGAATAATATAGAAAATAATAATCAATACTGGAAGTATTGGCTAATTTCTTGGTTAGTTAGTTTATAAGTCAAATGACATAGATACAAATATTATAGAACATTTTTAATTATTACAAGTATTTATTTTAAGTTTACGATGGGAAGTGGTATATTTACAGGTTTGTACCTATATTTACTTTTGTTGTATTCTGTTTAAGTGTATAATAGGAGCATTTATGTACAGCATACATATTTTAAGTTATGCAGTATTTTTTGTCAACTATACAAAGATGAACATTTCCGTAATGTAATAAGTTTTTATTAAGTTAAGAAATAAAAAAAAAACAATTGAAGTAACTGTCTTTTCTGGATAAAAATCTTTATAATGAAACAATATTTACGGGTATTATAGCATCGAGAGGTCACAGGAGGATGTTGTACTCAATAAAGGTGGTGTAAAGTTAGAAAACAAAAAATAATTGTTTTTAATTGATGCAGTACCCAGCAATGATAGTAACACATTTGGGTTTTTATAGAGACAATAGTAGCACAAGTAAAATAATAAAACAAAAGATTGGTTAATTTATTTACTCTTAAAATAGTTTTCTATTAGCTTTGAACACTGCTTCATTCCATTTAGATCTGTAGCTTTGCCTTGAAATTTGCCATTTTTGAAGGCTCCTTTAGCCTTGAATGCTTGTATTATTCTGAAATAGAAAGATTTTTCTATGAATCAGGCACATACAAATACAGGTTAGACCGCATTATGCGACACAGCACTGCAGCAGTGTTTCGTATTTAGTTATTAATGTGTCTTGAATGTAAGCATTCCTTTAATCTTTACTAGTATTTTAAAGTTTTATTAAATTATCAGACTTTTGTTGTGTGCTGCTGCAGTGTAGTGCATAATGCAGTCTTCCCTTAAAATTGGTTAGAACGACAGCTGCAGCTGTCAAACTAGCATGTTACGTGTGACATATTACGCCTTACCTAAAGATATGTGGTAGTTTTTACTATAAATTTCAGTACACATTTTTTTTAAACATGATAATATAAAGTAATCTATCCTGTTTAATATTTCTCGAAAAGGAAGTTAAGCTTAATGTAATTAAAGTTCAGACTTACGGTTGCCCTAAATCATTACAAGCCTCTTCCGGGCCCTGAATGATTATTTGCCCTTCATTCTTGCCGGGCTCTTGGGACGCCAGAAGTAGAAACATGCCCTCGTTCTCTAGACCTTTACATATAATTCTGCAAAACTCCGGTGTGGCCTCCGGCTTGAAGAGAACTAAATACTTGGGCTTTGGTTCCAATTTCTTGACCTTTTCTATTTCGTACTGGGCAAGCTCTGACAGGACATTTAGCAAGTTTTTGTTGGCCGTTTTGATATTTTTTTGTATTTTGGCCACTAGCTCCTCGTGCTTGCTCGGTTCGTTCCTGGAGATCAGATCAGACATAAATAATCATTAGAAAATTAGGGAGCTCCTCTGATTACGTACAGTAATCAATGTCGCCCGTAAAAATAACAATTAAGTTCGTTTAGGGCTATGTAATAACACTAATTGTCTTGCCATTATTGTTTTATATTATTGAGTCATTATCATCATCAGCCTTTATCCGTCCACTGCTGAACATAGGCCTCCCTCAATGAACGACAAAACGACCGATCCCCTCGCAAATCGCATCCAACACGGACCTGCCACTGCGCGGAGATCGTCTTCCCACCTGGTTAATGGCCGACCAACACTTCGTCTATCTAAACCCTCCACTCTAAAACCTTGTTAACCAATTGGTCATCCGTTTTCCTGAGTGTGTGACCAGCATACTGCCACTTCAACCAGCTTATACTTCGTGTGATATCGGTAACTCTTAATTTTTTAGAAGATGTCTTCGTTTCGAATTATATTTTCCAAAGAGACACCCAGAATAGCACGCTTCACAGCACATTGAGCTACGGTAAATTTTACGTACTGGAATTTAAAATTTCACGGGAAAAACCCTATGGTGGAATCCTTTGTCTTCAATCTGCGTTATAGACGACATGAGAATATGGCTAAGCTACCTGAATGCTGCCCATCCCAATTAAATCCACCTATCGGCTTCCCTCTGGAAGTTATATAGACCTACCAGCGAAGTTTGCCCAAGATATACATACAGTTTACACGAATTCGAGAATGTGTTCGTTGAAAATGGCCAGTTAACTTTCGATAGTTATGCCATCGGCATTAGCTGTTCGAAATATATACTTAACAGTAGGAAATTTTGTGTAAGGAAAAAATTATGTAGTGTGTCATCCACTGGTGAATATTGTGGTCCAGAATTTACTTACTTAAGTAGTGCGGTGAGAGCCTTTTCTCTATTGAGCATCCGTTGGAAAGTCTTCGTCACTCTGTCCCCGACTAGAAACCGAAGGTTCGTCTTGTTCTTCTTACCTGGCTCCGCGCCCAGTAGTTTTATTATTTGTAATTGACTGCAGGAATAAAAAACTGTCAATAAGCTTATTTATTTATTTAAAAAATCTATACCAACAATAAACTAGGAATATGGTGATAGGGCATATTTCTGGGAATGAGAGTCGAGAGAGAGAATGCCTAAAACTCTGCCAGTTTTCACTTCAGGTAAATACATACTGTACATATTTTATATTATACCAATATACAAAGCTGAAGAATTTGTTTGTTTGAACGCACTAATCTCAGGAACTACTGGTCGGATTTGGGAGATTCTCTCAATTTTAGATAGCCCATTTATCAAGGATAGGCTGTATATCCCGCTAAGATGCCGTTGTAAGTGTAATATTATTTTAAGAAATATAACAAATGTCCCATGGTTTGTTACAAATTATGAGATACACGGAAACTTACAGATAAATACAGTGAAGGAGGAAGTAAGGAGTCACAATAAAACTTACAAAACACATTTGCTCATAGTCAGGAGACTGATTGCAGATACTGTCCAGGAAAAAAAAGAAAATATATATATATATTGAGTACCTTAGGTTAGACACGTGAGTGCCGCAGCACATGTTCTCGTCCACGTCTCCGATGCATACCACGCGTATTGTGTCCGCGCAGTCCTTGGGTAGACCGCGCGTGTGAGCCTATATTATAAAAATATTAAATTAGTTCCGACAGGCAAACGGACCGATGTCGCTGTCGGCGTCACCCCATGTGTGTTTTTCTATGAATACAGATGTCTACACCCAGCATTAGTGATTGTGTATGTAGTAGAAAAAATTACGTCATTTTAAATTTCGTTATCCTCCATGAAGCCAATTAATAATTCAGTTGACTACATCCTTCTTACTGAAAATCCAGTTAAATATTGAAATTCGTTATTAGTCAATAAAGATAGATTTAGGTATGGTTTTTTTCATTTAAAATCATTTTTTAAAGTAATCATTATTATACCTCATTCAAGGCAGGGTTGTTGGCTTTATAAAATTTCACATTCACGGGAATTGCAGCTCGTATCAGCTCATTACACCTTGCTTCCACAGTACTAATGACTTCGTCAGACACCTTGGTCGAGTCCAACTCTACATAGCACTCGTCTGCACCCAACCACCAACTGGTGGTGCAAAGACCATGTTCCTTCTCAAGTATTGCTGATAGTAGATGTTGACCTGGTACAAAAGAATTTACTTCTCAATGTCCTCTTTCTATTTCAATATTGTACATATTGTATATGTGAATATGAAATGCCAGGACAATTAATTATGTACCAGAATGCTGTTGCATGTGATCGAACCTTCTTTGCCAGTTGACTTTCTGGTGTACAGTGGTGCCCACATCTATTGCTTCCTTTGTGAAGTGCACAGCTTCATCACCTTTACGGAGCACTTGTAACACTTCTACATTATTGAGCCATCCTAAATCGTGTGGCTGCAATTTTATTATTAATTTAATTAATAAAAATATTGGCCTAGCATTAACAGTTTCTATAGGCTTTTAAGTTTCAACTCACTTTTAGGTATAAAAATAACTTTCATCAGATTGTCAGTTCCTACACTGGGCCAGACACATGACAAAGAAAACACATCGATTGGCCATCTTCTCAGACACAGAGTTCCACGTAACCAGTATGCCCAGTCAACGGCGGATCCACCTTCATGGGGGTCATGACCTCTCCCTGGGCTGGTTCCAAAACTAAGGTGGACCAGTAATTGGTCATTAGTCCAGTCAAAAGTCAAGACTTGACCACGACTATGTGCCCCCCCCCCCCCCTGGTACCAAAGCTGGATCCGCCCTTGTGCCTAGTAGTATGTGTAAAAGCATTTCACAGCATCAACCTTTCCATCAATCAACCAACCAAAAGGGATTTTTTATGAATACATATATTATTATTTATTACTCACATCCAGTTCAGATATATGATAGGGTTCAAACCTAAGACCACAGCATCAAGTGTCTGACCACTCTACTATTATCTATACGCATATTTCATTGGTAAGTGCTTTTCTTGTAATCAATGAAAGAGATATATTTTACCTGGCCTCCTCCAGCTGGGAACAAAATAGTGTTTTCCAATATAACTTCATAACCCTTAAATGGTAATACTTTTCCATAATCTACCAACGACTCTGTAGTCTCCGTACATCTTATAACTTTTGAAGAGTACTATAAAATTAAAGTTATTTGAAATTGTCATTTTTTAACGTTAAAAGTTTTTAATATAGTAATATAAAAGTAGTAAGCGAGTATTTTCATTGGTATAATAGTGCATAAGCACTTATCAACCTAATCGTAAGTAAATTCGAAATGAAAATCTTAAAAACTCTTAAGTATTTTAAGAACCTAATAAAAAGAAATAAAATATAATAATTCTACTACTATTATAGGCACTAAATATCTAAGTAGTTTGTGATTCTACATTCTAAAAAAAATATTTAAAAATACAAAGATAACCTCTTTTAGAAAGCTATCTTCTTGACATTTAAAAGCCATTTCTCCGATAAGGGGCAATACTTATATATAAATCAATTAATACCCAATATATATTAAAAACAACGCAAAGACAAAATTCACTGTAAAATTTTAATAAGTAACGATTTAAAAAAATACTATATCTGTCATTAGATTTTTATCACAGATCAAATATTTACTTGTGATTTTGGAATGAATAAATACAATAAATTACAACAAATATTTAACAAGCACTCTATCCATAAGAAAATAAGCTTTACTTTTCTTTAATTCTTATGAAAAAAAAGCAAGTCTAGCAAACACGTCCCATGTATAAGTCCAGTCCATTGCACGTCCTTATTCAACAAGTTGCCAGGATTAAAAAAATCATCTTTGGTAGAAGTAGGGAATGGACGTAATAATATAAAACTACATTTATACAGTAGTTATTATACTACATCCATGAAGTAGGGTATCTTTCAAAATATTAAGCTTTTATTGCACAAAAGACTTGTATCCAGCTTTTAATAAATAAAAATAAGCCTTAATTATTCTTTTACGTTTCCTTTATTTTTATTCCGTTACGTTATTGATGATGACGAAGTCCCGTCCACGTAGTATACATATAAAGCGGCATCCGCACGCTTGACAAGCCTCGGCAAACTCTCTTGCTCAAAAAAGGCTTGCAAGGCTTGAGGCCGATCAAACGAGTGTCGGATTTGTGCACAAATCAAAGGGAATGAATTTGCCGCAAGCGCTTGCGACATGTCCACATGTTTGTGCCTTGTAGAAGTTTGGAGTTTGTGGCAAGCCGCAAACGTGTGGATCCGGTATAAGGAGTCATGTTGCTAACCGATAGAGCACGCCTTCTTTAATACTACTACTCGTTTAAATCTCTACGCGGGAAGGATTGTGGTGTTGATTCGTCCGCTCGCGGGAAGTATAGTGGCGCTTTTGCTCCGCTACAATAGCATCGGTAGGCACCCAATCGTTGCGCAGACAGTACGTGGCAGAAAAAAAAAAAACTAAGATCCGATAAAAAAAAACTAAGAACCGATATCGTTCGGACTCCTTTAAAATATAATCGTTAAACAGAAATAGCTAATTGATCAGGAACTCAGGGCCAGCAAACATTTCAAAATCAATCAGTAATTTATGTTATTCTGCAGAAATCTAGAAACAAAAAACGGAATGAATAAAACTGAGGCTATTTTGAAACCTTTTAATTATAAAACTATGTATATCCAAGCTTTCGTTAATACCTACTTCTTCATGTAGTCATTTAGTACTGTGTCCATGACAGATATTGTAAAATCAACGTCTTTCTTGTTTATACACATCGGAGGCTTAATTCTCAGCACCTAAAATAAATTAAGATCAAAATAAACATCACATGAAAACAAAACTCGCAAAACAATTTAATCCAAATATAACTTGACTTATTGTTTTCTTATATTTATGCGAATTTATTAAAAAAATAGACCGCTATAAAATTCGTAAAATTTGTTTCGTTATAATTATAATAACTTTATTTATTCCGTGAAAATTCCTACATACAGTTTCAATAAATTAACTCTATTTTTACAACTGGCAATAATAACTCACATTACTCCAGCGCCCTCCTCGTCCTATTAACACACCAAGATCCTTAATACCCTCTTGTATTTCTCCGACATCGACGGTGCTTAGCGCTGTCTTTGTCCCTGGTACCACCAGCTCGACGCCCAGCATAAGACCCTTTCCCCTAACATCTCCAATAACTGGGTAGACGGATTGCAATTGAATCAGCTGCTCTACAAAATATTTTCCCATTTTCTTGCAATTAGATTGGAGATCCTCTTCTTCAATTACCTACGAAACAGTGATAGTCATTTATATTTTTTAATCTCGTGTATAGTTAAGGCATTCTAGCGGGTCTAGGTCAGGCATTCTAGCTTCATAGGCTAATAAGGTCGAGTTTTTATTCAGACTTAAAAAGAAAAAATAAATTTACTTCTAAAACAGCCTTCCCGACGGCCGCTGCCATCGGATTACCGCCAAAAGTGTTGAAGTAAGCGGCTCTAGTATGAGCAGCGGCTATTTCACTGGTGGTGACTACAGCTGCCATTGGAAACCCATTGCCGATTCCCTTTGCCAAGGTCACTATATCTGGTTGTACACCATGGCCTTCGAAACCCCAGAAGTCATCACCCGTGCGGCCAAAACCAGTTTGTACCTAGAAAATAGATTATTTTGTTAACTAGATGTGGCTACGCCTTATATAAATACTTGCTATTGCCCGTGGATTCGCCTGCGTTAGCTAAGATTTACAACCGTACCCCGATTAATGATGATTATTTCTATTGTCTTAGCATGACGATATCATAGCCTATCTCGATAAATGGGCTATCTGACACAGAAAGAATTTTCAAACTAGAGTTCCTGAGGTTAGCGCGTTGAAACAAACAAACAAACTTTTTAGCAGCTTTATATATCAGTACAAGATTGATATTCTGTATATTTTTGAATCGACCACACAACCCATAGACTCCTAATGTTTGATTTTTCGTATTAAATGCATTCTAGCAACTAGCTGAGGTGAGACGAAAGGGGTAGCAATGCTGTGATTAGCTAATTCGATGTCATACATTACCAATCATGGAACGTTAAAAATAAATGGATATATTTCGCAACGGGAAAGAATGAGACGACACGATAGTTTGAGTACATTGTTTACGGCTTACGTCGGAACTATAAGTCAGATGTGTCGCCAGAACCCGTTCCCCTGTTATTAAGAGTCTATGGGTATGTGATATGGTATATGTTATTGTAAGAATCATAAATTCGAATATAATATTATGTTATATGTAAATATAATATAAACAAGACCTCGTCTGAGATGAATACTCCTCCGTGCTTCCTCACAAGCTCGCTGGCCTTCTTCAGATATCCCTTTGTAAACTGGACTGTCCCGTTTACACCCTGGATGGATTCCGCGAACATGGCTGCGACACCATTGACTGGGAGAGAGTTACCAATAAGCTGTATTTGGGAGAAATAAATATTAATATGTATTAATAACAATGAAAGAAACTAAAAACTCTTTAGAAAGATCGCGGGACCTTTGGTGAGCAAATTTCAATGACTGAATTAAAGAGCAAAACATTATTTTCATGTAAATAATCAGTTTTGAATCTCTGTCACGTATGAGAAGTGCAGTATGTACAAATAATAGTAATGTTTTTATTTTGCTCACTTGGTTTAAGGTACAGGAAGGTAGTGCCTAAATATGAATATGTGACAGTTTTCATACTTATATAGTAACAGCCACAGATTTATAAATAAAGACAGATGGAGTATGCCGAACACGCGAGTGACGCTTCAATTAAGCGAATACAAATTCAAAAGCGAACACAATCTAATAGACGTTTAGAGTACGACGCTATGTCAAGCACTTGAGAGCGCTTTAGCATTTGTATTTGCTTTGAAGCGTCACTTGGGTGTTCGGCATACTCCATCTGTCTTTATTTATAAATCTGTGGTAATAGCAAAACGGGAGAAATTAATAAATAGAATGGTCACCCTCGTGTGGATGCAGGTTATTTAATACGTTCTAATTTAATTTGTTGCAGATATTATTAAAAAATTATGTTATCCTGAATAAGAAAGGATCCTTGCATTTTAATCTCTCACCTCGTCCAATTGGTGTACATATTTTTCGGAGGTCACGCAGTCACCAGGACAAGAGCAGGATCCTGCCACTTGCGACAGGGAGTCCCTGCAGCCGCCCCAGATTCCACGTAACGGGTCGGGCAGCATCGCCTCAGTGATAAAAATAATACTTTGACCGATCAACGGAAATTAAAAGATGAATTAAAATTTCGATGAAGCTTCTAAAGCTAACCACCAGCATTGATTCTTTGAAAAAGAAAAAACTTGGGACTGCCGATAAAAGTACAAAATAACTTAAAATACTAATGTCTGGTACAAGAACAACTCATAAAATGATCCCCGCCAAAATAAGATTTCTGCTCGAACAAATTTAAACATTTAAATAGAAACGTTCAAAATTAAAAATAAAAACAAATTACTTATAACGTATTTTATGGTTGCAATGCAAAACATTTTAATCTTTTTTGGAACGAAGTTCCTTACGGCAGGCTTGGAGGGGATAGGGATTTTGCTGCGCGACCGAACCGAAAAAAATGTGATAGTAAAACCGTAAGAAAAAGTGCGTGGAATAAAAAGCGTTAAATGAGACGTGCGCAGGCGCGACAGTCGCATACACAAGCGAGTAGTGTATAATACCTTTCTTTTTAGCCAAGGAACTTCGTTCCTACCTGGTGTCCCACGACACCACATTTCTTTTTTACGACTATACCTAATTACCTATTTTGTTCTCTTTTTTATAATTCTAGCGTCTAGTGTTCATGGGTACTTACATGATGAATACCAGCTGGTACAGGCATGGGCATCCTGTAGGATTGCGTTGCGGTCAGCCCCATGATACTACTAGAGTACCCGTGGTAGGAACCTTGGAGGGAGATGACGTCATTGTTCCTCGTATACGCCTTCGCCAGGAGCATGGCCAGGTCATTGGCCTCAGTCCCGCTGTTCACTAAATACACTACCTGTAATAACAGGACTGATATAAGCAACTGCAAATGCTAAGAGGCGAAGAAGTAGAAACGAAAGGAGATACTTGAGATATAGCTATGTTCCTGTTCAGGCTTATTATACCGTAACGCATTCGCTCAAAGCATCTGGCGCCATCTATCCTCACGCAAACCTGAAGAATCTGTACAAGAATTACTAGCCATCTATTAGTATCATCTCTTTCTCTCCTTTGTACATAATACAAAGTATTTGTATTTTTTTATTTGTTCTTTCTGTTTCAGCGTCGGGCTGTAGCCTGTAGACCAACAAGCACTTATGTAGGACTTAGAAAAGGACTAGGTATACCGAAAGCTATTAGTTGGATTTATTCTTACTTTTAAATTTGCTGGGAATTTAGCCGCCAATTTCTCAACATACTCATAAATCCTGGGATGACGATAAATGTTGGTTGTGTGCCATAGCGTCTTGATTTGTTCCTGCAGTGCAGCCGTTACTTTCCTGGAACATTTTTTTTGTTTTTAACAACTTTAGCATAACCATATGCGGGTATGGTAGGCATAATATGTAATACCGGATTCACACCTATGTGGCTTACCGCAAGCTCCAAGTCACAAGCATGTGGACGCCTCGCAAGCGCTTGCGGCAAATTCTCTTTGGTTTCCTTTGGCTTGTGCACAATACCGACACTCGTCGGGTCGGCTACAAACCCTCCAAACCTACGCAAGCCAAGACAAACTCTGTATCCACACGTCTGAATAGTATATAATACTAAGTAGTCTGTGCGTCTGAATTTGTGAGGGTTTGCCGAGGCTTGCCAAGCGTGTGGATCCCGCTTTAGATGTTACTATCCAAGCTCTATACTCACGGATGGCAATGACCAACGGACACAGTGACGATGCCTCCGAACAGATCCAAGTACCGTTTGCCCTCGTGGTCGAACAGCCACTGCATATACCCCTGGTGAAGAACCACCGGCTTCTTGTATATATTATACAACGCTGGTGGTATATTCTCGCCCTTTATCTTGTCTGTCTTTTGAACTGATGGCCCCTGCGAGTGATTTTTTAAATATTGTAATAAATTGAAAAGTAAAACTAGAAATCAAGTATCTTATAATATAAGTCATAAATCAAATATCTTATAACGTATATAGACATCGATAGTTATGGGCTAGATTAGTCGGATAATAAACGAATAGCTCGTTAATTAGTTTACGTGAAGATAGTTTTGGTTATCATTGATTCGGGATCCATCCAGGCAACTCGGCATGTTCTGTGGCGATTTTGGTAACTTTTATCTGTAACACAGCTATCATTTTTTGACTCGCACCACCAATATGTGGAAGCTGCCACCCACGATCATCCCCAACCGATACGACTTAGAGACCTTCAAAAAAGAGCATAAGCTCTTATTTGAAAGGCTCAAAAAAGCACCATGCTAAATGCTAATCATCTGATGCTAAATGCTAATCATCTGATGCTAAATGCTAATCATCTGATGCTAAATGCTAATCATCTGATGCTAAATGCTAATCATCTGATGCTAAATGCTAATCATCTGATGCTAAATGCTAATCATCTGATGCTAAATGCTAATCATCTGATGCTAAATGCTAATCATCTGATGCTAAATGCTAATCATCTGATGCTAAATGCTAATCATCTGATGCTAAATGCTAATCATCTGATGCTAAATGCTAATCATCTGATGTAGCGGGTGTCTGTGGATGTCACTATCACTTACCAACAGGCAACAGGTGAACAGACTGTCCGTTTGCTTCTCTTCTATTAAACAATATAATATGCGAAAATACAATTAAGTCTCTGTTCACTTACCGAATATTCTTTCGGGGTAAAATCGAATTTTGGCAATGCACTCGCATAGCGCCGTGTTATAATATGAATCCCGTTGGTAACTGAGAAAAAAATATAATTTACATAATAGATTCTAAATAAATAAAATAAAAAAAAAAACACTAGAAAATAAATTGTCCTCAAAAAAAGTATTCACTCTTTAATTCGTAGGTATGCGATAAGAGTTGGTCGACTTGTAATAAGTTAAATAAGTTGCGGATTGTGCAGCAATCGTAAAGTTGATGAACGAAGCATAAAAAAACATACAGACGATTAATTGAGAACCTCCTTCTTTTTTTGAAGTCGGTTATAATACCTATAATTAAGATGACGTTTTAGGATAATGAAGTGCATAATTTATTTTAATACGAGTATTAATTTGCATTAGGATGCTAATTAATACTAGTCGTTTACTGGAAAAAAAATCTGTCCGTATAATAAATTATATAAAATTGTACCTTTATTAGCCATAGTAATAAATTTTGTGACACGACATAAATGTAACGAAGCTTGATTTAAATTAAACTCAACCATTGACTTTTTGAATATATTTACATTTACAATAAAGTAAAGAAATGTTATATTGGTATATTATACTTCGGCAAATTAATGTATGGATAAGTTTAGTCGACTCACGCCTGAACTCATTTGAGGTCTATAATAAATAATATTCTTATTTTTATTTAGAGTATTTACAACACTCTAGTATATCCAACCATTTTTATTATTATAATTTTTTTATTGCGATACAAAGTTTATGGAGTAGCCGATAGATTTAATGTTAGCAGTAAAATAGACTATGATGCCATTACAGCGATCGGCTTGACGCTATCTTACCCCCAATGTGGTTTTATTAATTACTGGCAGTGCTCGCAGTGCTCCATGGCTTCACCCGCATACTTCTTAGTTAAATCGAAGTATAGATACGGAGTATGTTTTAGAATAGTTCAAATTAACGATAGTCTTCATACAAAGGGTCTGTTACGAATGAAGCATTAAATCGATTCACGCAAGTAACTTGTTGAGGTGCAGTACACATATTTAATACTTTTTATATTAATACTTATATTTAAGATTTTTATTATATAATACACATAATATTTAATAGACATCCATGACCCAGGAACACAGAAAACTTTTTTGTGTTCCCTGGTGAGATTCGAACGCGCTACCTCCGGCTTGAGCGCCAATGCGCTAACCATTGAGCCACAGAGGTCGTCATAAATATGTATTTTGCAAAATTTAATCAGATTTTTTCTATAATAATACTCCAAAATGATAATATTATGTAAGTAATTATATTATGATAAAATAAATATTTTTCATATCAATATTAGGTAATTTAAAAAGTCATTAAATACATTTATATTTTCACGTGAACGCTTCTTGAGTTAAAACTTTATACAGAGAACGAATTAATTAATAAATTATTAAATTACTGTTAATTGATATACAATGAATATTATAATTATGCACTAAAATATTTAAAACAATTTTATATATTTAATATAACCGACCTTAATTTTAAAGAACGTAATACAGACAATGGATTATCAAAACAAACTATAAATATCATCATATCACTATCTTAAATTTTGTGTTATTTTATAAATAAATATCTTATCATTTTTTAGGGACTCAATCAACTCAAAAATATTTGACCCCAAATAATTTTGATAACCTAAACAAAACAATAAAATTGGCAAGGCTAAGCTTGCCGCAAATTAATAACTTCTACCCTTTTTTTTATTACAATATAATATCCCTTTACTATAATATAAATCTATTAACATAACAAACTGTACGCTAAAGACAAAAAAATATGTACCAGAAAGACAATAAGGTTAAAAATTATTACAGCCTTTAACCAACTCTTGTAAAATTGATCTTCCGATTTGAACTGAGTACTCACAATTCACAACTATGAGCGCGTCTTGTTATTTAAAAAAATTATAAAATTTTATTTATATACAATATATCTCATAAAGGTTTTATTTCGGTATTATAACTTAAAAGAAATTAAATAAATAAAAAAACATTTTTTATTACTGAATATTGTATTAAACTCTCTTTAAAAAAAATCAAGTAATTTTAAATAAAAATATTTAATTATTGCATATAGCAACATGGGTGACAAGTATGCCTAATGCCTTCCACGTCAATCGAGTTGGAAATAAAATCTGGCATTGGTAAGATCGAGTTGACGCTGTGGTGGCTGTTTTATGTAGAGGAAAGTGAATGGATAGTCAATTTTAATTTTAACTTTAACCTCGTAATACCTTAACAGACTTTATCAAAATGAAATTATTATATTTAGTACTTTTAGTCCTGCCTGCAGCATTACTGTGCGTTCAAAGTGGTGAGTATTCGTTTTAAAATACTCATTTTATTTATGAAAGTATCGGTGTATATACGTGGCAAAGGGTTTATAACAGTATATTAAGAGAAAGATGTGTGTAATTATGTGTATTTGAGTTCGTTTGCCATAAAATACGTAGAATATTTGCGATTGTACGGTTTTTCATTCAGGTCTAAGGAAAGAAAGTAACCTACTTCGTTATGGTTGTGAAACGTTACCAATTAAAGTATTATTAAAAATACTGTAATTGGTAGCAAAAATTAAAATCATTATTTACAACTTAATTTATTTACACACCAAAAAATTTAATACAATTAAGTACTACTAATCATGAAGTGTGAATAAAAAATGAAAAATAGTACATATTTAACTGAAGATTTTTAATACATGAACAATGAAACTGGATCTAGTTTTTCCATTTATACAAATGCTATTGTTATATAAAATAATAAAAAGATTGTGTATAACTAACTACAAATCTTGTAATTAAATTATTATAAAAATCTTCATTGGAAATATGTACAACTTATTGTTGTTAATAGTCAAGAACCATCTTTTAGATATACATAATTAATTTAATTATTAAATGTACATTTTATTCAGTATAAAATTTCCAAAATTTTCAGGTAACACTTTGTTTGCAAGTGCGGAAGAAGATGAACTTGATGATGTTGTGGACATTGAGGGAGAAGACAACCAGGTAGTAGGTGATGATGCAAGTGATGATGACGACTCTGTTATTAAATCCTCTCAAGATGTTGACACTACAATACTGTTCACCAAACCTTTCCCAATATATGGAGATGTTGCTTTTGGTAAGATAATATAAAACTAAATTTTGGCTTGTTTTCAATTATTACACATGTGGGTGTTTGGCAGCCAAGTAACAATATTATCTAGTACATACACTTTTCTTATGGGTCTAATCTTAAATGATGTTTAAAGGACTTCCTTCATAGAATCATAATATGTAAAAAAATATGAACTATAAGTTTCCCATTAGGACCCATATTCACATTGTCCAAGTTCTATATGTTAATATTTTGCAAATAAATAGTATGGCATTCTTATCAGCTTTATTAACAGCTCCCTTGCTTACTCTGGTAGACACAGCTATTTCCTGATCCAAGCTATTCCAAGAAAGTAAGACCCCATTATAAACAATCATCAAAGTAACTAGAAATTGTGATAATTCTATTTTATTACAGCTGTTTATCAATAAAAGTTGTATATAATTAGTAATCATTATTTCCTTCCCTTCACAGATTTACAGGCTGGTTTCCCTGTGGAGTTCCTAGTTGGTTTCATAAACAAAGGCTCTGAGGATTACACCGTTGAGACAATGGAAGCATCTTTCAGATACCCCATGGACTACACATACTACATCCAAAACTTTACAGCTCTGCCTTATTACAGAGAAGTTAAACCCACACAAGAGGCCACTTTTGCCTATTCCTTTATTCCCAATGAAGCATTCGCTGGACGTCCATTTGGATTGAACATTCAACTGAACTACAGAGATGCTAGCGGAAATGCCTACCAGGTAATTTAAACTGTCATTTATCATTGTCATCCTTATCAATGTCTTTCGGTCCTGGATGTTGACCTCTTTTCATGTATATGCCATTAATGATTAGTAATATTATCTATCTTTTGCTCAACCAAGTTTTTTTTTATAGGAGGCTGTATACAACCAAACAGTAAACATTGTTGAAGTCTCAGAAGGTTTGGATGGTGAGACATTCTTCCTGTATGTGTTCCTTGGAGCTGCCTGTGTATTGATCCTTGTATTGGGTCAACAAGCCCTATCTTCACTGGCTCGTCGTAGGTCGCCAAGATCCGCACCAAAGCCTTTGGAAACTGGAACTGCTAATGATGTAGATTACGACTGGTTACCTAAAGAAGTAGTTGCTCAACTCAGTAAGTACAATATTGTCTTCTCTTACTTAACCATATTTCAATCATTAAAATGAAACAACATGTATAGTAACAGGAGAACCTGGGAATGGCTGCTTGAGTCACCAAACTATTGGGCATTCCAAAGCGGTAATTCCAGGGAGGACCAATGACCATAAAAATTGTTTCATTATAATGAGTAGATATAATAATGATCAGCCACTTCACACTTTCATTCATGATCGAACCATTTAAAAGTAAAAACAACATAGGCCACTTTTTTATATGTACAAATTAATTGAGTATACAACCAAAGGATTAGTTTGTAACTGTCTCTTCGGTATCAATATTTTTCATCCTTTATTTCAAAATTAAAAACTATTACAAAAATTTTGTATTTCATTTCCAATTATCATTGCTGATGGTTAATTCATCTTTGCTTGTTATGATACTAGTGAATTCATCTTTGCTTGTTATGATACTAGTGTTAATAATATTGTCTTGTATGTTTATCAAAATTAATGGTAAAAATTTGTTTCAGAAAAATCTCCCAAAACACCAAAACAGTCTCCACGTTTAAGGAAAGCAAAGAGATCTGTCGGGGATGACTAAAATATATCATAATTAGATAGAGAACATCGAGCTTTGCCATTATACGGCATTGATGTGAGAGTGTGTATAAATAAAATAAGAATAGGTTTATGAATTGATGTGAAAAAATGGATCATGATAAAATGTCAATAGCACAACAATAGATTATTATAATGAAGAAAATCATAAGATGGAAGTTGCCAATATCCGTTTAAATGTCTTGGCCTGTTCTTATTCTATTTAAAAAAGTGTATAGACTGTGTGGTTTTTATTTGCATTGTGAGAGTAAATTATGGAACAAATAGTGCGGAGAGCTTTGTAAAGATTGTGAAAAAGAAGACATTATTTAATTAAAATGTTAAATTTTTTATGATTGCATTTTGTTTTTATTAAAAAATCTGTATATTCTGTAGTCTGTAAGAATGTTTTGAAAAAAGATTGTTTGTGATGGATGAATTCTTAAAACTCCCGAACTAATTTTTATATTTAATTTACTATTAGAAAGCCACATTCTGCAACTATTAAGAGTAGCATGAGCTTTATTTTCTTTCCATGTATTATGTGTCATTTCTAACAAAAGGTGGGAAGCAAGTACATATTACTTGAAGTTGGTGGTGTTAGTACCAGATACAAGATATATAAAAAAAAAATTATGGAAGATTCCACACCTTGGAAATAAAGTGATCCTCCCGTTAACTGCTACTAAAGATATTGTTGCATTATCCTAAAAATAAGGCGTAGAACATAAAATAACAAACTGAAGAAATGCAGTCCACGCGCTCATTTTTAAACCCCTACCAATATTAGAAATAGAGTCCCAAGAAAATATTTAACATTTATTATATGTATAGATATATAGTCCGCGCCACGAAAGAAGTCCAATAGACACGGCGCTGCGGTCTCAACTCAATGTTGCCATTTTCTAGTATAATCATTTTCCACTAAGGCTAGTATAACAAATATATAAAATACTATAATAAAAATTATAATTAATTATAGGGCCTATGTTTAGTAGTGGATGGATAAAGGCTGACAATGATGATATTGACAAAAATAATTATGGCAGCAAAATAAAAATCTCCGAACCAGGTTTTAGTTAAAAAAAAGTATCAACCCTTATATGTCCCACTGCTGGGCACGGGTCTCCTCCTCGAAATCAGGCGAGGAGGGTAATGGGCCAATAGTCCACCGCGCTGGCCCAGTGCGGGTTGGTGAACTTCACATACCTTCAAAGACTTTCAATCTCATCAGGCATGCAGGTTTCCTCACGATGTTTTCCTTCACCGGTGAGCGAACGATGGTTTTCATCTCAAGGCACACACGGACGGGTCAGGATCGAACCCGGAACCCCTCGCATAAGAGGCCGAGTCCGTCCACCACTGGACCACCGTCGCTCACCGGTTTTAGTAAATATTTTTTTTTTATATTTCTTTTATATTTTTACACGTATAGCCTATTAGTCGAATACCATATACCAATATTCTATGGTTAAATTCGGCTTTTCCCAGGGGTGACGATTTTTTCAGAATATGCTACATATTTTTACTTCTTTTATTATTCGAGATTATTTTATTTCAGATAAACAGCTGAAAATATCATTCATCTGAGGAAGGTTTTATTTCTTTTACTTTGTATTAATATTTATGTAAAATGTCATAATGTATGTATTGAATTATTAATAATATTTTAGCCATAAATTAGGCGAAAATTAGTAACTCTGGCATCTCTAAAATTTACCTATCATGGCGGTGACATTCATATTATTCAACGGGGTTAATAGTTGTATAAACTTACTTTCTAATTCACAAAATTCTTGTACTTTACCGATCATTATACGGCCATATTTTTTATACCTTAACGCCCCATAATCCATATTTTAAAAGTATCGTATCATTAAACTTTATTGTTTTACTTAATATACATAATTTACTTTCTATTTGCAAAGTTTATTTATTAGATTTTGATATTAATATTAAATTAAAATTCTTTTATATTAATTTTGAAGTAAAAATCTAAGTCCTTATAACGTAAGTAGTACAGAAAAAATTTGTTAAAGTTTTCGTATTCGAAAATGAAATTATATTATCATCTATTTTAAATGAATAATTAAAATATTGACTGAGAATGAAAAAGAAATTGGTTCTAGAATATATTGTATCAATATATAAATATATAGTTTGCATGGGACTAATCCTTTTCTATTTTTCTCAATCAATATATTTAATCAGGAATGTTAAAAGAATGGATGAGTAAAAGAAATACGACTTTAGATGTTAAGAAAGAGTTCATTTTGTTTGTATAAAATAACAAAATATAAATGAAAGTAAAAACCGGGTGATGATGATGATTTTGTTGTTGCTGCTGTTATTGTTGTGTTGTCTCTTTGAATCGAATTCAAATAGGCCGCGCATAATTTATGAGAACTATGCGCATTGATACTGCGCATGCGCAATAACATTTAATTAAGATTTATAAAAAAAGTTAATTATTAAATTACAGGATAATGAAAACCGAACAGTTGTTTATTTTGAACGAACAGTTATTGAATAGTACTAAACTATTAGAAAAAAAAAATATCAAAATATCTTTTTTTTTTTTTTTTTTTTCGAAAGGATCTATGCTGTTGGCCTTAAGGCCTTAAAGCTACATCGGAAAAGTAGATGAGCAGATGGCTCATCTAAAAATTTTATAAAGGGGATTAACTCCCCCGCCAGCTTCCCCCGGGGGCGTGGCTTGACGGTCGCGTCACTACGTGGTGTAGAATTTAAACTATAGGAATGCGATACTGTCGACGTTTTGTTTCGGGTGATGTTGTTATCATGATGGCCGGCCATCTCCCCACCCTCAGATAGAGAGGGGCGGGTCGCGCACGGTACCCAGACTATCAGATGATAGCAACGGGCTATCGTTGTTATCGCGGTCTGTATTGTTATCGACATGTATCGGATTCGAACCTGTGCTAACGCGGTCGGTCCGGACCGACGTATTTAACATGTGTAGGGAACGGCGTCGCTCGGAATCCCGGGACTTCGAACGGTGTAGGTATTTACCTATCCCCGGCTGGTGTTTGTTTATTGTGTTTTGTAATGTTTTACGCATTTTTGCGTCGTGTTTTAACAGCTGTGAGATTTCATCAGCTGGGTCGATTAATACGTGTCTTGGGTGTCGTTTATTAATTCTCACTGAGCTATCGGGGACATAATTCGCCGCGTTTACGACTAGCGGGTTCGAATGAAGGGCTGCCCTTTCAAAGTGACGTTCTGACATCGCTTTGAAATGACCTCTAATGGACTCCAGTCTAAGGTCACGATGTAGGTCGATGTTACGTATATACCAAGGACAGCCGGTTGCCATACGCAGGAATCTGTTCTGTACTATTTGAATGGCCTTGAGTCGGTTCGGTGGCACATGCGCGAATGCGACACTTGAATACGACAGTATGGGCCGAATACAAGTTTTATAAAGAGTTATTTTGTGCCTGAGGGGCATTCTACTGTTTTTGTTTATAAGAAAATATAATTTATTAAGGACGAATTTTGCTTTATTTACAACGCGTTTGATATGCGGGGTGAATGACATCGACCTATCGAGCGTAACCCCTAGGTATTTGACCTGTTCTACTCTAGGGATTATTGTGCTATTTATCTTAATTGGCGCCATGATTCGGCAGCGCTTAGTGCGCGGACCCACCTTTCTCCTTCTGGTGAAGTGAACTGATGCACTTTTTTCTGGATTTATTTCTATTCTCCATTTAGCGAACCAGTCACCTAATTCGGTGACGGCTCGCTGAAGGGAGACAGAAGCTATGGAAGCTGCTTGCGACTCAGTGCCGCACAATGCTGTTACTTAATTGGAACGCGATAGTTTTAAAATACGCCAGCAGAGTGCGCTAGGTTCAGGGTAGAATAAAAAATATTCATAAAAGTTAGCAATAACCTTATTAATGTAAATAAAATGGTATACATAATAATTGGTAGAAAGCTATTTACGGTTATTTTAAGTTATTTGGATTTTGCTTATTTCATTAACATTTTTTAAATTAGCAACTTTCACGTTTTTAATATTAGTAAGATTACTGAAACCTTTTTTTGTAGATGAACTTGAAACATCGAATTTTGTTTGTTTTTGTTTTGTAGTATTCTTGGAATGAAACCCATCAGCGCTAAAATAAGCTTTTTAATATTTTTGTACGCGTTTTTTAACAATAAATAATATTAATAACGATAATATTTAAATAAAACATTTCGATAAATGAACAACTTAAAGAAAAAAAATGTGTGTGTGTCAGCTCCGACGCACGACTGGAGTTTACTCCTCAAGTACGAGTATCTAACCATACGCAAAAAATGATAAAAAAAAATTATAACTTCACAATTACAATGTTAATTATTGATATTTATAACAAAAAAAAATAGCAATATAAATACATCGACACTAATAGAAACAAACAAGCACAATAACATATAGTATATAGGTATAGTCGCCTATACAGCATACCCTATGTACGTCTCAATACACTCACAGCTAAATTAGAAAGTTGCGCACTAAAGGTGCGCACCAAAAACGTGACACTTTTTCGTTAGTTCAGTTGGTTTTACCCCTCGGATTTTTCTCATACCGGGCGCCTTATATATGAAAATCGATTCTTAAGGAGTAAACTCCAACACTTGTTAATTTTCTGTCACAGTTGGCACAACGCGCATTTCTCGAAAGCACTACTTTTGAGAGAGCTCAAAAATGCGATGCGTTGCTGTAATTGGAACACCAACTTTGAGCATTGTGCCGCACAATGCGCGTTTGTGCTGTAATTGGAAAATGCCCAATATATCGACAATGCAAGAAGTTCCAGCAGTCAATTAAAAAAATTACCATCTTACTTGTTTAGCGCCACCCATTGCTATAAAAGCTTTTTGGTGTTTACTTTTTCATACAGTCTGGTTCCTACCTTTATTTGTATATGTAATATTAATTTATACTTAATATAAATAATAATTCTTGCCATCAATCATCGATTATTTCTTTAACTATTTCCTAAAATATTACGGAATCAAATAACAACTTAATTAATAGCAATAAAGTTGCTATTCTTAACAACTTTATTAAATAATATTAATAAAGTCGTACTCGTTTATTTTCATATCTTTGGTAAATAAGATTAATTTAATTTCCAAAATATACAAGAGATCGTAAAAATTAATATTTTAATATAAAACTAAGAAAGTAAATATTATGGCAACCCTACTTTTTTCTTTTAATCTGTCAATTCTTTTACGTTCACGCTCGCCGCGTTGCACGTGTTTAAAACACTAAAATAGCTCGATATCTGAAATAAAATGGATAAACCTAACGTTCTAGCTCGTGTTGTGAAGGTCTTGGGCCGTACTGGTTCCCAAGGACAATGTACCCAGGTCAAAGTTGAGTTCTTGGGTGAGACCACACGTCAAATCATCAGGAACGTTAAGGGACCTGTGCGTGAAGGAGACATTCTGACCCTTCTTGAATCTGAGCGCGAAGCCAGAAGATTAAGATAAACGGTAAGTTAAAATACTCGAGAACATATTCAGAAATCATAGTATCTTGTTATCCTATTATGTTAATGTTCTTTCATAACCTCTGTTTTGGATTGGTCCAACATACCTTTTCCTTGAGCAAATGCTAAATAATTGTCTGTTCATAATACTGGTCAATCCTTGGTATAACATTCAGATTGGAAGCAGGTTCGAATATGGCCATATGCAGATTTAAATAATGACAAAACAAAGGTTTTGGAATGGTCCAACATACTTTTTAACTGTTCAAAATACTGGTCAAGCATCGGGGATAATATATTCTGCATGGAGTTGGAATCTCTTGCCAGAACCAGATTAATGATAAATATGTCTATGTTCTCAATATGTAAAATGGTCTAAGGACAGTAATAATAGCCTTTTAATGATATAATATTGGTTACTAGCATTAAAGAATTATTCTTAACTTTATTTCCACCAATAACTATACATTTCAATATATTTATAGTTGTTTTCTTTTTTCAGGTGTGGAGATATATTTTAAATAGGTTAAGTCTTATTTACAAAATAATAATGTTGAAATACAAAACCGTCAAAGATTAACATCATACATGTGAACAGCACCCAATAAATTCAATATTATTAATACTTTGTTTTATTTTGTTTCTGTAATGACACGTTACATCCTTTTAGCTTTATCTATTGTAATAAGTAAGATATAATGTATTCAATACTAGTTTATGGTCTAAAAACTATTTAGCCGTCACTACATAATGATTTTGCATAAGTATGCCACAGCCATACTTACAAATTGTGTATTTATTTCATTTTTGAAATATGTGACTAATAATTAGTTGATTTGGTTTTAATTTAAATTACTAAGCATTATAAGGTCAAATGGTCATCACTAAATGATTATATTGAATATTAACTAGCTATCAGAGGAAGCGAGCTTGTTGGCAGTCTATTATATATAGTGAAATTAATAATTGTGTTCAAAAAACTGCATTAATAAATTTAAATATAGTATTGAATTTAGTAAATCACAAGATAAAACAGTCTCTATTTCAAGAAATACTCTAATGCAGGTCTTCTTTGGGGAATATGAAATCTATTTTGTACAGTACTGTACATTACACAATATAAAAGTTAAACAGGAGGTAAATAAAAAGCCATAAATTATATCTTAAATTATTTTGGTTTGACTCCCAAGATCCATTGGGCTTGGAATTCGCAAAATTTCTTAAGTATCTAAATAGAATTAACTTCTATTTTTAAGATTTAATTAATTGTAAGATTCATGATCAATTTTAAAATGTGTGCTATGGGTACCAAATACCAGAAGTTAAAATTAATTTTATTAATAAGTATTCTGGGACTAACACACTATGTAGTTTGGCCATAATCTTAACTAATATTTTAGACACAAAATTTTGTATGTATGGATGTCTGTTACACCTTCAGAAAAAACTGCTGAATGGATGTTTAATGCATTTCTGGACATGTAGTACAATAGTGTATGATAATGATAACCAACAAAATTACAAGTATATCACTAGGGGCCCAACTTAAGTGTAATAGCTCAGGGTTTGCTAAACAGGCTTTTCTAAATTGGTGCACCAACTATGTCAACATTATTAACTCACCATTGGGGCATAAATAAAAAATACTACATTTATGAACTTCACTACCTGGCTGAGTTAGATGATAATTGAGCTGTGCCGACTTCTGGCCCACTGTCAGCAGTCAGCACAGCTCCACTGTTATCTAACACCTTTCATACCTGTTTACGAGAAGAGACAAGTAAGTTAGTAGTATAAAGTGAGTTGGCTTGTTTATATATTGAATGTCATGTCTGATAGTTTTGTATAGTCGTTATATGTTAACTTAGTGAATCGAGTCATTTTATAGTATCAACATTGCCATTAAATACAATCAAGTTCTTCCAGAACTAATCCAGGCTACTCATTCATGGCTTGACTCCCTGAGATAAGAAAATTCGTCGAAAGAAGTCTCTGTAATAGTAATTTTACTATACACTCTTGGCACACAGCAAAGCTGTTTGATGTAAGAAATAAGCACCCATGCAAGCACATCCTACTAGTAAACTGTTGTTTAATTTTAGGGGATGTTTACAATTAGTTATTACACTGTTTGCCATTTGAAACTAGTGTGAGATGTGTGCAATCCAAAACTTAATAATATGTAGTGCAGTTTAAAAATGTGTGTTTCTGTTTGTAATTAAACAAATACCTAATCTGTTTACGAGCTTGAAAAACAATTAAAAAAATTAATTAATATCAGTCTCACCTAACTAATCATGAAACTAATAACCTTGATTCACTATCATACTTAAAATAATAACATGATTCAACCATTTTCTAATAGTGTTATCCATAATATACCTGATACAATACAAAAAAATGAGCAAATATTTATTAAGGTTAGTAAAAAAGAAAATAAAAACGGAAACATTTATTCATTTTAAAACATTATTAGCTATTAATTACTATAATTAGTTACCATCATTAAAAAATAATTAACAGTTAAAAGAAACATAAGTACATGTTGACACGTCTGGATTATATTTACACAGATCATGTAAAATTCTATATACACTATACATCACATTTACCAGAGCAAAAACTTGGAGCCTGATGGATATATCCACAACTTATCGAGTTTATGGCATTTTCGTTGCATTTTGAGCACTTTGAAAGCAACTCATATGTTTTTCATGTATTAAGTTTCATATTTTTCATCTTCGCATTGAGTCGCCCAAAATAAACAATTTCCTATCCCACTATAACAAATAAGAATCACTGCGGCGAGGAAGACAACACTGCACACTGTACATGGCTTTCGCTCCAAGAAAAATCCGATCAAATATAACACCATGAACATAACATGTGTATTTACAAGAGCCGGGTTGACTGGCTTCGGTATTAAAAGCACAGGAATCAGCCATTGTAAACAATACATTTCGCCGAGTTGAATGTAAAATATGTTTCAAGTTTATTCAGTATCGTAATCGGCACATTTTATAAACTATAATTTAGTCATGGCTCAGCCAATTAATGTCAAGGTAGCCGTAATTACACTTCTTGCTTCGAACATTTATAATGTTTTTTTACGATACAACAAAATAATTTCGTCCTAATTCTCAATTTAGTGATCTGTCAATTTTCATAAAAAAAAGTCGACACTCGACACGAAGTCGACGTCAATTTTATTTTTAAATTTATTTATGTCACTAGGGAAAGGCAAAGAACTATAGTCCAAACAGCCATGTCTGACGTAAAAGAAGTGGATGTCAACTTTTAATAGTAACACTTTTTTTATAATCATATTATAAGGCCCACGCCACGAAAGAAGTCCGATAGACGTGGCGCTGCGGTCTCATAACTCAATGCTGCCAGTTTCTAGTGTAACCTTTTTTCACTAAGAAAATTATATTATTTTAATATTGATATGTATAGTCCATTTTTTTAGAAGTGACCAAACTAGTAAACAAACCCTGTCGATTCGTAATTTACGATTTTTCGGCTTTTATCACTCACTTTCACAACACATTAGCTTACGGACATTTGTAACACTCCATTTACTACTTATTTCACTAAAAACAACTATCAATCTAGCATTAAAACACTTAAAATCTTATAAAATACGAATATCGCGTGCACAGATATTTAATAAATTTGAATGTGACATTTCATCTTACTTTTTTTAGAAGAGAAATAGGGATGGGGTCATTTCATTTTTAGAGGTGATCATGTATAAGTGAATGAACAAAATGAACAATAAAACAGGCCGTGTTCTGTAGTACAGATATTTTAAAATTCCATTAATTACAATTTATTAATAGTTTTTAAGACAATGTTACTATAATGCAATTTGTTACTAAGTCGTTCAATTTTTTAAATGTTGAGAGCAAAAAATGCTTACAAAATATAACAAAATAAGGTCAATCTTTTACATGAAATTGTTTAGTTTTTATTTTATAATATGAATATTTTTGAATATCAATTTCTGCTTAAACATTTAACAATGTCCCAGGTAATATAAAAATATAGCACTGGCATGAAAGTTCACGATAGTTCACAGGAATTTTTTTGTAACTTTAGGATGAGACTAAGGTAAGGATAAGACTACTATGTGAAAAACAATGTTAGCAGTCATTAATTGGTTTAGATGTTGGAGACGGTGCGCCGCTGGCGCAAGGTTTTTTAGCCATAGTAAATTAAAATAATATATTAGGGTTGACTTTTGTTTCTAGGCCAGACCGCGTTATTGTATTCAAATATCAATAGTGAACGAACACATAATAACATTTTACATATAAGCATCCAAAATAACTAGCGTCTCTTTTGTTTCCTTTATCTTATAGAAATTGTGAAAGGCTTAAATTGCACGTGTTCCTAAAAACATTATTCTTTCTTTTGTCTATTGTTAATCATTATACTTTTATAGGTGATTGTGTATTTGAGAATGAGCAAAATGAACAATAAAATAGGCCGTGTTCTTTACACATATTTTAAAATTTCAAAAATGCAATTTATTAATAGACTTTTAAGCAATGTTACCGTACTGTAATTGGTTATTAAGTTATTTATTTATTTTTTTGTTTATTTTACATTATTCTTTCTTTTGTCCATCGTTAGTCATAGCCGCTACGCGTTTTTAATGGTTTATCGACTGACCTTAAAAATCCACAGAAAGGTAAAAGATTAATAATTACGTACATCGGCAGCACAGATGGATTTTTAAAATGAGCGGAGTGGATTTTTGAGGCCAATAAACATGATGGGGATTATTACAGTGTAATGGATGCTCATTATTTTGAGAAGTGGTTTAATACTGTTTTAAATAAAGTGGAGCCTGGGTCAGTTTAATATTTTTAGACAATGCACCGTACCACTCAAGACATTCTGTCAAAGTGCCTAACATGAGTTGGCGGAAAGCAAACATACAAGCGTGGTTGCTAGAAAATAATATAAGGTACCATGAAACTGAAATAAAAGCTGAACTCTTAACAAAATTTAATAAACACGATTATGACAAAAAAAAATATTGACGAAATGGCAGCCCAAAAAAATAAAATTGTCTTACGTCTTCCGCCCTACTATTGCGAATTAAACCCCATAGAATTTACATAGGCACAAGTAAAAGCTTACATAGGCAAAAATAACAAAAGTTTCAAAATGTCAGAAGTCAAGGAGCTTTTAAGAAAGTTTAACTCAAATAAGTGCGGTGTTATGGAGGAACAGTATTGAACATGTAATAAAAGAAGAAGATAAAATGATGCAGCTTGACGGAATTATGGATGCTGCATCAGACGCCCCAGGCTTCAATATCCACGTCTCTGAAGACTCTTCCGATTCATCAGAAAGTATGAACAGCATTTAATAAAAAAATAAAATAAATAAGTTCCTTATTGGCGTTTTTTCGTATTCTAGTATTTTCCTTTAATATTTTCATAAATAAATCAGTTATAATAGTTTATTTATCTATTCCAGTCGAAGAGCAACTTATTTCTATTATTATTATATAATTTTGTACTTCTACTAATTCTTAAAAAATATTATAAGTTAATAATAATATATTATAAGTTTTTGAAATAATTTTAGCAATATAGTGTTGTTGAAATATTAGAATATAAAATTAATTATACTTTTGTCTATGGCTTATTATTTTTATTCATTAATTTGCTCTTTGTGTCACTTCACTAAGCTACACTATTACTCTATTTGTCTATGGCCGGAAGTACGCCATATTTGTTTACTCTTTTGGTCACTTCTATAAAAATGGACTATATTTGTTTTGTAGAATAGCATTTATAAAAATTTAAAATTAAATAATTATAATAATACGTATATTATACGTCTAGGTAGACGAAGTGTTGGTCGGCCATTACCCAGATGGGAAGACGATCTTCGTGCAGTTGCAGGTCCGCGTTGGATGCGAGTAGCAAGGGATCGGTCGTCTTGGCGTTCATTGAGGGAGGCCTATGTTCAGCAGTGGACGGATAAAGGCTGATGATGATGATGATGATATTATACTATAGTAGTAATATTTTATTCATAGGTCATCGATGACCAGAAATGTACCTGTGGGAGGGATTCGCTGTTCAGCGCTCTCGACTGCTTGGGTACCACCAACTCGCTTATTTGTACTATGAAACAGCTTAGCTGTGCTTCTGAGAGAAGGGCAAGACTGGCAGTGTAATAAAAAGTTAATTACTGGCACCAAGACTTAATAATCTTCGGATAGGTAACACAGGTAACTGGTTTATATTTATGAGCGATGTCTTTTATTTACCATGACAATTGACATGTCTACTAATCCAAATATCACAGAGAAATTGATCCACCGCTTCCCCTCAACTAGGATCGATTGCATGGTAACATTTCTATTAGAGGCGAAACTACACAAATGCTGCTATACCTAAACAAAAAGGGAATGCTAAAGTTCCCCATCACAATAAGAAACCTTCTCTTCTCTCAGCACTCGTTTGTACTTACTATGTATAAGAACACGCACATACACACGTACGTGCCCGTCCGGCCGAGGAGTTAATGCAGAGCACGTGTTCTTTACATGTCCTCGTTTCGACTGTTACGCAGTACCTGGGCAGAGGCCCCTTATAACGAAAATTCAGCCAGTGTCTTTGATAGAAGCTATGGTTTCATCGGAGGCAACATGGCAGGCGACAAGCGCTTACGGGATGGAAGTGGTCGGAAAACAAAACCACCAAAAATTAGCACGATGAAAGAGCAGTAGCTAGAGCCTCCAACTAGTATAGCTAAACCCTCCACGAAGTAATGCCTAGCGTTGGTTCCATGGTGGAAGAGGAGGTAGACGTCAGAGGAGGTCTTATGACCATACCTCCACCCCCCATCCCACAGACAAGCAAAGCGCGCACGTATGTGCTTACGCAGTACGCACTCAATCACAGCCACATGAACACACAATATGGACATATTTTTATCCTAATATTGTACCCATGGAATTAGAAAAAAACTTTTGAGCTTGCATCTATGTTATTCATTGCAAACAGGTTATGTGTATGTAAAAGTAAATGTATATTTTATACATATTTTATTACACTATCAAGTTTTCCTATAGGTAATTGAGGAAAAGTAAAGCGATCAAAGTACTCGAAACTTGACTGTAACTTAATTGTAACTTAAACAAACTTGTCTACTCTTAATGAACAGACATCTGAAGGAGGTGCTACGTGAGCTTGTTATTAAGATATGTAGTGATAATTAAAACTAAATATTATAGTATATATACCCATAAATACTGTTTTGATTAAAAATAAACAAAATATTTCTATGACCTTTAAGCTCAATCTGTAGGTAACGAACCCTAAAACGCTTTTAATTTATAGAATAAAAAGATTTGAACAAGTTAAATATGTAATATCAAGTATTGAACAAGGTATTATGTAAACGACTTGGATAATCAAAGATTCCCTTAGCGTAATCCCTGGCCCAGGGGAGGGAACGTAAGCTACAGATTAACACCGCCTTTCACTCAATGAATTAATTCGGACAAATAAATTCCCATTTTCACCTTTAATAGATTCTAATAGGATCTTTCTTAATCATTGCGTTAACTGGTGGTAATATATGTATACTAGTTGTTTTGCCCGCGGCTTCGTCCGCGTTTAAATAGATTACGAACGTAAATAATTCTTTTTTTCATAAAAAGTATCAGTTACTTCTAATACCTCTAGGAATGTGTACAAAGTTTCACGGTGATCTGTTAAGTAGTTTTTGCATGATAGTGGCAAGTGATCAGTAGTCTTGGCGTTTATTACGGAAGGCCTAATTGTTCAGCAGTGGATGGATAAAGGCTGATGATGATGATTATGACGATGAAGATAAAAACAACTTTCAGGCAAAACAATCTTGGCAGCCCTAGTTTTAGGGCTGCGTTTTTAGAGTAAAACCAGTGTCACGTTGACCGAACAATTCATAAAATATTATCCCAATTCTTTCATCTGGTATTTATCAACGATACTTATGCATGATCTGTCTACGCAAAATAAGAGTACCTATGTAATAGCGAGAGTAGTGTAAGAGTACGGAAATCGTACATCAATAATCAAAATGACATTGTTAATAATTGTAAGTTTACGTAAGATGTTGATTAGGTACACAAAACCCCTTTAATCTCAATTCTCGATCGGCGACAGCGCATGCGCGCGACCCTCTCCCCCCATTTTGGTCACTTTCGCGCCAGTGTCGCCCGACAAACGCGTCGGGTGCCATTCCAACCAAAAACCCCAAAATAGTGAAGTAAAAATCAATAATTTGTAACAATCGAAAAATGATTACAACACCAGAAAACCCATTATTCACTTGTGCTAAATTCATTGTATACATAGTGATATTTATACTGTGTCACGACAATGAAAATAATTCGTCGTGAATCATAAAAGTGACAATAATTTGACAATAATTAGGATTATAATAAATTAAGAAAAGAAAAAACCAGCAAAAATGGCGAATACCGCTCATCTCATGAGGCGACAGAGTTCGAGGGATCTCTATGCCCAACGGTCTATAGATCGGATGGAGATGAAGGAACTGCGAGGGAGGCTGGTGACCATGGAAAATGGCCATTCCATCCACCGTACACACGTCATGTACGGCGCCACCAACCAAGCGTTCGAAGACACCAGTCCGAATAGACGGTCCTCAGAGACTCCGACCAGCAAGGCTAGCTCGACTGATGTCGCAGCAGGCTTAAAACCGGAGGGAGTAGAAATAGAAAGAGAATCCTGGGACAGCAAGTTGACGTTTCTCCTTGCAACTGTAGGATATGCCGTGGGATTGGGGAACGTCTGGAGATTCCCATATTTGGCCCAAAAGAACGGCGGTGGGGCATTTTTGATACCCTACTTCGTGATGCTCGCGATCGAAGGCATCCCGATATTTTACCTGGAGCTGGCGATTGGTCAACGGCTGCGGAAGGGTGCGATAGGAGTTTGGCACCAGGTCTCCCCATATTTGGGTGGCATTGGGATCAGTTCTGCCGTGGTGTCGTTTAACGTGGCGTTATACTACAATTCCATAATAGCCTGGTGCCTCTTCTACTTCGCCCAGAGCTTCCAGGCTGAGCTTCCGTGGTCTGAATGTCCGAAGAAGTACTTCAGCAACGGATCATATGTCAACGAACCGGAATGCGCTGTGAGTATATCCTAAAGCCTGCATTCAATAACTGTTTTTTGTGTATGCTATAGAAGGAAGTTTTATTTTAATGCTGTCCACCTCTCCGTATGACTTTTAAAGGGCATTTATGTGCGACCTTTAAGATTTGAACCTTTCATTCCATTTACTAAATTAGGTCACCATAAGATAAATCTCTTTCGTTTCAAATATGAAGGTGCAGGTAAATAATAAAAATTCAATTTCTTACCTAATGGTAAAGAATAGAATTTTTTTATACAAGCTTAATCCGCTTGTATAAAGAATAATTCTGATAAATAACAAGACAGGCTAATATTTAGATGCCTACTAAATGCGATACGGATCTTTCTATCACCATTCGCGAGTTTCCAGCAGTTTGTACCTAAATTCGTCACTAAAAATAAATATTTTACTATTACTGATGTTAATTTGCAACAAATGAATGATGTCCAAAAGTATCTAGAAAGATCGTGAAATAGACTGGAGCGATAAGGCTGATATCATCATATTATGTGACACTTATATAGTATTAAATAAAAAAAAATAATTCAAAAAAATAAAAAACGCGCTTCTACAAATCAAAAAATAGAATAATCTTATCGAATTAGTGCCCGATAAATCTGCAAGGTTTAAACGAAATCTGGCCGTTTAAAGTGGGTCAAAATCACGCCCAAAGGAGTTGGTTACAAACATACAAACAAACATAAATAAAGGTGAAGCTGATAAAAAGCGTTTACAAAACCATCACCACCTAGTCAAGTTTCTAGGATAACATCACCTAAGGATGACCCCTAAACAACTTAGAATGGCTAACTTAAGAAATAAAATGAGTTTAATTGATTAGAATACTTCGTGGATAAAAGTAATAAAATGTATGAGTTTAATCTACTAAAAATAACAGCCAGCGGGCTCAGTTCGACTTCTTCTTCAAGTTCGCGAAGTTACTTAAAATTTTCAATACGAGTATATTGACATACTAAGATATTGGAAATTTAAATTTCCAATATCTTAGTATGTCTGCATGTAGCATTGATTTGGTTCCTGTTGGCAGCGATATGCCAGTGCTTAAATTTAAAAGTTGGTAAAAAATTCTGAGCAGAAATTTATCTATGTATTTTATATCTCTGTCTTAATGTTAACTCACTAGTTAATGTTATGAGTATACTATGACGGCATGTGTAACTTTAGTTAACGCGGGTGGAGATGCTAGCCTCACCATGATTCAGGCCTTGTCGTGAAGGTGGGGCTCGGTAGCCTAGGGTGAGCCAGCACCTTGGGCGAAGCTGATTGGGCTGGGATGGGCGCTTTGTATGCCTCTTATAAGAAGAGGGGACAAAAGAGTAGGGGGCAAGAGGTGAGGACAGGAACCTCATGTCATTGTACTGTGCCGACGTTGGGAGGGGTTGTTCTGTGGTGCGTGGTAACCCCTCTGTGGAAGTGGCATTGGTCCCCTGAGGGACTGACTAGCCGTCGAGGTGCCCTGTTGCTTGTAGATTAGATCCGGGGATCTCACCAAAGGGTTTTAGTGGGTAGATTTACTGCGTCCACTTACCAGCTTTCGGGCGCAGCGAGTCCCACATACCCGCCTGGGTAGACCCACTCCCCTGCGGGATGCGTTAGTGCATTTCCCGGCGTAAAAGAAAAAATAAAGTGTGTAGGTCCAGTAGCAACAGCTAAGTATCATTCTCAAATATAAATGACGTTCAAAAAAAGAGACAAAGTTTTATTTCATACTCATATTATCACTAACGAAAAAACACCATCTATTAATTTATGGTCGCTATATTTAAAGTATACCCTGGCACATTCACAATGAAGTCCAATTTAAAAGGATTTTAAGAAAATTTAGAATCTATCAATTAATTAGTTCAGCAATACAAGCAACACAAGCGTTATAATGTAAGAACCATGATCGATCACAACTATTCATAGTCTTTATGTAGCTCAATCATCAAATATGTATCTCTGCCAAACCTCATACACATCCCACAGACTTCTTCTAGACAAAGTAACTATAAATAAACAAGCCGATATGAATAAAATAATAGAGACACGAGTAGTTTTTTGTTACAAATTGAATATCTAAAACTCGAAATCCCACTAATGTTGAAGTAATAGTAGTTATTTAAATCCTCAGACTAATTTTTTTCTTTAATATGCTTATAATAATTAGCTTTAATCATATAAGAACGATTTTTGAACTCTCAGTGTCACAATGATAATACGCCAAAATATCTCGTCACTTTGGACCGAACTCTAACATATATAGAGATAATCGTGAAAAGTTTAAGTCAAAAGTCAGCTCTCGCAACAACATTGATCAACAGAATCGCGCGACGTCTGCGTGAGTTGTAACGCAGAAAAATATATGCTTCTTGAAAACAAACCATTTCGACGACCGTTCATAATTTATTAGGACAATAAAGGATATAATAATTCATCTAGAATAAGGTCTTGTCCGGTCGCAGGACATTCTGTTAACGCGGATTGATTACGCGGAAGAAAAGCGCAGTCAGCGTTTTTAATTAACACAGCGCCTTTGTACAGGGTGATATTAAAAGGGGAAAAACAAAGCTGACATAATTGTACTTTTTACACTTTTAGTTCTAGTTTTTACTTATCTAGTCTTTAAAAAGATACGAAAGAATATTCATGTTACCTACATTGTAAGTTAAATTGTTAATTTTTATCTTTTATAACGAACGTAACGAATGTTTTTCGTGAAATATAATAAACTAGCTGTTACCCGCAGCTTCGCCCGCGTGAATCTAAGATTTACGGATTAATCATGTCTGGTGATGATCATTTTTCTATTTTATAATAATTACATACTAAGTTTTTGTATTAAAATTGATATAATATGTTATCTTGAAAATAAAGACTTATATCCCTTCGCAGATTTTTGTAGGCATATTTAGGATACTATTATTATAATATTATTCCACCATAATATTATGTTGATCATATTACGTCTGCCAGAGTTAATACACTACGGCCTTAGACACCAGACAACCGCCCGTGCGAATCACGCCAACACGATTTATTTTCTTGTGCATTATTTTGATTTTGCCATATCTCCTAAAGTATTCATTTAATTTGCATGATGTAAAGGGCAAAAATAATCTTCATGAAATGCTCAAGCTAATTAATTGATTAAAAATTATAAGTATTCATATCGTATTTGTGTAAATAACTTTTAAACTATCGCGTTATAATTGCCCATTTTTTTAAAGTATTAAATGGATATAGTATGATATCTCTAAGAGATAGACATATGCCATCGCGGACTTTTTTGTAGACCTATTTAAGACACATAATTCCACCATACATTATTTTGTTATATCTCAAACGGTTTAGGCAGCGTTTTCGTTGAAAACTCCCAGACGGCCTATTTTTTTCCGACACCTCCAACAATTATTGTTATATCTTAGCTAATGTATATAAAAACTTAATAAATTGTGTACATAAACCTTCCTCTTGAATTGTCCTATCCATAAAAAAAAACTGCATTACAATCCGTTGCGTATTTTTAAGATTTAAGCGTACAAAGGGATATAGGGACAGAAAAAGCGACTTTGTTTTATAATATGTAGTGATAAGTTGTAATGTCTATAGTTAATAGTTTTATAGGTACGTATAATAATATCAAAGTACTTTGCATGAGTTTAAAGCTCTTAGCCATTTTTGTGGCTCTAGCTAAAAGCTGGACTATGAAATAATAAAGAAATAATAAATCTACTGAAAACTTGGAGGAATCAACATACAGTCAGGAAGGTACCAATTTAAAAAAATATATATATTCAGATTTACTGTAAGTGAAATCCTCGTACGTTTGGCCTTTTAACGCTTATAACCTAAATATTATAATATTAAAGACCTATAAAAACCCTTTTTCGCAAAACATACGCAGGGTTTAGATAGACCGTTTTTTGCGCATACGAGTAGGTATAGATGACATATAGATGGGACCTTGAAAACCCTTTTCCCTTCCATCAACCCCACAATAGGTGGTCCATTAGGGTGATGTTTTGTTGTACAAGGCTAATAATAATTAAAATTTAGACGAAATAAATACGTGGGTTTAATTTTTCTATAATTTACTATTTATAGTTTACTTTATGGTTAGTTGGGTATTAGAAGAATAAGGGTCTGTTTCACAATATACTAGTAAAGTACCCTATAGCTATATGACACATAAATTAACTGACACATAAATCTTCTAGTTAGTCTTGATTGGGTTTCACCATCATCTTCCCTATAAATTTATTTGGCAGATCCCTATTTGGCACTTGCTGGTTAGTAGGCTTGGCAACCTCGCATTTCATAGTTCCATTTTACGATAAATATGTTTTAGAAAAACATTCCATGTTGTAAATATACATGAAAATATGTTTTTATAATTTAATTGTATGTATCATACCATCTTTATACCTTTTATTTACATAGACCTTGTATATAATGTTATCCCTGAATTATTAAACGATCAAAACACAATTTAAATTATTTTGTATATTACTGTTACCGGAACGTCAAATTGTCAAATGTCGTGAAGCTGTCAACCGCGTATATATCTGTCAACTAATTTATGTGGCAGATAAATTTGCTAATGGCCAGTTGATCCGACCTATAGTTTACAGGGAACTTTATTAGCCAAATATTGCTATATGTCAATTGTGAAACAAAAACGTTGTAGTTATGTGGTAAATATGTTGCAAATAGCTTAAATGGAACTTTATTAGGATATTGTGAAACAAACCCTAAATTAAGATAATTTTTAAATTAATTATGTACTTAAATAGAAAAGTAAATGTTTGTTTCCCATTGTTTACTTTTTTTTATTTCTGATCATTTATTTATTTATTTATCATAAGTACATACATTATATTGTTTTACACATACTACAAAAAATTATACTAAAAATATTATTATCTGTTTATATTCTGCTTATTATGTTTTAGTGTCCAGGTAAAAAAAAAATTAAATGCGAAGGAATCTCTGGCTGCCTTGGGATGTATCGATAGACGTACTTAGAGCCACGCGGTCCTTTTTCCTCCTTACGGTGACCGCGTTGCTCTAAGTGGACGTACTACCACAAAATAAAGAACACACCCACAAAATTAATAAAATGTACTTTACTATTTTCGATGTAACTGTAAATGTAGGTACTAAAGGATTCGTTTTCAAGTTTTAATTTTCACCATCATCATCATCAACATCACCACGTCCAGACTTTGTCCATCCACTGCTGATCCACAGCTTTTTTAAAGTTTTAACTTTAAGGGCCTGTTTCCCAATCTCCAGATAAGTTCCCAATAGGCTATCGACAACATATTTGACAGATAGAGTATGGAGTATCTGTCAAGTATCTGTCAAATATATTGCCGATAGCCTATTGGGAACTTATCTGGAGATTGGGAAACAGGCCCTAAGTTAAATAAAATCAGCTTCATAATCGAGGCAGTCGCCGAATAAATATAACTTAAATTTCAAACTTCGAACATTGTATTTTGTAACAAAAGTCACCAGAGTTGAAATTTGAAATATTTGCTCATTCCCGCCTTAAATCCCAAACCAAAGAGAATCGAGTTCAATTTCGTGCATTGTTTGCAAAGGATTTCCACTCGTACATTCCGTATCAGTGTTCCGCAGGCTGTCAGAAATAAGACCTCTACTTACATGCGAGTTTGACAAACATAACTTTATAATTTTTGATTGGGGATTAGCGTCAGAGGGCGCGGTTGTATTTTTTTTTTGTGCTCCGTTAATTAATTATTATTTTCTATTTTATTCGTTCGGAGTGGTCACAAACTACTAAGGGATACTACCGTATCAGACGACCCACTCCCCTACATTCAAACTAGCCAATAAGGAATCTCGAGTTTAGAGTCTGACAGTTCTTTTTTTTAAAATTACTTATGGCATATACAGGCAAAGACGCAGTGTTTAACAACCAATTTGTACGAAGCACCTTAGCCTATCAGTATAGTTTTATGGTTTATTCCCAGTATTCCTATTAATTGGTAGGAATACTTGGCATACACCTAGTTTATTCATTAAATAAATTTTTAAATAAAACAAACATTCATTATTTTATCTTTTTATTATTTTTAATTTCTTCTTGTATTTGCTGACACAGTTTTGCTGAGTATTCTCGTACAATTCTGCACCTGTAAGAATAATAATAATAATTATTGTGATGACTGAAAGGCGAACGGCAACACTCTAGGCCCGAAATTCAAACTTTTTACAGTTTTAAATTTATTGTCGGGAAAATTTGTAACTTTTTCACTGGATATGTGTACTTGGGGTTGTAAAAAAGTGTTTTTACATAATGCAAATATATTATATACGCATTGGTGCGGAATTTTCAACTTTGGTATTTATAATTATATTGTCTACTTTAGACACAAATACATTTATTTATTTATCTTATCAGATTATATTATACAGGTTGGCCCATTTAAAATGAATTAAAACTAGAGAATTTTTATTTCAGTGTTACATATTTTGACATTTTTCATGCATATTCATCACATTATATCAGATTTTCATGCATATTTCTAGATTTTTATGTGGCATATAATCCGGTCTCTACTAATTAATTACTGACCAGATGAAGTAGTTAAAAGGTATTACACAGATATCGTTTTGGTATTGGTTTAATCAAAACAAAATTATAAAATATCTATACCAGGCTAATTAAATAAATAATTGTATAAAAATAATCGTTACTTGTTTTCCTGGAAGAAAAATTATAGGATTTTAATATTTACTTACTTTTGGTCTCGGAAATTACTGCTGGGACGCCGCTTTTTATCTCATTTTCCGAAAATAGTGTTGGCTATGCACCATAACGCAAACGAGAAGTGGTTTTGATGATTCTCGTTTCAAAATGCTCGTGACACACAAACACCTTACGAAGGCTCTGCGAACTACAGCTACGAAGGTGAACATTACCAATGCACTGTAACCACTTTTGGAGTCCTATCTCAGATTTGGGAAACTGATGCATTTTAACGTCCTGTCGTTTACTTGCACAGTTTTCAATGCAACACTTGTTTTACATGGTGATAAATATCACAATTACTGGTTTAGCTGAGAGGATAAGCTCGGATAAAAATCAACGTAACTTCACTCGATCAACGTAAACAAGTTAGTAAATAGTGTGGGTATCTTCAAACAGCACAGATGTGTCAAATTTTGACGGGAGAGACGGCCATTTTGAATTTTAAAAAAAACACGTCAGATTCTAAACTAGACCCATCGACAATACCATAGACATAAGGCCCAAACAATTGCTATGAAGATTAACAGCCGTGGGAGTGGTTTTCTATAGTGTTTGTTTTAAAAACACAATCGATTTATATTGTGATTGGTTAGGTTAGGTTAGGAATATTGTCCCCACCATGATTCAAGCCTTGTCGTGGCGGTGGGGCTCAGTAGCCTAGGGTGAGCCCAACACTTGCTCTTTGTACCCCTCTATAAGAAGAGGGGGCAAAAGAGCAGGGGGCAAGGGGCGAGGATGGGAATCTCGCCTCATTGTACTGTCCCGACGGTGGGAGGGGTTGTTCTGTGGTGCGGTGCAACCCCTCTGTGGAGGTGGCGTCGGTCCCCCGAGGGACTAGCTAGCCGTCGAGGTGCCCTGTTGCTTGTAGATCCGGGGCACTTCACCAAAGGCGGCATTGGTGGCACTCGCCGGGTTTTAGTGGGTAGAGCTGCGTCCATTTACCAGCTTTCGGGCGCAGCGAGTCCCACATACCCGCCTGGGGAGACCCACTCCCCAGCGGTATGCGTCAGTGCATTTCCCGACGTAAAAGAAAAAAAAAAGGTTAGAAATATTGTGATAAACTGTTATGGATGGATGGAATTGGAAGTAATAGTTAAAAAATAATTTTGATTGGGGATTTCGTCGGAAACTGTAGGCGGGAGCTTCGGGGCGCACGGTTGTGTTTTTTTTGGTTTCCCCTTAATTAATTGTCAATTAATTAAGGGGAAACCTTTGTATACTGTTCATTTGGAGTGTTTTTCTGAAGTGTTTATTTAAAGAACTGAAACTGTATTTTGTGTTGTGATTGGTTGGCGAATACTGTGGAGGACTGTTCTGGGTGGAGTGCGGAATGATAGTTGATTGATGGGTACTGGAAGGTCAAAGCCGGGCGCTACCCCCCGCTTTTTCATATTATAATTCTTGGGGTCAACCTTACCAAACAAATACAGTCTGGGCTTGTTAGTACAGTTTATATAAAAAAGATGGCAATCATTCGAAAAGTGTGCCAATAGTCAAAGCTCGCTACCATAAAAGAAAAAAAAAACGAAAAGTACTAATATTGCCATAAAAATAACAATCGGAAACTACGTAGTGTTCTTGTATTCAAGTTGTATCACTATAGTACCATAGTTTTATAAAACCAATATTAATACATCGATCGTTTCAAATCAAACCCTTTTCGTGTGTCAAAGTAATTTCGTGGAATGAGTAAAATATTTTGTGACATAGATCCGTCGTTCAATAGCTTAAGGCAATAAGTGTTGCACGGTTGAAAAATCCGCCTGAATGCCTTATATAAGATGTGAAAGAAATCGTTCCACATCTTTAAACGAGTAGGTAGGAGCAGAATAAATCATGAAATTATATTTTCTGCTTTACTTGATTCGTGCAGCTTTTCACGGCTGAACTGATGGCCACTGAAGAGTCCTAAAGTGGCTACCACTTACCTAATGGACCTCCTAGCTGTCCATTAAGCTATATATAATAAATAATTCTTCAGATGCATATATTTTATTTACTTACGAACAAAATATTGAATAAGTAGTAAATGTTTATTTTAGATAAAAAATGCTTGAATATATTAAAGATAGTTTATTAGTTACAATATTAACTAACATAATTATATGTTAGTAGTGTTAGTATTTGACAAAAATATGTACATTATATAAATATCTATGATATTAGTGAATATTACGAATGCCATTTCTAGCTCTCCGATCTCTCATCTCATGCTGTGTGCCGAGAACTTTGATCCGAAAAAATATTAAAAAAAATATACACATTCATAAATATTTTTAAACATTCATATTTACTTAATCAAAATTTGCCATTAATCAGTTAATGTGTTAAATAATAAGGTGATAAAGACTTTAATGGAGACTTAAACATAAATATAAAGTCCTTAATGGCGCTACCTGAACCGAATGTCCATTTGACTTGGCACTTCGACCTGGTCCGCAATAAACACTCAGTTCGGGCTCCTAATGAATTCAGGAGCCCGTAATTGGATTTGAATATTTAATGGACCCTATTCAGACGGAATGAGACGATGAGACGGAATCATCAAAGTATTGTAGTAATTTTGAAGTGGTTTCAAAGCTGTAGCTTTTACTGGGAATGCGCTGTGAAGAATGAAATGATAAAATAATGGAAAAAGTAAAAAACCTGGTGGGATTGTACACCAAGTTCCAAAAAAAAATAGAATTTATCTTTACAATTACGGCGACCTAAGTCAAAGCCGATGAAGGGTTACTGAGCGTGTTAGAATAAAACATACATACACTCTAATGATGTATATGAGCGACGATGGTCCAGTGGTGGGTGGACTCGGCCTCTTATGCGAGAGGTTCCGGGTTCGATCCTGACCCCCCCATGTGTGCCTTGAAATGGGTGAAGTTCACGAACCCGCACTGGGCCAGCGCATCGGTGAACTATGGCCCATTACCCTCCTCGCCTTATTTCGAGGAGGAGACCCGTACCCAGCAGTGGGACATATAGGTAAGGGTTGATACTTTACACTCTAAAAACCCTCTCCTGACGCAGTCAGACGAAAGGCCGTAGACACTAGACACGGGTATTTATTTGTGATTTACTTATTCGGAACGAATTTGCGAATTGCGACATCGATTTTTGATTAGAAAACATTTCAAGAACACTTCGCATCCTTCAGGAGTCCATCCATCTCGTTCAAGGCTTTCTCGAGTTTGTGTAATAAATAACGTTTGACGGATACTCTTAGATATGTCGAGGGACGTGATTTATTATTGCTATACCAAATAATGCTGAACAAAAACTGAGTATTACAAGGTCTTTTTATCTTATGGCAAACTGGCAGATTTGGCATCTGATGGCATATCTCATATATTATACCATTAACATTACCAAGCGCTTGGTTAAGTCATACCCAAATAGCATAATATAAATTTTCTATGTTTATATAAAATGTATAGTCTAAAAATAGAATATAAAATCTCTCTCTTAGCAACGTTTCGAAAGATCCTTAAATAAATTCGGTCGGCAAATAAGGACAGAGATTTTTATGGAAAATTAAATCATGTTTTCGTTTATTATTACCCTGTATAAAGCCGGGACAACTTGAACTCCCCTTCCAGGCGTGGGGTTTGTCCCGAAGCTTGATTACAGATTAGATATTGCGAATAACTGCCGCCAAATATCTGAGACAAGAATCAATATAATTATATGTTATTGAATCAGTTCTTGGTGGAAAGAGTTTGGTAGGAAATCAATTTTTATTAAAATTTTACTTACGTGATTAATTAGTAATATAATATATGGAAATAAAATACGTCTAAAAATATTTGATTATAGAAGACTATAAAAGAGTAATGGAACTTGACAGTGCTTTGACTGAAGTTTTAAAACCGTTTTATGTGGTTTTATGCTAAAAAGTAAAAAATGATAAAAGTCGAGATTATACAGCTTGTTGAAGTCACTGACGTGTTAGCTCACACCTTCACACAATGTGGATTATATTACAGTTGGAAAGTTTTCATCCCTTACAGGTTCATCTGGTTGCTGTATTTTAAAACAGCTATATTTAATTGTTCAAAAATAAATCAGTAACGTTATTTCACTAGCGGATGTCTTCTTCTAGATTTAAAACCTGTTAAAATTCTCAGTGTACATAAATTATTAAATAAATAAATATTTATAAAAAAATGAACAAATAATTTAGAAGGAAATAAATTTAACAAAGTAGTATAAGATTTGTATAAAATGTAAGCGTAGTCAGTATTTGTGAGTAATAAAAGATTTTATGTTCGTTGAAGTAGGCACGCCGGCTATCAAACCGAGATTTTAGATTCCCATCCGCCCAGGGCAGACATTTGTTATGGTACTTGAGTCTTAACGTGGTCTTAACAGTGGTCGAAGATGCATATTATAACATACCCATTCATTTTTTGTATATAACCTACATACTGATGGGAGAGCTGTAGTGCTATTCTGTAAAAACCATTTCGATATCGAACTTCACCTGAGTGATAGACCTCACTTTACGCTCACTTCGAAAGCGAACTTTATTGATTTAGATAGATAGTCGTGTTTTAAAGAATAAAAATTCGTGAAATTCGTCATATCAACGTGGATTTCGCTTTCGAGTTTCGAAAATTACCTTACAGAATAGCCCTACTGTATTGTGCCACGCTATCATCTAGGCAGATCAATCAGGCTAATTGCTGGCAGAGACTTGATGATCTTACGTTTTTCAACACGTGAATGGGTGGACTGGTTTAGTTTAACTTGGTTATGGGCGACGCGGACGCCCAGCACTTACCAACATGCGACTCATCCGCTCGTTTGTTTATCCAAATGACATAAAATTACGAACCTTTAAAACGAAAGCGGTTTATTCATTAGTATAGAACGATATCGGTGTATTCATATATATAATATTAATCACTATCACTATCAATAATATCACTGCACAGTCGCCAAAAATTCGTTTATGTTTTACTAGCTATTGCTCGTGGCTTCGCACGCGATAGCAATATATCTGTTAATGTGTAAAAAAAAATAATATATTATGTTACTTGTAGTACCTTAGAAATATGAGTAAAAAGTTTCAAGATGATCGGTTGAGTAGTTTTCGCGTAAAAGCGTGAAAAAACATCTCTACTTTCACATTTATAATATTTGTAAGGATAATAATAATTTAAGATTTGAATTTGATTTTGAAGATTGTCAAAATTGGCAAATACTACGGCAAATACCAATTTTGACAGCGGAGCCGAAAAACGAAGCTGTATTTCTGATATGAATTATGGCGAAGGTCACATACTGAGGAAATACGCAGCAAAAAGCAAAATATAGCGGAGCACACTCGCGCTCTGAGGGTTCCATGAAATATTCTTATGTAATATAAAAACTATATTTCAAGTGACGATGGTCTTATTGTGTATGGGCTCGCTCTGTTGAGTGAAAAATGGGTTTTTATAAATTTCCACGTACATCTGAACATGAGACCATCACTCGCTCACTGGTGAAGTAAAATGTCGCGAGGAAACCAACATTTCATCAACACTCCAAGCGTCTTGACTATCAACAGATCCGCCAGTTATTCAGGACAAATTTATATGTAGTAGTATTATAGATATAGCCGTTAATATAAGTTAACACAAAGCTCCGAGCAAAGCTAGTTCAATACAAACAGTATATAATTCAGTTAGTAGTTAGCTTCGTTGAACTTTGTACGTAAATGGCACATGCTGTATAAGCGAAATCACATGGCTAGATGGAGCGTGGGCGTAATCGATCGTCGAAGTTCGTAGCTCGTAGCGGTCGTATCTCGTAGCGGTCGTAGCGTGGGCGGTGCGTAGGCGTGTATTGTGCATTTAGTTTAGTGTCTTTTTAGTTCGTTTTTACTATTCTGTTACCTATGTTATAGTCCATAACTTTCTAGTTTAGTTTTAGAACTGAATAAAAAAATAAATCATCATTTTGAAAATACCATTCGCCACAATATAGAGCAAGTTATCCCCCGACCTTACGAATGTTAAAAAGGGTTTAAAAAAGATACAATATTAAAAGATTCGTTCTGGATAACTTTGAAAGTTATTAATAATGACGACCCCGCTTACTTTCCATCGTCATATAAGCGGAAAATAATCGAGATTATCATCATCTTCAGCACAAAATTTCTAATAGAGATGGGAATGCTTATTAAGTTATCCTATTAGTTCCTGATGATGCAATTTACAATCTACATGTTACAATACTAGCCGTGCCCCGCGGTAGCTTGTGAAAGGGTAATAAACATCCATACATACAAACTTTCGCGTTTAATATTAGCGGGATGAGTAACTGAAGTCCCATTAACAAGGAAAGTATTTCCAATATTTTCGTATCGCATACAGTAACGACGATATAATTGGAATTACCACTAATTGGGTTTTTCGCATGTAGGAAGCGTTATCTTCATAAGCAAAAGGAATCCTTACTTGATATTATAAATGTGAAAGTATCGATGTTTGTTACGCTATCACACCAAAACTACTCAACCGATCATCATGAAACTTTGTACACACATTCTCAGAGGTACTAGAAGTAACATAGGATACATAAAATGGTATTTTTTTGCTAACGCGAAGCCAGCAACAGCTAGTATTATATAAATACATAATATAAAATATTGATCATGCGCTGGGTTCGATTCCCGCCATGTGTAGATAATTTGTATGATAAATATAGATGTGGGCGGGTCACAGGATGTATTTACGTAAATTTCTTCTTATTTTCTTTCTCATTTCTCTCTCTCTCTCTCTCTGCCTCTGGTCTCTCTTGACTGCAGATTATGGTCATCTACGGATAATCTGCCTCCATCGTAATTATGTTTAAGGATCCAACGAGATCTTTATCAGTTCAAATATTATGTATCCCATGCGTCCACGAAATACTGACATTCAGGGCTCCACACCCGAGAGCATTATAAACATCTATCCTTATTATGTCTCACTACTACGGGTCTACTACTATGGCTCACTACACACGGGTCTCCTCGAAATCAGGCGAGGAGGATGGTGGTACATAGCTTACAGATGCTCTGGCCTAATTCTGGCTGGTGAACTTCACACCTTCAAAGACTTAATCTTAACAGACATGCAGGTTGCCTCACGGTGTTTTCCTTCACCGGTTGAACGTTATTACTGCAGCAGAGGAGAATCGTGCGCTCAACATCTCATTTTTGTTCCAGGTCAGCAGCCCTACCCAATACTTCTGGTATCGAACCACCCTCCAAATATCCGAAGACATCAACTACCCTGAGACCTTCAACTACAAGATAGCCCTGGCGCTGGTGATCGCCTGGATCCTGGTCTACATGTGCATGATCAAGGGCATCGCGTCATCAGGGAAAGTCGTCTACGTCACCGCCACATTTCCCTACATCGTCCTCGTCATATTCTTCTTCAGAGGCATAACCTTGAAGGGCATGGGAGATGGACTCATCCATTTGTTCACCCCTAAGTGGCAGAGGATATTAGACCCTGTCGTCTGGTTGGAAGCTGGCACCCAGATCTTCTTCTCCCTTGGCCTGGCGTTCGGAGGCCTGATCGCTTTCAGTTCTTACAATCCAGTGGACAACAACTGCTACCGGGACGCCATAATGGTGTCCATGACCAACTGCTTAACTTCCATGTTCGCTGGGATCGTGGTCTTCTCCATCATAGGTTTCAAGGCCACGATGGTGTACGAGAAGTGTTTGGACGTGAGGAACGCGACGCTCTTGGAGACGTTCGGGTCAGCGTATAGGTCCATGGTGTTCCCTGATGCTGGCCAGATGGTGACTGTGGATTTGAAAGGGAATTTGACGAACATAACCATGCCAAATCTGCCGGAATGTGATCTACAGAAGGAGCTGGATAATGTGAGTGTTTTATAGCTTTATAATAATATATTTATTCGAAGGCAAAATAAAAAAATGATAGGACATAGAATAGATACTGCTCTCCTTCGAAGGCTCACTGAGCTACATGTAAGGGTAGCGAGATAAGGAGCGTGGTTTTTATTTTCTCCCCCTCCCCCCCCCTCTAATTATTCTTATAGTATATGTACATACCTATTATTTATGGACTTTATTGTCTGAGAATAAATCAATTTTATTTTATTTATTTTAAAATAGCAGATATAAGATACCATGGTATAATGTGGTACGTTTAATCCACGTAAGCGTGATCATCTGGAAATGGTCCAGGAAGCTAATGTACTATCCCGTGACAAGATGCTAAGGCTCTGCCAGTGATTACACCTGCTTTGCCCTTCTCTTCGAAACACAGCAAAGCTGTTTCACGCGATATTTTCTCTGTTACACTATAGTCACAAACTAAATTGAGCCAAGTTCCACCTGATTATAATTAATAATAAATCCCTACTAATATGTAATATGTGAATATCATTGTTTTGTTACGCTATCATCATATCATGCGATTTTCGTACACATATTTTGAAAAATAAAAAATATTGTAACCCAGGCGAAGCTGCGTGCAACAGGTAGTAATATTATAGAGATAACTTTATCACTTAAAGTTAATATAACATAGTTATAAATAAAGATTAGGACCTATTTCAGACCCCTATTAGCCCTTTATGAATTGATACAGAGCTCCTAGGATTAAGGGCAAAGGGCATAGGGCAAAGGCCATTTTGTCGAGGATTTTAGGTGCTATAAATATAATATCATTTTATCTAATATTTTAGGCTCACATGAATTTTCATAATATACTATTGAAATGTCCATTCACTTGCGTATCTGCGGATATCTGCCATGCTTTTAACATTTATTTCGCAGAGCTCTATATTTCGGCATTGTTTACGAACGCTTTGTTTATACAAAGTTATAGGTTTTAGAACAGTTTTAATGGAAAAAATAGTATAGTATAGTGAAAATAGTTTTTATAGTACAATCTATATTATACATGTTAAGATTCAATTTTAATTGTATGTCGTAGTGCGTATGTGGGGTAATCGAATCGACACGATAAAATACTCTCTCACTCTCTGTCTCTCTCGCATAGCCCTGCTCGGATAGCTTCAAATTAACTTATTTATGTTAATATGCGATATTGACCATTCACGTTCCTGTGGCACATCTGCCAGTTGGTCAATCCAACTCTCATAAAATTACTCCATTTTAAGGAGGAAAGGAAGGAGGAAAATTAAAGAAATTTTACTTTTCACTTTAAAGTGTCGCTTTGAAATTGAGCGTGCTTGATGCTAAAAGCTTTATATCTCGAGACAGCCTTAAGTAATTGCCGCAAGTGAGGAGTGACGTCATGACGTACAACTAAGTGATTACCACCGACCACCCAGCCCCTCTCCTAACACACCGACAACATGATCGCTTATGCTAAGGGAACTCTTACTTAAGTTAAAGGTTTTCTTTTTCAAAGACTTAAATCGATGAGTACAGTTTTCGGTCTTTATATGTCCTATAATGAGAAGGGCTTCGTGTAGACACCTATAAATGAATAAAGGTATATAACAACTATACTTATATAAATAATATCTAAAATCAATAGAGTTTCCCTAATCTGATTTTACCAAGAGTCCTTGGTAGCTGGATAAACATTGCGAAGTCCAATGGTTCAGGAACAGTTTTGGTGACGGAGATGCAATGGGTAGCGCTCTCGACGTTTCGCAAAATTACATTACAATAAAGAAAGAATCAGGTTTAATATACGTTATTGCTGTTCGTAAAGCAAATAACAAAATTCGTCTGATGGAAACCTCCAGATGGAAATCATTTGCATATTTATTAATTACAAGTTCATATTCATTCTTTCATCATAACATTTGGATGATAATGAATGTCTTGTCGCAGTCTTAATGATGAAGATCTATGTTAATATCACTTAAAGAGACCATTTTTTCTAAGCTTGTCTGTAGTAGACAATTATAGTATTGATACACCTCTTAGTTATTGGCGCTAATTCAACCGACTTGTCTCAGGTCATCATTTTGTCATTTACAAGGCTTTATATTTATTTATTTAACTTGGGCTTTAGGATATCATGTAAGAACCTTTACATCCTGTTTTAGGCTTTGGGTAGTAATACTCTCAACCCCTTTTGATATCTAACGACAAACTGATAAACTCGCTCGCCCTTAAATTGATAAACTCTACCTTAGCATATTTTCCTTCTCACATTTTCCACCGAAATAAATAAATAAACCCCTATTAGGATGTAAAATTATGAACTTTAAAATCCATGACATGGTTCCCGAGATAGCATTATTCAACAAGTTCTAGCTTTATCATAATCGTATGTTGTAATTATCCACGCAACACTTCAAAGGGTTACGGTAAATAGCAATAAGGGCTCCGGCCACGTGTCAATGCCGGCGCCGTAATGGGGTGTCGGATTAACTGGCCTTTCAATTAGATTCATCAAGCATGCTTAATGTTTCAAGCACTAAATCGTTAGTTTATTATTTCGAGTTCGATATTCTGACATTGGTTATGAATACCTTGTTCATAAATGTAAAGTTTCAACTTACAACCCGTATATTATGTCCCACTGGGGGTCTCCTCCTCAAAATCAGGCAAGCATAATAATAGGGAAATGGCTCAAATAGGCCAATGCGGGTTGGTGAACTTCATATACCTTCAAAGATTTAATCTCATCTGGCATGCAGATTTTCTTAGGATGTTTTTCTTCATCCGTGAGCGAGCGATGGTCTCGTTTTAAAGAGTGTACTCAGAAAATTAGAAAAAACCGATTTAAAGGCACTAACGGGGGGGTCAGAATCGAACCCGTACCCTCTAGCATAAGAGGCCGAGTCCATCCACCACTGACCCATCGTCGGTCTTGTCCTTGTTCAAGAGTCTTTTATTTTCAAATTTATTCCGTCGAAAATATGAAATTCACGACAAAAAACAAAAAATACGCCTAATTTAAAGTTTTATTAGTGAAAAATAGTATTTATGTATATAAATACTTTCCTTTTTCGAACTAGACTTTGTAATCAGACCAGTAATGACTTTTTTTTATTTTTAGACCGCGTCTGGCACAGGGCTGGCATTCATCATATTCACGGAAGCGATCAACCAGTTCCCCGGCGCCCAGTTCTGGTCGGTGCTATTCTTCTTGATGCTGTTCACCTTGGGTATCGATTCCCAGTTCGGCACCTTGGAGGGGGTGGTCACATCAATCGTGGACATGAAGCTCTTTCCCAATCTCCGCAAGGAGTATCTGACTGGGGGTCTCTGCCTGATTTGCTGTCTCCTGTCCATGGGTTTTGCCCACGGCGCCGGGAGCTACATCTTCCTGCTGTTCGACATGTACAGTGGCAACTTTCCGCTGTTGATCATCGCGTTCTGTGAGTGCATTGGCATCGCGTACGTGTACGGTGTTAAAAGGTAAGAAATATTTACAACTATTTTGACGACCTCTGTGGCTCAATGGTTAGCGCGTTGGCGCTCAAGCCGGAGGTAGTGGGTTCGAATCCCGCCAGCGAACAAAAAAGTTTTCTGTGTTCCTGGGTCATGGATGTGTATTAAATATGTGTATTATATAATAAAAATCTTAAATATAAGAATTGTTATAAAAAGTATTAAATATGTGTATTTCCGTTGTCTGGTACCCGTAACACAAGTCTCTTCGAGAACTTAGCACGGGACCAGATTGACGTGGTGTAAAAGCGTCCATAGATATTATTATTATTATTAACGTTTAGGTTGGTATTGTGATCAGCTCCATGTCACTAGAACGGGAATAAGAACACTATGGCACGGCCAGTTGATGTTAAGCCGAATGTTACTTACTTTTCACATTAAGATGTAAAGACATTTAAGGGCACACTTATATACGTAATATGAACAGACTAGAATCTAGCCTATGTCTTGTGCCTAATCACTATAATATAGTGCATCTAGCCGCTAGATGCACTATAGTGATTAAACTTACAAAAGCAAGCAACCCTTTAAAAGGCAACTGTAGTTCTATTTGAAGAATCTGACGCAGTTTAATCAGAAACTGGATACATCTCTTTAATCTTATGGCCTTTTCTCGTTAACCACTATATATAAACGAAAAACAACCAAAATAGATTTAGATTTCATTTCCTACCTGATGTCTTGATCGAACTAAAGCTTGTTTATTACGTACTAATGAAGTTAGCGAGCTTAAAATAGTCTTGTATGTTCAGGGTTGCCACTCGCTGGATTCTCGATAGCATTTTCTATGATTTAATGGTATGGGGTATTTAATGTATGTTGATTATGTTAAATTCTAAACAGAATACTATAAATTCTTATTTAGTTTTTCTTGCTGCTGCTGCTGAAACATGCTAAAAGCTCGAACTCGTTGTAGGTAACAGTATCTAATACTCATAAAAATAAATCAGCTTCTAAAAATATTATACCCAAAAATGGCTTCCAAGCTCTTCGCATGTAGAGTGTTTTTGGGTGTAGTGGTAAAATTAATATTTCCCCTCCGTGCCAGCCCTACTGAAGCTAATAAATAGGTTATCGATTCCAGGAAATGAGTGTGCAGATGCCTTCGCGTTCCTGTCGGAAGTTGAGCTTCTATTGAATTACAATTCTTTTGACCGACTACCTTTAAAAGAAGGTTATGGTTTTTACATGGTTTAGCAATGCGCTGGAGATGTGGTTATGTCATATTTTTTGGGGATTTATTTTAGGAGTAGCATTTTGGTTGGTAAAAAAAAGGATTCATTAAGTACTATCTTTTATTAATCATATAATCAAGATGTTAGAATTGGAATCGTGGTTCGCTGGGGTCCTTCCCACCTCCTAATCCTGCAGAATCGGGACCCTCAAAAAACGCCAGAGGTGATCGTAGTAGTTTTAGTTTTGGGTAGGACTCTCCCAGAAAATCCTTAAAGGATTTACCTGCATTCATTTAAAAGCATTTGAATCTTACACATCTCTTTTACACCATAAAACTTGATATATTTTTCAATCGAATATCCTCCCCTTCACATTACAATATTCTATTCCGTATAATATTAATTAACATCACAAAATCTTCCATATTTTACTAAAGATAATTTTTAAATTATAAAGGGGAAATGCAACGAATCCAATAAGTAAAGGCACTAAATTCGCTGAATAAACACATCCCATAATTTCGAAGACATTCTATAATCAGATTTTTACTCTTCTCTGAGTATCAACTTTTCGCAGAATCTGTCCAGTCCCTAATGGAGGTAACGCTCACAAATGGATGACAGGAGTGCCTTTTATGGGACCCTTTGAGTTGAATTTATTCTTAGAATGGCCATTAGAGTGCAGACTTTCCCGGCAACATTTTTCATAGGTACAACAATAAACTAGATACAATTTTCTAATCGACCGCGATAGGAATGTTAAAAGGTTTTGGTTATAAATAATCAAAGTTATTTATAAATTTATAACTACTGAACCGGTATTTATATAAAATGTCTAAGAACTATCACTGGAAAGCCATAGTTCACCGATGCGCTGGCCTAATGCAGGTTGCTGAACTTCACACACCTTCAAAGACTTTCAATCTCATCAGGCATGCAGTTTTCCTTCACCGGTGAGCGAGCAATGATCTCGTGTGTACTTAGAAATTTAGAAAAACCCATTTCAAGGCACCACAGGGGAAGGGGGGTTCAGGATTCAACTCGGGCCATTTCGCAAAAGAAGCTAAGCCCGTAACCACTGTACCATCGTTGCTAGAGAGCTACGGTACCACAACACAAACTTACAATACCGGTTACAACTATTTTGGCGCTGGAGTCATAAATTGTCCAGATATCTATAAGTTGTCTGATATGTAATAAATGAAGCGCTACCGACCAAGTAATTCTGTGGAACATTCATCTTCTGTCTCGCTCGATCGGTTTTAAAATCGTCGTTCCGTTTTACGCAACAATGCAATCACTTTGAAGTGCACTGCCATTCGATTTAGCTCATAATGGCAACAATACGGTTTAATGGCGCTTGACAGCTGCCATTTTGTTAACTTTTATCATGGACGTATATAGTTATACTCAATGCGTCCATGAATTTAATTGTATTATTCACTTTTACTTAACAAGTAATAGTTTTAAATAATGGTGGCATGTAACTGGCGTTCGAGAGTTACATTAAGCTTTTTTTTTTAATGCCGGGAAATGCCTTTAGGCATCCCGCTGGGGAGTGGGTCTTCCCAGGCTGATATGTGGGACTCGCTGCGCCCGAAAGCTGGTAAATGGACGCAGCTCTACCCACTAGAACCCGGCGAGTGCCACTAATGCCGCCTTTGGTGAGGTGGATCAGTCCCTCAGGGGACCGACGCCACCTTCACAGAGTCCACCCAACGTCGGGCCAGTACAATGGGGCGAGGTTCCCGTCCTCACCCCTTGCCCCCCTGCTCTTTTGCCCTCTTTTCTTATAAGAGGGGTACAAAGAGCCCCCTCAGCTCAATTCGCTTAGCCCAAGGTGCTGGGTTACTAAGCCCCAACGGCACGACAAGGCTTGAACCATGGTGGGGAGTTAAATTAAGCCTAGCGTATTCAATGTTACTGGTTTTTATTTTTATCAGGTGGGATGGACCTGACCACTAACATCATCCTTTATCCGTCCGCTGCTGAACATAGGCCTCCCTCAATAAACGCTTAGACGACCAATCCTTTACCACTCGTATCCACCACGGACCTGTCTGCACGGAGATCGTCATCCCATCTGGTTAATAACCGACCACAACTTCATCTGCCATGACGAGTCTCTAGTCTTACTGGCCCATCAGCTATCCGTTTTCCTGGTCGCACGTTCTTATCAGTTTCACACACCTAAATTGATAGAGAATCTCGGAAATTTACATTGCTATCATCACAGATTTATAAATAAAGACAAATGGAGCATGCCGAACACGCAAGTGACGCCACCAAAGCGAATACAAATTCAAAAGCGAACACAATCTAATAGACGTTTAGATTACGATGCCAAGCACTTGAGAGCGCTTTTGAATTTGTATTCGCTTTGAAGCGTCACTCGCTTCATACTCGCGTGTTCGGCATACTCCATCTGTCTTTATTTATAAATCTGTGGCTATCATATACATTTTTCAAACCCGAAGGGTATTTCTGAAGCACTCAAAAAAAATATCCTTATTCTTCAGATTCGCTGATGATATCGAGCTGATGACGGGTCAAAGGCCAGGTATATACTGGCTCATCTGCTGGAAGTACCTGTCGCCGCTCGCCATGCTGTCCATATTAATATCCTCGTTCGCCGAACTAATCTTAGAGGGGTCGAGCTATGAAGCCTGGATCAGCTCGGAGGGAGACACCGTGAAGAAGCCCTGGCCGATATGGGCTGTATTGCTGGTGCTGGTGTTAGTCCTGGCTTCGGTCCTGTGGATACCAGCGCTGGCGATTTGCAGGTACGCTGTCTTTATGCTATAACGCTTTGACTTTAAATGCAAATAGGTTCTTAAGCTCTACAATTAAGTACATTATAATTTTGTGATGATCGGAAGCGTGTTTTTTTTAATAGCATACGAGGGCAAACGAACAGCCGAAGCCTTGCGACTGTCGACACCCATTAACATCCACACAACCAGAGGTTATGCAGATGCGTTATTGTTTTCGTTTATGTGATGAGTATTGTGGTGCAGGGACAAGAATATTAGGAGATACAGCCTTGGGCAGATTTAGCCTGACAACGACGATGACGTTGATAAGAGTCTCCGATCTTTCCAGATACTTTGGTATAGTCATCATCGATGATGAAGAGCGCGCGTGGTTCCCAGCAGAAGACCTCCGAGACTTCCACGGAATCGAACCCCGACCGGTGTCCACCCTCGAGACCCTGCTCTTCTGCACCAGACCTGATGGAACCGAAGGCTGTTGCTGGCCAGGGTGCTGTGAAACTGACGACGAAGAGTAAAACCACAGGTCTTTACCGCCATTATATATATCTTTCAACAAAAGTAAGAATGCAACTCATATAAATCAATTAGGAAATATAACCTTATTTGAGATTTAAGTACTTATTGTTTGTAATAAAAAAGTAAGATTTCCAATGTTATAAAACTTAAGAACAAAAATAAACATTTAAAATATTAGTTCAGCTTCTAAAATAGAATTGAGCTGTCGTTAAAAAATAACAGAACATAAAAAAATTAAATTACATAAATTACCATGTTTTTTAATATTGTTTTGCGGAGCTCGATATTTCGACATTGTCTACGAATGTCATGTTCACGAGACTGAGACGAGACTTGAGTCTCGTGAACATGACGTTCGTAGACAATGTCGAAATATCGAGCTCCGCAAAACAATATTAAAAAACATGGTAAATATCCCGTTTTAAATACTTTAAACAATGAAAATAACCATGTTAATTTAAAATCCTATACATAAATTAGATTTAAAAAATATGATGATATCAAAAAGATGGTAAGAGGTGGTCTCATGCTGCTTTCCATCCATTAGGCCGGCACGACCGGGGCGGTAAGCTGTCGCGTTTCGTGCGGCTTAAGTTTTTGGAGACCATTGGGGGAAATGGGAAAAGGGCAACGCGTTTTCTTAACCCTTGGTTGTGCCGATGTTGATATGAATGATGATTTAACATATTAGGCTCCTGCGGTTACCTGCAGTTGGTTTGAAATAAAAAAAATCAAAGCACAAAAATACAACAATATCATAGTTAGTATCTGCCTTGAAGGAACATTGAATTCCGACTAATAAAACATTAGACATCATTAGACAAACATTGTAATAGAGTCTCAGGTAGGGAATAAAAAAAAATCCATATCAAGAATAACTTTTTAATAATAATATGGTGCCATGACTTCTAGGGCCGTATTCAGAGACGTGACTTGAGCGCTGATCGGTGCTTGATACTAGTTTTGGCGGTACCAAAATCTAGTATCAAGCGCCACACGTCACGTCTCTGAATACGGCCCTTTGTCTCGTAGGGAAAAAAATATAGCATTCGATACAATTTGTCGAGACACCAAAACGATCCCACGTTTTAGTGATCTTTATAATACAATTATACGTACTTTCTTATATCTTTTAGATTTACTTATTTAGTCAAACACTTAGGTATTATTTATAATTTATATCGTGTAGTTCTTATAACGCCATGAAACATTTAAATTTTGGAATTTTTTACAATTAATAAGAGATTATCTCGTTTTTTCTATATTTAAAAGTAAAGCACTGCTAGTGAAATCGCTCTTAAATATTTTAGTAACAACTAGAATATTTTATTTAAGAAAACAATGACAATAATATAACTTTTATAGTTCTGAGGTCTAAACGTTTTTCAGAGATCATTTTTGTATTTTAAGACTTAAAATATTTATAAACAATAATTAATTTATTAAAACAAACTTATCAATTGAAACGTAAAATATATAATGAATTATGAAACACATATCGTGAATCCATATCCAAACAAAAAAAAGAATCTACATCTGTTTAATGTAAAAGTATAAAACATTAAGCGTATAAGATTCCATGACAATGCTTGTTTAGAACCTAAACAAAAATATTTTTATAATGTAGCAACACTGTATGTACTTAAAAATATACTTGTATGTTGTCATAAACATACAATTTGTTCCAGTATGGTACTTTAAGCAACTACTACACAGGAAATTACTGGACTGTACCTATATCCATAGGTCGCTGGTTCATATCCGGCTCGAAGGACCAAATTGTATGTTTATGGCAACATACAAATAAATTTTTATGTAACTTTTGTGGAGAACAATTAAAAGAAACTTATAGAGAAACTTCTTTATTCGCTATCTTTTTTCTTACATTTTTATAATAACCCTGTACCAAGTACGCAGTGTTGCTTACATTATAAAAATATTTATGATTTGGTTATAAACAATACTAATTAAAAAACATCTATATCAATTCGACCGAAGAATTAAGAAACGCCTCCTTCTTTGATTTTAAAATTTTATTTTTATAAGTAAATAATAATGTACACCTGTAACTGTGTCTTTTCGAATAAAAAGCTTAGCAAATTGAAAATTAAGCTTAAACAAAGTTAAAATTGTCACAAAGCTAACGCTATCTTCCTCAAACTTTAGGGATGCTCATTATTCACCGAGTCACGTTTCCTTAAATAAAGATTTAAAAAGAAAACTTTAAGGACGCTGTACTTGAACTTATAAAAACGAAGAAATGTCCCTACAAAACCAACACGAGAAGAAAATATCTACGGTTTTTAGAGATCAATCGAATTCGTCAAATTTACATATTGGGACGCCCTTTGAAATGTTTAACCTATTTTAAGGCGAGGCATCCCGAAAATAATTTCCACGCTCGTTCTGCCCAACGCCATTTCATACAGTTTCGTTGAGACTAGAGTTAGCTTATTTTAGCCAAAAATGAGACGAAAGATAGAAAAATGTTTTTATTGTTTAAAGCCGTATGCGACATAAGCCACGGAAGTATAAAATAAAGTACGCAAGTTAGAAAGATTTTTCCGAGTTCGCATTAACACACAAATTATAATATATTACAATAATTATAAATACTAAGAAATTTTCAGAAACGATTCCGAAAAATTTTGCAAAATTGGACACTTCTTTGAAATGAAAATTTACCAGGAAAATTTTTACTTATATAAAAACCAGTTCGTTAGCCTTAGTTTTGCTTATCCCCACATAACTACATATCATGGCCTATGTCTATGTCTATAAAGGCTTATATTTTTCCAGCTTTATTCTATATAAGTATATATATATGTCTATTATTTGGAAAAGATATCAATGTGTTTCCAAATTATAAAAAATCTTGGCATTATCTTGTCCTCGTAACTAACTTTTATCATAACACCTACTAACTTTACTTGTAGTTATTTTTATCTTAAAATAAAAAGAAATTATATTTTTAAGGTATCTTATACTCCCTGTTATTTGTTATAAGAATTTTATTTGTTATCTTATACACAACGAAATACGAAGTCTAGCAGGCATTAAAGTAAAAAAAAATCATATACCTCCATTTCATTTCATTCAACTACTTATCCAAAATATTACGACAATAAAAATATCATAGCTAATAATGACAATAATATAAATATATTAAGCTGTACCAGCAGCGGAACAATATGGGCAGCTATCCGCCAACATAAATTGGCATAGTTTATTATTATATAAGATAATAAGTAAAAAATATTATATTTGACTGTATATTATGAAATTATATCAACGTTTTAACGGCTAACTTTTGAATCTAAAACAAACTACCAATCTAAACCGTTAACAAAAAATTGAAAAGTTAGCCTATTGTTATGTAGTTTAAAATTACGTTTTGAATATTTTATTGTGATATTAATTTATTATTAGTGTAAAGATATGATATTTTATTTAAGTTGTTAATAAGTTATAGAGCAAAATCCTATTTGCATACGTTCAAAAGACATTTGTATAGTCCTTGAAATGTAGATTGATTGGAATGACAGCTGTCAAGCCAATACTGGCTTCTGTGTTATTAGTTTGACATCTGTCATTTTAATCAAGCCATTAAGAAATCTTAAGTGCTTATGACTAGATTAAAATTTTATGTAGCGATGTTGAGCAATATTAATGTTGTAAAATCAACAAACTTTTGAGCTATTGAAACAATTAATTATTTTCAATAATTCTTACAAATCTTGAGATAAGATATATTATTATTATAAAAGTATTTATATGATGTAAGTTACAGATCTCATTAGGACATAATATTATTATGTAGTTGGTGTGTGGCTTCAGCCTTCGGCTAATATATTTAAAGAATAATATAATTTTTGTAATCGATATATCCGTAATGTTTATGACAATAATAACTTCTACTCTTGGCTCTAGTATGAGTTTGCTCGGGTGTCCTTATAACATGACATTTTATCAAACGTAAGTTTGATAAAATGTCTAAATTATTATTACTACATAGAATCATTGATCAAATATACCCTAGATACACTATTGCCTACAATTCCAAATCGAAAACGTGTCCCTTGCCCGTCGCCATTGCTAAGTTGCAAATCAAATATTATTAATATTACTTAACAATAACGTTCTATTTTCAATACCGGGGTTTCGCGCTTATGGTATTACAGAATGCGCCCATCGCGGAAGTCGTAATTTATTACCAGAGACCATACAATTATTGTGTTTAAAGAATAATTGGATCAAGACACTTTTTTAGCGTTCGTGTGATATCTTGGATATATTTGATCGATGCATAGAATAGGTACGCATTTAGAATATTAATGTTTTCAGAACATCTCACCGTCGAGATTTAGGCATAAGAATGTAACGCACACTTTTTAATAATTTGACATACATGCTAATATTATGTAAGACTCGTTAAGAGTACGTACTACGTAAACAAAAGTGAAAAATTGATTTTAGAAACTGCATCATCGAGAGATTTTCTACATCGAATAATTTTTCATGCATATAGAATATACCGTTGTTAATTATTATCATATCTATGACGAAGTATAGATATGTGGGGTCCGAACGTCGTGTTGAACAAATGGTCGCAATGAAGGGGACAGAATTTTTGGTAGAGCGCTCCTTCTTTAAGAAATACTCGTTTAAATCTTTACGCGGGAAGTATTGTGGCGCTGATTGGTCCGCTACAATAGCATCGGTACTCGATTCTAGCGCAGCCAGTGGCAGAAAGGAGAACTAAGATCTGGGTTTATTATTGTGTATAGGAATACTATAGAAAGGCCTACACGGTTCGGACTCCTTATATACTTCGGGATAAATTCAAATGGAAATTGACATATTTAAAAAAACATTCTTGAATATTGATGATAAACTAACGAGTTAACGACGATAAACCGCATATTGTGTATTATTGATATTTGTCATGTATATAACAAAGACAGACATTTTATAACTAACAAAACGTTAGTTATAAAATGTCTCTATATGCGATTGAGCCTTATCTGTCTGTGCATGATAAAGTGTAGCCAGTGTCCCCTCGGTCTAATAGTGTTGCCTGTCGAAATAGTATTAGTGCCGTCCGATCGCGTTAAGGGCGCCACTATAGGTACATAGTTCAATGTTATTTTTAAGATTTTAATGTGTCAATTAAATCATTTCAATACATCCTCTTCTCCATAAAAAATGTTTAAGAATGTCGAATACAATATCGCCATTAATGTACGCCATATGTATCGCCATTAATCTGCATTAATGGTGATATTGTATTGTAATGGCGATATTAAATATTATAAGTTAAACTTTTCCTTTACACAGCTTAGTCGTACCTACTTAAAATAATTTTTGATAGATTTATTGAATACAAAATACGCATGTTTTCTACCGTCTTCCAATATTTTTACGCTTATGTTTTATGTGTAAAACTGGCATTTATGTTAATAATTTACATTTTTTTTAATTATACAATATTATACCTACTCAATTTTTTGGACGTGTGTTTCATCTAAAGAAGATTAATGTTATAATAAATGTATATTTATAAATATAAGATAATACGAAGTACTATTTAGAGGCCTATTGTAAGTGACAATAATCTTATGTAATCTTACAATTTTATAGCATTAGGCATATAAATAATTACTCGAATCAATGATATTGTATGTAATATGTATTAAAAGGTAGATGATGCCTATGCGCAGAGCAAATACGACAATCGTCGTAATTTGGTATTTTAAGCGCAACTTTAGACTGACTGCTATCCTTTTCTATGTCATTCTTACCGTATTATCTGTCGCGTTTATTGTTGTCATCTACGTTTACGCAAGAGGTAGTCAGAGGAATCAAATCTAACCAACACCTTGTATGAATGATATAATATGTACGTCATCTTTACTAAAAGATCATTGACTTGAATAAAATATTCTGTTCAGTACCTACAAGAACTCGAGATACAAACAAATTATAAATGCCAAGATAATATATCTATTTACGTATATATCATTGTTATAAAACTTAAAAGTTCTGTAAAAATAACTCATCGTCATCATCGTTCAACTAATATGGACATTTGTGTCTATGAAGCCTCTTTCTGTTTCTGTATAATATGTTTTATATACAGAACACATTCTGTAATTTTACGGCTCTAAAAATCTTCAATCTTTTAGAACTGGTGCGAAACTTAATTTAAACTTAGCACTAGCAAATGGTAATTTAGATATTATATACTTCTTGTTACTTTTTATTATGTTAGGACGCTTTTGCCTTATTGCCAAAAATAAAGAAATAAAATTATCTTATGACTTTTCCCGCTAATTGTTATAAATAATATTTTAAATAAATTTGACCTCGAGTTCTTTAACATGTCTAAAAATCTTATTTGTAAACTTGTTATTATATGAATGTACTTATGATCACATACTAACATTGTTACCTATGATCATGATAATCCATTTCATGATTGTTGTTTTAGTGTAAATTTTGTCTAATATTGCGTGTTGATGGTAAATAAACGTTTAAAAAATCAATGTGTGTATTATTTGTCCACCGACTACTTAGATATACCGGGTGTATTTGGAACGATTGCAAAGATTTAAGCCTTATAATATACTAGCTGTTGCCCGCAGCTTCGCCTGCGTTAACTAAGATTTACAACGGGATCTTAGCGGGATGATATATCTTTACCGATAAATGGGCTATCGAACACTGAAATGTTTCATTAAAATCCGACCAATAGTTCCTGAGATTAGCGCGTTCAAATAAACAAACTCTTTAGTTTCATATCTTAAGGATTAAAAGCATGAGTAAAATAAACTCGTTCAAATGTAGTCCAAAAAAATCAAAATTTCTGAATAAATATGGTTGGTATGAAAAAATATGGTTGTTGTGCCTCACTCAACATAGATAGGTATAGTGTGTCGTGGACTTTTTTGTAGATATTTATAAGATCTACAATTAATTACAACATTTTATGGTTCTATCTTTTATAGTTTAGGCAGCGTACACAAAATAAATAACTTTTCTGGTTGATTTTTTACACCTCGTGTCCGAAAAACCCAAATATCTTACGGAACCCTGTTTTTTCCAGAATAAAATTTAGCCTATGTTACTCGTAGATAATGTAGGTTTCGAATGGTGAAAGAATTTTTGAAATCGGTCCAGTACTTTATGAGCCTATTCATTACAACCAAACAAACAAAGTTTTCTTCTTTATAATATTAGTGTAGATATATAGTATAGATAGATTTCGCCATAACTTCAAAACCGGTCGTCCAATTTTAATCATTCAAAGTCGAAATATTATCTTCATAAATTGTACCTACTTAGTGATGAAATTTATTTTGATAAGGATCCAAAGCATGAGTATAATAAACGCGTTTAAATGTAGTCCAAAAAAATTAAAAATATCTAAATAAAAAAATGGTTATTGTGCCTCACTCGACATAGATAGGTATAACGTGTCGCGGACTTTTTTGTAGATAATTATAAGATCTACAATTACTTAGAACATTCTATGGTTCTATCTTTTATAGTTTAGGCAGCGTACGCAAAATAAGTAACTTTTCTGGTTGACTTTTTACACCTTGTGTCCGAAAAACCCAAATATCTTACGGAACCCAATTTTTTTCAAAATAAAATGTAGCCTATGTTACTCGTGGATAATGTAGCTTTCGAATGGTGAAAGAATTTTTGAAATCGGTCCAGTACTTTTTGAGCCTATTCGTTACAATCAAACAAACAAACAAACAAAGTTTTCCTCTTTATAATATTAGTGTAGATTATTTATATACTATATAAATAATATATTATAAGTCCGATAGACGCGGCGCTGCGGTCTCATAACTCAATGTTGCCAATTTATAGTGTAATGATTTTCCACCAAGTCTAGTACAAAAAAAAATTTAAATAATTATAGGGCCTATGGTCAGTAGTGGATTGATAAAGACTGATGATGATAATAATGACAAAAATAATTATAGCAGCAAAATAAAAATCTCCCTACCAGGTTTTAGTAAAATATAAGTAACATCTTTTTTAATGTTTCGTTTGATTTTTTACGTATAACCGATTAGTAGAAATCATCTTAAATAAGCTTCTTCGGGTGGGTTCGGCTTTTGCCAGGGGTGACGATTTTCTCAGAAGTAATTGCTGCCATTGTTACTTCTTTTGTTATTCGACACAAAAACACCTGAAAATATAATTCATCTGAGCAAGGTTTTAATTCTTTTACCTTGTATTTATATTCTTAAAAAATATCATAAGATAAAGGTAGGTATAGAGTTAATGTTAATATTTTAACCATAAATTAGGCAAAAATGAGTGACACTGGCATCTCTAAAATTTATCTGTCATGGCAGTGACATTTATAAACATATTATTCAACGGGGTTAATTGTTGTTTATTTTTACTTTCTAATTCACAAAATTATTTCACTTTAACGATCATTATACGGCCTTCAATTTTTACACCTAACTTTATATTATATGCTCCACATTTCACGTAAAACAATTTAAAATATCACAACTTCTTACTCCAGACAGATGTCAAGATGTCAATCTTGTCAAATTTAGTTCAGGCATTAGTCGCAGGACTTCAAAAGTGGCGAAGACTATATGTCACTCACAAGTCACAAGTAACGTAGCCTTCTTTTGGTAAACGAATTTTCAAAATCGGATCATCAAATCGCGAGATTACCCCTTGCAGCCTTATATACTCACAAACTTTACCTCTTTACAATATCAGTATAGAATTGCATATCAAATCCTGAAAATAATTATTCAAGCCTTGCTAATGGTTATGGAGATTAGCGCGTCCAAACTGTGTCTTCAGCCTTATAAATATTATTATCTAAGATAATGATAAAATAATCGAACCTTTTTTTTTCCAAATGTCTAGACTTTTAGGCCTGATGGCCTTTAAGCTCAATCGGTAGGTAGGTGAGCAGATGGCTCACCTAGTAAAATTCGAAAGGAGGGCGCCCCCCTCCGTGCCCCGCAGGGGGCGCGGAATATCGCGCGCGCTACTCTGGAGAGTAGGTGTTTGGCTAGTCAAATCCAATACGGTCGACGAGTCATTAGCGGATGAAGTTAAACTATTAGTCGGAGGGCAATAATCGAACCTAAGCCTTCCTTTATCGAAGGGTTTACCCTTCGATAAAGGAAGGCTTTACTAGCGTGCAGTGTTATTTTAAACCAACTTAAAAAAAAGAGAAGGTTCTCATTTCGTCTGTCTTTGTTGTTGTTTTTATCAGCCGTGGTAGATACAGCAAATACATAATAACAAAAATATAAATATAAATACAAAGATTGTACATTAATAGAAGAATAAGTTGGTTATTAAGGAAAAGTATTTTTTTTAAGTTGGTTTTTTTTTTAAATATTAATACAATGTCGAAGGCCTAAATCACTGTGCTGATTTTCCCAAGACGCATTTTTTCCTTACCGCAAGGTAAACGACATTGTATTAATCAAGTGCATAAAAAATATAATATATTATACTTAGATCAATAAAATGTCTAGATAGTGTCGCGCGAAAAACACGTCCAAAAAAATAGCGTCCAACCGTTGGCCTCTAAATGCTTCCTCCGTGTTTAGTATCCGTCCCGCAGTCATAGAATACGCATGAATTGTTACGCATTATTGTTTTTATTTATAATGAAGGTTTGTGTTGAAGTGTAACGAGATTAAAAAGGATGATTATGGGAGAACTATAGTAGCTGGTGTCACTATTCACGAACACATGTTTGAAAATGTTGGCCAGTTTTTTTGTTTTGATTATAGGGCGACACTCCATCTAGACATATTAATGATCTAAGGTGTTAGGTTAGGTTAAGTGCCCTAGGTGTTAGGCATGTGCCTCGAGTTTAGCGGGCAGCGGAGCGGGAGCGGCAGGACCTTTGCGTAAAAATCAAATGGACCGATTCTCGAAAACAGTAGGGCTATTCTGTAAAAAACCATTTCCATATCGAGCTTCACCTGTGTGATAGAGCTCACTTTACGTCACTTCGAAAGATATCTTTATTGAGATAGATAGATAGTCGAGTTTTAAAGAATACAAATTCGTCATATCACCGCGGATTCCGCTTTCGAGATTCGAAAACGACCGTACAGAATAGCCCTACATCGGAGCGGCAACGGCGCGGGTCTACGTTACGCCGCCGCGGCCGCCCCGCTGCCCGCTACATTCAAGGCAGAGGCCTTAAGGGTGACTCACTTTAATACTTTTTCATTTTTTGGACATTTTTTATTTGTTATAATCAATTGATGGCATGGTATTTAAAATACATTAACTCCTTAATGTTTACCCTCCCACCAATGTCTTTTTTAACAGCTATACTGCTTTTGGCAGAAGTCTGTCGGGGCTGCTAGTTATAAAATAAAACAATATTGCAGGTACAATTTCTTTATTCTATCAACAAACTTGGTGTTATCATAATTCTTGGCAGTATTGCTTAACAATCCATTATATATTTATCTGATATGCAAAATATAATAATACCTAGCTATCAGTCAAATATTTACAAGTATGTAATTTAATGAAGGCATCAACAATTATTTCATTCTAACTGTATTTTATTTTACATTCATGAGGTTAACGCCAGCTAGGCAATGTTAACATACACTATAATCTTCGGTCGAATGTAGTCTTTATAAGGATAATTGATTAATTATTAAAGTAAGAGAACTAACTCCATAAAGTATCAGCCCTTGTAGGTCCCACTGCTGGGCACGGGTTTCATCCTCGGGCGGTAGTGGGCCATAATTTACCGATGCGCTGCGGCATAATGCGCCCAATGCGGGTTGGTGAACTTCACGTACCTTCAAAGATTTTTCAATCTCATCAGGCATGCAGGTTTCCTTTACCGGTGAGCACATGATGGTCTCGTGTTTGGGTTGCGCTTAGAATTGTAGAAAAACCCATTTCAAGGCACACACGGGGGGTCAGGATCGAACCCGCTCTCCTCTTGCATAAGAGGCCGAGTCCACCCACCACTAGGCCATCGTCGCTCACTAACTCCATATTGTTTAATTTTCACGGACAGATGGCAGCCATCGCAATAATTATTTGGCAATATATGTTCTGATCCAATTTTCAATGTTTGTCCAATGCCGATCAAAATATGAAGTGCTAAAGCAAGGATTACTATAACATTATATATTGTATGCATAGATAAATACAATTGTTTATGTACTCCCATATGTTAATTTTAAGCCCAACCACTGTTTGATATTGTGATGCCACACTTATGTAACGCTTTTCGATGGAGACTTTTATACACAGAGATAATTTATTATTTTACATTCCATACTTCAAATGTACTTGTATGCTAAACAAATACAATAATGGAGGCATACAATGGATTTATTTTTTGGAAAAAAAAGGCAAACATGTTATTTTGCAGTTGCACATTAGTTCATGTATACCACAAACTATATAGTAATACTATGTGATGTGATGTATACCATCACAGAATTCCTTAAAATTTAATTATTAATTGCACACTCACACATGATATTTCTATGAATTGAATCAACATAATATAATTATATTATAATTTTTTCTGATCAATTATTTTTGTGAGAAAACAAACATTGAAAAATCACAGTGTATAAAATTATTAATTATTTTAGGTTTGGTATTATGGTATTTGCATAGATTGATGTCATGCTGTGCCAGCATGAAATCAATCTATAGAATTACCATTTAAACATTGCTTAAATATTGAGGTTTCAACAATACTTTAAACGCTGTATGTAACCAAACAAACATATTATTATATTTAAATGAATAGTGATCATGTTTGTTTAAAACTATATAATTCATGTATACAAGTCTGTAATTTATTGTAAGTATTACATTTTTAAACATACTATAAGAGAGGCGATCTCTCCCAGAACCTAGCTTTTACACTGTTGTCAAGTTAATAAAAAGCCTGCTCTTATATTACGGCCTGATTTTGTACAAGGATAGTCTCTTTCGGATTTCTACATCCTGCTTGACAATAATAACAATTTGAGGTTGCAAAACCTAGGACCTAGAGTCTAGACCATTAAGGTAAATCTGATAAATACAAATTTGCATTTCTATTATATTTTTAGCAAAGATACAACCCACCATATAACATGATGGTAGCAAATGTGGCGTATTAAAGGGCATAACATCAGACTATGTAAATAGTATTTTGTTGAATGGGGTTTAGACATATTTTTTTATTAAAACATCATCACACTAAAGTAGTGGAGGTGTTCAAATCGATACACTATAAATAAAATTTTACACTATAAAATATAGCTTGATAATGACAGCTGTCAAACCAGTACACCTACTGTCATGACATGTCATTCTAATAAAGCTATTTTAAATTATTTAAGTGCTGTAACAACCTTTATCCTATCCTGGATACTGTTAAAGCTAGATGTTAAATACTTAAGATTATAAATCATATTGAACTATTAGCATCTTGCTCGGCTTTTCTCAATTTCTTTGCTCTAATATCTGCCATAGTCTGCTCGATGGATCGTTGATCCTTCTTATTCTCACTTGGCACTTCACCATAGCTCTTATTAACATTTGTTTTGTGCGCTGCCTGTAAAGCAGCGTCTTCGCCGATAAGATGTGCATACTTCTGTTTATAAAATGTTCCACTTAGCTCTTCTGTTTTATGCTTACGTTTTCTATTATTTCCTTCTTCATTCTCTAACACTGCTTGTTTTTGCATTTCTCTACTTCGTTCCGCCATTTCCGCAGCCTTTTCTTCGTTCCAAACACCACCTGCCCTACGTACTGATAGCTCATCATCAGATGGTAATTTGTCTTTGGAGTAGATGACAGCATATCGATCTATACCTTCCTGTCCAAATGACATAACCATTACCCCAGCAGTATCAGCAACATCCCTTATTATTGCTCTAAAGACTTGTTCCATTGGTTCAAACTGTAAATGAGGTTTAGTACCATCTTGAATAAAATCGCTTATTTTTTCCTCTACACGTTTACGAAATCGATCAAGCATTGCCTTCTGTTCTTTTTGTTTACGTTCTATAACCTCTTTTTGTTTTTTCATAGCATTTTTCTGAGCTTCGCTTACTGGTGGTGGTTTTTGCATGGAATTCAAAATAGAACCAAGGAGATCCATTTTATATTTTATTTTCCGTGCAGAAGGATGTGTATGCGAGAATTTCTCTAATTTTCTTATTCCAATGTGATGGAAATTTAAAATTGTCTATTATATTTTCAGTATTTAATCCTTTAAAAGCTAATACTTGTAAAGCTGTATCAATTTGGGCACAAATTTCACTGCCAAATGTGACAGAATCTGAAGCAAAATCTAATAACTGACTCAAAGGTGGTTGCAGAGGTGAGCCCCTAACAAGTGCTGATTGATCTGTAGAGTTAATATTTCTGCAACTTTCATGTAATATTTTGTTTTTATTACAAAGTTTCTCAAATAAACCTTCTAAAGTTGACCTGTAATAATACAATATAGAATATAAAATGCATATTTTTGTGCAGTTGCATGCAGTGATATGGTTCTATTCATTGGATAATGATTGAAGGGCATTTATTTTTCATCAAACTTGTGTTGACAATCAAGTATAAAAAAGTAAAGTATCAACCCTTATACGTCAGACTGATAGGCATGGGTCTCCTCCTCAAAATCAGACGAAGAGGATAATGGACCATAATTCACCAATGTGCTGTATCAATGCAGGTTTGGTGAACTTCACATACCTTCAAAGACTTTCAATTTCATCAGGCATGCAGCTTTCCTCACGATGTTTCCCTTCACCGGTAAGCAAATGATGGTCTTGTGTCTATTTCAAGACACGCACGGGCAGGTCAAAATCGAATGCAGAACCTCTTACACCCACCACTGAACCATCGTCGCCCAAGTCAGGATGCGTGAAGATTTTGTTAAAATTACAACTTGTTTAAATTCAAACCTAACCAATTTACAATAAATACATTCACCTCTTGCTTCAAAGTTGGAGTCTAGATCACTATTATAATAGTCCTAATTTTTTTTGTTAATATACAAATGCATTTTCTAGTATCAGGTGGATTTCTATGTGCGCAATTCAACTTCAATTTGAACTTAATATTCAATTGATTGATTTGATTTATAAACGTAGTGGGTAGCAGATCACAATGAAAATTTGAGTTATCTAACCCAGTATCCTAACACAATTATTACACTAGCTAGTTGTTTCAAACCACAGTCACTATCATAAAAACAAAATATGCTAGACTCATATTAACCCGAAATTGCTGTACATATATTTCAGCCAATGGGTTTTACAGAGTAAGAACCTTTAGGTTCAATATGGTTTCTGGTTTCCAAGGAGTTTACGTCTAAAAAGACAGTGCCAATATTATTGTGTCAACCTAAGATCATTCAGCCATGGTAAGTATTGTAAAGTGTTTGGTCATGGTAAGTTATACCGTCTGCCATCGTACGTAATACTGATAAGGAAAGATGGCTGGGGTATACTAGTATGTTTTATTATCACACAAATCATGTTGAAAGACTTTAGATATTAACTATTGAAAAAAAAATAAGATACACAATTTGAAACAAAGGATAATTATAAAAAACAGACAAAAGATGTTGGCTAATTTCTGATATAAATTAGTCAAACAAACCTTGCTTACAAGCGATACCCTTCCCACACCTTACACCATACTGCCATTTTTAGTAGCTTTAGTATATTTGTTAGTGATAATAACATTTTACTATATTATTGTAAGACACTATTTCAAAAAAAGTTATGATTGTTTTTTCATCACTGATATTAGAAGGAAAGTCTCAGTGCAAGTTGCAATATGATGTTAATGATGTAATGTACAAATATTAGCAAGAAAATAATATACCAACTAACAACAGAGAACATTGAGAAGGAAACAAATGTTTTCCTGTGTTACTTTGCATGCCGTACCAGAATTGCTCATGTGTTAGGTTATTTGATAATGTAAAAAGAAGTCAGGTAGGTACAATGTGAATGTTACATTTCTATAAACTCATATTTTTTACAGACTTTGTAGAAGACAGGAAAGTCAAACAGGCCAACAAGCCAAGTAGGTTGTTAGCTTGGTGGACTAGTCATTATTTTTACAAAAGTTATGAATATATAAAGTTTTATATTAAGAGTATAAGCATGGCAGGGCCATAAGTGATTAGGCCATGAAAAGTTTGTTACTCTATTTCTTCTACTAGTACTTACTTCTAAAAGTACTTTAATCATTACTTAACCTTACATACTTCGTCTAAGTTTATAGTAATCTAGTTGATATAATCTGCACGAGCGAGTTTGAATAAGATAGAAAAGATTTAAGTGGCTTATTTAATAGATTTAACTGGCTGGCAATTTAAGGTTATGTTTACCTAGAGTTTAAGACCTGTTAAAATATGTGTAGAAATGCTTAATTAATTAGGGAAATAGTGCGTCCCTTTTTATTATATAAACAATAGGTTACAAGTAAAAATATCATTGTTACTTACTGCTGATTCCGTATTTCGAATACTTCTTCAGATATAAGGTTATGTAGATATGTCAATATTTTGTTTTGAAGTCCGACAAATTCTTCTAATGGCGTGCCAATAACTTGGGCTCTAAAAATGAAAAAATCACTCATTTACTACGTATTAATCATCATTAAATCGTTATATTTTTTCTATTTACACTTACTCTTTTACGTGTTTACAACGCTGAATTACTTTATTTATAGAAATTGCGCAGTTTTGGCAAACTTTCAAACACGTTTTTGACGAATTATAGAACTCCTCTAAACATGAAAAATAGTCAATTATATATTTTTGGACTTTTGTTTCCATTATATTTGGACATGATGTTTTAAATGATTTAAAACTTTTACCGACTAACGACTGACGAATGACGACTATCGAGTATGTACCAATGTGCAACTCGGGTCTCGGAAGTCGCAACTCGCTAGTCGCACGCAACTCGCCAATCGCAATTCGCAACAGTGTTTCCACTTGAAAGTTAATTGATATCGTTTTCCCACGCCTTAAGTGAGATTAATTATCTGTTTTATGCGGTTGCTTTTTAGCTCATGATGTCCCAATGAACTTTTTTTCCTATAAGTATTTTTCATTTTGACGACCTCTTTTTTTTAAGCCCAAGATGTACTTATTTACTACAACGATCGTCAGATCGTTACGCAAATTATTCTGATATGTCAATATCAGAATAATTTGCGTACTGAGAATTTAACTTCCAAATATAACGGGACTACAAAAAGGCCTTGATCTGATTCTGATGATTTCCCCTTTCTTTCCCTCTGGGCCCTAATTTCCCCTCAAAAAGGTAAGTTCTCTTCACTGTGGAAACACTTTTGCATACATCATAAGCTGGAACCGCACGTTTGTGACTTGCCGCAAGCCCCAAGCCCCAAGCCTTCACAAGTCACAAGCATGCGGACGCCTCGCAAGCGCTTGCGGCAAATTCTCTTTGGTTCTCTTTGACTTGTGCACAATACCGACACTCGTCGGGTCGGCCATAAACCTTTGCAAGCCTACGCAAGCCAAGACAAAGTCTGTATCCGCACGTTTGAATATGTGAAGGCTTTCCAAGCCTCGGCAAACGTGCGGTTCCGGCTATACACAACACGGGCAAAAAGCTTGTATCCAGCTCTTAATAAATAAACAAAATACAGATCATATATATTAATAATAATTTAATATTTTACGCGGACGCACGTAGCCTAAATAATATAGATTCTAATTAAACTTCGTGCTTGAACGACTCAAAAGCAAACTATATAATCTCATACAGGGTTCCATAAAATTAGAGTTATTTCTAAAAATAGCAATATAAGTGTTGTAGTTTTCATCGTTAAAATTTAAGGTGAAATCAAAATATATATAATTATTAAAATGTAAATTATGAAAATCGATATAAATAAAGTTTTGACCATATTCCACATTTTTTTTACTTACAGAGGCCATTACCTCTGCTTAATGCATTCAAAGTATTATATAAGAACTGTAGAACTAGAACTGTATAACTGTAGAATTTAATTAAGGATACAATCAATTTACATAATTAAAAATCTAATTAATTACATATTGATAGTACATAATTATACTCATTGATAACTAAATTTCTACTAAGTGAATTCGATCTAAGGCTATGGTCGATTGACATCACAGCAGGCAGCAGCTGTCAAAATTTTCGACCAATAGCTTTCAAGTATCAATCCAAACGAGAATGAATAATTTTACAAAAAAAAAAAAAAATAGTCTGGTATTGTATTTGGTAAGAGGTGTATGTCTCCCTCTGCAGTGAATTTGTCGATTATACTACATTTAACAATTAAACAACAAATCGCGTTCAATTTAAATACCCTGGGTATTGTGAAAAATGTGTGATATGTGTAAAATTGAATAGCCACTAAGCGTTCAGCTGATTTTTGTGATTTGGTGAAAATGAATGGTAAAATGCATAGTGAAACGGGCACTTTCTCGTCCGATGGCATGCGAGCCGAAATATTAAATCCTTTCGTTCACAAACTGGAATTAGAAAATACCTACGAAAAAATTAGGGTTTGTACACTTTAATTTTTATTTAGAATAAGTGCCATGCCATGTTATTGTTTGAATCGTAATGGAAAAATCGTTTATTTGCGCAGGCTCCTAGACGACGGAAAATAAATTGTGCCATGCTTTCTCATATCGCATGATTTAACGAATGTTTTGAGCACATAGGTACCAATTACGAGTGTAATTTTAAATTTGTTCGACAATTTCAAAACTTTGAGATATATTTGCATAAATATTTGTTAAGTTTTCGTAATTAATATCTATTTACAAGAATAATGTAGCAAACACTTGTCATGATATTTTCGTTCTTCGTAGTGATTATTATCGCAAAATTTTGAACATTTTTAGTATATTGTATCTGCAGCCGTGTAATTTACGGCCGTATTATGCCTGATGATTATTAATTTTAGTGCCCGTGATTCTATGATCGTTTCTTTTATCGGATTACTATAGAAGATTATCTAGCTATATAGCTCCTTATCTCCTTCTAACTCAAAATTACCTCTTAATTAAGGTAGCACCGATTTTATTAAGGTCGTGCCATAAATATGTGAAAGTGTGTTTGTTTGTCCTTCTTTCACATTGAAGTACGACATTCTAAAATCTCTTAAAATATTCCTTTACACGGTAACAATAACACAGGTACAGGACTTGGATAAAGATTCATTTAAAATATTTATGGAAAGGCCTACTACGTACGTGATTAAATCCAAAATAATGAGAAACAATTGGATTGTTTATTAATAACTAGCTTAGTCAGTTTTAAACGAAATGAACTAGTTTTTATACATAGGGTTGCTAGGTCGCCAAACCTAATAGCCGGACAGACCAACGAGGTTGGCCGGACATTTGGGTAGAAAGACCGGACACCCAAAATTATTGAGGATTTTGTCTCAGTATTTACTTATAGTATGTAAAATTAAGCTTTTTTTATGAATATCATACAATTTCTTAAATTCTGGTGAAATAATAGATAAAATCGAATGCCAAGACAGTCTTAGCTTGATACGAATTTGGCATCGCTTGCTTGCAAATTGGAAAAGTTCTAACAAAAGCCGGACACCGTTAATTTTGGCCGGACACGCAATCAAAAAGCCTACCTATGTCCAGCTTTATCCGGACGCCTGGCAACCCTACCTATACATATAGGCTGTACTACATCTATCGGCTATCCCATCCCATAGGCTATATTATATTACCATAAAAGTCGGGCTAACCTTACAAAAATACTTTTGTCAATAAAATGAGTACATAATATTTTATAAATACAACATGTAACATCATATCTTAAGAGTGAGTGTCTTATTCCCAAGGTGTGGTATCTTCAATAAAATCTTTTATTTCGTAATAGGCTTTACCACACAAACGTTCCTTAACAATTTTCTTAAATTTATTAATGGAAAGATTTTGAACGTTTTCTGGGATCCTATTGTAAAAACGTATACATTGTCCCATAAACGAAGTACTAACTTTATTCAGTCTAAAAAATGGAACATTTAATTTATTTTTGTTTCTAGTATTTATATTGTGGTTGTCGCATTTTTTTACAAATTCATTAATATTTTTACGGACATACATCACATTAGCAAATATGTATTGAGAAGCGACAGTCAAGATGGCAATTTCTTTAAATTTATCTCTCAATGATACACGGGGGCCTAAACAATATATGGCTCGAATAGCTCGCTTCTGCAACAAGAAGATCGTATTAATATCCGCGGCATTCCCCCACAGTAGAATGCCGTAAGACATAATACTGTGGAAATATGCATGATATACTAATCGCGCCGTATTTTCATCCGTTATGATTCTTATTTTCTTAACTGCAAAAGCTGCAGTACCGAGCCTACTTGCCAACGTGGCTATATGTGGCGCCCACTGTAGCTTAGTATCTATGGTAATTCCGAGAAATTTGGTTGAATCCACCAAGTCCATCACCTCTCCGTTAAGTGATACACTAGTTTGCACCTGCTTAACATTAGGGAGCGTAAATTTTATCAGTTTTGTTTTATTTGAGTTAAGCAATAAGTTATTGGCGCTAAACCAATGCACCATGTTCGAAAGAGCATTGTTTACCTCGTCAAAGACCATTTGCTGTCGTTTAATTTTAAAAATTACAGATGTATCATCAGCAAACAATACAATTTCATGTTTATCCTTCATGAGTGAAGCCAAGTCATTTATATAAACAAGGAAGAGAAATGGACCAAGAATGGATCCTTGAGGCACCCCCATTTTTATTTTGGTGCCAGAGGAACTTTTACCATTTATAATTACTTTTTGAGTTCTATTATTTAAATAAGATGTCAATAGTTTAAGTTCAGCACCCCTGATACCATAGTGGTGCAATTTCCTGATCAACGTCGCATGTTCAACACAGTCGAAAGCTTTGGACAAATCACAGAATACACCTAGAGCATCCTGGGACTCCTCCCAAGCTGTAAATATATATTTTAGAAGATCAACTCCCGCATCTGTTGTAGATCTACCTTTAGTAAATCCGAATTGCTGTTTATGTAGTAACTCATGCTTATTAAAGAACAGTAAAAGTTGATTTAAAATAATTTTTTCGAATATTTTACTGAGAGTTGGAAGAATGGAAATTGGTCTGAAATTCGAAGGGTCTGTACTGCTACCCGATTTAAAAAGAGGTAATACTTTACTGTGTTTCATTAAGTCAGGAAATTCACCACAATCAATACACTCATTAAATATGATAGCTAAAGTCGGTGCAATGATATGCACAATGTGTCTTATAATTTTTACAGACATGCCCCACAAATCTGTAGTATTCTTAACATTAATTAGTTTAAAAGCACTGATAACATCTTTTGGGCAAATATATTGAAATTTAAATACATGTTTATTTTCATTGACACATTTTTTCAGTAATGTCTCGGCGACGGTAGGAGAAGATATTAGATTTTTAGTTGTTGTCAGTGGAACATTAGCAAAAAAATCGTTAAAAATAGTTGCTACCTCTTTATCACTATCTATTCGCTTATTATCAATATATAAGGAATATTCAGTATTTTTGTATTTATTTTTCCCAGTTTCTCTATTAATTATGCTCCACGTTGTTTTAATTTTACAATCCGATTTCGAAATAATGTTTTTAATATGTAAAGATTTAGCTTTAAGACATACCTTTTTAAATATTTTAGAGTATGTTTTTACATATTTCTTAAACGCTTCACTAGTGTTGTACGACCTCTCATCATAAAGTTCATATAATCTCTGCCTACTTCTATGAATTCCTAAAGTCGCCCATTCATTAAAAGGTTTAAGAGTTTTTGCATTGACTGTTTTTATTTTAGGTGCAAATATAACGTCAAACTCATTTTTTATTAAATAAAATAATTTACCATACAGAATATTTGGGTCTTTTTTGTTGCAATCAAAATACGAGAGTTTAGCAGTTATATTGCACCTAAGCTTCTCAATACGATTTTCGTTTACAGGGACAAACGTTACTTTCTTTTTGTTATTATTTTCCTTAGATATGTTTTTAAATGAAGCTTGCAAGCCACAATGATCTGAAGTAAGTTTATTAATAACAGATTGACTGTATGGTTTTACATTACTAAATATATTATCTATACAAGTAGCTGTGGTGCAAGTTATTCTAGTGGGTTCTAAGAATAAGTTACTAAGGTTATATGATTCAAATAATGATATGAATCTGATAGTGGTAGGATTTTTTTCTAATAAATTAATGTTGAAATCACCACATATAATTAAATATTTCTTTGATACACATAACTTGACAAGAACTTCTTCCATAATTTGTTCAAATGTATCATATAACCCACTAGGAGGTCTGTATACGCTTACAATAATAAGACACTCAAGCTCTACACAAGCTATTTCAATAGTGCGTTCAACAGACAGGCTCACAATATCTTTTCTTTCTTTAGCTTTTAGATTTGTTTTGGTTAGTATTAGGGAGCCACCTCGTATTGCATGTTCTCTGTTAAATGAGCTTGCCACCTGGTGATCACTGAGATTGATAACTTCATTTTTATTTAACCAATGTTCGGTAACACAAAGTATGTCAATACTATAACATTTAGTAAATAATTCTATTTCTAATTCTTTACCGACTATACCTTGCATGTTTTGATGCACCAGGTTAGTATTACAATAATTATTTCTATTTGTTTCTGTAACCTCTGTGGTTATGATTTTATTACATTTATTAATTTTATTGCAAGATATAATTTCTTTTGTCTTATTACCTAGTTTAAATTATTTGGAACGAATTCCAAGCTTTGTTGTGTCAATAAGTGACACTGCTCAATAGGAGCAGTGGTCTGTTTAGCCAAATCCTTGGCTGGATCTATATACAAAAAAGTGGATAGCGAAAGTGCTATTTGTCGTTTAAAATAATATGATAAGTCAAACTTATCATTAGTCTTAAAAATAAATTTACTATTAATTATGTTATTAATGTCAATTATTTCTAACTTATTAGTATAATTATTATTTGAATTTATAACTACAGAATTATTATTACATGATAAAGTATATAATAATACATTTAATTTATGTCTTATTTTGTTTTCCTGTGGCAAAGCTTTTATATAGGGAAATGTGAACAAAATTACCCTTTTTATATTATGTAAACTATTTAATGAATCTATAAATTTTACTATTTTTTTTTGGTTCACATTTCCCCTTCTGCCAGTCATAATTATTAACGTTGTAAATAATTATTAACGTTGTAGTAGTCTTAACCTGGTGGATCGATCCGCGCGGCTGTTACCACTGTGTCACGAGCTTCTGACACATACCTATATATTTATAAATACATACATATTATAGTCACTAACCACTAGACCAAAAGGCCAGTATTTACTATTTTGGTTGTCAAAATATAACTTTAGGGTTCCTCCCAGAAATTATAGTACAGAGAGACAGCAGAAAGTACCTTCTGAACATCCTCCAAAATGGCTTCATCAGTTCTCAGTATCAGGTTTGCTATTAAGTATAATGAAGTACAGATAACAAATGTTTCATAAACTTGCATGTGGTAACAGTTGGTAACGTTACAACAGCGTGCTGGAATTTTTAAACCAATCAGCAAACTAGATCAGCAACTACAGGCTGCCAACCGTACTCTAAAACAGCTAAGGTAGAGTATTGTACTCTATGTCATGGCGTACTCTATAATCTATGGCACTAATTATGTAGGCCGCTAAAATACTCTTTTAATACATGTTTATTAGACTAGGGCCAGCCGATAAGATCGTAGCCATAAGTGGCGGGAAGAGGAACAGGGCTTTAATAAAATTGATTAGAAATGAGCTTTTGATCAATATAAATTTTGAGTTCGACTTTTTAGAATCGTATAATTCTTTAAAAAACGATTAAAAATTGTTATGTGCAGTAAAAAGTAACAAAAAACTACCCTTCTAATTCGCAACAAATGATATAATACTTATATACTCTTATCATAAGTTCGTACTCATTATTTACCTCCTTTGAAATTCGTACTCTATTTCTTTAATAAAAGTTCAGAACCCTACTAACTAAAGAGCTCTCCATAATATTTTCCCTTTTCCTTTCTTTTTTTTCTTCCCCGTCCCTTTTGTCCATCTATTACCGGGTGACAGGTACCTTATTCCATCGCACCAAGCGCTAAGTAACAAACACGATTTCGGCGAAATTAGAAAATCGTTTAACCTACACCTGGGAAAGTGCGTTTTGTTATTCGTAAACGCGCACACACACGCACACACATACACAATACTCATTTGAATGTGTCTCTAGCGCGGACACATACAAATAGAACCGTTTTTAAAAACATTGTGTTGATTGAAAAAAAAATCGATTAAAAAACGTGAATGTTTAATATATAAAACCTGTTTGGTCGAAGGGACAATACTTTCGCTCTCTGTCGTGTGGTAACTGTAAATCTTGTAAATTGCCAGTTGTGGCAATGACCTGGCTAAATACAACTAGCGTTTTACATGTACTTATAAGAAAAAAGACCTTTGTTAATACATATTATGCCATGTAAACCCACGTTGAGTAAATGCATTAGATGCAGCTACACACATGTGTAAATCATCTAAAAAATCAAGGCCCTAAAACAATAAAAATAAATAAATAATACTAAAAATAAATGGTTTTAGTCTTTATCTTCTCCGATAGTTCGTCTATGTTAAAAAATATATTTGACTAGCTGTTGCCCGCAGCTTCGCCTGCGCTAACTAAGATTTACAACGGGATAGTACGCGAAAAAACATTTTTTACACCTTGTGTCCGAAAAACCAAAATATCTTACGGAACCCTATTTTTATCAGAATTAAATTTAGCCTATGTTACTCTTGGATAATATGCTTCCGAATGGTGAAAGAATTTTTGAAATCGGTCCAGTACTTTTTGAGCCTATTCATTACAAACATACAAACATATAAAAATAGGTACAAATCTTTCCTCTTTATAATATTAGTATTTGATAAATGGCTGTCAAATCTTAAAGAATTAATCTATAATCTAAAATAAATAATCTTTATATTTATATAAGTAGTTGTTGACGGTGTTGTGATTAACGGACGTTTCCGGATTAATCATCATCATCAGCCCAAGTTACTCCTTGTTACATCGGCTATCTGCCAGTGAAAGTCACGTCAAAATTGGTCTAGCCATTTCCGAGATTAGCCAAAACAAATTCACACAGATAAAAATTATAAAAAATGTTATTTTCGTGCTAGGACTTATTTACTTTGTATTGTGGTGTAAAAAGCGTTCATAAATATTATTATTATTATTATTTTATGTTACAAACCGACTCCAATATTATTTATCTGTATAGATATAAAAAAGAAATGTGGTGTCGTGGGACACCAGGTACGAACGAAGTTCCTTCGGCTAAAAAGAAAGGTATCATACACTACTCGCTTGTGTATGCGACTGTCGCGCCTGCGCACGTCTCATTTAACGCTTTTTATTCCACGCACTTTTTTTACGGTTTTACTATCACATTTTTTCCAGTTCGGTCGCGCAGCAAAATCCATATCCCTCCAAGCCTGCCGTAAGGAACTTCGTTCCAAAAATATTATATTTTTAAACTATTGAAATTCGCAGGAAAGTGGACAGTAAGATGTCAATTCAAATATTCTACTTTTCATCTACTATAAAAAATATAAAATGTAATCTGCTCAAAACTAGGCACCGTTATATATTTCATGTATGTACACAAATTAACAAATTGTTACAAAAAATCATTTGCCGTGACCGTAAGTCCCGTTGATGAATAAATAAATAATGAAAAAAAAATATTAAGAAACTGTTAAAGTACAACATACAAGATAATTAACAGCTATGTGCCTATCATAAGCTTGTATTTTCAAAATAATAACTTTTTATTAAAAACATGTTATGAAAGTAACGTAACCTACGTACATAATTTTTGAAACGGCCGAATTTGATGGGACTCAAACTGGTAGACATCTGATGCTATAAGAAGCAACTTGGGCTATAAAAGTCATCATCTTCCCGGATATGTCCGTCAATCTCAGTTAACAGGGGCGAGGCCGCGTGCAACAGCTAGTGTTAACATAAATCTGAAGAGTAGATAAGATTTGACAGCCATTCATCCATTAAGATATGGTTTATTTTAACATCAGAAATTACGGGAAACGAGTGAATAGATAACCAAGTCCCGAATTCGAGAGACTTGTGGAAATAAGGCTCGAGATTATTACACTATTAGTCTATTTAAACCATGTTAATAATTTAAAATACTATTAGTCTATCGCAAGAGGGCCGAGACGTATGGCGCAACTAGTTAATATCTCAACTTCAAAGGTAACACGCGTGCAAATAAAAACCTTTGCGAAAACAAAACATTTCCGCGTGTCCTTCGAGTAGGCTAGAGCTGCCGACTAATATAAATGGGAAATAATTAAATGAACGGCAATTATAAAATTTGGTGAGCCAAAAAATAATCAGCATTTATATAAATTATGATGGTCCAATGGAACACGTAGTAGTTTTTTTTATTCTTTTATATAATATATATACTCTTTCAGCAATTCTTGTATATATAAATAATTTCAATCTCGGATACGGCTCCAATGATTTTCATAAAATTTAGCATACTTACATGGAGTTTCGGCAACTTTCGGGGATTTGGGGGGGGGGGGGGGGGCGATAAATCGATTTTAAGAAAATGTTGTTTTATGTGTGTTATCTTCAACTTTACCGGGCAAAGCTTGGTCATCCGGGTACTATAAGTATAGCACAAAATATGGTACACCCAATCCACGTTCGTTCCTTGTATTTCTATTGGGATTATCGCATTTTTTTTTGTGAATATGGATGTTTGTTACTCTTTCACGTAAAAACTACTGAGTGGATTTTAATGAAACTACAATAATATAGCTTATACATCAGAATAGCACATAGGCTATCATTTATCCCTGTACTCCCACGGGAATGGTAAGTACGCGGGAGAAACCACGGAGCGCTACTAGTCGTTTATGTATTGGCGAATATACACTAGCTGTTGCATGCAGCTTCGCCTACGTCAACAAAGATTTAAAACGGGTCCCTAACTTTTTTGAAAATTTAATATCGCCATGTTCACCAGGGATAGTGAGCTTCCCAACAGTTAAAGAATTTTTCAAATCGGTCAAGTAGTTTCCGAGCCAATTCAATACAAACAAACAATCAAATCTTTCCTCTTTATAAAATTATAGATCAGTGTTTCCCAAACTCTTTTGTTTCTTAGACCACTTTCAAAGTTTTCCCGCATCAGGTGGACTCCTTGCTAAGCTTTTTTTTTAAGAATTGCTCGTTTAAAGATATTTCATTATAATAGTAAAATTCTCTTAACAATATTGATAGGAGAAATCTAGCCAACATTCTTGGTTGAATGGCTCATTGGTTCTTCACTATAGAAACCAAATTAATTTTCTTAATTTTCATGGACCCCGCTTACGAATAATGGACCCCCATTTTTTGTCACGCTCATCGTGGTCATTTGAGTCTTCCGTGGACCCATGGGGGTCCACCTGGACCACTTTGGGAATCACTGGTATAGATCACACATCATTTACAAAAAAAAAAAAACTTAACCCGGGGCTTGTATTATAGTATTGTAACTTGGTGTGGGTGTCGGTTGTCGGTTGTGTTATTTGGTGTCGCGTGTTCCAGACGGCGATATTCACGGTGATCCTGCTGCCGTTCAGGGTGATCGTGATATGCTACCTCATCGTGACCGCGTGGTTCCTGGCCTGCATCGGGCTGTACGGGCTCAGCGAGACCGACCTGCGCAGCAAACCCATGACCGGATGGAGGAGGTGCGTTGCTCTTTAATGACTCCAATTTAATAATAATAATAATAATAAAAGGTATAGTCCATTTTTATAGAAGTGACCAAAAGTGTAAACAAATATGGCGTACTTCCGGCCATAGACAAATAGAGTAATAGTGTAGCTTAGTGAAGTGACACAAAGAGCAAATTAATGAATAAAAATAATAAGCCATAGACAAAAGTATAATTAATTTTATATTCTAATATTTCAATGACACTATATTGCTAAAATTATTTCAAAAACTTATAATATATTATTATTAACTCATAATATTTTTTAAGAATTAGTAGAAGTACAAAATTATATAATAATAATAGAAATAAGTTGCTCTTCGACTGGAATAGATAAATAAACTATTATAACTGATTTATTTATGAAAATATTAAAGGAAAATACTAGAATACGTAAAACGCCAATAAGGAACTTATTTATTTTATTTTTTATTAAATGCTGTTCATACTTTCTGATGAATCGGAAGAGTCTCCAGAGACGTGGATATTGAAGCCTGGGGCGTTTGATGCAGCATCTATAATTCCGTCAAGCTGCATCATTTTATCTTCTTCTTTTATTACATGTTCAATACTGTTCCTCCATGACACCGCACTTATTTGAGTTAAACTTTATATTAATTTTATGGGGTTTAATTCGCAATATTAGGGCGGAAGACGTAAGACAATTTTATTATTTTGGGCTGCCATTTCGTCAATATTTTTTTGTCATAATCGTGCTTATTAAATTTTGTTAAAGAGTTCAGCTTTTATTTCAGTTTCATGGTAACTTATATTATTTTCTAGCAACCACGCTTGTATGTTTGCTTTCCGCCAACTCATGTTAGGCACTTTGACAGAATGTCTTGAGTGGTACGGTGCATTGTCTAAAAATATTACTGACCCAGGCTCCACTTTATTTAAAACAGTATTAAACCACTTCTCAAAATAATGAGCATCCATTTCACTGTGGTAATCCCCATCATGTTTTTTGGCCTCAAAAATCCACTCTGCTCATTCTAAAAATCCATCTGCGCTGCCGATGTGCGTAATTATTAATCTTTTACCTTCTATCTATTAATAAATTGCATTTATGAAATTTTAAAATATGTGTAAAGAACACGGCCTATTTTATTGTTCATTTTGCTCATTCTCAAATACACAATCACCTATAAAAATATAATGATTAACAATAGACAAAAGAAAGAATAATGTTTTTTAGGAACACGTGCAATTTAAGCCTTTCACAATTTCTATAAGATAAGGAAACAAAAGAGACGCTAGTTATTTTGGATGCTTATATGTAAAATGTCATTATGTGTTCACTATTGATATTTGAATACAATAAGGCGGCCTGGCCTAGAAAAAAAGTCAACCCTATTATATTATTTGTATTTACTATGGTTAAAAAACCTTGCGCCAGCGGCGCTCTGTCTCCAACATCGAAACCAATTAATGTCTGCTAACATTGTTTTTCGCATCCTTAGTCTCATCCTAAAGTTACAAAAAAAATTCCTGTGAACTATCGTGAACTTTCATGCCAGTGCTATATTTTTATATTACCTGGGACATTGTTAAATGTTTAAGCTGAGATATTCAAAAATATTCATATTATAAAAATATAAAAACTAAACAATTTTATGTAAAAGATTGACCTTATTTTGTTATATTTTGTAAGCATTTTTTGCTCTCAACATTTAAAAAAATTGAACGACTTAGTAACAAATTGCATTATAGTAACATTGTCTTAAAAACTATTAATAAATTGTAATTAATGGAATTTTAAAATATCTGTACTACAGAACACGGCCTGTTTTATTGTTCATTTTGTTCATTCACTTATACACGATCACCTCTAAAAATGAAATGACCCCATCCCTATTTCTCTTCTAAAAAAAGTAAGATGAAATGTCACATTCAAATTTATTAAATATCTGTGCTCGCGATATTCGTATTTTATAAGATTTTAAGTGTTTTAATGCTAGATTGATGGTTGTTTTTAGTGAAATAAGTAGTAAATGGAGTGTTACAAATGTACGTAAGCTAATTTGTTGTGAAAGTGAGTGATAAAAGCCGAAAAATCGTAAATTACGCATCAACAGGGTTTGTTTACTAGTTTGGTCACTTCTAAAAAAATGGACTATAGGTGTGTGCGATTCACGCACGATAGAAGTGAAACACACGTTAAATGCTCAAATACATTTGCTCTCTTGCTCTTTTGTATTTGTGTCTCTTACCTGCCGTTTTTTCCGTTGCATCCGGTTTGAAATCACAACGATTCTAAAGAAGTTTCACTTCAATAATAAAATAATAATAAGCAAATATGCGGAACTTTAAGAAGAGGTCATAACTCATAAGGATATGGATTATGGAGACAAGAAAAAGCCTATGTCATTCCTATAGTCCTATCCACTACCGGCGTTATACCCAACCTTCTCATCCATAGCGTAAAATTAATAACTCTCAAAGAATCCCTATTTATTAACCTACAAAAAGCTGCTATTTTAAATACATGTCGTATTGTTAGGAAATTTCTACAAACAGAAGAAAACACACAAGAATACATACCATAATATGACATAAACACACCACACCTTCACTCACTTGGCAATAGCCCGTGATTGTAGAAAGAAGAAAATAATAATAATATCTACGGATGCTTTTAAACCACGTCAATCTGGTCCCGTGGTAAGTTCTTGAAGAACTTGTGTTACGGGTACTTGACAATGGAAATACACATTATATTTAATACTTTTTTTATTAATACTTATATTTAAGATTTTTATTATATAATACACATATTTATTACACATCCATGACCCAGGAACACAGAAAACTTTTTTGTTCCCTGGCGAGATTCGAACCCGCTACGCGCTAACCATTGAGCCACATAGGTCGTCGTCAATATAAAGATATTTTTTCTTTCTGTATGTACGTAAACTGATAACATAGAAGATTTTAAGAAAATTGCTTTGGTAGTTGGTTAGCAATAAAAAGAAATTAATTATAAAAAAATCCGAAATTAAAATGTGATATAATTTTATTATTTTTACTTTTGATGAGCGTAATCTTAATCACAACAGTTTAGGATAATTGAAGCCTCTTCCTCTTAAACAAGACAATTGTAGATAGTGTCGACATATCAATCGGATCGAATCGGATCGCGATTGTTGCAGCCGCATGTGCCAAAAAAGGTAACTTCGGCTGCAGAAATCGCAACGGTCGAAGCCTGTAAGATAAGCTTGGCTAAGGACTTAAAGATTCAAGGTACTTACAAACTACAATCGCATTTTTCTTGAATCGCACTTTTCTTTGGCTGCGACTTCCATAGATTCTTCGTCTTGTTCTCGATCGTAGTTCGAAAACCACTCGGATGGCACGCGGCGTAATGATTGTTGTCCCGAATGACTGCGTCAGTTACGATGACTGCAGCCGGAGTTTCCTTTTTTTGCATCTTCAGCTGCAACTGTAACTTCTCGCAAAACAAGTGAAAAACAAACTGTGATTATATTACGTTTAGAATATTATGTTGTTTTAAATGTGAAAATAATACGTAAAGCTTGCCTCTACTACTCGCTCACATAATACCGGCGTAAAGTGACTTTATGCTGTCGCATTTCGTGCGGTTTGTGAGTTTCCGGTGGCCGGAATGGGGGGGTGGGGGGTGGTGGGGATTGGATAGGCAAAATGAAGGCATCTGCATAACCTCTGGTTGTGTGGATGTTTCTGGGCGTCGATGGTCGCAAAGCTTCGACTTTTCGTTTGCCCTCCTATATACGAGTATATGTATAAAAAAACATTTGAGACTAAATCTTTAGAGTCTGAAAGGTTTTCTTATCATCGTCGTTATCGAACTATTAGAACGCGAAAATTATTAATTATAGGTATTTAAAAGTGTAATAGATATTATATGTAAATTTCTTATGTGTAAACAGGTTACCCTTCGTTAAGGTTAAGTTTTGGTTAAATTAGTCATCTATATCAATGTACCAACCATTGTGCCCAACTTGACCGGATGATGCCAGAGTGTTAATGTTACATATTGAAGTAGAAAAAGCTCTTGCTTGAAATACTTGAAAAACATTACCGCTATAATGTGATATAATAAAAAAAGACTGTAGCATCGTTAGCTGATGATGATGAATGATGATAATAATGCTAAGTTTATTAATTAAGTTCCGGTTACTGATTTTGAAATATATTTTATAATGCAGCATAATATTCAAATAATGTGCTTGCGTTTCCGTGTTCGCATGCGCTTGCTTTCGTTTGTATGTTCGCCTTGAACTTTATTGGATAGTTTTACTTCCTGCCATCATCATCAGATTGAGCTGGATCTCTGAACACCAATCATGTGTTGAATAATATTTTTTGATGGCAAAGGAATCGACAGTCGGGCTTTTGTAATAACTTTGCGACGTTGTCCACATGTATTTCTGTAAAATGATTGCGGTATATTTGGTATATATAACACTATTATATACATGAAATTTGGCATGAAGATAGGTATAATTTCCAATAGAAATAATAAAGACAAGAACAAAAAAAAAACGAAAGCTGTTAATTATTTCTTAGATGTACCTATCTCATGAAAACAAGTTTTTTGGAATCCTCAGAGTGCGAGTCAGACACAAGTTTGTCCGAGAATTTATTTATAGCACACACGTAGACTTTATTTCATTCTAGAGTATTTTGTTTTTTAATTATATTTGCATAATTTCTTTGTGTAGGTAGGGCGAAACGTACGATTGTCTTGGTGGTCATTATTGTGGTGTTTTGCATGGGAGTGCACGCGAGTGTTCGCATATGCAGCGTGGTCTAGCAGGTGTATGCTATCCCATGCATATGCGTAGGTACTCTAACACATTTATTGTAAGACAACTTGGTTCGCAGAAAAATACTAATAAATATTTTAAATATCATATTGTATCATGGACTTCCGCAGAATAACGCCTGATTATTATAATTAAACAAGGATTTTATCGCGGTTTATTAAATTTTTTACAAGCCCGACGTTTCGGATACTTTAGAGCAGTGATTCCCAAAGTGGACCCCCAGGGGTCCAGGGAAGACTCGAAAGGGGTCTACGATGGATGGACAAAAAATAGGGGTCCATGGACATTAATTTGGTTTCGAGTGAAGAACCAAAAAGAAAAATGCTGGCTTGACTTCTACTATCAATATTGTTAAGAGAATTTTACTATTATAATAAAATATTTTTAAACGAGCAATTCTTAAAAAAAAGCTCAGCAAGGAGTCCACCTGATGGGGGAAAACTTTGAGAGTGGTCTAAGAAACAAAAGAGTTTGGGAAGGACTCAGTCCTCCCGTGGTCATGGCTTAAATACTAGCAGCGCCCCGCGGCTTCACCCGCCTATTTACCATTACCTTGGAAGTGCATACAGAGATAGTATGTCATTCACAAATAACTTAGCCTTCGTACTATTGGTAATTTTTTTTAATCGTATCAATGGATTCAAAGATTACCTCATACAACCTTATAAACTCACAAACTGTACCTCAACATTACACATTGAAAGCATATCTAACAGGATGGCGTGTTGTTCATGATGATGATGAAGAAATGATTCCATCGGTTTTCTTGAAGGGTATGTCTGGAACTCACCTGTGGATGATGACTGACTGATGACTGATGGAGAAGGCATATTGACCCCGATGTAGTTTTGATTTGAATGTGTGGTTTTGTTTGCATTTCTCCAATTCACAGTTATTTATGAAACGTGTATTGTATAGGTCACGTTGCGTAAACAGAGTCGACGTCAACCGACGTCATTTCACAGTCTATTTGTTGTCACACGCAGCATCATACAATCATACACTGATCTTGGAATCCCGGGGTTTTATTCATAACTTTCGCCCGCTTTATAAAAAGTAGTTTTTTAGTGATCGCTTTCTAAAATGAATCTTATAAATTTGAACGAGTTAATACGTATAAATCTAACAAGATTAAGTTAATCTTAAACACTTTTGAAAGTGTACATAATAAAAACATAAAGCGCCCCGCGGTTTTACCCGCGTACTTCCCAATCCCGTGGGAGTGCAGGGATGAATCATAGCCTATGTGCTACTCCGATGTATAAGCTATATTATTGTAAAGTTTCATTAAAATCCATTCAGTCATTTTTCCGTGAAATAGTAACAAACATCCATACTTACAACCTTTCACATTTATAATATTAGTGTGTACTCACTTAAGTTCGACTCTTTTTAGTCGTTTAGATGAGATTATTTTTAAGTGTTTATTATTTAAACACTAAATAATGTGAAGTGGTACTGTCAGGAACTTCTAGATGGCTACGAACCTAGGTCAACCATCAAACGGTAAGCCTCGGAAAGCTCGGGCGTTACTCTCGAGAGTCGAGAGCGAGTACCGTTGTACACAGATTACTACTCACTAGGGTGTGACGTCAGAATATTAACGGTAGCACGACACGAGCTGACACGAGCCGAAACCTATTGGTACGAAGATGTGACGTTGTTTGAACACGTTGATTTTTAGGCAAAAAGACATGCAACCATTTTGGATAAGAATTGATTTGGCTGGCATGTTGGTATAGTGCTTAGTGACCTTAACTGCTAAGCCATAAGGTTACGGGTTCGATTCCCACCCAGGAAAATATATAATGGTAATATTTTTAATACCTCCTTATTTCTAGGACGATTCTAAATTAAATCCCAGGTTTCTGGGACTTAAATCATATGGAAGTCGAAGTTATTTTTTAATTTAACTTTAAAAAATAAATAAATAGGGCCGTGAAAAATATCGAGAGGTAAAAATTAAAAAAAAAGTTACTTGTAATTAAGAAAATGCATACCCATGTGCATTTGAATTTCAAACTCATCGCGGGGAGTGTCATTCTACTTGACTATGGTATGGGTGATGTTGATCGGCTAGTGAGACGACAGCGGCTCGACTGATTCCCATCTCAATGTTTAGACGCCATTTAACATGTAAGTAAATAGACCTTCCGGTGTAGGTCAAGATGGTGCTTAAGAAATTTACTAAAAATAATGTCGGACAGATCGGATCCGGAAAAGGAGGGCTTTATATTAATTGGATAGGCAAACTGTGTAGCGGATCAATCACAGCGCTACAATCCTGCATCGCGCTATCGGAATTCCAGCGTCCGCCTGCTATATATACACCTGACACGATAGCAAGTGGACTTCGGCCTGGCCGAGCATTGCACCTAGCTCAGTCAGAGATCTCACTTTGGGGCCAACCACCATAATCACACAAACTATATGTGTAAGCATTACTGTATATACTGTAATTAACAGAATGAGTAAACCTTAGCCTGGTTCAACTCATGCCTTTCCCGGGACATGATGTTTAGTCTGTGCCAATAATTACGCTGTCTAATCTGCCGTTCGCTCGGAAACAGCAAAGCGGTCACGGAAGAAAGGACGAAAGAAGGAAAGAACATGCATCATAACCCAGCGGTAAAAACATCAATAAAAATCATCCAATCAAAGCACTCGTGACCTCCTAATGTTTGACCACGTTCACATGTTGACCATATCGAGGCTAAGTGGTACTCACTACTCTCGCTCGAAACCACGCAGTGGGTCAAATGGTCATAAACTATCTATCAAGTTTAATGTTACAGAAACGCGGCTGTTATAAAATACAATCGAATCGAAAACCTCCTTTCTTAAAGTCGGTCTAAATATGTATCTGTACTACCTCATCATCATCAGCCATTATCCGTCCTGCTGAACATAGAACCCTCAATGAACGCCAAGATGACCGATCTCTTGCCACTCTAAATGGCCGACTTCGGTCACTTATGTATGCATAATAGTGGGTGCAAAAATTAAGTATTTTGTGTAAGCTTTGAATGGAAATTGGAAACCATGAAACGGTAATCGTGTGTCGTTTCATGTTGTTGGGTGACGTTGACAATCGTCAATAAGAAAATATTATAAGAAATACATTGTTATTGTTGCTGTCGATAATTCAGACGAGGTTTCTGTTTAGCGATTAAATGCCCACTGCTGGGCACGGATCTCCTCGAAATCGGACAAGGAGGGTGTTGGACTATAGTTCACCGATGCGTTGGCCCAGTGCGGGTTGGTGAACCTTGCACACCTCCAAAAACTCAGGACAGGTATGCAGGTTTCCTCACGTTTTCCTTCAGCGGTGGAAAAGCGATGATCACTTATTCAGGTGCACTTAGAAATTTAGAAAACCTCCATTTCAAGGTACTAAGGGGTCAGGATTGAACCCAGACCCTCTCGCTCAACAGGGTCAAAGTATGCCCAAAGACCATCGTCACTCTAAAATGAATACAAACATTTCCATAAAGATTGCCAACTAACTTGTTTGTTTAGTCTGACATTTAAAACACCTTTCATATTACATCAAGGTGGCTTGTGGTTCAGTCGCCGGTGACACGGATATTAGACACGACTGTTGCGGGTTCAAATCCTCATCCCAGTTATGATCGGGAGACGGATGGCCAGGCCGCGGACCGGGACAGAGAGGATGACGTCACGTCCTTCCCGCTCCGTTGACGTAGGACGGGACTGTTATGAGCACCTAGGATTGCCAGATCGCCAAACCTAATAGTCGGACAGACCAGCCAGCTTGGCCGGACATTTGCGTAGAAAGACCGGACACCCAACATTATTGAGGATTCTGATGTCTGATAGGTATGACAAAGAAATTGTATGTAAAATTAAGCTTTTTTATGAGTATCGTACAATTTGTTAAATTGTCCTGAACTAATAGATAGAATCTAATCCCAAGTCAGTCAAGAAAGACAGTCTTAGCTTAAGACTAATTTGGTATCGCTCGTTTGCAAAATGTAAAAAGTCTAATAAAAGCTGATAATTTGTCCGGACACGCAAAAAAGCTTACCTATGTCCGTCCGTACCGTCTAAAGAGACTCGGAATAGAGTGGATGCGGCGACGGAATTTCCCCAAACTGGAAAGGAGCTCGGTTATCTCTTTTGAGGAGACCGGACGTTCGCAAGAGGTATACCTATAGGTAAAGCTTATAAAAAAGAGTATTCCATTTTTCAATATTTTTTTGTAATTTGATGATTTGATTGATTGATTCTCCGACACATCCCATTAACGTAAACTACTGACGGGTTAGTTAATTAACAATGCTTGTTAGAATGCTATTAGATAGAATTTCTAGTTTCTAGCGTGTACAAAAAACGAAGAAAATACTTAAAATCACTTGTTACTTACCGGTTTTTGTAAACGGCTAACCAACGTCTCACCAAACTAGCACAGAAGTGTTTGCGAAGTTGAAAGTTTTTAAATTAACATTTCGTCTACTTTGTCTCTTCGAAAACGTATGTTCATTAGTTAAATGTAGATGCGGTTTCGCATCACATCTGATTCGATCTGTAGGGCTATTCTGTAAGGTTGTTTTTGAATCTCGAAAGCGGAATCCGCGGTAATATGATGAATTTGACGGATTTGTATTCTTTTAAACTCGACTCTCTACTCATATCAATAAAGATCATTTTCGAAGTGACGTAATGTGAGCTCCTATCACTCAGGTGAAGCTCGATATTGAAATAGTTTTTTACAGAATAGCCCTACTGATCTGTAAAAATATGCTTTTACGATATTTTCATCCTAACTTTGATTCGGCTCATGCGATATAAAATAAAAGAAACACATTTTTATTAAATGTCGTACACGCGGCCCGTTTGCACGAGCGCTGAAATTGAGCGTTAAAAAAGCGTTTGAATGAGACCAAAAATATACATTTGTATCATATTGAATATCACACGAACTCCTATTACCTATACACATAAGAAATATCAGCAAAATCTTGACATACACCTTGATGACGTGTATACTACCAAATTTGCTGAGTGTAGAGTAAAAAAAAATATGCAATATTGTTCACAATATTAATACGGTAAACTATATACTTACCTATAACTATAATGCCTATCTTATGTTACTTTTTAATATTACTGCCTTGATATTTGTTGTGAACATTCTTTCATTCTTTCAATAATTGATGAGACTACACAGGACAGTAATCAGCTGATCGTTATCTTTCGCTGAACAATCGGGGCCGAGACGAGATTTGCTACAATACACGTGAATGTACTAATCATACAAACAAACAAACGTATATAACATAATGTATGTGAAAATCCAGCCACAGCACGTTTGAGTACGCGTAACCCATAATAGTATCCACGCGAATTCATTTCACTGCGATTTCTATTGAAAAAGACTTGATTTTAATATGTGCTGAGTTTGAGCCCAGTTTAATCAATGGATATTAGCATGAAGAGCTTTTACTGCTTTGCTTTTCATTCAATGCAAAATATAATTTGTTAGTTCAATAGGTTGGGATGCTTTCGGACCAAGATGTCAGTAAAGTAAAACCATAAAACATATCAAACTTTTTATGTCTCACTGCTAGGCTCCTCCTCGAAATCAGGCAAGGAGGCAGACGATGCGCTGGCCCAGCGCGGTTTGGTGAACTTCTATGTGAAGACTTTCAATCTCATCAGGCATGCAGGTTTCCTCACAATGTTTTCCTTCACCGGTGAGTGAGCGATGGTCTCGTGTTTAGGGTGCACTTAGAAATTTAGAAAAACTTATTTCAATGCACACACTTGTCAGGATTAAACCCGGAACCTCTCGCATAAGAGACCGAGTCCACCCACCACCACTGGACCATCTTCGCGACCACTGACAGATGTCATTGTCATTAATTAATTATACCACCATAGCCTTTTACTCGAGGCACAACCTTATGTTAATACAGACAGATTTGAATGTACATTTCATAAAACTAGGTTTTCTAGGAGGCTAGTGCTTCGATCTCTTTATCTATGATAGCATATAGGTTTTGATCATGGACAATCCTGTATTTTTGTGTATATTCCATAAAGCTAGGTTTTCCAGAAGGCAGCCAAGTGTGGCGACCTCGTACCGTCCTCGGTGGCTCGCTGGCTTGCATTCGAATGTACGTTATCTACGCGCCACCAATCCACGATTAGACGAATGAACTCTGATACCAAACGTTGACATAGTCAACAACATAGAGTATGTAGATACTTAACATGTTATATCTCAGTATAGCCAACATCCTTTGGCTAGGTCCGGGTAAGCTCGTGTATATTCACGTCTGCCAATTTGCTTGTACGTCTAAATTCTAAAAGAAACATTTTTTTACACTCCAGCAAGCCACTGGGTTTATCTGCTCAGATCTACGTCGTTAATAATAATAAGAATAAATCATTTATTTCAGGAACTATGGCCCATAGATAAATATCTTACGGACTAGCATGTATATTACTAGCTGTTGCACGCAGCTTCGCCTGCGTCAACTGAGATTTAAAACAAGTCCCTAACTTTTTGAAAATTGTATACAGCCTATGTTCACCAGCGATAGTGTAACTTCCCAACAGTGAAAGAGTTTTTCAAATCGGTATAATAGTTTAGGAGCCTATTCAATACAAACAATCAAATGTCTCCTTTTTATAATATTAGTATAAATTATATTACATTGTTGTCAGTATAAAACCTTAAAAACTATGTTAGTAAACTTCCTAGAACTAGTTTTCGTGCGTTCCGGTGGTACTTGTCGGCGGAAGCGACGGAACACCACATCCTGTGGCCAGAAGTCTTCGCATATTACCTCCGGCAGGTAACTGTTCGGTACTCGCACCACAAATGCCTTGAAGTTGACGTTGCGGCGCAACTCCAGCTCCTGCACCCTCGGACAGTACTTCTACCTCCGGCGCACGTATTACACGATATTAGTTAATGCCATCAACCACATAGCCCACAGACTCCTAATAACAGGGGAACGGGTTCTGGCGACACATCTGACTTATAGTTCCGATGTAAGCCGTAAACAATGTACTCAAACTATCGTGGCGTCTCATTCTTTCCCGTTGTGAAATATATCCATTCCTTTTTAGCGTTCCGTGATTGGTAATGTATGACATTGAATTAGCTAATCACAGCATTGCAACCCCTTTCGTCTCACCTTAGTTAGTTGCCAGAATGCATTTAATACGAACGTTGTGTGGTCGATGGTTTATACCCACATCCAGTTCAGTTGACTAATCCTTCGCTGTATCTACTTTCGACATGGATGAGATGAATATCATCAGAGACCTCGACCGTAGCACGTTCCACGAGGTCGTGGTGGAACCGCGAAGGTGCCTGAGACGCTTTCAAGTTTTAGATCAAGGTAATATAGAGCGGAAATAGTAAAGGTCGTATTAGAGTTCCGCTGCTCGGAGATTAAACTCGTTTTGGGGGGTTTTTTCTACTGACCCTTGCTGCTCTTATCCGTGCTAAACGTCAAATATATTGTCGTCATTTAGGTTAAACATTTCGGCGTTTTTCATTGAGTAGTGCGTGGTTTACCGTCCCCCATTTCCCCCCTCTATGCTCTATAGTCTATGCCATAAAGATTCGCTTCTTTCGGGCGTTCCTAGAGGGCACATTTTTTTTTGAAAATACTATAGTTATTCATTTAAACAGCTTTAAAGGTATGAATATTGGCCTTTCTATAATTTACAGCATCGAAAATTTTATTATAATAAAACCGCGTTTACGGATTTTATCCCGGTTTATTATATTTTTTTTATATGTCTGACGTTATCCTGTGACCATGATTAAAGTAAAAAAAGTAAAGTACCAGTAGTGTCAGGATCGAACCCGGAACCTCTCGCAGGAGGCCGAGCCCACTGGACCATGGTTGCTGTATAGTATTCGAAACGTCGGATAGGTTCCTCCTCTTTCCGTCTGTAAGTCAGAGGTCTGTATCCGTGTCTGATTAGGGCACCACTAAACGGGAGGGTGAGTTCACTTGACCTTATTGCCATCACTTGCTCACCTACGAAGGAAACCAACCCGATAAGATTGAAAGATTTTGATAGCGGATGGAAGTATGCCAACCTGTAACAAAGTTTTTCTCGTTTTTCTTAGGGAATGCTACATCTTAAACAATATTTTTTTGTTTTCATTTTGTTGACTATTCCTTTTGACGAACCTATTTTTTTAAGTGTTAAAATATAAAATAAAGGTATATTGATTTGTTTTGTGTTAGGTCGTTCCTCGTCTGATTTTGATGAGACCATAGTGACCATTAGTGAGACGTATAAGAATTTAAATATTACATAAAATAAAACATTAGCAAAAATATGTGTTACAGCAGACAGAGAGACGCGACACGTAATCAGAGTGCATCGTAAAAGCTATCGAATTAAATGCATATTTGATATGCACTTTTTGATCTAAAGAAAACCGTATTTAGTTATTGGGGCGTGAAAATTTAAAACATTTTTTTTTCTAAATTTTACCTTTACCTTTACTTAATATTATTTAAAAAAAAATTAATATATTACTATTAACGGTGCGCCCCGGCCTCGCACGGCTAAACAATTTATAGCCTATAATGATAGTCTATACTACTCCTTGGTTATGTGGCTTTCCATAGGCGAAAGATTTTTTCAAATCAGTCCAGTAGTTATGGATAGGTACTGTTCGTTGCAAACAAGCAATCAAATCTTTCCTCTTTCTAATATTAGTGTAGATAAATACCAAAATATGTAAACTGTTTGGATGCTCGCGAGAGATCGGCCGTCTTGGCGTTTGCTGTGTGAGATCAGCAGTGGAGGGACCAGAAACTGTTGATGATGATTATGTCTGGGTTGTTTTGTATAGATCTGTTTCATCGAGCACTGATAGTTTTTCAGTCGTCCTCGATGGAGTGGCCTTGATGCGGAGGTTTTAGAGCGAGGCGTGTCGAATTTATGTTGCATTGTGATACGATTGTTAGCAAAAACCGTGCAAAATGGTACTGAATGTAAAGTTAAAAAAATATATATTCAATATTTTGCTTGTAATAAGTAAAAGTATTACAACACCTTCAAATATACTATCGGTTCCGAAGCTGGCCCGCTGAGAACCGGCGAAACGAACTCTGTGACCAGCCCACTGCAACTTCAATGAGCTTATTTTAAAGTGATATCGGTAACTTTAGTTCTCTGGCGGATTTAATTTCGCGATTTAATCTGGCGGAATTAATTTCCTATAAAAGTATCAACCCTTATATTATGTCCCACTGCTCTGCACGGGTCTCCTCCTCGAAATCAGGCGAGGAGGCTTAATGGCCCATAGTTTACCGATGCGCTGGCCCAGTGCGGGTTGGTGAACTTCACATACCTTCAAAGACTTTCAATCTCATCAGGCATGCAGGTTTCCTCACAATGTTTTCCTTCACAGGTGAGCGAACGATGGTTTCATGTGTGCACTTAGAAATTTAGAAAAACCCATTCACACAAAATATAACACAGCAGCTCATTAAAATATACAATTATACTATTAACATTTTGGAGGAGCCTCTAGGTGATCAAAATACATATTAATATAACACAAAAATATCAAATAGCTTTTGAGTAGAGAAGAGAAGGTAAGCGGCAGTGTAGTCACTGTTACCCAGACTTATCATCTCGTCTTAGAAGAGGCAAAACATGCGTTCCTTGAGCTAGTCCCGGTAAACTAGGCTATGTGTATAGGCTCCCCACCATGGCTCAGGCCTTGTCGTGGCGGTGGGGCTCGGTAGCCCAGGGTGACACCAACACCTTGGGCGAAGAAGTTTGACGACTTGGGCGAATTTTATTTTATTTTATTTTTATTTTATTTTATTTTATTTTTTGTAACAATATCTGAAAAGAATAGTTCCACTGAGTTTGTTTCGCCGGTTCTTCTCAGTGGGCTTGCTTTGGAACCGGTGGTAGACACAATTGACTTTCAAAAAGATACTTTGATTGTACTATTTTGAATAAAAAATTTTGACTTTGACTTTGACTTTGAAGCGAATTGAGCCGGGGGGCTCTTTGTATCCCTGATAGGAGATAAGAAGAGGGGACGAAAGAGCAGGGGGCAAGGGATGAGGATGGGAACCTCACCTCATGCGTGCGTGCGGAACAACCGCTCTGTGGACTGACTAGCCGTCGAGATGCCGTGTTGCTTGTAGATCCGGGACACCTCACCAAAGGCGGCATTGGTGGCACTCGCCGGGTTTTAGTGGGTAGAGCTGCGTCCATTTACCATCTTTCGGGTGCAGCGAGTCCCACATACCCGCCTGGGGAGACCCACTCCCCCGCGGGATGCCTAAGCGCATTTCCCGGCGTTAAAGTAAAAAAAAAAAACTTGTTAGGGCGCTGTCTCCTTCGTACTCCGATTTTAACCACCGATTTAAAAGTATCGGGACCAAAGTCAAAGTCTTTCGCCATTGAAGTCGGAGCTCCATAACATCCCTGATATGAAGTAACAAGTGTTGTTAGCCTCCGCTAGCCCGCGCCCGGCCGCCGTAAGCAACGGTAACGAGAGAAAGCAACGCAAACACACTCGGCACACTTTACAACTTGATTGCGAGATAAAATATAATAATATCTTTATAATGGATATGCGATTTTTCTAAGTCGTAGAATATTTTTATGATCATTTTAGACATTTTTCAGTTTTATATAGTAAATACAAACTCATTTTACGTGAGTTTTTTTAACGGAAGATTTTTATTTTTTATTTTTGTACATACTTTTTTTGTTAAATTTATGTAACAGTGAATCGTTGTTTTCTGTGGCTACCACGACGGCACTGAATAAATATTTATATTCATAATTATTAGGGTATCTGCTATGCTGTGCCAAAGGTTTAAACATCCAAAGCGGCATCCGCACGCTTGGCAAGCCTCGGCAAACTTTTACAAATTCAAACGTGTGGATACAGAGTTCGTCTGAACTTGCGTAACCTACGCAAGTTCTTGCAAGGATTTGTGGCCGATCCGACGAGTGTCGGTATTGTGCACAAATCAAAGGGAATTTGCCGCAAGCTGTTTCGATGCGTTCACATGTTTGTGCCTTGTAGAGCTTAGGAGTTTGCGACAAGCCGCAAACGTGTGGATTCGGTATAAAATTTAAAACTAGCAGGTCAGTACTCTCAGTATTGGATGCGAGTGGCAAGGGATCGTTCATATTGGCGTTTATTGAGGGAGGCCTATGTTCAGCAGTGGGGTTTTTTATTCAGCATCATCATCATATTATCATCATCAGACGATAATGTGATGATGATGGTGAATAAAAAAATACTTTATGATAGCCCTCATTATGAACAAATTTGTATTTTGTTTTCTATTATATACATATACATATTATATATTACAATAGTAGGTATTCTAAGATGGAACATTAATTTTTCCGAATCAGCCACGTGGTGGTTTACCTCAAACCATCATAAAGGCCGGGTGTGATGCAAATTGTGCCGGTTTCTCAACGACATAATATCATCACGCATCGCAAATATTTCAAGACCCTTGTATATATGCCTATTTCTTATTGTGATTACATAAACTCACAAACTTTACCTCTTTACAATATCAGTATAGAATTGTATATAAAATTCTGAAAATAATTATTCAAACCCTGCTAATAGTTATGGAGATTAGCGCGTCCAAACTGTGTCTTCAGCCCTATCATCTAAGATAATGGTAAAATAGTTAGGTTCGACTATTCGTTAGTGTTCCTTTATCGAAGGGTTTAGTAGACTTATAGCGTGCAGTGTAAGTATTTTAAACCAACTTCAAAAAAAGAGAAGATTCTCAATTCGTCTGTGATGTATATGTAGGTATGCATACGCTACGCATCTGCCTGTAATATAGATCAGTGCGCTAACAGCCGTCTTGTGTTTTACTTGCCCTGTCCGCATATCTCTCAGTGGCGACGATCTACCCGCGTTTCGAGATAATTAATAAAATGTCTGTTACAAATTTTGGATGTTTGTCGAATTTCGACCACGAACAACAGTCATGGAAGTCCTTCAAGAGCAGGATGACTCAGTGGTTCATTGCGAACGATATTGACGCAACAAAAGACCCACTGGGGCTTAAAAGACGAGCGTTTTTATTAAGCGCACTCACAGACGCTACTTTTAAATTAGCTTCCGACCTCGCATTACCAAAGGATCTTCAAGAGGTACCATATGAAGATATTTTGAATCTCCTGGATGCACATTTCACGCCGAAACAAGTGGGGTTTGGAGCGCGGCATAAGTTCTATGCTGCAGAACAACTGCCAACGGAATCGACGTCACAGTGGGCAGCGAGACTACGCGGCCTCACTGCTTATTGCCATTTCAGTAATGTCGAAGAAGCATTGCGAGACCGATTCGTGATGGGTATGCTCCCAGGACCGGAGAAGGAGAAGCTGTACGTGCAGGATCTATCCAGTCTCACCCTCGTCAAAGCCGTGGAACTCGTCGAGAACCTTCGGAGCGCGCGCGCCGCCGCAGCGGCTGCGTCACAGGCGCCCGAACCGGCAGTGTTTAAAATAAAAAAAAGTGTTAAGAAAGAAAAGTGTACAGTGTGCGGTTATATGAACCATTCCACCGCGGAGTGTCGTTTTGCTAGCTATACGTGTAAAAAGTGTAATAAGAAGGGTCACTTGCGCAGAATGTGTAAATCTGTGAAGTGCCTAAACACGGATGTGGTGAACGAGAGCGATGATGACGATGACGGTGAGTTGCACAATATTCGATCGCTAAAGGGTGAGCCATTAGTTGAGACGGTGTGTGTGAACGGGGTGAACCTGCCCTTCGAGGTAGATAGCGGTTCCGCCGTTACTGTTATGTCTAAAAAAACGTATATGTTACATTTTTCTAAATTGCCATTATCAAGCACCAATAAAAAATTGTACAGTTATACGGGGGACGTTATAGATTGCATCGGCAGGGCTTCGATGACCGTCGAGTGGAGCGGACGTGCGCACGAACTTAACGTGTACGTCGTGCGAGACGGCGGAGCGCCGCTTCTCGGCCGAGATTTCATAGCGAAATTTAAATTGCAACTGTCGCCAGTATATAACTATAACACAATAAACAATATTCAAACGTTACATACACGTTACTCGGAGGCATTTTCAGATAAATTAGGGACCTTTAATAAATATAAAATAAAGTTGACTTTGAAACCGGATTCGAATCCTGTTTTTTTTAAAGCACGTCCTATGGCGTTCGCTTTACGTGATAAGGTGGATCACGAAATAAATAGACTTTTAGAGTTGGGTATATTAAAACCCGTGCTACAATCCGAGTACGCTTCGCCGATCGTCCCGGTGTTGAAGCGCGATGGTTCAGTTCGGTTGTGCGTTGATTATTCCGTGACGTTGAATAAACAACTCGTCATCGATAAATATCCGTTACCGACTATTAACGAATTATTTTCCCGCCTTCATGGGGGCCAGCAGTTCACGAAGCTGGATTTATCAATGGCTTATAATCAATTTGTGCTTGACGAGGAGTCCCAAAAGTATACATGCATCAACACGCATCGCGGGCTCTTTGTGTTCACTAGGTTAGTATTCGGCTTAGCGTGTGCGCCGGCCATTTTTCAGCGCGCTATGGAGGGGTTGCTATCCGGGATCGATGGCGTCCTCTGCCTGTTAGATGATGTCTGCATAACAGGCCGCGACCGCGCTGAGCATCTGGAGAGACTGCATGCCGTGCTGCAGCGGCTACAGGATGCAGGCCTCGTTTTACAAAGGGAAAAATGTGAATATTTTAAAGAGGAAATTAATTACTTAGGCTATGTTATTAACAAGGATGGTTTAAAAAAATCGCCAGAAAAAATAAAAGCGATATTGAACGCACCAGTACCTACCAACGTAAGCCAATTACAATCATTTTTAGGATTAGTTAATTATTATCGCTGTTTTGTACCCAGAGCTTCAACAGTGTTAAGCCCATTATACGATTTATTAAAAAAGGGAATTAAGTGGCGTTGGACAAATTTAGAAGAAAATGCTTTTACAAAAATAAAGAACATATTAACTTCGGATCAGGTTCTTACACATTATGACGCAAATGCAAAAATAATTTTAACTGTCGATGCTTCTCCTACGGGACTGGGTGCCGTTCTGTCCCAAATTGGTATTGATAACCTTGAGAGACCAGTAGCATTTGCGTCACGCACTTTAAACAGCGCTGAAAAACGTTATTCCCAAATTCAAAAGGAAGCAACCGCAATTGTTTTTGGCGTACGTCGGTTTCATCAATATTTGTACGGCCGATCTTCACCATTCATTTTACGTACCGATCACAAGCCGTTATTATCGATTTTTGGGCAACACAAGGGTGTTCCCGAGGTTTCGGCGAATCGTTTACAGCGATATGCACTTTTTTTAAGCAGTTATAATTATGTGATCGAATATGTAAAAAGCAAAGATAATAGCGCTGACTATTTATCTCGAGCGAGTCTACCGGCGACTGCGCCTTCTATGGATAACGAGGCTCGTGAAGCTGATATTTTCGATCGCGCTGCTTATGTACGATTTGTCGTGGATGGCTCTCTGCCTATCACGCCCCATGAGCTAAGGGAGGCAACGGACAAAGATCCCATACTGAACAAAGTAGTTAAATACGTATTAAACGGTTGGCCTAGGGTAGGGAAAATCGGGGAAATCAAACCGTATTTTCAATGTAAATTACAACTATCCTGCGAAAATGGTATTCTAATGAGAGGACATAAGGTTGTTATTCCTGAGTCGCTGCGGAACCGCGTTCTCAAGGAATTGCATACGTCTCACCTAGGTATAGTGAAGACAAAGGCGGAAGCTCGAGCGCGGTTGTGGTTTCCGGGGATAGACAAGGCTCTTGAAAAAATAATAAGTACGTGTGATATTTGTAATCAACTAAGACCTTCTCCTCCCCGCGCGCCTGTCATACCATGGCCGCATTCCCCCCATCCCTTTTATAGAGTGCATCTTGACTTCTTGGGACCCCTAAACGGGCGCATGTACTTAGTTATAGTAGATGCACATAGTAAATGGGTAGAAGTCTATGAAATGGGTATTTGTAATTCAGGCGCGGTTATTGACAAACTGTACGAATTTATCTCTCGATTCGGGATACCGAATACATTGGTGACTGATAATGGCACAGCATTCTGTTCACGCGAATTTGATAGTTTCTGTAAACAAAATGGCATCTCACACTTGACGTCGCCGCCTTACCACCCGGCCAGTAACGGACAAGCGGAGATTTATGTCAGGGTGGTCAAAAAAGGTATCAAATCTAGCATATTAGGCAGTAATAAAATAAGAGATGCAAAGATGAATTTATTAAAATACTTATTTGACTATCGCAACTCGGTCCACACCGCCACGAACACCACACCGGCTCAACTGGTATTCGGTCGCAAGTTGAGGTCTCGTCTCGACCTAATAACACCAAGTTATCAATCGCCCCCGTTGACTGCACCCGCAAATAACATTGTCAAATCAAAACAGTTTTTGCAAAGTAAAGACCGAGGTAGTAAATATACAACTTTTTCGGCCGGGCAATATGTTTTATATAAAAAATACGATAATAAGGATAAATACAGTTGGCGTAAAGGTATCATAATAAAAACTCTTGGGAAAATGTTATTTTTGGTTAAGGACTGCTTATCGTCTTCCGTAATTAAGAAACACAAAAACCAAATATTATTATATAAAGGTGACATTACGGGTACACAACCTTGGGATGTAATGGACGGGTACATACCACTCGAGCCCGGTTTACACGACAAGTCTGTGTCATCACCTCCGTCGTCGTCAGAGGATCAAGAAGCTCTTGAGTCGGAACCAGAGGGGGAGGGAAGAACTGGAGCTCCAAAGTCAAATCCCTCCCATGGCCCTAACTCAAGTGTGCCCCTAAGCGAAGATGACACACGACAATCTTCAACACCGTCATGGGTGACGACTACGAGAGGGGTCCGTCGCCCCATAACTGAGAGTGAACCTGAGGATGATTTCTTTCAGGAAGCCGAGGATAGTGAGCCTTCCCAGGAGGCTCCAGTCCAAGAGCCGAACGTGACCGTCCGACCTCAACGCAAATGTCGTTCCAAGATTGACTTTAAAAAGTTTTTGTAATGTATAATAATATGTAATATGTATGTCTTAGCTATGGGGGAGGAACTGATGTATATGTAGGTATGCATACGCTACGCATCTGCCTGTAATATAGATCAGTGCGCTAACAGCCGTCTTGTGTTTTACTTGCCCTGTCCGCATATCTCTCAGTCTGTCTTTGTTGTTGTTTTTATCAGCCGTGGTAGATACAGCCAATACAACATCGACTTTAATTATAACAAAAAGGACGTGATAAATACAAAGATTGTACATTAATAGAAGAATAAGTTGGTTATTAAGGAAAAATATTTTTTTTAAGTTGGTTTAAATTTTTTTAATATTAATACAATATGTCGAAGGCCTAAATCACTGTGTGCTAATTTTCCCAAGACATAGTTTTTCCTTACCGCAAGGTGAACGACATTATAGTATTCAAGTGCATAATAATATAATATAATATATGTACAGTACCCGGCAATAAATATTGCACATCGACCTTTGGAAAGAGACAATCGCCTAATTTCGACTTCGTAGAGCGTTATCTCTGTCGTACGAAATACAAACAATCCGGTATCTTTTAGGAGCTTCTGCACGGAAAAAATAACTACATTATAAATAACAGATGGTGCGCAGCATAGCTCCAACCGAAAAAAAAGTAAAAGAACGCACTCGACTAAGCGCTCTATCTCACTAGCACTTGCTTGAACAAACAAACTAAACCAAAAATCCACTGACTTTCGATGTGTCTGGCAAGATGTAAAAACCATGAAAACTGTAGGGCTATTAAGGTAACATCTTTTTATAGGTCCCCAAGTAACACATATAAAATTTAGCTTTTATACTATAACGAAAGTATAATTGCAATTTATTCAAGTTTAGGGGTGTCTGGCAGGGGGTAGCAACTGTCATAAGTGTCTGGCAATGGGTGACGAAATTTCTAAAGTTATCTCGAAGAAAATATGAAAAAATTGAGCTTTACACTCTAAGGAATTTTTAGTACTATTTTATGCACCTTTGTCCTTTACTACCTGATACCTGCCCAAGTAACCACAACCCAAACTCTATAGTCGCTGGTCGTTCTTACCTGTATAGGAGACATGTACTGAGAAACTTTCAACTTTTATAAAATAACTTATGTCTGGCCGTCGTGGGCTCTTGCTCTATGACATTAATAGCGTAAATCTGGGTTTTTGTTAATTTTGGATCAACTGGAATTTCGTGTCTGTTTAACCAGTTGGTCATTTCCTGTTTAATGGTGTTTGAGTTGGGGGGTCTTTCAACATATTTGTTGTGATAACTAGAACAGAATTACTGGGTATATTTGGGATTAATTGATTAACCAGCCATTTTTCGTAGTTATCGTTATTCATTTCATTGTGATAGTCACCTGTAGAGTCCGTGGACTTATACATTAGAAAGACACCGGACATTTCCCGCATGAACTACTATCAAACGTTGACCTTTAAAATTAGTTTATTTACTCCTTTTTTCTTATCATCACTCCAAGATTTCCCTTTAGTGTGGGATGTATGTATGTAAGTCTCATCCATGTAGACGGTATTTTTTCCAGATTCGCGAAATTTGCGTATTTCATCGAGGTATTCCATTCGTTTGTAACTTACATCGTACTTTTCCATTAGAACTTTTCGATTATCTTCCATTTTAGTGAACCGAAATCCCATCTCGTGAAGTATTTTCCTCAGCGTCTTTTCAGACCCATTGTAATTAATTGCTTCAGATAATTTAGCTTTTAATGATTTTATTGTTGGCAGTTCATTAAATCGTAAGTGAAAATCATACACCATTCTTCGAACAACATCATAATCAAAACCATCCATACCCAAACGAAACTGCTTTTTTGGTCTCCCTTTTTTTGGAGTGCTAAACTTAATTTCAGTAAAATGTGTTTCAATACTGACTTCGTTTAATATATTGTTCAAAGTTCTTCTTGAAATTCCAATGGCATTTACAACTCGCTCTTGAACCTTCTTAAAATAACAACTTACATTTTCATTTTTCTTAATTTGTTAGCTTTGGTTACAAAATATTTATAAACATTGTAGATAATTTCGCGTGACTGACCTTGTAAAGGCTTTCCTCTTTTCCCTAAAGTTGTCATAGTACAACTTTAAATTATTTAAATTTGGGGGTATTAACAACTCTCTATATATATTTTGATCTGGACGCGACCGCATTCTATCGCATTTGAACAACGACTGACAAAACGTCACATAGGTAGTGTGCGACAGAGATAACGCTCTATGAAGCCGAAATTAGGCGATTGTCTCTTTCCAAAGGTCGATGTGCAATATTTATTGCCGGGTACTGTATATTACTTACTCGGTTACAAAATGTCAGTATTTTTTTTGACGTGACAACTTCTTATAATTCGATGGAGCCGGCTGCACGCACGAAAAACATGACTCATGCGACGTTACCTCGTCTGAGGCGTTCCATTTAAGGCTTGAAGTGCAAGCGAGCGCGGAACGAGCAACAAAGAGGCACAATCGGCCCACCAGTATTTTCTTAGGACGTTGTCATGTTCAACTATCGTCAGTAAACCGACTTTACAGACAATCGATTTTTTAATTTATAATCGTGGTGAGCGTCGCCCATGAGTTCGCCTGAGACTGGCCCAGCCAAGAGATTATTGATTCTAAGACTGTCTGTGTGCTAGGTGGTAGCTGATAGCTATTTTACTACTTAACAGTTATCTGGGTCAAACCGAATGTCGCGAACATGTCAAGATAAGATGAAGTGAGATAGTACCGAGAAGAGGCTGTGATTTAGACGTAATTGTGCGAGGTTGATGTCTCGTGCTGCGGCTTAGGGATCCTGTTTTGATTATTGACGATTGAGGCTTGAGCCCGTGTAAGTGTTAGGGTGATATCTATTTTAAATACACAAGTAAGGAAGATTAGTACTTACGTTCCAAAATTAAATTTAAAAAATCGCATGAATCCCTAATTTGTGGTGATTTGAAGTTTTCGCAATTTTGCTTTTAATAATAAGTGTAGTATTTAATCTTCCTTTTGATTTAGTTCCCGAGAATATAATATTATACCAAAACGAATTATTATTTTATCCTACAAATATTATAGAGTCGAAGGTTCATAACATTATATGAATATATGGATAGAATAGAATAGAATAAACATTTGTTAAGAAACTTTTGTACACTGCTACACATACATCATGTACGTATGTTATTCTTCCACGCAAAACTGCTAAATTGATTTTGATGAAATAAATATAGATCACACATGAATCCTACTAATATTATAAATGCTAAAGTTTGTAAGTATGGATGTTTTTTTACTCTTTCACGTAAAAACTACTGAATGGATTTTAATGAAACTTTTTGACTGGATGTGTTCTTCGACTGTTCTTTTGCCGTCTCATGCTTAAAAAAAGCATTTTAAGTTACTATCGCTAGTTACTAAGATTTGCGCAGTCAAACTCCAGATTTATTATATTGGTATAGATACTTTCAATACATTTCATTATTTCTTTTTTGACACTACTGAACCATCTTTAGTTGAATTTTGACTCGCGCTTGTCTGCAGCTTTCGACCTGTATAAGTTGGGACCTCACTCACCGTCACTGCATTCGCGATAACGATTAACAGAGTTTATTCTTATTACTTTTAATAATACCTTCGTTTCCGTCTGTTTGTAAATTCCAAAATTACACTTATTATCGCCTTGTGGGTAGTCAGAATTTAGTAGAATTTAGTTAATTATGTTGTACCGGGAAGGTTTGGTGATTGAGGATGATTGAGAAGGTGGATCTCGTTTTTATTTGGCGTTGAAAGAGTGATGACATTTTCCATATCATCATTATAATATTTACGTGTGTTCTGGTCATCTCCTCCTCGAAATTAGGTGAGGAGAGTATTGAGACTTAGTTTACCTACGCGCTGGCCAAACGCAATTATTGAACTTGCATCAACAAAGAAATTTCATGAGGAATTTAGGATTGCTCGGTATGTTTTTCTTCACCAGTGAGCAAGCGATGTTGTCGTGTGAGGTACACGGAGGAATACAATTAAATTTAGAAGGAATACAAAATAGGAAGGAAAAAAGGAATACAAAAAAGGAATACAATTGAATTAGATACAATGTTTTAGGTGCATCAAAAACATGCTTACACATAATTACAATAAGAGAATACACCAAACAATTAAGAATTTTAGCTAAAATTGTACACAACAATACGCTATTCAAATTGATTCTAAATACATACATGATTTAGCAAATTCAGTTGGTTTTACAGCAAATATGTCAATATCATCATCGGAGGCTAACGTAAAATTCAATAAGCGAAGCTCATATATCATTAAAATTCTGTATATAATTACATAGTAAATGAAAGTTTTAGAGCTTTAAAGCTTGAACGCATTATTAGGCTTTAAAACTCCAAATTTTGGGATTTAATCAAGCGCTTGGCTCTCTTCCAACGAATTTTCTTCACCTTGTAGAATTAAATGAATGGCAATTAAATGTTCGAGCAATTGGGTTTATTATAACTATTTACTGAATGGTTCCTGGGTTTGGAGTCTTGAAATAACGAGATAAACTATTGTCAAAGTTAAAGAAAGTGCCCCCTGCTCTTTTGCCCACTCTTCTTATAAGAGCTCCCTCGGCTCAACTCGCTTCGCCCAAGGTGCTGGGTTCACGCCACGACAAGGTTTGAAACATGGTGGGGAACGCCATGTTTACCTAGATCCGTGTATAAATTTGTAAAAACTTGTACTACTAGTTTTGGTACTAAGAACCTTAAAAAATTTAGAACTTTAATCCATTAGGCAATGGGCTGGTTTCGCACTCAGAAGAATGAATGAGCCATTAAGGTTCAAGAGTGGAGGCCGCGTTTAGGTAGACGAAGTGTTAGTCGGCCATTAACCAGGTGGGAAGACGAGATCGTCTTGATCGACCGTCTTGATTGCACGGAGATCCGTGCAGGGGCAGGTCCGCGTTGGATGCGAGTGGCAAGGGATCGGTCGTCTTGGCATTCATTGAGGGAGGCCTATGTTCAGCAGTGGACGGATAAAGGCAGATGATGATAATGATGACGTCCGTAACCCAGTGCAGCCATCCAATCTTGCCGATAATTGAACTCGCGACAAATGTAAATAACTCATTTCATTGTCATTAAAGAACTAGAAGTAATCTCCAATAGGCTACCTCTAGGTTTAATTTTCAATGGCAAATGGTAAGAGATATTATGATAGAATAATCATTTTATACACATCAATATTTGTAGTACATACTTTTATTGCATCCATTATAAGTTCGGTAAACAAAAAAAAGTTTAAATGATGAAGATAACAGTTCTTAACGTTGTGAACATGTGACACGTCTCTTTTCTAGTAAACTCCGTTTCTCGATTCTGTCGCTCATGCGGCTCGTGGTGGTCGCGGCTGGCTTCCACCGCGTGAAGGTGATCGGGCGGCGCCACCAGGCCAAACCCCGGGATGCGCCGGTCCTCGTCATCGCGCCACACTCGTCCTTCTTCGACGCCATAGCCATCGTGTGCTTGGGCGCGCCAAGCGTGGTAGCCAAGGCGGACACGGCAAGGCTGCCTTTTATTGGACGTACGTGATTTTGTAGAGATGTTTTTGTGCTCGAATACTTAGTCTCTATTCCAGTTTCTTTATGAGCTCGAACCGCTTGTTGATGTGTCTTTTTGTGTTCCTGTTTGTTTTTTTTTATGTTCGAATGATTTTATTTTTAGTTCGATTTTTGTTTTAGAGCTTTTTTTTTGTTTTTGTGATTTCTTAAGTTCGAATGGCTGTTTATGTTTTCATTGGATTGTTTTGCATTTCTTTGTTTTGTTGTTGTAGGTGTTTTGCAATTTAATTTTTTGTTTTCAGCTTGTTTGACATGTGAATTTTTTAAAAGTATGTATGCTTGTAGATTATGTGTATAGTGTCTACATTTAAATTATTCTTCGTCAGGATAAGTAGGTATGGATATTGTGCATTTTAATTTAATACTGTTTTTTGTATTGCATGAAATTGTAGGTTTTGTTACATCGTGATATTTTTTTTGTCAAATTCGTTAAAGAATATGCGAATTATTTGGAGGTAAGTGGTTTTGAGGAATCAGTGTTGTGGGGAATGAAGATTTTCTCTCATCGTGAGAACCATCGGAATAGAGTTGTAATGTTGTAGTGTATAAAAAATACAATTCCGGCAAATTTATGCTGCGACGTTGCACCTATTCTGCAAAATTGATTGGCCGACCGGGGGCCATTGATGGATAATGTGCCGATGGGACGTACACACAGATCACTGGCCGGTTGAATTGCTATTACGTCAGTGGGAAATCACTAAATGTTTTCGGACATTAGACCTCGTAAATACAATATCCGGTCACGAGTCTTTTTTTACATTTTTAACCGACTTCAAAAAAAGAAGGAGGTTATCAATTCGTCTGTATTTTTTTTTTGTATGTTTGTTACACGATTACTCCGCTGTTTGAGAATGGAATTTGGTGATTCTTGTTTTGTTTGAAAGCTTATGTTTCCGAATTGGTCCCATATTAATTTGATCGACATCTTATCAGCGGTTTTTAAGTTATTTTCAATAATGCTTACTTGGTTTGTATACCCAGACGATTTACTCATTTTAGTACTTGTCGATGATGGTGATGACCTCACAATACTCTGATACTTTGGAAAGTATCAGAGTATTATGAGGTCATCACCATCATCATCATCAACTTTCATCCGTCCACGGCTGAACATAGGTTCCTTCAATAAACGCAAAGACGACAGGCCCCTTACCACTGGAATCCAACACAGATCGGGAACGCCAAAATTTTTGCAAGAAAAAATAAAAACTATATTACTTATGTATAAACTTAAAACTAAAAAGTACAAAATAAAATTAATTTTAAATAAAAAACCAAAAACCGACTTCAATACTATACCTTAATTTACGTACAACTAAAAAATTTAAAATAATATTGTAATACTTCGAGGTGAAGTAGAAGTATACTATTTAAAATTGGGTATTTTTGGAGTCGGTACCAGCCAAAATATCGCACATGCCCTTCACAGACATCTTTTCAATACTTGGTGTATGTGATTGATCATTAAAATATCCTCTTTGGCTGGTACCGACTCCAAAAGTACCCAATTTTAAATAGTATACTTCTACTTCACCTCGAAGTATTTCAATATTATTTTAAATTTTTTAGTTGTACGTAAATTAAGGTATAGTATTGAAGTCGGTTTTTGGTTTTTTATTTAAAATTAATTTTATATTTGTTATATTATTTTCGTATATTTTGTTTTTATAGAGGTTCTCAGAATATTATTGTATCTAAAATATGCCTTTGTCTAATTACTTCTTTTAATAAGGAATTTTAAATGGTGGAATTTTAACAGGTAATATTTACAGAAAACTACTTCAAAGTTTAATTTTTTTGCAATATGCTATAATCTTTAGACAGTATGTCTGTGTGTCCGTATGTATAGTATATTTTATGGTTATAATTAAACGTCAATCACTAAATTAGCCAACCGCGAATTCCTGTCGAAATCAAATTATCATAGTATAGCTAAATGAGCTATAATGCACAGGTCTCTTAGTACATTATATTATAACGGTGTCTGTATCAATTTGTTCAGTTTTTGTTTACGGTCGCGGGATTGAATCCAATGATACATGTCATGATAAAAAATACCACCGATACTTGAGTATCGCGTATTAAATTACGTCAAATTAAACACGTATTTAAGTTACCGATGTCACGCGATTAAGCGCGTTAAAATAACAGTGAGAGTCTCAGGAGAACGGATGGCCGATGGGCCAATAAGGTTTAAGATGCTGCGTTTAGGTAGATACAGTGGGAAGACGATCTTCGCGCAGTGGCCGGTTTGTGTTGGATACGTGTGATAAGGGATTGGTTGTCTTGGCGTTCATTGGGGGTGGCCTATGTTCAGCAGTTTATTATTGTATTGTTTTAAATTGATATGTAGGTACTAGTAAATAATTATGTTAACCTAGTCCAAGGGCATTAAGTTAATATAAACTTTGACGGGCCATAGATAGCTATTATTATCTAAGATTATCCATAAACATGCAATTTAAATTATTTTAAATTTAAGTTCAGGTTTTACATAATATTTAAAAAAAAACAAGCCGGTTTTGGCGGGTTTTTAAAAGCAACAATTTAAGAATTTATTTTATTATTTAAATTTTTTTGTTTCAAGTTGATGATTTATTAACATATTTTTTTTCAAAACAAATTTTTTGTAATGTTTTGAGATCAAATTTAAAATTTTAAAGTTGTCACGACAAATTACCGTCCGTAAACAGACTTTACAGACAGCCAATTTTTTTCTTACAATTAAAAAAAAAAAGTTTTTATGCCGCAGTGGAAATGCTTCGCACCATATCAGGGACTCGCATTGGGGTGTTCTACCCCAGTAAAACCACTGCAAGTGCCTTCAGCTGCTTTGTGAGGGTCCCGGACCCGCAGGCAACAGGACACCCCAGCGACAGACTGGCCCCGGCAAGGCCAGATTCTTCAGATTTAGGGGGACTGCCCGGCCGCTATCAAGCAGTCCCTACGACGCGACGTCGTGTCTAGCGGCGCCCGGGTACCCATCTTGAGCCCTATACGAGCACAGGGGTGTTACTTAAAGTGCATTAAGTAGCGCCTCCGACGCAGCCCCGTTCGTCGTCTACGGGGGGAGGCTACGTCGGCGGCCTCCTCTCTCACTCGTTCATAGGCCTCCTTCTGGGACATCACTGTCTCGCAGAAGGAATGGTAGCGTCTTCAGCCCCTTATGAGGGTTCTGGATCTGCAGGCAACAGTACACTTCAGCGACAGGGCGGCCAAATCCAGACTACTCGTTAATGAATGAGTTGCCTTGGCCAGTCCTTGGTGGCTTCGTTTATAAACATGGGCGACGGATACTACTAAACACCGAAGATGTCTTCGATCTGTTCGGCTAAGTAACAAAACGTACACTGTCTACATCGCTACAAAATTAATGGTACTCATAAGTCATACAATTAAATGTAAATTGTGTTTTCGGCAACCCTAATCTGCACGAGATATCATTTACATAAACCAACCAACCAACGTCGCGCAAAAACTTAACAAGATACAGTTGTATGAGTTTAATAATCACGTTTCATAGCACGTGCAGTTACTCACATCATCATCATCATCATCATCATCATCATCATCATCATCGTCGTCATTATACGTCTGCTATCGTCATCACCAATATTTTCAATTTTGTAGTAAAACAGACCTTTTAATGAACGTGGGGTTCGGGCCTTGTCGTGGCGGTGGTGCTCAGTAGCCCTGGGTGACTCCAAAACCGTGGGCGAAGCGGATTGAGCCGAGGGGACACTTTGTACCCCTCTTATAAGAAGAGGTGGCAAAAGAGCAGGGGCAAGGGGTGAGGACGGGAACCTCGCCTCATTGTACTGTCCCGACGTTGGGAGTTGTTCTGTGGTGCGGGGCAACCCCTCTGTGGAGGTGGCGTCGGTCCCCTGAGGGACGGACTAGCCGTCGAGGTGCCCTGTTGCTTCTATATCCGAATCACCTCACCAAAGGCGGCATTGGTGGCACTCGCCGGCTTTTAGTGGGTAGAGCTGCATCCACTTACCATCTTTCGCTAACGCAATTATTGAAAAAGTAGTAAAGATATATAAATCAATATTGAACCCGGAGCCTCTCGCTCCAGAGGCCGAGCACATACCCACTGGACCATCATCCCTCAAGGTATTGAAGAAGGTTTTATGTTATTTACTATGCACTAGCTGTTGCACACAGCTTCACCTGGGTCAACAAAGACTTAAAACGGGTCCCTCAGTTTTTGAAAATTTAATATAGCCTACGTTCACCGGGGATAGTGTAGCTCCCGAACAACTTGTGGCGGAGGTTCTGGCCGAGACACACTCCTATGTCTCGGATAGGAGGTCTCTGGGCTTTAGCCTTTCGCCTGACGGGGTCCTACGGGTCCGCCGACTAGGGATGGAGGCATTAATGCGGAGGTGGGGAGAGGACCTGGCGCGTCAGCCGTATGGCAAATGCCTAGCGGCTGCTCTGCGCCCGGTTCTTGAGCGGTGGATGCGCCGTAAGCGCAAACCCCTCACCTTCCGTCTGACGCAGGTTCTCAACGGGCACGGATGCTTTGGTGATTACTTGTGTCGGACGGCAAAAAGGGAGCCGACGACAGGATGTCACGATTGTGGCGCGGCGGTGGACCTGCCCAGCACACCCTCGAGGTGTGCCCGAGATGGGCGGTGCTGCGTCATGATTTGACGTCTGTTATCGGAGGGGACTTGTCTTTGTCGAGTGTCATCACCGCGATGCTTGGCTCTGACGAGTCCTGGACGGCAATGGCCTCTTTCTGGGAGACAGTGATGTCCCAGAAGGAGGCCGACGAACGGGTGAGAGAGCAGGCCGCTGACGTAGCCTCCCCCCGTAGACGACGAACGGGGGTGCGTCGGAGGCGCTATTTAATGCGCCTTCAATAAAGCCCCTGTGCTCGTGTCGGGCTCGGGATGGGAACCCGGGCCCAGCTTAAGACACGACGTCGTGGGGACTGCCAAGTCGTAGCCACCCTATTGTGGAGAATCTGGTCTTGCCGGGACCAGTCTGTCGCTGAGGGTATCCCGTCGCCTGCACAGATCCGGGTCCCTCAAATATAGCGGCTAAAGGCTCACGCAGCGGTTTTAGTGGGGTAGGGCACCCAAATGCGAGTCCCCACACACGCCAGCGCGCCTACCCAGGCCCTGGTATGGTCGTAAAGGATTTCCGCTGCGGCATCAAAAAAAAAAAAAAAGTAGCTCCCGAACAGTTAAAGAATTTTTCGAATCGGTCAAGTAGTTTCAGAGCCTATTCAATACTAACAAACAATTAAATATTTCCTCTTTATAATATTAGTATAGATAAAAGTGTTTTTTTTTTCTAATTTAAAAGCGGCTTTATCGTAAGAATGGCTAGTACCGTTATGTGGATTCTGAACATTTGCGCACTTAACTACTCAGACCTCAGACAGGATCGTTGAACCCAAATGGGACTCTTAAAGCCCTTTTTGAGGACACTGAAAAGGCTTTTCCAGAATAAACATTTTTAAGAACTCCACTTTCGAATTCGAAGATCCTGGTTTGAGGATCTGTGCAAGTTTTTGTGCATAATGCTAAATTAACACACAACTATTTACCGATACTATTCCATTGTGAAGCTTTATTTACTAATTTACATAAAAATACCACTTAAAAACATATATAACATTTGTTATGAATTCAACCAAGGCCGTCTTAAACTAGGCTGGGGCCCTTGGGCACACTAGATTGTGGGCCCCTTTTGGAAACTAAAAAAAACTAATTATAATAACATTATTTAATTAGTACCTAAGGTACCTATGACCATTTATTATAGACTAGCAGTTGCTCGCAAGTTCGCCTGCGTTAACTAAGATTTAAACCTGACCAATAATTTTTATGATTAGCGCGTTCAAACAAACAAACTCTTCTGCTTTATATCTTATGGTAAAGTAAATACCTTCTTAGTTGTAAAGACCTTCTGATAAGATTACCTACTGATTTGTAAAAAAGTGTAATGTGCCCGACAAAAATGTTTTGAGAGTAAATGTGTGAAAGAATTTGTAGGTCCTCGGGGCCCCCGCTCTCAGGGGGCCCCGGGCACGGGCCCCGTGTGCCCTTATGGTGAAGACGGTATTGAATTCAACGATAATATAAACGCGAAAGTTTGTAAGAATGTATGGATATTAAAATATATATTTGTACGGGTGCTTATCGTTCTTAATGTTTTGTGGTCTCGATATTTCAGCAATGTTTCAATCATCATGATCACGGTAAGACTCACCCAGCCCACAGCTTTGCCTGCGCTAAGATTTACAACGGGATCTGCATTGTGTTGAATTCAACTTGGTATACACTAAGCTTGTCAAACACCCTAGCGCCGTCAACTCTGTGGGCGCACAGCCTAGAAATTGACTCTTAGAGAATAGCACTGCTGAGCGAACAAATATATAACTTATAGCCTTTCTCGACAAATGGTATATCTAACACTAAAAGAAATCCGACCAATAAATTTTTCCACAGATTTTTTGTTCCTCAGATAAGCGGGTTCAAACAAACCAACTCTTCAGCTTTATACATTAGTACAAAATAATATGAATGCGATAGCGTTAGTTTGTAAAACAATATACATACATCCATACATGGAGTACACGATACACATTATGTAGTCTATCACAAAAACTGGCTAGATTTTGATTAAACTTTACAATAATATAGCTTACACATCAGAATAACATATAGCCCTATAGGCTATAATTTATCGCCGTACTCCGGGGAATTGGAAGCAAGTTACAATTTTATTTTCCTCGCATGTCACGAACTCTCAAAACCCCTCCTACGGACCCCTCAGTGAATGCGGCCAGTCACTTCGAGCAATAACTATAATTAGACCTAAATTACAAAATGTCTTAATTGACACTTATTTTTTGTCAAACTTACTGGTTTCAAAAATTAAATATGTTTTACTTATATCTGCATTTTTTGTTTTATTTAAGTTATACATATTTACATCACTACTGCTGCTACTCTTTGTTTTTAATTTATTTTACGGAAGTTTTCAAGAATGGCCTTAAGTTTGAATACTCCCGCTTCCTTTGTTATTTTTTTTTAGTTTAGTTTAGTTTTTTGAAATAACTAATATGTTCCTCGTTGTTATGCATTGTTGAAGAACTAAGGGAACGGTTCTGTTCAGTTAAAATGAATAAACTGCCGGCTAAGTTTCGTAACTTTTTTTTTGTTTTCGCTTTTTCAGTTGAACAATCTTAAAAAAAATATTGGATATTGGATTGATGATTGTTTTTGGTGTCGCTTTTTTTAATCTATCCGATTATTGTTGTAATATTAATAAATATTAGTAAAATTATAATATTGAAAAAACATTTTAAAACTAATAAAAAAAGTTAAAAAACACGATAAATTAAAAATGGTTCACATTTTCCTAATATCATCACTTTACAGAAATACGTCGAAATACTAATAACCTTGTATTTACAAATTACATTGTTAAATAAACTAAGGGCCTGTTTCACAATCTCCAGATAAGTTAGTAATATTTGACAGATACTCCATACTCTATCTGTCAAATATGTTGTGAATAGCCCATTCGGCACCTATCTGGAGATTGTGAAACAGGCCCTAAATAACTTACCTTTTAAAAGAAAGCCAAAAGAGTCAGTGCAAACGGATAATTGGAAGCCATTTGTTATAACGATTCCCTGGCTTGACGGTTTGTACGTAATCTAATAACAAAGTTTTTAACCCGTCCTTTTTTTCACCATATAGGTCATTGAAACCGCTAATATGCTTTATCGGCAAGATGTCGTACTTGGCGGGCGGTATGGCGATCACCATCAGGGGGCGGCAGGCCAGTCGCAAAGAGGCCCCCATCCTGGTCATAGCACCCCACTCCTCGTTCCTGGACAGTTGCATCGTGTACGCCACCAGGATGTCCTCGGTGATCGTCAGAAAAGAGAGCATGGACAATTACGTTGGAAGTAAGAGTTTTGGAGTCGGTGGTGGCAATAATTATTTGGGTAATTTGGTGGTTGGTGATAAGTTGGTGGTGGCAATTATAATAGTGTCGTTTACCTGTTTGGTGATTGGCTTAATTTGGTGCAATAATGCTAATGGGAGTTATGGTGCTTTCTGCTGGAGTGGTTGTAGCAATGATATTTATAGCGTGGGTTTATTGATCGTTAATGTAATTGGTGATAACTCTGTTTGATGATGATGGTGGAATTGCTAATCGTGGCAATAATATATTGTATTTTATAGTGGTGGTCAATTTGTGGTTGGTAATTATGGTGATGTTGTTTCTAGCTTATTGGTGATTGGTTTATTCATAAGGGTTTAAGGTGGTGATTGTGGGATGTTAGTAATTTTGCGATTCATCTTAACATTCTGGTACATCTGGTAGTTATACATTATCATTAACACGCTTTCAACTGTATCTATCTAACGCAATCTTTACTTATTGTTTCTATCTCCTTTAAAACGTCAGATGAAGTTGGTACTTTGCGTACACCTCAAGGACCCATAGCAATACAATAATTTAGTAAATTTGTTCCAATATCTTGATCAGTTTATTCAGGAAGACATAAGGCGTGTGAGTTTCTCATATCACTCGTGTGATTTAAAGTGCTATGGTGTTTTTATTTTATAAATTCGCCCCATAAATAAAAATTAATAAAGTTGTAAAAGTAAAATAATGCCATGAAACAATGCATTTATCAACAAAGCCTATGAATGATGGGATTAAAGTACGAATGACATACAAAAGTATGAATGAACATGTGACAAATGAGTGAATGGCCGATTCGTCTCAAGTCTTTCAGCAAAACAACCGCTCTTTGTTCCTTTATGTCTTCGATCCTTTTATCATTCGTTCCGGCCTCGTTCATTTGTCATGGACACGTACTCTCCTTTGTCTTTGCGATTTATTAGTTGTGAAAGCCGAATACGTTATGAGTTAAGAGCTATGGTTAAATCTTAAGAAGGTAACACAAAGACTTGTATGCTTGTGGTATTATAGGCAAACTGGCAAACGACCCACCTCATGTAACTGCATACTAAGCAAAGGCTGTCTGTGCCCTGCTGATGACATATCGGGAGCATCTCATTACAGGTAGCCGAAGACACCAACCTTGATGTATAAGTACGTAAAGAATTATGTTGTACATAACCGCCAAATCAAATCTACGACTAGCGGCATGGCTGATCCGCAGGTATGATCAAAAAAAGCTAACGATAGGTGTCCTTAAAGTCAGGTTTTATAGTAGTTACCCTGCCTGGAAAACTAAGGATCATTTTCTAACCATGGTAGAAATTTCGTTAGAGAATACTTAAGAATAAATAGATGTTTATAATGTAGTCTATGTTCAGCTGTAAACGGACAAAGGCTGATGATGATAATTGTGTAGTTAGCTCGACAAGTGTGCTTGTAAGATCATCTATCATTAGAATATCCATTTCGTATGGTTTCTAATTGTGAGTCTAGATCTGAGAAGGAATATTACCACTACACCCTGTTTCAATTCTTCTACTTCTAATACTGGTTCAATTGGAGTCTTTGGAGTGGTATGTGTGATACACATGCATGGGTGCATGGTGGTGTGCGACCAGCGCAAGATGCTACAGCGACGAACGACAAGGGTGTGGAGATTGCCGGATATCGGAACGACAGTGTGGGCACTGGAAGTGAAGGCCCTATCATCAGGGTCACCGATGTAGACGTATATTGGAATGCCCCAAAGGCAGATCTTCGACCGGGCTAGGTGGTATGCTCGGTCAGGCCGAAGCCCACTTGTCATCGTATCAAGTGTTGTATATATAGCAGTTCAACTGCAAAATTCCGATAGCGCGATTCAGGATTGTGGCAATGATTGGTCCGCTACTGAGTTGTTTTGCCAGCCGAAAAGCTTTCTATCATCTAGCTAAATTTGTATCTTTTTGTTACGGATAGCGTTATAATGCGGCAATATTATGTTTTTGGTATGAAAACAAATTGCGCCTAATTGTCTGGCGCTGGCCCTGAGACCTACTCTCTCTGGACTTCCGGACGGAACTCTACGGGACCAAATAATTCAGACGTACATAGAAGTACAATTCTTAATGATTTTTTGTGCCGACTTTATTGGGGACTAGTCCCCAGTTCGCACTCGCTCGCTCTCGTAGGCTCATATGCTGGGGACATCGCGGTGTCCCTCTCGTCACGCCGCCAAGCGGACGTTTACATCGCAGAGTTTGTCCTCAAAGTGCTCATAAGAACTGTCCTTCTATGTACGTCTGAATTCTTTGACGGGACCTTTCGTTACCGGTAAGAGGGATGCAATGTGTCCATCTTTCTTCTTCATTAGTATTGGTACCTTCCTTCTTGTTTCTTCTTTCCGTGTTTCGTTGGGGGCCTTGCCCTTCAGAACACACTCATCACTTCCTTTGTTCTATTCGAGTTTCTCACAGCGTGCCAAGTGTCACACGTGTAGGCTATATATAGTGGCACGTGCCATCGCCACAATGTTGGTGAGCTGTGATGACGTCATCACTAGAAACCCTTAAATTATCGGGTTTATCTGTTTTACTCCGGGAAAGGCTTAGTTGTAGTATTCTTATAATGCGCGATTAAAAAATAGATGATCCAATAGAATAGTAGTTAATACAAATTCTGGATATGGATTCGAATCCACGACTAGATAAATTTTACTCACACGTTAATAGCATGGTTACAAAGAGATCGGTTTCATCAGATTCATCAATTATGGTTTAACCATCGAGCTATATCCGGACAGAGCAGTATATGAGTCCTAAAGTCAGTGATTGGTCACTAATAGAATAGCAATTCAACCCCCAGTGATCTGCGAGTGCGTCCGATCAGCCAATCGTCCATCAATGGCTATCAGCCGGCCAATCAAAACCGGCGCAGCGTCGCAGCACAATTTTGGCGGAATTTGTTTTCGTACAAAACGCTCAACATTTCCGCTCTAAGCCGTTTATAATATGCTCCATGCTCTACACATACAGGCGAGGTGCAGCCAAAGAATTCAGACATACATAGAAGGACAGTTCTTAAGGATTTTTTGTGCCGAATTTATTGGGGACATGTCCCCACTTCGCACTCGCTCGCTGTCGTAGGCTCATATGCTGGGGACATCGCGGTGTCCCTCTCGTCACGCCGCCAAGCGGACGTTTATATCGCAGAACTTGTCCTCAAAGCGCTCATAAGAACTGTCCTTCTAAGTAAGTCTGAATTCTTTGGTGCAGCACAGCTCTTCTCTTCCCTTAAAGGTTGACTTAATTTAGAATTATTCAGTACAAATTTCAAATGCTCGCCGGTTTTGTGTCGGACGTTTTTATATAACCCGGCTACTAACACTATAATTACCTTGAGCAGCAGTACGGCTTCCGTACGTATTGACTTTACTGCCAAGGTTGGGCAATTGTTTACCGTGTGTTCTTTGCGTTAGTGCTCTGATAAGAGAGGAGATAGTAAGATAAGAGCAACTCACTGCGTAATCTCTGATTGTGCTTGGTTTACTGGCGTTGGTAGTCACTATGGGCCTGTGATGGCTCGGTTGCCCCCGTATCTAATAAAGTTTGGTAAACGAGCAACTTATATGTTATCGTCTCAATCTTTTGACCTGGGATTGTAGAATGGGCCAGGCCCTAGGGCATAGAAGGAGGCTGTTATTATTTTGCAAATATTTGTTTCTTAGGAACTCAAAATTGGGAATTGTAAAATCGGAAAAAAAGCATTAGCATGGCAACTGTTATCCACAAAGCATACAATATTTGATCTTTGGGTAATTTTAGATCCCAAGCCTGTGTTCCTTACAAGATAAAAATTCAGTTCTGTCCTGTTCTGCATAAGACCTGCTTTATCTGCTGTTGAGCCAGGGTGTTGTGAGCACTTCAGACAGTATATAATATGATAAAGACTTAGTTATGACATGAAATGAAAGAACACGGCTAATTATTGAAGATTGCGAATCATTTATTAGTTCGTTTTGTTTGTCATTTAGAGTTTGTTGGCATGTGTAGTGTGTGCCGACTGCCCATTAGTCTCCTTTTTAGTGAAATATAAGCGTGTGCGTGTAATCTTTACGTACGATTGAAACAGAACTTCATAATAAATAATTGGTTGGCGTATAAGTTAAAACATCATATTTAGGGCCTGTTTCACAATCTCCAGATAAGTTCCGAATAGGCTAGTCACAACATATTTGACAGATAGAGTATTGAGTATCTGTCTAATATGTTGTGAATAGCCTATTCGGAACTTATCTGGAGATTGTGAAACAGGCCTTTACCTTACTATTTCCGACTACAAAATATTGAGCGCTAATTACCCTCTAGTTAAAAAAATCGGTTCACCCATTCGCGTAAATTGGTTCACCATAAATAAAGGTTGACCCACACTATTGCGCACTTTTACGTAAACCGCGAGCGTCGTGTTACGTTACGTTAACGGGGTTACCACAACACATATGACTTACAAAAATGGTTACCACATTCTCATTATGATTGTGTGATTAGAAAAATGATCATTTACATAGGTACGTGGTAATCGCATATTATGGTACGCGGAAAAAGTTATTGCAGAAATCTTAAATATGTATAGGTACCATACTAGCTGCCCCGACAGACTTCGTTCTGACAAAATTAAAATTGCAATTAAAAAATAGGGGTCGATCGTGATCTCTTATGCGAGAGGTTCCGGGTTCGATCCTGACCCCCCGTGTGTGCCTTGAAACGGGTTTTTCGAAATTTCTAATTGCACCCCAAACACGAGACCATCGCTCGCTCACCGGTGAAGGAAAACATCGTGAGGAAACCTGCATGCTTGATAAGATTGAAAGTCTTTGAAGGTATGTGAAGTTCACCAACCCGCATTGGGCCAGCGTATCGGTGAACTATGGCCCATTACCCTCCTTATTTCGAGGAGGAGAAGCGTGCCCAGCAGTGCGACATATAATTTAAACCGGGATGATAATAAATTAAGCAGCGGATGAGAAATTATAATGTATTAATATAATACACCTTTATTTCTTACGATCATTATAACGTAATCAGAACTGAATTACACACCAACATTCGGCTGGGAACGGAATATCTAAATTACATTAACAAGGAAAAAATGCATCACGTTTTATCCATCTGTAGATGTCTGAGGAGGAGAGAGGATTTAAATCAAAATTTCAAACTAAGTGCAGTGACAGGTCCGTGTTGAATGGGCACTCCCATTCAACACGGACCAAGCAAGGGATTGGTCGTCTTGGCGTTCATTGAGGGACTATGTTCAGCAGTGGACGGATAAAGGCTGATGATGATGATGATGCTGGTGGTGGTAATCTAAATGTACGGATTAAAACGGATTGTATTCTCTATATAGAAAGTCATACGAATGCGTCCGCTGATCCGCATTTAAGGGTCACATTCTATACAAAAATTACAATCCGTTGGTCGAATGCCTGGGATGTATACTTGTACATGTGAGCGCTTATTTCTATTTTATGATATCTTTCTCTATATAAATAAAAATAAATCGCTAAATTGTATGTACGCTCATTACTTCAGAACCATTGCATTAAATTAGCTAATCCTTTGTTTGTTGTATAATATATATAATAAAAAAATGACATTCAATATTTTCGGGTAAGGACTAAGGACAGCACAACGGGTTCAGCTTGAAGGCTTTAAAAATAATCATCACCATTTCGTTTTCTGTAATTCATAAGTTTATGCGGACGGTACCGGTAACAGTACGTCATAGGTTGCTCCGTTCCTTAGTTATTGAACACGTCAAGGCTGTCTTGGCAATTATTTAAGGTTTCCTCAGTTTTCCTGTGCAAAGACATGGCTTTGACATAGTTGCTTAGACCAATGTGTGTTGTGGATAAGGACAATGCAATTTATATCTAAAATTAACATATTTTCTATCAGAATTTTCACCCTAAATTTTGATGGTGGATCTCAATAATTTCTATTCAAGTAGAAGTGTTTTTCTACTTGTGTGTATGTGTACTTAATTATGTACGGACGGCTCCTTAATTCATATGTTAATCTACACCTACACTTCTACACTAATATTATAAAGAGGAAAACTTTGTTTGTTTGTTTGGTTGTAATGAATAGGGTTAAAAAATTACTGGACCGATTTCAAAAATTCTTTCACCATTCGAAAGCTACATTATCCACGAGTAACATAGGCTACATTTTATTCTGGAAAAAATAGGGTTCCTTAAGACGTTTGGATTTCTCAGACACAAGTTGAATGTTCAGTGTTAGATTTTTATATAGATAAAGATATATCCCTCCAGGCAGGCGAAGCTGCGGGCAACAGCTAGTATGTATATAAAACTGAAGAGTTTGTTTCCTTGAACGCGCTAATCTCAGGAATATAGATAGCCCATTTATCGAGGAAGGCTATTAGGCTATATTATATCGTCCAAGCTAAGATGCCGTTGTAAATCTTAGTTGCAAAGCAGCGAGCAGCGGCTAGTTAGAAATAATGAAGGTTTTTTTTTTTTTGAAAGGACCTATGCTGTTGGCCTTAAGGCCTTAAAGCTACATCGGAAAAGTAGATGAGCGATGGCTCATCTAAGGTATAATTACAGTCTGGTGTGGTATTGCGGTGGATTGTATTCATTGTAATATATTTGGGTATGTGGGACTTAGGTGATAGGCCCTAAAGGGAGATCTCCGACCGAGCGAGGCGCAATACTCGGCCAGGCCTAAGCCCACTAGCTATCGTGTCAGACGGTGTATATATAGCGATCGGACTGTAGAATACTGATAGCGCGATTCAGGATGGTGGCGCTGACAGGTCCGCTACAGGCGTTTAATTTATTTCTTACTTTTCCCTGACTCTCGTATATGTGAACAAGAATCGTATAAGCTCTTCTAGCTATCTTTAAATCCAGAATCAACATTATTTTTTCTACTTTGTGTCAAATTTGTATCCAACGGCCTTGGCTTATATTTTGGGTACATTGTATGATTTTTAAATTGCAGAACTAATAAACTACACGCAGCCTGTGTACGTGTGGCGCGATGACCCCAACTCCAGACAGAACACCATCAAGGAGATCATCGAGAGAGCCACCTCCAAGGAAGACTGGCCGCAGGTAACGGACAGGTTCCGGGACCCGCGTTCTCCAGAACATATTGACAACTCGAGTAGTATTTAACGCCCAGGCGACTTATCGCATTGACAAGTTTTTCTGTGTTAATACGATGGATAAAAATCTTGCCCTTCTCTCATAGGCCAAGTTTAACCTATCGGGGCTCTGGGCACTAGGTTAAATTGTTATTCATGTGGGGGCTCCACATGAATAACAATTTATAAATCTGTAGGCTTCAATTTTGGATTAGAAAGAGTAATCAGCAATCATTGTTCAACTGTCTAAAATTAGATTGAAAAAAAATATTGGTGCCCCTCGGATAGGCTCTGGGCACTTGACCTGGCTGCCCAATGGAAAAACCTAACCTGCTTCTCTCTAATACACAGCAAAGCTGTTAGACGGGAGAAACAAGCGAGATGATGGTACGAATGCAGCCGACTGCGCGGCACAGTTCATCCCTGCCACCGATATCTCAAATCATATTCATCATTATATTACCATAACGGAGACATGTCCTTCCAGATCCTGATTTTCCCCGAGGGCACGTGCACGAACCGCTCCTGTCTGATCACCTTCAAGCCGGGCGGCTTCTACCCGGGAGTGCCCGTGCAGCCCGTCGCCATCCGGTATCCCAACGCGAGGGACACCGTCACCTGGACGTGGGAGGGGCCCGGCGCGTGAGTATACTTTGTCTGTTCCCAACTGACGCAGAGGTCAAGGGTTCGAACCAATCGAAACCATCAAAATCGAAAAAATCAAAGATAGGTTATGACGGATGGGTCCGGGTACCCCGTCACTATTGCTGTACTCCAAAGGATGTACTCCGGACTTCATCAGGTTCTTCAGATATCAAGGGTTGAATCTAAGCGCGAGTGTATGGAGAATGCTTGTATAGTGTCTTAAGGTTCTAGCTGGTTTGAACTCACTAAGTGACACTCAGGTCTGACTCAGTGCGAGTATGAACGAAGAATGCTTAAACCGGATCTTGAGTATCTGGTCTACTCCAAGAGAGGCGGCTTCGAACACCACCGAACGATACCGGGATCGGATGTGGCTTTAGTGTTGAGGATACGGCGACAGAGTATTGAGGCTTGCCTACTCCAGCGGAAGTCAAGGTTCGAGTCCCGTCAAATGACGCGGTGATCTTGGGGTGGATTTGCCGTGACGAGGGTTTTATGTAAGGATATTTGAACTAGGTATGACTGATTTGGAGCGTGAGTATTAAAGTAGAATAATATGTAGTCGCGTGTTGGTAGAGGAAGTGTTGGTCGGCCATTAACCAGGTGAGAAGACGATCTCCGTGCAGTGGTAGGTCCGCGTTGGATGCAAGTGGAAAGGGATCGGTCGTCTTGGCGTTCATTGAGGGAGGTCTATTTTCAGCAGTGGACGGATAAAGGCTGATGATGATGATGATAAATCTGTGGGCCATACTATATGGATTCATATTTTACCCTTTTTTAATATGTAGTAAGAACTTTGACCTAATGCTCTCCAGACTGAAGCTGCTGTGGCTGACGCTGACGCAGGTGCACAGCTCGTGCGAGATCGAGTTCCTGCCCGTGTACCATCCCAGCGAGGAGGAGAGGAGGGATCCCAAGCTGTACGCGAGGAATGTTCGAGATGTTATGGCCAAGTGAGTAGTAGAGTAGTAGTATAGCGGCTATACTTACGGTATAGTTACGCCACTGGCAGCCAGTTGCGTTCGGAGCCCGTGGCAAATTCATCGGATGCTAGGAAAGACACCATTTTATTTTACTAAATGCGTAATAATAAATGTTGGGAGTTGGAATTCTCCTCCGACCGGGGGCCCCTTTCAGCTGGGGGCCCGTGGCATTTTGCCGACTTGCCACCCTGTAGTTACGCCACTGAATATAGCCCTATACAAATGACTGGTGTGGTGTATTTTTGGTCTATCGTCAACTCGTACCGCGACCTCATCCCACGGTATGAATCGAACAATGACCATTTTAAAGTTCTTTTTGAAAGCCTACTTATTCCATCTTCCTTGCCTTTCTTCTTCATTGGAACAGTTTTCGACCATCGCATTCGAAGACAATGGCGAAATATTGGCGATTTTTTGAGGCAGATTCGGCGACCATCGATGCCCTTACAAATCCGAAAACCAGAGGTTAGCAGGCCAAGGCATAATTAAAAATTTATTATTAAGGCATAATTAAACTACTGAATGGATTTTAATGAAACTTTAAAATAATATAGCTTATACATCCGAATAACACATAGGCTTTAATTTATCCCTGTACATACTCCCACGAGAATGGGAAGTACGCGGGTGAAACCGCATGGCGCTGCTAGCCTGCTAGTATTAAATATAAAGATATGTGGTTGTAATGTTTGTTTGTATGTAACTTGTGATATCGTCTCTATTCCAGAGCCCTGGGCGTGCCCGTGTTGGACTACACGTACGACGACTGCCGCATGATCGCGCGCGCCAAGCAGCTGGGCATACCCGCCGCGCCCGCCATCAGGGAGGTCCACGAGCTGAGAGCGCAGCTGGGGTAATTACCACTCAATGACTTATATTATCTCCTTCTACTGAAGTGAACAGTGGTGACTGTGAAAATAAAATTAAGGGATAGATACGAAGGTACAGCTTACTCCATAGAGGAACCTCTTTCAGCAGACCCGATACTGAAAATAATGAAACCTACGGCCATAATTAGGGTGTACATAAAAATAAAACTTTAATAAAAACATCAACAAACATTACCCGTCCAGCCGATTTCTAAACAGCAAAGCTGTCGTGAGCGGGACGCAGGCGTATGGCTTCCATCGGTACGACTTGCGTGCTGATTACAAGAGTAGAACAGTACAGAGGCTCCATGTTTCGTGACATGAGCAAGCGTTTTCCTTTTTGCTTGCCACTTATTCTCTGACCGTTTTTAGCATGTATAGCTCACATGTGCGTGTCTTAATTAAATAAATAAATTAATATAAACCGACCTATAGAAAACATTGTGTTATCATCCGTAAAGCAGTGCTATGTGAGGGTTCTACTAGCAGCTTATTTCTAGTTATCTTTCCGACTGGCTTATACTTGGGATATGTCTTGGAGCGTTCTAGGCTAAGAGGCTTCTGAGTCTGAAATGTTCATTTGTTTCCAGTCTGGAGAGGTCCAACCTTGAGGCGCACATATCGGGCGCGGCGGTGGGCGTCGGCCCCGCGCGCTGGCTCACCCGCGAGCAGTTCGCGCAGCGCCTCGGCGTGCCCCCCGCCGCGCACGCGCAGCGCCTCTACGACATATTCCAGCAGGTATGCTCGCGGAACAGAACACGGCAAGATTTCAAGAATTACGCTCCCATAGGCCCCAATCTAAAGGTCCCCGATCGAGCGACCCATGGGACACTGCCCCAACCAGTATTCTGTAAGAAACCATTTCAATATCGAGCTTGACCTGAGTGATAGAGTCACATTACGTCACTTCGAAAATGATTTTTATTTATATAGGTAGAGAGTCGAGTTTTAAAGAATACAAATCCGTCAAAGTCGTTATATCACCGCGGATTCCGCTTTCGAAATTCGAAAACGACCTTACAGAATAGCCCTACGGGTACAGGATCTGATGTTATGGGATCGATATATAAAAGAAAATGTAGTAAGAATAATAATTATTATAAATATATACCGTATGTGAACCTAAAATTCGCAAATAGTAGGTAAACTATGTTCCCACAAGATTTCAACTGCATATAATTCTGGTCTACTCCAGTAAACCACGTGACAATAGTTTTTCCTCCTCATTCTGCTTATGGTCTACTGTATAAGTATGATCTTTTGACCCCTTCTACTAATGATCTACCCCGCAGAGCTCCAATGGGCTTGTGTACTTCCCGGACTACCTGCTGGCGGCCGCGTTCCTGTCACTGCAGCACGCGCCCCCCTCGCAGCTGCTGGCCAGGGCTTTCAAGGTAATAAAATATACTAGTAACCGCTTTAAATTGCTAGACGCGAGCAATAAGGGTCATGAGGGAAAAAGGGGAGAAGGAGAGATGGAGAGAGAATAATATCTATGCGAGGAAGTCAAAACTCAATTTACAAAAATCAAATCTAAACGAGCCATGCCACTGTAAGAGTTACAAATATATTATTTCAAAAATACCTGAATTTTGAAAATTATATGTTTTGTATTCCCATTAAAATGTCAGTTCCCTTAATTCAATTGATGAAATATGCTCACTCACTTAACAAGCGCTCCCGTGAATCAGCTGTTGCAGTCCGGTCGGAGTTAACCTAAATTTAAGTTAAGTTTTTTAAAAAAAATTTAAAAATGACAACCAATAAAAAATTGCGCGGTTTTTTCACATGTATCATGTCAGGCAATGCTATCATACCTCTTCGTTTTTGCAAGCGTTCCAAATCACCGTGTAGAGACATTGTCTAGCATGAGAGACTATAATGCCAATAATAAATTCCAGTTATACGACGCCACGGGCACGGGACGGATAAACCTGGCCACATTCGAGGAGATAGCCTCCCGCTGCCTCGGCCTGTGCCAGGAGGAGGCGAACCACATCTTCATGCAGGTGGATCTGGACGAGAAGAGATATATCACATACGGTGAGTATTGGTATAGACTTACACCCGTAAAAGTATCAACCATTTTATGTCCCACTGCTGGGCATGGGTCTCCGGCCATAGTTCACCGATGCGCTGGCCCAGTGCGGGTTGGTGAACTTCACATACCTTCAAAGACTTTCAATCTCATCAGGCATGCAGGTTTCCTCACAATGTTTTCACCGGTGAGCGAGCGATGGTCTCGTGTTTGGGGTGCACTTAGAAATTTAGAAAAACCCATTTCAAGGCACACACGGGGGGGGAGTCACCCTTATTCGCTAAAAATACTATGAGGTGTCACAGTACTCCCGAACGCATAGGGTCATCCAAACCAATTCATAGACAATACTTAAATGAAATCCGCCACTGTGCGTCTGTCAAACCCATATAAAACCCGACTATTGACACCAGAAGCGCATAGATAGAAGCGTTCTTTGCATAGTGTTGTTTCATTGCTTAGCCAAGAACGCTTCTTGAATACAGGTGTTAGATATATATCTATTATTATTATATTATGTATGTGTTACCACTCGTGCCATCTAGCGGCTTCTCGCGGTACCGCTTCAAATACAATATCGATTTGTACGAGGTCGCTGGCGGGAGAAAAACTAGGAAACGTGGGCTGACACCATATTGTTTCATTCTCTTTCTCTTAATAAACTGCAGCAATAGCTCTTAAGTTTTATTATTTTTGGTACTAACCACATCTACGAAGAAATAGAAAGCTAAGCTTATAAGAATATCTCGAGAAACTTTTCACTGTCAAAGTACAAATAACCTTTTCTTTCAGATGAATTCATCAACTACGCAGAGATGAAAGCAGAGTTCGGTTTTCTATTCGCGAGTGACACCACTCACCACAAGCCCAAGGCGCAGTGAGGGTCACCAGCTCACATCCCCACCGTCTGCAGCCAAGTACCATGAATGATCCAGACTTTGTGCCCAAAATATATCTACGGGGAAAAGTTGACCGAGTTGGAGATTACGGGGAATGTTATAACGATGATGAAAATGAAAGCGATTTGTACTCCTAATCAATTTGCCTATATATTATCAGGGCAATTCAGAAAAATTGGGGATTTTTAAGAAACAATAAAACAAGGATAAAGATTAATGTGAATATACCCATAATTATTGCGTAGGGCAAGTTAACAAAGTTGGGGATTTTTCTGGAATATTGTAAAGGTAATGATTATGGTATGGAATGCCAAAGTAAAAGTACGTATAGACTATTTAGTAAACATTGGTGTTTTAAAGTAAATTGTAAGAAGCTTTAGAGAAATAAATATCACCATAAAGCTATGCTGCACCAAGATAAATATGACAAAGATTCAAATTAAATAGAAAACAGTTAACGCAAAATAAGTAAAAGATGCAATAATAAAAAATGACCATAAAAGGTATGTTTCAATTTTAAAAATAGAACCAAGAATAAAATAGGAACAATAAAATACAAAAAAGTGACCAACGGATGCATAAACTTTTAATTTGCAGTTTTTACACAGATATCTGAATCTATATTTGTGTCGCTTAACTTCAAACTTGGATAAATCCACTCTACACACTAAGGAGATATTTAAGAAAAACGTAGAATTATCTCAATTTGATGATTTAAAGTCTGCCTTTAAATCATCAAATTGAGACAATTCTACGTTTTTTTTAAATTGAGGCAACAGTAATGAACAAAACAATCCCGTTTAGTACAAAAATTAAATATTTAGATTGGATCCATTCTTTCAAAAATTAAATATTTAGATTGGATTTACCTTCGTTTGATATAATGGCATGAATTTTATCTACCTTTGAAAAAATTAAGTGTGGATTTATCGAGTTTTGATTTAACTGATCTGGATTTATCTGGATCTGATACAAATAGTATGGTGCAACTGACGGCCATGTTGAACAAACGCCATCCACTGATTGGCTCCCATGGATGTATCTACATTTGAAAAAAACCTGGCCCATGGATCTGTCTGATTTTGATAAAATATTTGAGAAAATAATGAGATATGATAAAATATATGAGTTTGACGGTTTATTGCTCAATAACCACGAGCATTTATACACTTTTGATAAAACTGTTTAATAGTATTTTTTTTACTCTGTCTTTTGATACCAAAATCTTAAAAAATGTTAGAATTGGATTTATCCGAGTTTGAAGTTACGCGACACATTTCTTTTAGCTTATTTCATGCATTCGTCATAACTATACACGCAATGTGGGTTATAAAAAATATGCAGGGATACATTTAAGCATATTCTATGATTATAAAATTCATCGTTATAATATTTAAATTAATTATCGGTGACTTTATTCATTACTTACTGGTTTAAAGGAGGGGTTTGTGATTTTAGACATTGTTGTAAATATGATAAATTATTCTTCCACATTCTAATAAACTAAGGGACTTAGTATTGTACAATTTAAAGGATTGTAATAATATGTTGAAAAAAAAATGCTTCCTAATATGTTACAATAATTTTAGAATTGCTTGATATTTCTTTAAATTATAAATACATTTTGATAAAGTATATTATTGTTACATATTATGTATGTTATCGAATTGTTTGCGAATTCAAGCCGGGAAAATCATACAAATCGTCATCAAAGCTTTTGTAATATATACAGGGATAAAGAAATGGCGACTGTGACATAAAAATTACCGCCACTACTGGTTATTTTTTAATTTATTTGGTAATTGAGGTAAGCAACTGGCATCGGATAAAATTTTTATCGCTCATAGCCAGATAAACTAAAAAACAATACGGAAACTGTATCAGTCGTAACTAATGCATACAGTTGGTATTTTATACAAGAGAATTTTTATAAATTGTGAAATTTACGCAAAAAAAAAACCAAAATGGCGGTAGTTATAAACTCGTGACGTGTTAAAAAAATCAGTGTTAAGTCCAGTTTTATAGTATTAGGGGAAAGCCTCTCGCCTTGATAGAGCTTAGAAGGCCATTCTTAAATGTGATAATTTTAAGGGACTAGGATAAGACAAACGATGCTCCTGTAAAAGTAAGTTTATATATTACATAGAAGCTCAGGCTCTTTTATTCACAAGGGCTTACTGCTTTTCACTTCCAGTATAACAGATAAAAAAAATAAAAAGCAGTATTGTCTATAGGATTTATTATCAAATAATTCGCAAGATATATGCAAATCTACTAGAATTAAAATATTAAAAAAATACTCGAGCCGTATTAGAATCTGAGCATTAAAGTTTGCAATTTTTAGACGAGTTTTATGTTAAATTATTAGTAGGGCTTAATTTCAGTGATATTTCATAAGTATTTATTCCAGTAAGTAAAAAAGAGGCGAGTTTCAATAGTTGAGGGCGCCACTGTGTAAGTGTTGCCACCACTTAAATTTGCAATATAAAAGTGTTATGCTTTGAGACTTGTTTTTGTTTGAAAAGTTTTGTAAAAACAGTAACTATGGCTTTCCATTATTTTAGAATAATGATGTACTTATTAGTATAACAATATTTATTGATTGTCGTAGTTTGTTAAGTTGCGTAAGGTATGCAAAACGTCGAGTTTGAATTTTGATAAACCACGATGAATCCATAAAAATAGTTTTATTCTATTAAGTGACATTCTCTATAAAATAAAACAATGTAGTGACTTTTTATATTCATAAGTTATTTAATCTTTTTTTTTGTTATTTTACGTTTTATCCAAACTCATTAATTCGTAAGATGCAAACAGTGCAATATGTATTGCTTTTATTATGAAACATATAATTTTTAAGTATTATAACTACATAAAAATTATATGTTTCATAATAAAATTGATTTCATTTAACAGTTTTTTAAGTTAAACAAATATCACTTATGTATTATAGTTACAGTAGGTACAAATGATTCCTCGGGTTATTTTAAGTTCAATTTAAATTTGTTACCTCATTATGTTTATAAAAAAAAAACTTTGATGAGATTAATGCTATAATTATTGTTGTTGGTAATGTAACGAATGATAATTACAATGAAATTCTGCTAAAGTTATCTGTAGACTACAGGTTGTAAATTGTGAATGGTGATATTTATAAAAATTAGCTTAGTTTGTGTCCAGATAAAAAAACTTTGTTGGTCAATTATTTAATTAAGAGAAGATCATTTGGAATTTCGAGATTATTTAGCTCATATATTTTTAAATTTCGAATCGAGGCAATGGTTTGACATTAAAAACGGTGTTGCCTGCTATTTCGTATAATGTGGTATTTTAACTACATACAGTATTGTTTATCTGTATTAAGTTTAATTTTATTTTTAGCATTTAAACCGTCATACTAAAATGAGATTTGATTTATGTAAATGATTTTATCGATGTTATTATTGAAAAATAACAATTGTTACTTTTATCTTAATATCTTGGAAATACTGAATAAAACTAATCTTCCAATTTTTTGTCATGTAAGATATTAATATATTCCATATCGAATTGATAGGAAATTTTTACGTTTTTGTTATTTTGTTTTACTTGTATGTATTATTTATTTTACATTTAGATTCTTGAATGTGTTTTATGGAAATCGGAAATTGAAAATTTTCGAATTTAATATCATTCCTACTTGTTTGTTTTTAATGTTATTTTATTAGTTTTTAGTAATATTGTATTAGTTTTATTAATAAACGATTATAATAATAGTATTTGATTTTTTATGTCTATCATTCGAAAATACATATTAATAGTTTTAAAAACATCTTTGTTGTAATTGTCACTTATTATTTAACAGTATCTGATTGACCGAGCATTTGCTCGGTACCTACTCTTAGTGGTTAAAATACGATAAAAAATGTCTTAAAAAAAAATGATCTTAAAAAAAGGAAAAAAAATGGACTGGAGATTCGAACCAGGCTTGTTCGGACCCAAGTGCCTAATTATTCCACTAAGCTATCTTCATATACTATTTGACAGCGAAATTTAGGTTTGTATTCTAATCACATTTTATCGTTGCCTCAAAACACGGATAAAAAAAGTTTTCTAAAAATTTATCCTAGCTAGATCGATTTATCACCGTTTTTAACACATGTACTTATACAAAATTACAAGAATTGCTCGTTTAAATGTATAAGATAACATTATTTGGATAAGTATACTGCAAGCCTGATCACCGTCGCCTATGGACATAAGTTAACACTGAGCTTGTTTAAGCAACATATCAATGGGTTCCCTATCCTGAAACGTGGAATGCCCCAAAAACAGCACAGAAATAAATACGGTGGCAGCGCAGTGCAGCGATACAATCGCATTGCCCGCTCATGAGCCATCTGCTCATCTACTTTTCCGATGTAGCTTTAAGGCCTTTTAGGCCAACAGCATAGGTCCTTTCGAAAAAAAAGAGCCCGCTCATAAAGTATTAAGCTAGGGAAAATCTAGCATGCATTATTTTGATGATGGATGGATGATGGATTTGATGGTCGAGTGGATGGGCCTACGCAGCTGTCGCGGGTTCTAATCCCGCCAAGAATTTGTATGAATATAGATGTATGCACATGTATAGGGTCATGCAAGTACACATGAATAATGTTTATATAAACTTATTAAAATTTCCGTTTCTAGTATTTTAGAGCTCAGCATGGGACTGGGTTAACGTGGTGTGGTAGTCGAATAATATTTATTTATTTATTTTATGAACTTTGAGCTTAACGTCTTAAGTGTCGGAGAAATTGAATCCTAGAATAGTTCATATTAGGTACCCACTAAACGTAGTAAAGTAAAGTATCAACCCTTTATGTCCCACTGCTGGGCACGGGTTTCCTCCTCGAAATCAGGCGAGAAGGGTAAACGTAGGTATTGATTATATTCTCTTGGGTACCTTCGGACCCACGGTATCAAAGGGCTACCTCCCATTCCCGTGGTACGGCGATAAATTATGGCCTATGTGTTACTTGTTACTTGAGGTCAGGCTAGTATCCGCGACTCGACGCTTGTGCGCCTATTTTGCGTGCTGTGATCCTGAAGCACTCCCTACTGCCAGGCCTATGTGCTATTCTGATGTATAAGCTATGATATTGTTAAGTTTCGTTAAATAAAATCCATTAAGTAGTTGTTGCGTGAGAGTAACAAACATGTATCCATGTATGGAATGTAAGAAGAATGGTTTTTTTTCACGCTTATAATATACTTAGGAAATCTGTTCACACGAAAGCGTTTTTTTAAGCGCGGCAACCACTGAATTTTCCACGTTGAGCGTTAGACGTTAAAACGAATTGAGCACGACGAGCTCGCGACTCAAGCCAACGGGGCCTTAGAGCGCAGATGTGAGTCGCGCTTGTTTATGGCCTTGGAGCATACAGCTGCGACCTGATGTCCATCGGATCAGGATCATCGCCTTGCGTATATTCCTCGTGCATCTGAAACATCTGGTCCACGAGCAACTCGACATCCACACTCGCTACCACACACCTCTCATACAGAGTCAGCACGTGGATGAAATGGAATCCCGAACTCAAAGATCTCATAGTTGAGTATATGTTATCTAGCTTCACCCTTAGCTGTAGAAGCATTCCGTATAAGACCGCTTGCTTGTACGCTACATCGTTAGCGAATGCCCTTCGTATCTCCCTCGTGTCCTGCAAGCGTTCTCGCGTCGCGTAAATCGATTGCTTCATGAGATCTAAGGCGATTTTCGAAAAATGCTCGTTCTCAAACTGAAATGCCTCGTGTTTCTTATCCCGTTCGTATCTTAGGATTGTCTTGTTAAGTTCCTTTTGGAATATGTCGTTCTTCTTTTTAGCTATCTGTACGTATTTTTGGAGGTCGTTCACCTCGAACATGGTGCCGTCGAGTGTTTCGTTGGAGTCTCTCAGCCATGTGCTGTTGTCTGTTTCATTTAGTTCTATATCTTTATATATAATGTTGTTAATCGTATTATTTGAGAGGTAGGTGAAGTTTGATTCGGTGATTTCCAAAGAATCTGAAATATCGTTTTCTACGTTTAGTTGTAAGATATTTGAAGGATTTTGTCGGTGTTTTATCTTATGGTTATCTACTAAGAAAATATGTCCTGTAGTTGGATGTATACAGGGTGGAGACGACGATAAGACATTAAATTGAACTACGTATGCCAAGCAACAATTACAGTCTGTATAAATAAAATTATTTAAAAATATCATTGTGAGTGATTGTTTTAAGCAGCTCGTTATCGGTTAGTGAACCAATTTGTTTTATTCTATTTCCATATTTGTACTATTTGCTTTATCTGAAAAATCATTTTTTTATATCCACGCCAGGATATTTCTGATAGATTCAAAATACTAGTATGGGCTAGTGTAGCTGCTATTTTGATTGTATGTCGTATGGTCGTCTCCACATTGTATATCATTATTCACATTACAATCATCTGCCGCTAGATACATAATTAGAGACATAATTTGCTCTCAATTCCATCTGGTCTTTTATGTTAGTGATTTAGTGGGATATGCAGACTGCCAGACGAGCCTCCTGAAGTGGTCAACGCCACCCATTCAATTATTTATGTGATACGTAATACGTATCCTGAGACATAAAATGTCAAGTCTCGATTTCAGTAATAACACTGTTTGTCTTGCTTTTCTCTATGAAATATAGATTATTTGAAATCAAGAAATTGCCCGGTATTCGGTGAGTCTAGAAGCTGGACTATTATCATATCTGTCAGGGTTATCTCTTATTAAATAGAAATAAGAGTTGACGAGGGAAAAACCAATATTAAAATACTTACAAATAACAAAGAGTATTAATGTAATCTCTAGCCTGTTCATTGTATTTTTTTTAAATATTTTAAGAACCAATGCTGTAAAATAAATTAAATCGTACAATTACGATCATAAATAAAATTAATTTACCGGATAATAAAGTGTACCCACACGATAAATGGGAAATAAAATGTTGGAGTAGTAATTAGATAATGTATTCTGTCTGTCTGTTGTCCGCTAGTAGTATACTAGCGGACAACAGACAGACTTGACAGACTTGTGTTTGTGTAATACTATGATTGATCTAAAATGGTCTGGATTATTATAGAAATTTCTGGAATGATCTAGATATTTCTGGAATGATCTACATATTTCTGAAATTATCTAGAAAGTAGACCCAGCAGGGTATTAACAGCTAGTAACTTAGTAAAAACCTTAACCGATCTTGATGAATTTTTGATTATTGGTTCTCATAATGACTAGGCAAATGATAGACTAGATATTATTGCCAGTAGATTTAATTGGCAAATGTTGTCACGTGCAGCAGTATAACGATACGTTTAATGTCTTTTCGTGGTTGGTCTCGTGTTCGGTATGTAGTTCCTGATCTCGTACTTCTCATGCATCCTTATCATCACCCACCAGAGGTACAGGAAGTCGACGTGCAGCTTGGAAGCCTTCGTGTGCAGGATGATGTAGGGCTCCACTTTCTTGAACCGACCTTTGTAACTGTAATATTTCGAAATGTTGAAAAATAAAAGCCACAAGTTAAAAGGCGTAAAAATCCGCCATATTAATTATTTGTAACCAGTGTCACACAATTAAGAATGTGACCATGACTTTCAAGCTAAGGTCCAACAAACCGGGCTGCAGGCTCCTCACTATGTTTTCCATCACCGAGCGATGGTCTTGTGTTCAGGTGCATGTAGAAATTTAGAAAAACTCATTTCAAAGCACCACAAGGGTGTGGACCGAACTCCAACATTCTCTCCTAAGAGGGTGAGGGTATACCCACTAAACTATCATCGCTCATCGCTTTACCTAAATATAATTGTACAACATACTAGTTCTCTTCGATCGTCGAATATAGGTCCAGCATTTTCTTCCATATCCGTCGTAACTTCCTGTACAGAAATCCTATGCGGTAGGATGTATCATTGGGATTGAAATATGGATCGTTCTCCAGCTGTTTAACCTTGTACCGGGACATGTAAATCGTTTGTAGCATCAAGTCCAAAATCTTCAGTTTCACCAGTAGACTCTCAGCATACTCCCACTCCTCTTTCGTCCCTGTCCACGCCAATCGCCTGGTCTCATTCATAAATTTAGGTACATCATGGATGTCTTTTCCAATTAACTTTTCCGCGAAATAGTCTATTTTGTCTCGAAATTTTTTCATGTCTAATTTCTCGACATCAATGCTGATATTTTTTATTATTACACCTTTAGGTGGAGTCACTTTACTTGCAAAATCGTCGTGCAGCGTGAGGAACATATCGTTAATGTCTGGTACATCTTTAATGGCTGTACAAAATGGCACTGAAACAAAAACATTATTTAACTAGAAAGTAGTGTTAATCTAATATCAAAATTACTAATATTTATCTCATTCAACTGATCAATAAGATCTAAATAAAGGAGATTTCAGGTACAAAAGATTTTGAATTAAACGTCGAATTCTTCAAGAATAGTAGAAGTAGTAGTAAAAGGAATCAATCTGTAAACAGATAAAAGCTCATCGTCATCTTAAATAAATCGTAAAGACTTAATGATTATTGGTAAGGCTCATTTAAATAGAGTAGATGGCTAATTGTTGACTGACTAGTTTCTCTATCTACTTGAATTTTACATTCTTATCGCTTTCCTTCACAAAATATACAGGTAAAATTTAGGACTACCGATTGAGCCTAAAGGATATCCTGAATGTCTAGATCAGTCTAGATCTTTGCAAAAAAATGGGTATAAAATAAAGTTACTCAATAATGTAAATTCCAAATTGCTTTTATTTCAGATTAAAACACAATGTATGTTCTACAAAGCACAATAAAATTAGAATCCTGGCTTTCTTACCAATTCTGGAAAATGGTAGGGCACTAGAGGTTCTTCGTTCAGTGTTTTTATCCATTTTATTGTATCCCTTATGTCCACGTCGAATCTTACTATTTTCTCATATTGTCTTAGCATGGCATTCATGTCTCTGTGGCGCGAAGCCTCTTGCTTCTTTGCTGCGGACACTACTTTCAATTGTTCATACTTTAGTCTTCTCAGCCTATTAAACAAGTAACCCATTTTATACCTCTTATCCATTCTGACCGGATTCTTCTGTAGGATTGCTCTCTTTATGTAATATCTCGCGTGTATTGTGAATTGTATTATTATTTGCTTTAATTTTTCTTTCCTTTCAGTCTCCAACCTAAAACCATCCTCCTGTGGATGTTCAGGGTCGTAAAAGCCTTGCCAAACTCCCTTACCTCTTCTTGTCATATTATTAGTTATTTTTATTAAGTCATTAAAGTCCTTTATATCCTGCCCTTGTAACTTGAGCGGTGCCACGTCATCAAATATTTCCCCTTCTTCGGATGCGGTTGTAGAATTTTGCGTGTCCATTTCTGATTTATCTGTTTCTTTATTTTTATTTTCATATTCTGATAATGGAAGCAAAATGTCGTCTATGCTGTATATGTCGCCATATAATAGTTTATCGTTTTGTATGTTGTTATTTATTATAATATAAGAATGATTTTCTGCAAAGCCTAAAACAATGGCCAATTCTTATATAATATTTATTATAATATTTGCTGCTTTACCACTAAATTAATCACGTCAACGCTTTATAAATCAGTTTATAATTACATTAATTAATAAGTAAACAATATGAGTACAAAATACTGAGTCAATTTATCGTAGCGTATTAAAATAACGTGTTGGATGCGAGCGGTAAGGTTGGCCGTCTTGGTGCTCATTACGGTCTATGTTTATCAGTGGACGGATGCACACTAATAATGATGAATATTGAAAGTAATCCTATCTGCCAAAGAAACACCCAGCATAGCACGCTCCATAGCACGTTGAGCTACGGCAAACTTGCCGTTTAATTTTTTAACCAGATGGGATTTTTTTAAAAATTAACCAGATGGGAAGACGATCTCCGTGCAGTGGCAGGTCCGTGTTGGATGCGAGTAGCAAGGGATCGGTCGTCTTGGCGTTCATTGAGGGAGGCCTATGTTCAGCAGTATACGGATAAAGGCTGATGATGATAATGATTGAAAGTAATAAAGATGAAAAACCTATTGTTTTATTATATGCGCATTTCAGTAATTATAATAAAACACATTTTATGGGTTTTATCGCGGTTTGTTTTGTTACATGCTCGACGCGACGTTTCTCACATTTTACAGCAACCATGGACATCGTTGAAAAAAATTCGGAAAAATAATTATGCACAATTTTTTAAATTACGTTAGAACAAGATTATTCAAATTATTGTTCAAATTGTAACTAACGTGCATTAACATATCATCAGCATCATCAGCCTATATCCGTCCACAGATGAACATTAGCCTCCTTCAATGAACGCCAAGAAGACCGATCCCTTACCACTCGCTTCAATACAGATCAATGTGAAAGTCAAAGTCAAAATTTTTATTCAAAAAAGTACCACCAAAGTATCTTTTTGAACGTCAATTGAGTCTACCACCGGTTCCAAAGCAAGCCCACCGGCGGAAAAAACTTAGTGGAACTAATCTTTTCAAATATTCTGTTTCTTAATAACATGACTTAAATGGCAAACGCATTCATACTTTCCAAACGTAATGAATTTAGCTTTCCTGAACGCAACATTTCCTACTACCCTCATCCTAAATCTATTCCGTTCCTACGAATCTGGGGGTACTGGGAAAAGTGAGTTGACGTTTCTCCGTGTCGTGGTCGAGTCAAGCTCTCGTGTCTCCTCAAATAAATACCGAAAACCGTCTGGACTCATCATGCCGTCGACGCGTATAGTTTTATTCGCGGTGCGACAGCATCACGGGTGTGGAGAACATTATAGAGAAGACGAGGCGCCTTTAACATCTTGCGGGTAACGGGAACCAGGTTCGTATACCTTTTCCTAACATATTCTATTACAAATTTACATGAAATACTACTATACTATTATAGTATATGAGAGGAATCTAGCAAGAAATTCCGTTGGGTTGCTCTTTTCAAAATAGTATGAGAACAATATTTATAATAACATAATTATTATAGAATAGTATTATTATAAAAGGCTTCATACAATGATCAATATTCGTCGATCCCGGCTTACATTGAACTTGGACTCTCTCTTAAACGGAGAACGACTTTTCATTATTCGGAGGTCAATCGCCCTCCGTATTCTCGAACCTCAACTCCATAAGTTATTGGGTTCACGACCCATTATAACATCAAAATTGAATTATCTAGTTGCATATAATATTCAGCGCCGATGGTCCAGTGGGTATGGACTCGACTTTCCGTGCGAGAGGTTCCGGGTTCGATCCCGACGTATGCCTAGAAATGGGTTTGTCTAAATTTCTAAGTGCATCATAAACACGAGACATCGTGGGGAAGCCGTCATGCCTGACGAGATTAAAATCTTTGAAGGTGTGTGAAGTTCACCAACCCGCATTGGGCCAGAGTATCGGTGAACTATGGCTTTCTTCGCCTGATTTCGAGGAGACCAGTGCCAACGATATCAGACGTATATAAAAGAACAGATCTTAAGGATTTTTTGTGCAGACTTTATTGGGGACATGTCGCTCATTCTTGTAGGCTCATTCGCTGGGGACATTGCAGTGTCCTTCTCGTCACGCCGCCAAGCGTCAACGTTTGCGTCGCAGAAAGTTTGTCCTCAAAGCGTTGATAAGAACTGTCTTTTATATACGTCTGAATTCTTTGTCCGTGCCCAGCTATGGGATATAATATATGGATTGATACTTATAAAAATTTTGATCACAGATTTATAAATATATAATTTTGATAATGAAAATTATAATTATAATAAAGCGCAAAAACTACTCACAGCATTGAAACAAATTAATGAATATAAACGCGAACATTTCGTTGGGTTTACAGAACTAATATTTAACGTAAATCCTTTATTGCTTCTACACGTGCATTCAAACTATGGGCACGTGACTACGCGCGAACTAAAACCTCATTTATTATATTTTGATACAATTTCAGGGTTAATTTAGTAAGTTAGATATTGGATGGATGGTTGAAATTAATATTGCTTTATAAATCTCGATCTAAATAATATATCATAATAATAATGCGACAATGGTCCAGTGGTGGGTGGACTCAGCCTCTTATGCGAGAGGTTACGGGTTCGATCCTGACCCCCGTGTGTGCCTTGAAATGAGTTTTTTAAAATTTCTGAGTGGACCCCAAACACGAGACCATCGCTCGCTCATCGGTGAAGGAAAACATCGTGAGGAAATTTGCATGATAAAATTTAATCTTTGAAGGTATGTGAAGTTCACCAACCCGCATTATGCCAGCGCATCCCCGAACTATGGCCCAATACCCTTCTCGCCTGATTTCGAGGAGACATGTGCCCAACGCGAGCCCGAGCCGTGAAACATGGGTTGATACTTTACATTTTTTCTACTTTATTAATATTAACGTAAAGGCGAAATTTGTAAGTTTGGATGTTCGTTGCTCCTTCACGTAAACATTACTGAATACATTTTTATGCAACTTTACAATAATATAGCTTACATCAGAATAACACAAAATGAATCTCGCCATTCGCACGGGAATGGGAAGCGGGTGAAACGGCGGGGCGCTGCTAGTAATATAGTAAATAATAAAAATGCATGCGCATGCTTGGGTTTTTAGGTGCAAGATGGGTTGTACTCAATGAATTGTATTTTGTTGACTTTTAAGATTATTTATAATTATCATATGAATGGGAAGTAATTAATTTTCCATCTATGATATTATTCTAGTTGCTTGGCCTTCAGGGCCACTTCCCTTAAGGGGCAATCCAAGTGGTCGATGATGTCACGCTCACTTACTATCAGGTAGGCTAACTTTCCCCAATCCTATAGAAAGATTTTGATCGTTGTCATGTCAGGCTGGTTTCAATCATCATCATCAGTGTCATCTCAATGTCAAGACGACCGGTCCCTTGCCACTCACATCACTTCTTAGAACGTCTTTCCACCTGGCCAACCAACTCTTCGTCTACCTTTTTTTTTGAAAGGTCTAGACTTTTAGGCCTGACGGCCTTTCAACTCAATCTGTGGCTAGGTGAGTAGATGGCTCACCTAGAAAAATACGAAAGGGGGTGCCCGACTTCCGTGCCCCGCAGGGGTCGCGGTATAATGAGCGCGCTACTCTGGAGAGTAGGTGTTTGGCTAGTCAAATCCAATACGGTCGACGAGTCATTAGCGGATGAGGTTAAACTATTAGTTGAAGGGTTCTTCGTCTGCCTAAACGCGGCCTCCACTTTCAAACCTTAAAAACTTGCTATCAATGACAAGGATGAAACACGTTAAGACAATTGGTTGCGTAGACTTGAATAATATTAATGTCTATTGCAATTAATTGTCTATTATAGTGGGTAAATATATCATTATCATCATCATCATCATCAGCCTTTATCCGTTCAGAGCTGCACAGCCTGCTACAACGAGCGTCAAGACGATTTCTAATAAATAAATCAACATACAAAAAAATTTTAATCGACAAATTTCCAAGCCTGTTTTCTATTGGACAGCACTTGATTCAGCATACGCTTACAATTCTCATCGTTGATAGTTATCAGGTCTCTCAAAAGATCGATGTCAAACCACAAACTGAGAAGACGTTCTTCTGTTTCGATCATATTCCTGAAATAGTACTGTCTGATCGCATCTTGACGCTGCAACGTGCAGATTTTAAACGCCTTGTACGCTATACTAGAGAATTTCTTGCAAGCGATATCTGTTTTGCTCATCAGGAATCCCATTTTGTAAAGCGATACGCCTCTGTATTTGTCTCTCATGTTCTGCATTATAACCATTTTGTTTCTCGTTTGATATATCGCTTGTTTCATCAATTCAAGGAATCTTCGCCGTAGACTGAATCGGTCGTGAGGGACGTTGTTAAGCATATCTGGTGGAGGTCTCCATCGTCTTCCATCTTCTTGGATGATCACTTTAGGATCTCCGTTCTTTACTTTTAGCCTCAGTAGCTCATCAGTCTGATCTATTCCTTTGTATATTTCATCAAATGCTTCTTTAACAGTTGTATTGAGACCATCCCGTCTGGCACTTATTTCTATTTTCTCCCATACTTCGCTCGGACGGAATTTTTTCATGTAATAATCGAATGTACAGTTTGACACGTTTTCGGAAGTACAAACTGTTATGACGTGAAATATTGAAAGTATATTCAATATCAGAGTTACTGAAATGAAAAAAGTTTAAATCTGATATGAGAATTGCGCTCTTTCGTTCAGCCGAGTTCAAAACTATTATAGAGTATCCTAAAATATACATTTTGTAGGCCACGAGATATCTTATTATAGTTTGTTTTTGTAAAGTAAATATAATATAATATGATTTATTTAAAGTTGAAAGATTTTTGCAATACACAATAGAAGAATCTTGAAATATTTAGGATGGAATTTTGTCGGCCAGGAAATATAGTTTTGGACACATACTAACATAACGTTAAAAACAAAGATAACCAATTCATGAAATAATAATGAAATAAAACAAGATGGCCGACCTAAATGTTATTTAGTAAGAATACATTACCGTACATTTCATTAAATGTCGTAATCGTTTCGGGCCGGGATTGAAATCGTAATTTTGATTTGGTCGTAAATCATAATCAGGTGATTACGACCGAGCGACGATTTTAGTAATGATTATGTACACATTTACATTAATGTACTGTAAACCAACGAAGTTTTACTGAACAGATGCCTGGTACGAGTAAAAAGTAAAAAAAAAAGTAAAGTATCGGCCCTTTATGTCCCACTGCTGGGCACGGGTCTCCTCCTCGAAATCAGGCGAGGAGGGTACAAGTATGTAATTAAATAGATAGTAATAAAAATAAATACTATAACAACATTACCGTAACCAAGTCCTTGGTAAGCCGGTAAGAACGTGTGTATTAGAAATAGCATTTTATTAGCGAATTTTATATTAACAAAATATACACGCATCCGTGAGCCGTTGCATTATTATACAAATTGTCTGCTTCAGATTCGGATTTGTCTATGCAACTAATAATTTTAAAAAAAAGGCGAATTCACGCGCGTTTATTGTGGTAAGTCTTTTTTACTGATTGCAGGCGAGTCGTAGTTTAACTGTAGGTTTGATTGGTATGGGGCCTACTTAACTTAACTCCGCTGGCTCAACGACCCTAAGTGGATCTTGGCCTCCGATACGAGATGGCGCCACCGCACCCTCACCATCTTTAGCTATCTCTCAAAAATTTGACAGCTAACGTCTAAAAAAGCAAACTAAAAATGGGGCCTACGCCCACATTTATTAACTGGTAACTGATTTCTACTGAATTCTTCTGATTAAATTCGTAAAAGCCAGTTTTACGTATGCCCCGTGCTCCCTTGGATCGTATCAAAGGATTACTTGGTCTCGACTCTAGTTCATCTAGTGAGAATTCGATGAGAACTCATGAAACGAGCTCAGATCATTGCAAGAGGTCTATGTAAAAATAATAATGATGATGAGGGTGAAAAAGAAGAAAATGATGATGATAAAGAGAAACCACGAGAAAAGGCAAGTTGATAAATCAGAGTTTATTAACGATGGATGGAAAAAAAATGGCCTAAGAGCGAGCAAACGGGTTCCCGACACATGCTTAGTATAATACAAACTCAACTTTGTAATTGGATAAATATTTTAGCCTATATCTTAATATAAAGGCAGAATAATTTAGCTGAAAATGTGAATTTGCAATAAAAATGTATACACTTTTTATATAAAAAATAAAAAACTTTTTACGATTTCTTTTATTTGGCTTCGCTGTTTCATTGAATTTCACAAATTCAGGGCGTGTAGTTTGCACGAACAGACGGATAATTGAGTGATACTAAAAGGCAGATGTATTCAACCTTTTTTATTGGGTCAACGATATTATGTTACACGAAACCAAAAGTTATAATCACTTAAAAACTTAGAGTTTCAGCAAAAAAGTGTGTGAGTGTAACCTTTACGCGCGACTGAAGTAAAACTTTCTTGGCCTTAACGGCATATATCAATGAAATCATTAAATTATAACTAGAATAATAAAAAATATGATATTATATTTAATTATAATTTATTATTAATGTGCTTTACAAAGATTTTCAAATGTTATATTAATATTATTTTTTTTCATTCGAAATAGGTGCTTGAATGTAATTTTTTTTATGTATGACCTCTGGTCTTAGCCTGTTCCAACAAAATTTAAGAAAAAAAATATAATTTTTTGAATAGCGGAAACTACACATAGAGTCATCGCCACTTTAGAAGTCCGATAGACGCGGCGCTGCGGTCTCATAACTCAATGTTGCCAATTTCTATTGTAATGATTTTCCGCCAAGTCTAATACAGTAAAAAAATTAAATAATTATAGGGCCTATGGTCAGTAGTGCATTGATAAAGACTGATGATAATAATGACAAAAATAATTATAGCAGCAAAATAAAAATCTCCCTACCAGGTTTTAGTAAAATAAAACATTTTTTTTAAATATTTCGTTGTATTTTTTACGTATAACCGATAAGTAGAATTCATCTAAAACAAGCTTCTTCGATTGTGTTCGGCTTTTGCCAGGGGTGACGATTTTCTCAGAAGTAATTGCTGCTCAATGTTGCCAATTTATAGTGTAATGATTTTCCACCAAGTCTAGTACAATAAAAATTTAAATAATTATAGGGCCTATGGTCAGTAGTGGATTGATAAAGACTGATGATGATAATAATGACAAAAATAATTATAGCAGCAAAATAAAAGTCTCCCTGCCAGATTTTAGTAAAATAAATCATTTTTTTGTAAATATTTCATTCGTATTTTTTACATATAACCGATTAGTAGAATTCATCTAAAACCAGCTTCATCGGATGTGTTCGGCTTTTGCCAGGAGTGACGATTTTCTCAGAAGTAATTGCTGCCATTGTTACTTCCTTTGTTATTCGACCTTTTTTACAGAAACACCTGAAAACATCATTCATCTGAACAAGGTTTTAATTCTTTTACCTTGTATTTATATTCATATAAAATATCATAAGATAAATGTAGGTATAGAGTTAATGATAATATTTTAACCATAAATTAGGCAAAAATGAGTGACTCTGGCATCTCGAAAATTTACCTGTCATGGCAGTGACATTTATAAACATATTATTCAACGGGGTTAATTTTTGTTTATTTTTACTTTCTAATTCACAAAATTATTTCACTTTAATGATCATTATACGGCCTTCACTTTTTACACCTCACTTTATATTATATGCTCCATATTTCACGTAAACAATTTAAAATATCACAACTTCTTACTCCAGACAGATGTCAAGATGTCAATCTTGTCAAATTTAGTTCGGGCATTAGTTGCAGGACTTTCAAAGTGGCGAGGACTATACTATAGAGTAAGCGTTACATCCGTCAGAAAAAGAATCTGAGTTACTCCCTAGTCGCAACTAAAGAAGTTTTACTTCAAAAAGACAGAGTTGACTTAGGTCCATACGGCTTTTACCCCTATCTTCTTTAGTCCTATTCTACGGAGCCCTATAGACTATAGCCCTTATCAATCGTCAATCTAAATCATTTTTGATTCCCACAAGACAGGGCACATACAGGACACACAGGCCCCAACCGGGGTCTCATATTTTATTTGAGTGCAAAGAAAACTTGGTCGAATGCCCTCCGCGGCACAATGAGGGCTCACTCCTTCCACTTAACTTGTTTAGCCTCTCCCTTCCCTTTCGCACGGCCTGTCAAAACCAACAAAGATTATGCAGTGGTTTCCGCTTAAGTAATATGCCTATTTTTTGTTAGCATTTAAGAAGAATTTGTAGTCTTAGGCCTGAAAAGCATAGAAAACATAAGTGGGGTAGATATCATAGGTAAAGTCAAGCTAAAACGACTGCATTAGTCTTTAAAATAAGGAAAATATGATTTTGGTTTTTAATACATAAATATTGATCGATAAAAATTGAAATAATAATGGGTAAATAACATAATTAATGTCATTTATTTTAATAATTATTAATGTATTGTCGGAACTTTGTCTTGTCTTTGTTTTTCGTTTTAAAAACACTAGTATCTCATTTCAATAAGCTAAAGATAAGAAGTGTTAGGTTTTCATATGATCCATTGCCGTATACGGATCTCCTTCTCGAAATTAGGCTAAAGGCTAAAAGCGCTGCCTTGATGCGAGGAGCCGGACTTTATTATCAAACTCATTAGGCACTATTGATGAAAGCTCTTTAAATTTTCAATAATACCACTATTGTTGTTAATTTCACATCAACAAAATATACATACAAACTATCATCGTGAATATTCTGCCTATTCGGACCATAATGTTACAACTCACACCCTCTGCGCCGTAGTCGTTCTTTGTCCCGTAGTACAGTAACGTAGAGGCTACCCCTCGGCATCAGTTTAGCAGGGCGCACCCCCGGGGCGTCACGTGAATCAAACGTATCCGTAAATACGTTCAAATGTATATACAAAGTACATTAGTTTAGTGTCGTGATGTATGTCATGATTGTTTTGTGTTATAACAGGTGAGTCGAGCTTTTCTATTCCGTTTCTCTTAAATGTCTTTGTTTTTCAGGTTTTTAAAATAACAATAATATTATATGCATATTTTCTTTAGAATTATTAATTGTCTGTAGCTATTTAATGATAATATGCTATTGTTTTAAGTTGAATGGTAATGTTAGTAAAACTTGAAACAATTGATGATAAAACTAATAAAAATAATAGAATGTATATGCGTAAGTGTTAATCATATAGAACATGTGACTAACACTTTACTTACAACTACTTACTTTTATTCGTTTATGAAGTTTCTAGCTGTTATCCGCAGCTTCGCCCGCGTTAGAAAAAAACCCTTTTTTTAAATAAAAAGTATCCTATGTTACTCTAGTACCTCCCAGAATATGTGTACAAAGTTGCATGATGATTCGTCGAGTAGTTTTTGCGTGAAAGCGTAACAAACATCCACGCTTTTACGTTTATAATATTACTTATTTTAAACATAATAAGCTCTTGTTGATTGTTGGCTGATAAACAAATGAATAACGAGACGTAAAATTTGTATAGTTGTATAACACTATAGTTACCTGATGGTTTGTATGTATATAGCCATAACGGTTGTATGTTTGTCAGTCTCAGACAGAATCTATCATGTTAGTGAAGGTTTTAGAGATCGCGCTCATAAAATTATTATAAAACGGTGGCCACAGAAAAAAAACACGTCTCGACGGTGGTCCAGGGGTAATGGGCCTCTTAAGCGAGAGGCTCCGGGTTCGATCCTGACCCCCGTGTGGTGCCTCTAATAGGTTTTCCTAAATTTCTAAGTGCACCTTAAACACGGATCACCGTTCGCTCACCGGTGAAGGAAAACATAAGATTGACAGTCTTTGAAGGTGCGTGAAGTGCATCAAACCCCATTGGACCAGCGCATCAGTGAACTATGCCCCAACACTCCTCCTCGCCTGATTTCGAGGAGAGAAGCCTCGTGCTTCAATCATATATGGGTTGATACTTTACTTTTACGTCTCCTAGCAGATGATGATGTTGATGATGACTGTCGGTCATTAAGTCCCAGATTAAATTAAGCCTGGGTGAAGGGCTTGCGAAAAACATTATTTCGTCAATTCACCAAGAGGTCAAGATAGACGAGAATTTGAATAAGTAATGTAAAGGGTAATGTTATGAGGAAATTGAAAAGTTTTTGTAAAAGGGAGTCCCTGTAAATGGACCTTAGAGGGACCCGTGTGTCCAGGAAATGTGGAATTATTTTGTAAAAAATCTTATGTTTAGAACAAAATAAATTAATCTTTTAATTAGAAATTATACGACAAAATGGCGTGAAGGACTTTAATGCAAATATGTATTTAAATATTGTTCTTCAAGTTAAGCAGGATGTCTTTATTCACAAACTTTTAAGGTTAGATGAAAAGCTTACTTTCTTACAATATCCGCTCAAACGCGAATGTAAGTTTACTCATTTAATTTATGTTGATATTAATTTAAATATGTGTACAAACGCATTGAAAACAATTTTAGCTGTTCTCAATATATGTTTGGTCCGAGGTTCGCCGTAGCTTACCTTTTAGGGAGCGTGATATGCTGGGTGTTTCTTTAGCAGATAGGAATACAAGCCTAAGCTGCTATCACACGAGATATAAGTTGAAGTGGCAGTGGGCTGGTTATACACTCAGGAGAACGGATGGCCGATGGGCCATTAAGGTTCAAGAGTGGAGGCCGCGTTTAGGTAGACGAAGTGTTTCTAGGTCATTAACCAGGTGGAAAGACGGTCTCCGTGTTGTGGCCGGTTCATGCGCGTGGCCAGAGACAGGTTGTCTTGGCGTTCATGCAGGTAGGCTTTTGTTCACCAATGGACGGATAAAGACTGGTGATGATGATGATGAATTACAATATACATTCAGCTTGCATGCTAGTCTAGGAAGGTAGTATCCGTTAGCAGTTAAATAACAAATAGTTGAAGATAGTTAAAAATATGATAATTGTTCAAGATATTAATGTTGGGATAAGTGTTAAGCGCTAGCGACGATGGTCCAGTGGTGGGTGGACTTAGCCTCTTGTGCGAGAGATTCCGGGTTCCATCCTGACCCCGCCGTGTGTGTTTGGAAATGGGTTTTTCTAAGTTTCTAAGCGCACCCTCAGCTCAAGACTATCGCTCACTCACCGTTGAAGGAAAACATCGTGAGGAAACCTGCATGCCTGATGAGATTGAAAGTATTTGACGGTATGTGAAGATTACCAAACCGCATTGGGCCAGCGCATCGGTGAACTATGGCTCGCTACCCTCCTCGCCTGATTTCGAGGAGGAGACCCATGCCCAGCAGTGGGTCGTATAAGGGTTGATACTTTACTTTACTTTTTTATGGGTTAAGCGTTAGTCGGACAGTCGGTTAACCTGATGGTAAGTTACGCCACGTCCATGGACTGGCTCTCCTCCTCGGCAGCACCTTCTTCGGCAACCTTAACTAGAAAGTCTATCTATATCAATTACATGAAATGTCAAAAAAATATTTCCTATCATTTTGCGAGTTCAACGCGTTTAAGCAAACAAACTCTTAAGTTTAATGATTTTGTGATATTGTTTCTCGCGGACCCTTAACGGGTGGATGTTCAGAGTTATGTTAAATACGGACAAATAGCAGTTAGACCCGGCTCATGGGCGCATTCCTCCCAACTATTCAACGATTGTAGTTCTGGCGAAATGCCAGAGAGATCCGTTGACACTCATTGAGGATAATGTACTACGATGCGAGAGCCAAGGGATCGGCCGTTTTGGCGTTCATTGAAGGGACATGTTCAGTATCGGACGGATCTCTCCGTCTTATCAGCCTCTAGGCTGAAGATGAAGGAAGAAGGATGATGTTATTGCTGGTGAGAATATTCGATCATTCTTTTTTAATTTTGTATTGGAATAAAGTCACAACATTCCATAATTATTTTTGACGTGACAACGTCTTATATTTCGATGGAGCCGGCAGCACGCATGTTAAAACGTGACTCATGCGGCGTTACCTCGCTCTGAGGCGTTCCATTTAAGGCTTGAACTGCAAGCGAGAGCGCGGAACGAGCGACAAAGAGGCACAATCGGCTCAGTATTTTCTTATGTCAGGTTTAACTGTCGTCAGAACCGACTTTACAGACAACCGATTTTTTTGTCATTTTGTTTGGGAATAAAGTCACAAGCGGTCAGTGTCACTCGTGAATATAAATTAGGTCTTACGCAACTGGCCCAGGCTGCCTAGGCGACGCAGCCCAGCCCAGCTGACGTAGCCCATACGATTTATTCCTGACGTGGCGATAATTCTTCTATTATATTACTAATAAAGGCTTTTAAATAATAATGATCGCGATATGACTGTTTACACATTAAGCTAAAAGCGAAACTGCGTGCAACCGCTAGTACGGGTAACGGGTTATACAGGTAAAATGTGTGACGTATGTGGGCCCTCCAAAATATTTTTACATGTCCCTTACGTAACACAGTTAGGGATTTTGGAGGCTTGCCAGGGAAGGGGATGCCAGACTCGCTCTGCCATAATAAAGATTCCGATTGACCTATTTATATATTTTTTGTAGGCATCTAAGATTCGATGTAAATTATATCTTGTATTATAAAAGATTTACAATTTATAAGATAAGATATGTCGATGATATTGCTGGGAGTTTTATCTGCATTCTTGATTGTTTTTATTTGTTATCTGATCTATATTTTTTTGGCGCATGATCGATATAATATACATATTATTATAGTTAACTCGTACTAGTTGTCCCGACAGACTTCCTTCTAAAAAAAAAATGCTTTCTTGGAAAAATCAAAAAAAAAATAATAGGGGTGAGCCACTCTTAACACTTAAAGGTTTAAAAATTTGTTATAATCCTATTCAGATCGGCTGAATCATCATCTGCCTAGCATTTTCTCAACTATATATTGAGGTCGGCTTCCAGTCTAACCAGATTCAGCTGAATACCAGTATTTTACATGGAGCGACTGCTGTCAGACCTCCACAACCCAGTAACTGGGTAATACGGTACACCGCGGTTAGACTGGTTGTCAGATTCTCGGGCTTCTGACGACCCGTCAAAGATCCACGAATGACAGCCGGGATCAACGGCTTAACGTGCTTTCCGAGACACGGAGGAGTCTCGGTATGTAAAGATGATCACCCATCCACGGACCAAACTCGGCAAGCGTTGCTTAACCTGGTGGATCGATCCACGCGGCTATTACCACTGCGCCACGAGCTCCTCTTACGTAACGATGACCTAACCATGATTGGTTTTTAGTGCATCCGTTATACACTATCCTCCTTTTGTTTGTTAGTTGGATAGAGAAACTAACAGACGTCACCTGATGGAAAGTGGTTAACGTCACCCATGGACCAAAATTACTTTACTTGGAACTAGTCCTGGCTCACTCATTTATGTATCTTGAGACATAGGATGTTAAGGGAATATTGAATTGATAAAATTGTAATTTGTCCATTGTCCATTGTAAGTTGACCAACCTCGGCAAGCGTTGTTTAACCTGGTGGATCGATCAGCGCGGCTGTTACCACTGCACCATGAGCTCCTCCTCTGATTGGCTGAATACACATTTTAATTTCATCAAAATCAAGAAAAGAGCATACTCAAATTTAAAAGGCCGGCAAAGCATCTGCTATCCCCTGGTGTATGTGGTAATAATTCAAGTGCGCAAAGACTTTAAGCTTAGTTTCTAAACTAGAATTGACGAATTACAATGCTTTATTATACCACATTTATTCTTATCGAGCTCCTGCGTCCCAAAACACTTATTCAAATTTCATCGTAATTTAACTTCAGCAGTTTCTTGATGATAATATTTCGACCAGGATTTAACATTTTACCAGAAATATAAGAAGCCTGCACAGGTGTCGCCATTGTATATTTTATGAGGTAACACTTATTATTGTGATATTATAGTCCACACAAAAATAAGTTCCGAAATTTCCCGCAATATGGCAAGAGCTTACTTATTTCTGTGAGCAAAGTAACATTAAAAAACGATAACGAAGTTTGAAAAGAATAAAATGTATGGGATTGACATAAGACGCGCTAAATCACGTGGTCAATCGTTATCGCAACAAAATCAAAAACTGTCTATTGGTTATCAATCGTTATTGTCAATATCTTATTGGTTATAATTGTCATTGATAACTCAGAGACCATGACGAATTTCAGTATCTTTCCGCTACAAAACGACGTTACTTTGTCTAAGCCAGGTCCGGATCCAAGGTCAGGATATATATACATAATAATTATAATAAAAAAAAATTGTCTTGATAAAACCATGTTAGTTAAAAAACCGATAATGTGACTTTAAAAATATCAATGTCTTTCATCGATTTCATTAAAACGGAATTCTTACACCTAATATGAAATGAAGAAGCATACTGCGAGTGATTGCCGCAACTCATGTCTGGCCACAGTAACCACAGACGTCAGACACTCGCCACAAATGGACATCCTTACCACACGACAGTTATGCGGTATTTGTTTTACAAACTCGGAAAATATGACAACGTTTCTATGAATTTCTCGTCATTATTTTGTTGCATTGTGAAAGATAAATTAAAGATATTTAAATATTTATCATAAATCCAGATAAGAGAGTCTGCCTCGCGTCAAAAGTATTATTTTATGGTAAAATAAGTGAAGTTTCAATCTATACTTATTGTTCCTCAAAATTGATACTAAACTCGTGATAACTTATTAAAACTATTTTTGTAATTTAACTGGTAGTATTGGAGTTTTTCGCTGCTGAAACAAGCAGCGTGGGGTGAGAGGTCAATTGCAGAGAGCATGGACTAACGCATTCATTGATAGGTTCAGCAGTGAGTTTATAATGGCGGCAGACGGTGCTAGTGCCAGGGCGACAAAATTTGGAAAGTAAAATAGCCAGCCTTAGTCCGGGCTTAGAGTCTGCGTTCACATAACTACTCTAAGCTTCTTTTCCGGTGCCCAGGAACGGTGATTAGTTTAAATCCGGCCCTAGAATGGTTATGAATGAATAAAAAAAAAATATGAAAAAAAATGAACAAACCGAATGAATCCAAATTTAATAGTTTATAACCAACTCAATTGAATGATTTTTTAAATAATTGTAAAACTTAAAAAATCACACTATGACTTATATAAAGACTATTATATGTATAATTTATATAAAGATTCATATTGTTGAACTCACTTAATTACCTCTGATGAAATAAAAAAAATGGAATAGCAATAATGTAAGACAAACAGTTATTGCTAATCAATCAGGAAACCAGACGTAAGACTATGAAATAAACAAGCACTCTAGTATTTTATACTAATTTTTGGCAATAAGCTGGATGGCACCATATTCCTTCCACCGCTGCATCATCAATATACTTTTCAGCCGTCATATTGGATCGGTCATCTTGGCGTTCATTGAGGGACGCCTATGTTCAGTGGTGGACGGATAAAAGCTGATGATGATGATGATATTCAGCCTCCACCCCTTGTTGGACATAGGACTCTCTCAATGAACGAAAAAACGGACGATACTATTCAAAGCATTGTTTATACTAATACAATTATATTATAATGATACGTGTTAATCTTAAATCGGTTTAGCAGCTAGCCGGTGTTAGCTGTGTGCGCGTGAAGACTTAAAAATACAGTTATTATCACGTCGCATCTGCAATCGAATGCTTATGAGGCTCCAGCACAGACCACCTAACCTAGGTTGATAAGTCTGTGGGCTCCAGGCAGGCAGGGCCGCCGACCCCATACAGCGCCTGTGTGCGAACCTATCAAGCGCCTATTTTTTCACGAAATGTATGCTTAAACTCATTAATTTTTATTACTTGCTAAATACTCGTAGGTGAAATTAGGTTGGTTAGCTTAGGCTTATGTTATTTTAATTTGAACTGAAAAAAAGTCTTTGTTCGGCGGTGCCCCTATTGCCTTGGCGCCTATCGGCGCTGCACACATTGCACATAGCACATAGCAGTGATGCCAACTTGGGGGTTTTCCCCTAAATTTAGGGGGGAAGAATTTAGAAAAGGGGGGGGGGTATTTTTAGGGAGAAAATAATTTTTGACATAATATAATAACGTATTGACAAGGAGACGGTAAATAATTGACCGTTTTTTGAAAATCGTATGTATTATTCATATACAAATATGAACTTTTAATTAGACTATTTATTTATTAAAAAAAATGTAGGGTATATTGGTTGGGATTTAGGGGATTTTAAAAAAGGCTTAGGGGAAAAAAATATGCAGTTGGCATCACTGGCGCATAGGGGCGGCGCGGCCCTGCAGGCACGCTAAATATTTAATATGTAATATACGTGTTTATTCTAAATAAATCTATCTATTGTTTTATTTGACTAGCTATTGCCCTTGACTTTGCTTGATGGGTGTTTCATGTATGGATATGCCATCGTCGTTGGCGCACGCGGCCACGTGGGACTGAATAATCAGGATCACAGACTTGAATCGCGCTATCAGAGTTTCGCAGTTCACCAGCAGCTAATATCCTATTGAAGGGCTTCAGCCTTTCACCTATTTATCCCACATTGGTGACTCTACGTGATTCTGAATTAATTTAAAATTCTACAGGTTTTTTGGATTAGATAAGTATTTTTTCTTGGTTCGGTTCTATTTCTATGCATGCGGATTTGACTAGCCAAACACTTACTCTCCGGAGTAGCGCGCGCGATATACAGCACCCCCTGCGGGACACGGAGAGGGGCGCCCCCCTTTTGAATTTTACTAGATGAGCCATCTGCTCACCTACCTACCGATTGAGCTTAAAGGCCATCAGACCTAAAAGTCTAGACTTAAAAAGAAACCTTCATGCGGCATGTACAAAACTTGGTCAACGGTTGTGTATGAAAATATTCAAAATATAACTAATAAATAACTGAATATGTAATCACACTTTAACCAGGCAAGCTCGTTAGTTAACTAATTAGGAGTCCACGGTCCACGCTGAGTTGCACAGAGCCAATATTCAAGAGAACTAATTTTCGATGAACTAACTACGTCACACACTCCGAATGCAGATAATAAAGTTTCACGCTTTCACAACAGCACCTAAATTAATTATAACGAACAAATGGACAGCACACAGCTAATATTACATAATATGTATGGACAGATTTATAAATAACTAGCTGTTGCCCGCAACTTCGCCTGCGTTAACTAAGATTTACAACGGGATCTTAGTATAAAAAATAAGTAACTTTTCTGGTTGATTCTTTACACCTTGTGTCCGAAAAACCCAAATATCTTACGGAACCCTATTTTTTTTTTTCAGAATAAAATATAGCCTATGTTACTCGTGGATAATGTAGCTTTCGAATGGTGAAAGAATTTTTTTATTTGGTCCAGTACTTTTTGAGCCTATTCATTACAACCAAAGTTTTCCTCTTTATAATATTAGTGTAGATGTAGATGTAGAAGACAGATGGAGGATGCGAACACGCGAGTGACGCCACCAAAGCGAATACAAATTCAAAAGCTAACACACTCTAATAGTCGTTTAGAGTACGACGCTATGTCAAGCACACGAGAGGGCTTTCGAATTTGTATTCTCTTTGAAGCATCACTCGAGTGTTCGGCATGCTCCATCTGTCTTTATTTATAAATCTGTGTATGTATGTATATAAATATTTATGTTGCTAAGCGTCTAATGCGACGATATTTCAGTGGGTATGGACTCAGCCTCTTATGTGAGAGGTTCTGAGTTCGATCTTGACGTCTTGTGCGCCTTGAAATGGGTTTTTCTAAGTGCAACCTAAAACACTAGACCATCACCGTGAGGAAACCTGCAGACCTGATGAGATTAAAAGTCTGAAAGTATGTGAAGTTCACCAACACGCAACTGGCCCAATATCCTTCTCGTCTGATTTCGAGCAGGACCGTGCCCAGCTGTGGGACATATAAGGGTTGATACTTTACTTTTTTCAAGCGCGTAAGCTTAGCTGTCACTTTACGCCGGTATTGTGTGAGCGAGAGGTACCACCCCGGTCGTGCCGGCTCCATTTGGCTGCAAACCAGTAAGGCACTACCTCTTACTAAAGCTACTAAAGATACTAAAAGTACTAAGGGGTTTCATCCCTAGCTCTCTTGTAAAGGTTCATAGCATTTGGCGCTACTTTTTTCCCTAAGATATCTCCGGTGTCCATTAGTCCTTTGGGGGAAGAGAGCCTTAAATAGCCTTTTGCGCCCTGTGCGAGCTTCTATAACTGCGCCCTGCTCCTTAGCAAACCGAAAAAAATAATAGTCCTGCCTGGTCTGGCCATTCTTGCGCCCCCCAGAGTCTACGCCCTGTGTCTGGGCACCGGTGGCACCGCCCTATTTACGGCTCTGTGAGGGGATAGGGAAAAGGAGGCCAACACATCTCTATAATTGTCTCTGGTTATTCGGATATCTATGGGTGTCGACACACACACACACACACACACACAAAAATCTAGCTTTTTATGTGTTTTGGTGGCTTTTTGGTAACAACATTAGTATTGTTATTAATTATACGTTAACGGGGTGCGGAAGAACATTAGCAACAAAAGAGCCCGCAAAGTTAATGGACGATTGGGTCGCATGCTGCGTCATCCGACATTGCAGCGCAATGTTCAAGCGCTTAAAGTGCTTTTTTACTAAAAGCTTTTTGATAAAGCGCCCTCGACCTATAATCTAAAGCGATGACTTCGCTTTATTTTACTATGTGATTAGGCTTTTGAGTTTTAGCAAAAATACATCCAGCCATATGCGAGACTTCTTAAAGGTCCTTTTGATAAAAGTCCCTATAAGTTAAGTAAGACGATCTCCGTGTTGGATGCAAGAGGCAAGGGGTCGGTCGTCTTGGTGTTCATTGAGAGGGGCCTATGTTTAGCAGTGGATGGATAAAGGTTGATGATGATGATGATGTGTGGCAGATTCTGCTCTAAACATTTTTTTTATTATTCACTCACTCTTATGCTACAGCTCCCGGCTGCATGTGTACCACCTTCTTGCTTGTGTCTCCCGTGACAGCTTTGCTGTGTTTTGGAGAGAAGGGCAGGACAGGCAGTATTATTTCTGTAACCTTGACTTATCAGCATGTCTTAGGATAGACAGTAAACTAGATTACACTTAGGGGCGTCGTTTACTACTTACCATCAGGTGTCACGTCTGGTAGTTTGCCATCCAACTAACATAAAAAGCTTAAGCTTTTTTTGGGAATGCAAAACTTTATGTCTATACTAATATTATAAAGAAGAAAGGTTTGTATGTATAAAAGTATCAACCCTTTATGTCGCACTGCTGGGTACGGGTCTCCTCCTCGAAATCAGGCGAGGAGGGTAATGGGCCAATAGTTCACCGCGCTGGCCCAGTGCGGGTTGGTGAACTTCACATACCTTCAAAGACTTTATATCATCCCGCTAAGATGCCGTTGTGAATCTTAGTTAACGTAGGCGAAGCTGCGGGCAATAGCTAGTCTATTATATATGTTCTTTTACATCATAGGAGGGCAAACGAACAGTCGAAGCCTTGCGAATATCGACGCTCATTTACATCTACATAATCAGAGGTTATGCAGATGCGTTGCTCTCCCTTTCTCTATCCCATATGGACCACCGGAAACTCACAAACCGTACGAAACGCGACAGCTTAGCTGTCACTTGACGCGGACTTTATATGAGCGAGAGGTTCCCCGGTCGTGCCGGCCCAATTTGGCTGCAAAGCAACATGGCGCTACTTCTTGAAAAATATAAAGAACAACTTTAAAAACAACACTTCTTGGTATTAGCCTGTATTTTGCTGTGTCTTGGGAATGTCTCCGTCATACAGCGTGTCCAGCTCCATATTTCCCCAGGTGGATGAGCAGGAAGGTGATACTCATCCCCAGCTGTATCTGTCTGTCTGTCACAATAACTCAGCTCATTATCGTGCTCGCGTCACTCCCGACTCATTCCTTTTCATCTGTGTAATGAATGATATGCCTTTATAATAAAGGCACGTACCGACGGTGCGGTTTTTGTTCAAACCTATAATAAAGTTTTTGACTCTTTTTTTAATGTTATTTGGATAGGCAAAGTACTGGACGTGTCGCCTGGTGACAAATTGTCGACGTCGCATAAAAAAAAAATCGGTTGTCTGTAAAGTCGGTTTACTGACGATAGTTGAACGTGACGACGTCATAAGAAAATACTGATGGACTGATTGTGCCTTTGACTAGCACTTCAAGCCTTAAATGGAACGCCTCAAAGGTGACGCCGCATGAGTCATGTTTTTTTGTACGTGCAGCCGGCTCTATCGAATTATAAGACGTTTTTATATAAAAAAATCTACCGAAACTAGTCCAGGCTTACTTCATTGGTGGTTAATTCGGATTCATGAGATTTTATGTCTTGATGTAATCACACTGCCTGTCTTGTCCTTCTCTTCCAAATAACAAAGCTATTTCACGGGGAAAATAAGCAAGATGGCGTTACATGCAGCTGTGCGGCACTGCGTAACCGCTTATACCACTAAATTGTAGCAATGTATCCGATACAACTAACAACAGGTATGTAAAATGATAAATAAAACGCGATTAAATCTACACCAATCACTTTGCTGTCCTAGTATTGTTAGTATAAAGAGTTTAGCCGTATTGACGTTCATTGAAAGAGAACCAGCACGGAAAAAGATGATGATACAATACAATATCTTTATAAGATAAACTAAAAGGATAAAATATGTAGTTAACGAAAAAGCTACGCACTTGCAAACAAATTTAGCGGTATCTATAAATGTGAATGATTACATACCACAAGGTAAATTAACTTTCCGTTCGCCCTTAGTTAAAAAAAAAATAAACAAAAAACTAAACGAGATGAACATGAACGTCAAGTGAGTACCGGGCTTTATACGTAATAATTTATGATCCGACTGTTGGGAACAATGTGTGGCACCGCAGAAAGATTCCCAACAACAGCACATCAATCATTCAACACGACGGGGGGAGGGAATGGGGGGGAGGGGGACATACACCCCCACATAAAATAATGAATTGACCAGTCCATTGCCACTTCAACGCGCTTATTCTTCGCGTGATATCGGTAACTTTAGTTCTCTGGCGGAGGTCTTCGCTTCGAATCCTATCTGCCAAAGAAACACCCAGCATAGCACGCTCCACAGCACGTGGAACTACGACAAACTTACGGACCAGTCGTAAATTAAGAGGCCACGTAGGTTTTCACGCAGCGTAAATCTGGCGGAATTTATTTTTATATATAACTTATAACGTTACTTAAATATATTCCGATTTTAAGCTCTATGGCTCAGAAGAATTAAAAAAAATATATAATAGCAGCTATTTAGGAAACATGCTTTACTTATTCTATGTGTTACTTATTCTATGCGTTACTTATTCTATGCGTCACATATTCTGCGCGTTACTTATTCTATGCATTATTTATTCTATTCGCTACTTATTCTATGCGTTACTTATTCTATGCGCTACTTATTCTATGCGTTACTTACTTTATGCGTTATTTGTCCTATACGTTACTTATTCGATGCGTTACTTATTTAATTCTTTGCTTCATCATCATCATGATCAACATCAGCCTTTATCCGTCCACCGCTGGACATAGGCCTCTCTCAATGAATGCCAAGACCACCGATCTCTTGCCACTCGCATCCAACGCGGACCTGCCACTGCGCGGAGATCGTCTTCCCACCTGGTTAATGGTTAATTCTCGTTTGCTTTGATGAAAATATTTTTTGACCTGAACAATATGAATTCAATATAAAGCACTTTCTTACAGTAGAAATACGAAAATAGGACGTTCGCTTCAAGGTCTTTCAACTATATAAAATATTGTAAGGAACGGGTAACCTCTGAGCTTTTTTTTTATTTCTTAAGCTGAATCCACAAACCGAACGAGTGGTTTTTATTCCTTTATCTTTGAAGTTTTCATATCTTTCATGTAATTCATTTTTACTAATGAAATAAAATAATTCTTGACGAGCTATTCAAGAAGCTTCAACCACGGCATTTAGATTTATTAATTAATCATATGTTTTTTTTTACAGCATAGAAGGGTAACCGAATAGTCGAAGCCTTGCGCAATCGACGCCCATGAACATCCACGTAACCAGAGGTTATGCAGATTGCCCCCCTTTTCCCTAACCCCCTCAAGGGACCACCGGAAATTCATAAACCGCACGAATCGCGACGGGGTGGTACCTCTCGCTTACATGAAATCGCCGTAAAATGACAGCTTCGCTGTCACGTTTTGTGATTGTTATTGGCCATCAATAGTCGCAAGGCTCCGACGGCTCTTTTGCCCTCCTATGCTATAAAAATAGGTTGAAATGAGCTTGCCCATAGGTTAAGTTAAGATGGTGTAGTTGTTAGATAATCATGTTCATTTATTTACTTATATCGGTCGTCTTGGCGTTCGTTTAGGGCGGCCTATGTTCAGCAGTGGACGGATAAAGGCTGATGATGATGATGTTGATTTACTTATGTATTAGATATTATTTCTGAGGTGGATCTGTTCCTATTGTGCCTTAAATGTATAAATGCGAAAACGAGACGTTTAGTTTAACGTTTAAATTAAATTTGAGGTCACAGCTGTCAGGATTGTTGAGACCCTGTTACTGGTTAGGGTTTAGGAACATGAAGTTTGTAAATAAACTTTATGAATTGTGCTATAGTTATAATTTTAAAGCTATTTAAGTTATACGGAAAATTTATTATGAACGGAGAGCCGCTTTCTTATTTTCTTTTTAATATACAAATAAAAGTAAAAAAATGGTTCTAAAAAGATCAAAGTGTAACTTTATATACGAGTACCTCTTCACTTATGTACCTCTTTAGGCTTCCAGATTTGTTGTCTAAAAATAGTTTCTAGCATAGGATGGCAAACGAACAGTCGAAGCTTTGTAACAACTATCGACGACTTATGCAGATGCGTTTTGAGTTAGGGAAAACCCTATCCTTATCGCGTGAAAGGCAACAGATTAGCTGTCACTTTACTTCGTATGTGACAGCTCGATTCGCCAGCAAAGCAGCATGACATAACCTCTTTACTTTTCTCGTGTATACACGAATTTTACTCCTCATTATGAAACAACTTTTACGGGTTTTATCGCGGTTTATAAGATATTACCGTTATTTAGGATACTCTATATCAACCAAAGCAAAGAATTCAGACGTATATAGAAGAACAGGGCTTGAACAGGATTGAACGATCGAGCGATCGACGACGTGATTTAGCCAATCACAACTTCGAACGAACGAACGAACTTCGCTGTCGTTTTCGTAATGGCGTTTTGACTAAGCTCCCTTTTCTTATGAGCGCTTTGAGGACAAACATTCTGCGACGCAAACGTCCGCTTGTCGGCGTGACGAGAGGGACACCTCGATGTCGACAGCATATGAGCCTACGTGAGCGAGCGAGCGCGAAATAAGCCCGCTGGGGACATGTCCCCAATAAAGTCGGCACAACAAATCCTTAAGAGCTGTTCTTCTATATACGTCTGAATTCTTTGACCATAGTCACCGCACTTATAAACACTCTTTTTTTATATTATAGATAGTGAGATAAACACAGTTCCTCTAAGAATTCCTTTCAAACCTTGAACCGAAACATAAAGGAAACCTCGAAAAACACTTTCAAAATATTTTGTACAATACCCTTCACAATGTTTTCCTTTATGAAGTGAATTGATGTATACAAAAGGATATTTTAGCGGTAAAGGTGGTACGGCAATATGCGGCCATTATTTTTCAATTTACCACCTGTTTTGTATAGTTATAATAACGAACGAAAATCGTAATTGATATTGTGTTGGGAACTACGTACCAATGCTGCGACGGCCATTTTGTTTTTCATGATGTCGATTATATAAAATCGAATTAATTTTTCATAATTGAAAAGGACCTTCTAACTTCGCGTAGTAGCTAATCAAATCATATAAATAAGACTACTGTGTTTTGATATTTATAAAACTCAACAGAACTCACTTTTTTCAATTTTCCGCAAAAACATCAGCTAGGTGTGTGAAGTTGGCAGATCAGTTTTTTTTTTTTTTAAATCATAGAGATAAAAACGCGTGAATTCAAAATGGCGTCATAAACTAAAAACCTCAGCTCCATTGGATGGGATCTTCAATTTATTTGTGATCCGCTGGACAGCAAACGCTTTTAAAGTTAGCGTTATTTACATAATATCAATATTTTACGATACTTACGCCCAGTTTCCGAAAGGCTGATCGACGCTAAAATTAACAACTCAACTGTCAAGTGTTTTGTTAAATGTTAAGTATCAAATGAGTTGCTAGAAGCATTCTAGAAGCATAGTTAAATTACTTAATTTTATCAGACTGTCAGTTAACATACACTATGACCAGCGTTTCAGAAACCGGGCGTAATACTTTTTTGTCGAATTGCTAGTCATGAGGAATACTTCTCACATCAAAACTCAATAACATAAAATGTTAGTGTAGATAATAATATAGTTATGTGGTTAGTTTAAAATTTTCACATTAGCGCAATAACGTTAGCGGTGGTAACTTTAACGATTACGAAGCTAAAAGTCAAATAACTTGCGCGTTAATAGTTTTTAGCGGTTTTTCAATTGCCTCCATTAACGAACTTTTATCGACTGGCAACCGTGAGTTTGGAACTGTTTATTTCAATAAATGAATTATAATCTGTGTGTTATTCTGATGTATAAGGTATATAACCTTAAATTATCATCAAAGTCGAATTAGTAGTTTTTGCGTGAAAGAGTAACAAGCATACATCCATAGCTCTTACATATTTTCGGATTCCCATTAAACGTATGTACAAAATTCGGTACCTACTTGTTAAAAGTAAACTAGTACTTCTACTAACATTTTACGAAGCCTAAAAATAAGTTTAACTTATAGAATTGTAGGCTCTTTAGTTTACGGGCTTTTTGATGTCTATAAAAGTTTTATTTTCGAGCTGGCAACTCAGAGTTCATCTGTATTCGATATCTCTCCTATTTAATTTAATTCTATTGTCTCGTATTCCATTACTATTTTAAATCTCACTTAAAAAAAGGACACCTTTTTCAATTTTAATAAATCTAATTATATAAATATCAACCCTTATACGTCCCGCTGGTGGGCACGGGTCTCTTCCTCGAAATCAAGCGAGGAGGGCAATGAGCCATATTTCAACAATGTGCTGGCCCAATGCGGGTTGGTGAACTTTACATACCTTCAGAGACTTTCAATCTCATCACGCATGCAGGTTTCCTCACCATGTTTTCGGAACCTCTCGCATAAGAGGCCGAGCCCACCCAACCACTGGCCCATCATCGCTCAATCAGATCAATTATATAATAAACGTTAAAAGTGATAAATATTACCTCTATATTAAGCAATATTATCATAATTACGAAATGGGTCTTCGAACTGGCAACTCATTTGTTTCCCACCATGAGAAAGGACGATTTTCAGCGCTAGACGCCAGTAATTTGCCAGTACCAATTAGCCACTGGGCTTTCCTGATTCCAAAACAACAAAGCTATTTTAAGGCAATAAGCAAAATTGTGGTAGGTATCTAGACGCACATAAGAACTTATGTGCATCTAGATACCTACACTAAAAAGCTAAAAGGATTTTTTATATAATATTAGCCAACAACCCTTGTGTTACATACCAGGAAGGAAAAAATTTGAAAAAAGATATGTATATAAGTACTCTACTTAGCTGTATTCGGCGGGATTAGAACCTGCGATCGCTGAGTCAAGTGCCTAGTAGCCTTACCACTCGACCAATTCCAGACCAGTCCATTAATATTTTAACCGTTTCTTTAAATACCTCAAACGCTGGCAACCCTGAGTATTTGAATCTTTTAAATTTCTCATTATATTCCCTGGAAACTCTGTCAACATTAATTTAGAACGTAAGATATTCCTTCATTGGAACGCTTTGGAGGATACTAATTAATTTCGCTTAATATTTAGCGATGGAGATTGTTTGTTGTGTAATTAAATTTGAATGGAGCCCGAGTGGCTGTTGTGCGACAGAATAGGCACCTAATGGATATGTAGCAGCGTCGTAAAAAAACAAATCTGAGTGTTCATTAGAATAATTACGTTTCTAATTTATCGGTGGGTGAGTATCGTACTTCCATTCAGCATACATCTTCCGCGAAACAGCTGTGCTGGGCTTTGGAAAGAGGGACATGGCTTAGACTTACATTGGCAACGCTCGACTGTCAAATCATGAGTTTGTTCGGCTGTACGTTTTCCTAAGTAATCAACATAAAGAAATTAAATTAAAAACTTAGAAAACCCCCGATATCTACTCGCAATGCGCCATTTTGTTATGAATATCATAGTGGTATTCTACTAGTCCTTTCATGTGACAACCATAATAAAGGAGTTGTGAAAAAATATGTAATCTGTCATTTTGTGGCAGCGGCCATCTTGAACCGATTTTCATGGAATTTAGCTAAGAACATTCGCGACGAATTCATTTTTCAAATAATATAATGGTTGCGTGTATGTATGCGTGTTCTAAAGTTTGTTAACCTTTGTGGCATGCCTTTTCGCTTCCAATGGTATAAAATATTTTTGGTAACGGTTTTCATAGAAATTTATTGTTTTGTGCTATCTCGTATTTGAGTTATTGCTTTTTTTTTATCCAGGTGAAAAATCTAACAAACTTAATACTATTTTTGATGTTGGTTGTTGTAGAATGGTCAAAATCGCTCATTAACAAAGCAAAATTTTCTGGAACAAACCAAGCAATTCATCCATGTGTTGCCAAACGGATATAAGCGGGATGGTCATATCCATGCAGATGATACAGGGCATCCCCTAAGAGGAGAAGAACGCCCCCTCTCCAGAAGCGATGGCAGGAGGACATGACAGGGCTCTACATACAGAAAATTCTAGAATCAAATCACAAAAAGACACCAAACCATCCAAAGTATTAAGGAAAATAAAGGCTGCTTTTCATCCCACAGTGTATCTCGTAAAATCCAATTCTTTCGTGTTATCATCATTATCATTTTCCCACCTGTTTAATTGCCCGCCACTTACATGTCGTAGTAATGGATATTTTATTCATTTATAAAGTGATATTTGTTCAAGTCGATAGGTATAACATATATTGATTTACGTTCATGCTCTATTAAGTCATTTACTAGTATAATATAATATATTAATTAGTAATTAGGAAGGCACTTACGAATATAATGCAATGTATACAAATCTTACACTATTAATACGTAATTATATAAAGCTGAAGAGCTTAGATTATTAATATGTCTAGATGGAGTAGCGCCCTACAATCAAAACAAAAAGAACTGGCCAAAATTTTCAAAGATGTGTTCGTGAATAGTGATATCAGCTAAGTTCTCCCATAATCATCCTTTTTAATCTCGTTACACTTCAACACTAACCTTCATTATAAATAAAAACAATAATGCGTAACAATTCATGCGTATTCTATGACAGCGGGTCGGATACTAAACACGGAGAAAGCATTTAGAGGCTAACAGTTGGACGCTATTTTTTTGGACGTGTTTTCCGCGCGATACTCTATCTAGACATATTATCGATCTAAGCTGAAGAGTTTGTTTATTTGAACGCGCTAATCTCAGGCTCTATTGGTCGGATTTGAATGATTCTTTCAGTGTTAAATATTCCATTTATATAGGAAGGTTATTTCGCTAAGATCCCGTTGTAAATCTTAGTAAAAGCAGGAGACGCTGCGGGAAACAGCTCGTGTTAAAATATAATGTGTAAGAAACCAACTCGATTGCTTATGTTTGTGACACTATATTTAAACACGGAACACAAAAGTATCAATCATGGTGATATTTAGCTTTAATACGAAACTGTAAAGGGTCTGGTAGTTATACCGTCCATTACTGCATTCTCCAAGTGCTACGTGACTATCGGCGTGACATCGTAATGACACTACACAATGGTGCACCGGGAGTCGTTAGCGGAGTCACTTAGGGTGCGAGCGAGGGACCGCTGCTTCTTGTTATGTATAGAATAGATTTGGAAGATATTGTGTGAGACAGTGAATTACTAGATGTGTAGGGCACGTTTCCATTATTATTATCAGTCTTTATCTGCTATATCTGCAGCCTGTATCCACTGCATTCATATGCCTTTAACCACCGCACGGAGATCTTCTCACCTAGTTAAGGGTCGGCCAACACTTCATCTATCTAAATGCATCCGTCTGTTCTCTTAGGGATTTGATCAGATAAGTTTATTTATAATACAAATAATAATTAAAGATGTAGGAGAGATAGAGAGAGAGGGAGAGATAACCAGTGGATTGGAATATCTTAGGCATTTTATCAGTAGTGAAGGTATGCATGGGTCAAAAGCACTAAGTACGAATGGATGTTAAATATGATTTTCTTCGTGTTTTTTTTTTGAAAGGTCTTGACTTTTTTTCATGTGGCTTGTATGGGTGTGTTAGGGTATTCAATCAAAAATATGGCGGCTAGGGATTGGGGGACTCATTTCAGAAATGCCTTTACGGTTTATTCTCCTATGCTGGGTAAAAACCTCATCAATGTGTGTCCTGAATAAAAATTGGATCGAATAGTCAAAGCAGCGGTTTTTTGTGCCAAACAATAACTAAGTTTATTTGGTAAAAATTTCTAAGTCAAAATACCAAGTACAATATTATTTATGTTTATATCCAAGTCAAGTCTCGTGATTTTCGATAATTCCAGTTTTGGTCCACGCAAAATAAACAACGTGGTTAGCAAGGACCGCAACAATCACTTTAATTACAGCACCCTAATATTAAATATTTGCAAACCCTTTGTTACAAATAAAAGCGAGATTATCACAACACACGTAATCATAAATTCGCTAAGCCGTGGTTACGTTTAGGCTTGCTGTTGACATTCTAAATAAGTTACTCGGTTTTCATTTCGTATGTTATGTTACATAATTCAAACGAGTATTTTAATTGTTGTTCTGCTTATAAATTCTGTAATGTATGCATAATATTGTGTATTAATATAATTTGTTAGGACAGGGGAAAGTATGAACAAATCAAAGAGGTCTTAAGCATCTTATTTAGCAGTAGATATAGAACTGTTAATATGCATTTTCTGGTTTTCTAGTATTAAAGAAGATTGCCTAAGGGTCTGACAGGGTCATAATTTACAAATATTACTCATAAATATAAATGTTCATAGAAATAATAAGGTAAAGCAAGTAAAACAGACGCGAACATCTGTGCTGTATCTCTAAGTCTTGATTTCGTAGATATTATATTTCAGTTTGGACTGATTTGATTGTTGTTAATTGGATATCATCTGAAATAGACAGCATGATATCAAGTAAATTGCCTTTGATATCTAAAATGATTTTAAGATTACATTCTTCACGTTTCGAATACTTCATCAACAATAATCTCGGAAGATGTCTTCTGTTTTACTATAACTTAAAAAACGGTGCAAAAAGCTGTTTTACCCTAACTGATACTCCCCTGGCATTAATTTTCGGGATATAAGTGGGACCTTGTTCGGTGTCTTATTAATAGGGGTCTCATTGTGCCGTTATTGATAACGATTGGGGCGTTTTATTTTCCAAGATAATATTTTGCTGGGTCAAGTTTCCCGGGGCTTGGCTTTTGATATTTAGATAGTCCCGTAATGGCTTAGTATAAAGGTAAGGTACTTGAAATACCTAAAATAATTGAAAGATTTGAATATTGGGGTCTTTATTAGAAATACATTATTAGGTAATAATGGCACAGTTTACATCTAAAACTATTATTTTGTTAGTTAGTTAGTTCCACTACAATGTTTTTGGAAAAGATGAGAGAGAGAAGAGGCTCATTTGTGATTTTGCATGTTTGTATAATATATAGAATATAATATAGAAGATAAGCATAATATATTTGCATATATTATGCTTATCTTCTATATCTATACATACATGTATGCATGTATTAAAAAACTAGGAATAGAATAAAAACTGGTTTCGGTTGAACCACCAGTGATGAAATGTGACCACCGTAATTAAACCTATAAAAAAAAAACACCTGCAAATTGGTTAACCTTTTTAAGAGCTACTGTGCCAACTTATAACACCCCTTTTCGCAAGATTTCCTCCAATTAATTTTGTTGCATTGGAAGAAAACAGGTTCTACGTTGCTGTAAATCTAAGTTTTACGTGATTATTGACTTCAGCAGCATAATTGTGATAGTAAAAACAGATTACATAACATAGTTTCAGCCGATTCCAGCCTACAAAAACTTTTGACCTAATTCCTGTATTCCAAACTTTCAAACATTTTTTACAGCGGAGGTTAAAAAAGTTTTCATACATAAATCGGATGGGAATATGTGAGTATAATAGCTTTTCTGCGGTTTCGTATGGTTTTATAGTTTGTATGCAGATGTAAAATATATTCAGTATAATCATCACATTGGTATAAATCCAAAAGCATTTAGTAGATTAGTTTTTTGTGACAAAAGCCAGGTGGTTCGATATTAAGCTGCGCTTGCTGGGGTTGATCCGTGGATGGGTGACCATCTTTATATACCGAGACTCCTCCGTGCCTCGGAAAGCACGTTAAGCCGTTGGTCCCGGCTGTCATTCATGGATATTTGACAGTCGGTACGGGTCGTCAGAAACCCGAGGGTCTACCAATCTTACCACGGCCGTATTACCTGGTTACTGGATTGTGGAAGTCAGATAGGCAGCCACTCCATTTAAAATACTGGTATTCAGCTTAATCCGGTTAGACTGGAAGCCGGCCTTAAATATAATAGTCTGGAAAAGGCTAGACAATAAGAGGAAGTTTAGTTTTTAGTTTAGTTCAGTTTAGTTACTTCACTTCACCGGTGGGAGGGATGCGCATATGTCGCACCCTCCTGACTCCTCAATCACCGTGTCCTCTACATGTTTTCTTTCGCTTGTTATTCTCAGGAACTATGGAGGCGGTGAATTCAATTGACGTCCAATAAGCTACTCAAATTATTAATTTGAATTCAACGGTTCCAATTTTAAAATCCAAATGTTCCAATTTTCATGCTAGCCCATTTCAATGTTACCAAGTCAAAAATCATCAGCCATCATTTATTATTACTAGGCTATCTCTTCCTGTCTATTATCAGGGTCCCGGGGGAGCAGCATTCAGGAACTAAATTACATTCCTTCCCACCATTACCTTGGAATACCTTCCCGTTATGATATTATCGGATTTTTCAGCTTTGGGTTTTAAAGACTTTAATATAGCTGACAGCTTCATAAGAAAATGAAATATGAAAGTAGAAAAATATGTTTTTATAAATTAAGTATCACGAGTAAAGTAATGAAGCAAGCGAAGATGATGTCCTTCTGCGATGATGGTTGCTGAACTAGCTCTCCAACAACCAGAGAGAGAGAACCAGCATGATACAGCAACGTGACGTATGTATTATACTAGCTGTTGCCCGCAGCTTCGCCTCCGTTAACTAAGATTTACAACGGGATCTTAGTACGCGAAATAACATTTTTTACACCTTGTGTCCGAAAAACCAAAATAACTTACGGAACCCTATTTTTTATCAGAATAAAATTTAGCCTATGTTACTCGTGGATAATATAGCTTTCGAATGGTGAAAGAATTTTTTAAATCGGTCCAGTACTTTTTGAGCCAATTCATTACAAACATACGAAAATAGGTACAAATCTTTCCTCTTTATAATATTAGTGTAGATTTGTATCTACTCGTGATGATGTAGGTAAACCGTCTTTTATCGAGCGTAGCTACTATCTAGTGATCTGTAGAGAGTCTACCAATCTACTTTATTCCTAGCTATATTTCACTATGAGGGCTCTCCATTTAAATATTTCATATTATCATCATCATCATCAGCCTTTAACCGTCCACTGCTGAACATAGGCCTCCCTCAATGAACGCCAAGACTTTCGCATCCAACACTCACTCACTGGTCACTGCACAGAGATCGTCTTCCCACCTGGTTAATGGCTGGCCAACACTTCGTTTACCTAAACGTGGCCTCCACTCTTGAACTTTAGCGGCCCATCGATACATTTCATATTATATATGTATAAAAACGTTCTCTTGTTTAACCGTTTTATATTTATGTCCCACTGCTGGGCACTAGTCTCTTCCTCGAATCAGACGAGGAGGCTTTTGGGCGCATAGTTCACCGATGCTCTGAACCAGTACAGGTTGGTGAACTTCACATACCTTCAAAGACTTTCAATCTCATCAGGCATGTAAGTTTCCTCACGATGTTTTCCTTTACCGGTGAGCGAGCGACGGTTTCGTGTTTAGGGTGCACTTAGAAATTTATTCAAACCACAAGGTACCATAGAAGGGGAGGGGGTCCGGATCGAACCCGGATCCTCTCGCTAAAGGACTTACCCACTGGACCATAGTAACTCATATAAAACAAATATTTAGCTTTTGTTAATTATAAAGTATACAATGATTATTGATTCATCGTATGCCATTTCTAAGAATACCATAATATTTCTTAAGATCAACGAAAAGGTTTCACTTAACCAAGCTAACGTGTATAAGAGATGAAAGTTTGTTTAAAATTCCGTCGTTCTCCAAGTTATCAAGGGACCTTAGTTTAATCTACACCTGAATAACCTTCAACATTCACTGCATTTACATTTTCATTTAGCATGCAACAGATTACATCAGATATTTTATACATGTGTGTGTGTGTGTGTGTGTGTGTGTGTGTGTGTGTGTGTGTGTGTCGACGCCTAAGTAAAGTTCTTACATTAAGACTTGCTATGTAGAGTCTTGTCAAATAGAAGTAGCTAAAACTCGCTATTTTGTTTATTTATTTATATTTGCTATTAAGCAGTAATTCAATCTAAAGTATCTATATATCAAATCTACGCCGTGTCGGTGTTCTCCAACAAATCCTCTATGGTACATGATATGGGACAGTCAAGGCACTGCAAGAGATGAGCCATCGACTGAACAGCACCGCAGCCACACTTGTCATTGCTAGAAAAACTCCATCTAACCCAGGCTTGGGTCCTCTTGGCATCTTCCAACTCCAACTTGGGTCTGTTGAAGGACTTCCAGACTGCCGAGAGATCCGGTGGTGATCCGGGTGGTGATCTTCACCACCCGGATCACCACCCAAAAATTGGCACCTGATGTACCCATGACTCTTAAAATATAATCTCTTTAAAACAAATTCCGCTAGCTAACGTTTTCTTCTCGTAAATAACTTTGAATTTTTTAATTAAAATGTGAACATTAACCCCCGCCCGCCCCATCCACCCCGAGCGATTACCTGAGCTGGTAATAAAAAAAAAACGCTAAGTTTTTTACCTGACATTCGAAACTCAAGTGTCCAATCTATTCCAGTATATTGTAACTTTAGAAAAATCTCCTGGAAAAATGGGTTCTATATTAAAACTTTAGTCTTATAAATGCGAAATTTACTATTTATGTATGTAATGTAAACTATTAAATAGTTTAATAATACAATGGCGTATGTTCTGGCTGTTATAGGGATCATCCAGAAAACACGTCACACGTTGAGAGGGCGGGAAAGGGGCGACTAGGTGTGACATCGTGTGACAAAAGGGTAGGAGACCCCTCCTACCCTATCCTTGTCACATTTCCACATCGAAATGTCTATTTTTAAAACACGAATTATATAATTATCATCATCATCAGCCTTTATCCGTCCACTGCTGAAGATAGGCCTCCCTCAATGAACGCCAAGACGACCGATCCCTTGCTACTCTGAAAAAAAGAATGATTTAAAAGTAATTTGAGCATTATGTAAAAATTGCTGATAAGTCTTTGTATTAAATACCGTCACGCTAGTGTAGGAGTGGCTCACAAAATGTAATCGACTGGGGAGAAGTAAGCATATCATGGAATTCGTGTGACGTAATATTATATGGATGGCCCCCTAAGTGTTAAAACACTGATCAGAATACGATAAAACTTTGGAAGCAGTACATCTATAAGAAGGATTTACTATAAAAAACCACTAGAAGCACAAGCTCAGTGGTACAAGTCTGTAAATCTTAATTAATGTGAGCGAAGTCATGAGTTACCTAATTAGACACGACATTATGGGGACTGCTTCGGGTAGGTGGCCCCTTACGATCCCACGATGGTTCAAGCTTTGTCGTGTCGGTGGAACCCAGCACCTTGGGCAAAGCCAATTGAGCCGAGGGGGATTCTTATAAAAAGAGGGGCAAAAGAGCAAGTGGCAAGAGGCGGGGACGAGAATCTCGCCTCATTAGACAGTCTCGATGATAAGAGGGGTTTTTTGTGGTGCGGGGCAACCCCTCTTTGGAGGCGGCATCGTTTTTCTGAAGGACTGACTAACCGTCGAGTTGCCCTGTTGCTTGTAGATTCAGGGCACCTCACCAAAGGCGGCATTAGTGGCACTCGCCGGGTTTCAGTGGGTAGAGCTGCGTCCACTTACCAGCTTTCGGGCGCAGCGAATCTCCCGCAGGATACCAAAGCGCATTTCCCGGCGTTCAAGAAAAAAAAAGGTTGTCCCTTATGAGGAGCAATCTGGCCTCTACCAGAGCCAGTCTGTCGCTGAGGACATCCTGTTGCCTGTAAATCCAGGACTCTCAAGGGGCTGAAGGTAAACGCAATGTTTTAGTTTAGGCGGAGACACAAGTGACAGATACTAAATTAGGTGCTTTACTTTACTGTTAAAGTTACGTAAGATTTTAGTAACCAAGTCTATTCTTAATACATTAATAATTATACTTTGAGACTTGTTATAATACAATTAAAACACAACAAGAGTTAAAGTTTTCCTTGCGTGGTTCACCAACACACGAACTTGGTACATTTTATTCGTATGTGTAAAGCCACTGAAACAGTTAACTTAATATAACAGGGTTCCAACCATACAAACATTGTGTTTTTATTATTATGTTACAAGAAATAGATGAAATACAGTTTACACAACTACATAATATGGAAACATATGGAATTTGTGATTGAAACTGATCTCTAAATATATTGTTCTAGACAAAACAATTGTAAAGTTGCCGAATGCTGTATGTCCTGATCATACAAATTAACAGACTCATATTGTAATTCAACTCTCTCTTTCCCTCTATCTCTCATAATTTAAGAGCATTGCTCTAGTCGGTGGAGTGATCGCTAATCCTTCTTTCTGAATAGTTCGGGCAAATTTCTTCTCCTATCTTCTCTTTGATATACTCTATACAATTCTACCTCAGTCTATCTCTCTCTTTCTTTCCCTCAATCTATCCTTCTATGATACTTATTTACCGTTGTTAATAAGTAACTTAAAGTTAATAAGTAAGTTAAATGTGTTTCCTTCTTGGTTCTCTATAGTTTTGATTATACTTCTTTTCTGTACAAAAGTCCAGCCATATATAATGTTTCACTGCTGGATACGGGTCTTCCCCTCGAAATCAGGCGGGTATTAGCCAATGAGGGATGGTGAACTTTAAACACCTTTAAATGCTTTCAATTTCATCAGGCATGCAGTTTTCTAACGATGTTTTCCTTCACCGGTGAGCAAGCGATGGTGTCGTGTTCAAGTGAACTTAGAAATTTAGAAAAATTGAAACTGGTTCAAGACACCACAGAGATTTAGATTGAACCGGATCCCAGGAGGCTGAGCCCATAGTCACTGGACCGTCGTCGCTCTACAACCTTTTTCAAAACTCTATCATTTTCCATTTCATGATCTAACTACAATTCATCATAATATAAGAAACTTTTACTCTTTATTTCCAGATTCTTTCAATCAATGTTTTTGTGATAGTGTCTAACGCTATGGACGGACGAAACCGCGTGTAAAAATAAATACCTTAATTGATCTAGTTCAAAGATCCCATCCAGAAGTTTCGACGGGTATAATAATAGTTTAAAACTAAGATCCGCAAGATGGCGAAGTCACACAAACTCATTTAACTTTGTTAGGTGGTAATGCTCAGCAGACACTTCTACAATGTTATATGCTGCATTAAGAAGACGTTCACTTGTCATCGGTTAATATTAATACCGAATCAGCAAAGCCGAAAGGAAAGGGAAACATAGAGTTAATAACATTTAGAGGGACTATGAAATTAATATTTATTTTTTGTATGAATATAAGATCTGGGTATTCAAAATAGTTATTTAAGATGTTAGCTGGTAGCTGGTGTTTTACAAGTAATATCAAGGTTCAAGATAATACATATTATCTTGAACCTATTATCGTAGCGCTTAAATTACAATTTTGATAAATAAGTTATAGATGTCAGGCTTAAAAAACTTTACGTCTTCTTTTTCTTTCAGTTTTAACATATGATCGAGTTTTGCAACATTCTGCTATTTTTTTTACTTATTAAGTAATATACAAAACAAAAAAAATCATATAAAAATCATATAAATTGAGGTAAGAACCGTTACATATCGATCTATTTTGTCAGTCTTATTAAGGCATGGCTATTTTGTTGTTTTTTCCTTATAGCTACAATCAGCCGCAAAGGACACTTTAATACTTTGGAAGGCTGTAGACAAAGCCTTGACCTTCAACAAATAACACAGTCAATAAAAATACGATTATGTAGTGATTCTAGTTTTTCTACGAAATGTGACACATGCTGCTTTGCCAAGACTGAAATAAACAAGAATACACTTTTACAATCAAGATATATTACTTACTAGCTTTTGCTCGCAGCTTCACCTGCGTTAAGGCGCGGTCTTAGTACGATTTAAAATTGCGATTTCACTCACACAACCGCATATCTACGCGCGATACGGTAACACACACACACGCGCCATCAACCATTTTTGCTCACAGAAAGATGCATGGTTATACGCAACGAGCAGAGTAAACATGGGTGTTATATTCAAAATAAAAAAGCGTAACCACCAGCATAAATGCATACACTTTTATGTTTATAATAGATAGTTACAATCATTCGTTAAATAAAAGAAAAAACAAAAAATAAAATTATTTTTTTTACAAAGTAATCAGACATTTCCTGCTCATATCACTACATATTATTAAAAAAAACCGCTTAAATCTTTAAAACTATGCAACGGATTTTGAAGCGGTTTTTTTTTCATGGATAGGACAATTCAAGAGGAAGGTTTATGTACATAATTTATTAAGTTTTTATATATGTCGCAGTCATCTGGTTGAATCAGTCATTTGATTGTATCACTAACGCGTTAATCAAATGACGACATTTAATTGAATGACTAAAGGACAACTCGTCAAGTTGTTGAATGTGACGTTTAACGCCTTGACTGAACGTCGTTTAGCATTGACTTTGTAATGTTTTTAGAGTGACCATAAGTTCGCAACTCAAAAGGTAGCTTCCTTTACATAACAAAAATGAGCAATGAACACTATGATTTTATATTGGTCTTATCATAGTCAAAGTCTTATCATAGGATAAAAATATATGATATTTTTTTAAAAGTAATCTATTAAAATATGGAAGTCTCTATGACTCCAGAAAGTTTTTAACTTAAGTCTTTGTCACCTTGTGAAATGAAAGTTTAGGTAAAAAAAAAACAAAAAATTTATAATCATAGGATCAGTTTCTAGCTGTTTTACGCCAAGTTTGTTTTAGTGACTACTAACGCCGCGGTGGGAAAAAATGAACTAAATTACAATCACCTGACTGATTTTACGTCCGCTCTGTTCAAAAGGCTATGTTACAATCCGCTATCTAGTTGGACGATGAGCGACGCTTGTTCATTCAACGTTCGGCCTAGTCATTCAATTAAATGTCGTCATTTAATTAACGCGCTAGTGATACAATCAAATGACTGATTCAACCAGATGACTGCGACATATACATTATCTAAGTTATAACTATAATTGTTGGAGGTGTCGGAAAAAAATAGGCCGTCTGGGAGTTTTCAACGAAAACGCTGCCTAAACCCTTTGACATATAACAAAATAATGTATGGTGGAATTGTATATCTTAAATAGGCCTACAAAAAAGTCCGCGATGACATATGTCTATCTCTTAGGAATATTATACTATATCCATTTAATACTTTAAAAAATGGGCAACTATAACGTGATAGTTTGAAAGTTATTTACACGAATACGGTATGAATCCCATTTTAAATGAGTAAATTGGCATCTGCACTTCATGAAGATTATTTTTGCCCTTTACATCATGCAAATTAAATGAATACTTTAGGTGATATGGCAAAATCAAATTAATGCACAAGAAAATAAATCGTGTTGCCATGATTCGAACTGGCGGTTGTCTGGTGCATGGGCGTAGCCACACTGGGGCAAGCTGGGGCGCTTGCCCCACCCTGGCACCTATAGGCTGCCTAATTAAACATAAAATATTTTTTTCTAATATTAACAACAATCATAATTTTTGTTTTGTTATTATGTCAAATCAATCAATAAATCAAAACAAAAAGCGGGTCCGAAAACCCTCAAAATTTATAGATTAACAAATAGGGATGTTGACTAATTTTTTTTATTGATTTTATTTGATAGATATACTATAGACAAACACGAAAAAAAATACTTTTGTAAAAAATATGTCCAATTTTAACAAAAAATTAAATAAAGAAAAATAGTTTTTAAAATTGCCGTTAAAACGCTCCAAGCGTCATTACGTCACACACCGCATTCTGAGCTCGCGCTATGTTAGGTGAGTTATGACAGTTTGTACTTAGCTCAATGTTCAGTGACGTCATCGCCTTATACGCGTTTGCAGTCACGTGATAATGCATGATAAATAACGCATTTTAAATTAATTTTCTAAATTTTAAGACAAATAAGTAGACTTTTAAAATGTTGTTTTAGGTTTTCAAATACTGTATTTAATATGTAAAACATAACTTAACATGAATTTGTAACATGTGTCAACATCCCAATTGGCATAGATGCAGCCCAAACGGCTTAATTAAAAAAACCCCTTTGTTGCCCCACGTTGAGCCCAAAGCTGGCTACGCCCATGGTCTGATGTCTAAGGCCATGGTGTATCAACTCTGATAGGTGTAATAATATTATTAAAGTATGGTGGAATATATAATAATAGTATCCTAAATAAGCCGATAGGACGATTCAATTAGGATGGGCAGCATCCGTGCAGTGGCAGGTCCGCGTTGGATGCGAGTAGCAAGGGATCGGTCGTCTTGGCGTTCGTTGAGGGAGGCCTATGTTCAGCAGTGGACGGCTAATCATCATCGGTTGAAGACTTTCGTCTCAAACTCTGCGGTATAGACGACGTGAGAATATGGCGAAGCTTCCTAAATGCTGCCCATCCTAATTGAATCCTCCATCGGCAGTCGCAGTCGCAGATGATGACAAAGTCGCATCGATGGCACTGCTGCCTGATCACAGTAGCACGGGATCGGCCGTCTTGGCGTTCATTAGGAGAGGTCTAAGTTCGGCAGTGGACGGATAAAGGCTGATGATGATGATGATGAGTGAGCAAACACTTCACTACTAAAGATGTGTGGTTTTTACTAACAATAATTATATGTAATTAAGCTGTTATCTGTAATTCGCCTTTGCTCATAACTGCCACGCTGAGCAGGCGGATTGACAATCGCAGATGATGATGAAGTCGCATCGACGGCACTGCTGCCTGATCAGAGTAGCACGGGATCGGCCGTCTTGGCGTTCATTAGGAAAGGTCTAAGTTCAGCAGTGGACGGATAAAGGCTGATGATGATGATGATGAGTGAGCAAACACTTCACTACTAAAGATGTGTGGTTTTTACTAACAATAATTATATGTAATTAAGCTGTTATCTGTAATTCGCCTTTGCTCATAACTGCCACGCTGAGCAGGCGGATTGACAATCGCAGATGATGATGAAGTCGCATCGACGGCACTGCTGCCTGATCAGAGTAGCACGGGATCGGCTGTCTTGGCGTTCATAATAGGAGAGGTCTAAGTTCAGCAGTGGACGGATAAAGGCTGATGATGATGATGGTATATTGTTCTTGTTGTATTCGAGTGGCAAGAGATCAGTAGATCGGTCGTCTTGGCAATCATTAGAAGGGGCCTTTGTTCAGCAGTGGACGGATTTAAACTGATGATGATGATGATGATGATGACGAGTGAGCAAACACTTCACTACTAAAGATGTATAATTTTTACTTACAATAATTATATGTAAGTAAACTGATATCTGTAATTCACCTTTGCTCATAACTGCCACGCTGAGCAGGCGGATTGACAGTCGCAGATGATGATGAAGTCGCATCGACGGCACTGCTGCCTGATCAGAGTAGCATGGGATCGGCCGTCTTGGCGTTCATTGAGGGAGGCCTATGTTCGGCAGTGGACGGATTTAGGCTGATGATGATGATGATAAGTGAGCAAACGTCGAGAGAGGACGTCTTCCCACCTGGTTAAAATGACCAACCAACATTTCGTCTACCTATGTACTTATGTGAAATAAACCAATTCCATAAAAATTTATTGTGGTAAAAAATGATTGCAAAGTATCAAATTTGGTTTATTGAATATTTTGTATTTTGTCAGCTGTGGACGGATAAAGGATGATAATGATGATGGTATATTGTTCTTGTTGTATTCGAGTGGCAAGAGATCGGTAGATCGGTCGTCTTGGCGTTCATTAGGAGAGGTCTAAGTTCAGCAGTGGACGGATAAAGGCTGATGATGATGATGATGATGGTATATTGTTCTTGTTGTATTCGAGTGGCAAGAGATCGGTAGATCGGTCGTCTTGGCAATCATTAGAAGGGGCCTATGTTCAGCAGTGGACGGATAAAGGATGATGATGATTCGTTTTGTTGATCTTAAAAAGAAAACATGATATTATACAAAATATTATTCGTTCATGTTACGTTTACTATGCAAGCCATGACCGATACGGTCGATCGACGTAGCAGACAAACCACGCTTGCACCTAGCGCATTCAAATATGTATTCTATGCGCATATAAATAGAATGCCACAATATGTTTTTGGATTTAGAATGTTATGTTTGTGCAATTACTCAAATTACACAATATCGTATATTTCAACAAAAAAACATTATAGCCTTATTATCCATCCTATACTTTCCCAAATATTCCAATAATTTTTTACAATTTACGCATAAATCACAAAGTTTTATGTCACAAGACGAGCGTCCGTAACAAAACCTATCAGCTCGGGGGTCGCCCGAGAACTGAACATGACCGCGTAATCTAATGCTACATTTACCACACATTGAATAAGGTTAAAAATTGCAAAGCAGAAGTGTAACCACGTTGTAAATAAACATTTAATTTGCGGGTTTTTCTTTAATAATTCAGAATATACGCATTAAATTCAATATCTGTTGGGACGAATTCTTCATAAAATCATATTCTAATTATATTCTTACAAAAAAATATGTTGTTACCGCTGAAAATACAGAGAACTCCAACGTCTTAGTTTATTTTTGAGAAGGAAATTACGATTTTTTTATTGGATATATTAAACAAATATTTAATATTATATTACCGTAAACATTTTCTTTAGACCCTTTTCTATGGTCTGTATTTTTTGCATTAGTTATATTCATTGGGTTGCCTCGTACTGGAGCGTCAAAAAAACCCCGTTTTGTGAGTTTTGAGCTAAGACCGCGCCTTAACTAAGATTTACAACGGCATGATAATATATAGCCTAGCCTAATAATATACTATTTATCACTACATAATATTATAAAACAAAGTCGATTTTTCTGTGTCTATAGCCCTTTGTACGCTTAAATCTTTAAAACTACGAAACGGATTTTGATGCGGTATTTTTTAATAGATAGGACAATTCAAGGGGAAGTTTTACGTATATAATTTATTGAGTTTTAAGTTTTTATATACATCGGCTAAGATATAACAATAAATGTTGGACGTGTCGGAAAATTAAATAAATACTTTAGGAGATATGGCAAAATCAAAATAATACGCAAGAAAATAAATGTGTTGCCGTGATTTGAACGATTGATAATATGCATACAGAAATACAGAAAGCGAAGGGATATAATGTCTTTATGTTCCAGATAACATATATCCATTTTAATAGAAAAATTTAGTCATTATTAAAATAGAAAATGATCATCATCAGACAGGATAAATCCGTAAATCTAAAATCACGCGGGCGAAGCCGCGGGTAACAGCTAGTAAACTATATAATGTATATAACCATTTATTAATAAAATTGTAGTTTTTATGTATTCTGCATGCTCGCGATGTATGCATACAAGCTATGAACTCACGCAGACAGCGAACAGCGCGCGGTGCGGGTGTTTGAAAACCTCGCGCGACGCGGCTGTGAGTCAGCTGTTACATTTCTGCTTTATTAAAAAAAAGGCGGTTATTTTAAAGCATTGTCAACAAATGATTGTATCATTATGTTTACTAACGGCGGTTTTCAATATCCTATCTATCTTAAATTTTCTCATCCATCTTACAATTTTGACAGATTTTGTAAGAAAATGTGTCAAAATGTAACGATAGATCAGAACATTTTAAGATAGATAGGATATTGAAAACCGCCGTAAGTCGGATTATGCAAAAAAGTTAAAAAAGACAACCAAAAAAAAAATTATAATTTCGCGTTTTTTCACTTCTATCATGTCACGCCACGTCTATACTATCATGCCTCTTCGTTTTTCAAAGCGTTCCAAATACACCGTGTATTTTGTGCTAAATACTATTTGAAAAAGCGAGCAAAGTCGCAGTATATCTCACGCCATCATGTTCAGTTCGATATAATCTAATAACTTTTCTCATTACTACTATAACCAATCTGTACATGCGATTCTGCCATTTGACTACACGATTTTCGATTCGCAGAAACATATTGTCAACGCCACCGGCAAATTACATTTTAATCTTACCTGTAGTTGAAATATATGGAAATATGGAGTAGAAAAATCCAAATAAATAAACCATCAACCACATAACCCGTAGACTCCTAATAACAGGCGAACGGGTTCTGGCGACACATCTGACTTATAGTATCGATGTAAGCCGTAAACAATGTACTCAAACTATCGTTTCGTCTCATTCTTTCCCGTTGCGAAATATATCCATTTCTTTTTAACGTTCCGTGATTGGTAATGTATGACATTGAATTAGCTAATCACAGCATTGCAACCCCTTTCGTCTCACCTCAGCTAGTTGCCAGAATGCATTTAATACGAAAAATCAAACATTAGGAGTTGATTGACATTGAGCACAAACGATCCCTTGCCTTGAATCTTAGCATTAATTGTATTAAATACTAGCAGCGCCGCGTGGTTTTACCGCAAACTTTAAACTCACAAACTTAACCTCTTTACAATATTAGCATTGATAATGACACAAAGTAAATCTTGTGTCAGATGTACTATACGTGTCTTTGTGTATATACTACAGTAGTATATACTTTACATATTACACTTTCATGACTCAGCTACAAACTTTCATACTGACGAAAATTAGCTCTTTGTGGGCTAGGCTACACTGTTTCAAGTCTGTGTGTCTTAATCTACGTCTTATCTACAAAGTGCGACTAGTTTCTTGGTTTTAAGTAAAAGGATAATTGTAGGAATTTTAATTCACAAATAGATTACGTATGTAATTAAATATATTAAACCTTTATATTTGAATTAATAATAAATATAGAGGAATACAATAATTCTTGTTTCGTTTTAAACGAGACACCCGAAAATAGTTTCCACAGTCGTTCCGATTATTTCTAGTTAACGTAATTTCCTTACACTGACGAAAATTCGAATGACTCTTCATAAATGAAGCAACGTGAGAGTAATTTATCACATCTATTTCTTACAATCATCATAATGTAATCAGCAGCTCTAGACAAGTGGCAAACGCTCGATTCTATGCAGTTGCGTTTTCTCGCTAACTCCATAGGGTTGCTGCAATTTTTTTTAAGAACGTTTATTCAGACACATAAAGTATATGGTTTAGTTTGTAAAAATGTTTAACAATGTATGTATGTACTTCGTTTAAAACGAATCTTATTATCTTATTATTATAACATTAATTGAAATTTTTTTGAATGTCGTAATCTAGTGTCATTCCCATACAATAAGTAGAATACTTACCTATTCTAGCGCTAGACGAATAGAAATTCGTCTAACGTTTATGCCACTTGTCTAGGGGGGACGAACAAATCTATAAAGGTACTTTAAGTATGTGTCTGAATAAACGTTTGTCAAAGATTTTGCGACAACCCTATGGCGTTATATTTTTAGCGTTTATCGCAACTGAGTTTCGAAGCGTTTGTCACTTGCCTAGAGGGGCTGACCAGCTGTTACTCTTCAGCGGATGGAGTATGGACAGATATGAATACATTTTTCATTATTTGTAAGTCTTTTTATGTTTGTAAACTTTAAATAATTTTCATGTCAATAAACTCGTCAACAATTTCCTTCATCCGCACATAAAACCTATCATCAACGGTAAGAGAGAACTCCATGAGGTCATCCTTGGCTGAGGGCATATCAACCGCATAGAATATAGGCAGCATATAAAGTGTGAACATCAAAGCGTACTCCAGACTTTTCTGGAAGGATTGATCGAAATCTATCTTGGAACAGATAGTTTGAAATTCAATGTCGAAATGCTTCAGAAAACCGCTTATAACTTTATAGTAGTGGTCTTTTAGGGCGTGTAAATGGTTTCTCCGGAAGGTACCATCGCTGGCTGCGTACAAGAAGTAGATCAGATCCACTATGGGGCAGCCGTAGTAGATCTGCTGGAAGTCTATCGGTGCAACGTACGTGTGTCCATTCTGTAAAAGAAGTCATTACGTTTTAAAAAGCGGATATTAGAAATAGGATCACTTACGTCCGGTTTCTGAAACGTTGGTCAAAGTGTATGACAATTAATATGACTGTTAATGTACGGTTAGCATACGATTCTTGAGTGAAACTTGACAGCTTTTCATTGTAGTTGTTATGTCAACAGACAGGCTGATCGATTTATTCAACCATGTTTCTAGTAACTCATTTGATACTTAACAAGAGACTTGACAGTTGATTTGTTAATTTTTGCGTTGGTCAGCCTTTTGGAAACCGGGCGTATTTCTGCTAAAACCTTCTGTTAAATAGGTTCGTTAGGTTTCTGAGCTTTACCAGATCTAAGAATATGCAACGCGTGAAGTTGTACCAGCTAATCAGATTCACTCAATCGTGTTCATCGAAATATGAGTGATAGATTTGTTAAAAAATACTGCACCAGATTTCGAATTCCTCCGTATTTACAATCCCCTTCAAAAGAGGTACAAAGGCTTTTTGCTTAGATTTTTTTTTATTACCTGGAAAGATCGGTTTCGGCGTCCATTGACCGAGACCTATGTTAATTACCATTTACTGTACTTAATTTTTATTTAATGACTATAAATTTTTAACCTCTTACATAATATTTTGTACGAGTTCTCAAGCGGATTTATGAAAGAATTTCATTACAATATAATGAATTAACTATATATAAGTAAAATGACTTATCGTTATATAAGGTCTTTGTAAATTAACTACGAACCATTTGGGTATGTGATCTACTGCTTGTGTAAAGACGTTTAAGCACAAAAAAAAAATAAGTAAAAATTTGAAAAAAAAATGAAAAGTAATAAAAATTGCAAGAAATGAAATCTATTGCATTAAACCGTCTGCCCGCAATACATGTACACAAGAAAAGTATACTCAATTAAATCATATTACAAGAAATTAAACCTATTGCAATAATAAATCGTCCGTGCGCAATACAAGGTCATTTCTCGGGTCATTGGATTCATGTCTCGACAGCTGATCGACCGCCGCGCGACGTAACGCGGTTTCAACCATTTTATTCACGTTTTAAGACCGCCAGATTGATAGCAACATACACAACTAAGTACCTTTTGAAATTTACATCTCATTTAGGGTTTGAAATGATAATAATTATAATTAGTCGTAATAATAGTTAGTTAAGTTCTATGACCTCCCATCACACTTTTTACAGGCTTTGGACTGACTGATTAGCATAAACTAGTTACACCGACATTTAGTAGCAGTGTAGCACTCAAGGCAGATATCAATTACTTTAAAAATCTCTAAAAAACTAATGTAAAATCAAGTACGTACATACATAACTTGTTTACCCTAATTTTGTTGGACGTTACCGCCACCATGTCCTGTACAGAATGACGCACGCCTCAGGCAATGTCTTTTCATCCTCATCGAAGTGTCACACTATCACATGTATGATGTAGTAGAACTGGAATACAAAATTGTCCGAAACAATTTTGATACCTAATGCTGCGTCAGTGAACAGTAAGTGTAGTACTTACAACGTTTTTTTATGTTTTATTTAAACGATCACACACAAATTTAACAAACAAACATTAATAGGTATGAATTACGCGACACTGTATTAACTGAACTTACGTGCACCACTTGCACGATTTCGAAATACACTAAAAATAAAAATAAAAATATTAAATGATTTTCAATAGAAAGCCGCCGGTAAAGTCTCCTTCACACTCAACGCAATATCGTTTAAAATAATAATGTGTAAATGAAAAGTTTTTGCCCGATTTATTTTTGTCGTAGGTATGTATCAATTATTGTTATTTTAACCATAATAATTATAATGTTGTAATTACAAAGTCCAATCATGACACACTTGTAACCATAGCGATACAATCCAATAAATGTTTAAATTAATTATAAGCAAGTAGGTACGTTATACTTTTTACGGTACATTATTAAAATAACATAAATTAAAACTAATTTGTAATACTAATCAGACGTTGATAAAGTAGTAGAAGTAGGTACTATTTAATAAATATGCTAATGTGAAAGATCCTTTATCACGGTATCACACAAAGCATTGCCGCTTCCTTTGTCGGCTTCTTTAAAAGACAGCGGCGTTGCCATTTTGTACAAACTACAAATAAATAAAATATTACACCCCCCTCGCCCCTGTAATGCATAATGTATTGAAATTTTGTTAGTTTTTGGTCTAGTTGCGATTTTATTGTTGTAAGATTACGTAGATTTTACTTTGAGTTTATGCTAATCTGTCAGTCCAAAGCATGTAAAAAGTGTGATGGGAGGTCATAGAACTTAAGTAACTATTATTACGACTAATTATGATTACTTAATATCATTTCAAACCCTAAATGAGACGTAAATTTCAAAAGGTACTTAGTTGTGTATGTTGCTATCAATCTGGCGGTCTTAAAACGTGAATGAAATGGTTGAAACCGCGTTACGTCGCGCGGCGGTAGATCAGCTGTCGAGACATGAATCCAATGACCCGAGAAATGACCTTGTATTGCGCACGGACGATTTATTATTGCAATAGGTTTAATTTCTTGTAATATGATTTAATTGAGTATACTTTTCTTGTGTACATGTATTGCGGGCAGACGGTTTAATGCAATAGATTTCATTTCTTGCAATTTTTATTACTTTTTATTTTTTTTTCAAATTTTTACTTATTTTTTTTTTGTGCCTAAACGTCTTTACACAAGCAGTAGATCACGTACCCAAATGGTTCGTAGTTAATTTACAAAGACCTTATATAACACAATTGTTAAGATGCCTGTTGAAGGTTCAATAAAGGACCGAAACGTCGCAAATTAGCGAATGTGTTTGAATTGACATCTCACTGTCCACTTTCCTGCGAATTCCAATAGTTTATAGTGAAATAACTTCTATGGATTTTATAGCAGTTTAAGATTTTTACATACCCGACGTTTCAGAGGACAGTCCTTCCATAACCATGGTTGCTGTAGAATCCGAAACGTCGGGCATGTCTTGATAATGATAAAATCCGTAAAAGTTGTTTCATTCATGAGTGAAATTCGCTTGAACATTATAAATTTAATTACAGCTTACACGTGCCCGCTAATGCGTGTGAACTACACATGTAAGGGAACTTTTAACCCAACTACTTAACCTTTAATGCAGGTTTCCGCACGGTTTCCTTTCACCAGAGACCCAGGGAAATTAAGGAAGTTAGGTGTGCGTGAAAATCTGATGTGAGTGCTCAGATGCAAGTGACAATACTGAGCATAACACTGAGCGTTACTTCCGTCAGAAAAAAATCTGAGTTATCTATAGCCTAAAGAGTTTTAACTTCAGTATAATTTACCTCTTCCTTGTACATAACGTTATTCATTTTAAAATCCCCATGGCATAGACATTTTAATGTAGACGTCAGTCCGTTCATATATTTAGGATACTTGTCGCATGATAACTCGTAAAACTTATCTAGTTTCTGTTTAGTGTCCTTATCAAACTTAGATACAGATATTTCGTACATTTTCTTAACAAGATCATACCAAGGTGTATCATATACAAATGACTGTTTGATAGTTTTGATTTTTGTGTTAAAATAATTTGGATTCTTCGCTTCCAGAGCAAACGATAGAGCGTGAAATTTGGCAAGTTCCGTTATAGACTTTTCAGCGAATTCCACCGTCATAGTTTGCATTTTAGGCATAATCTTGTAACCCCTTTTCGTTAAGTTGTCAAGTATGATACATTCTGAGTTTGTTTCTTCATAACTAGCCGCTATATTTAGCCGGTCGGCTATAGGTATGTTCGCATCGTTTTGCAACTTATCAAATAGTTTACTGAGCTCCAAATAAACAAACACTTCCTTCGCATACACATCTGGTATGGAATATATTTTGAAATCTTCATTTCTTATTATCAGTTTCGCAAATATGTGCAAATGTTTATCACCTGTACCCGATTTACCGATAATATCAATTTCGTAAAGTTCACCCAAAAAGTTGTTATCCGAACTAACTTTGTTCGTTTTCACGATATGACTTGTAAAATTTTGTTTTTCTATTATTTTTAGTATCGGTTCTCTTATTGCTTGTGGTAGATCTCTCATAAAATTATTTTCCATTTTTTCAAAAAAGGAAGGATTTCTCAATTCAGCCGCGTATACGGTTTTTTATGTTTGTACGCGTTTAACTTCGTCGTTTATGAATCGATTTTCACAAAACATATACACTAACACGATATTTTATATTTTTTATATTATCATTGATAATATTATATAATGTGTTTCACAACAACTCGCAAAAAGAAACAAATAAGTGACACACTCACTGGTCTGAAGTTTGAGCATAACGTGATCACAAACTTCAGCACAATCGAAGTACATTGTATAATAAACCCTATGTCTTTGAAAGAGCGGCTCAAATGAAATGAATCAATAATCTATCTTCTGTCTCTTTCTAACGACTTGATAACGGGTTTGAAGATAGCCACGTTTGGGAAAATGAGCATACAGGTAAGATTATATTAGTGATTGAACTTGAATATCGTCTGTACGGTGATAAATTTCTGGTAACAAGAGATATTGCAGATATACAGAGCATATTACAGATTATACATATTGCAGATTTTCAGAGCGTAGATAAAAGATAATAGAAAAAGAAAAACATAGGGATTGCCGATACAAGAGAGCAACTTAGAATAATGTCACTAAGCATAATGATTGTGACAATGTAAATATAAAATTTATTTCAGCATGTCGGTGACGCAAACCCATAGATTTATCCCCCTATCAATAAGTACTCAACGCGCCACAAAAAGGTTTTCACTTCAAAAATAGAAAAATAATAGAAATGTTTGAGAATGTACTATACATTCTTAATTTGGTTGGACAAATGAACACCATTATTCATAAATTATTCAACAACAGAAGACCTAGTCTTTACTTAGTAGAATGTAGTTTTTGGAGGCAACAAACAAGCCAAAGTAAGACCCTTGCGAGTACCTTTTTCTGAGGGTCCCGTATCTGCAGGTGGGAGAAGTACCTGGGAGAAAAGACCAGACAATTTCCTCGCAAGAGGGACTTGCGACCACACGAAACAATTTTGGTTTCTATTAACTAAAGTGGATAATAAACTATACGTGGGATAGTCTCCCCAGGCGGGTATGTGGGACTCGCTGCGTCCAAAATATAGTAAGTGAACGCAGCTCTACCCACTGAAGCCTGGCGAGTGCCACCTTAGCCACCTTTGGTGAGGTGCCCCGGACCTACAAGCAACAGAGCACATCGAAGGCTACTCGGTCCCTCAGGGGACCGACACCACCTCCACAGAGGGGTTGTCACGCACCACAGAATAACCCCCCAACGTAGAGACAGCTCAATAAGCTTAGATTCCCGACCACACCCCCTGCTCCCTTTTATAAGAGGGGTACAAAGAGCCCCCTCGTCTCAATTCACTTTGCCTAAGGTGTTGGGCTCACCCTAGGCTACTGAGCCCCACTGCCTGAGCCCCACTACCACACTGAGCCATGGTGGGGAATTCACTGATGCCCTGGCCTTTTTTGGAAATTCGGGTTGATGCCTCACGATGATTTCTTTCACCGGTTCCCGGTGAGCAATCGATGGTGTTGCGTACGGGTTCTCTTAGTAGATACCACAGGGCTTTAGGATCGAACTCGGACCATTTCACCCAAGAGAAAAAGAGGACTATCGTCGATATTATATATGTAGCTTTCAAATTGTTACCGTAACTAAAAATATAAACCCAATTACATCTGACATATAGCATCTGTAAGCGCGTGGTCTGCATCAAATGCCGTGGGGCAATATTGTTCTGACGTGAGAAATATTATACAATAGTTAAGCGAAGCAAATGGATCCATAAAACAAACTGTAAAAAAGTGTTTATATTCAGGAATAAGTACTATACATACTAGTCAATATTGTACAAAAGTATTTAGGGTTTGTTTCACAATGTCCTAATAAAGTTCCAATTAAGCTATTCGCAACATATTTACCACATAACTACAACGTTTTTGTTTCACAATTGACAAATAGCAATATTTGGCTAATAAAGTTCCCTGTAAACTATAGGTCGGATCAACTGGCCATTAGCAAATTTATCTGCCACATAAATTAGTTGACAGATATATACGCGGTTGACAGCTTCATGACATTTGACAATTTGACGTTCCGGTAACAGTAATATACAAAATAATTTAAATTGTGTTTTGAACGTTTAATAATTAAGGGATAACATTATATACAATGTCTATGTAAATAAAATGTATAAAGATGGTATGATTCATACATTTAAATTATAAAAACATATTTTCATGTATATTTACAACATGGAATGTTTTTCTAAAACATATTTATCGTAAAATGGAACTATAAAATGCGAGGTTGCCAAGCCTATTAACCAGTAAGTGCCAAATAGGGATCTGCCAAATAAATTTACAGGGAAGATGATGGTGAAACCCAATCAAGACTAACTAGAAGATTTATGTGTCAGTTAATTTATGTGTCATATAGCTATAGGGTACTTTACTAGTATATTGTGAAACAGACCCTTAGTCTAAGAGGTTTCAAAGATAGCTGTGGAGAATCAGCGAAATAAACTGTTATTTTTCATCATAGTATATTTTAACGAATATAGAATAACACGATTATTAAGCATTAAATAAATTTCCTTTATTACTCCCACGGGAATGGAAAGCACGCGGAACTGCGATATGCTGCTAGTTTCTTAAAATTTCAAGAAAATTTGTAATATTTTATGATGACGATCTCCATGCTGCCGTTATGCGAGTGGCGGTGGCCATGTTTTACAATGGATGGAAAAAGATGGTGATGATGATGGTGATGATGATGGTGATGATGATGATGATGGTCCAAAATTTAACACAGGCCGTCGCTGCCCCATCGTTTATGTATTCATAAAAATATCTGTAGCCTTTCGCACCCTCAGCATTTACGTGTTAATTATAAGTTTTGTATTATTGTGAATTCTACAACAAAAAATATTTTTATGGCCGTTTTTGCTTCACAATCGCACAAACTTTCGAATGCCTCGTCCGTTCAAACTTATTTTTCTTTTGCGAGAATAATCTAGAAAGATCCCGCATTTTTGTGGTGCGGTTAAGATTTTGCATTGCATTGAGGTGGAAATTATTAGTATTGTTTTGATATATGTTGAACGTTTCATCCTATTAATATTAGTACCTGGTTGACCGAGCATTTGCTCGGTTTTTTTGTTTTGTTTTATACACCCTTTGTAATAATATAATAAAGTTTTTCTTTAAAAAAAAAAAATAACTTGAAAAAAGTTTTCTAAAAATGTATCCTAGCTAAATCGATTCATCGCCGTTTTTAACCCATGTATACAAAATTTCATGAAAATCGTTGAAGCCGTTTCCGAGATTCAGATTCTATATTATACAAGAATTGCTCGTTTAAAGGATAAGGAAAGCTCGTATAAGATAGACGCGAAAGTTTGTAATTATGGATATTTGTTACTCTATCACGTAAAAACTACTGAATGTATTTTAATGAAACTTTATAATAATATAGCTTATACATCAGAATAACACATAGGCTATAATTTATCACCGTACTCCCACGGGAATGGGAAGTACGCGGGAGAAACTGAGTAGCGCTGCTAGTACTTAATATTATGCTATTTGGGCACTTACATTTAGTGTTATAGGACGTTAAATGGACTGCCGTATTTGCAAACCTATAGGAGCTCGTACGTCAGTGGTAACAACCGCGCGGATCGATTAACCAGGTTAAGTAACGCTTGCCGAGGTTGGTCCGTGGATGGGTGACCATCTTAACATACCGAGACTCCTCCGTGCCTCGGAAAGCACGTTAAGCCGTTGGTCCCAGCTGTCATTCGTGGATCTTTGACAGTCGTTACGGGTCGTCAGAAGCCCGAGAATCTGACAATCGGTCTAACCGCTGGGTACCGTACCACCCAGTTACTGGGTTGTGGAGGTCCGATAGCAGTCGCTGCATATGAAATACTGGTGTTCAGCTGAATCCGGTTAGACTGGAAGCCGACCCCAAAATATAGTTAGGAAAAGGCTAGGCAGATGATGACTACTTTATGATCTTCAAGATAAGAGCAATTTTATTAAATGGCGTGTCTATAAGTGTGCCTATTTAACTAACACAAACAATCTAACGTGAAAAATATTAAAACCACAAGCTTGGATTTTAATTGGTACAATTGTTATGGCATTATCGAAATTATACCTTTGCCGTTATAAAATGGCGCGAAACGAGTTAACTTTTGGATTGGCGGCCATTGTTGTATAATCAATGATCCGTGTTGCCAGTAATTAACAATTGATTAATAATTAATGGAGAAATATAACAGGTGTATAACAAAATGAAATTTGCTTAGTTTTTAATGCGAAAGAAAAAAATTTATACACAGATAAAAATTATATTTTGTCACATTATCTAGGATAATGCTAACCCAAAACACAAACAAAGCTTGTTCTGTGAGAAACTACACTCTTATTATTAATGTCTTTAACGCTTTTGTTAGACAAAAAAACAATGTTCATTTCATCTAATATAATAGAATCTCGTAATTTGAATTAGTTGAGTAAATAATTAGAAAGGAAGAATGAATAAGCTTTATTTGACATATAAAACACATATAAGAAGAGGGGACAAAGACACATATTATAATAATATGATAGAATGAAATACAAAGGGCAAAAAGGTAATATTATTGGTACCACATGTACAAAATATAATTACTTACATACTGATGATTGTAAAATTTTTGGCCAATAAGGTTCAAGAGACAAAGTGCTGGTGGGCCATTCACCAGGTGGTAAGACGATTTCCGTGCAGTGGCCGATCGTTGTATGCGAGTTACCCAGAATCGGTCGTCTTGGCGTTTATTGAGGGAGGCCTATGTTCATAAGTGGACGGAGACGGGTCTACAATAACAATAACAAAAACCTGACACAAAAGAAAAAAAATAAAACAGAATAAACTACACTATAAAGTTTGTAAAATTAAATTTAAAAAATGAAATATACTACCTTAATTGTTTTTAAAACAGTTATACCATAATATAGTACCAAATATAAACCAAACCGAATATATTTCATTTATTTAAATCCATTCCAATATTTTGTAGAAATATTTTTTTTTCAATTCGAACCCTTTTTGTCCCTCTGTTTCACCTTAGCGTAAAAGTACGTCGTAATTGTTTGGTCGAGGGCGAAGGGGTGATCGGACGGGCGCAATGTTTACCGGTCGATCCGCCCAAGGTTGGATTCAAATTGGTCTAATATCATCAGTTACGACGATGGTCCAGTGGTGGATTGACTCGGCCTCTTATGCGAGAGGTTCCGGGTTCGATCCTCACCCCTGTGTGCCTTAAAATGGGTTTTTATAAATTTCTAAGTGCACCCCAAACACGAGACCATCGTTCGCTCACCGTTGAAGGAAAAAATTGTGAGGAAACCTGCATGCCTGATGAGATAAAAAAATTGTAAAAAACTAAGTCTCTTCACATACTTAAGTAAAAGTTGTTTATGTTAAAAGTATTAATTTGATGTTATATTTAAAAAAATACCATGTCCTTTTGAATCGACTGAGTCCGAATCAGATTCAAGTTTTTTTCTTCTTTAACATCGGGAAATGCGATTAGGCATTCCGCGGGGGAGTGGGTCTCCCCAGGCGGGTATGTGGGGCTCGCTGCGCCCGAAAGATGGTAAGCGGACGCAGCTCTACCCACTAAAACCCGGCAAGTGCCACCAATGCCGCCTTTGGTGAGTTGCTCCGGATCTGCTAGCAACAGGGCACCTCGACGGCTTGTCAGTTCCTCGGTGGACCGACGCCATCTCCACAGAGGGGTTGTCCCGCACTACAGAACAACTAAAAAAAGGTGAGGTTCTCGTCCTTACCTGTTGCCGCCTGCTTTTTTGTCCCCTCTTTTTATAAGAGGGGTACAAAGAGCCCCCTCGGCTCAATTCGCTACGCCCAAGGTGTTGGACTCACCCTGGACTACTAAGCCCCACTGCCATGACAAGGCCTGAACCATGGTGGGGGATTCAAGTTAGGCTCGCTGTTTTTATTGCCTTTTATCTTGCACCTTAGCTTGAATATTGTCAATTAATAAAGTGAGAAATATTACACGTGCTAATCCAATGAAAATCTTTTCTTCAATAAGCATTTAATTGAGGCAGAGCACAGATCATTATGTCCCATTTACATGATTTCGATATAAAATTATCTTAATTCAGAGATGAATTTTTTTTATATAAAATGCCAATATTTTTCCAACTGTTTGGATGATATATTCTGAGATTGATGGAAGCTGTCCGTGTAGAGACTATAAACTCTGGAACTGTTTATCCCAGAAAGCCGATCATTTTAAATCCCTCAAATCCCTTTAAGGTTCTATCACAGCAGGAAGCCTCTGCTGTCTTTTAAGTATCTTTGGAACCATATACTACTTTATTATATGACTACTATCTGCGTTTTAACATCATCATCATCAGCCTTTATCCGTCCACTGCTGAACATAGGCCTCCCTCAATGAACGCCAAAACGACCGATCCAAACGCGGCTTCCACTCTTGAATTCCGTTCTACTATCTGGATCTGGGTCCAAAATTAATTCGGTAGTAAGTGTTTGCTTAGTGGCTAAGATATTTGGTGCCGCTGTGCGTTAACTGATCATAACATAACTACGTATTTAACAATGGACTTTAACCATTCATTTTTATATCCCAGAAATATTTTAGTATTGTCCACGATTGTCTTGTACACAAGATAAGACAAGAGAAAACAAAAAGGACAAATAACTTTTAAAATAGAATTATAATTGTAAATGATTTTGGCAAATCAACTTGAGAGCCATTATACAAGAAGAAGAAGATGTCTTAAAAATAATTATGTTAATAAAAAATCTTATATTTTTACCAAATATTGTAAACAACCTGAGAGAGAAAAGTGATTGAATTGATCTAACCCCGTAGCCGATCTAGGCGTATTTGTTAGATCTGTTTAACTCTGTAACTATAAAGTATTTCCGCACGTAAATAGACACACCCTGTATAAAACGTAAGGCGAGGCCTTTTACCTTGCCAACACATTTGAATACACAATATAATAGTGAAGTAGTCACATAGTAAATTTTTTGTGTTGTAAAAACATTTTTTGTATTGGATTTTTTTTAGGTACGGACTCTTAACGTGTGCTGATGGACTTGACTGGGATAGCTAGCGTTTAATTTTCCTTTTTTTTGTTCAAAATTAACGAAATTATAGCATTTATTATAAGCACAGTATTTCACATTAGTTCTAGAATTTTATGTACATAATACAAATAAATAAATAAAATTACGAGGCTTTTACGTCGTTGTTATGTGTTTTTGCTTCATCATCATCATCATCAGCCTTTATCCGTCCACTGCTGAACATAGGCCTCCCTCAATGAACGCCAGACGACCGAACCTTGCAACTCTTTTTACTTACGAAATGTTAATTTGTATCAACGTAAAAGAAATCATACTCTACTTGAAAAGAAGAAAAAAGCAAAAATGAAACATCCAAATTTCCAGAAACTAGGCGAGATATGAGAATAAAGGCAATTCTGGCTCCCTTTGTCAATTTAAGGTAAGCTGTACGCTTGTGAAGTAACCGCAATATTAAAGAAAAGAAGATCTTTTGTTTCCACCGTTATTGCTACGTTAGAGCGGGATAGAGAGCCTATTGTGTGCGATGACGTCACTCTTTTCATATCAACAGACCCAAATGGCTGTCACACTTTCAGTCTAGTCCAGAGACCAGGCCCAATGAGGATATTAAATTAATTATTTACTTTGACTAGGTAAGCTGAGAGACGCCATTAAGTTACGATTAAAAATATATAGACAGATTTATAAATAAAGACAAATGGATCATGCTGAACACGCGAGTGAAGCCACCAAAGCGAATACAAATTCAAAAGCGATACAATTAATATACGTTTAAAGCACACTTGAGAGCGCTTTTGAATTTGTATTCGCTTTGAAGCGTCGGCGTCGCTCGGGTGTTCGGCATGCTCCATCTGTCTTTATTTATAAATCTGTGCATATAAGTCTCATTTAATTTATTTATATTTAATCGTTTAGGTAGACGAAGTGTTGGTTGGCCATTAACCAAGTGGATTTAAAGGCTAATAATAATGATAAAGTCCAAAAGACGGACAGAAGGTCCGTATTGCAAAATAGTGATTAAATTCCTTATTTATTAATTTTCCGTTTTTTTAACCCTAAACTGGACAGTTGCTTGTGGTACAAAAACAAAACGATTCTTACAAAAGTAAGGCAAAAACTAAAAATCTTTGTGATTACTTTGTAATAGATACATCTGGACGTCTCCATTTACCCACATCACGTGATGTTCCTCAAATGTATGTGATCTGAATGGTACATACAAATTCGGGGAAGAGATTTTTGTGGAGCAAATCTCTATGAATAATATTTTACTTGGGGATCTAAGGATACATCTTTTATCTTTTTTCTATTTTAGTATGATGACAGACGTGTGACGGATGGCATGTGCCATGTGGTCAGCGTCGCACATGTACATCTGGCAACTTTGTTAATAGTTACTGAGCCTGAGACGTAAGCTGGTCTCGAAATCAGTAACCTCCTATATTTCTCCTTAACCAAAAATAATTAGGATGGTGGTATGCACCCAGGCGCGCGGATGCACGTAGAAAAGAAAAGCCTATTTCAAGGACCACAAACGCGGAACTCTCATTAGATCGTCGTCGAAGAAGAAGAAGAAGAAGGCCATAAGAATTTAAGGTCTACATGAAGTTTTGTTGTAAAGCAATACTTAAATAGGGGCTTTAAAGCTATACTAAAGAGGCTTTAAAGCAACACTTAAGCCACCGTCGGTATTCATGATTGCTACATACTTCCAAGCCGGGGGATGCGGTTTTTGCACCTACATGGGACGGTTCAAAGCATTCCAAATTACTAAAGTTTAGGAATGGAATACACCGTTTCTATTTTCAATAAACTCCAAAACTATTCTAATATAAACTATAGTCCTAAATAGAATGACAGCTGTCAAAATAATGGAGCTGTCGTAAAACTTTCATTTGACAATTGTAATAGTTTGACAGATGTCATTCGAGATGAAGGCAAAAAATAATGACAGGCGAGAAACTTATACATCAATTATTTTATATCTATAGCATTACTTCCAGGCTTTCTGTTATCTTAAGGCTAGCAGAGTAGTATTCGCCTATTTTATCTACCTACTCTCAAATTAAGGAAAAAAATCTTATTTATTTTTTCCCTTTGAGATTAGGTCCATCACTTTCGGCTGTAAGCTTGCCAGATTCTTAAGAAGAAGTAAACTGCAAAATTATAACGCTTAGGACCTGTTTCACAATCTCCAGATAAGTTCCGAATAGGCTATTCACAACATATTTGACAGATACTCCATACTCGAGCATCTGTCAAATATGTTGTGAATAGCCTATTCGGAACTTATCTGGAGATTGTGAAACAGGCCCTTAAAGGCAATATTTAAAATAGTTACGTAAACGGTGAAATTTGAAACAGTCTAGATGATCAAACTTTAACGATTTACATTTTAAAAGCTTTATTTCGGTATGAAAATTGTGACAGGTATATTCAAGGATTTTTTGAAAACTAGTCTTTCGAAGCCATGTGGAGTGGCGAGCAAACAGAGACAACAGTTTAAAGCACAGCGCTAGTCTTTGTAAACCACTATTTGGAGACTCCTGCAGCTTGTTAACTATGCTAACACACATATCAAACATCAGATATTTGTCACGTTTGGAGTTTATTGTAATGAAATTTTTATAATGAAATTCAATGTACTGGATACGGCAGCATATGATGTGGTATCGGATGGTGGCTACGTAAATATTGATTATTTGCCATTTTTTGTTCAGACATTTCGTTTTTTTAAAGTGAAGACAACAAAAACCTCAAAGATTTTTTCTCGTTTTTCGGGATCCTGCATCTCAAATGATTTTTTTTTTGTTTTTACTTTTACTGATATACTTCTGTTGACGTATTTCAAGTATATCAGTTGCTACCTACGAAATAAAGATATTTTTAATTTGATTTGAATATGACATTTGTAGATTTTTTATGGTAGTTGGATAACTGGCGAAAGTGTCAACTGATAAAGGGGTCGATGTCGTCTATGGACATAACCAAATTTAAATGGAACCAGCAATCATTTTTGTGTTGTCTATTCTAAGTCATAAGATGTTACGTCTTGGTGAGACAGCAAAGCTGTTTTACGGGAGATACAGCAAGGTATTATAATATATGCATGGTATAATAATAATAATAACTTATAATCTTATATTTCAAACAAAGTTAAATCTAAACTTATGTAATTGAGTTGTTAAAGTAACTATTCCCTTGTTTTCAATCAATAGAATTTTACACGATGAATAAAATACTTCTCTCTAAAATAAATCAGTGTTCATATGTAGCGACCAAACTTTCAACATTTTCCAAAGATTTCCTGGTCTTTCTGATTGTACCGGAGATAACATTTGAAAAACAATTCAAGTCTTCAGCATTGTTATTTACCAAGTAAATTTAATATTTTCGATCAGTCCCAGTAATTTATGTTCTTTGTTGAAATTATTTGGAATTTAATCTGTAAATTGGTAAAGTGGCTGCTTCTGCTAATTACATTAATTATTTAAACTCAATATAACGCTTGTTTTAATAGAAGATAAATGAAGGTTGAACCTTTCCTAACCTTCCTGCTTACAATCAACATTACATATTCCATTAATTAAATTTACACATTATTAATTACTAAACCAAAGTATCTGGAGATTTATTTGATGATTTAAACTGTAAGTTGGTTTAAGTACATCGCCTCGGATATAAATTTACTATTCATATGTATATTAGACGTAATGGTTACTGTTTTCTATTTAGATTTAAGGATATTTTCATATTATGATTTCTTGTTAGAGCCAAACTGACGCAGGAAGGAAGACCGTGTTGCTCCAGCCAAATTACTATTCTGAAGATAAGCATTATTTTTCGATCACATGTTTATGAATATATTATTGATATTTTTATAAAGAGTCTTGTAATTAGCTCAATGTAAGTTTCGACCAGAGACACTTCTTCCCCTGCCTGATACTACTCCGAAAAAAAATTTATTAAAGTTTTATGACATTATAATAATATTCTCACTTTTCTGTAGTGTAACTAGTGCCTAACGAGTAATTATTTTAAAGCGATGAAACTCAAGAAGATCTATAAAAACAGAACCAACCGACTTGTCGCGTTGGATCTGAAGCTAACTTGGAAATTCAAACTTTGTTTAATTAGTGCTCCCTACTACGACCTAATTCGCTAGATCCCTGGTCCATCTAGATACCATATTGATTTTTAATGGTTTTCAGCTCATTTAGCTTTATGAGTGTTATGTTATGTGTTTGATATTGTATATTTGTAATATTTAAAACGCACAATTCAGTATTCGATTATAAACATAAACATATACTGCATAGATTCTGTTTCTAAACTTTTGTCCGACTCGAAGGACCATAATATACTTTTTTAATATTGTACTCAAATAATTTATTCTTAATATGTGTATCCTATAAAATATTATTAATATAGGGTCCAAAGGAAAGACAGGAGAATACTGGCATGATGTATGATCCGCGATAGAAGGCGATAGTATAAATTGTTTCGGTATATGAGAACGATAAAACAATAAAAATGTATGAAAGTCGACAGTGCGGGTATTTTCGCATTATATACTTACAACTTATTACACTGAGGCGCTAAACCAACCAATGCTTACATGGAGCTATCTAACCGCAGAGTTCTTTTACATATCTTTATTGGAACTCAATTTTATTGTTTCCACTCGAGATTTTATTATCGTTCGTTTTATGATTGTGATTCTTTGAGTATTTGTCTAGCATGTGGGTTGGTTGTTAAAACTTGGATGAAATTTTCACAAGATTCAATAAAATTTTAATTTTATATGAAAAATTACGAAGTTCAATGATCGATGTCCAGAGTTTTTTTCTAAAACATACAATCTAGACGAGTGGTGACCTAAAACGCAGTAACACCCGCGTACTACCTATTCCCCTGGGAATACGGGAATAAATGCATGTCTTATTCTGATGTCTAAGCTATATTATTGTAAATTTTCATCGAAAATCAGTAGTTTTTGCGTTAAAGAGCAACAAACATCCAAATATTCCATAACATTATCTAGATTTGATGAAATAAATTATCACTTTTTAATATACTAAAGATCTGCAATAGTTCTATCAAAGACAAAAAGCAAACGAGAAATTTCTAAACTACTTAGGTTTTTGTCTTATACATATTGCATTCATTCTTACACTTGCAAAACTACATTGATTTGTCTTGCAACGACCGGTCCGTGTGGGATCGATCGTCTTGGTATTCATCGAGGGAGGCCTATGTTCAGCAGTAGACGGATAAAGGATGATGATTAAGATGACTATTATTTAAATTTTTACATTTATTATAACGAAACCACTTTTACGGACTTTATCGCGGTTGTTTCATCATAATTAGTAAAATTCGTGTACCTACCTAAACATTAAAAAAAAATTACATTTTACTAAATAAGATAAACTTATGAATCTTAGACAAGGTTAGTAGTTAAAATCATTTACACTAAGCCATACACATGTTCATTCATTCATTGAGGCTTTCCCTGGAATAGTCCCAGGTGGACCTTGGCTTGAGGGACCAATAATTATAGCTCTAGGTGTTTCGAAATCTGCTAACAATATACAATGTTGTAGGTATGCTCAATTCAATTCTGTCGTTACTTTCCTTAATTCAAAGGAATTTTATAAGTATTTCATAATTTAATTTTTATACAATATGTTATCGGGAGCTTAGAGATGTTTATATAATTATATTAAATAATATCTGTGTGATTTGAAAGTGGAACGCATTCCATTTTTGAAATGTATTCCTTTTTCGAAATTTCTTTCAGTTTACGTAAAATTAAGTTGCATCCAACTGCACACAATATCGGTTCAGTAGTTTATCACAGAGAAACAACTACTCATTTTTGTATAGATCAGTCGACTCCAATCGAAAAGTCTTATTCGGCTATAAAGTTATAAATTACACTGAGTAATTTATTGCTCTACTCCTACACTTTGATAATGAAAACTTACTAAAGATTAATTACGTTTGAAATACAAAGCTTACCTCATTTATGTTAATCCGTTAAGTTGAGAGGCTGCTCAAGTGGTCAAACTACTTAACGCAGCGGTTGCAGGTTCGAATCTCGCCACGTGCAGATAATTAGTATTAGGTAGTACCATGCTGCTTTGCAGCCGAATTGGGCCGGCGTAACCGGGGTGGTACCTCTCGCTCACATAATACCGGCGTAAAGTGACAGGTATGCTGTCGCGTTTCGTGCGGTTTGTGAGTTTCCGGTGGCCCATTGGGGGGTAGGGAAAAGGAGGGCAACGCATCTGCATAATCTTTTGTTGTGTCGCAAGGCTTCGACTGTTCGTTTGCCCTCCTATGCTATAAAAAAAAACTTTCATACTGATAATATTAGTAAGGATTTGAACACAAATTTTCCTGGTACTCTAGGTATTTGGCTTGATATTTTACTTTACTTTGTGGTATCTAATCTCTGTTCGGAATGTTACAAAGTCCTGTTGAGTGTCTGTTGCTTGCTTCAGTGGTTTAATGTGGCCTAGGCTTTGAGAAATTCACACATAAACCTTTGCTTCGGTATTACCTGGTCTAAAATTAAAAAAAAATACCAGAATGGTCCATAGCTTTCTTCAATATAATTGGAGTTAGAGCAAAAATTTATTTTTCTAATAGTACTTCTGGGGTTAGTACGTAACAAACAAACATACATATCAACGTGGTATAAGCTGTTACCCGCAGCTTTGCTCGCGTTTACACAGGCTTACAGACTGATTTTAATGGATCATTTTTTAAAGCTGTAGCTTAGTGCTAATGTAACATTAGTCACCGGGGACTCACAAGCCGCACGAAATGCGACAGTATAGCTGTCTACGCTGGTATTATGTCAGCGTGAGGTAGCTTGATAGATAGATACCTTGGTCGTGCTGGCCTTATTTGGCTGCTTCTTTTTTAATAGACTTGTAGTATTGTCGACGATCGAAGTGTAATATATGTTCCAACAGCATTACATTTTACAACATTCATAAATAGAATATATTGATAAGGAAGAAAGAAGAAGATTAAGAAAGTTGCCTTCTATATCAAAACTCCAAAATATTTTGATTTGATTAATTGAAAATTATCACTAATGCATAGCTGTGTATCGCAGGTAAAGACGCAGGCAACAGCAAATGTTAGATTTACTACGAACTTAAACAAGTTTAAGAAACAGAACAAAGTTAAATATGTTTTGTTCGGCTTAACTCGATTATGACTTTAGCTTGTGCGAACTACACGAAAGTTTCCAAACGTTAATAATATACATTTGAAAGAAAGAAAGAAAAATATGTTACTATCCATAACAATAATCAAGATATATAAATATAACATAATCGCAAGAGGCTGCCAAAACCATTTTTTTTTAATTTTTTTGTGTGTTACGTAAAATTTTATATTAAAATGTTCTCATACCTTTTTTTCTAAAATCAAAACTAGATGAGATAGGGTAGCTAGAACCTACTAGTCCAAGAAAATACGAATTTTACTTTAAACACGAATTTGAGGTTCAAGTTTGAATATTTTATATAAGTTACAAGTAACTGAAAACAAAAATTGAGGCTTTAAGCTCAAATTCGTTTTTTAAGACAAATTCATATTTTTTGGAGTTGTAGGTTCTAGCTAGATTAGCTAGATAGTTCTAGATAGGGTATCTCAGCTAGTTTCAATTTTAGTAAAAAAAGTTAAAAGAACACTTTTATATAAAATTTCAAGCTCTACAACTTTTGTTTGAAGGTTTTTTTTCTTACACATCTTTTATATATTAAAAATTATATTATATTAAAAACCACTTTCACATGTCGTTTTTGTTATATCAAAAATTCAAGCTTTAACTCGAAATAAGGTCAAAACATCATTGAAAAAAGGATAATGAAAAAATATTTTTATTAATTGATATTTTCTTTGGGTATTTTATCAATTGAAATTGATAATTGATATAGCAATCGAATAAATAATTTCATATTGTGATAATTAAATAAAACAGCAATTATTTAATTAAAATTTAATTCCATTAAAATATCAATTAACATGTCTTTAGGCGGGGTTAGGGTTGCGGCACATTATACTAATTAGCAAATATAAATTATAGCGCCTTCATGTCGATATCACTTATTTAAACTAATACAGTTAATGGTAAAGTTGAATAACGTTAATTGAGTTTACTTCACAGTTACAGTTTGCTTAAACCTAATTAAATTGAATATTCAACATATTATTATACCGAGAAATGTTGCTGATGTTATCGATTTTAAATCTACTAGCAATTGCTTAGTATCTCCAAATCAACATTTACTAGTAATATTTTTGACAAATAATATATTATATGAATTATATTAGTATACATCCTACTTCCTACTAATATTATAAATGCGAAAGTTTTTAAGTATGGATGGTTGGATGGATGTTTGTAACTCTTTCACGTAAAAACTACTGAATGAAGTTTTATGAAACTTTATAATGACAAAGCTTATACATTAGAATAACACATAGGCTTTTTTTTATCACCGTATTTTTACGGGAATGGGAAGTACGCGGGTAAAACTGCGGGGCGCTGCTACTAAATATTTTTTACACCCAGAACAAAGAATGTTCTGGAACAGTAAGAAATGATAAAACACAATCCAACAAAGGCATTTGGAAACACGAATTCGTGTGAATGCCAGGAAGAAAGGTCGATTTGTATCGCAGCTAAGGATGATAGCGCGGCATCACGCGATGACACGCGCCGTCACTATGACCGACGACTTACCCGACCTCAAGATTCACTAAGTCTAAGCTTGATATTAGTAAAGTCATGCTAGATTAGCCAGAATAGAATTTAAATGAAAATTTGGTAATGATTACATTGATGTATATATCCTATTAATATTAGATACGCAAATGTTTGTAAGAATATTTCTAACGACTCTTGTTCAACTCATTATAATGATGTCACTACAATTTTTACGTTTCTATTACTAATTTCCTCATCATAATCATCAGCCTTTATTCGTCCACTGCTGAACATAGGCCTCCCTCAATGAACGCCAAGACGACCGATCCCTAGCTACTCGCATCCAACATGGACCTGCCACTGCACGGAGATCGTCTTCCCATCTGGTTAATTTATATAAATATTTAATTACTAATTTTATGATAAAATAATTAAAAGTACCTCTAATAAAGTTAATTAATCTCTCTGTCTTAAGGATATACACATATATGTACAAAAAGTAATAATTTCTTGCACTATATGCCTAAAATGCCTGATGAAGGCTTAATAAAAAAGCCGAAACGTAGCAAATTAGTGAATTAGTGTATTTCTTTTAAATATCGTCCTGTAAAATTAAAATAAAATACTTTACAATAATATAGCTTACACATGAGATTAACAAAAATAGTACAATTTATCCCCGCACGTAACCGCAGGGCGCTGCTAGTTTTAGAAATAAAAAGGATAATACCAATATTAGGTAACAGCTTGGGTGAAAAGGTCAAGCGTCTGCGATGGAGTTTAAAGGGCAGATGGATGACCCGCGGGTCAATTTAAATTGCGATTTATATCATCATATTATAATGTAACACGTGGCCAAGGAAGTGCGTTTGAGTCTTAAGACGGAACTGTATGTTATGATGAAACAAATTTCACGGATTTTATCCCGGCTTATTAAAAGCATTACTTTGGGGAAATCCATTTAAAAAAAGATATTAATTTATATATTAATTATTAATAACCCCCCAAAACAAGCAGTCCTTACAGAAAGTGTGTGAGTGCACGCATATGCATGCATATATCACTCCTTTCCCACATTGCATATGCGTACACTCCCACCACCACAACACAATACCACAAGACGTTTGTGTGGTGGTGGTCTTTTATTGTGTTTTCTTGTTGTCTTCTGTTGTGTCGTGTTTTGTTATCCTTTTGCCCCAACACCGAGGCATTCTTAGGATGTAGGCTCCACGATTATCGGTGACATTGGTTTTCGTAAAGTATCTGAATTCCCGAATTAAAGTCATCGCTGAGAAACAGTTTTGGCTTTTTCTAAAAACAGCAGGGCAGGCAGTGTGCTTTTTTCACAGATTTACCAAACGCCTCATGATATGCAACATAATATAAAATGGCCCGGCCTGGGTGAAGTCGTCATGGGCGACGTTGATTACATAACATGGCTACGAGTTTGTTTACCCAGCTAACATAAAAATATGGGAGTTATATTCACCGTCGATTCGAAATGACCAAAAGGCGCTCAATGCTAAAGAAGGTTTCTCTTCGATACTAATTATGGCTTTCTCTCAATTATAAAACCAATGACAGATATACTTCTATGATATGGTACACGTACAGTACGAGTCAACTTATTATATAAAGACAACATTAATAACCATCCCATCACTAGTGCAAAAATAATCGATATGGACTCTCAATGGACCCACAAAATAGAGCATGTTGGTGTCTATAATTGGAGGTCACTTACCATCCTCACCACGGTTCAGGCCTTGTCGTGGCGGTGGGGCTCAGTAGCCCAGGGTGACCCCAACACCTTGGACGAAGCGAATTGAGCCGATAGGCTCTTTGTACCCCACTTATAAGAAGAGGGAGCAAAAGAGCAAGACAAGGGGGCGAGGACGGGGACCTCGCCGGGGCAATCCCTTTGTGGAGCTGACGTCGGTCCCTGTGGGACTGACTAGCAGTCGAGGTGTCCTGTTGCTAGCAGATCCGGGGCACCTAAACAAAGGCGGCATTGGTCGCGCTCGCCGGATTTTAGTGGGTAGAGCTGCGTCCACTTACCAGCTTTAGGGCGAAGCGAGTCCCACATACCCGCCTGGGGAGACCAACTCCCGCATTTTCCGGCATTAAAGAAAAAAGTGACCTTCACTTACCAACAAAGCGACTCTACTAAAATGGAAGTAAATAAGTTAAAAACAGTAGAAGTAGAGTCGGCCTAGTCGCACTACGATGGCATGATATTTAAGGTCAAGGCAATAGATGTTACACATCTGAAATCCTAAAAGCTTTTGTAGGAGACAATGAATGTGAATATTTCTTATCTGCTAGCATTATACTATTCAGTTCTTTGTAACAGTTAGTGGTTCAGCCTTAAACCCTGCAATGGATAAATAGGTGAATCCACTCGACAAAGGGCTAGTGATGTAACCAGGAACTATTGTTACAAACATTTCATCGATATGTTTTTGAATTAGAAATGATTGTGAAAAACATTGTGTTTTTCAATATGTAGACACTAAATAATTAAATGAATTATGAATAGAAATACTGTATTATTTTATTAAAATATTTTTATGGATTTTATTATAAGAACTTAGTAATTTTTGATCATGATCCATGGTGTCTGTATTCGAGACGTCGAGAATGTAAGAAATTTTAAATAATGGTCATAAGATCTTTAAATAAACCAAATAAATGTCTATAAAAGGAAATAAGCGTACAATAAACAAAGTAAATTACATAAATAAATCCAAACCAATATATCATATAATAATATATTCCTAATATTTTCTTATCGATAAGATCCAATTTCCTGGCAGCACTACGAATAGTAATCTTTTAGCCTACCGTGATTCGTGCAGTATGAAAATATTTTTTCGGGCATCCGAAAACATGTTTTCGCATTTTGATTCATGTCGTGCCTTCAAATTGAAATGGGTTCAAGATTAATGAGTCAATTTCTGACAAGTTTACGAAGTTTTAACGAGCAAAAATTTAATTGTACAAAAAGCTATTTGTGAGTTTTTTATAATGGAAAAGCTGCAAAATGTCTGATGCAAACAAGTGTTTTTTTATTACTGGTTTACTAGCTTATTCGTCTAGAAGTTATTGGCAATGAAGTACTTGAGTACTGAGTAGTTATAATGGCGGTTTTTTTAAAGAGAAAAAAGTAGTTGGATAATATAAGATAAAAGTTAGGATTTAAACGGTTTTAGAGAGAGTTAAATGTAAAGCTTAATAATCGATTTTTTAATCATTCATTTCTGTTATCCACCAATTCCGATTGTATTAAATGAAAAAATATATAGTCAAAATTAAGATCACGCAGAACTTAAGCAAATATTCAGTTAGGTAGATAATAAACTAAAAATTATTTGTTAGTGCAACTTTTTTTTCTTCATTTATGGTAATGAGCTCGTACTTTCCAGAGTGCAACTTAGAAAAAAGGCGGTAATTTTGTTTTCAGCCTTCCACGATGCGAACTTCATTGTCCATCACTATGTCTAAACACAGTTCCCGGGTACTTCCGAGGACAGAACAGATATGCTATACATGTGCAATATGCGACTCTCATATCAAGAAACACTTCGTCATTGTTTTACTTATTTGATTTATATAGTTTCATGTTATAAGGTCTATTTAAACAATTTGTACGTAGTACAAACTGAACCAAGCAAACCGTTCTTTTTTTTTTTAAGTGAACCTTCTTTAGAATCGTTGTGATTAAACCGGATGCAACGGAAAAAACGACAGGTAAGAGACACAGATACAAAAGAGCGAGAGAGCAAATGTCGGTGTGTATGTATATTGCACACTGTTTAATACTTGCTTGTATTTGAGCATTTAACATTTGATTCACTTCTATTGTGTGTGAATCGCACACACACCTTTTTTTTATTCTTTAACGCCGGGAAATGCACTGACGCATCCCGCAGGGGAGTAGGTCTCCCCAGGCAGGTATGTGGGACTCGCTGCGCCCAAAAGCTGGTAAATGGACGCAGCTCTACCCACTAAAACCCGGCGAGTGCCACCAATGCCGCCTTTGGTGAGGCGCCCCGGATCTACTAGCACAGGGCACCTCGACGACCAGTCAGTCCCCTCAGGGGGCCAACGCCACCTCCACAGACGGGTTGCCCCGCGGCACAGAACAATCCCTCCCACCGTCAGGACCGTACAATGAAGCGATGTTCCCATCCTCGCCTCTTGCCCTCTGCTCTTTTGTCCCCTCTTCTTATAAGAGGGGTACAAAGAGCCCCCTTGGCTCAATTAGCTTCGCTCAAGGTGTTGGGCTCACCCGAGGCTACTGAGTCCCACCGCCACAACAAGGCTTGAACCATGGTGGGGAAGCAAACCGTTCTGTCGTAACATTTTCACAACTAAAAATGAATTATATAATTTGGCGCTTGGTGGTTTTGAAGTTATATGCGTTTCGGCGATTTTTTTTAAACGTTTTAGTAGTGGCAATAAATATATGTTTTTTTAATTGTCTGTTAAATGTGGCTTATTGAACGTAAAATAAATTAACCATTACAAAGCAAGCACAAAAGTCAACAAGAACAAAGAAATACTGACAAAATCAGAAGAAAAAAAAGCTTTTAAGTATTTTAAAAATCAATGAAAAGCTTTGTGGCGCGAGCGGTCGCGATAGCGAATCTATAATAGTGTTTATTTAAGTCACAGAGTAAAGATTAGCGATAAATGTCTAAATATAAACAGCTGAAACTTGGCCATATTGACCGGTGCATATGAAACATAAAATAAAAGCCAGGCAATTTTTAAAAACTTTAGAATTATACACTTCAAATACCAAAATGGCAGCTCATGTATCCCCGAGCGCGCAGCTGACGCCATAGCAACGCGCGTTCGAATGAAAAAACGTAAGCGCGCGTACAACGCGCGCTTGACCAGCATCCCGCGTATACATGTGTACACTTCAAAAGAATTTGAAAAATAACAAAGCGCGCGTTTCAAAACGTCCAATGTGTACCCGCTCTAAAGCTACTTTTTTCTATTTTTTCAGAATACTACAATGAGCAATACAAGGAATTGAAAAACAAAATGACAGCCGAGACAATGTATCAGCGCAAATATAAGAAGGTCAAATTCAAAATCAACACGTTCCGATTGAACTTTTCGATAGCGGTGATCATCTTAACTTCGTTGCCTTATATCTCGACCCTCAACCTGCCGAGCGGAGACCCCGCTCCAGGAAGATCCCCGGGACCACCTTTAGGAATTGAAAACGTAGAGACGAACGTCGAAGTACCAGTAGAAGTGCCAGTAGAAGAAGCTTACGACGAAGCGACAACGGTCGATGAATTCTCGACCGTCAGTGAGAGTGTGAGTGTGACGATTGGTGACGTGTGCGAAATTTCCGAGATACCAAGTGACAGTGCTGGTGTTGTTACCCTGGGGGACATTGACAGTGATGTTAATATAACCTTCAGCCATCCTGTGTTCGAGACCAACGAGCTGGTGAGGGGAGTTATTTATGATGGTAAGTTACAGCATTACTTTACTTTATAGTTACACATTAGTACTTTATTTGGCGAATAGTTGAGCTTCACGTAAATTGTGTCATTTCCTGACTCTTTCGCTATGATTTGAGATTTTTAGGTGAGCCAGAAAATGAAAGTATTTTTAGCTTCTGAATTCTTTTGATAAAAACTTCGTTAAAATATACTTTTATTGCCCTAAGATCGACAATGGCGGAAGATTAGATAGTAAGGTTCGCTGTCACCTGAAATTTTCTCAAACTTTAGGCTTCACGAATCCCTGTAATAGACTTTAGTGGTGTGGTATGGTGATAGAAAATAAATATAGTCCAACACTTACGTTAAGAAGAAAGTTTATTATAGAAAGCACAGTCGGAAAGTTTACAAACACCACAAGAAAGTTATTTAAATAGAAGGAGAAACATAAGACGGAAGTGACAGATTCTAAACACTAAAAATACGTAAATAATTAGGTTCTGGTTAAGCGTCGAGTGACATGGGTTACACGCATCAATGACAAATCGTTACTGAAGCTCCATCGACGCGAGCGCATTCTCTAATACAATAGACCTATGCAAAAAACGGTTTGTCGGAGCTTGTTTCCATTACACTTAAATACAAATATATTAAATATTAATTTTGTTTGTTTAGTATGTAAATATAATATTATGATTATAGTGTTAAGGTAATTAATATGTAGGTTGTAAATAATATAATACGTATTCTAAATTATTTAATAATGATCATCATTATCATCATCATCATCCACGTTACTTCACTACTACATATGTGTTTTATGCATTTGACATTATAAAATGAATGTGAAATGTGTGTGTGTAAGTGCTTCCTAAGTGTGAGTAGGCCACATCACTCCCCCCCTGAGACCGTCACTACGGGCGATAATATTCAGGGAAGCGGACAGTGCGACCTGAACGCGTCTTTTTTACCATATCCTCCGGCTGGCCTTTTGGCGCCGTAGACACAATCGGATGAGGTAAGACGTTAGGAACGGTGTTTAAAGTGGGTGTTGTTTTAGGGATAGAATGGTGAGGCGCATCAGCCAATATATAGGCCGGCTTAAGACGGTCAATAGAGACAGTGACACTTTTTCCTTTGACTTGTAATTTAAAGGTTTTATCACCTCGGTGCAGAACCTCATAAGGGCCTGAGTATGGTGGCTGAAGTGCGCCACGTACTGCATCATCCCTTAAAAAGACATGACTACACGAAGCAAGCTCTTTGAATATAAATATTCTGTCTTTACTGTGTCGTGCAGCTGGAACAGGCTGCAACTTAGATGTGAAATGACGTAGGCGTGAGGTAAAGTCTGAGACATCGATGTTATCAGAGACAGTGGCCTGAAAAAATTCTCCTGGCAAACGTAGCGGCTCTCCATAGACTAGTTCAGCGGACGACGTTTTTAAGTCGTCTTTAAATGCACTTCTTATGCCTAACAGCACCAGCGGTAATGTATCAACCCAATTGCAATCAGCATGGCACATTATGGCTGTCTTTAGCTGGCGGTGGAATCGTTCTACAAGCCCATTACAAGATGGGTGATACGCGGTGGTTTTGCGGTGTCTGAATCCAATCGCTTTTCCAAGGTATTGGAAAAGGGAAGATTCAAACTGCCGCCCGCGATCGGTGACGATATCCGTTGGACATCCAAATCTGGACATCCACGATATCAACGCTTTTCCAACAGTTTCGGCTGACATATCAATCATTGGTGTTGCCTCTGGCCAACGGGTAAAACGATCCACCGCTGTGAGACAATAGCGATATCCCTGTGATATAGGGAGAGGGCCGATAATGTCCACGTGAATGAAAGTGAATCGGGTTCGCGGAAGGTCAAATGAACCCAATGGGGATAATACATGTCGGTGGATTTTAGTGCGCTGGCAAGAAAGGCATTGGCGAGTCCATTCTCGGCAGTCCTTGCGCACGCCGGGCCAAACAAAACGCTCGGAAACTAATTTAGCAGTTGCATTTGCGCCTGGGTGACTCAAACTGTGCAAACTGTCAAAGACTTGTCTCCTCAGTGGCCTTGTTATAAAAGGTCTGGGTGAAGAGGTGCTGACGTCACAGTAAATATCAGAATGCGAGTTATGAATTCGCAGTTTCCTTAGGCGTAGTGATGATTCCTGCAGTAGCTGAGCTAACTCCTCATCAGAAGCTTGAGAGGCAGCCAAGATGTTAAAGTCTACTGGCATCTGCAGTTCGTCGACACGTGACAGTGGGTCTGCAACGACGTTGTCTTTTCCCTTAATATGCCTTATGTCGGTCGTAAACTGCGAGATGTAGTCAAGGTGCCGAAACTGACGAGGCGAGCAATTAGCCTTTCGTTCACTAAAAGCGAAACTCAAGGGCTTATGGTCGGTATAGACCACAAAGTGCCTTCCCTCTAGCATGTGGCGAAAGTATTTTATGCTTTCGTATATGGCTAAAAGCTCTCGATCGTAAGGAGAGTACTTCTTTTGAGAAGTGCTCAACTTCCGTGAGAAAAATGCTAGTGGTTGCCATACACCATCTTTTAATTGCTGCAAAACGGCGCCCATTGCCGAATCAGACGCATCCGTTACCAGACTGAGTTCGGCTTGACAATCTGGGTGAGCAAGCAATGCAGCATTAGATAGGCTCTCCCTGCACTTGTTAAAGGCTGCGAGAGAATCTCCTGTGATGTTAATAGGATGAGATGCCTTAACACAACCGGAAAGCAGTAAGTTTAAAGGCGCTTGATCGGCGGCTGAGTTAGGTAGAAATCTTCTATAAAAATTAAGCATCCCAAGAAATCTTCTTAGTTGCCTAACGGTCTGAGGGACAGGAAAATCTTGAATGGCCTGAACTTTTGATTCCAAAGGCTTGGTACCAGCTGACGAAATTCGATAGCCCAAGAAGGTTACTTCCGACACACCAAAAACGCACTTGGAAGTATTGACAAGAATGCCATATTCCTTCATGCGGGTGAAAAGTTGGTGAAGGTGGGCTTCGTGCTGGGTCTCGTCTTTTGAGAAGACCAAAAAATCATCGATATAACTATAGCAGAAATCAAGGCCTCTCGTCATTTCATCGACAAATCTTTGGAATGTTTGCCCTGCATTCCTTAGACCAAAAGTCATGAAAGGGAATTCATATAAGCCGAAGGGTGTAGTAATAGCTGTTTTTGCAATGTCACTGTCAAACACTGGTATCTGATTATATGCTTTCATTAAGTCAATGGTCGAGAAAATTTTACAACCAGAAATATTGTGCGCGAAGTCGTGAATGTGTCTGATAGGATAACGGTCTGGTATAGTCCGTGCATTTAGCAAACGGTAATCGCCACAAGGGCGCCAGCCGTTATCCTTCTTAGGGGCCAGATGTAATGGAGAAGCCCAAGAGCTCTCAGATGGCCGTGCCGTACCCTCATTAAGCATGAGTTCAAATTCGTGTTTGGCAATCTTGAGTTTATCGGGTGCCAGTCGTCGTGGAACACATGAAATAGGAGGGCCGGGTGTGGTTCTAATGTGATGTACTGTATTGTGTTTTGGAAACAAACGTGTGCCAGAAGGGCGGGTAATTTCCGGAAACTTACTTAATATCCTGTGAAAACGCGTGTCACCTAACGGAACCTTAACAGAAAAAACATTTTCATTAGCAATACAGGCATTACAACTAAGCGTAGTAGTATTATCTATTAAGCGCTGATTGCGGCAATCTACTACTAAATTGTAAAAGGAAAGAAAATCTACGCCAATTATAGGTTTAGTAACATTAGCTACAGTAAATCGCCAAACAAAATTGCGTCTTAAGCCTAAATTTAAGCTAAGCTCAATCGTTCCAAATGTGTCTATAATGGAGCCATTGGCTGCGGTGAGCTCGAAATTTGTCTTGGCACGACGATCTCGAAGCGCAGAACGGGGGTAGACACACAGGTCGCTGCCTGTATCCACCAAAAATTTAGTGTTCGTTCTGCGGTCGATGACAAAAAGGCGACCTGCAGCGGGAGGACAGTCATCGGTCGCCATTAGCGACTGCCCGTGGAGTTTTCCGCTTGGTAATCACAGGGCTTGATGCATCGGCGGGCTCGTGGTCCAAATTTTGCATGAAACCAGCATAATGGATGTTTTCGATAGCTAGAACTAGAACGCTGTCGCTGTCGTGCCGGTGAACGTTGGCTACGGTCACGAGGCCTTGAACGACCAGCGAAGCAACGGGATCCACGGGTATGCTCCTCCAGTTTCATGGTCAGATGCTGTACCATCTTCTTGAGTTCGGCAATTTCATTGTCTTGTCGAGACTGGTGTCCACTATGCGATGTGGCGGCTACGGTACATGGTGATGCCAGTTCTTGGATTCGATCAGCGAGATCTGCCAGCTGCTCCAAAGAATAGGTGGGCTGAGACGCCAGCACGGTCTGGATGTTGTGCGGCAGGCGATTGTTCCAAATAGATCGAATAAAATCGTCAGGAACCGATGGTCCGGCTAGATCACGTAAATGGCGAAGGAACTGGGAGGGCTTTCTGTCGCCAAGCTCTTCATGCGTCAACAGCTGCCTCACCTTTTTTTCGTGAGAAGCTGAAAGTCGCTTTATTAACTCGATCTTGATCTTCTCGTAACGATTCTCGCTCGGGGGATTGATAATAATGTCCTTTACAGCTTTCGCGTACTGCAAATCCAAATTATTCGTGACGTTGATAAATTTAGTCACGTCATCCGTAATATCGCTGCTTTCAAATTGGCTTTCTACCAACGCGAACCATAGCTCAGGGTCTTCGGGTGAAAACGGCGGCACTTTAATTTTTAATTTTCGAACGTCATTTTTATCTCGGTTAGTGGGAACCGTGGGAACGCACACTTTACGAGTACGTTTTCGTTCGGTCACGTTGCTTCCGAAAGGTTGTTGCGACGCTGCACTTTTAACCGAATCACTAGACTCACTTCCACTCATTATGATATTACAGTGTCCTTATCGGGGTCACCAGTTTGGTGGTGTGGTATGGTGATAGAAAATAAATATAGTCCAACACTTACGTTAAGAAGAAAGTTTATTATAGAAAGCACAGTCGGAAAGTTTACAAACACCACAAGAAAGTTATTTAAATAGAAGGAGAAACATAAGACGGAAGTGACAGATTCTAAACACTAAAAATACGTAAATAATTAGGTTCTGGTTAAGCGTCGAGTGACATGGGTTACACGCATCAATGACAAATCGTTACTGAAGCTCCATCGACGCGAGCGCATTCTCTAATACAATAGACCTATGCAAAAAACGGTTTGTCGGAGCTTGTTTCCATTACACTTAAATACAAATATATTAAATATTAATTTTGTTTGTTTAGTATGTAAATATAATATTATGATTATAGTGTTAAGGTAATTAATATGTAGGTTGTAAATAATATAATACGTATTCTAAATTATTTAATAATGATCATCATTATCATCATCATCATCCACGTTACTTCACTACTACATATGTGTTTTATGCATTTGACATTATAAAATGAATGTGAAATGTGTGTGTGTAAGTGCTTCCTAAGTGTGAGTAGGCCACAAGACCATAGCTGTTCATGCACGATCTTGAACAGAAAATAATAGAATATATAGATATATCCAATCTAGGTAGTCAATTGGCTACGATTCCTCGGCTTCCATTCCAAAACCCTATTCGCTCGGGGCCGTTTTTATCGGAAACATCTTTCAGATCTGACGGATCACGTCATTAGGTACCAATGAAATAAAATGGAGAAACATTTTTAGTATTTGGCAGATCATTCTATAAATCAATGATAAAGTGTAATATCATTTTTGAATTCACACTAATGATATAAAGGGGCTGTTGCTTATTACATAACACTTCTAGTCAATCAACTATGTGGGTACCCATTCACGTAACGTATAAAGGCAATAAGAAGATTGACCGTTTGACTAAAAAAGACTTAGTACCGGATTATTCCGAAGCTCTTAATAAATAATTGAACATAAAAACATAAAGAACAAAGGAAAGAATTCTTCGATGAATATCTAAATACAAAGGAATTATTAAAACTACTATAGAACGATTCAAAGTTAGCCTTGGATCTCTACAGTTAGGTTTAACCGCATAAAAGCAGATCCTTCATTGTAATTTTTTAAGTGTCTGATTTTGTTACTAACTACAGTTTTTTTTAATGTACTAGATTAAAACGTATTACTACATGTGTTACTACATGTTTATTCTTCAAAAAATGTTTATTCTCTTCTATTCTAATGGATTATCACCTTCGATTGTTCAGAGACAGGAACATTGAGGTTTGCTACTGAAATAGTCCGTGTGATCATGCTAAAATGCATTATAAATTGTATAGTTGTAGGTTGTAAGCGGTTAGTGTTTATATTGAGTGTTCTTAGTAGTTATAAGTTTTGATTATCTAAAATTAATTCAATAATTGTAACCGTATTTTAGGTCCGTTGTTTAAATTAAGTGGTCATGTGAGCAATTGTTGTTTTTTTAAATTCATTACAAGCTACATACAAGTCCTTTGGCCTTGGTTAACTTAGCTTCAATGGGATCGACATAATCATTATGATGAGTGTCTCTTGAAATAAGGGGGAAAAAATAATTTTTATACTGTGATATATAAATAATTTAAATCATTGATAATATACAAATAAATAAGCGATGCGTACTCTAACTTGTGTTATAAATAATGAAAACATTTTTATAAGTACAATAACAGTAGAATTACTTTGAAAATATTTTACACGGACAAGCATACCGACTGACAAACACGGAAGGTTTGAGTTGCTCTATGATTTCCATGCATTGTCATTAAACCTTCACAAAAAAGCTCATTTTATTGAGCTTAAAGGCCACCAGGCCTAAAAGTCTAGACCTTTCGAAAAAAAACAAAATTCACAAAAAAGCAAAGTTTCAGTTTAATCTAATAGGATAAAGTTCAAATTAAGATAAGATCAAATTAAGTCAAGTAAAAAGATCAATCGATTAAAATTAAGTTAAATAAAAAGTTCATTGAGGGAAGCCTATGTTCAGCAGTGGACGGATAAAGGCAGATGATGATGATAGTGATGATGAAAAAGATCAAATTAAGTTAAAAGATTTTAGATAATATACAGATTGTCCTATAAGAGCGTGCTTAAATTGATCGTGTTTTTAAATAGCACCCAATCAATAATTGGAAGTCGAAATTTTTAAGGTCCAATCAGAATTTCCATAATTGACATTCCAAGACCTTTAGTACAAGTCTTTGAATTTGAATATAACCTCATGATCTATTCATTTGACCAATCCTCGGCATTAGATATTCCGTGTACAAAGAGACTAATTAATGACGACCTTGTTTCATAACCAGCAATGGATACCGTGGAGTGCAGGAGTGACTTATGGCTTTTATTGCACTTAGCGAGAAGACATTGCTCATATGGTTGAATTTAAAATTATTTCACATTTTGTTTTCTTATGTTTACGCGAATTTCACTCATTATAATAAAATATTTCGCATACTTTACAGCAACGAGTCCTCCCGTGACTATGGTTGCTGTAAAGTATCCGAAACGTTGGGCTCATAAAAACATTAATAAATCGCGATAAAACCGGAAAAGTTGTTTTGCATTATAATTGTGTTACATTTTTTACAGTTTTTTATTATGGGACATGTTAGTGAAATTCTTTCTTTACTTATACTAATAGTTAAACTTACTTTCAACTTTGCTTGTTCTTGTTTATTTCTTTTCTAAATTCTATCAAAGTATATCGAGTTCTTGAATGCGTAGTTGTAAAATTTCTTACAATTTTGTGACTCTTCAGCTGCAAACATTAGTATGTCTAGTACTTTCGGCACCTAATTTACGGTGCCCAAAATTTTAAGTCAAATCGTTCTCTAAGTTTTTTTCCAAAACTCTATTTTGACACTTTCAGCCAGTAGAAGCATGTTCATGAGTTGACTTATGTACCTCTATGACTAAAATTGAGTATCGTTGACAAAGGCAATCGTAATAATTCAAAAAGTTGCAAATTTGAGTTGAATTAAGCTGTGCTTGAATTATATTTCCGCTAACTCGATTTAGGTTAAATTTTTCACTGACAAAGATCCGGGCGCTTTGTCAAAGGACTCTATTTTCTCTGTGACTTGGTACACTGAGTTAATCTAGAAGTTTTTGTAAACAAGTAGCATAAACAGACGAAGTAAAATATTTAGTCCAAGATCGAAATAAGATTTATTTTTTCAAAGAATATTCAATTTACATGTAACTAGCTGTTGCCCGCAGCTTCGCCTGCGTTAACTAATATTTACAACAGAATTTTAGTATGCAAAATAAGTAACTATTCTGGATGATTTTTTACACCTTGTGTCCGAAAAACCCAAATATCTTACGGAACCTTATTTTTTTCCAGAATAAAATTTAGCCTATGTTACTCGTAGATAATGTAGCTTTCAAACGGTGAAAGAGTTTTTGAAATCGGTCCAGTACATTTTGAGCCTATTCATTACAACCAAACAAACAAACAAAGTTTTCCTCTTTATAATATTAGTGTAGATAGTATAGATTTACACAAATTAGAGTAAATATAGTTTAAGCTGACCATCGGTTAGGAGCAAGATCTTCGTAAAGTTGATTTTGAGGTAAATATTTGTCGGTAAGACATTTATTTGTTTAACGCTGCAAACTTACCGCTTTCTCTAAATGCGATTTCCTAATGAAAACTATTGAAATCGATATTCAGCATCGCCTTTTATCTAACGTATCTCGATATTTGGGCTATGTTTGTGATTGCTTTGACCACGTGTCGCTATGTCTCGACCACTAGTCTCTTGTCCTATCGCTTCCCCAACGATAAGATCGCCTTTGAACATAATCTTATTTATAAGTTTTTTTAAGACCACAGATTAAAATAAAGACAGATGAAGCAGGCGGAACACGCGTAATACAAATTCAAAAGCGAATACAATATAATACACGTTTAGAGTACGAGCGCGCTTTTGAATTTGTATTCGCTTTGGTGGCGTCACTCGCGTGTTCGGTATGCTCCATGTGTCTTTATTTATAAATCTGTGTTTAAGACACTAATTGTTTTAAGGTTTTAATGGAAAATTGGTCATTATTGGACTAAAACTGGCATGTAACAATTATTATAATGTAAACTAAAACATATATGCCTGATAAACAAAGTACACGTGGATGAAGCCGCGGTAAACCAGTACCACGATCATGCTAATGATCGCGTGATGCAAGGCGAATCAATACTTGATTGTAATCATTTTCTGAACCAACATAAAACACTTTGCCGTCAGCCCATTTGGAGGGTCGGAGCGATTTTCGTTATAGCGTTCCATTTCGAAATACATCTATGAATGATCGTACCCATTGCAATGAAACAACTTCTAAGGACTTCGCGGTTTTTGAAAACTTCATTTGGTGCACACAGATCTTTTTGTAGGCTGTGAATGTGACTGATCCATCACGCTCTGAAGTAGAAGGCTCGATCGGGTGAACTCGGGACCGCCGAGCATAGCCGAGCGAGAAAGATGCAGTCAGTTGCTCTCCACTGCTGTGTCGCTGTGTTTACTCTATTTAATACTCGAACAATCGTTTTGCTTACACTTTTGGTTTTCACTTCTGCCGTGCAGTTTTAGCAGACAAATATTTTTTACATGCCCAACGTTTCGGATACTATACAGAAACCATGGTCACGAGAGGACTCCATTCGGTGCGTGTCCGCCAACACGCACAGACCTACCGTCGTACGCTCTCTGCGCAGGTACAAGTTCTCGCGCTCCATTGTTCTCGTAGACAAAGGCTGTGCCCCAGTACTGTCCTTTGTCTATTGTTAGAGTCAGTGTTGCGTCATCCTAGTGCGTTTCGTACAGGTTACAAGTGCTCCTAGATATTGAGGCCGTCAGACGACTCAATCGCGTTTAAACCCGTCCGTTCTATCGCGCGCTTAGAACCGCGTTCGTAATTAAGTGGTGTTCCGGTGCCACATAGTCGCGTTCGTTGTGATAGTGCCGCGTTATTAATCGCTCGCATAGCGAAAAGTGTGTTCCCGAAGCCGAACACGTAAGTTGTTTTCGTTATTTACACACCTACTTGGGTTGCGTCCCGGTACCTGCCCAGGTAGTCGACCGTTTTAATTCCTTTGTTATACACCTCCCGCCAGGCGGGAGGGTAGGAACACAATGGCGTCTTAATGACGACCGGTTTTTGTTTAACATCGACAAACAATAAAACAATGGCGGAACTTAATGACATCCCCAAAGAGGCCCTTATGGCCTTCCTGCGGGAATACGTCCCCGACTTCGAGGTAAAAATAAAAGCCTACGCAAAAAAATCAGGCAGTAGCCACAGCAAACAAGTGAGGAGGTTCTCGACCGACTCACCCGCGCCCCCCGCCGCGTCAACGGACGACGGCCCGCTAGGAACCGAGTCCGGCACAACCGATGCCGGATCGGAAAACACGCGGACTTCCCGCTCGTCAACTCCGTCAGAGGAGGAGATGTCGGTAGCCGGCAGCTTCTCCGAGGAGGAGACCACCAACAGCGGATTCACGGAGGTCCGCAATAAAAAGAAGAGGCGGCGCCCGGACACCGGGTCCGCGCCGTCCTCCGCGCCATCCCCCCCGCCTAAGGCTCCGAAGGTAGGGACCCCGCCCCCTCAGGGCAAGACAGCGGCATTATCATCATCGCCGCAGGTCACTAGGCGCGACCAAGTCGCGTCCCCCGCGCCCGGTACTTCGGCGTCCACCCCAAACGAGGGCATGGACACCGAAACGCGCACGAAAGCGCCTCCCCCGATAGTCGTCCAGGATACCAAAAGCTGGACAATAGTCTCAAAGGCTATATACGCGAAGCAGATTTTATACAAATCTGCACGTTCGTGCGCAGACGGCATAAGAGTCCAAGTGGCGGACTCTAATGACCACCGTAGGTTGACCGCTTTCTTAAGCGCCAACAAAATAGGATACCACACGTACGCGCTCGAAGATGAGCGCGTACTGCGTGTTGTCATCGGCGGTGTCCCCCGGGATATAGACCCGTCCGAAATCAAGGAAGACTTGATCCTCCAGGGATACCCTGTGGAGGAGGTACATAGAATGTACCACCCCCGCAATAAATACAAGTACAAGATGGTACTTGTTATCCTGCCGCTAACGCCGGCGGCGAAAGCCATATTTAATGTCCGGGCCGTGTGTAACATGACCGGGCTAAAGGTAGAGTCCCCCCGTAAAAGGGGCATCATAGGGCAATGTCATCGTTGCCAATTATATGGTCATTCGGCAAGAAATTGCCAGGCGCACCCCAGGTGCGTTAAGTGTCTCGGCGACCACGGGACCCCCGACTGTCCCCGCGATAGGGCCACAGCTACGGAACCACCTAGCTGTGTTATCTGCAGAGGCCAAGGGCACCCGGCTAACTACCGCGGCTGCCCGAAAGCCCCCGCGGTGGTAAGGAAAGGGAGGAGAGCCGGGAAAAAACCTGGTCCTGCTCCCAGATCCACCACCCGACCCAGGGAGGAGAAGTTTGTCCCCGCTCCGCCCCCTAAGACGAACGCGTGGCATGACAGAGCGGCTTCCCAGCCGTCTGCACCCGTAAAACCCGCTCCGGGCCCTCCAAGCCCCCCAGTGGCAGTAAGCACGCAGCAAGCCCCCCCTGCAAGTACGAAGGTACGAGCAGCCCCCAGCTGTCCCGCTTCCCCCACTGATGAATTCGGGATAAACCTAGCGTTTGTCTTTCAGGCTCTCTGCGATATAGATCCAGAAGAGCTAGCCGTCCTGGCCCGCAAACTACGCGTCGCCACCACCCTACAGCAGACATGCCAGGCATATAGTGAACATGCCACCCTGGTCGCCAAGATTAGGTCCCCCCCCTCTCAAAGCCCTTAAATGGCTACCACGGCTAGGACAAAACCGCGTTCTCTCCGACTAGTGTCGTTCAACGCGAACGGCATTAGCGCGAATTTAGAGGAAATTCGCATTTTCGTAAAAAAAATACGATGTTGACGTCCTCCTTGTGCAGGAAACGTTTCTAAAACCATGTAATAGCAATCCGCGTATCCCTAATTATAACATCGTTAGGAATGATAGGTTGCGATCCCGACTCGGAGGTACACTAATTTATTACAAAAGAACACTCCATTGTATCCCATTAGACACACCGCCTCTAGCTTCACTGGAGGCGTCCGTCTGCCAGGTGAGCATGACTGGCCATCAGTCGATCATCATCGCCTCGGTATATCAATCGTGTAATAAAACATTACTCTTCAGCGATCTCAAATCGCTATTAGAACTAGGCAACGCCGTCTTTATAGCCGGCGACCTAAACAGTAAAAATCAGGCATGGGGCTGCAGAGAAAACAATAAAAATGGTATAATTCTCTGCCGCGCCGTTGATGATCTAGCCTGTACAGTAGTCGCCCCAGATGAGCCAACACGCTACGACTTCGCAAACAGCGATAGGAGTAATGTGCGGCCATCCATATTAGACATATGTATAATACGCAATGTATCCCTTCTGGTGCATTCTATTCAAACAGTACACGAGCTTAACTCAGACCACAGACCAGTATTAATTCAATTAGGTAACCCCGAGAATAATACTAAAAATCTAAAGAAAAAGATCATCGACTTTAAATTACTAAATGAAAACTTAAATTCACTTCGCTCGAGTCAACTCGACAACATCCCGGACACTATAGAGAGTCCCGAGGCGGCCATTGCGGCCAGTTCCGACCTTACCGACCATCTGGTAGCGACGATGGAAAAGTCATCTAGGGAGATCTCAACGTCCAGCGATGGACACTGGGAGCTCCCGGATGACATTAAAGCACTCATACGCGCCAAAAACACCGCAAGGCGCAGATACGCTCGCTACCCGGCGGACGAGTATCGTCGTGACCTCCGTAACCTCGAAAGAGACGTTAAAACACGCATCTTAGAGCACAAAGCCGAAAAGTGGGATCGTCTCCTTAGTGAAATCTCACCCTCCCATGTGGCCTACTGGCCACTCGCTCGTTCTTTTAAAAAGAAAACGGAGGCATCTATGCCGCCATTAAAAAGACCAAATCGCGCGCCTGCACTAGAGGACGCCGACAAGGCGGAACTATTAGCCGACACACTAGAGAGCCAGTGTACCCCAAACATCACTACCCCCTCACCCTCCATAGGCTCCCACGTAGAGGAAGTAATTAGGGTAGTAGAGTCGAAGACTTCTGCGCCGCCGGAGGGGGATCCTATCCCTCCGACGGATGTAGAAGAAGTCCAAGACATTATCAAACGACTTCACTCCAAGAAGGCCCCCGGGCCGGACGGGATTTCCAACAAAGTCATTAAAATACTCCCACCCGCTCTTGTTTACCTCCTGGTTAGCATTTTCAACGCCCTCCTAAAGGGCTGTAGGTTCCCAGACCAATGGAAAGAAGCTACGGTTATCGGCATACCTAAGCCCGGCAAACCGGGCACGGAACCGTCTAGCTATCGGCCCATCAGTCTACTAAGCTCGATTGGCAAAATCTACGAACGGGTTCTGCTTAAGCGGCTCAAAGCCGTTATAGGCGAAAAGAACCTGTTCATAGACGAGCAATTCGCCTTCCGCGAAAACCACTGCTGTCCAAGGCAAGTCCACCGTATGACCGAAGACATACTCAGAGGTTTCAATAAAAAGAACTCCCGCGACACGTGCGCCGTATTTTTCGATGTAGCTAAGGCCTTCGATAGGATATGGCACGAAGGCCTCGTGTACAAACTGTACAAGCTAGGAATACCGGATAGGCTAGTCATCATCATCCGCGACTATCTGTCAAACCGGTCATTTAGGTATAGGGTCGAAGGCACCCTCTCTTCCCTGAGACCTCTGAGGGCCGGAGTCCCCCAGGGCTCCGTGCTGTCCCCAACTCTATACAATCTGTACACATCAGATATCCCCAGACCTCCGGACGTCAAACTGGCTCTCTTCGCTGACGATACAGCTCTATACGTTACCCACCCTAATGCTAATAGAGCATCGCTATTTCTCCAACGTGCCGTCACCGAACTAGGCAACTGGTTCGCAAAATGGAGAATAGCTATTAACCCCGATAAAAGCGCGTCGATTCATTTCTCTCGTAAGAGAAAGACACGCTTACCTAAACGCAGACAAACATGGTTCACGATGAAACCAATCTTACTAAATAACGTCGTTATTCCCAGAGTTAGACAGGTCAAGTACCTGGGGGTCACCCTCGACAGGTCGATGTCGTTTAGACCACACATCGCCGCGATTTCTAAAAAAGCCCGTTTCGTCAGTAGTAGACTGTACTTCCTCATAAACAAAAAGAGCAAAATGCCCCTCAGGCATAAGCTCACCCTCTATAAATCATGTATCCGCCCCATCATGTCATACTCCTGTGTGGCATTCGCGCATGTGCCTCAGCATAGACTCAGAGGCCTCCAAACGATCCAAAATAAATTCTTACGTGTGGCAACCGGTTGCCCGTGGTACGTAAGAAACATCGACCTACACCGCGACCTCAGACTAGATTCGATTAGGGGCCATTTCAAAGCGATGTCAGAACGTCACTTCGAAAAGGCACTTCTCCACCCGAACCCACTCGTCGTGAGTGCGGCAAACTACACCCCCGATAGCTTAGCACCTAATAAGTCTAGGTTACCTAAGAATGTCATAACCGATCCTGTTGATAAAATCACAGAACTGTTAAAGCGCGACGCTGAAGCGCGACGTAAGCTACAACACACACTCAGACATAACACAGCCGGTGTTAGGCACACATTCACACCGCATGGGCCCCGGGGTCGTATGCGACGTCGAACCCTACACTCCGTTGACCAGTTGATCCGGATCAACCGCGACAGCATAGGCTCAGATCAGCTACGAGTCGACACCAATATAGACCGTGTAATCACCGATAGCACTCTGCTATCGGCAGCTTGCTCGGGTCCCGCGCTTGACCCGCCTCCCCCGCTACCGGGGGAGGGGAGGGCCGGCCCTCACGATAGGTTTCTAACGTCACCCGTTCCAAACCAGTCGACCGTAGCTGACCAAGTTAGGTACAAACCCGACGCCATGAACATGGCGGGGGGCAACCCCCCAAATTTTTAACGTCATAGGATGATCCAACCGGATCACCCCATTTCCGATGACGCATAACGGTCACTAGGACCATTAGCATAGATCCAACCGAAAAAAAAAAAAAAAAAAAAAAGAGAGGACTCCGCGTGATAAAAAATTCTTAAAAGTTGTTTCATAATAACGAAATTTGCATAAACATTAGAAAGCAATATTATGCTCGCACCTATTTTCCAAGTTGTCAATAATGTACCTGGCAATATATGTTCTACTTCATTCCTATTGGTATATGGAAGAGGTAGTGCCAATCTTTGCAGCCAAATCAGGTCGACCTGGCCGGGAAGGTACCTCTCGCTTCCACGATACTGGCATTAAGTGACAGCTACTTTGACGCGTTTCGTGCGGTTTGTGAGTTTCCGGTGGCCCATTGGGGGTATAGGAAAAAGGAAGGCAGCGCATCTGCATAAACTCTGGTTTTGTGGATGTTTATGAGCGTTGTTAGTCGCCAAAAGGCTACGACTGTTCGTTTGCTCTCTATGACAAAAATACTCATGGACGCATTTGTATCCAGGATTTTGTTATGATTGCTGGACATACTCTTTTTAATCTTGGTTGGTATATTCTAAGGTATCAAAAGTAAAGTATCAACCCTTATAAATGCTGGGCACGGGTGTCCTCCTTAAAATCAGGCGAGGAGGGTAATGGGCCATAGTTCACCGATGCGCTGGCCTAATGCGGATTGGTTAACTTCACATACCTTCAAAGACTTTCAATCTCATCAGGCATGCAGGTTTCCTCACGATGTTTTCTTCACCGGTGAGCGGTCTTAGAAATTTTAGAAAAACTCATTTCAATGCACACACGGGGGGGTTTGGATAGACCCGAAACCTCTCGCATAAGTGGCTGAGTCTACCTATCACTGGACCATCGTCGCTCTTGCCTAACTAACATAAAAGTCTAACACCGCCCAGTCAGCGCGAATTCCCATTATAATGTGCACGCTGACTCACCTGACCTTTGCATGACCTTGGGCTGCCATTTTTAATGTGGTCTGGGCGTATCCTGAGCTTAATTCGTTAAATAAAGTTGTGCAATGTCATTCTGGGAACGTGTTTAAACATGTTCTTAAACTTAGAATAACTACACCATAGAAGCCAAGTCTGTGCGCAAGTTTTGAAGCAGCCTAGTTGGAGCCAAGAATGGCTCCAAACGTCGTGCCATATTCGTATTCAATGTTAAAGTACGCAGAACGCGAATAAAAATAATTATGACGATTTGTGCAGTTAAATTGTGTCGCACCACATCTGAAAACAAAAGACGTGTAATAACATCACATTTCACAGAAAAGCTTACAATATTTCATAGTATTTTGTAATTAATTAGGTTTAAATAGTAAAACAGTAAAGTATCAACCCTTATATGTCCCACTGCTGGGCACGGGTCTCCTCGAAATCAGGCGAGGAGGATATTGGGCTATTGGTTTACCGCTGCGCGTCCAAATTCTTTTATCTATTTTGGGCAAGTGAAAATCCAAATGTTGATGCTACCTTCTATTCTTCCCAAGTCCTCAATAAATCCATCAGAATCGAAGGTCAAATTGGAAAGTCCTCTAAAAAAGATTCTACAGAGTAGTTCCACACACGCCCTATTCCAAGTCAAATATCAGCCTGTGCTAGCTGCCAAAGTACACGAATAGAATCTAGAGATATCCTCTAGCTAATTCGCGAAACTAATAATAATCAGAATTGAAAACTTTTTATGCATAGTCCCATTATTTAGAAAGCATACGTCGCTTTCTCCACAAATAGCTAGATAGCAGTAGCAGATATATAGGTGAATAGGTGCTGTATCAAGTTGTTCTACATAATACTTATTATCCACAGCTTGTAGGTTTTTCCTTTGCAATAACTAGCCCTTTTAGTTGTCTACTAAATCTATTAGCGTTGGTTCCTTGAAAGACCAACTTTTAGTTTTTTAGTCAAGCAATTACATAACAAGCAAAGAGTTAAGAAATACAACTACAATGTAATCGTAGCTAAGTTTTTAACAAACCAAGTTTCTATAAAAGTTTTGTAGTTAGACGACGAAATAATTTCGATTGTTCCAAGAACAAGAAAGTATAAAAGCTAGGCAAAGACTGCCTCGTTACAGGAATTAGGCGATCCATTATTGTGCCAAATTCAGGCAACTTTAATGGACCTTATTTTAGATTTCTGATTGATATAGATTTCTGTTTTAATTTTTTTCAAAACTAATTTTCTTGAAAACTAAGATAAAATTTATAAACCTTCATTTAAATTATTATTATTTTCATTTATAATTAATGTATTCCTATGTTCATTTTTTATTTATGATAATTAATTTTTACTGTTCTTTTTCATTTTGTTTTATCAGTATATTGTTTTAGCAACTGCGTGTTTTGTTTTATATTTTTAGTGGACGAGTCACTAGTTTGTGTGGAATTCATAGAGTAAAGTAATACTACGGAAAGTGGAATTTTTCTATTTTATTATAAAATTGCGACCGTTGTTGTTCCTTGAAATAAATAAATAAATTGACCTTTTTTCATGTATTCGTGGTGCGCTCGTCTGCGTCCTGCTAATTCCTTCTGTGAAACAGCTTGTCTTTCGAATAGACGGACGTAACGGTAATTACAGACTCCCAGACTTAACATATTATGCACGGGTGGCAAGAAGACTTAAAATGTCTCAGGACCGGGCTTTCTGATAGTTCCCGAAGTTTTATTCTGGCAAATAAAGATTCATTCATTCATTCATTAATTTATTCATTCATACTGAAGAAATCTTATCCAGGGTATATATACCGTAAAAGGGTTTTTTCAGTTTGTCGAAAAAAATCGCTTTAACGCTTCAACTAAGCAGAAGCGATCCACAAAGGGTTGTATGTAAATCTTGAAGTGTACCATTATGAGTCCGTATTGACTGAACATTACATAAATTATAGGTTGAATTATTTATGTGTTTTGGACATGGTGATGTTTCATTGTAATTTGGAGGGGCATTAGTATTAGATATTACTAAATAGTATTATAACAGACTGTCATCCGCGACTTCGTCTGCATTTAGTTATGATTCTGCATGTAGGGAGTCTATCTAGTTTTTAGTTAGATAGAGAATCGTGCAGATGATCTTACCATCCTGATACCGCATGGTAAGCCATCATGCGACTCTAATCCTTTTCATCATCATCATTGACCACTTGGTCGACGTCGCATGATCATAGTCACCTGGTCCTTAGATGCGAGATGGTATGATTCATTCCAAATACAAAGGACTGTAGTCTGCAGAATGGCAGATATCACCAACTGGTTAAAAAGCAAGTTCAACTGAACGCTATTCGCGGCGCTATTTGTTTTAATAATGGCCGTGACGTCGTCATTTGGAATTGGCCTAATTGGCCAAAGGCCTAAACTAAATGGTCATGGCTTATAAATATAAATCTAGACGGCCACGACAAATCCACGTTGGCCGCTCTGATTCTAATTTTAAAATACGATAAAACTGTGTGAGAAAAATTATCTTACAGTTATTTTCAAGTGATGTACAGAGTTGCTGTTTGCAGGGTGCTCTATTTAAATGTAAAGGTTGTGTACGAAATAATCGTAGTTTCATGAGAAAACAGAAGAAGACAGTGTTGCCGACGCAAACGCGTGAATCTCCTACCGAGTGAGTGCGTGAGTAAATTGGTAGCCATGAAGAAGCATTTTGTCTATCGCAACTAAAAACAAGACCCAGACAAGGTCACATAGAAAATAATATATAAAACCATTAAAGTTTTAGTGTTTACGAAGTTTGTGTAAGTGCGATAGTTCTCACGAGAATATTATAAGTTAGATTAATAAACTAGGTTCGCAGCTTATTAAGTTATACATGCATTACGTTTTAAATACTTTAAGTTTTAATTTTATTTTGACTATTTGGAGATTTTAAGTAGGTATTTGAAGTGTTATTTTTTATACGAATCCTATATCTGGCCTTGACGGTAAAATTGATTCAGTAGTCCTACTAATATTATACACGTGAAAATTTGTAAGTATGGATATTTGTTACTCTTTCAGCTAAACACTACTGAATGGATTTTTATGAAACTTTACAATAATATAGCTGATACATCAGAATAACACATACTCCTACGGGAATGGAAAGAACGCTCGGTTTCACGCGCTGCTAGTACTTATTCATATAAACGGTGTTACTCTGTCAGTGTTTATACCATCTTTACTTATTTACCTTTAGATTTTTTATTTCTTGTGAATATTATCTATTAATATAGATATTAGTGGATACGTATACGAAATCATATATTTATATTAATTTGTTACTTTTAAAAAGCATGAAAACGAAAATAACATGACAAAGAATCCACTTCAAAATACCCAATTAATATTGTGTACTTCACTTTAAGAAATGATTTCTGCACCAAAAATAATTCTTTTCCGTAACATTCTCGAAATATATGACTGTAGGCGGATTATGGTGAGTTATTGAGGGGATCAATCACGTCTGTCAGCTTTATGTTACTTATGTAATTAATTTCCTACCTTTGGAATGTATAAAAGGCAGAAATGTCCCAAATGGGTGTGTATTTTTCTCCTGTAAAGGAAATATTTTCAGCCATTCATAAATTTTTTTGGGACTCCATTTTATACAAATCGCTGAAATTGCAAATCTAGAAAAGGGTTTCTTCGAACCACCAATTCACAAACCTATGAGAGAACGTGACGGAAACGGATTCTTTTCCGTCACGCGATCGCGAAGGATTTTTTGGATGTATATCATAGAATCGTAAACTTTGATCGTGATCGAGTAATGATCTTTAGCAAAGCTGTTTGTATGAGCCCACGAAGGTTTCTGAGTTAGTGTTTTTTTTGACAGATGGCGCCACTGTCGTTACAGTGAATTTCAATATTTGTGTAAAGTCTTCCCTTTAAAATTTTAGTTGGTGGCGTAGCAACGCAGGGTACAGCTAGTATTCTGATTATTTTAGTTATACTTGTTTACATAATACTAGCAGTTGGCCGCGGCTTCGACCGCGATAGCAGAAAAAGTCCCTTTTTTTATAAAAAATATCCTACGTTACTAGAGTACCTCCAAGAATATGTGTACACAATTTCATGATGATTCCTCGAGTAGTTTTTGCGTGAAAGCGTAACAAACAACCACGCTTTCACATTTGTAAGGATTAATGTATGTTTAGTTTAAGTATGATACGATCCTAGATTTGGGAATATAAACCGGTATGGATAAAGACTTTTCTTTATCCACGTTACATTATCCTCCTAAAAAATATACCAATTCCCTTATGAAGCTACACTAATTATGAACTTGAGCCAAATTCTAAGGCAATGCGACCCTGACATTTGGAAATTAGAACCTTTTTTAGTGCGCCCGTAATTAAATCGGACCCTTATTTTCAAATTGACATTCAAAGCACTTTTAGAACTTTTATGAAACATAAAATTTAGTTTTCGTTTTTGGTAATAATTTATTTGATTAATGGCTGTACTTGGGTTATTTATTCGTATTTGGATAGAATGGGGTGGGCCGCTGGGGTGGTCGTATCGGTACCATCTTGTTTGTTTCGGTGAGAGAGGCAAGAAATACTCTTTAATTACTTATTTCATCATCATCACCAGTCTTTATCCGTCCACTGCTAAACATACCTCTCTCCCTCAATACAATTATTTATTATTATTTATTATACTATCAGTTATTTTATTTATTTTATTTAAAAGGTAAAGAAACAGACATACTTACACAATAGGCACAATATTAGACTAAATAGAGTTGGAAATCTGAGGCCCAATTACACCTGAACACAACAATCACACGTAATAAAGCTTCAATAATCAGAAATAGCTCAAATACAACAGAAATACAGAAATCAGTAATACAATGGTTCTTTACGACACAAATTACAATTTTATCAATTCAATATTCCCTTAACATCCTGTCTCAAGATACATAAATGAGTGAGCCAGGACTAGTTCCAAGTAAAGTAATTTTGGTCCATGGGTGACGTTGACCACTTTCCATCAGGTGATGTCTGTTTGTTTCTTTATCCAACGAACAAACAAAAGGAGGATAGTGTATAACGGATGCACTAAAAACCAATCATGGTTAGGTCAGCGTTACGTAAGAGGAGCTCGTGGCGCAGTGGTAATAGCCGCGTGGATCGATCCACCAGGTTAAGCAACGCTTGCCGAGGTTGGACCGTGGATGGGTGACCATCTTTACATACCGAGACTCCTCCGTGTCTCGGAAAGCACGTTAAGCCGTTGGTCCCGGCTGTCATTCGTGGATCTTTGACAGTCGTTACGGGTCGTCAGAAGCCCGAGCATCTGACAACCAGTCTAACCACGGGCACCCCGTTACTGGGTTGTGGAGGTCCGACAGCAGTCGCTCCATGTAAAATTTGTATTCAGCTGAATCCAATTAGTCTGAAAGCCGACCCCAATATATAGTTGGGAAAAGGCTAGGCAGATGATGAAATAGGTTAGGTTAACATTCTGTGATTGTTTATAAATACATACTTATTACGGTGGTTTCGTCTCAGATTTAAACGAAAATATATTCAACTACCTCTACCAGAAATATCGTAAACAATAAAAATGTAATCGGTAACTTTACAAAACAAACATTTCGTGAAAAGTTATTTTCGCATTTCACTACGGAACATTTTAAGAGGGAGTGAAATTAATGTGGAGTGTTAAAAATGAAAAAGTTTTTTCACACTACCAAAGTAGAGTACACTCAGGCAAAAATATATATTCGCTTTTTGCTTTATTAAGTTTTTTACATTCTTTCAGCCATTATTAGCATAAAATGTCCATCGGAAATAGGTTCTATTAACAGTTAACACCGTGATTACTTCCTACTCACTTCAATTTTGGAACAGCTTTTGCTTAGAGACTCTTTTTTTCCTTTTCTGCACCTATTCATCCACAGAACAGTAACAGTAACATCAGTAACTAACATCAAACAAAGAGATCCCGCCACATTAAACTCACGTCAGACTATGCTCAAATGCTACTCCTATTTAGCTAAACTTAAATTTTAAATTTAAGAAATGTCTCTTTGAAATAAAAAAAAACTTTATGGCTTTAAGCTATTTCTAAATATTTATTGATTGCCATCTGTATAATTCTAGTATTCTATATAATATCTAGTCAATGTACAGAATTGCCAATCACGTAGCTAGTATAGCTAGTATGTAATAGACAATATTTACAATATTTCATACTTTGCATGGCGGGCATAGATCTTACTAATATAATAAATGCGAAAGTTTGTGAGGATGTTTGTTACTCTTTCACGCAAAAACTACTGAATGAATTTTGATGAAACTTCATAATAATGTAGCTTATACATTAGATTGACACATAGGCTATAATTCATCTCCGTATTCCCACAGGAACGCAGGGCGCTGCTATACTATTTACTTCAAGTTTCATCAAAATCCATTCAGTAGTTTTTGCAGTGAAAGAGTAACAAACATCCTCACAAACTTTCGCATTTACTATATTAGTAGGATTATCCCGCTAAGATGCCGTTGTAAATCTTAGTTCAGGCAGGCGAAGCGGCGGGCAACGGCTAGTAATCTATATAAGAATTTTACAGACTGCTTATGCACTCACACATTTACAATAAAGAGTGCGTGGTTGACGGGCTAGTTATGATAATGATGACGTCAGTGTGATAAGTGATAACACTTAACCTGTAACACCTAACTAGGTCACCTACGGGCTTAATACTTTTATCTGGGTTTTTGCTCAGACTAGACTAGACTGTTTCCAGCTAACCTCGGCTTAGGGCTCATTAGTTACATGATATTACCAGTAATCTTGGCTACGTGTCCAGAATATTCTGAGGTGTTTATTAGTAGTTGCCGGGGAATTCCCCCGGATCTAAATGATATACTTGGTGGATAAATGACGTTTACTGATCATCGTTATCTATTAATTGTTGGACATTTTTACCGGCGGAAAAAATGCTTGTTGTTCACGGTACTCAGTTCTATTATCTTGCTTATTTCTGAAAGATGGACGGCGCAGAGCATTACAGACTATCCTATGTTTAATGGGCTCGCCACAATCTCACGAGAACACGAGAATGTGGAGCCGATTCTCATAACCCGATTCATGGCTTCACATTCTCGTGTTTTTATTTTCTCGTGTTGTTCATTCTCGCGCGAAAATCTCGCGAGTTTGGAGATCTCATCAGGATTGTGTAGCACATAAGCGACTTACGAGGGGCGATCAAAAAGTAATGATAATGAATATAATAAAACAACGATTCTAATTTAAATTTAATTTATTTTTCTACGTAGTCTCCTAACAAGTCGATACATTTAGTCCAACGTTTCTCTAAACCTAAAATACCCTTTAAAAAAAATCTTTATCAGAGCTCTCCCAAAATGCCTCTACAGCAGCCATCACCTCGCTATCATCGTCAAATTTCTTGCCCCTGAGGTGTTCCTTGAGCCGAGGAAACAAATGAAAGTCGCTGGGGGCTAAATCTGGAGAATAGGGCGGGTGTTCGACCAGTTCGAAGCCCACTTCTCGAATGGCAGCCATCGCAACTTCGGCTTTGTGTGCAGGAGCGTTGTCCTGATGAAACAGGACTTTCGCTCGGAGTTTGCCGCGTCTTTTTTCCTTTATGGCTTCTCGTAGTCGTCTTATTTGATCAGCGTAGTAGGAGCCCGTTATAGTAGCTCCCTTTTCCAGGTAATCAACCATTATGATTCCCTCAGCATCCCAGAAAACGGACGCCATAACCTTGCCCGTCGAGCTTGAAACTCTGAACTTCTTCGGCGTCGGTGAGGATGGCCTTTTCCAAGTCATCGATTGTTGTTTGGTCTCAGGATCAAAATGATGAATCCATGTTTCGTCCATGGTCACAAATCAAGACAAAAAATTTTCTTTGTCAGCCTGGAACTTTGCAAGATTGGCTCTTGAAATGTCAACTCGCTTTTGCTTTTGTTCGTCCGTTAACATTCGCGGTACCCAACGAGCGGAGACCTTTTTCATATTCATTTTGCTGGTCAAAATGCTTTGAATGCTGCCATATGAGATCCCTGTGACCTCAGCTAAATGTCTGACGGTTACTCTTCGGTCTGCTATTACGATTTCTCGACTTTTTTCACGTTTTCCTCAGTGAGGGACGAGGTTGGGCGTCCCTCGCGATGTTCATCTTCTGTGGTCCTTCTACCCAGCTTAAACTCTTTGCACCACCGTGCCACCGTAGAATATGGAGGAGCAGAGTCCCCTAATGTCTCCACCAAATCAGCGTGTATCTCTTTGGTAGACATTTTTTTCAAACAGAGGTACTTGATGACGCATCTCACTTCGTGTTTCTCCATTTTCGTGTTGTCGCTCCGACTGCTGGTATTCAAATGAATGTAGCTCCTGCAAATGACGTCCTATTTATACAATTTTTTAGCTGGGAAGTCATGAGGGACTGAGGAAGTAAAAAACATTTTTTTTGGATTTTTATCTTCTTTAAAAATACCTGTTTATCATTACTTTTTGATCGCCCCTAGTATGCTCTCTACTTCGGATTCAAGCAAGAACGGCCACCACGACCGATTTTTATTAAAAAAAATTGTGCATATTGGGTAAGTCTGAGAATCGGCCAACATCTATTTTTCGTCCCCCTAAATGATAAGGGTGACCCACCCCAAAATATTTTATTTTGTTGACAAAATTTTGTGTACTTTTTTATGATACAGCATACAAAAACACATAGGTACAATAATGAACTTTCACCCCTCTACGATCCATCCCTATTTTTAATAGCATTATTAGTACTTTTGGCAGAATGAAGTCTGTCGGGTTAGCTATACAACTGTACATAAAACTGGCGGATCCAATGGACGTTGCTCTGTACAAATCATCTTGTAATTAAACGACTTGTGAATCTAAGGCATTGTCAAAACCATCTGAAGACACACAAAAGATTTCGTCAAAATCAGTCCAGCCCTTTAGCAGGAATTCAGTGACATACACACGTACAGCAGTATATTAAAATATAGAGCATTGAGCGCTACTTCACAAGTTCTAGTTCCAATGTGGGCCACGTTTGTCTGTGATTAGGCACAGGCCGATTTTTAAATAGTTTTACTTTAGATTAATAATATGTATGACATATTAATAATTAATCTAAGAGTTTCACATACTGTGTGCATATTGGTTCAAATTGAGGTATCAATATTTAAGGCAGTTTGATATAATCACCCACCGTCGGACTAACGCATGAACAGACCACACTCCTCTCCTTACTTCGAGGAGACCCATGTAAGGACCTCGAAAAAAGAATTATGTCAGATATTTTGGTGGTCGACTGTACGAATGGGTTATATTTTGAGTGTTCTAGCCGCGGTACAAATACGTGTGATATAGAATTTGTTATTTTTATTGCCTCGGCTTATTAAAAACTTGCGAAAATTTACATTTTGTATTAAGATGGAGTTTTATAAAATTTTACGTAACCTAATTATTTTAATGACTGAAATTTTGACTGTGGCATACGTTATAAAGTGTCGCGGGTTCTAATTTCATGAAGGCAAACATTTTCGAGATGACATTATTTTTTAGTTAGCGAACGACTGAAAACTCCTACTAGTACCTACATTTTCCATTTGGTTTCACTTAAAAATATTTTCTCCCGTAAATCTAGCGGGACATTTCTAATATTAATATGATTGAGGTTACGAATGCAGAAATAATTTTTCGAAACCATCTGCTAGATTTTTTTTTACTTGGAAAAAGTGTATTTTTGTATAATATTTCATACACTTTGCCTTAGTTCATAATATATTTCGATGTAAATTTTAATATTACATTATAATGTTATTATGGTCCGTGATGGATGCTATCAGCAAGGGATCGGTCGTCTTGGAATTCATTGAAGGAGACCTATGTTCAGAAGTGGATAAAGTCTGATGATGTTGATGTAAATTTGGATGTTGAATTTCTGTCATTCCTGACACGTATCATTTTAACTGAAAGATAAGTTTTCTCCTCAAATGCCTTATCTTATGAGCGTGTATCTAATGTATTAAATGAAAAACCACGAAAGCCTGTGTATTTTATAAAAGTATGTATTATCATCATCTTTATCTTAACGCCTAACACTTTTCTTGGTTTTGAGGAGAAAACCTTTATCCATTAGGGGAATATAAAAGGGTTGCTAAGCCTAAAATAAGACTTGCCATCCTAAATTCGTAATAAATTATAAAAGCTTCCCAGCCGGTAGAAGATTGACTTACAATAATATACTATTTCCCAGCCAGTAGAAGATTGACTTGCATTAACCCACTGCTACGCAGCCGGTAGAAGTTCGACTTGCAATAACACACTGCTACGCAGCCGGCAGAACTTCGACTTGCAATAATACACTGCTACGCAGCCGGTAGAAGTTCGACTTGCAATAACACACTGCTACGCAGCCGGTAGAAGTTCGACTTGCAATACTTATATTTTTTGCACAACTGTGATATTTTTCTTTACTTTACTGAATGGTTTTGTAACAAAATACTAAGTCATTTGCAAATGTCTTGATATCAATAATACATGCTCAGAACGTTGGCAACCGGCCAGGCTGTATTGATTATGGTATGGAAGGACATTATAATGATCAAGTGGAGGGGACCTCCTGGGGGCTGTTGCTAGGGCGAATCTTGGAAATTATAGAAAATTATCTTATGTTATATTTGTATTAGAAATCTTTTGATGTCTGATTATGTAATCTACAGATATTAAAAGCAAATATTTTTTATAGACAAGTAAATTTTAAGGAATAACTCATAAATGTCTGGGACGCTGATCTCAAGGAGTCTGTGCTAGTTGGATTCAAATGGTGGAGTATCATTTGTCTCGATGCTCGAAAGAAGGCTTTATTGAAAGAGCAAAGTAGTAGTTAACGATGTTACCAGTCCTCCCGTGACCATGGTTGGCGTGGAGTATCCAAAACGTTATCTTAATAAGCCATATTAAAATCCGTGAAAGTTCTTACTTAATAATAATTTAATAAACATTTATAGTTGAAGACAATGATAGAAAAAGATGAGACAAAGAAAAATATTACGAGAAAATCTATATGTCAGATAAAATGTATACTTTGAAGTTATGAGAAGTAAATCACTCCAATTGGCTAAAAATAGGGACTGAAAAAATGTCTTATCTCTCGTATACCTTGACACATGAAGGCAAGCCTCGCTAGTTTGCCCCGCTTGTTTCTGAAACCCAAGAGAGCAAGTATCCTTTTGAATGTATTTATTATATTCATCTCATTCCTTAGACATGTAGTGACTCACGCCAGGGGCGCGTTAAAACACATGTATGAGTAAATCGTGTCGTCTTGAGCCGATTGTTTCCCAGCCATATATATAACACGTCTGGCATGTATTAGCATATGCTCATCATGCAGTGACAGTGAGATAGGTCGGGATTGAAATTCGATAATGTGATGTCGGTTGACGGACATGTTCAAATGAAGATCGGTTGTCATTCGATTACTTAGGAGATTTATATTTGGCGTTATTACTTCAAATTGTAAATTATATTTTTACATTATTTGAATAGACGGCTCGGAGACAAGAGTAAGGCACGAACGTTTATTTATCGAGCGTTAAATATCTGAATAAGACAAATGTATTTGTTCACACGAAAGCGTTTTAAAAGCACGGCGTTTATTTGTCAAATGCTAAATTGCATTTGAGACGTTGAGTGTTTGACTTTCTGTGTTTCGGAGAGTAAGCAGATTGTAATAGCTGGCACCAAGACTTAAGATCTTATCCCTCAGGTTGGGAAACACATTAATGAGTTGTTGTTTGTTATAATCATGGGCGACGCTGAAAATTCACCATCACATGGCACGTCTGCCAGTTTATTTATCCAACAAACATAAAAAAAAATGTCTGTTACACAGCAAAACTGAGCGGTGCGCGGTACAAGCGCATTCCTCGCACCGGAGCGCGCAGCTCAAGCGGATTCCTTTACCAAATTAAAAAGGAAATATTGCTTCACAGAGATGAAGAATTGAAAAATGTGAATAAAGGCATATGCGTATTAACAGGATTTAGTGAGATCTTACTCATATGCCGAAACAGCCATTTTGTGGCAGCTTAAAATAGGTCACCCATCCAAGTGCTACCGGTGAAGGAAAACATCGTGCGGAAACCTGCATGCCTGATGAGATTAATGTCTTTGAAGGTATGTGAAGTTCACCAACCCGCATTGGGCCTGCGCCTTGGTGAACTATGGCTCTCCTCGCCCGATTTTGATGAGGAGACCCGTACCCAGCAGTGAGACATAGCATAATATAAAATAGGTCAGGTCCTCAATCCTAAACTTGTAACTACAAAATCTGACCTAAGCCAATCGGACACGTCCAACATAGATTTAATTCCACATTCAAATCTATTTACAGTATTGAAACGACGAAGAGCTTGCGTCAACTTAAACGTCTGAACAACACTGAGCTATTGATGAAAAACCACGTTTCATTATGCATCGACAACCCAGTTCTGCATTTAAACCCGCGCTCCAAAATCCAGGCCAGCGATATGGTTTATTTATTTAATTCGTTCGTCGGCGCTTTGTGTTTATGCCAGGGAAACTGGCATATGTCACTTGATGGTTACGAGTTCACCCGAGACTAGCCCATTCATATTGCCTCTGATATAAGCTGGTCTTTATCGGTCGACGATGGTCCACTGGTGGGTGGAGTCAGCCTCTTATGCGAGAGGTTCCCGGTTCGATTCTGAGCCCCGGGGGTGCCTTGAAATGGGTTTTTCTGAATTTCTAAGAGCACCCCAAACACGAGACCATCGCTCGCTCACCGGTGAAGGAAAACATCGTGAGGAAACCTGCATGCCTGATGAAATTTGAAAACTTTGAAAGTATATGAAGTTACCCGCATTGGGCCAGCACATCGGTGAACTATGGCCCATTATCCTCCTCGCCTAATTTCGAGGAGGAGACCCATGCCCAACAGGACATATAAGGGTTGATACTTTTATCGGTACGGGTACTTACGTATACTTTGTTGTGTAAAGTGGGATATAGGCAGATTCAGAGATTACTAGATTTTAAGTCATCTGCCTGGCTTAGTCCCAGCTATGTGGCTAACTAGCTATCAGGTGCCTCACCTCGTTAACCTATCAAAATATAAAAGACACTTTATACAAAAGAGGTGTTAGTTTTATACTGCATTTTAAAGTTTCCGCTTAAGTGCAGAGCCGAAGAATATGGGTATTATGAACAGGTAGCGCGGGTGAACGGCCGTGCAGTCGATACGGGGTCAACGACCCGTTGATACTTTACACTGTACCGTAATACTGGCGTATCGATTCAAACTGATGATTAGCTGTTATGGCTTCACCCAATTTTAGTTCTACAATAATGACTACTCCCTGTATTGTGTATTTACTGTACTTTCTTGTCCAAATTTCATCCAAATTTTACTATCAACATTACATAGCTGCATAAAGTTTTTTAGTTAAGAAGTTGTTTTTTTTTAATGAAAATTAAGAACATGGAATTGTCATAATTCCGGCTAATTAATAATTAGCCTATCCTAATGCAACTGTTTATGTATAGACTAAATACAACACTGCTGTTTTACATCTTCGCTCCCATTTGCCAGAAAACAGAAAGGCTGTTATAGTAGAAATGTCCGATATATTATAGCATACACGAGATAGCGAGAGAGCGAGAGACAAGATAGAGATAGATATGCGAGTTGTAAAGCACATTCATCCCAGCAACCAGAAAAATCTTAATAATATAATAATATGGGTTTTTCACTACTAAAACTCTTTTAAATCTTATTCGCCAGGACAGGCAACACATAATATTGCCTGGTTTCAGGTAAGCGAGGTAATATAATTGATGGGCGACTTCGACCACTTCTCACTTCACTACGCACTTCCCATCAACTGGCACATCTCCCAGTTTTTTTTAATCAACTTACAAAACTCCTCAAATCGTAGTAATATTCCGTTATAAGCCGTTTTAAAACCTATTCAAATTAGGTTGCTTTTTTTGAATGTTTTTGAAATCTCAGTATCTTTTACGGATCACTAAAATAACTTCGTCATTGATTAGTATTCCTGGAAGGCTCTCGAAGGTTCTTAAGGCAATCGCATAATTAACTCGTAAATTACCTCATTTTGAGTACCCTCGATCGATAGAATCACACGGCCAGATTTATTACTTAATCTTAAGGCAAAGGGAATTAATACTGAAGACCGAACTGTTCGTGGGATATCTTTAGGAGATATAATCTATTCCTAGTAAGTCATGCCCAAAAACCAAGAGATTAATATATTATGCTTCTATTATTAAGAATTATTTCCGCTTTCATGTCAAACATATTTGACAGATAGAGTATGGAGTATCTGTCAAATATGTTGCCGATAGCCTATTCGGAACTTATCTGGAGATTGTGAAACAGGCCCTAAGAGTCATTTTCTAGGCGACGAGCTTGCGAAAGCGAGAGTTGACGGCGCTAGGATTTTTGATATGACTTGACAAGCTTAGTGAATACCAAGTTGAATTCACAGCGCTGTCACAGCGTTGCGACAGCGCTGCGTTTCATACAGAAGAGCACTGCTGATTTAGGAGATTTATTAGATATTACATTTAGTTTTACTTATAGAGCAAACAAATATGATGGTCTTAAGTGGGGTAGTTTCAGCCAAATAATTCTTGAAATTCGGCGCGATTTATATTCACGACTTTTATAATAAGAGCCTACAGGCTGTCAAGCTTTTTGTAGTCATCGATCACTTTGGAAATTGAAAATATTGGACTCGAACTACCCCATCATCATCAATTACAATAAAACTCAATTAATGACATTGACGAGCGATGGCGGTCCCGTGGGTGGGCTCGGCCTCTTGAGCGAGTCCGGGTTCGATTCTGAACCTCTGTGGTGCCTTGAAATGGGCTTTTTCAAAATTTAAAAACTGAAAACCAAACCATCGCTCTCTTACCTTACGTAAAGGAAAACATCATGAAGAAACCTGCATGCCTGATGATATTAAAAGTCTTTAAAGGTGTGTACTTCACCAACCTCGCCTGATTTCGAGGAGACCCGAGACTAGCAGTGAAAAATATATGAGTTGATACTTTCTTTAAGCTTTTAATCACATTTAAATATTAGTCATATTTAAGAGGAATTTTTTTTTTAACTTTAAACCGACTGCAACCGGAGAAGAAAACTTGCCCATGACATAATGTTACTTGTCTTTCTATTTTGAATGTTTTACAAAACACAGGCACAAAACATCACAGGTGGCGTTCAGGGAAAAGTGTTGTAGTAAAACAATTGTTTTAGGAGAATCATTTCAACTAGTCCTGCCAATCGTGGTCAGGCAAAGCCGTGAACATTAGCATGCATATTACAATACCTGTTAGTACAGTCGCCTGCGCGTTCATTGACAATTTTAAAATAACTTGTGTTCTTCATGTTTTCTCAAATATAAACTTGCTTGGCAAATAGAAAGAGGTTTGCCGTTAAGAGGAAAACATTGTACACTAATAAACAGAACATTGATGTCATATACATTAAACGTTAAAAAGCGCTAACGTCAGGTTACAATGCGACGCTTATTAAGCTCTCCTACTAAACAGGCCTTACGGAACAATTAAACTTGCATTATGGACAACTTAAGTGTACATAGACTATGGCTTAAGAAACCCTGCTATATGGCTTATGCGCGCGACTGTACACAGCATTTACAGTGAATAGCCGTCATTAGGCTTTGAGGCCTGGTACATGATACATAATCGTCGTAATGTTTCATGCTGAATGCCTTATGTATCTGAATGGGACAGTTTAACTTTTAAATGCTTCCAGACGCAAATGGCTTGGCTATCTGCCAAATGGTATATGGCATTGGCAACTTAAAGTTTTTGAGTTACATGACATGAGTTTGCTAATTGTTTGTGGGCATGAGTCAAAATATTCTGTAAAAAATTATAAGCTGATTGACTAAACAAGCAATCCACACCAGGTAGTGCTCCTGTGCCAGCAGAGCCGGGCACTCGCTATGGTTTTAGTTTGATGGAAATGGAAACGACAAATACACGACAAAAAAAAAACGACAATACCTTTTCGACGTTTTATAAGTACCCATCAGGGCATTTGTAAAATAAAAATATTTTAATTTTAATTATAGTTAAACAACTTTTACGAATTTGATCGCGGCCCGACGTTTCGGATACTTTGCAGCAACCATGGTGAAAGGAGGAGAATTCTCCCATACTAACTCAATAAACCGTGATAAAATCCGTCAAAGTTGTATCATTATAATGAGTGAAACTCGCGCCATTTGTTAAACTATAAGCTGAGTTTCAACGATGAAATAGATTTTCCACAGGCAATCTATTATTAATGAAATAAGTATCAATGAAAATATTCAATGAAATAAGTAAAATAATGCAAAATATTGAGAGAAAGAGAATTTTCACATGGGAGAATTACTATTAAACGTAGTGGCTTTGCTGTGTCACTGAAAGCTTATTAGACTCTATTAGCAGTGCTACGTCACTTTGACATACAAGTTAGCAACAGGCCACCGTAGCAGCGCTACGACACAATGACACAATTCTTATAGTAGTGCTACACCGTTATACATTAAGACCTAAATACAAAGCCTTTGAATATATTAGCAATGCCAATTAATACATTCAATAATTAGTAGGGCTACACTATCGTAGCATTACATTAAGTAGCAGTGCTACGACAATATAATAGCTACGAGTTTATTAGCAGTGCTACGATGATAATACTACGAGTTTGTAGCAGTGCTACGAAACTGCAATGTATTGATTGTGGTTTACCATGGCAATACTATTTATTATTGGTAGTATTGCCATTATATTGGCATTGCACAAAAAAATCTAAGCTAGTATTTTAAGATATTACAGACTTTAATTACTTTTTTATTCACCCGCATTCTATATAATTCTAGTTGTACTATAATTAGTTACATGCTTCTTCAAAGGATTCCTCCTTGTCTCAAAATTACGTAACATAAGCCTTCAAAAACTACTTTATTTTCTGACTGTTTATCTGTCTATTAAAACCTTTAAGGTGCTTCCTATTGGCATAGAAAAATAATTTGGCAAGAAGCAAGAGATGGGAAAAATATATTTAAAGTAACACTCAGCGTGCGAGTAAGAGTGAGTCGTATTCGCGCGCTTGTATGGTTTTTGTTAACTATTAAATACAAAACCACTTTAAAACTCAGTAAACGTATAGAAATGTGATAGTTGATAACAGTGATATTATGCTGCATAGTTTGTTATCAATTATTCCTAACTGCCTAAATATTTTGTATTAGCTGCGCTCGCGGTTACACCCACGTATTTTCCATTTGAGTTCCCGTACTTTATAATATTAATAGGACACTACTACAATAATGTAATTTTTGTTACCAAATTTTCATTTAAAGTCTATTCTGGATAATCTAGCACGACTTTACTAATATCAAGCTCAGACTTAGTGAATCTTGAGGTCGGGTAAGTCGCCGGTCATAGTCACGGCGCGTGTCATCGCGTGATGCCGCGCTATCATCCTTAGCTGCGATACAAATCGACCTTTCTTCCTGACATTCACACGAATTCGTGTTTTCAAATGCCTTTGTTGGATTGTGTTTTATCATTTCTTACTGTTCCAGAACATTCTTTGTTCTGGGTGTAAAAATATTATTTAACAGCGATTTTATTTAATGTACTTAGGTATTTATCGAAACTAATTATAAAAACTAATTAAAACGGGATATTCGCTATGTTTTTTTAACTTTATATCGCGGAATTTGATATTTTGACATTGTCTACGATTAAGTCTGTCTCAATAATTAAGGTTTCCGTTTTACCTTTTTGGTAACGAAATCCTAAAAATTTATGTTATTACATATCTTCTGATATAATGCTAAGATTATTCTAGTAATTTGATGTTGATCAAAAGACGAAGATGATGAAGCTGATTTTTAATCCCGCAACCAAAAATGTGACCTCTGCATTGAATTCTATACTTAAATCCCAATCCACTCTAGAGTCACAATTGGTCCGACCGTTGAAGAAGAATATTCTAGTAAATTTGAGGGTATTATTTCAATAATCCGACTCCACAGGCTTTTGCCCTAGACATTATAGTCTGAACCAATATCTAGTTATTTCATTGCTTTGTTTAAAATCGTAATATTGAGTTTGAGTTACGAAATCACTAGCAGCGTCCCGGGGTTTCACCCGCGTATTTCCCATTCCCGTGGGAGTACGGTGATAAATTATAGCCTATGTATTATTCTGACGTAAAAGCTATATTATCGTAAAGTTTCATGAAAATCCATTCAGTAGTTTCTACGTGAAAGAGTAACAAACATCCATACTCACAAACTTTCGCATAATATTGGTTGGATATTTTAAGCTTTGAAATGTTTTGAATATAGAATTTATGCATGTTACGACCTGAATCCTTATCTAAATCCAGTTGATTAGAGCTGAGATGGATAATCAGATATTTCAAATCTAAATCCAACTTTTTTAGTGAGGCAGGTTGATGTATTCGCATAATCCAGGATTACTCCAGGCAATGCTCTTGGACATATTTTATTTTATTTATTTATGGACATTCCACATAGATAACCTTCTATGTTTTAAACATCAGTAATAATAAAACTAAAAGTATCTATAATAACGGAATATCACCGCTTGCCAGTGTGAAACTATACAATGCAACACTAAGGTTAAATTAATAACAAAAAACAAAGAAAAATTTGTAAATTAATATTTTAAAAACAATAAAACTTTTATTAAGTTTAGAAAAGAACATTTTCTAAACTTAATAAAAGGTGCAAACGTGTGCGTGTGCATGTGTGTGTGAATGGGTGTGTTCGGTTATATGTATACTTGCGCATGTATGTATGTGATACCCTAACCCTACGATAAGATCTTGGGATCGGTGCCATACCATTAGGTTACCAACAATGTGCGTATATATTATATAAAACTTGTAAGTATCTTAAAAACTACAAAACTATAATAACATATTATGTGGGAACTTTCACTTGTGAAATGCACTAGATGGTAAGTGATCGACTTTGACCATGATCATAAACTAGGCTACCCGGAAGTGATGGAACTAGCCCGGGCAACTTATCTAATGCGTAAGTTATAGTATTGTAAAGTTTCAACAGAATACATTTAGTAGTTTTTGCGTTAGAGAGTGACAAACATCTAAACTTACAAACCTTTATAATATTTGAAGTATTTTGCGTTAAACGTTCGATCTTGAGTCAAACAGGCATTCATTGGAGTTAAAACATTTTTTTACTATTTAAAATTCCCTTGCAAAGAAGTCACTTTAAAATCCCCTTTATTTTTATTTCTTAAAAGTGAAAGTGGTGTATTATTTCGTTATCAGCAACATTTCTATTATCAGTAGAACACACAGCAGTAACATAGAATCAATGATACCTATGCATCTAAAAATAGAAAAAAAGTGTTGTAAAAACTAGCCGAAGGGAACAGAACGGCGCATTGTTTTTGCGTTTTTGAAACGGAACGTCTGCAATGGAAGTTTCGATACGGATGTGGACTAGCTATTGTCGTGGTTTTGCTTATGTTGGAACTGTATCGACGAGTATAAGCGCTAATGAAAGTGCATACAGCGAACGATATTACTATGGCTCAGGTAATAGGCTATAAATGAGCTAGAATATGATTATTGTCACTGTTAAATAAATGAAAACCGCGAAGAAGTAATGTCGAGTTGCGCCAAAATATCCCGTAAAATTGGTTGTCTGTAAAGTCGATTTACGGACTGTAGTTTGACGTGACAACGTCAAACATTACATGCAGCACGAACTGAAATGAGACGATCGCTCGAGCCGATCATGCTTCTCTCTCGTTGTGCCGCACTCTCGCTTACGGAACGCTACATGACGTCATTTTTTCGTGCACGCTACTCGAGTTATTAGAAGTTGTCACGTCAAAATCCTTCTTTAATACTGGGAAAAATGTTTATGGCGATAATTGGTTATTGCATATACAAATGGAGAAAGTCGCGATGATACGTTTTATCATATTTATCACAGACTTATGCGTAGTTATAATAATAAACTTATATTTGTGCCTATGTACAATTCTACAGCCTGAGCTTGAATTATTACAGCTTGAGAAGCCCCGTAAGATACTAGGTAGATTTTTTAAGCACTAAAATTTTTTCCACGCTCACAAATTTATTCTCCTATAATAATTACGTATATACGCTCTAGATAATTAATCAAAACAATTTAATTGTTTAATAATTTTTCATACAAAACTCATTTCAGCTTTCGTCGCCAGCGTGCCTAAAGCTTATTTATTTATGTAACATATGAAAGTTAATACTCGGTGGAGATAATAGAATTAGCAGAACTCGGCGCTGCCAACTTATAATAGTGTTTCGCATTATTCAATTATCTTTGCTATTATTATACTAGCGAGGGGCCCGGAATCGTGCAACCAAAATGTAATAGGTATTTTCGTCGGTAAAATTCTAACAGTAAGTCATTTTTTACTTTTTTGGTTTGGTCTGATTGCATTGTAAAGTATCAACCTTTATATGTCCCACTATTGGGCACGGGTCTCCTTCCTCAAAATCAGGCGAGGAGGGTAATGGGCTACTAGTCCACCGCGCAGTGCGGGTTGGTGAACTTCATATACCTTCAAAGACTTTCAAACTCATCAGGCATGCAGGTTTCCTCACGATTTCCTTCACCGGTGAGCGAGCGATGGTCTCGTGTGCACTTAGAAATTTAGGAAAACCCCATTTCAAGGCACACACGGACGGGTCAGGATCGAACCCGGAACCCCTCGCATAAGAGGCCGAGTCCGTCCACCACTGGACCACCGTCGCTCGTATTGATTGTCGTCGATTGCATTGCATAAAGGATAAAAGGGCGCATCGTATCGACCAATTAAAACACCATGACTGACCAATAGAAGTCCATTAATTAAATAGTAATACCGCGTAACAATTCAATAATAGATTACATGGTTTATTAAGTTTTTTTAACCCTGTAAAGTAGGAACTCCAACAAAGGATAAAGTACTGCAGTACATGCAAAGGTAAATAAAAAGGTATTTGGCAATTTGTGCTCCTTCAATTATAGGGGAACACGTCAAGAATACATCATCATTTCCATCGGACAAAAAATTAGAAAACTAACATATTTAACACATAATATATATTAACCTCAAAATAAAGATAAAGAAAGATATAAACAGAGATAACCTAAAAATAAAGATAAAGAAAGATATAAAAGGGCAATCAAAGACACCAAGAAGTAGCTGTTGCCCGCAGCTTCCTCTGCGTTAACTAAGTTTTAAAACGATATCTTAGCGAATATATATAGCCTATAACCTTTCTGGATAAATAGGCTATCTATAACTGAAAGAATCTGTCAAATCTAATAGTTCCTGAGATTAGCGCGTTCAAACTTCTTAAGCTTTGTATATTAGTATAAGATAATACTAAGCGAAACACCGCAAAAACAATATTGTACCAAAAAATTATTTTACCAAGTTGTAATATCAAGCCTGAGCCAATCTTGTAGTAATTTGAACGGCCACCCAAATCTGCATTTTATTGCCGACACTATGGCGGGAAAATTAAATCCATATTTAAACAAGATTTTTATTAAAATCTCCGATTTCAAAATGTCAGACGTTTATTAAAATACATTTATATGTGTTTATGAGTGTTCAGAACAATTCAAATGAATAGAAATAAAATAAAATGTGCTAACTGGACAGGCTGGCCTGTTGGTCTCGTGGTTAATAACTCTGATTGCTTAACCTGAAGGTCGTGAGTTCGATTCCCACACAGGACAAATGTTTCTGTGATGAGCATGATCATTCGTTCTGTGTCTGAGCATAATTTATATAAAATAAGTGTGTTTATTGTTCGTTAAGCTCAACGTGCTGTGGAGCGTGCTATGCTGAGTGTTTCATTGGCAGATAGGATTCGAAACGAAGACCTCCGCCAGAGAACTAAAGTTACCGATATCACGCGAAGAATATGCAAGTTGAAATGACAATGGGCTGGTCACGCACTCAGAAGAACGAATTGTCGATGGGGCAGTAAGATTCAAGACGAAGTGTTGGTCGGCTGTCAATCATGTGGGAAGATCTCCGAGCAGTGGCCGGTCCGTATTGGATGCGAGTGGTAAGGGATCGGTCGTCTTGGCGTTCATTGAGGGAGGCCTATGTTCAGCAGTGGACAGATAAAGGCTGATGATGATGTGTGTTTATTAATGTATAGGTATGTTGATTTAATACAGGCTCAGTCTAGTTTGGAATCAGATGACCGTGTATGAGTTGTCCCGACTGATCATAAAAAAATAATTATTACTAGTAAGATTGGCACACACACATTTTTATTAATTAATTTCTATGTTATCCGCTCTATTGTAGATCCCAATTAGATGCTACAAAGCTACAATACAAAGGACAGCTATAACTAAATCAATATACGTAATATAATTGTTAATATATTGTTAACGCGGCAAAAAAATCCACGTTAAAGTTATTAAACACACTAATCTCCCCGGCAGCTACCGGCATGTATACACATTATTCAGCGATTGCATTATTCAAATTAAGCAAAACTACAGCAGAAACCACGACGCATTGACGATGTGGCAAATAATTGGCGGGTTAACCTTTGCCTTTACTTTAACATGAAATCGTATTAAGCTATAAGTAACGTTAATAACATTATTCAAGCTAAGCAAAACTAAAAAACGGACAACTATCATTTAATCATTTGACCGCGCGGCAAATCAATTGCCGGGAGAAAAAGAACAGGTATGAAACCTGTTACAAATGCCGGAATAAAAACGTATTGAGTTATAACATTATTCAAACTAATATAAAGGGCAATAAAAACTAATTATTCGCAACATTCTTGGCGCTTCGCCACGTCGCGTGATGCAGCTCCAATTTAAAGCCGAAACGGATGTTGCCCACAAATTATAGTTGGTAATGCCGGCATGAAATTATTTCCTTGGTTTGACTTTTCTATCTGCGATAACTTTAATCTATACTTATTCGTGAAAGGGAAAAAAAGTGGTTATTTTTATAAATATACTTATTACGGACAAAATACCATTATATAAAATAACAATAATATGTTGGCGTTCATTCAGGGAGGCCCATGATCAGGAGCGGTGGTCACCTTCTGCGAAACCGTCATCTCGCAGAAGGAGGCATATCCACTGCGAAAAAAAGGCCTATGTTCAGCAGTGGACTTATAAAGGCTGATGATTATGATGATGATTATGTATTCTCGCAAATAAAAAGACTTCAATGTCTTACTTGTTAATATCCTAATATCCTCTGCAGAAAATGAGTGTATAATAATGAGTGAATTTTGATTTTGATATTTTTACTTATCAATAAAAATTATCAAAGTCAACTTTAAACTTTGTAGGCTCAAAAAGTTAACTGCCGGAATATTTTTACCTTAATCCAAAACGAAATACATAAGTAAGTGGCCATTGAGAATTTAATACACCAGCTGATCTGCTTTGCCGGGTATCTTACCTAATATCTACTCTTGTTTCATAGTTTCTCTCTTTACAACAAATTCGTCATTCACAATAAAAGGCCAAAAAACCCTAGATACGTATACACCGATAAAAAAATCGATTTAATCAAATACTCAATTTAAAGATCAATTCAATCAACGAACCAATCGGAATCGTAAAGCCACCATCGATTTTTATCGCTGAATCGTAATCGGTGTATAATCGGTCCGGTTTATCGACACTTGTTTGTATGAAGTCGACTGCGAGGAGATATTTTTAGTTCGAAAGCTTCGAATTGTGAGAACATGCTGAGTTTTATTGTCTATACGAAACAGTCTGAAGTTACATTATAAAGGGGATATGACTTTTTTGTTTTATATCTGATTTTAGTAATGGAATGGAAAAAAATTGAAATTCATATTTTACAAGCTGTTGCCGATGTGCCCACGTTAACACGTTTTTTTTTTTGGCCTTCCTATGTTACTTTTAGCACCTTCGAGGATATGTGTATAACGTTTCACGATGATCAGTTGAGTAGTTTTCGCTTGAAAGCGTAACAAACAGTGGTAAGGATGTTGACAAATGTGACGATGACGTAGTCAACACCGGTGATGTAATTATTATATCAAATAAATTATATAATATTTTTAAACATCAGAAGTGAAAATGCGTTTTAAATATAAACATTTATTATATTATCCATAAAATAACAATATTAAGGTTCACAAGTACATATTTTAAGATACATTCTTACTCACTCTACCCATATATTTACTCACATGAACTATTTCCATATTATACTTTACACATTAAAATAAACAATGGCTTATGTGACCTTACAATACCATTCGGGCAGAGCTTCGTCCTCCTCAAACTCACAGACGTGAATGACCCCTCTAATAATTATACCCCGCTATTTAAAGGCAAACTTAATGACCTTCATAACGCTCGGCCGTCCTACCCACACTTTGACAACGACTACGTCACGCCACACGCAGGTAAACTGGAACTTGTTCCCAGTTTCTGACTTATAGCCGCCAGATGACGCTACGGTTGCTTACATATTTATAATAAATAAAGTTTTTACACTTTACACAAGTTTTTATTGCTGTGTTTTTTTTTGGTTGATAAGTATATAATATTACACGATTATTATACAACTAGCAGACCCGACAGACTTCGTTCTGACCAAAAGATTTGGTATGTAGCAGTTTTTTGTTCCTACCTATTTTATCTCAAATTCGAGAAATAAACTATCCTACCTTTTACCTTGGAGAAAAGCACACATTTTAAAAGAAAAAACATTAAAAGCGGTTCAGTAGTTTCGGAGTTCATCCCGGACAAACATCGTGACACTGGAATTATATATAATAGATATTATAATATTAATATAAAGATAACCTTCGAAACGACTTATCTGATTTAGAAATATTGACACTGAATAACACGAACTTCAAAAATCTTTAACTACTGCCTAAGCGTAACAGTCTAAGCTGCAACAACACAATAAAATAAACTGAATACTTACGGCTTTACAAAAAGAACCAGCAACGACTCTCGCCTCTGTCCCAAGTCTCTTTATAAGTGTCATTGCCGAGGTTACATATAAAAATAGACAATAGGCATATGGGTTAAAGTTGATCATCATCATCATCAGACTTTATCCAATCCATCATTCTTTTAATGGACAAGTCCAAATCATTTCTCACATCCAACATGAACCAGCAACTGGTTTGATTGTCTTCCCTCCAACCTCTCTAGACGAGTGACAAAAAAACGCGTTAGCAAAAAGAATGACTTTTTTTTCAATGTGCACAAAGTTTCATGGTGATCGGTTGAGCAGTTTTCGTGTGAAAGCGTAACAAACATCTTTAGTTTCTTATTTATAATATGAGTAAAGACTAAATAATAGAAACACCAATGTGACAGATTGACGTTAACGACAATGTCGCTGAAAGCGAACGCCAAGTAGTCAAAAGCAACTTTACTATTCTATAAACTTAAAAACCTTGTGATTTGTCTCCAGTGCTGAATGACTAATTCTTTGTAAAATCCCACATGATACCGACATAAAGTGGCAGCTATGCTGTCGCGTTACGTGCGGCTTGTGAGTTTTAGGTGGCCCATTGAGAGATAGGGAAAAGGAGGACAACGCATTTGCATGACCTCTGGTTGTGTGGGTGTTTATGGACGTCGATAGTCGTCAAAACGCTTCGACTGTTCGGTTACCCTCCGATACTATAAAATAAATAATAATCTACACTAATATTATAAAGAGGAAAACTTTGTTTGTTTGTTTGGTTGTAATGAATAGGCTCAAAAAGTACTGGACCGATTTCAAAAATTCTTTCACCATTCGAAAGCTACATTATCCACGAGTAATATAGGCTACATTTTATTCTGAAAAAAATAGGGTTCCGTAAGGTATTTGGGTTTTTCGGACACAAGGTGTAAAAAATCAACCAGAAAAGTTACTTATTTTGCTTACTAAGCTCCCGTTGTAAATCTTAGTTAACGCAGGCGAAGCTGCAGGCAACAGCTAGTAATATTATAAACACGTTATTTTGTAGGGTTGGATGCTTGCATGTTTGTTGCTGTTTCAGCACCTTAAAAAAATACCTAATAGATTTTGATGAAACTTTGCAATAATATAGCTTAAACATCAGAATAACACATAAGCTATAACATATCCCAGTACTCCCACGGGAAAAGGAATGTACGCGGGTGAAACCGCGGGGCGCTGCTAGTAAAAAATAAATCTACAGCTCACAACGCAGATAAGCACAAGTTAAAGGTACTACTAAAGCCTTTTCAAATTGTAATTTAACGTTGCAGAAGTTTTAGTGAGAAAGTGAGAATTGTTCCCATAACGACTATTCCAATATAGACTTCAACGAAACTTTTCGAGTTAACTTATTACTTATAAATAAAAAGGGATCATTATTAGACCCTTTTCTGTCCCTTTATAGACGTAGACCTCTTCAAGGAACGCTGAGAATGTTTATTAAAATCTAGTTATGTATAACTAAGCCAAACTCAAAGCAGTGGCCGCTTCTAGTTAGATGAGAGAGGCGAAGGATTGGCCGCCTTGTCATTTTTAAAGAAGCCTAAAAAGTTGGCAATGGTATTGTCCAATCAGAATCGGTTGTCTGTAAAGTCAGTTTACTGACGATAGCTAAACGTGACGTCATAAGAAAATACTGTTGGGCCGATTGTGCCTCTTTGGCGCTCGTTCCGCGCTCTCGCTTGCACTTCAAGCCTTTAATGGAACGCCTCAGGGCGAGGTAACGCCGCATGAGTCGTATTTTTTGTGCGTGCATCCGGCTTCATTAAATTATAAGACGTTCTCACATCAAAAATATCAAGACATAATTAATTCAATTACATCAGTAATCCCGCCTATCTGAAACTACAATTTTAATCACATTTTTGGGATATTGATTTAGCCTGAAATTCGCTTGTTAATAAACGATATATTGTAATAGCTATTAAAACCTTTGTAGATTGATGTCCGATTAATTATAGGGCCGAATTGCTAAAATATGTAAACCTATGTAGTTTCACGTATCATCGTCACCAATATCATTAATATCAGCGACATTATCATCATCATGATGATTATAATCATCATTATCATTTTGCTTTCTTATCTTTACGCGAATTTCACTCATTATAATGAAACAACTTTTACGGATTTTATCGCGGTTTATTTAGTTTTTTACAAGCCCGACGTTTCGGATACTTTACAGCAACCATGTTCACGGGAGGACTGAGGTGTCAGACGTCCTACTGTAACAAAGTTATTCGAAACTACCCTATGATACAACAATATTTTATTTAGTCCTATCTATGCAGAAGGTGCTAATTAAGTCTTTAGTATGTGACATGTTATGCTTGGATTTTGATTTTATTATATTTATTATGGGATCCCAAGCAGGTGGTAATGGCCAGCCATCTTCTCTTCAATCTGTGACCATAGCCTAGACAACGCTCGCCATTATATTAGATTTGATAAACTACAAGTCCTCGCAAAAGATCACCGATTCCAACCAAGGATGATTCGCGAGGCTATTGAAATTAAAAAACATCCTAATTTCAATAGAGAAGATGGCTGGCCATTACCACCTGCTTGGGATCCCATAATAAATATAATAAAATCAAAATCCAAGCATAACATGTCATAGACTAAAGACTTAACACCTTCTGCATAGATAGGACTAAATAAAATATTGTTGTATCATAGGGTAGTTTCGAATAACTTTGTAACAGTAGGACGTCTGACACCTCAGTCCTCCCGTGACCATGGTTGCTGTAAAGTTTCCGAAACGTCGGGCTTGTAAAAAACTAAATCAACCGCGATAAAATCCGTAAAAGTTGTTTCATTATAACATGATTATCATTGTCACCATCGTGATTATCAATATCATTATCATTAGCCCGCCCATGGAGTCCTGAGGAATATATACTTCTAGTCGATATTGATTGTAATAAGCAATCTGACATAGGTTTAAAGCTTAGTTAACTAACATAAGAACTTGTCCGATATATCTGCACAAATTAATTTTTATCGATCATCTTGTCGTTCATTGAATTAGGTCTAATTCTCTTTGTGAATCAAAATAACAAAAACGCAATTTTGATTCACGAAGCATTCCAAGACGATCCTAACGAACTTACATTTATTAAATACAGTTTCTGGAAAATTCTTTTCTACAATATCTGATTATTTGAAGTCACGTTCGCGTGATCGAAGGTTGTGCCAAAAAAAAAGTCAAATATTTAGGTACCTTCGTTTGTAGCTACGTGATGACGAATTATTTAAGGGTTTTCCCTGATCTGTGGTGTCTGATGCTCAATTTTCCAAAAAATACGGATGGAAAGTGATGGGTTGTGATTTTTGCTTCTCGATTTGGATCATCTTCTGGCGCATCTCAGCAGTAACATCAATTAGAAAGGCGTGATGCTAGACGGCATGATGCTGCCCTTAATCCATCTTTAGTTATAGACACACTAGCTGTTACATGCGAATATGCTCGCGTTAAGAAAAAGTATTCCTTTTATGTATCTTACGTTAATCCTCGTACCTCCGAGAATGTGTTCAATGTGTTTTATGATCATCGGTAGAGTAGTTTTCGCGTGAAAGCGTAACAAACATTACTTACTTTACTAATAACTTATTATACTTTACTAAACATTACCTACTTTCATATTTATAATAATAGTAAGGATGTGAATTATGAATTTTTGTATTTAAGGTATTTCACATCAGACGGGCGTTTCGTGACCGCTAATATTAAATTCATCATCTCGTCATTCATGTGTTATAAATTCTGAAAAGTGTTCAACCTGAGATGTCTTCATCAGTATAGCTATACATAGCCTTTATAGTATATCACAATACAGCCGCATCAATTGCATCGTTTTTGATGTGACAACGTCTTATAATTCAATGGAGTCGGCTGCACGCATGAAAAAACATGACTCATGCGGCGTTACCTCGCCCTGAGGCGTTCCATTTAAGGCAAGCGAGAGCGCGGAACGAGCGACAAAGAGGCAAAATCGGCCCATCAGTATTTTTAATGACATTGTCACGTTCAACGTCAGTAAACCGACTTTACAGACAACCGATTTTTTGATGTTATATAGTACCTGTTCGGTTATACAGCTAAGATAATCTTTGTAATGGGTAACATAGCACAATGATTGGGACTTAATAGAGACCAACTTTGATTACCAAAGTAAGAATTTCACAATATTCTGTTTATGTCAATTGAATAGACAAACTAGCAGACAGGATTCCAGGCAACTCATTTACGTGTCCTCTATGCTTATATAAAAGGCGGTAAGTTTCGGCGACACTAATTACATTACTTTCTGAAACGAAAAGTTGTTTTACTAAAGCAATATGCTCACGGCTTACTACTGTTATACTTCGTGTGACAAATGACATTTCAAGCAGAACTTTATGTTTCTAAATGAACGTTAAAACTTATCATTTTATTAATTAATGGCTACTGTTATGTACCTGAAATGTTGCGTGTATAAAAAACTTAATAAACCGCGATAAAATCTGAAAAAGTTGTTTTATTATAATGAATGAAATTCGCGTAACCATAAGAAAACAATACGTTAAAAATATTGAAATATCGTTTAAATAATATTTAACTTTCGCGAAGAGCTCCCCTAGGTGTTGTCTTAGATGTAGCTCCAATTTTTCTGTTAAGCATGTATTATTGGATTGTTGTAATTATAATTCTGATAGACAATTGTATAATCTAAGTAGTAATAAGTACCTTTTGTTGCTTGACCCTGATGTGTGTAATAATGTAATTCCATTTCTGCATCACTGTAATTGATACTGTCAAATATAAGTTTCATTAGTGTTCGCTGATAACCCTGGGTGTTCCACTATAGTAAGAGCGACGATGGTCCAGAGGTGGATGGACACGGCCTCGTATGCAAAAGGTTCCGGGTTTGATCCTGGCCCCCCCGTATGTGCCTTGAAATGGGTTTTTCTAAAATTTCTAAGTGCACCCCAAACACGAGACCATCACTCGCTCACCGGTGAAGGAAAACATCGTAAGGAAACCTGCATGCCTGATGAGATTGAAAGTCTTTGAAGGTATGTGAAGTTCACCAACCCGCACTGGGCCAGCGCGGTAAACTATTGGCCCATTACCCTCCTTGCCTGATTTCGCGGAGGAGACCCGTGCCAAGCAGTGGGACATAAAGGGTTGATACTTTACTTTTTTTTTAATCTAGAGTTCATATGCAGAAACACGGTAAAATTCTAGTTAATAAACAAATGTACTTTCAGTTCATTTATAATGCAGGCGTAGAAAATCGATTACCAGCATTAGAGACCGTTCATTTAACATGTGCTGGTAGCTTAATTAACTATTAAAAACTATTTTATATTTTAGTATCTGCCCTCGACTTCGTTTGTATTGAGTTTTTTTCCCCGTGGATATATTCTAGGCTCTATAATATTATTATTATTTTTCTATACAAAAATCTCTCAGCTTATACTTCTGGCTTCTTCTACAATCACGAGCTATTGCCAAGTGAATGCAGGTGTGGTGTGTTTATGTCGTGTTAGGTTACGAATTCTTGTGTGTTTTCTTCTTTTTGTAGAAATTTCTTATTATTATTATATGGATATGATACAGCTTTATAAGCTAAGGGGTGTTAAATAATTTGAAGATGTGTTTGTACAGGACTATTCTTAAAGGAATTTAATGATGGTGTCGTGAGGGCATTAACTATATTCCAAATACAAAATATCATTTCATATTACCTTATTTAAATTTATTTGGATGATAAGTGTATATCCTTATTTTAAGTCCAATATCCAATATATCAATATTTACCAAAATCGGTCAATTAGTTTGATCGTGAAGAGGTAACAAATGGAAACACTTGCATTTATAATCTTGACCTTAAAAGCGTTAAATTTTACACCATAAATTCTTTGTTGTTGTTGACAACTATGAATGTGATGAAAATTTTCAGAAATGCTTTTGATAGCCTGCTATTCTCTGCTTAGTATAAAACTAAGTAAAGATGTAGAGAGACATACTTAAACTTTATTTTGTATCTTATCGTAGGCGTAATTACGCATCGCAATGCGTAAGAATGTCTTTTCCTAGGTCTAGAATGATAAATGCCTTCCAAATAAAAAAATGTCTTCCATTTTGTAATTAATAAACAATATAAAGCTTGGTATAATCATTATTAAATCAACAAATTGTCAATACAATTGCAAAATTAAAGTTATACAAACTGCACTTTTATTTCGCTTTACGGCGTACTCAATTGTAATGGGCCAATAATTTCCATGTGGATAGTCAGCTTTAGCCCCTGACATTTTAATTTCACGATTTCCCATAGTTCGTTGCACTTGAATAATTCTACAGTGAAATGATTATACTTCAACCAAAGGGTTGCACCGTGGAGAATTCGACAGACGCATAACCGTTGCTACAATGCAAAGAACGCTAGTTTTTATTTTCGCCGTAATTGTATTTGTAAATGGTAAAGATTCCGATGTATACAGATTTAAGAAATTAAAATGGAATAACAATGGCAAACCAACTGTTGATGATAAAGTTAATGATAATATAAACGTGGTCGAAGTAGCTTATGATGTAAATAAAGGAATGCCGTTAGAAAATCGTTTTAAACAAAATGTGGAGGATGATAGAGAACTAACAAACAGAGACATTTCCAATATCAAAGAAATGTTAAGTGACATTCGCAAAATATTAAAGAATCTCGAGAACAAAAGGAATGAAGAGGAATTGAAAATATATGTTCCAGTGAGCGAAGACTTGCAAGGACCAGATCTCCACAAGCTGAAAAAAATAAGTCGAACAAACGGCTTAGAATTAATTCCAAATTTAAATTTAAATATTTAAACGTTTCGCATTTTGAATTAAAACTCAGTGTGATAGCCAATTGAGTGAACCTTATCAATTTTTAACTTAAACTTAGCAATTCACTTACACGGAAGTGCTTGCATACCTCGCATATCGTGCTTGTAGAAGTGTGTATAGTTTTTTTTATTAATGAAAGTGAAAATAAGTTTTTTTTTTTAATCTTATTAAATTTTCCAAGTTATATGTTAAAACATGTGATGTCGTCACCTAAATTTTGAACAATCTATTCTGTGCTGTAAAAATGTCTGCAAGGTTAAGCTTATCTTAAATAAAAATCTCATAAGATACGCCTGCCTGACAGTCTCAATTTTCTCTGAGATACGTTTGAGATGAAATCTTTTCTTTTAGGATTTGCATAATAAAGCATCATATCATATTATGTCAACGGTTTGATATTCTTAGTAATAAAGTCTGAAAGCGAATCGTGAGACTAATATTTCTTGCACACCAAACGGTATAACCCATTCATCTCACTGTCGACAATCAGTCTTCCTCGAAGTAAAGAGAGGAGGTATTTTTTATCGCATCTCAACGTCTTAATCTTGTCCTGCGATGTTGTCATTAATTTGACAGGAAGATTGGTAGTTATTTCGTTGCGTCAGGGTTTTTTAAGCATTTACGCTATTTAAATTGAAGAGAAGGTAAAACTCGTTTTCGTCGCGAAATTCAAAAGGCCACAGATGAAATTGATTTTATTTGTGAGTAGTTATTAAAACGTCCGGTCCAGACGTAAGGCAATATCGAAACATGCATGTAATTAACTACACGAACACACTTATATTACTCATGCTAGAATAAATATAATGGGTTAATATACTAAATATATCCTTACTAATATTATTAATATGAAAGCGTGGATGTTTGTTACGCTTTCACACAAAAACTACTCGACGAATCATCATGAAACTTTGTACACATATTCTGGGAGGTACTAGAAGTAACATTTTAGTTAAAAAAACAGGGATTTTTTTTGCTAACGCGGGCGAAGTCGTGGGCAACACAGTACACAATAATTTATATTACAATGTTTTTTATTACATACGGAAATAAAATCATGATTTGATTGAGAAGGTTACCTTCTCCCATGTGGGCGGGAGCGCGGCATAGTGTCATTATGGTATTTTATTTAAAAAAAATATTTCAACTTGGACCCGACGTTGTCCCTTAGATACAAATCGAATCCAGTCGTTTAGGTGGCCTCAGGACTTGTCGTGGCGGTGGGGCTCAGTAGCCCAGGGTGACCCCAACACCTTAGGCGAAACGAATTGAGCCGAGGGGGCTCTTTGTATCCCTCTTATAAGAAGAGGGGACAAAAGAGCAGGGGGCAAGGGGTGAGGATGGGAACCTCACCTCATCGTACTGTCCCGACGTTGGAAGTGGTTGTTCTGTGGTGCGGAACAACCGCTCTGTGGAGGCAGCGTCGGTCCCCTGAGGGACTGACTAGCCGTCGAGCTTGCTTGCTTGTAGATCCGGGGCACCTCACCAAAGGCGGCAGTGGTGGCACTCGCCGGGTTTTAGTGGGTAGAGCTGCGTCCACTTACCAACTTTCGGGCGCAGCGAGTCCTACATACCCGCCTGGGGAGACCCACTCCCCCGCGGGATGCGTCAGTGCATCTCCTGGCGTAAAAGAAAAAAAAAGGTGCGGTATATATAAATAACCTACATACCGACTGCAGCGCCATCTGATGGGCTGATTTGTGAATCTAAACCATTCAGGGCGCCATCCATCGTACGCATGCATTGCATTTGCATTATTGCATGCATAATGCATTCAAAAAAATCATTCAAAATGTCCAGCAGTTTAGGAGGAGTTCAGTGACATGCACACGAACAACAGAATTAGATGAATAATTTGCCACCTAGAGCTATATGGGATTTTAATGAAAAATGTTCTTTCTAATAAATAATTTCTGAGCTAGAACTATTTTATAGAATAATTAAAACCCAGTTTGAGCAATTCTGCCTATCAAGGTTTTTAGATTTCCCCACGGATTCTGAGATTAGGGTTGCTTCGGTGTATAATTTTATCGATATTTTTTTTTTACTATTATTATAATAATTAATTATTATAACTTCTAATATTGCCATTGATATTTTAAATCTGGTTGGTAGGAATGGATTTTTTTAGGTAAAATCATTTCATGTTTTAACTTGACTAAATTATATTTATGTTATTGGTTTTTTATTAAAATTTAAAACGCGCGCTTATGTTATCATCAAAACCTACGTGAAAAATGTGTGTTAAAACTCCAGTAGGGCTATTCTGTAGGGTCATTTTCGAATCTCGAAAGCAGAATCCGCGATGTTATGACGAATTTTTATTCTTTAAAAATCGACTATCTATCTATATCAATAAAGTTCGCTTTCAAAGTGAACGTAAAGTGAGCTCTATCACTCAGGTGATGCTCGATATCGAAATGGTTTTTCATTTATACACCACAATACGAGTATAACATCACAATCATAAAAGACAATATGAAAAAAGAATATAGAAAGTCTTAAAAGCCGCTAAGACAACCATCTTAACTAGGGCCTTAGTGACAAAATACATGGTAACAAATCAGGCTAGATATGTTATCCTGGTCGTTTGGAGGCTCGCCAGGAGGCCCTGCCAACTGTAGATGTAATCTTTACAGTAAATACAAGCACAGTAATAGTATACAGCCAGTATGTTAACTAACAGGAAACACTCACACATGTGCATCACGCGCACACTTACCTACTAGTACTGACAGCACTGCGAGACTAGCTTAGAAGTCTCGATTATGTTTGAGTTAGCGTGCCGTTTCGAGCGTTTGTTCTTAATATCGACGCACCCGCTAGGTGGCACTTTGCTACTCGTACTCACAGCACTGCGAGGTTCGCTTAGAAATCTCGTTGATGTATATTTGTCCAGCGTGGTGTTTCGAGCGTAAATTCTTAGTTTCCGTATTGTACGATGTAGACAGTCCTAAAAGTCTCGCTGAGAAAAGATTACAGCAGCGAGCTTATTGGAAGGTGAGTTCTTCTCGAGAGGCATGGTGGCTGTTGTAACCGAAACGTCGGGCGTTAAAAAAATCTAAGATACTGCGATAAAATTTGAAAAGTGTTCTTTTTATCATCATTTTTAGCCTTTCTCCTTCCAAAACAATAAGCCTACTTCGATTACACCAAAAGAATGGTGTTGAATCTCTCAAGCCATACCGAAGTAGCACAGCGTGCATTTCATAAATTGGTTTAGTTTTTCACAAGCTTAAAGATCCAGTTAGCGCTTACTTGATAAGAGTATACAATTTTTTATTTTGTTTTATGTTAATATTATTTGAGTTGATTGGACCAGTCCTGGGTCAAATCAAATCAAATAAAAATATCTTTATTTCGTAGGTAACAACTTGTACACTTGAAATAAGTAAAAAAAAAATATCAATTGAAAAAAGTCAATTCGTTTATTAGGCGACGACTGATCACATACCATGTGACGCCAGTTTTCCTATTCAAATGACATAATATAGTCTAAGATCCCACGTAAGATCGACCTTCTTCAGATATGTTAGCGAGCCTATACATTATATGCCTTATAAGAGGTTTACGGCTATCATTAGTTAAAAATAAAAAAAATAGAATTGGATTCAGAAAGTAATAGGATAGTGGTATCAGATATTTGAAAAAGCTTATAAATATCTACAGTCTAGTTAAAAAGAGTTAGAGAAAATACGAGGGCGCCAATATCTCGTTTAAGTCTCTTCTTGAGAAAACAGTAAGAGAATTTAATTAAATTGTTAAAAATAAATAAACATGATTATTTCACATTTTTTTAACGTTATTCAAAATCTTATTGAAATTATATTATATTTACATTTAGTAAAATCTAATTGTCACATCAAACTCTTGTTTGCCAATCTGTACCTAGATTTGTGAAATCGTTATCTCTCTGATAAGAATATTTCAAATTCTTACACGAATGACCTAACAATTTATGATAATATGGCTGGTAGCCAACACACTGTCCCAGGCAACCGATAACAAATAATATGAGATATCTTGAGTTATATAAGTCTTCCAGATTTTGCGTAGGCTATGCATAGATAAAATCATCCGCATAGGATTAGGGGGATTATCCACTAAAATAGCTAGGCTTGGGCCTAACACGGCCAGATTTAAGTAAAGCTATATTAATCCATACTTACTAGTACTAAATATAATAAATATGCAAAATATTAGGTATTGTATATCGCTGAATCAGTGGGCCTAGCCAAAATGCCATTACGAAAACGACAGCGACGATCGTTCGTTCGTTTGAAGTTGTGATTGGCTAAATTACGTCGTCGATCGCTCGATCGTTCAATCGACGACGCTATGCGCTACGTTTCAAAAGTAGTTATAATTTATTACGTCTAGGTACTAATTTTCGGCCCAGAAGTAAAATGTAAAGGCTGACGCATGTGCATGCAAAGCACCACCCTACTTTTTCATACTTCGCATATGAAACTCGCGCACTCTCGCATGAAACACGATACACCACCATTGACTTCCACCCAATTAAAAACAGGATGGCATGACAGGCTTTATCATTACCCATATTAATTAATTAATTATTAAATCAGGACCGAGTCTCGTCCCCCTAAATCGACAATAGACGTTAATCACGGTTTGTTTTTCCAATAGAAGAATATAAAATAAATAATGTATGTACATATGCACGGTATGCATAACAGATTAATTATTTTCATGCATGATTCTTGAATAATCGTTCCATTAATATTTCAATGTGAGAAAATCGTGTGTTGTTTTATTGGAGTTAAGTGTTGCAAGCATTACCGAAGCCGATAGAGAAATTACTGACAATACGGGTAGGGTTGTGCTTTTCCACGTTTATATTTTTGTTAGCTTTCGTGTGATAGAACTATGTAAGGTAGTTCAACTCAACTTTACGCACGGTGCTTTGTGCTTGTCATTACACAGCTTTAAATATTATTTGCGGCAGTGGACGTCGAAATAACAAGCACATGCACACACAGTGCGCATACGCAAAGTTGAGTTGAACTATCTATAACAAGTTTTATTCATTGAAAATATTTAATTGTATTTTTATAACAGGCAATAATTAATTATAATTTCTTATATTCTCGTGTTTAGTTACGTACTTCTGAGCTATGGCCAATAATTCATCGGAAAGTCTAACGCCAGGTTTCTGAAAGGCTGATCAACGCAAAATTAACTGTTAAACCTGTTTTTAAGTGTCGAATAAGTTGACAGAAGCATAATTAAATTACTTAATTAAATCAACCTGTCAGTTAACATAACAACCACAATGAGAAGCTGTCAAATTTGACTCTAGAATCGTATGTTAACCGCCATTGACAGCCATGTTAGTTGACATACTTTGAGAAGAACTTTGACCAACGTTACAGAAACCGGGCGTAAGTCTCTAAATCATCGTGTAGTTGGTTTTAAATGATCCTGGAGAGGTATTTTTAGCGAAATCAGCCATCTTAGTGTTCATTGATTCTGATTTCATGATTTATTGATTTTTAATTCTTCGAGTATCTACACCATACAACCTATAGATTCCTAATGTTTGATTTTTCGTATTAAATGCATTCTGGCAACTAGCTGAGGTGAGACGAAAGCGGTTGCAATGCTGTGATTAGCTAATTCAATGTCATACATTACCAATCACGGAACGTTAAAAAGAAATGGATATATTTCGCAACGGGAAAGAATGAGACGACACGATAGTTTGAGTACATTGTTTACGGCTTACATCGGAACTATAAGTCAGATGTGTCGCCAACCCGTTCCCCCGTTATTAGGAGTCTATGGGTTATGTGATCGATGATCTACACCAATTTCACTAAATACACACAGCTCTACCGGATTTTATATCGCTTTACTAAGATTTTTATATTCTCGATGTTTCGGATACACAGCAACCATGATCTCTGGTAAATGATTGGAAATGATGATGATATGAACGCTTTGGTTATTACCAGCACTCTCCATAATAGCTTTCTCTTATCAGACGGTATTTCCATGTATCGCTCCACTCAAATTCATCACTGTCTAATATCGTATTCTTTTCTTTTAACCAAACGTGGAACATTATAATTCACAGACTCTTGTATATATTATGAATTTATAAAAGTTGCGAACAAAATTATGATAAAATACCAGTCATGGGGCACACTAGATTGTGGGCCCCTTTTGGAAACTAAAAAAGCGAATTATAATATCATTTTTTACTAAGTACCTAAGGTACCTGTGTCCTTTTATTATAAACTAGCAGTTGCCCGCAAGTTCGCCTGCGTTAACTAAGATTCAAACCTGACCAATAATTTTTATGATTAGCGCGTTCAAACAAACAAACTCTTCTGCTTTATGGTAAAGTACCTTCTTCGTTGTAAATACCTTATGATAAGATTACTGATTTGTAAAAAAAGTGTAATGTGCCCGACAAAAATGTTTTGAGAGTAAATGTGTGAAAGAATTTGTAGGTCCTTTGGGGCCCCCATTCTCAGGGGGCCCCGGGCACTGGCCCCGTGTGCCCTTATGGTGAAGACGGTATTGATGGGGATTGCTAATTTAATAGAATAAAAAACTTTTAACTTAGAATTATGATATTTTGAAATTTCAAATTTTAGCGCGAACATTTCAAATTCCACATTGAAGCGTGCGGTGACGATGGCGCTATTTATTTACGCAAAAAATACACATAATATACATCAAATAACACATACATTGTATACACTCTATTATAATGTGATATTATAAATGCTGTTAAGGTATTTTGTTGCTTTTAATTAAATTTTAAAAATGAAATTGTGGCTTATTTATCTCTCTATCTGTATGTCATCTTGGTTCAAGGCCTGCCTTCGTATCACTGCGACCAGGGTTGATCTATTGTGATCGCCAATATTTACAGCTCCGGTCCAAGTCCTGTTGTTTCTATGAACTCTAGGACTTTTTGATACCAAGAGATTTGATCTCTTCAGAGTGCAATACGTGCTTCCCTAGAATAGAGTTGGTTTGTTTTGAATGGTTGATGGTTCAAGAATATATCGAGTTCGTATTAATTTGCCAATACATGTTATAACCACGCTTCTGGTCCAAGTGTTAGCTTTTTATTACAACTCATTATCATTGACGAAGTATTGGCTGTTTATTTTAATTTGTATTAATTATTCTATTAATACTCCTTGCAACATCCGCTGTCACGTACTGATTTCTGATTGGTCGATTAATAAACTTCCGGATAGGAATTGGTGGGTAAGAAAAGTATAACAGAAGATATCAGTGCGTGGCTCGGTCCCCATTCTGTTGAAGATAGTTTGAGAGTTAAGAACCTTAAAGGAATATTAGAGGAATTGTTAAAGAAACAAGGTAGTTTGATTACATTAATTCCGATGCATTTAATACAAGTGTGTGCGTTGTTTCGAAATAATCTAGATCTTTTATATGAGAAGAGTCAGCCCTGTTCACTAATTGCTTGGGCTAGGACTTTGTATCGATCGGACGAGATCTCGTACGAGAACAACGTGCGTGATTGACGTCCGAATATAATGAGGATAATTATTGACGATTAACGACCAATAATTTTATTACTATTCTGTTATTATTAATTCATTCATATACTAATTATAGGAGCGACGATGGTCCAGTGGTGGATGGACTCGGCCTCTTATGCGAGAGGTTCCGGGTTCGATCCTGACCCGTCCGTGTGTTCCTTGAAATGGGTTTTTCTAAATTTCTAAGTGCACCCTAAAAACGAGACCATTGTTCGCTCACCGGTGAAGGAAAACATCGTGAGGAAACCTGCATGCCCGATGAGATTGAAAGTCTTTGAAGGTATGTGAAGTTCACCAACCGGCACTGGGCCAGCGCGGTGAACTATTGGCCCATTACCCTCCTCGCCTGATTTCGAGGAGGAGACTCGTGCCCAGCAGGGGGACATAAAAGGGTTAATACTTTTATGCGAATGACGGTGGATCTTAAAAAGTGGACGAAGATAGGTCGATTACTTATTGACGAACTATGTGGCTCAATGGTTATCGCATTGGCGTTCAAGCCGGGAGGTAGCGGGTTCGGATCTCACCAGGAAGCAAACAAATTTCTGTGTTCCTATATCATAGATGTGTATTATGTAATAAAAATCTTAAATATAAAAAGTATTAAATATACTATGTATTTCCGTTGTCTGGCACTATGGTTACCAGGACTGGTAACATAAGTCTCTTCGAGAACTTAGCACGGGACCAAATTGACGTAGTGTAAAATCGTCCATTGATATTATTATTATTAGTCCTATATAGGATTTATGAATTTAAAGTGTTGCTTCATATTATTTTATTTTATAACCAGGGATTTGTGAACACAAAGTTTAAACGACATGTCAGGAAATATGTCCGCAATTTTAAAAGAGTAAAGTAAACAGTTTTAGTTATTTTTGGCATTTTTATTTATTTTGTTGTTTTTTACAACTACAACGTATGTCATGTTTTTAATTTAAATACATTTTACTATTTATTGATCATCATCATCATCATCAGCCTTTATCCAACCACTGCTGGACATAGGCTTACTTTAATGAATGCCAGACGACAGACGAAAAGATATTTCACTGTATGATGATCAGAAAATATGACTTGTAGCTTCAAGTTGACTTGAGCTCAATTTGTCATAGTATCTTCTTTTTCATGGATACGTCCATTTACGTGCAATGGACTCATGATTTAAAAAATATCTCGATATTTTTGACTGCCATTGTACTGACATGCTTTGCAGCCAAATTCATTAAACATTTTGGCCGGCTCACATGAAATCGGCATAAAGTCACAGCTATGCTGTCGCTTTTCAATCAGCTTGTGAGTTTCCGGTGGCCCATTGGGGGGGATAGGGAAAAGGAGGGCAACGCATCTGCATAACCTGTGGTTGTGGATGTTAATAGGATTCGACTGTTTGTTTGGCCTACTATGCTATAAAAACAATTGAAGAGATTGAGATGAAGATTGAGATGAAAGAGATATTCAACTATAGATGAAGATATCTGCCACAAGTTGATGAAATAGTCGATGGAGACAGGCTGTAGTCTATATATCCGTATATGTATTCAAAGTCAACATAATCAATCGAAGCATACCACAAAGGGAACTCGACTGAGATAACAAACTTACCACAAGTGCACGATCCACTCCAGTATTAATCGAAATCATCATCATCAACGCGGCATTGCGCAGACTATTTTTAAATCACTACACAAAGCTGATAGTTTATTATTAACAAAAATAATATTGTACTTATTCAGAACTCCGTTTACGATTCTGACCGCAGATATTAAATGGGTTTTTATTAATTTCAAAATTTAAATCTTAATATATATATATATTTCTTGTGTGCGTGTGTATGTGACTGAACTCCTCCTAAACGGCTGGACCGATTTGAGTGATTTTCTTTGTGTGTGTTCAAGTAGATTCGAGGATGGTTTAGATTCACAAATCAGACCGGCAGATGGCGCTGCAGTCGGTATCTAGGTTATTGATCTGTACTGCCACTATCGATTCGTATCTAAAGGACAACGTCTGTGGGGTCCGCTAGTATCTTATATATTTAAACGAGCTTGTGTATATACCTATATAGAATCGGAATATGTATTGGTTACCTGATTGCCAAAATCCAGGCTCTGTTTAGTATCAGATAACCGTGTGTAGGTTGCTCTAACATCTTATTGTATTATAAATGTGAAATTAGGGATGTTTGTTACGCTCTCACGCGAAAACTACTCAACCGATCAGCATGAAACTTTGTGCATAATACCCGGAGATACAAGTAATATAGAATACAAAAAAAAAGTATTTTTTTGGTAGAGAATGTTATTACTCAGTGAATTAATTAACAAAATTATTAAAGTATAGCGTATATTAATTGCAAATATACATTCTTGTAAACTGAACCGCAATAAATTAAACATACTTCGTTGTTAACATGTTGGGTTGTTTTCAATTACATTAGATCCCTAAGGACACATAGCTTACAGTGAATTTGTTAACTAAGTATTTTCTGGATTTTCTTGTGATGTATAAACATTGTCTATAATGATCAAGTAAAAGAAAATGTAAATGGTATAACTACATGAAGTCCTCGCCTGAATAATTTATTCATAATTTATTCAAATATAAAAATGAGGTGTTTGTAAGTTTGGATGTATGAGGTCACGAAACGACAATACCGATTTAAAAATATATACTCGATAAAACGGATTCGATTTCATAATTTTATTTAAAAGATGCACTTAAAATTTGTATGAAAACTAAATAGCGTAGTAGACCAAAAAGTCCATAAAATCGACCGAAGGTTTTGCATCTCGTGTCTCAACCTGATAATTGATAAACAAGTTACGTGAACTGGCAAGTAAGTGAACTGGCATGGTTTACATTAAAAGTTTTCTAACTCTATTATAAAGCCTACTTTATCAAGAGAAAAGTTCCTTAACATGTAAATGCTAACTTGTATATGTAAGGTGCTGTGTATAGTAATAATAGGCTTAATAAAAAACATAAAATAATCATTAAATTTTACATTATAGTAATTGTACGGTCTGTATTATTTGCAAAAAACCCGACGAAATTAATAACAGTGATAATAATAATTATAATATCTATGGACGCTTTTTACACCACGTCAATCTAGTCCCGTGGTAAGTACTCGAAGAGACTTGTATTACGGGTACCAGACAACGGAAATACATATATTTAATACGTTTTATATTAATACTTATATTTAAGATTTTTATTATATAATACACATATTTAATACACATCCAAGACCCAGGAACACAGAAACTTTTTTGTGTTCCCTGGCAAGATTCGAACTCGCTACCGCACAAGCTGGATGTGCTCCAATGCGCCAACCACTGAGCCACAGAGGTCGTCAGAGTGATATATTGAATGATAAAGAGGGACTCTATTTTTATTTATAATAGCTATCAAAATATTTAAAAAAAAATTGGTTGTCTGTAAAGTCGGTTTACGGACGGTAGTTTGACGTGACAACTTCTTACATTATATGCATCACGAACCGAAATGAGACGATCGCTCGAGCCGATCATGCCTCTCTCTCGTTCGTTCCGTCTCTCGCTTGCGGAACGCTACATGACGTCATCTTTTTCGTGCATGCAGCCCGTAAATTTGAGTTATTAGACATTGTCACGTCGAAAAAAATTAATCTTCAACTTTCTACACTTTAGTATTTTAGCCGATGCACTGAAACGATGTCGCTCGCGCCGCGCATTTCATATAGTCTAGAATCTAGACACTAGCTTCATTTACCTCCGTGCGCTAACAAAAGACACGAAAGACTAATCAACACAAACGTGTATGCGGCATAAACAATACAAATTACATCATTTATCCCATTTCACTATATATTATGTAGAATTAGGTAGAATTACTTATCTAGCTTACTTCTGGAAACATCGAAGTATTAATACATAATATACTTCCACAGTACCTAAGTAGCAAAAAATAAATAAGGCCACTTTTTGGCATTTATATCTTATCTATTAATATTATATATAATATAATACGCTTTGCACACTAAAATTTCCTAGCTTACTTTGTTTACAATAGCGAAAGGTGCCAAAAATTCGAATGTATAGTCTAAACTAAACATAATTAAAAAGTATATTAATTTCTTGCTGTTTTTAATTTTCTCAATAGTTACGGTCGCTTTTTCTAGCTGTAAGCGCTCTTCCATGCTCTCGTTCAATTATTCTGAACCCTTTAAAGCTAAAGCGAACTAAAACCATTTTTACAATTACTCCCGTACGTGTGAGTGCACTTTTATCGACTTCCGTTTAGGAATGGCCGTTTTATATTGGAGTTCATTAAGACTGGATTAAAGTGGTGAAGATGTTAGTGGAGACAAATTATTAGCAGACGAGTAACCGTAGGAGACTAGCGCCTCGAAGCCTCCTTGCAGCCCACGAAGTATAGATATAAGGAGACCGAACGTAATGTTGTACGAATGGTTGCAATTTAGATGACAGAAGTTTCGCCGGTAAAGCGCGCCTTTTTAAAAATAATAATAATGCTTTATTTGTGATACACATTGCACAAGTAGCTTAAAATAATAATAAAACAGAAAATACGAACACAATTAAAACAAACATAAAAAAGGAATTAAAACAACTTATTGAATACAACAATTGCAGCAAATATAAACTAAAAATACTACTTAATAATGACAGCAGCAGCGTGTCTCACAAAAAGGTAAGTCCTCGGTATCAGTTAGGAATGAATCCTCCGAGTTTCAGGACCACCTACAGATTTTTTTTCTGTTTTGCCTTGACTTTTTTAAGAAGTCCTCATTTAAATCTTTACGCGGGAAGCATTGCAGCGCTGATTGGTCCGCTACAAAAACAACAGTAGGTACGTATTCAATTCTAGCGCAGCCAGTGGTAGAAACGAGAACTAAGATCTGGGTTTTTTATTGTGTATATGAGTACTATGGAAAAGCCTATATCGTTCGGACTCCTTATATCTGTACTTCGTGTTGCAGCGACTCCAATAATTTTGTGTCGGGCCCATCATGTGGCGGCCAGGCAGGGACTCTCAAAAATAGCCTGGAGATCGCAGTGGTTTTTGTTTGGATAGGTCATTCTCTCTCAGTCCATAGGATCAAGGGTCTACCAGAAGATTCTGGCTACATCCGTAAAGGATTACCCCGCGGTATTAAAATAAGATGAGCTATATATGATACTAAACGTAAGAGGTAGGGCCATGTTGCTTTGCAGCCAAATTGAGCACGACTACCTCAGGTACCTCTTGCTCGCACGATACCGGCGTAAACTGACAGCTATGCTGTCGCGCTTCATGCGGTTAATGAATTGTAGGTGGCCCATTAGGAGATAGGGTAAAGGAAGTATGGATGTTTATGGATGTTGATAGTCACCATGTATTTTTAATTAATTATGTTCTAAAAATTATTTCACTTTCATTGAGATGTTTTTAAGAATTTACAAGGGCTATGTTAATGTGTGACGGCAGGCTGATCGAGTGATCAGTCTAGGATGATTTACACAGCGGTTGCGGGTTCGAATCCCGCCAAGTGTGTTTTCTTGTGACCAGCCCATTGCCACTTCAACGACCTCATTCTTTGCGTAATATCAGTAACTTTGGTTCTCAGGCGGTGGTCTTCGTTTCGAATCCCATCTGTTTAAGGAAAATCTATAAAGCATTAATCGCCATATATATTTTTCCATATAATTTATGCCTTTCTGATTAAAATAATTTATTGATAACGTACTACAGATTATTATAATAAGATCAGCTTTTACGCATTACAGGATTTAAATAAAGAAAAAAAGCGACTAAAATTATCAATACTTTCTCCTTACTAAGTGATTATAGTCTCAATTTCCTTAGTTCTTTTAAATGGTATTGCAGCTGAGCTTCGACACTTATCAGATAAGAACGCTGAGCAAAAACCATTTCGGAAATTGCTCGAAATGTTTGCTTTACACCTTTTTTATGGTATTTTAGCGTGGGACTGTTTTTATGTTAGTTTAGGCAAACGGGCAAGCCACCTGATTGTAAGTGGATAACGTCACCTATGAAAATAGACGAGTTTATATGGCACAGCGATTTATTCATGTGCTTTCTAATATGAGACGTAAAATGTTAAGTCCGCCAGTAATTGCCTGTCCTGGGGGCTTAGACAAAGTAACAACAATTTACATAATATACTCACGACTAATGCAAGTAACTATTTTTAAATATAGAATGAGAGTTACTTCAGAAATATTCAATCAGTCAGTTGCCCACTAGTCGCTAAAGAAGTTTTACAAGTCACTATTTTAAATGTAGAACACTGAGCGTTACTTCCGATTTTCAATCGGATTTTAATTAGTCTAATAGACAAGAGAACAGGCAGCCTCCATTTAATCGAGCGATCAATTTTATCTCGATTTCTGAAAGTGTATATTTTTAAATGGAGGAAGCCGCAATGGTTTAAATATAACATATTATGTCAAATGTGCTCACATGATACCGTAAAGTGACAGTTATGCTGTCGCGTGTCGTGCGGTTTATGAGTTTCCGGTGGCCCATTGGGGGGATTGGGTAAGGGAGGGCAATACATTTTTTATAGCATAGGAGGGCAATGCGTTGCCCTCCTTTTCCCTATTGCCGAGCGAGAGGTACCACCCCGGTCGTGCCGGCCCAATTCGTCTGCAAAGCAGCATGGCACTATCTCTTTCAGACATCTGCATAACCTCTGGTGTTTATGGGCGTCGATAGTAGCCAAAAGGCTTCGACTATTGGTTTGCCTTCCTATGCTATAAAAAATGGTTTTTTTTTAAATAAAATTTTCATCTTTTTGAAAGTGCTTGTACATTTCACATTTTAAACAGAGTATAATATCTACATTTCGTGTATTTCGAGTCATATGATGAAATTAACGCTTTGCATACTAATGACCTTAATACTAAATAATAATATATTTATGAATAGCATTATTTTCTGGTATAAAACTTCTTTTCGAAATCCGATAATTAGACCTTTGCCTTAGAAACTGATTGATTATTATTTTAAAAACATTACTGGTACGAAACCCTCATTCCTTGAGTCCGATTCGTACTTGGCATATTCTATCCTAATCCAAGAGAACACGCGATGGATTCCTGAGCGATTGTATCTAATATAATAGTAACATTAGCATTTTTGTGCTAAGCACGGGAGCGTTATCAACGATTATTTATCATTGATAATCACGAATTGTGAAACACTGTGTGGGGTAAGTTGAAGCAAGTAGCGATTATTTCATTATCTTGGATTAGACAAAACGATTTGTTCATCATACTAACGACCACAATATTTAGGCGCATGAGTTTTGACATCGGAATCTCGCCTCCGTCCCGTGGACCCTTCATAAGTTTGGGTTTCGAATGTCAATTGTCATGAGCTTATTTGTTGTTTTCGCTTAGTGCGTAACACTATCTTCCTTCATTCCACGGGGGAGTAGGTCTCCCCAGGCGGTTACGTGGGACTCGCTGCGCCTGAAATTGATAAGTGGACGCAGCTCTACCTACTAAAACCCGGCGAGTGCCATCAATGCCGCTTTTGGTAAGGTGCCCCGGATCTACAAGCAACAGGGCACCTCGACAGCTAGTCAGTCTCTCAGGGGACCGATGCCACCCCCACAGAAGGGCTGCCACGCACCACAGAGCTATCCCTACCAACGTCGGGACAGTATAAGGCAAGGTTCCCGTCTATCTAATTAAAGGGGCGGGCCCTTTAATTACCTACAACTTTGCGATGTAACTCTTTTCCATAGCACTTGTAGTTGTGCCGGAAATCGAGATAAACCATTTTCCCCCCTTAAAACCCACCCCCTGCCATTTCCCGAACTCGGACCGCCCATAATTTATTTTTCCTTTCATTTTTATTATATTCCTCTCCTTTTCTAATGAGTTTCATACTACTGTGATTTTTTTGGTTTCATAAATTATCGACACTGGTCTATTAGTAAACATTTCTCTAATAGATTTTTATTCTAAGGAGTATGCTTTTTTCCTACGTTTTATTTCTGAACTTATACTTCGAAATTTTCCGAAACTATAGTAATGTTACATAACAAGGCAATTGGGATAAATTGTGCTATTTACTTGTGTAGTTTAGTTTATATGATTTATTTTATACTTTACCGTTTATGCCGCATACGCCTTTCTGTTTATTGGTATTTTAAAAATAGCCCATTGGTCTGTTGTCCTGCTATTCAGCAGCGTTTTCAAAACATCTTAAGTAATGGAACGCCTAAAATGTTTGAACATCTTCCATTGCTTCTATATTATTCCATAATTTAATGAGTATTAGCGTTGGCAAGTTATGTTTATAAAAATTTTATGTTTGAAATTTCTTAAACAAATATCTATAAACTTTGTTTGATCTGTCCTATACCATCTGATAAGTAGGTTTTTAATAACCTGTAAGTAAAAAAATAATATTTTAACAAAAGAGCACAATAAGTTTTTATTAGAATTGGCCATTCCAAAGTAGATTAATTATTGTCATTATATATTAACTAAATTCGTATTTACAAGTTAACAGAGATAACAATAATACTGGGAATAGAAAATAACTAATATTATAGCTATCTTAAAACGCTACCGCCTACAGCTCGTACCGTATACACGGTGTACCAGTGGCCTATTTCCAAGATGGTACCCAGAAGGTGCGTGCCAAGCCACCAGCTACTCGCTAACCAGCGGTAATAAAACTACGCGATACCATTAAAACCCCATTAAACCTTAATCACACTTAATGGGTTATTATTCTATTGTTTAAAAATATTTTAGTGAGTGTTAATATTATTTCAAGATTTAAACTATTTAAAACGGGATATTTACCATGTAACGGGATATTTACATGGTAAATATCCCGTTTTAAATAGTTTAAATAATGAAAATAACCATGTTAATTTAAAATCCTATATTTCAGGATTGTAAAAAAGAAAATAATAACGAATAGAAGGAAAGTCGATCTCCGTGCAGTCGGTCCGTATTGTTGTGTTTATTAATATCTTCAGTTGTGGACGGTTAAAGGCTGATGATGATGATGCTGGTAATTCTAAAGTTAAACAAGTTGAAACAAACATACTTAGCATATTGACTCCACAAAAATTAGGATAAAAATCTCCTGTAAATTAACTTAAAAGCTTAAGTTACTAACTTAAAGTCTTTAGTTAATTTAGATATTACAAAAGTATGTTCACGCACCTACTGCGCCATCTATCGACTAGTTAAAGAAGCAGACGGTGGCGCTTTACTCCGCAAGACGATTAAATTTTAACTACTACTAAAAAAACTAACCAATCAAATTGTACCAATGTTTCCCTTTCCTTTGCTTTACCACACCCGTCAAAATTTGTATTATTCGACTACTAACGAACTAACGAACAAGAATAAACGCTAAGTCACAAAACGTTTACAAGTTTTTTTTCTTTATATTCTATTCGCAAATCCATGTAAGGGTAAAACGCCAGATCCCCTACATAAATTTTGGTCTTCGAGTCCGGATTAAAAAAGATTCGGCGGAAAACATTCGCAATCTGGAAGGCGCGTATGCAGAGTCTCAAGACGGTGTCTACCAACCAAATATACATCCCCGAGGCCAGGACATCGGAGTAATCATATTCACACGCTAAGGATTTTCCGTGTGTCACCTCAGGAGTCAGCTGTGTGCCGGAGCAAGCATAGGCTGTGGTGGTATAATCGTATTTTGCACAAACGTGAGTACTCTTTCCTTCTTTAGACTGCTAAAATGAGCATTGATAATATTAATAAGCGCGATAAATCCCCATATAAGGGTATCGATGATGAAAATGTCATACTTTTGATTCGTGACCTGGCTAAAAAACGTGGCATTCTCAAAGCGAGACTTACAAAGTTCTCGACATATTTATCCAGTTGTCGATCTGAACAGCCTACCAATTTATTTACAGAAATAAAATTGCGCAAGGAGGGGGCAACGTCCTTATTTCGTGAATTTAACGATATTCAAAGTAAAATCGAGGAAACTGTTCCCGAGTCTAATCTCGAGGAACAACTACTACATCGGGAACAATTTGAAAATAGTTTTTACAGTGCCCAAGCTCTCGCCGAGTCGTTACTAAATACAAATGTCACCTTCACTAGCTCACAAGGTCACAGCAATAATCCTAACGCCTTACAATCCATAAGATTACCGACTATAACTATGCCCAAGTTCGACGGTTCGTATGAAAATTGGCTCGAATTTAGAGACACATTTATTTCCCTTGTTCACAATTCAAGCGAACTTAGTGAAGTACAAAAATTCTATTATTTGAAAACATCCTTATTAGGCAGCGCATCGCTAATAATTAATACGTTAGAATTAACATCTGATAATTATATAATCGCATGGGAGCTTTTACAAAATCGCTACAACAATAACAGGTTGTTAATTCAAAATCATATTAAATCTATTTTCAACATTCAATCATTGGCAAAAGAATCACATATTTTAATCAGATCATTAATTGATTGCACGTTAAAGAATTTACGAGCTTTGAGCTTATTAGGTGAACCAACTGACACTTGGGACACATTAATTATATACATCTTGACGTCTAAATTAGATAAAATCACCGAACGCGAGTGGGAACAACACAAAGGCAATCTTTACGCTGGCGATAGTCATTTAAAGTTATCACTAAACCACCTAATAAAATTTCTAAACAGTCGAGCTGATATGTTGGAGACTTTGCAAGCATCACATAACAAAGATGCGAGTGAAGTTAAAAAACACAATATTAATTATCATCATCACAAGTCATATTGTAGCGTTTCTACCAATAACATACCAGATCGACCGACTAATAAGTTTTACAAGCCTTGTTTAATGTGCAAACTTACTCACCCGCTTTATTCATGCACTAAGTTCTTAGATGCTAACTTAAACACTAAATTAAAACTAATACGCGATAATAACCTATGCAAAAACTGCTTGCGTTCAGGTCATACTGTGGATGAGTGTAAATTCGGTCACTGCAAAAGATGTAATAAAAAACACAATACACTAATTCATACTGACAATTTACATTCAACTTCCGTAGCGATGCAGTCCTGTATGCAAACTGATGGGTCGAGTTCTGTGGATCCGAGCCGTTGCATCGCGACAGTACTCGCCGCACAATCCTTATCTATAAATTACACACACAAAGAGTTCGAGCCTATCGATGCGAATGATACACAAACAAAATTACTTGCATCTCATTCTCATACATTGCAACCCGTATTGCTGTCGACTGCAATTATCGAAGTGATCAGCGACAATCGTACATACGTCGCACGCGCGTTATTAGACAGCGGTAGTCAGCGCTGTTTTGTAACAAAGGCGTTTTGTGATTTAACAAACGCAAAATTAATACAGTCCACTCACGAGATTAGAGGTGTAGGTAATTCAGTTACGGAATGTAGTCAAAGTTGCGAGCTGACAATAAAATCGCGCATAAATACCTACACTACTATCATTCATTGTTTTGTTCTACCACAAATTACGAGTAAGGTCCCAGCCATCCATAATTTTTCACACAAACATTTTTGTATTCCAGACAACATTCAGTTGGCGGATCCGCAGTTTCTGCAGTCTCAAAATATAGACATTCTGATTGGCGCAGACATATTTTGGGACTTGCTTACTAACGGTAAAATAAGGCTACATAATGGACCTTATTTACACAATACATTATTTGGCTGGGTAATATCAGGTCCTATACGACACAACTTACGCAACCAATATGGCCATATCCAGTGCAATTACACAAGCACAATAGACACGTTGCTGCGACAGTTCTGGGAACTGGAGGAGCTACCAAAGCGTCAGGGCGCGCGGACTGATGAGGAGCAGGCGTGCGAGAACCATTTCGTCACAACCACTACACGTAATAGTGACGGTAGGTTCTGCGTTTGTATTCCTTTTAAACAGTCACCTGAGGTCTTGGGAGACACGTTTCCTCGAGCAGAACGACGGTTTTTGGCATTGGAAAGACGATTACAACGTTCAGAAACGTACAAAAAACTATATAGCGATTTTATTCATGAATATGAAAATATGGGACATATGACTAAGATCACATCTTATAGCAACCCACACTATTTCATGCCTCATCATGGGGTTTTGCGTGAACATAGTGTAACCACAAAGCTGCGTGTTGTATTTGACGCCAGCGCCACTTCCAGCTCAGGCTTATCTCTCAACGACATCCAGCGTATAGGAGAACCCATACAAGGTGACTTACTTGCTATTCTTCTACGCTTCAGGCAACACCGGTATGTGGCCTGCGCGGACGTTGAGAAGATGTACCGCCAGGTGCTGGTTGAGGAGCAGCAGCGTCACCTACAACTTATTCTCTGGCGAGACGATCCTTCGCAGCCGCTCGGTATTTACCGTCTAAACACCGTCACTTATGGTACGGCATCTGCTCCTTATTTAAGTGTACGTTGTTTAAAGCAGCTGGGCATCGAAAGTGCTGATCCTGACGTCAAGAGAATAATAAAAGAAGATTTTTTTGTTGACGATCTTATTACTGGCGATGACGATCAATCAAAATTATTGTATTTGTGCAATGAAACCGCCAAAACTTTGCAGTCAGGTTGTTTTCCACTTCGGAAATGGATTTTCAATTTTTCGCAAGAAAATCTCGACGCATTAAATGAATTATCTTTTAACGATAATAATTACAGTAATAAAACATTAGGTATCGGCTGGTTTAATACGACAGACGAACTTCATTTTAATACACAAATTGATTTCAATGACAACAATTCTAAATGTATAACTAAACGTATTATTTTGTCTCATATTTCTCAAATATTTGATCCTATTGGGCTAATTAGCCCTAGTATAATGCAAGCGAAAATTTTATTACAGCGTCTATGGCTACTTAAAATTGACTGGAACGATCCAGTGCCCGATGACGTCACTCGCACGTGGAACCGGTTTATGTCGTCTCTCGCTTATAGTCTTAGTACTATCCGTGTGCCGCGTTATGTACTGGGTGAAAACCGTAAGCACACGCTCACCGAATTGCACATATTTACAGACGCTTCACAATTAGCTTATGGTACTTGTATTTATGTTCGCACAGTTAGTAGCGATTTAAATGTTTCTGTTCGATTGCTCTGCGCGAAGGGCAAGGTAGCACCTTTAAAACCGGTAAGCATACCGCGCTTAGAACTGTGTGGTGCGCTACTAGGAGCGAGACTATATGACAAGGTAGTCGCCTCTATTCATCGTAGGTTCGATTATATTACCTTTTGGACAGATGCAACGATAGTGCTAGGTTGGTTGCGCATGTCACCCAATTTATTGCAAACATTCGTTCAAAACAGAGTATCTGAGATACACGAATTAACAGGAGACCTGCCATGGCGTCATGTCAGCGGAAGGCATAGTCCGGCTGATCTAGTTTCACGCGGTATAATGTTGGAGGAGTTGGTTGATTCAGGCTTGTGGTGGACGGGGCCCGAGTTTCTTCATGATTTAAATATTGATTCTACAAGCGTGTATCAGCCACCTCCCCTCCCAGCTGACGATTTGCCCGAAACGAAAAGGTGTCACCAGACTTTCGTAACCACTGATAGTCAATCCTACTTATTGATTAATTTTGAAAGATTTTCAAATCTAATGCGCATATTACGTGCCGTGTCGTACGTCTTACGTTTTATTCATAATATTCGCAATAAAAATAAAAGGCGAGGAGGCATTATCAATGTGGATGAATTTATTAAAAGAATCGGAGAAATTATTAGCTAAAATATCGCAAATAGAATCATTTCCAAATGAGTACAATTTACTTCTTAATAATCATAAACTTCAATCTAAACATAATCTGAGTAAACTTAACATTTTTATTGATAAAGACAGTATTTTACGCGTTGGAGGCCGGTTGACGTATTCGAATACATTCTTATATAGCAAAAGGCATCCTATTTTATTAAGTAGTAATCATCACTTTACCAAATTGTTGTTTCGTTATGAACATTTGAAATTGTTACATGCAGGTCCTCAAGCTTTATTATATAACATTCGCGAAGAATGGTGGCCAGTGGGAGGCAGGAGTCTCGCCCGTAAGATAACGCACGAATGTGTTATTTGTACTCGTCTAAGAGGTAAAACTCTTACTCCTCAGATGGGCAACTTACCTTCTGAACGTATCACTCCCACTTACCCATTTTTTCAAATGCGGTGTCGATTACGCCGGTCCAATTTTCATGCTTAACCGAAAGGGCAGAGGAGCGCGTAAGATTAAGTGTTATATTTGTTTATTTATTTGTTTCGTTACGCGTGCTGTTCACCTTGAGCTTGTGACGGATTTAACGTCCGATGGTTATCTTTTGGCTTTAAAACGCTTTATTTCTCGCCGGGGTAAGCCCGACGAGATATTTTCCGATAATGGTAGGAACTTTGTGGGTCTCATGAATGACTTTGCCAGGTTTTTATCAAAATGTAGTCCAGACATTATTAATTACGCTAGTAAGGAACAAATTAAATTTCGCTTTATTGTACCTTATGCTGCTCATTTTGGTGGTCTGTGGGAGGCTGGGGTGCGATCGTGCAAACACCACCTCCGTCGAGTCGTAGGAAATGCGAATCTCACGTATGAAGAATTGAGTACAGCATTAGCGCAAATAGAAGCAATACTCAATTCACGGCCTTTATCACCAATGTCTTCAGACCCTAATGATTATCTTCCTCTCAGCCCGGCTCATTTTCTCATCGGTCGCACTCTAACATCACCAGCATGCGAAGATTATAGACATGCAAACACGCTGCAGCTTACACGCTACAAAAGAGTGGAACAGATGAGACAGCACTTCTGGTCTCGTTGGATGAAGGAGTACGTCGGAGCTTCAAATTCGCAACAAATGGAGATCGGAGACGGATGATCTTAAGCCTAATACATTGGTGGTCGTTAAGGATGATAATCTACCCCCCCTGAAGTGGCAGTTGGGACGTGTGATACGAACGATGCCCGGCAAGGACAACATCACACGAGTTGCTGAGATTCGCACCAACGCAGGACTCATCAGGCGCTCATGTACCAAAATCTGTCCCCTGTTCGAAGCCAATTGAAAGTCAAGACTTCCAAGGCCGGGGGCATGTTCACGCACCTACTGCGCCATCTATCGACTAGTTAAAGAAGCAGACGGTGGCGCTTTACTCCGCAAGACGATTAAATTTTAACTACTACTAAAAAAACTAACCAATCAAATTGTACCAATGTTTCCCTTTCCTTTGCTTTACCACACCCGTCAAAATTTGTATTATTCGACTACTAACGAACTAACGAACAAGAATAAACGCTAAGTCACAAAACGTTTACAAGTTTTTTTTCTTTATATTCTATTCGCAAATCCATGTAAGGGTAAAACGCCAGATCCCCTACAAGTATTTTTAGATCCAAGAGGTTTATAAAATTACAACTGTTTAGTATTTTTTTTACCTTTTTCGAAATAAAAACAACTAAGTTGGTCGACAAGGGACGCCCGGCAGATGCAAGACCTCTGATTTAATAAGACCGAGATCGAAGAGAACATATTACTTACTCCCTATATTGTGAAGCGTCATGTCGTTTGACGTCACGGCGTTCTAACCGACTTTATTAGCGGCGCAAGTCGATCCACATCGAAAAATTTATTACCCCTTATAAATAGCTTTATGACACTAGGATACAAAAATATTCAGCCTTATTATAATAGTATATTTTTAGTAGGGACCACAAAATTCCTGTTCTGTCTTGTTGGACGTGTGCCAGCTTCCGAACATTGGAAAAAAAAACATTTATACACATAAAGTGTTTTTTCCGGCAGCAGATAGCCGAATATTGTTCAGATGCGAAAATGTTGGAAACATTTTCCGATAGTTTATTTTAAAATGTTTAAAAGTATTTTCGATACAGTGAACGGTGATTTAGACGGTTTTGTTTCGTAATATTAGGGCACGGTTTCTGAAACGTTTGGTCAAAGTGTATGTCAACTAACATGGCCGTTAATGGCTGTTAACATACGATTCTAGAGTCAAATTTGACATTCACTGTAGTGGCTATGTCAACCGACAGGCCGATCAATTTAATTTACCTATGCTACTAGCAACTTATTTGACACTTGACAAGAGATTTGACAGTTGATTTGTTAATTTTTGCGTTGATCAGATTTTCGGAAGCCGGACGTAAGCATTGTTTTTTTTGTTTTCTAATGTTGACGTGAGTTTTACTATAGTAAAACAACTTTTCAGCGACGACGGTCTAGTGGGTACGGTATCGGCCTCTTCAGCCAGACAGTCCATGTTTGATCCTGACACCCTATGGTGCCTTGAAATGGTTTTTATAAAGTTCTAAGGGCACCTTAAATACGAGACCATCGTTCGCTCACCGATGAAGGAAAACCTGCATGCCTGATGAGATTAAAAATCTTTGAAGGTATGTGAAGTTTACCAACCCACATTGCTAGCGTTTCGGTGAACTATGGCCGGATACCCTCCTCGCCTGATTTTGGGGAGACCCTTGCCCATCAGTGGGATTTATACGGGTTAATACTTTATTTTTAACTTTAAAAATCTTATAAGAAAAAATATATAGATATACAAACTGGTATGACTGGTAAGTGAACCATTTACCCTATATACATTATACCGGGGTGAGATGATTCGTCCATACATAAAATGCTACAATTTTAAATCACAGACCAGTCAAAGCATATTAAGACCAATCGGCATGTCTACCCAACTAACATAGCCGAGTCGAAAGCTACGTCGTCGTTAAAAAAAACAAACTTAGATTTTGCAACTTATCTGTATGTATAGTTTTGAAGTGAAACTTCTTTAGAATCGTTGTGATTTCAAACCGGATGCAACGGAATAAACGACAGGTAAGAGACACAAATACAAAAGAGCGAGAGAGCAAATGTCGGTGTGTATGTATAATGTATATTGCAGACTGTTTAGTACTTGCTTGTATTTGAGCATTTAATGTGTGTTTCACTTCTATCGTGTGTAAATCTTACACACACCTTTTTTATTTGTAGTCCAATGGTGAGTAAACAACTGATGATGATGAATATAATTTGACTCAATTAAGCGCGGCGATTCAATGAAATACACAAATGGGGCGGATAATTAATGTTTGCTGGTTATTTTGGCGCGGAAACTCCTCCATTACACCACACTGATGTATTATTATAATTGTTTTCTTCATATGTTTGGGGGTTATTTAAAATGAAATTAATATGTATGTGGCATTTACCTGTATACACACTATTTTAATTGTATTGCTGGTCGGTGTGCTCTGAGTCCATAAAGATTCACAAATAGAAGGTGACGACGAGGAAACCCCAAGTGTTCTTCTGACCCGACCCGTCTGACCGGTACGGTGCGGGAGTTGTAGGGGTCAACGGCAATGGGCCACGGATGGACCGACAGGATCTCTTGCGGATCCTCCGATCGACCGCAATCCACCTAAGTTTACTCAATAGTAGTTGGGTTATGTTATGTTGTATTTCGATTTTAATTTAGTTTAAATAAAAATTAAACTCAAAAAAAATATATATGGAGTCCTGCGTAATTTTTTTTTAAAGCAAGATGCACTAAGACTTTGTACCATTTTACCGGAGGCCCCACTGAATTACTTGAGCAGCAAACCCTGGTCTCGAATGAACTTATTTGTAATGCAACATAAGTCCGTTCGTCAGTTCGTCAATTCCTTAATTCATTGGTTCTAAACAATAGGTCAGTGGCAAACGTCCAGTTATTCAAGAACTATAGAAAAAATAGCAAAATGTGCCGGTTCGGCAATAAGTAACACAGATACATGTCTATTGAGGTAAAATTAACTAATGCAACTTTCAATAAAAGTAAACAGGTTAAGATTAAAGTTTAAATTATTTTGATGCATATACTGTTTTATTAACTGGTCCCTGTTCATGTTACTACACTAAAATCTAAGTGGTCCCCAAAGAAACCTCAATTAATGAAAAGTAGAGAACCACTGGTGATGCTGAATGAGATAATAAAAAGTATTTTACTAAACTCAACATGTCAATAAACATTTTTCATTTCGCAGTTTCGCAAAAAAACATTCCTGAAATTTGTCGTATTTTCTACAACAGTAATATATTCGTCAACTGAAGCCGGGTGCTAAATTTGCTCCCGGTATTCCCATTAATCCCAGCGCTAAACGGCTGTGACATACCGACGGACGAACGTGACGAATTTATATTGGATTTTTATGGAAGTCGTGGCCAACTGCTAGTTTTAACACGCTCTTATTACTTTAACTTAATTTGTAGCTGCATGAATCTTTAAACGTGATTTTCTCCAACATCAAACCGTTACATTGAAATTATGCACGCTGATCAAGAAAAGATATTTAAATTTAAAAAAAAAGCAAATAATATTTTCTACCGTCAGATATATGAAAAATTAAAAGTATTTACAATAATTTTGCATCGTATCCGTATGAGCTTTCACTTAATTTTATTGACAAACACCACATATTTTATTGTTTTATCTTTTCCTGTTTTTCTCCGCTTTAGCCTTATTTTCTTCATATTTGGCATGTAATTGCTTGATGTATTTCACCAGGTCCATCACATCTACGTCCAATCTTATCACCTTTTCATACAACTTTAGATGTATCAACAAATGCATCATCACTTTGTAGTTACTCTTCAACGTTGAGTATATTATCATTTGCTGCTGTTTCAAATTCCTCAACAGGGCAAAGCAGTACCCTATTTGGTATCTTAGATTGTGTATATACTTCTTCCTCAAAAGTTGCGCATACGGCAAGTTATATCGTGTCTCATATATGAACTGCTGCATTAAAGATACAGTTCGGTTCTTTTGTATTCCAATATAATCTCCATCTTCGAAATAATGGTATAACTCTCTCAGATATTCATCCTGTGGTTTACTCTGTATTGCATCAAATCTCCGGGTCTGTATGTTAAATTCGTCGATTTTTGGATCGAATATTGGCATTTTCGTATCTTTACCTAGCAGCAATTCGATATCTTGTAATCGTTTTCTGATGAAAAATTCTTCTGCAGTCATCGTGTCTCTCACACGTTGTGTTATGAGTTTCTTTGTTGCTATCATCGGTTTTATTGTTGTTGTTGAGCGCTTCATGGGTGTTGTGTTATCTGTGTTGAATATGTGTTTGTATTTGCCGTGATATACGTTCTTTAATATTGAGTTTATTGCGCCGTCGACTTTTTGGTCAAATATTCTGTTATCGTTAACAGTAGAACCTGTTATTGCTCCTGTAAATAAGGAAGGGAATTTAATAAAAAAAAATTTTTTTTTTGTTTAATTTATAATTCAAATGTTTCAAGGAAATTCATTATAAAAAGTTTCCAATTTTAGCGGAATTATTTCATAACATCACAGTATGTTCAAGAAGTGACTAGTATAATCAAAACTGTATATTACAAAGGTTTCGCTGGAAAACTCCTACAAAATTTGTCGCCTAAATACTTGGAAGTGAGGTTCCTAGTATGTATATATCAAACATTTTTGTATACTCTGAAATTTGTTTCCCAAAATATATATAAATATAAAAGAATCGCTGTAAAATATGTACATATCATACATATATTAAGAACCACTGCATTTTTTCGTTCGGCTTGTGTATTAATTAGTTTATGAGGTTAAAATGAGCATTCGACATCATTATTTTTTAATATTTTATAGTCCACTTCTAAACATAGGCCTTTTTGATGTGGCAATGGAAATGCTTTAGCACCATACCAGGGCCTCGGGTAAGCACACTGGCTTGTGTGGGGACTCACATTGGGGTACACTACCCCACTAAAACCACTGGCAGCGCCATCAGCCGCTTTGTGAATTTCCCGGATCAGCAGGCAACAGGACCTTCGACTCTTCGACCGTCAATTACGAAATGATATACTCACTAATTAATAATATGATACAAATTTCGATCTCCATTTTGTTATGTTGTCATCTAAAATTTGAAGGTTGGACATATTTTATACATATGCTATCTTTGTATAAGTCTGTACGTCTGCTTGTTACTTTTCTTCATGCCCGCTGGATCGATTTTGATGAAATTGTGTTTGTTCAAGTTGGTTTAAAGAATGGTTTAGATTTTGATCCACTACAAAATTAATTTACAAAACGTACTGGTCCGATAGTGTATGTGTAAATTATACAATTTATTGTTTTAATGTAATGAAGAGTTTATTGTCGATGTAATGTTTTAGAGCAATAAAATTTATATGAGCAATTGAAATGCTTAAGGGAACTTAGTTTCCTTAAATGGGTTTGTTTGTTGTTTCGTTGGATCTTTGAGGTGGGTTCACCATATTTGTACCGAAAAGGATAAACCCTTGCCTTTATTCGCATGTTTGTAAGTTTGGATATCAGTCTTCTTAGTTCGCTGATACATCAAGCAAATCTGTATTATACATTCTTTGACATGTTAAAAATAGACGATCAGTAACAAACATTTTACTTTACATTAACTATCTTAAACAATGAGGTTATTATCGTTACGGAATAAATGTTTTCTTCTTTAGTGGTTATAATTGGCAACGGCTGCTAATTGCTTATTAGTATTCACTGAAGATGTCGGAAACGGGAAACTCCTTACAAATAGCGCAATTGATTTATAGGCAGTGATATTATAAATTTTAACTACAACTTGAGTATTATCGGGTTTTGAATATAATCTATGAATATGTGTCAGTGTCATCTATACTATTTACTATTATAATATAAAGTGGAAAACTTTGTTTGTTTGATTGTAATGAATAGGCTCATAAAGTACTGGACCGATTTCAAAAATTCTATCACCGTTTTAAAGCTACATCATCCACGAGTAACATAGGCTAAATTTTATTTTGGAAAAAAATAGGGTTCCATAAGATATTTGAGTATTTTGGACACAAGGTGTAAAAATCAACCAGAAAAGTTACTTATTTTGCGTACTAAGATCCCGTTGTAAATCTTAGTTAACGGAGGCGAAGCTTCGAGCAACAGCTAGTTGTAAATAAGTTTACTTGTAACAGAAGAAAAGTCACAAACATTGAATGAAATTCTCACAAAATATAAACAATAAATACTTCTCAATTTTAAAAGACATATTTACAAAAGAAACTATAATATGAAGTTATTTAATAATAGAATAAACGTTCGACAACTCTGCACAAATGGCAACAAAATTTTTGGAACAACGCTAAAACATTTTAGAATTTGAATACATTCGGAGCGTTTGCCACTAGTTTAGGGGAGTAGATTCACCAATGAACAATTACAAGTTAACCTGAGCCTTCTCATCTGTTTCTATGAGACATGACGTTAAGTCTCGGTAGCAGTAATTACACTGCCTGTCCTGCCCTCATACAGCAAAGCTGTCACGAGAGAAATAAGCAGAATGATGGCACCCATGCTCCGTGCCCCCGTGACGTCAACGTAAGCTGTAATTCTATGGTATTTTATGAATCTAAGTTTATCCCTGTTCCCGAGTAAACAGTAAATTAAGAGTAAGAGAGATATTAATCAAGCGTAACAACGATTCATCCGGGCGACGTTTCAAGGACCACAGTAAGCTTGGACGTGGGGGGGGGGGGGAGTCGTTTTCGCGATTTTTACGCTCGTTTGTCAAAGCTGAGAACGTTTTTGCAATATTATGCTCAGTTTACCAACTACTAAATGTAAAAGTTTCAACACTATCATCAGCTTTTAACCGTCCACTGGTCTCACTATAGATATAATATATAAAGATAATATTATAAATTCGAAAGTTTGTAGGTATGGATGTTTGTTACTCTTTCAAGTAAAAACTACTGAATGGATTGTTATGAAACTTTAGTATAATATAATTTACATATCAGAATACGGGGAAAAATTATAGCCTATCTGATATTGCCTATAATTTTTTCCCGTAGTCCTGCGGGAATGGAAAATACGCGGGTGAAACCGCGGGACGCTGCTTGTATAAGATAAATGCAAAACTAGCAACGTATTTTCAAATCATTAGAAAATGCGTGGTTTTTTCGGCGAAACCTGGCGAGAGGAACTGACCTATAGCTACGAGTAAATAGGACAAAATTTGACCACACAGACAACCACACACAGGCAAGTTGTCTTACGATGTTTATTTTCGACTGGTGAGCAAGCGATATTCAGGTGGACTGAGTCATATTGAATAATTTAGAAAAAACTATTCAAAAAGATCATTCCAATTAGAGATCGACCTTAAAAGACTAGGCCATCGGAATAACATATCAAACCAAACTAAAACCTTATCGCTATACACCTATATATCTCATAAAACCACGGCTTAGAAATATTCAACGTATACACTTTTTAAAGATACCCTTAAGAACTATAATTCCAAAGGCACATGCGATCAAACTTATTACCTTTTCCGTCGGGGACTAGAAACGAATATAAAACCTCTTTGCTGAATGTCCAAAGCTCTAAAACATCTCCGCGTGCAGTGTTTCCGGTGGCTGGTGGCTGAATCGATTGGAGGCCGCTGACACTATGACGTCACAGACCTAGTTAAGTCGGATGAATAAGCAAAAACCATTACGGCCCTGGATCCACACTGGAAAAATAACCAACTGTATTGTGGGATTAAGGCTTTTAATGGGATTATATTCTTCCTCTTCTCTGCGCGTTATTTTACGAGATTTATTCATTAAAGAAGTTATACATTGTATTTAAACAATAGATTATTACTTAACGGGGCTGGCGCGTATTTCGGACAAAGTTTGAGCCTGGCCATTCAACGGGGAAATGCCGCCAGCCTCTTGGGCACACTACCCTACGAGCATAGCGATTTGGGGTCAATTTTTTTTATCTAGTTTTATTTTTAGTTTGATATAAGAATATAGTTTTTTAAGTAGTTTTAACCTATTATTTATAGTTTTTAATGTGTATTACCTTTTTGTATTATGAATAAAAATTAGTTAAAATACATTTATCTTCCTTAACATGTAATAAATATATTTGGAGGATGTGCTCATAATTGCCACGATGAGCAGGCGGATTGGCAATCGCAGGTGATGATGAATTCGCATTGGCAGGCAGCAGTGCCTGCCGCCGATGCGATTGATGGTGCCGCCATCACTCGGAGTGAACGATTATTGTAAAGGTTTACTTCAATCACGCTTTTAGGTTACACGCACACACATTTCTTTAAATCGGCATTGAACTCGGCTCAGCACGCCCCTACGTTGTCCCCAAGATGAGTCATTGGACTTATCTCTGGCGATGACCCCGGACGGCGATGATCTTCTGCCCAGAAGGAGGCCACCAACGATGCCACCGCCTCCCCCCACAGGCGACCAACGAAAGTGCAAAGGAGACCCTAGTTAATGCGCCTCCAGCAGCGCCCCTTGCTCGTGTCAGGCTTGAGGACGGGAACCTGAGACCAGAATGACCAGCTTAGTGGCGGCCAGGCAGTCCCTTATGAGCCCTTGCCGGGGTGCTACTGTTGCGTGCAGATCCTGGACTCTAAACATGAATCTGGAGGCGCACGCGGTGGTTTTAGTTTGGGTACTGCCCAAGTGTTAGTGCCACAAAGGGGTATGAATACCCATTAGAATTTAGACCTGCGGAAAAAAACAAAAAAGGACAGATAAAGGCTGTTGATAGTGATGGAATTTAAAATCCTTGTTCATTTTTATTATAATAAACGATATTCCAATACAATACACTATTCCGACCTTTGATTGAGATACTCTTTGCAAAAATAAATTGAGTTTATCTTTTTTATCTGATCGTTAAATCAAAGGGATTCGAATGTTTGATTCAATAACCTTCCAATATTCATATACACACATTTAAACCTGAGAATCTCGGATTTTTTTAATAACGAAAGATAGAACAAAATATTTATTATATTTTTTGCCTTGCCTTGCGACTATCGACGACCATTAACATCCGCATAACCAGAGGTTATGCAGATGCGTTGCCCTCCTTTTCCCTATCCCCCCAATGGGCCACCGGAAACTCACAAACCGCATGAAACTTTACTCATCTTTAGTCTTTAGTCATCCCAATTTGGCTGCAAAGCAGCACTTCCTCTTACAAAAATTTAAAGACAAACCAGACTAACTGACTCATATATCAAGGCTCAGCCGAAACCACTGTGCTTAGAAACTTGAAATTTGGTACATGCTTCAAGCAAGCACTAAAAATGCTTTTTAGAACCAACCTTCAAGATAAGATAGGAGGTAAATCATTTCTATACTTTGAAATATGAATATACCCTATATATGATCACAAATAAAAATGATGTGCGTAGACAAAGTCGAAGAAAGACGTAGCTAGTAGCTATCTATCATTAGTGGGTAGTTTCTATGGTACCTCCTTATTATTAGACATGAAAATATTACTGGTCACAATTTAAAACGATCCGTACGGCGAGTATTTAATAAAATTACACGTCACATCTTTGTCGTTACGACAATGGAGTCGATTTTACTGTGAAGGCGCAATAGATGTCTTACAGAAAATTGATTCTGACGATAAATCAAAGTTTCACACATACCAAGGCTTAGAAGTTTTCATCCAAGACATAATATAAAAACGTACTTAGATCGATATTAAAACGTAATAAAACGATATTAAAACGAACGTACGATAACGATATTGAAACGTACTTAGATAGATATTTTAACAAGCATTACAATATCCGGGGGCCAAAGATAAGTCTAAGTACCCTAACTAAGCGACGATGGTCCAGTGGTGGACGGACTCGGCCTCTTTTGCGAGGGGTTCCGGGTTCGATCCTGACCCGTCCGTGAGTGACTTGAAATGGGTTTTTCTAAATTTCTAAGTGCACACGAGACCATCGTTCGCTCACCGATGAAGGAAAACATCGTGAGGAAACCTGCATGCCTGATGAGATTGAAAGTCTTTGAAGGTATGTGAAGTTCACCAACCTGTACTGGGCCAGCGCGGTGAACTATTAGCCCATTACCCTCCTCGCCTGATTTCGACGAGGAGACATGTGCCCAGCAGTGGGACATATAAGGATTGATACCTTACTATCCGAACTAAGACCCCTGTGAGCGCCTTCAGTCGCATTAAGGGTCCAGCATTCGCAGGCAACATTGCCTCAGCGTCAGACTGGAACTTGCGAAGGTCAGACTCCTTATAAGGGACGTTCCCTTATTTAATTTTTAAAAATAATGGCTGATGATGATGATAAAAGCTTTGGACATTTAAGTCAACATGTTACGCAGATTAAGATCATTAAGGGAAAATCTGTCTATGGCATTGTTCTAAGAATTAATGTACAGTAACCCTCGTCAGGGTTAAGTGGAAAATAATTACAATATACTGGCAACATCGGTGACTTGGCGGGAAATGTTTTAAATAATTAATGGTATATCTTTGTATTACCCCCTTTTTGGCCAAACACTAAGCAATTCTTAAATGTGATGACCATAAAGGTGATAATGAATCTAACTTTTTTAGGTTTAAGCTGCTTTACAGTTTTAACTATGGAGGGTAGAGGTAAGGAGTACCATCTCATATGGGGAAATAGTATAAGAAGTGTCCAGCTGTATCCTATAATTAACAGTTCAAAAACCGTCCGCTATGGCGCTGGTGTAGTAAAAGGGTATAGTATTGGTATACAAATTTATGTGTGTGTGCGTGATTTCTTGGCGCAAACACGTTTAAACGTTTACCCTTTTGCGACTGTGGCGCCACCCTTATTTAACGTTTTTCGACGGACTCTTTTCATACACAGAGATGTTACTCCTTAACTCTACCGTCCATAGTATTAACTTCATCATATGCTCTATGCATGTAGGTTTCCTCTCTATTATTTCCTTCACCGGTGAGAACGACGATCCGTGTTTAGGGTGCACTTAGAATTCTAGAAATAAACCCAAGAAATCATAATCGAACCCGGATCCTCTCGCTTAAGAGGCTGAGCGCATACCTACTGGACCACCGTCGCTACTCTACATAAATATCCTCTTATTAGTCTCCCAGCACAATACTGAAAAGTCGCCATTTTCTTTATTGTTATGCATATTTATTAATTAGCATAACGTACATATTATTCCTAATTATTGCTATTGTTCCTTTGTGTGGCTTTGTATCGTAGCTAACGTTAATATCATTCGTGCATAGAATTTATGAAAACACCGCTTTAATAAACTTTAAAGACTGAGAGCGAAATAACAAAAATATCCTTGAAAATTTTGAAGCGCATTTTGATAAAACATATATAAGAATCGCTTCTAGAACGATTTCAAATAAAATTGCATCCAAAACAGATCGTTTGAGAGCTACGGTGCCACGGACAGACAAACAGACGGGGCAGTCACAGTAAACACCCCCTTTTAGTGTCCCTCAAACTGTTTTGTTCCTATTTTATTCTTCGATGTTTTACTGGTAACTGTGATTTTATAATGGAACAACTTCCACGGATTTTATGGCGGCTTATTGAGTCCGTCAGTCCTCCCGTAACTATGTTTGCTGTAAAGCTGTATGAAACTAAGTATGTTTATAAAAATTGTAAACTATATTTTAGAAATAGCAACAGAGTTTCTTGTTAGATTCTTCGCATATAGTAGTATGTATACTATCTTATATATATACTATAGTATCTATACTAATATAGTAGTATGTATCGCATTTTTTGTAATAGAATATTTGCAAAGATTAGTTCCACTGAGTTTGTTTCGCCGGTTCTTCTCAGTGAGCTTGCTTTGATGGTACTATTTTGAAAAAAAAAGTATCCGAAACGTCGGGTATATAAAAAACTCAATGAACCGCTAAAAATCCATAAAAGTTGTTTCATTATAATAAGTGAAATTTTCGTAAACATAAGAAAACAATATGTGATTTTCTAATTTTCACTTTAAATATACACAATAGGTTTTTCTCTTGAGCTGTTATGGATTATTATACATATTTTTTGCTGCCCATCTGTTGCAAAGAAAATTAATGTCGAGCTTCTTTAGGCCACAAGGTAGCCTTGTCCCGGAAAGAAGTGCAGTGCCAAGTTTTCACTATGTGTGATCAGCAATCTATAGCGGGTGTAATCGGAACGCTTAAAAGATTTAAGCCTAATAATATACTATATAATGCATAATATAACCATTTATCTCAGAAACGTTTTCTTAAGAAAATTTTAGAACTTACGTATTTAGCATGCCCGCGATGTACACGCTATGAACTCACTCTGACCGCGATTCGCGCGCGATGTCGGAGTTCGTTCATCTCGCGCGACGCGACTGTGAGTCAGCTGTTACATTTCTGTTTTATACCTCTTCGTTTTTCAAAGCGTTTTGAATACACCGTGCAGAATATGAACTGCAATCGTTTTTATGGGCAGCAAAGTCACATAGAATAAATTCACACTGTCGAATGCCCTGCCTCGCCTTGGCCATGTACTTGACTAATTTACGTTAAGGAACTTTTAAATAATATTAGCAGCATTTATACGAGTAGATTCAAAATATTTCCATTTTAGTTATTTTGTACTTCCATTGCTACTAAAGCAATTATAAAGTTCCAGACTCTTATGCAGATTAGATATTGTTTATTATCTTATGCAAATTAGATATTAGTATTTGATTTAAAAAATGTGACAAAATTGACCACTTTTAGGATAAGAAAGAAAAAAAGTTATGCTATTATATCACAATTAAAATAACTAATAACTGTAAACTGTAACAAATGGGAGAAATGGAGCTTTGGAAAATTGAGGAAGCTATTATTGAAGAAAGGGATCCTCAGAGAATTTGGCAGATTTACTTGAGGCATAAACTAAATTCTTTTTTGCATTTGTTTTTTACTTTTCCCAGACGACAAAACAACCCATAAAGTACTAGGGTGCCATAGATACGGACAGGTTTCATTCGTTCGCTGGCTCCGAGATTTATTTCATTATCAGAGACCCTTCGGAAGCACCTCGTTTGAGCGGACGCGGATCTCACCTCCATTTCCTTCGTAATACCCCTAAAGGTGTAGGGATACCTTTTTACGTTTTAATATTGCACAAGATTGTAGCCCGCTATTATTTTATCTGGAATAAAAGATACTGGTCCAAATTACAGTTTAGTGCTTCTTTTGATGTTTGAATACTTTGTTCTTATTCAATGTCTGTGAGATTTTTCATAATATCGATAACTTCCTATTCTGGGTGTGTATTTCTGGCAAAAGTGGCAGATGAGTCTTATAACTGGTTAACGGTGTCTTTGCACATACATGACCAAAATTGTCACATAAATTCGTATGACGATTTCAGTATCTTTGAAGATTTCAGTGCCGAAGTTAGGCTGCTATTTCTCTAACATACAGCTTGATGAAATAACAGTTTGATGGAAGAAACATCTAGGAAGGAACCTAGCAGAGAAAAACATTGCAAGCCAGGCAGGGTTGCCTTTCAGAGTCAGGCAGGGTTGCCTTTCAGAGTCAGGCAAGGTTGCCCTTCAGAGTCCATTTAATACCTTTTTAACAGTATTTCTAATTGAAGAAGAATTCATTGAAGAAAAACCCTGGGAATTTGACGACGTTATCGAGCTATCCTCGTAAGAAAACTGTATTAAACATGACGTGGCAAGCTAAACGTGTCAAGTATGACACCAAAAAAATATATTTAATCATTTTTTTCAAATTCTACCGCCCTGCGGGCGTGCTATGCCACCAACTGCAATAAATTTAAAAGAACACAAATACTAAAATTTATTGAATAACAGTAGCGCCATCTGGCGAAACTTAGTCGAACCAACTCAGAAACATTCACGGGCTCATATTTTGCTAAACTTTGCAACTTGGCTAAAGATCATCACATAACGAAATGCATAATTTAATCCAAGTATAAACTTACACAGAAACACGAAACCATTGAATTCTTTGCAATTTATGCAAAGTGTTTCAACTCATAACAAAAAAGCTTATTTGCGTTTAACCATAAAAAATATTCAACAGTTAAAAGAGTTAAAAAACATTGCTCAATTGTGGGTTGAACCTCCCAAATGGAGGGCCCCTGAGAGGAGGGCCCTTGCATTATGATGAGGGCCCATATCCGTCAGAGAGCGCTTTGATGGCACTTCACGATATTACAGACAGGCTCGATAAACTTGAAGATATGGAAGATTGTTTAATGTTGTGATATTAACTTTTAAATATTCTATTTTAATGTTTCTCTTCAACCATATTGGTCTGGCCTCAAAGTGAGAGGTCTCTTCATTACATCATGATCATCGTCAACCTTTATCCGTCCACTGAAAATAGGCCTTCTCTTAATGGACACCAATATGACTGCCATCCTAACTAATATTATAATGTTGAGAATGTTTGTTACGCGAAAACTACTCAACTGATCATCATGAAATTTTGTGCACATATTTTCGAAGGTACTAGAATTAACATAAAAAAATAAAAAAGGGGTTTTTATGCTAATGCCACAGGGTAACAGCTAGTATTAGATAAAGAGGCTGTGAATAGCCACAGTGACTGACTGATAAGCACAGTAAGACTTCTAAACTCTATCACAAGGTAATTAACGCGTGGATATATCCACTCATCTCCAACTAGAAGGTCAACCCTGTCCGGATCTGAATAGTGTCTGATCTAAATAGAACTGTCATTTTATCTTAGTTCTATTCATATCAAACAGCTTGTGTGCAATATGGATTACTATTGCTACTATCATTTCCTGCCATTAACCCAATTTTTCTTTTCCAGTTCACCTCCAGTTCGAGGATCCGTCACTCCAAGACTACGTGCTCTACTCCATCACGGGGAACCTCATCAGGGGTAACTTCACCCCCACCAGTGTCTCCGAGAAGCCCTGCCGGAGCCAAGAACCTCCCCACTTCATACCGAAACATGGCAGGCCAGTACGTTCGAAACGCCCGAAAAAACGTAAAAGTGACGACAAGAAACGGACAAACAGTGATGGGTATTATTTCCGAACGAGATATCGAAAAGAAAGATCGATATTTTACGGTTCGAGGTATCGATTCGTGCCCGCGATGGTTGTGAGTGGCCCGCTAGAGGGCAGGACTGGTGTAGTGTTGCAATGGTCGATAACAGACACTGTGCATTTAGATCACGATGAAAGTAGTGTTGTTTTTAGGTAAGTGTTTATCATTATTAGTTATAAAAGAACTACATTTAACTTTATACATTAAAATACAACGAATAGTTCAATTGCAACTTACTCAGGCTTAATGAATGTATCATCATCATCATCAGCCTTTATCCGTCCACTGCTGAACATAGGCCTCCCTCAATGAACGCCAAGACGACCGATCCCTTGCTATTCGCATCCAACGCGAACTTGCCACTGCACGAAGATAGTCTTCCCACGTGGTTGATGGCCGACCAACACTTCGCCTACCAAAACGCGGCCTCCACTCTTGAACCTTATTGGCCCATCGGCCATCCGTTCTTCTGAGTGTGTGACAAGCCGATTTCCATTTCAACGTGCATATTCTTACTTACTTTAACTTTGTTTACTATACAGATAAGCTTTATGACCGCGCTTAGGTAGACCAACTGTTTGTGAACGAAATAGTTGTTGGTCGGCCATTAACCAGGTAGGAAGATGATCTCCGTGAAGTGGCCGGTCCGTGGCGGATGCGAGACACGGGATCGGTCGTATTTGCGTTCATTGAGGGGGGTTATCCACCATTTTTGAACCTTAATGGCCCATCGGCCATCCGTTCTTCTGAGTGCGTGACCAGCCCATTGTCACTTCAACGTTCTTATTCTTCGCGTGATATCGGTAACTTTAGTTCTCTGGAGGTCTTCGTTTCGAATCCTATCTGCCAAAGAAACACCCAGCATAACACGCTCGAACATTATATTTATTAGGAGCCACGTAATATCAGGATTGTGGCTTCTCTGCACGCCACAATCACACCACTGAGCGGTTACCTTTTGAGGAACTACGTTACACTGTTGTGCATTTCCCGGCGCAAAGATATATAATCTCGCATTAGTAATGTGTTGAACTAAAAAACTTATTTTTAGAACGGTAAGACGGGAATTTCCTTCAGGGTCACAGAATTATATCAGCTACTTTATGGTGACGCTCATGATGAAAAAAAGTAATCACGAACATACAACACAATCGACCGATACCAGTATCGAGAGCACGTTATGTTCGTAATAAAAAGCGTGTTGAACAGTACGTGTTGAAATGGAGCTTAGCTTTTTAATAAATGAATTCAAAGTCTGAAAGTGAATGCAAAAAGAATTCACTTTTCGTAAAACCTTTGCGGAGCTCGCTGATCGCATATTGATGCCTCAGCTTACGTAAGCTTAATTATCATTGCTAGGGAAGCTCGTTGTCGATATACATCGCTATTACGGGTAGGGATGTGATTGACATCGATAAAAGTCGAATTTGATATCCATCAAAATGGACAGTGTGAACAAAGATCCTATGAATAAACTTTGCTAATTCTTTACATCGATATAACTATAATGTTATATTCTATATTGCTTGATGATTGACACAGAAGTTATTTTTCAAAGAATCTTTATTTACAGTTAGTCTAAATTTTCGGATAAATCCGGATTCTTTTCATAGCTTTCCTATTTTTTGAAATATAAATAGGTATATACAGACATTCAGTGAAGTCCTCTCCCTCTTCCTCATTCCTCCCCTAAAATTACACAAAATCAACAGACATTCTGACAGACTCAGATCATTCGTCAGTGAATCTGACCCTAAAGTCATTGGTCACTGTTATTAGAAGAACCTATCGAAATTTACTTATTTGTATCAGTCTATACTTTAATAATTATCGATAAATTAGTACTTAATTTTATCGATAAGCCTATTTATGCTAGATTATCGGTAAACCTATCGATAAATTAATCGGCAGTAATAGATAACAAAGTTGGACTTTCCGTTCAATTTATCGTATTATTAGACGATTAAAACTTTATTGAAACGGCTCTATATCGTATTAATTTGATTTTCGATTGCATTAATATAGCGTAGATTTGACTGTCGATCGATTGAGTATCAATCGAATAATTTATTCGATTATATTATTCAGTATTTTTCGGCAGGGCTATAGGCTAAGATGGCATGAACGCCTCCTTGGCTGTTTAGATTTCTTTTTATATTAATACATATATATTTTAATATTTTCATCACATAATACACATATTTAATACACATCCATAACCCAGGAACACAGAAACTTTTTGGTCTCTGGCGGGATTTGAACCCGCTACCTCTCGGCTTGAGCGGCAGCGTGGCGCGTTGAGTTGAATTGTAAATTGAGAGTTGAGAGTTGAGCGTTGTGTCACAGGGGTGGCCAAAATTAAAAAGAGTGATATTGTTTACTATTTAGGACACATTTAACCGGTTTTAAATCTCATCACAATTTAGATATTGGATTAGTAATCATATACATAGAGTAAACTTGAATTTAGCAGGTATATTTAATATAATTTATATTTATTAATTTGAAACGATGAACGATAATAAATAGAAAAATCATACTATCGAAGTCGGTTAAAAAGATACAAGTTTAACGATTAGTTAACCTTACTAATTACTTTTCGATTTAAGTAGGTCTAGGAGTTGGCAACACTAAATAGACGATAGAAGCTACTGGAAAATTCCTTTTTATTCTTTATACGCTAACACACAACGTATTTATAAAACAAGTCCGTCTAGACTTTTTTAATGGCTCAATCTTAAGGTAGCGTCGTTAAGAGCCAACAAAACCCTCATTAAGTTAATACTTTAGCGCATTAAATTTTAATTTTGCTCTTACTTTAACGGTTTGACCACTTTTGGAATAAATTAACTTTTTGTTACTCAAGAAGGTTTTTAAGGTAAACCTTTCCTTATCCGGACATAAGATTAGAATTAGATAACTCTAAATAAGAAATGGCGTTATGATGTCGACCATGGCTATCAAAGCATCATCAGGACCTGCTGCTGAACATAGGACCCCCTCAATGAACGCCCAGACTAGCGATCTCGTGGTTCACATTCACGGAGCGGCCACTGCACGAAGATCGTCTTCCTACCTGGTTAATGGCCGACCAACAACTATTTCGTTCACAAACTGTCGGTCTACCTAAGCGCGGTCATAAAGCTCAACTGTATAGTAAATAAAGTTAAAGTAAGTGAGAATATGCACGTTGAAATGGAAATGGGCTTGTCACACACTCAGAAGAACGGATGGCCGATGGGCCAATAAAGTTTAAGAATGGAGGCCGCGTTTTAGACAAAGTATTGGTCGGGCATTAACCAGTTGGGAAGACGATCTTCGTGCAGTGGCAGGTCCGCGTTGGATGCGAGTGGCAGGGGATCGATCGTCTTGGCGTTCATTGAGGGAGGCCTATGTTCAGCAGTAGACGGATAAAGGCTGATGATGATGATGATGGATAGTGATCAAAATTTTCAATTTTAACAACGCGATAGATTTATCAAGTCATTCAGAGCTCTATTATTCCATTACTTTTATATTTCACTAAAAACAGACAACACATTTAAATAGAATTAAGCCTTAACTACTGTGTCAGTTTGATATATTAATCCAGATTGTACACAGTCCAATATTATCATCTCACTTGGGACTAATAACTCATTGGTGTGCCTAAGAGACGTGTAGTAAGTCTAAGTGACATTAATTACCCTGTCAACACCGTAACCCTAAGGTAAAGCAGTCCCTGTGGTGCCTTGAAATGTCAATTGGTCGGGATCGAACCCAGTCCTTCACTCAGGACCCACTGGACCATCGTAGCTCGTAGCAATAATAATAATAATAATATCATCCCAACCATCTCATCCATAGCCTAAAATTAATAACTCTCAAAGAATCCCTATTTATTAACCTACAAAAAGCTGCTATTTTAAATACATGTCGTATAGTTAGGTAATTTCTACAAACAGAAGAAAACACACAAGAATACACAGAATAACACGAAATAAACACACCACACCTGCACTCACTTGGTAATAGCCCGTAGTTGTAGAAGAAGCCAGCTATAAGCTGAGAGTTTTTTTATAAAAAATAATACATAATAATAAGGGCCTGTTTCACAATCTCCAGATAAGTTCCGAATAGGCTATCGGCAAGATATTTGACAGATACTCCATACTCTATCTGTCAAATATGTTGCCGATAGCATATTGGGAACTTATCTGGATATTATGAAACAGGCCCTAAGTATAGGCTTTATTTCGTACCCTCAAAATTTTTAACAGTTAATTATTACATAAATAAGCAAACACAAAAATGGCGGTCTTACCGCTTGTAGCAGTCTCTACCAGGCAACCATAGGTATTAAAGAAATTATATTATAATATGTTACATGGAGAAAAGAAGGTAGAAGCAATGGTTCACTCATTCATATAATATCCTGCTCATAAAGATTAGTTCAGTGACTTAATGTTCTTTTAATATTAATTAAAATAAAGTTAGCAATGCCAGCTAACCGCTCCAGCTTATTTAGCGGGCGGCCAAGAGTCAATTAAAATCTTGTACAGCAAAAACTGTACCAAAATAATGTCGTCTTTTCTTCAAGTATTCTATTTAAGAATTCTGATTAAATTAAAGTTAAATCTATTTAAAATGGATATTTACCATGTTTTTTAGTTTTATTTCGAGAAGCTAAAGTAATGGCTAATGCTAAAATTATTTGAAACGGGATATTTACACGGTAAACGTGATATTTACATGGTAAATGGTAAGTCTGTGATGTTCACCGCGTCGCATTTGGTCAACACGCCGGTAGACTATGGACCAATCGACTAATTTCAAAATTTATTTGAAATATTATTATTATGAATAATTAATAAATTAATAATAATAATATTAAGGAGGCTTTTGTTTCGCGATGGATGTGAAATATGAATGATCATGATGATGATGATGATGATGACGTTACAAATGCTCTCTACAAGAGAGCTTACAAAGTGTTTTACATAATTCATTCCCGCGCATTTCAGTTACACAAAATGGCGCTTACATAAGTTTTTTGCTGTAATAATTTTCCATGAATCAACAAATACACTTACAATAATAAATATGAGCGAGGAAAAAAGTTAAATTTGTTATACAAATGTTATATTATAAGATCATATAATATTTTATTATTTTATAAAAAGTTAAAATAAGCTTGTTTGTTACGCTTTCACGCGAAAACTTCTTGCCCGATCATCTTGAAACTTTGTACACATCTTAGAGGTATTAGAATTAATATAGGATACTTTTTATGAAAAAGAGGTATATTTACGTAAATCTAAGTTAATGCGGGCGAAGCCGCAGGCAAAGCAGCTTGTACTATAAAATTTCATTATAATCCATTTGGTAGTTTTAGTGTTAAACACTTACAAACATCCATACATACAAACTATTTGAAAAATTGAAAATGTAGTAAGCACAGTGACAAAGGTGTGAAGAGCTGACTGTATCTCTCTCGCTCAGGTACACTCAGCGAACCCGAGTTCAACCGATCGAGTCTTTTACCTCAGAGCGTGATTGATCAGCCTCACTCACATTACAGACTACAAAAAATATGTGTGTGGCAGATTGAGATCCAAATTATGAATCGGTTATACACAGTTTTTTATTTAACTTAAAACTGACCTTTGATAATATGAGTAATAATGGAGAATCTTAAACAAAAATAAGTACAAAAGAAACCTGTATCTCTTGTTGGTAATCACAAAATAATAACGGTAAAAGCTTTTGTACTTTGTAATCATCTTTTGTACATTTTTACAAAAGATTTTGGTTGGGATAAAGAATAGGTTAATTGGGATTTATTGCAATGAGCCTAATTTGGAGGAGAGAGCCGAATTTAGATTAGGAGCTGTATTGGCACTTCCAGTGGCCTTTGTTAAGGTCTAGAATATAATATGTTTTTTTTTAAATTAATCGTGAATTTATAGTAAAATCAAATATGTCAAGGGACACCTTTTACACCACATCAATCTGGTTCCGTGGTAAGTTCTCGAATAACTCGTGTTACGGGTACCAGACAATGGAAATATATTCAATACTTTACCACTATACATTATAATATATTTAACATCTTTACTATATAACAACCACAACGTTTCAAACGAAAAATATTTAAAGCTAGTATACCGCTTCTAGCTTCATCCTATAGAATCTTATATCGACTGATTAATATAACAATGTATTTTTTTTGTTCCAGGTTACGTTATAGAAAAATATCGAGTGCCACCATTTACCAAGTGTTCTTCACTAAGATATTAAGATTAGGTGAGTGGGAATATTCATAAGATTAATATTTTTTTTAAATGGTTTTCTGTAAAGTCGGTTTACGGACGGTAGTTTGACGTGAAAACGTCAAACATTACATGCAGCACGAACCGAACCAAAGAAATCAGACGTACATAGAAGGACAATATAATTCTTAAGGATTTTTTGTGCAGACTTTATTGAGGACACGTCCCCAGTTCGCACTCGCTCGCTCTCGTAGACTCATACGCTGGGAACATCGCGGTGTCTCTCTCGTCACGCCGCCAAGCGGACGTTTACATCGTAGAGTTTGTCCTCAAAGCGCTCATAAGAACTGTCCTTCTATGTACGTCTGAATTCTTTGACCAAACTGAGCCGATCATGCCTCTCTCTCGTTCGTTCCGCGCGGAACGCAATGCAAGAAGCCCAAAGTATCGTTGTCACGTGAAAAAAGTATTAACCCATAAATGTCCCACTGCTGGGCCGAGTCTCTTCGAAATGAGATGAGGAGGATAATGGGCCATAGTTCACCGAGCGATGGCCCAATACGTGTTGGTGAATTTCACACACCTTTAAAGATTTTCAATCTCATCAGGCATGCAGGTTTCCTCACGATGTTTTTCTTCGCCGATAAGCGAGCAATGGTCTCGTATTTTTAGGGTACACTTAGAAAATTAGAAAACCCATTTCTAATCTAACATGAATTTTACACTTCTCGCGAGTAATGGTTCTGCCACACCGCTGTTACAAAACATCTAACTTTTGTATTATTATTTTTATTTTGTTACAAGAGTGACAACAATTACGCATTGAAAAATGGTTGCTACAAAACGTTTCAAAATATTCTCAAAAAGGAGTGTGACAATACCATGGCATACGTCGACTAATGTAGAGCTGAGCTAAATAAAAGTAAATAAAATGGTATGGTGGTAAATAACATGGCTGCCCTTCACAGGCATCCTCTCAATACTTGGTGTATGTGATTGATCATTAAAGTATCCTCTTTGGCTGGCACCGACTCCAAAAATACCCGATTTTAAATAGTATACGTCTTCTACTTCACTTCGAAGTATTTCAATATTATTTTAAAATTTTTAGTTGTACATTAATTAAGGTATAGTTTTGAAGTCGGTTTTTGGTTTTTTATTTAAAATTTATTTTATTGTATGTTAAATCCGGAATATTTGTTACATTTGCTATGACTTATGAGTATCATAAACGTCAGCCTTTAATCCTTGCGCTACTGCAAGGCCTCCCTCAATGAACGCCAAGACGACCGATCACCGCACATACGGACCGGGCAATGTATTAGCATATCACTTTTATTTATATTTTAAATATCCTATATACATAATATAACATCTATTAATCGTGAGTAAAAATGTTCTTCCTGATCCAGCAGTATTCGAATGCGTGTGTGTGAATGTGAACATCAAGCATGCATGCAAGTTATGCAATGCAAAACCCACACAACCGTTGACAAAACGCAGGCATGCCATGCATAATCAACGCATGCCCAATATTATCAATACAAAGGGGTCACCGATGCGTTGAGCCGTGAGCGTGACAAACTCGATTTCCCGCCATCCTGTTTGTCCCGCTGTCCCGCTCAGTCCCGCTGTCCTGCTCTGTCCCGCTGTCCCGCTCTGTCCCGTTCGATGGGCACAGGCTTGACAATTACGTTTTTGACGATTATGCAATTTTGTTCATTAGTATACTAATAGGTTCATTTGTTGAATTTATTCTATACTAGCTAGCCTTTTCCCGCGAGTTCGCACACACTAGCTTATCCAGTATATCTTTACTAATATTACAAAGAAACGACTTTATTGTTTGTTTGTATCGAATAGGCTTTGAATCTGCTCGACCGATTTGAATAATACTTTCACTGTTGGGAAGCTACACTATCCCCGGTGAACATAGAGTTATATATATTCAATTTTCAAAAAGTTAGGGTATTATAAATCAGTTGACGCAGGCGGAGCTGCGTGCAACAGCTAGTAAGTTAATAAAGTGCTGTATCGTATTTGTGTGATAAACTCCAAATGTCTTGTTCCCAGCGAGAGCATTCGTGAAATGAGCGTAGAATATTGTCGTTATCGAAAATACTCTTATATAAATACATTGGCAGTGTTCCTATCGACTATCGAGTCGATTCTCCTTTGGAAACTGCTATTTGCTAACCGGTAGACGAAGCTTTTGTCTCTTTTGGCTGCTTCCACGTCGTTTTGTGCCAACAATAATTTAGTTATGTTACTTATCGTTGGAAATAAATCACTTTTATCGTTAAAACGATAAGGTATTTATTTATTCACTGACTGTACCTCTCTGTCCCCAAAATAAATTGTAAAATCAATAGGTGCTAAAATTGTGGTTACGGTTTATTTCTGAGCTGAAATCGAAGGATTTTTTAACCAACGTCAAAAAGCACTGTCTCCGAAAATACCTAGTTTTAAATAGTAGAAGTAAGACATAAAATTCAATGTTTTCGTTAATTGTTTTTGTTAATTATCTTTACCTCGAAGCACACAACCTCGAACATGCTACATAGGTATAGTTTTGAAGTCGGTTTATGATTGTTTATTTCAAATTAACTTTTTGTAAGACGCGCTGCTTTTTTTATAGCATACTAGCTGTTGCCCGCAGCTTCACCTGCGTTAACTAAGATTTACAACGGGATCTTAGCGGGATGATATATCTTTACCGATAAATGGGCTATCGAACACAAATGTTTCGTTAAAAGCGACCGATAGTTCCTGAGATTAGCGCGTTCAAATAAACAAACTCTTTAGCTTCAAATCTTAAGGATTAAAAGCATGAGTAAAATAAACTCGTTTAAATGTAGTCCTAAAAAAAATCAAAATTTCTGAATAAAATATGGTTGTTGTGCCTCACTCGACATAGATAGGTATAGTGTGTCGTGGACTTTTTTGTAGATTTTATAAGATCTACAATTAATTAGAACATTTTATGGTTCTATCTTTTATAGTTTAGGCAGCGTACGTAAAATAAATAACTTTTCTGGTTGATTTTTTACACCTCATGTCCGAAAAACCCAAATATCTTACGGAACCCTGTTTTTTTTTCAGAATAAAATTTAGCCTATGTTACTCGTGGATAATGTAGGTTTCAAATGGTGAAAGAATTTTTAAAATCGGTCCAGTACTTTTTGAGCCTATTCGTTACAACCAAACAAACAAACAAACCAAGTTTTCCTCTTTATAATATTAGTGTAGATGTAGATAAGGGCAAACGAACAGTCGAAGCCACTAGTATCCGTAACCAGAGGTTATGCAGATACGTTGCCCTCCTTTACCCTATGCCCCCATTGGGCCGCCTTATATCTTCCATGAATCTATATTTATTATCTGTGCTTGTGTTCGATTGTTTCAGTTTCTTTGTAATTATTGTTCGTTTTAACTCATTTTTGATACCTTAATGTATCTAATAAACGTCTACTAAATGTTAAATTCATTGTGCAGTGGATGCAGTGTCATCGCAAATAAAGCAAATGTTAATAATATTATAATGATAATAAAAAAAAACATGTTAAAATATAACATTATTAATACATGTAATAAAACTTTTCTTCACATTATTACGACGTTTCGGATCCTTTACAGCATCCATTGACTCGAGTTTCTCAAATAATAATTATAATTCAAAATATTTGCTATATGCTAAACTTCAAGCACTAAAATACTCTTAAACATTTTTTATTTTTTAGTAAACTAGTGAAACATTTCATTTATGTTTTTTTTTTAATTCCTCTTCATTTCTTCCTTGTTATTTTATTTCAATATAGCGCATGAATCTGTGCGCAAAATCTAATATATAATTTTAAAGATATTGATAAGATCGTCGGTTGCCTGAAACGGGGACTGCAAATAGGTCGACTCATAAGAGACGAAGGCTTTACTTATATAACCTTAAAGTTGGGTCTCTTATTAAAATATCCTCGCATGGACATTTTAAGATTAATATTTATCCCTGCTAATATTATCAATGTGAATGTAAGTTTGTTTGTTATGCTTTTAGGCGGTAACTCCTTAATTGATTCATAAAAGTTTGTGACACATATTCTTGGAGGTATTAGAAGAAGCATAGGATACATTTTAAAAACTTTATTGCTAAAACTAACAGAGCCCCGCGGTTTCATCCACGTAATTACGGCTCCCGTGGGAATACGGAGATAAATTATAGCCTATGTGCTATTCTGATGTATAAGCTATATTATTGTAAGGTTTCATTAAAATCCATTCAGTAGTTTATACGTGAAAGAGTTACAAACATCCATCTATTGAAAGAAAAGCGAAATTACTACAATATTATACTATTCCATCATCATCATCATCATCATCATCAGCAACTGTCCGTCCACTGCTGAACAAAGGCCTCCGTGATGAACGCCGTGGATTCGGATAATTTTAGTAGCGTACTTAGTAGTTTCGAAGATTACTACCTACATCCAAACTAAAAACAACTTTACCTCTTCAATATAATATGGGTTATTATTTATTTAGTTTAGGTAGACGAAGTGTTGGTCGGCCATTAATCAGATGGGAAGACTATCTCTGAGCAGTAGTCGGTCCGTGTTAGATGTAAGTGGCAGGGGATCGGTCGTCTTGGCGTTCATTATAGGAGGCCTATATTCGTAAGTGGGCGGACAAAAGATGATGATGATGTATTTTGATATTCAATAAAAGACTTTAAATATACATTGGTCGTAAAAACGTGTTTAATGCTACAATAGAATGGTACATAATTATTTATAAAAGAAACCACTAAGAACGTAGAGAAGCTATTGGCCTTGTTAGAAAAAGTCGTCGTCAAACTCAACGTAGGGTCCCGCAGAATAATAGCATGTAAAATTTAAAACTCTTTGGGACCTACACCAGTATTTCAATATTAAAACCTATTATTTAAACTATTTGAAACGGGATATTTACCATGTTTTTAGTGTTATTTCGCGGAGTTTGATATTTCGACATTGTCTACGAATGTCATGTTCACGAGACTGAAAATCCTATATAAAACCTATTGTTTGTAAAAAATATAGTAAAAATATAGTTGGGAGTATGTTCAGCAGTGGACGGACAAAGGATGATGGTGATGATGATGATGATGAAAAGTACTTTTAAAACACCTAAAAAAACTATGAAGATGATCTTGAAAAAGCTGAACCGATTTTGCTAAAACAAAAACAAACGTCCGAAAGCTAGTTTAAACATACTGTAACAAAACTAGTTCGCGCGTTCGAGAAGTATATCTAGTTCTCTAGATAAGGCACACAGTCCGTTTGCCTGAACTTGGCGGTTAAACTCGAATACTTTACTTCGAAATTAAAAAAAACTCCTTCTAAAGTGCATTTACTTGATCCTTTTAATATTCTATGACACTTTAGCTGGGATTTGATGCGAGAAATTTGAATTTCAAAGATTTTATCTCATTCTTCACACATTTTGTAAGATTTAAAAAAGATTACGCAAAACAAGAAGGCGATACAACGGCTGATAAAAAAATGGAATTGAGAGAATATGATGATTATAATATGAATAAAGAGTTTATTCGAAAGGATCATAAGTACATTAAAGTCACAAAAAATAGAAGAAAATTTGACTTAAGAAAAGTTGAAAATCATAAAACAATTAAAGACAGTCAACCTGTTGTCTTTAATTTTTGTAATTAAGTTATAACCAACGTATTCTTCTACTAAAATACAAACTTACCACTGAAGTCGGTGTATCTAGTACTTATTGCTGTACCTACTTACATACATCTTCGCTGACACCGACTCCAAAAGTGACGAATTGAACACATCCCCTTTTTTTAAAGTCGCTTAAAAATAATTTTGATCTCTTTTTGATTAATCTGCGTAGTTATTCTCAATCAATGCCATTATTTCTTTGCGAATTTGTAACAGAGACCACAAAATTATTTGAAACCCTTTCATTGTATTTGTAAAGCTTTCTGTTTGTAGAGTAAACGTATCTCTCTTTCATTGCCCACTGGACGTGTTTTCATTCAAAGACCATCAAAGTGATTGCTAGATAGAAAAGTATTTATCCGACTTCAAAAAAGATGAGGTTTACAACTCATCGCAACATTTTTTTGTGTATGTTCCCAAAATTATTTTAGTGACGTCCTACGATATATGTTTTATAATTGATTGCATGTACCGTCGGCCCTTGATGGAAATTCATGTTTTAGCTACTACAATGGAAATCTTTTATACTTTTTCCACTATTTATTCACCGGTTTCGACAAAGTCATGATCAGGTGATGATGACTGTCGGAACCGGTCGTTTAATATGTAATTGTAAAAATAAATAATGGAAAAAGTGTAAAAGAAGTTTTCATTGTAGTGGCTTATATATATTTTTCCATAGCCACACTTGAGTTATGGGCGATATTTTATAGGAGAGATTTCACATATTTGAATTAGCCATGAGAATTTACGTGAAGTTAACTTATTAGCAGTGCTATATACTGCTTGATGATTTTTTTACCTTTTTTCCTTTGTAAATTCATGGTACCATAAAGCACGGGGAGCCTGGTGGTAGGTCTCCAAACCAAACTAAAACCCCCGCGCTGTTTCCCCGTCGTCTTGCCTGGGCCGAAGACTCCTCCGAAAGCTTTTCCTCTACTCCTTCTTCATTTTTTTATAGCATAGTAGTGTAAACGAACAGTCGAAGCCTTTGACGACTATCGACGTCCATACACATCCGTACAACCAGAGGTTGTGTTGCCTTCCTTTACTCTATTCCACCAATGGGCCACCGGAAACTCACTAACTACAGGAAACGCATAGCATAGCGAGAGGTACCACCCCGAACGTGCCGGCCTTTCGGCTGCCGTGCAGCATGGCACTACCTCTTACAGCATGAACATATTGTAATGTGTCTTATAGCCCGGGCCTTCTTTTGCCTGCCTTTTTCTATCCGTTCAGCCCCCTAGACAAGTGGCTCAAACGCTAAACAAATAGAATAGAATAGAATACTTATTGTATGGGAATGACACTAGCTGTCAAATTACATGTCGTAAACTAGTGTCATTTCCATACAATAAGTATTCTATTCTGCCCCTCTAGACAAGTGGCAAACGCTCGCTTCTATTCTTTTGCGTTTACTCGCTAACTCCATAGGGTTGCTGCAATTTTTTTTAAGAACGTTTATTAAGATACATAATGAATATGGTTTGGTTTGTTAAAACGTTTAAAAACGTCTGTACTTCGCTTAAAACGAATATTATTGTTATAATATTTCTTGATTTTTTTTTTTAATGTCGTAAACTAATTAATTCCCATACAATAAGTATTCTTTTCTATTATATTCGTTTAGCGTTTATGCCACTCTTCTAGGGGGAACGAATTACATACGTCTTTAGACGTTTTTACAAACAAAGCCATACACTTTATGTGTCTTAATAAACGTTCTTAAAAAATTTTGCAGCAACCCTATGGAGTTAGCGAATAAACGCAAAAGAATAGAATTGAGCGTTTGCCACTTGTCTAGAGGTGCAGTTCTATTCGTTTAGCATTTGTGTGACTTGTCTAGGGTGATCAAAGCTTGTTCGTGGAAGACATCGAAGTTTGAGTTTATCTTATCTTTAATTAATTATTATAATATATCTAATATAATTTGCATAAGTAATAAGACTTTGAACTTCCTCGGTATAACGAAACGACTTCGCAGTGGCAGTTTGTTTAGGTCTCGAGGACTGTCCAAACTTAACTTTTAATTAAAGTTTACATTAATTAGAATCCTTTTGAAAAGCTTCATTATTAATTACTAAAGATATGCTTATTTCTTGGCGGTGTTAAGCTATTTTGGATTTTAACTCCGGTCATTACGGTTGATAATCATTATCTTTTGCGTCTACTGCTAGATGTAGGTCTCCAATGAAACCAGATATGGCCAATCACACGCGATTCGAGTTCTATAAAGTTCGACCACCGGCTACCACACAGGAGCCATCATTATAATAAGTAGAGAGTAAGTCTAGTCGAAATCTAGCCTTCCCAAAACTAAATCTTCGTTCTTCATAAAAACATATTGTGTTACCTTATCATCAGGGATGCTTCCGTGTTTAAACCTGATTTAAATAACTGAATGATTTTAATGATTTTTTAGGGTTTCGCTTGTCAAGGTTTCATAACGAAACTTTTAGAGAAAAGTCCGCTGCCAGTCTGTCTCAGGATAGCAAACCAAAACTTATGGGATGGTGAAAATCATGAGTCTGAATGTGGGGGAGAGTATGGTCAAAGGCTTAATCCCGTTATCTTACCACGTGACCAGATTGTCGCGGTGTAAAAGCGTCCATAGATTATTATTAATATTATATAACAATAAAATGAATAATACTTCATACATAACCTGCACTAGTAGGATTCGAACTCGCGAAGCTGCGTAGTGTCCAGTAGGGAGGGCACTTGACAAACACACTAAGCCTTAAGCTTGTATTATTAATATAATGTGTTGATAAGATAGCTTATCACATACATAATAAATTATTAATAAAATCATTAGATTAATTAAGGAAATATATTCATAAATCATTGACAAACATATTGCATGAATAACTAATATTTTAACGTAAGCTTGTAACGGCGTCTTGGAGTTGCAAACCGAAACTTTACATGGACGTCCTTACAAAGTTACATTTGCAGTCTTCGTGATCTTACAAGAGTTTGTAGTTTACAAAGTTGTAATATTGAAGGCTTTCCGTTGGTTTTCACATACGTCGCGCCTAGTCAGTAAAATCGACTCTAATGTTACAACGGCAACTGGCATGACGCTGTAATTTTATTGATACCACTTTTTATTATCCTTTACTTCAATAAGTGTGAAAGTAGGGATGTTTGTTACGCTTTCACGGGAAAACTACTCAACCGATCATCATGAAACTTTGTACAGACATTTCCGGACGTACTAGAAGTAATATAGGATACATTAAAAAAAAAGGTTTTTTTTCTTACGCGGGTGAAGCCGCAGGCAACAGCTAGTCGTACTAATATTATAAACGCAAAAGTCTGTAAATATAGATGTTTGTTACTCTTTCAAGTAAAAACTACTAAATGGATTTTGATGAAACAATAATATAGCTTATACATCAGAATAACACATAGGCTATAATTTATCACCGTACTCCCACGGGAATGGGAAGTACGCGGGTGAAACCGCAGGGCACTAGTAGTCTTTTGTAAATGAGGAATTTTAATATTAATATTTCAAGGCAAGAGCATGCTACTATTTGAAAGGTCGGTAATGCTAATGCTAATCACCTGGTGCTGGTGTCTGTGGATGTCGCTATCACTTGCCATCAGGTGAAGAGTCTTCACACCCTTTTTAGACCATAATATTTTTTTTTCATGCTAGTTGTAGACAAGTACACTACCAATAATCGACCGATAGCACTTTGCTATTGGTCGATTGCACGGGTACCGCGCACGACCCACCTCCCCCGTCAGAGGGGGAAGAGAGGGTCGACCCTCCAACTAATAGCTTAACTTCATCCGCTAATGACTCGTCGACTGACGATTTGACTAGCCAAACACCTACTACGCGAAATACCGCGCCCCCTGCGGGGCACGTCAGGCCTAAAACCTTTCGAAAAAAAAAACTGTTAGTTATGTACCAAATGGGCACGCAAGCAAATCGTAAGTAGCGTCACCCATAAGAACATTCAAACCGTAAATGGCATGTCATCCACCCAAGTCGATATTTGAACATAAATGACTCTTGGCATCCTCCCAGGCGTTGATTTTAACGTTCATTTGGTACTATTTGATGAGCACTGGTAAATGGAGACGCCGACATGCCAAAATTTCCGACCCCTGCAGAAAGGGATTTGAGATATCGCCAATATAAAGTATAAAAAAATAAAGTATCAACACTTTATGTCCCACTGCTGGGCACGGGTCTCCTCCACGAAATCAGGCGAGGAGGATAATGGGCCAATAGTTCACCGCGCTGGCCCAGTGCGGGTTGGTGAACTTCACATACCTTCAAAGACTTTCAATCTCATCAGGCATGCAGGTTTCCTCACGATGTTTTCCTTCACCGGTTCGCCAATATAAGTTGCACATATCCTTTTCAGCCCCGATAGACGTTTTGTACAAAATATTTTCTATCTAAGATCCACTCTCGATACAAATTAAAAGTTTAATCATAAATAAAATTTTAGTACTTATGTTATTCTTCATCATGTATTTTAACAAATTGGGATTGGAAAGCACGATTGATAAAATTTTCCTCGAAAGATTTTCATTTTATAGGAGTAAATCATGTTATTTTCTTGTGTAGTTGGTTTTGTATTATTTTATGAACGCACAGGGTCGTTCAAACCAATTCATAGACTTTTACTTAAGTGAAATCTGCCACTGTGCGTCTGTCAAACCCATATAAAACCCGACAATGACACCAGGAGCACATAAATAGAAGCGTTATTTGCATAGTGTTGTTTTATAACTTAGACAAGTACGCTTCTTGAATATGGGTGTAAGAATACTCACTTCCATGTTACTACAGCGTTGCTTGTTAATAAACAACGTTTCACCTCATACTTTAGACAGGGATAGGTATATCTATTAAATTAGCTATCTCCCTCGGGAAATTTCGGGAGGCGGGGTAGCGATGTAGTGCTGTTTCAACGGTGTTGTCTTGTGAGTGTAAGATTTATAGCTATTTAAAAATTAATTTATTAGCAAAAACCAGCCAAATGATTTTTCAGGGGCCATATTTAATTTGATATTAATTTAAATTGATGAAAAAGATAGTAATAGAATATGTGTATGCTGCTGCAAAATATGGCTGTTGAACAGGCCGGCTGACACAAAATAATTCCCAAGACCAGACATTCTAGGACAGTGTAAATAATAATTATTATTAAAAGTAATAAATGCCGTTTGAAGTTAATAGACTTTTATCTTGAAATGATTATTTTCGTTTCTATTTCTATTCGGACGAGGCCTGTTCGCGTATCGACGGTTCGTTTTTTGTTCGTAAACTTAAACGAGATAATTATAAATATTATGTTATTTAATTTAATTCCTTCGAGGGCCTGTTTCACAATCTCCCGTTAAGTTCCCAATAGGCTATCGGCAACATATTTGACAGATAGAGTATGGAGTATCTGTCAAATATGTTGCCGATAGCCTATTGGGAACTTAACTGGAGATTATGAAACAGGCCCTAAGTCTCTACCTTACTTTGAGTTAATTTAGTAGAAAATGTCGAAATATCAATAAAAACAATAAAATTCACTACCAAATGTTATAATGTTAATTATAACAGCATTTGTAAAAAACCAATTTGTTATAAAAATGCCAATTTATAAAAAACCAAGGTTACAGGTTGCTAAAAAAGTTAATTCGACTAGTCACAAAAAACCGGACGTGTGTACAGGTTGGTAGAAAAGTGTAAAATTCATTAATATTGTAGTGTCTTAGGAATGCCATTACCGCGATGTTTGCGCCACAAAGAGCTTTGAGCCAGGAATGCATAACTACTTAGACGACCAGACAAAGGCACACTTTACGTTTCATTAAACTGTGAAAATTGCCAGTAATTTTCTTTCTATGGCATGGTTTTGAGCGCTAGAATGCTATCCTCCGTGACCGTTTGCAGTAAAGTGTGTTCTTCGATAAAATCAACAATTCTTATGTGATAACAAAGGAACTGAGCTTGAAAAAAAAACACTAAAAATATTTTTGTTCGCCCTTACCTAGACAGTAACGTGTCTTGTTGAACGATAAATGGACTCCACTAACGGTTCCAAAATTAGTCCACTAAGAAGATTCATACGTTTTGAATGTTTTCTGGACTCCAATTGTAAAAACATACAGATTACATAGACCTAATGTAGCCTAAAAATGGCATGGCATTGTTTTTTTGTTGTGAGAAACAGTTTTATAGAACACTAGCTGTTGCCCGCAGCTTTGCCTGCGGCAACTAAGATTTACAACGGGATCTTAGTACGCAAAATAAGTAACTTTTCTGGTTAACCCAAATATCTTACGGAACTCTATTATTTTTCCAGAATAAAATTTAGCCTATGTTACTCGTGGATAATGTAGCTTTCGAATGGTGAAAGAATTTTTGAAATCGGTCCAGTACTTTTTGAGCCTATTCATTACAACCAAACAAAGAAAGTTTTCCTCTTTATAATATTAGTGTAGATGTCCAAAAACCTGGTAAAAGCCATATCTAAAACAACTTACGCGTTAAAGAATCAACTATAGTCAAAAACACTTCAAGGTCATACTTAAAACCTCCCCTTGGCGTGGGGTTAAATGGCTTATAAAGGTTTAACTGCTGGGTAAAAAACAGTAAAACTCTGTAAATGGGACCGCTTCTACTACAATATTAATGTGAATTGTTTCCGTACATAAAGAATCCTTTTCATTGGTCCTATCTTAAATCAATTGTACTATGCTCCATTTTAAAGTGTAAAGAACGTTTAAATTTCGATTGTAAGTTTTGTTATGGTGGAAGTTTCATCATCATCATTTCTAACCTTTTTCGCCCTTTACTGGATATATTTTCAATGAACGCTATGACGGCCAATCCTGCGCAATTCATGTCCAGTTTGCAATACAAATTCTATCATCAATGTTATTATTATCAGGCTTTATCCATTCACTACTGATCATGGACAACGAACAACGAACAATTCAACGAACGCCAAGATGGCCGATCCCTTACCACTCGCATCCAACACTCACCGGCCACTGCTCGGAGATCACTTCTTCTTCTTCTTCCCACCTTCTTGCCACCTGATTGATAGCCGACCAACACTTCGTCTTGAATCTTACTGCCCCATCGGCCATTCGTTCTTCTGAGTGTGTGACCGGCATCTTGCCACTTCAACGTGCATATTCTTCACGTGATATCAGTATCTTTAGCTCTCGGGAGATCTTCGTTTCGAATCCTATCTGCCAAAGAAACACCCAGCATAGCACGCTCCGTAGCACGCTGAGCTAGGGTAATAATTAAAAAAAATGTACATAACATAAAAAATGAGCTTTCATGTGCATGCATGCATGCTAACAACGACTAGTATATGACTGAAATCAAAAAAAGCGACGGGCGTACACGTAGTAATTAAATGTTTGCTTATAATAAATTATTATAATGCAAAAAATATTCTCACTAAACTTTTCTCTTTAACGTTGGATAAACAATACATTGATCAAGCTTTAATGACTAGTATATGACTGAAATCAAAAAAAGCGACGGGCGTACACGTAGTAATTAAATTTTTGCTTATAATAAATTATTATAATGCAAAAAATATTCTCACTAAACTTTTCTCTTTAACGTTGGATAAACAATACATTCATCAAGCTTTAATGTGACAGGTACGAAACTAAATTCATGAACAATAAACAAGTTACCATAAATTTTGATCTTGAAAGACGTAATTATTTTTTTGTCTTTTATTTTTGTGACTTTGTTATCTGTAGTCTGTGCCCTTATATTCTCTGTATATGTAATAAAGATATATTCATTATACAGACTATATGAACCTTGTGGGATCAGGGGGCCTAGCCAAAATGCCATTAAGAAAGCGTTAGCGAAGTTCGAAATGATAAAATGTATAGGATGGACCACGTGATTAAGCGCGGCCTTATGTCGATCCCTTACATTTTATCATTTTCGAATTTCGCTAACGCTTTTTAATGGCATTTTGGCTAGGCCCCCAGTAGTGCTATCCTACAATAACCATTTCGATATCGAGCTTTACCTGAGTGATAGAGCTCACTCTACGCTCACTTCGAAAGCGAACTTTATCGATATAGATAGATAGTCGAGTTTTAAGGAATAAGGAAGGCTTACCCTGGTGAATCGATCCCCGCGGCTATTACCACTGAGCCACGAGCTCCTTCTTGAAGATGAATATAAAATGAAATATATAGAGTACAGAATTCTATACTCTGTACCGACTCTCGCCTTACCGTTCTTTAACAGACACCAATCGACGGTGGGACGTCTCAGTCGTTGGTACTAAAAGATGACCCTTCACTCCGTCCCTCCCAGCCTGCGTCCCTCATACTCCCTCCGAGTGTATTGCGGGGATTAAAAATTCATGCATTTGGAGTAAGACGTAGATCGAAAAAGGAATCACGGTGTATTTTATTGTTACCGACTTGATTTGAGTTCGAACTGTATTCCGTTGAATCAAATTTATTTTTCTAATTTAATAAAGATGATTTGTTTGTTTGCTTGAATACGCTCAGCTGCGGGACGAGCTCTTAAAATTGAAATCTTCTTACCTTCGACATCTCCACTTCAGGTTAGGTGAGGGACTGAGGGAGTGAAATGTTAAATCTTTATAGTATAAAACCGCGGTATTACTTGATAGTATAAAACCGGTAACTGTAGCTAGATAGCTATAATACTAGTATAAAGTAGGCTACTCTATCTCTGAAATTCACTAGTATTTAAAAAAGCACCTCGCTTGTTTTGAACCAAGTTTTGAGGAATAGTATTATTTATTTTAGAAGAAAGACTCTTTTCAAAGGAGACCCGTGCCCAGCAGTGGGACATATAAGGGTTGATACTTTACTTTACTTTACTACTCTTTTCAATCTTGGAGCGGGTGATACCAAGGGGAATTTAAAGGTTTTATGACGTCATAAGTTTTGAGACTGCTTAAAGTAAAGTCACACTCTTAGGCACGAGTCTCTTCCTCGCCAGAACAGTGTATTGGGCACCGATTTTCTGCCCAATGTGGGTTGGTGAAATTCACACACCTTTAAAAATTCTTAATTTCATCATAAATGCAAGTTTCATCATGTATACTTGCCGGAGAACAAGCGATGATCTCATGTTTGTGCACATAGACATCCGAACCGAAGCCAGATCCTCTCGGTCATGAGGCCGAGCCTATACCCACTGTACCATCGTCACGCCAGGTATCCAGGAATACTAATGTAACATTATTGTTTCAGGATGCTCGATACGCGTTCGGGCGCTGCGCTCTGGACGACTGCACTCCGGGCATCTGCCCCACTCCCACGGCTGCCGCATCAACTTCCCCCCACCGTCACCGAAAAATGCCCTCCTCGTTGAGCTTCGGAAACTCAACGTGCCCTGTTCAAATGGGTTCCTGAAATTTACTTCAACCACTTCGCCCCTGTGCGGGAAGTTGGAGCAGATCCCACCACAAAACAAACACCACGTGTACCAAGCAGAGGACTTTCCAGAGTTGGAAGTCCACGGCCGACCCACGTTCGCCGCGACCTTCCGCGTAGTAGACCATTGTCATGATGTTCTCCTCACGGCTAGGAACGGCTCGTTCGAAGTCGGCCCTACTATCAAACTTTCATGCTCCTACAAAATCCACTTACCGTACGGCAATAGGGTCGCATTAAGATTGCAAATGGGCACAGGCCCTATGGGAGCAAGTAGCTCTGAAAACATTATGCACGAAGATCTCAAAGGGTTTTGCAAAGGGATGGAATTAAACCTTATGGACGGAGATTCGAGGTGGAGACACTGCTCTCAACAAGGAGATCCTTTGAAGAATGTCCAAATAATTTCGGAAGGAAATTCCGTGAGGCTCAACATAAGTGTCCTAGCTAAAAGGAACTCCTCAATGTGGTTGAAAGTCTGGTGGATGGATAAGCCAGTGGATGAGATAGTCAAGCACTGTGACTACGGCTGGGTGGTGTCTGGAGACTTCTGTATCGTAGCTGTAAGAGACGTGAAAAAGCCGTGGAGACAGGCTGAGAACGAGTGCGTGAAGCTGGGCGGGCACCTGGCCAGTATCCTGAACGAGCGCCAGCAACAGATCATGGACCAACTACTTATACATACGTGAGTATATATATCTTACTATTAGTAAAGTTATTATGAGGAGGGACCGTATTCCTTCTTTTTGATATGTAAAGAGCTCTTCTTTCTGTATAAGCAAATTTTTTGAAGTGAAACTTCTTCTCGCTTGAGGGTAATTTTTTTTCGGATGCAACGCGTCGCGAACATGTGCAACGTTGTCGAAGAAGAGGGAGAGAGCAATTGAGACCAATTATTGAGAGAGAGAGAGGGAATGAGAAATGGCGAGCATAGCATGAAGTAACGCTATTGGTTGGTGTATTGGTTTAGTAGTTAAATATTAGAAATTAAAGTTCCACTTCTGTCATATGTACCATGTACGCACGCACTTTTTTGTGTGTCGTCACCCAGCAACATCAATCAATTCATCAGAGACTGGCCCAGACATCTCAAACTGTCGTGGCCGTATTCTAAAATACAGCAAAGCTATATCTTGTTAGAAATGAGTATATTAATAGATACCATGAAAAATAAGCGCACGTAACAAAAACTCGCTGATCAAAATTACTGACACCTTTCTGCCTAATTTTTCTTTCATCTAAAAATTTTTGTGTCAACTGAAATATATTGTCAAGCGATAGCCTTTGTATTCTTGGTTGTTTTAATAACCAAATTGCCATTAAGAAAGCGTTAGCGAAGTTCGGAATGATAAAATATATAGGATGGGCCACGTGATTAAGCGCGGCCTTATGTCAATCCCATACATTTTTCATTTCGAACTTCGCTAACGCTTTCTTAATGGCATTTTGGCTAGGCCCCCTGTTAGAAAACTTCGGGTACTAATAAAACTCTCTTTTCAGACCACATGCTGGCGTTGACGACATTTACTGGATAGGAGCCACCGACTCAGTCCACGAAGGAGAGTTTCGGTGGTCGGACGGATTGCCGTTCTCTTATGCACGTAAGTCATATTTGATGCGCGGTATACCTAAAAGGTATCTCTCCATCTCTCTTTATTTTCCGGATTAATGAAGGAGAGATGACACAGAAATGGGAGGTTCAAGAAGAAATTGAAAAACCTTTGGCTATGTTTGAAGATAGCTAAAGGCTTTTGTAATGCCCGTATTTGTTTCCGAAACACAGTAAAAGTTTTTACTTGACATAAGTATACGTAAAGAAACTGAGTGATGATAGATTCACTAGTGGTCCCACCGCCGATACGCAGGCTCTGATTTGACAGACTGACATACGAAAAATGAAGTGATTGTATAAAATTCTGATTAGTCACATTATGGGACGAAACCGTAAAAAGATAGGATAAAAACTTTATTCATTAAAAATTACAACTACGCGAGGTGAAAGTTGAACGAACCCATATATTTAAAAATCGAAGTGTCTTTAAATTCGAAGTTTTAATTTCAACTTTTTTATTCTCTATGCAATAAAGGTAGTGAAAACAAACATTTTAAACATCAAAGTTTACAGCAAAATTGTTGACGCTAAGTTTCTTAATACATTTATCTTTTGAGAAAGATAATATGGCTTATAATGTGTCTATTAAGACGAATTTCGCACTTTTAATATTATATTAACTTCCTATGACAAAGTTTTAGCCTTGATATTAATTCGATGGGAAATTTCCTTTCAGGCCCCAAACAAGTCTCAATATCTGTTATGAAAATTTTAATTAATAAAATAATATTAAGTAAATTATACTCATAGGATTAAATTAGGTATCTTGTAATTAACGAAGTTATTTGTCATAAATGTGTTAAAAACGTTATTTTGTGACTATGGGCGTCGGGCGAGTCTTTCACAAAAATCTATTGACAGCCAATTAAATTAATTGTATAAATAATATCAATATAAATAAATTCCCAACCAATTTTAGTTGTTTTACAGAATAGATAATAATATCACTAAGCTAATGGGGATTTCTCTGTTTGCATCTTTTGGTTGCTGTAATGAATTCAAGACGTCAGAATAGTAAAGGACGTCGAAACCACAACGCAACGCAACGCAAAAATCGACGACACTTCAACGCATTGTGAAATTTTCGATGCGCTGTCGCAACAAATCTACTATACATTAGAAATTACAACATTTCGAATGCAATTTTTCTAGTGAAATATAGATGTTTCTAGAAACTGAAACTAGGCTTATCATTAACGTAATTTTTTGCGACGTCGTATACGATACAATTTTTGCGTCGCGTCATCGCATCGTACACCCAAGCGATGTCGTTTTGGCGATGTGTTGCTGCAGCGCAGTGTTGTGACTTCGCCCTATATAGATACGTACTCTTAACGTGATCATTAAAGAATACTGTGCCAATTATTTTCTAACGATAACACTGCACTTTGACAACTACGTATTAATAATAAATAATTATTTGTATATCTACTACGGGACCCTAAATGCGATCGGATTCACTTGGAACTTTTAACAGTACGAAAACAATCAAACATGAACTAATATTAAAACAAAATCGTACAGAACGAGAAAAGTTTACGGCTCGAACCGGGAAGAAAACAGGAAGAAAACGGGAAGAAAACAGTATCGTGAGCGGTGTTTATGAAACTTACAACGTTTTTGTAGCCATGTTTTGTTTGTCACTGGTAACTGAAAATATTTTCCTTACTTCTTAGAAATAAGCATTGACTATTATATACAGAGGGACGATGATCCAGAGGAAAATATCTTTGTAGCTAGTGATTAGCCGTCTTAAAAGAGGACGAAGCAGCGATTGAAAGAAAGTTTAGTCTGCAGTTTTTTTTAACGACTTTTAGGCCTGATGGCCTTTAAGCTCAATCGGTAGATCTGCAGTAGCCGTCTTGATATTCATTAAAAGGGACCATAACTTTTAAGTGATAACAATGTTACCGCTAGTTACAGTCACAATCAAAACGTTACGCCTTTGATGTTCCTGATAATCAAACGAAGTACCCCTTAACAATAACGGATGCTGGGGATCAGAAGCCGACCTAAAAGATAAGATAAGGACCTCTACAAACGTCTTACTTTTTAAAGCTATTTCTGCGATATTTAGAGAAAATAGTTGTTAATCTAGTCGAGCTGATAATATTTACTCGAAGTTTTAAAAAATCAATAGCGTGTATGCAAGCAAAATATCTGCAATGATAATTTATAGAAGTAATTAAGACATTTTTACTAGTTTAAGATAGGCTTGAGTATAATCATCTTGCTCTATTAAACAGCTTTTCTGTGTTTTGGAATATTCATTATGTAAGGATTGTAAGCCAGCTTACCTTGATCTAGACCAACCAATTTATTTGTTGCCTATCCTGATAAGTCTCAGTGGAAGAAGGAGGAAGGAAAACATATAGGATGGCTGTATCGATGCAGGCATGCAGGCTTCCTTGTAATGTTTTCCTTCACCGGTGAGTGAGCGATGGTCTCGTGTTTATAATACACATAATAATGTAGAAAAATCAGGGTCAGGATCGAACCCGGAACCTCTGTAAAACTTAAGTATCAGGAAAAGCAGCGCAATAAAGGCATATGCTAGTCTCAGGTAAACTCGTGTGTTACTTACCAAGATTAGTAGTTTGTAATCACCTATTCATAAATAGTACCTGGTTGACCGAGCATTTGCTCGGTACCTTTAGTGATAAAATACGATAAAATTTTTCTTCCAAAAAAATGATCTTAAAAAAAGAAAAAAAATCCGGACTGGAGATTCGAACCAGGCTCGTTCGTACCATGACATATTATTTGACAGCGAAATTTACGTTCTTATTCTAATCATATTTTATCGTTGCCTCAAAACACGGATAAAAAAGTTTTCTGGAAATTTATCCTAGCTATATCGATTTATCGCCGTTTTTAACCCATGTATACAAAAAATTCATGAAAATCGTTGGAGCCGTTGTATAAAAAGTATTTATAATATAAGGTATTACGTAAGATAGGATAGGTTAGCCTTCAACTTCGACAATCTGCATGTGATGGGTCCTACTTGAAGAGGTAGCGGTGTATCGATTTCCCGGTCATTGAAAGGGGCCAGTATCCGATGACAGGAATTCGATAATGATGATGATAAGTATGTGATGCGACAAGGTATGCGGAATTCGGTCAGCGAGCGCGCCTAGGACATTCCGCAATACTTAGGGTTGACGCTCGCATTCGCATTCATAATGTTCAAGTTCTACTATCTATGTATACAATTTTATTGTAAGCATAATAAGATTAACTTTACTTATATAAAAAGACCAGCTGTCCAACATACTATGTCAATTGACTATGTAAAAATATAAACAAAAGATTATTGTAAAAAAGATTTGATGTTGACAACCCTTAACATTTAGGGGCATGAAAAATAGATATTGGCATATTTTCAAACCTACCCGATACGCACACTCATGAGAATCGGTCAAGCCGTTTCAGAGGAGTTCACAAACACCGCGACTCGAAAATTGTATACATAAGATTATCCAGCTTGATGGTAATTAATACTGTGATAACACATTCTGTTTGTTAATATTTTTAATTAATTCGGCAAATAGTGTCGGATGTAACCTTTTATAAACGCATTCATCAACATAAACGCTACGATGTCACGCTCATATTCAAAACGCATCTCATCTGGTAGGAATATCGATTCTAAAACAACATGTAAATATCTATCATACATTTATTTTCCGCTGGTAAAGTATAGAACTTTAGAAGCGCATTCTCTATAAAGTAATAAACTATTGAAGTGTATCATAGGTAAAGTTCCGTCAGCCCTTGCAATTGTCGGAACTGTAGTTTCCACGACTCGCAACTAGTCAATTTTGTAAATGTAATGCAAATTGTTTCCACAGAATGTACGTCGAATCGCATTTACGGTATACGTGTTTGTAAATCTATTTTGACGTGGCAACGTCTAATAGCTCGATATTATAGGCAGCATGCACGAAAAAGATGACGTCATGTAGCGTTCCGAAAGCGAGAGCGCGGCACGAACGAGAGAGATGCATGGCCGGCTCGAGCGATCGGCTCAGTTCGGTTCGTGCTGCATGTAATGTATGATGTTGTCACGTCAAACTACCGTCCGTCAACCGATTTTACAGAAAACCAATATTTTGTAGATTTCAGTTTGCCTTTTTTTCACTTTTAATGTCGCGTATAGTTTCTAGAGAAGCGCAGAAAACTAATATTCGAGCTTCATCAAAGTATACTTAAAAAAGGCACTACACGTTTTGCCGTCTAAAAATAGTTGTATGTAAAGTCGGTTTATAGACGATAATGTTACGTGATAACGTCATGATGGGTCACAAACCGTAAAACGTTGGACACGTTGGAACCAGCACCGTAAAACCTAAACGTTGGAAAGAGTAAAAGAGGAAAGGAAAATTATTAAAACCAAAAAGAGCTAATATAACCAAAGAGAGATAACGATAGAGGAAATGATTGCTCACCTGACACCAATAGATAGAAAGATTGAGGAAAAGAGAGGAAGAGGTAGACCGAGACGGACATATTATATGGAACAAATAAAGGAGAAGGTACAGGTGTTGATGGAGAGGTCGTGAATGCTCCGTCGACAAGAGCAGACAAAGCTCTTAATTAAAAAAAGTGAGAGTGGGTGCCAAACCGATTGCTTAGGCCGATCGTGCCTCTTTATCGCTTATTCCGCGCTCTCGCTTGCACGCTCAAAGCTGGAACGTGAGCATGATTCATTCATGCTTTTTCGTGCGTGCATCCGTTGTCCATCGATTTATAAGACGTTATCACAATGTATATATAAGAATGTTTATATAAGTAAGACTTCGTATAATATAAATACTAATATGCTTTATAAAATCCCTAAAGGTAAAGAAACTACTGACCAATGCAACATTTAACATATAAGAAGACATTTCATCCTTTGAAGAGCATAACTTGTTTATACTCTCTCTACTTTGTAATACTATAGAAACAAGGTTTATACACAAAGTTTATAAAGTATTGCAAATATCATTTGTAGAAATAAATCGTAGTAATACACGCAGTATAAATATAAGGAGTAGCACGTCATTAGGAGTAAATTTTTAGCTGCAGAATATAATAGTTCAAAAATCATCTACAATGGCGTGATTATGGGTTTGGTATGAAATAACAGTTGTGAAGGCATTGTATGTGTGTATTTATATGTATGTATGTTTAAATATGTGTATGTTTATGCAATATTTGTGGGACGCACATTTAGATTTGGCCTCTTGCAACAGTGGCGCCATCCTTATTTAGCGTTTCGACGAACAATTTTTCATGCACAGATGTAGGTACCTACTTCTTACTTCTATACTCCATAAATTCAAATATATATTCTCGAACATATTCAAACCTTCATTTAATAAACTCCATGGTATGTATTCCCTATTGTGTCATTTCTAAACTAGCTCAAGGTAGCGAAAGTAATAAATATTATTCTGTGGTGACTTTTATCACATACAAAAATATTAATATCTGCTATTTCAATTTTATACAATATTTGCAGTGACCCTCAGTTTCCTCAGACCCTGCGTACTTTCTATTCCCGCGAGAGTATGGAGATTGGTTATAGTCCATTTTATTCATATATAATATAAGAGATATTATTTTAAAATTTGATTAAAATCCGTTCAGTAGTTTTTTCGTGATTTGCCTATTATCATCGGTGAACGAATAAAGGGTGATGATGATGATGAACATTTATTATGACAAACGTCATATTTCTCTCAGTTAATCGAATCTGTAAGTTCGTAAGTTTTTGTACTTGCACGCCAAAACGGCTGAACTAATTTAACTGAAAATTAAAATGATGATAGCTTACACCTTAGATTAATAAATAGATTTATAATAAGATGAAAGAAAGAAGAGAGAAATAAAAAGATAATAAAATTTATGATATAATTAGAAGGCATGAAAAAAGTAGAGATTGAAGAAAAAAAGAACAGAAACGTTATGACTTACTCGTTAATAAATGTAGCATTCAATAATTAATCACGGGAAATTAGTTGATCAATCAAATAGGATCATCGTCAATACCATAATATTCATTATTGAAAATATTATTTTTAAAATGCGCTTATGCTAACTTATTTCCAGCTAAAATTCTGCTGTGAACAATTTGAAACTGATATTTGATATTAATGATCACGGCAATAATATCAACGATGATGCTGATCACGGAGTATAGATGGAAGGAGTCCGAACGTAATGTTGAACGATAGCTGGCAATTTTGATGTCAGAAGTTTTGCCGGTAGAGCAAGCCATCTTTAATAAGATCTCGTTTAAATCTTTACGCGGGAAGTATTGTGGCGCTGATTAGTCCGCTACAATAGCATCGGTGCACAAACGATCCTAGCGCCGACAGCGGCAGAAAAAGGAACTAAGATCTGGGTTTATTATTGTGTATATGAATACTACGGAAAAGCCCATATCATTGGGACTCCTTAATCTATACTCCGAAATGCTGATGATGATAATGATAGATAACAATGAAGATAATGGTTATTATACTTTACAGACTGGTTCCCCGGCTGGCGCAAGCACTCTGGTCAGCCGAACGACGACGGCACCTCCGGCCAGGACTGCGTGGAGGCGCGACGCGAGCTACCCCCCCGACCAGCCCACCCCACCTTCATGTGGAACGACAGGAGCTGTCGAGAGCACAACTTTTACGTGTGCGAACGTCCGGGTGTCGAAGGTGAGCGCAAATCATACGTCATTACACACACGCACACATGCACATGCGCATGCACGAGCACGCTCACACCAAGACACGCGCATCTTCATGTTATAGGACAGCCCTAGAAGTGACACAAACGCTAAGCGAATAGAATAGAATACCTATTGTATGGGAATGACACTAGCTGTCAAATTACATGTCGTAAGCTAGTGTCATTGCCATACAATAAGTATTATATTCTATTCGTTTAGCGTTTGTGCCACTTCTCTAGGGGGACAGGACAGGTGTCGCAAGCACCATTTCAACGAGTGGAATTTTAAAGCCAAAACTATGTGTCGTATGCACCTTTACATTTTTTCTCAAAAAAAAAAAAGTTTCTTGATACATTCACAAAAAATAAACTACAAGCAGTTAACAAAGAAAAATGTTAAACAATTGACAACAAAGGCCACCCACGCCCGTCTTTTACATTCGATTAATTTTTACATTTTGAGTTTATTAGTGGAATACCTTTATTTATCAAAATTATATTTTACTTTTCTGTTCATGCAAGCGTTATTTTATTTTCTATTAAATTTAAATAATGTTATCCTACCTTCTACTTACACCATTTCTAATATAACTAGAAAAAATATATTTTGTTTGTGACATACGCAAAGCGACTCGGTCAAAGAATTCAGACGTAGGTACATAGAAGGACAGTTCTTAAGGTTTTTTTATGCCGACTTTATTGGGGACCTGTCCCCAGTTCGCACTCGCTCGCTCTCGTAGGCTCATATGCTGGGGACATCCGCGGTGTCCCTCTCGTCACGCCGACAAACGGCCGTTTACATCGTAGAGTTTGTCCTCAAAGCGCTCATAAGAACTGTCCTTCTATGTACGTCTGAATTCTTTGACTCCGTCTTCCTGACACCGTAAGGAGGAAGGAGTTCGCGTTGCTTTATGGTGACATATGATAGGTCTAATGTTTTAAAATTCACAACAACTTGATTATTACGGCATCTCCTACGATATAGGGACCGTCAAGAAAAAGGCATACACATATTTCAAATGCCTCATATTTGCTCCAATACCCCCCCCCCCCGGTCCCTCCCCCTCTTCTATAAAAATGGGTAAAATTTTAATAATACAATATAAAGTTATTTCAAATTAATTCAAGCAATATCCGATGTGACTAGGTTAGCGTGGTGTTATTGGTCGTATAATTCTGGACTTCAGTGTGGATATAGCTTATGTTTGAGGCCATCAATTTATCTTTCAATATATACACAGTGAAGTTCCCATACAAACACATGGAGTGGTCAAACATGGTGAGCGTCGTAAAGTTAACGAGCTCCGCCGACCACCATCTAACACCAATTACTGTGTCAAACACTTGAACATGTTTACCGTACTGTAGCGGGTTTCGTCGGTTTTAAATCGTAATATTTCTTGTAGTTTCGTCTGTTTTCGGCTGTCGTAACTTTTCATAAATTCGTCGGATTGTAGTCATAATCTTATTTTACACCCGCGATTTTGAAAAACTGTTGCCAGTATAATTATCATCTTTTTTTTGCTTTTTTGATCCAATGCTGTTGAAAACCAAGAAAACTTACTTTAAAGAAAACTTACTTTGGCGTTCATTGAGGGAGGCCTATGTTCAGCAGTGGATGGTTTTAGGCTGATGATGATGATGATAATATTATGTGTGTACATTCGGACCATGCTTGCCTGTTGGGAATAAGTCTTTGAAGGTGTGTGAATTTTACTAATCCGCATGGGGGCAGTGCATCGATGAACTATCCTCCAATACCCTCCTCGCCTGATTTCGAGGAGCAGACCCGTACCCGATATTTATATTACAATCGTTACTTTTATTACAACCTCGTTCTAAAGATTTTTTTGGCGGTTGTACTTCAGATTCCACGGAACATTTTATCACACTACAATGCTATTCAACATGAAGCGTTGTTGAAAGATTCAAATAAGGCATATTAAAATGAAGTAAATATGATTGAAAGTCCAAGACAAGTAGAATAATATTAATCCATAAAAAAGTGAAAAATAGCATTCACAACTTACAAACTAGTTTACAGTTTTATTTATTCTTCTCAATTGTAAGTTTTGTGTGATTTCCCAAGGGCCAAACTCTATGTTCACAAAGGGACGTTCCTTCGAGTATTTTAAAGAAACATGTTTTGAAAAGGTGAAGAATACTATAAAGAGAATAATACATACAATACGTATAACAAATACTCCTTGAAAAAGATTCGCCGATCGGGCATTTTCTATGCTGCATATTTTTTGTTAGCCCAAGCTAAACTAGGCTCACAACTGATGTATGCGTTCCTCATTCTAGAACTTAGGATGTCCTGTCCTGTCCTTTTTTCCGAAACACAGCACATCTGTTTTACGAGAGAAGCAAGCATGGTACCCATACAGACATGAGCGTGGTACACCGCATCCCTGCTACCAGTCGAACATATTCAAAGATTGAAAAAACACATTCAGTCAGAGTCATAAAACGAGAAACAGGGTACTTTCAGGGGTTTTTTTACGCCCATTAACATCCACATAACCAGAGGTTATACGGATGCGTTGCCCTCCTTTTTCCTATCCCCCCAATGAGCCACCGGAAACTCACGAACCGCATGAATCGCGACAGCTTAGCTGTCACTTTACGCCGATTTTATGTGAGCGAGAGTTTCCTCCCCGGTTGTGCCGTCTCAATTTGGCTGCAAAGCAGCATGGCACTACCTCTACTTATAAACCATTTACAATAAAACATTAAAAGACATGAATCTCACAGGAATTAATTAATTTCTTTTATACATTTCCTAATCTTACAGGAACTACCTAACACAGTCGTGTGCTAAAATCACGCTAAAACACACAGAAATCAGAAATATTTCTTTCATAGCAATAAAAATTGGAACTAATTTATTCTCTCTTTGCACATATTTCGTGTAAATTACGTTATCAATACGATAAAATGGTCATTGAAAATTACGGAAAAATATAATGGCCTTATTTTTTCCCCGTTCAATTCTGTTTAGGGTTGCCAAGTCTAAAAATAGGTTAAATCGATAGTTCCTTAAAACATGGTGTTATGTCTATTCTAGGGTACCGTGCTGCAAACGATGTTAACTTAAACTTTGAAACAAACATTAATGTTGTAGATTAAATTAATTTATTCATTTACAAATATTAATATTGCAAATTAAATACAAACTGCACATTTAAATTCCGATGACATAGCATAAATAAGGCTGGTTATACACGTTTTTTATTAGTTCACTTGTATGTATTATCGTATGTCGCGTATGTTTGTAACCAACTCCTATTCTTAGAGAGAAATTATTCGAGAAAAGCCATCTGCCTCCACTGCTCCGATTTCCCTCAAAATCCTTCGGGTGACAGCTTAGGACATTTCGAAAAAAAAACCGACTCCTTTGGGCACGATTTTGACCCACTTTAAACTTTCGTTCAAACTTTGTAGATCTACATCTATATCTAGGTCCGATGACAATTTACTAATTCATTAATATTATTCCGTTTTTCTATTTGTAAACGCGTGTTTCGTGTTTTTTTGTCACAACAATTTTTTTTTATGCCCAGTGGAATATTAAAATATATATCATGAAAAAATACCGTAGTAATCGTACACATTATATACATTTACAGTATAAATAGTTATGTAGTTATTTGGTGGTAATGTTTGCTTCACAGCATTTCAAGCATTCCTACATCCCTGTACCACATACGCTAAAGATAAGATTTGCGGCGCGTAATCTGAGCTTAAATCTCACTTAAGATGGCGGAAGGAGTCTTAACTGCAAACCACAGAGAATAAACTTCAAGAGATATATGATAAGTGTTTCGTGTTATTTTGGATTATCTTATACTAGTTTTTTTCAAAGATGTCTTCTGTATTAACATTGAATATTATAATATTTTTTATTATTGTTCGTTGTAATGGGTAAAAACCGTCACAAAATCAGTTTTAATGACGAAAAATACAGTTGATGATAGTAATATTTTAGTTTCTAAAATAACTAATTTTCAGCAACTTTTTAATAAAAATAAATGTTTCGCGCCATTTTTATCCAATAGAAAGTAGTCCCTAGGCGGGAATTGATGCTTAAATAAATATCCAACATTACGTTTTATATACAAATTTTTACTGCTGACTTAAGCTGACTTTAAAAATACCCATTTACTTTTGTATAGATCAAAAATCTTATTTTTTATAAATTTGAGTAATCTAATCTAATAATATGCCCACATACCGTGGTCTCTTTAGACTGTTAGCAACTGCGCGAAAAGCATACATGTAAAGGTTAGCAATTATAATTATAAAAACAATTGTAATAATAACTTTAAAAGATGCGCGTTTAGTGGCCCACAACTTAAAAGATGCGCATGTATTGGCCTACAAAGTTAAAGTCGAACACAGTGGCGGCTGGTGGGTTATCCAACTGGTAGTGTACTTTACTTGCTCACTAAGTATTAGGATTAGAAATAGCAACAAAACAACAATTTACACAAAATATGTTAATTTTTTATTATTTTTTGTACAATAAATCAATGCGAAATTTTTCTGAAGCGACATGTTCGCTCGCTCACATCCACACAGCCATTTCTTTCTATTAAACATTTCACTTTTAAAAGCTCTGTTTAAGATCATTTTCACTGACACCACACACTGTACAGAGTATTACACACAGAATATTACGAAAAGAAAAATAGTAATTGTTTTTACAATAACTAAAACAAACAATAACTACAAACTGAACAAACGCGGAAACTCAACTTGCAAACGCCAAACATCATGTCCGCCGTCGTCGTCGTGCGCCCCGCAAAATTCGTTAAACATTGGGAGCTCTCGGCAAATTCGGCTTCGGACGCGCGTGCGGCGCACGAAATCAGTGTAATTTCTCGGTACATTTCTATGAACTATCTTTAGTTTCACGCGTCAGGCGTATAGCGCGTAACTCATACAAGTTATATTAGCAGTCCTCGTGCGCTCGCGGAAGCGCACGAGATTTTTTCTATTATGGAAAATAAGTCTTAATAGCTTAGCAAAGCGCTTAAATTGTGTCGTCATAATTGGAAATTTTATTACATACTTAGTTATAAAGATTTTTGTATGTACTTATAAATTAAATATCTATTACTTAACATGGTTTATAAATAAATATCAAGTAATGTTTGAAATGTTTAAATCTTAAATCGGTGGTTCAGCGCACGAGCGCACTTAAGGTACAGCCGCCACTGGTCGAACGTAAGAACGCGCATCTTTTAAGTAAAAGATGCGCGTTCTTTGGCCCCCGCCCAACGCACGCCACGCAAAGGATTTTAGTTTCTTTGTATAGAAAATGACACTTAAATGCGATGCGACCGGCGCGGCTAATGGACACGTATCTATATTAAACGCACAGCGTTGTAGTCGATCTTCGTTTGGATTTTAACAGCGAAGTTGGACTTCTTACTTTTTTTCTTTGTCTTTTGCCGTCATCTAAAATCGGAAACAAAAGTAGATTAAAACAAATAATGAACGAAAGTCGGAAACTTCAGTAAAACAGTAGAAGCTAGTCTCCCGAGCTAGAACTACGCGATCGGAATATTTTAGACGAACTCTTAATTAACTGAAAAACAACGTTTTGCTTCAAAACTTGTTAGCACCTCTACTAGAATTTCTGTCAGGTGTTATAAATTGGTACAAAAAGGATTGTGTGGTTTTATGAAACCATGGTAAAAGTGAAACTTTTTTTTCACATTATAGACATTTAACAAACAAAATAGTGTGCAGCACTGGCACAAATGAGTAATAGTCAAACTACACGGTCAGCTGATGCGAACTATAGTCGCCGCCATATTGACCTTCGACCTACACGCGACATGCAACATAAAGACAAAAAAGTTTTAATACGATGTAATAGTTCACTTTAAAAGTAAAATAGCAACCCATATATGACCTACTGCTGGGCACGGGTCTCGAAATCAGACAACGAGGTTATCGGGCCATAGTGCACTGAGGCGTTGGCGTGTTTGTGAACTTGACACACCTTCAAAGACTTAATCTCATCAAGTATGCAGATGTTCTCACGATGTTTCCTTCAACCGTTAAGCGAGTGATGGTCTTGTGTTTGAGGTGCACTTAGAAAACTAGAAAAACCATTTTAAGGCACACCAATAGGATCGAACCAGGACCCTCTTGCTCAAGACGCCAAGCCACCCACCCACTGGACCATCGCAGGATTTTAACGCATTTTCACACAATTCATTAACATTTTTCCTCATACATATTTCGCAGCAGCCATAATATGAACATTTGAAAGGAATTTATTTATGAAATTTTATTTAATTTTAATTTAATTTTCTTCCAATATTTTAACAAGTACGAGACCCATAATATAACATCCAGCCTCTGAGTTGGTGTTATCATTTTTTTTACGAATTTAACGCGAAAATCCTAATTGTTATGACACAAGTTTTTTTTAAAGGAACATAATAAAGGTTTTACAAAAAACATTTTTGGCGTGCCCCGAGTCAAATGAATTGAGGTCGTAAAAAAATATACCCCCTATTACGTTTTATATACGAGTAGTACGTTATACAATTTTCAGGGTCCCCCAGGTATAAAAAGGTAAACTTTTGATATCATGTCGACAGAAAAATATCAAATTTCAGATTGTTTTCATAAATATGTATTTAGTTCTTAACAGCACTATTGTTACATGGCTTATTTTTAATACTTTAGTTTTTTTCTGTAGTCCATGAGTTTTTGTCTGATTTTACTGAACTTTTTTCTATCAATCAGTGGTCACTTCCGGTTCATATTATATTATGTAAATTTATTATTATAAAATAATTTAGAAATTATGTCAATGTTTATTTAATTTTTAATAAATTTACAATATTGAGCAATAAATTTAGGTTGACGAAGTTTCGGTTAGTAAGACGAGCTCCGTGCAATGACCGGTCTGTGTTGGATACGAGTGGCAAGGGAACTGTGAACGGATAAAGGCTGATGATAATAATGATAATGATGACAGAGAAATAAAAAAATTACAGTTAAATTAACCGAAGTCACGGTTGCCTTAGAACTTTCAAGAAACAAAATCCATATTTTGACAGTTCACTCAATTTCCGCCAAATTTATTTTACAATTTGCCGCCAAAACTCTCAAAGCGCTCCATTGTAAAAATATTAATCTACATAATCAGATTTAGCTGCCAAGCCAGTAAAAATGGATTTACGTATATTCTGGACCCCTGAGCTATTGAATTACTCCATAAATGTTGTAATTTTGTTACAAAACGAATTAAGACGCCATCTTGAATATTCGGCCATTTTGTTGTAATGACATTAAAGAGCGTTAAGATTAGAAATTAGTGATTTTATCATCGATTTTATCAATTTACAGATTTTTTAAGCATTCAGCTTTGCATATCAATTCTTACAGAATTTTGACTAGGAGATTAATCTTCTAAACTAATGATTCGATTTAAGGCGAGTCATTTGAATTTTTGGCAATGTGCCTTTCACTATCGCAATGTAAATGAAATTTTATTACAATGAAAAACACGTTATTGTACATTATTACAAATTCGTAAAAAAATCCCGTTAGATTTTTTTTTTTTGAAGAGAAGACTTCTTTTGGCGTACTGCAGACAGATTTATCCACTGCTAAAACACCATTCAGCAGTGGACGGATAAAGGCTGATGGTGATGTGAATTTTAATTTAGAAATGATATTAAAAACTGATTACAATATCATTTATTGTTATGGACGATAAAAATGATGATCAAACGAACACAATCAATTTAAGATAACGCGAGCGAAGCCGCGGACAACAGCCCGTATTAGTAATTCAGCTAGGTGTTAACAAAAGTTAGGTACTAGGTTACCTGTAGTGTTTACCAATTCACTAGGGATACGCTCCTAATCCTTAGCAGCGACGATCTGTCACGCTTCGTCTTATACCGGCGCTGCGGGATAGTGTTGTCATAAACATGTTTTTGATAGCATATTTCAGATTATAAATGAGGAGCTCGAGGCTCAGTGGTAACAGCCGCGCGGATCGATTCACCAGGCTTTTCAAAGGATTCATTTAGCAACGCTTGTCGAGGTGGGTCTGTGGATGGGTGACCATCTTTATGTACCGAGACTCCTCCGTGCCTTGTGTTAATCCGTTGTTACCGGCTGTCATTCGTGGATCTTTGACAGTCGTTACGGGTCGTCAGAAGACTGACAACCAGTCTTACCACGGGGTACCGTATCACCCAGTTATTGGGTTATAGAGGTCAGACAAGTCGTAAGATTGCCGACCGTTTTTTTTCTACGCTGCTCAATTTTAAATATTACTGTCGGCACGTTGAGATTAATGGTTATTTGTTAACCGACTTCAAAAAAGAAGGAGGTTATCAATTCGTCTGTATGTTTTTTTTTTGTATGTTTGTTACACGATTACTCCGTTGTTTGAGAATGGATTTTGGTGATTCTTGTTTTGTTTGAAAGCTTATGTTTCCGAATTGGTCCCATATTTATTTTATCGACATCTAATCAGTGGTATCTAAGTTATTTTCAAAATGCTTATTTGCTTGGTTTTGTATACCCAGACGATTTGTTCATTTTATTACTTTTCGATGTGATATGAGCCAAAACCGCTGAATAAGATACTTTTTAAAGTATCAAAGTATTGTGAGGTCATCATCATTAACATTCATCCGTCCACGGCTGAACATAGGTTCCCTCAATAAACGCTAAGACGACAGGTCCCTTACCACTAGCATCCAACACAGATCGGGAACGCCAAAAATTTTGCAAGAAAAAATAAAAACTATATTACTTACTAGCTATTACCCGCAGCTTCGCCCGTGTGAACTTAGATTTACGGATTTATCATGTCTGATGATGAGCATTTTCTATTTTAATAATGACTATATATAAGATACTTTTAAAAGTATCAAAGTATTGTGAGGTCATCATCATCAACTTTCATCCGTCCACGGCTGAACATAGGTTCCCTCAATAAACGCTAAGACGACAGGTCCCTTACCACTAGCATCCAACACAGATCGGGAACGCCAAAAATTTTGCAAAAAAAATAAAAACTATATTACCTACTTATGTATAAACTTAAAACTAAAAAGTACAAAATAAAATTAATTTTAAATAAAAAACCAAAAATCGACTTCAACTAATTTTTTTTAAATAATACTGAAATACTTCAAGATGAAGTAGAAGTATACTATTTAAAATTGGGTGTTTTTGGAGTCGGTGCCAGCCAAAGACGATATTTGAATGATTAATCATATACACCAAGTATTGAGTAGATGTCTTTTTTTTTTTTTTTTTTTTTATTTATCAAATAAAGCAATAAAATACAACAAAAAATATAACTAGCAACAAAAAACCACATAGGGTTTAAACAAGTGCTAAACTTAATCTACACCATTAGTTTTTTTTTTTATTTTTTTTTATTTATTGACATAATATTAATAGTTACAGTTTTACTTTTTTGTTACGGTGTAACAAAAACCCTCAGGGGTTTGTCCGTACACCGGCATACATCGCCAACGCTCGGAATACTGAATATTACTAAATCTTATGTGAGATTGATAAGCGATCAATGTGTGCAGTAAAATACGCGGACCGGTTTTGCACAGTACAGGCACAGGAGGCACAGGATGATTATTTAGTTTTATTTTACGTACTTATCTATACTTAGTTATAATATAATATTTTTTATATAATTATATTTAGTTAAATCATATTGTGTTATTTAAGTACAACCTAGTGGCTTTAAATTCATTATATGATACATAATATAGTTTATAATATTCCAATATGTACGCGCTAAAGTTTAAATTCAGGAGCCAAGCGGTTATTTTCTGTAAAGTGTTTTTTTAATATAGTTTTGATATTTGTAGGTGTTATACTTTGTCGTACTTCGAGAGGTAAACTGTTTATAAGCCGAGGCACAAGATATGCAGTCGTACGTTGTCCGTATACATTGTTTGCGCTCAGTGTAGTCAATTGGTTTCTCGACATAGCTCGGGTATGCACAGGGTGATCAATTAATTTTAAAAGAGTATCATTAAAATAGTTTTCTTTGAGGAGTGCGTAATGTATTTGTAAATGAATCGGAATAATTTTACAGTATTTAAATATACCATTTTCATCATTGACAAACTGATTTTTTATTTTAGGAGGGACCATGGTTTTCAAAATTTTAAGTTGTAATTTATATATATAGTCTAAGTAAGTTTTATAAGTTCGACCATAACTACTAAGGCCATATTGTATATATGATTCTGCTAGTGCATAATACAGCGTTAACATAGTTTTATAAGGAATACGTTTTTTAAGTATTGTAATATTCGCGAGAAAATGCCTCAATTTGTTACAAACCCTCTCGATATGATGGCTCCATTTAAAATTGTTGTCTATTATTAAGCCGAGGTATATTTGTTTGTCAACGATTTCAATAGGAGGACAGTTACAGCAAGATGTATTAACAGAGTGTAGTGTAGCCCTTCTGTGAAGGGCATCGATGTTTTGGCTGGTACCGACTCCAAAAACACCCAATTTTAAATAGTATACTTCTACTTCACCTTGAAGTATTTCAGTATTATTTAAAAAAAAAATAGTTGAAGTCGGTTTTTGGGTTTTTTATTTAAAATTAATTTTATGTGGATATCAAGTTTTAAATAGTTTTGGAATACTAAATAATAATCAGTTAATTATTATAACCTATATAGTACCCGAATATCGGGACCTCAATAAAACGATAAAAAATATAATATCTATAAATCTTATAATATTGTAACTTATTTCCCAATGTATTTCAGACCTTGTCATAATTATGTTCTTTGTCAAATTAATTTTGGCTATGATAAGGTTAGGACAGTTATTAAATTTCATACCTTCGCCAAATTGTTTTTGGTTATTAAAATTCCTAAATGGTAAATTTCATAACAACAATATTCATAAGCTGAAATCAATTTGAATGATAAGTTGGGATTAAATAAAGATTTTGTAAACATTCTACAAACTAAAAAACCGGCGATGTGCGAGTCGGACTCGCGCACGAAGGATAACAGAGAAAAAACGCCAACAACTACTCTGTTGCATGGAAGCCCCCCTTAATTATTATTATTGGAACGAAGTTCCTTACGGCAGGCTTGGAGGGGATAGGGATTTTGCTGCGCGACCGAACTGAATAAAATGTGATAGTAAAACCGTAAGAAAAAGTGCGTGGAATAAAAGCGTTAAATGAGACGTGCGCAGCCGCAACAGTCGCATACACAAGCGAGTAGTGTATAAAACCTTTCTTTTTAGCCAAGGAACTTCGTTCCTACCTGGTGTCCCACGACACCACATTTCTTTTTTTTTTGTTTTTAGTATTTGTTGACATAGTGGCAACGGTTCTTGATATTGCTTTTTTGCTTGCTTGATTGCTTGAGACAGCTTGGTGACGGACGGACGGACGGACAG